>OY284417.1:51243877-53643877 GCA_958301585.1 Merodon equestris | reverse complement strand
TCCATTCTTGGACCACTACTATTTTCATTATACATCAATAAGCTTCCGAAGCGCGTTACTCATTGCTCTATGCATATGTTTGCCGACGACGTACAACTTTACTTAAGCTGTCCGGTGGCCAATATTTCAAAGGGTATAGGCTGTATAAACGAATTTCCGTGAAGGGACAGGTTAAGAATATCCCTGCAGCGATACCTCTCGCTTGTCGTAAAAGGCGACTAAAACAAAGGTAAACAAAAATCACATCTATGCAATTTAGAAAACACCAAGGTGAGCCTAGGGACACATATACCACCATTAAACTGCCCCACAAGTGTACAGGAAAATCAGTGGGTTGACACGACTGGAGATCACCGGTGTTGCAAGAGTAAGATCAAACAGAAAAATCTGGAGCATGCCCGTGTCACAAAAAAAAAAAAAAAAAAAGGCAGGCCGAAAAACAATTGGTGCAAACAAATGCAAAAACACCAGCATTTGATTGGCCTCAGCAATGAAGTAATCCCAAACCGGGAAGCCTGCCGCTACTTTCTGAGGTCAAACCGGACCCCACAAGCGGACCAGTAGGAATGCAGTTATGTGGGAAGGTTATGGTCCTACACTTCTGACCATAACAACGCTGGAAAAAGGAAAAGAAGAAGATAGGCTGTATAAACGAAGACTTTCAGAAAATCCAAGAGTGGGCATTCAAACACAACTAATCACTAAAACCTAAAAAGTCTAAGACGCTGTGTATATACAAACATGTGGTAGATACTTAAGATTTTCCCCGAATTTTACTACAAAATACACCTATTGAATACGTTACTACTAGAAATCTTGTAGTCATAATGGCCTCCGCCTGTTATGGTCAACTCAAAAATTGTATACCAATCAGCACAAAAATGCTCATAGTAAAGGCTCTACTTCTACCTATACTATTGTATTGTTGCGAGGTGCTCGGTGAGTTTGATATCAACACCAGACGAAAACTAAACGTCATATTTAACAATTTAGCCAGATATGTTTTTAACAAAAGATATTCCGATCACATCTCTTCTTATGCACGACAAATACTTGGAATGAATTTCAACAATTTCGTGAAATTCAAATCTATTGTTCTCCTGCACAACATAATGCTAACTCGTCAACCGAATTACTTGTACAACAGACTCATTCTCCCCAGTTCAAATCGCACTAACATACTTATTCGACCAAGATTAAACTGCCTTCAATCAAAACGTTCGTTTTTTGTTAATGCTACATTGTTATGGAACACGCTGCCAATCGCGTTTAGGAGAATCACAAACACCAACAAATTTAAAACTTTACTCTTCCAACATTGATATGATATGATGCCAATGATAACTAAACATATAAACTCACCCAAATATTTAATAAAATTATGTCTTATATTCTTGTAACTATTTAGCTAAATTTAAATTACTTAAAATCAGAAATGTATACATGTATTAAGCGTTTCACCCATAAGATACGAATCTTGGTGTGAAACATTACTCAAATAAATAAATACAAATACAAATACAATTTAATAGGAGGAACAGCCTTTTTTTGTTTGGAACAGGATGTTTTTCGTTTTTCGATGGTTGCCAGTATTACTCACTAACAGAGCATTACAACCTGTTCACACTTAAAATATGTATATATATGTAGTTATATAATAAAATATAATAAATATGTATAGTATACATATATTTATATATATTTATTATAATATAATGATAAATAAATTCATTAGTCAATAGTGTGCTTAGACGTGTGCGGTGAATATATCTAAAAACATTCGGTGGCAATAAATTATTGCAAGAAATATTTATTGAGAATAATATCAATAGTTCAGAAGTTCTAGTCATTGGGAAAAATTCCCGGAGAATCAAAGAACATTTTTACACCAGAACAGCAAACATTTCGCTGACAATACAAAACTTTTATCTATTAGCTGATTTGAGGTGAAATTACCATTTAAAGCACCTCCTAGTTCGTTCGGACAATCGTTTGAAGTTGCCAAACGTTGGTTGGGCCAACCATTCAAGAGGAGCTATTCTCGACGTTGCTCCGTTTTCGCATACATAAATATGCCATGACAGCAGATATTGCGAAAATGTATCGACATGTTCTCATCGCCAAAGAACACTCGATTTACCAGCTCCTATTGTGGAGGTTACATCCGTCTCACCCATTACAACGTTTTTAGTTGAATACCGTAACATATGGTACTGCGCCCGCACCATTCTTAGCAATTCGGTGTCTGAAAATGTTAGCAGATGCACATAAAGACTCTCAGCCTTTGGGTTCAAGAGTTATTCAAAGGGATTTCTACGTTGATGATCTTTTAACTGGTGCCAATAATCTCGAAACGTTGACGTCGATTCCGTTGCGCCTTAATACCAGTTGGCAGAATTTCAAAGCGAATGTAAATCAACTTAGCGAGGTAAAGATACCACGGTTTGTAGAAATGCACCCGGACGCGAAGCTTCAAATTCATGGATACGCCGACGCTTCTATGAGAGCGTATGGTTATTGCATTTATGTACGCAGTCAAACTGAAGAAGGTATCAAGTCGACGCTGCTAACAGCAAAGTCCAAGATCCCGTTGAGAACTAAATCGCTTCCGCGATCGAAACTTTGCGCAGCGCATACTCTCTATTTTGGACAGATTCCGAAATAACCTTGCATTGGAAAATAACCCATCCATCGATTCTTACAACCTTTGTTGCAAATCGAGTGGCAGAAATTCAAGAGTGGACAAAGAATATATCATGGAGACATGTCCCGACCAAACAGAATCCACGAGGTTCAAATGTGGATGAATTGAGTAATTCAATTTGGTTCAATGGTCCATAGTTCCTTCAAAAGGATCAAACTGCGTGGCCAATAAATACTCATATCGAGTGCAAAACCATACTTCGCATACGTACAGTAAAAACTCCTTATTCGCGGTTTCGTTATTCGCGGTTTCGTTATTCGCGGTTTCAGTATTCGCGGAATAAAAAATTGAGACTATTTTCTCTATTCGCGTTGGAAAATTTCGTTATTCGCGGATACGAAAATTCCGTATATCCAAGAGTGAAAAATCGGCTCCTGGTTTTAAAGCAGCAAAGGATAGAGTCACGCTATTGCTATGTTCGAATGCATCGGGTGATTGTTTAATTAAGCCACTAATGCTTTACAAATCGTTGAACCTGCGTGCTTTGAAAAATCAAATCAAAGATAACCTGCCAGTGTTTTGGCGTTCGAACAAAAAAGCGTGGGTTACAAGTGCTATTTTCTGCGACTGGTTCATAAATTGTTTTGCTCCCGAAGTTGAAACTTATTTAAAGCAAAAGAATTTAGACTTCAAGGCGGTTCTTGTTTTGGACAACGCTCCGGGTTATCCTCGTGAGCTAGAAACTATGCATCCAAATATTAGGGTGATATTTTTGCCTCCGAAGACGACGGCTTTACTACAGCCATTGGACCAGGGGATAATTCAAGCTTTTAAACTCTTTTACATTAGGCGAACGTTTAAGAACATTCTAGATGCCATGGAGTGTGATTCTGACGTGAGTATTATGGAATGCTGGAAAAAATTCGACATAGCAAAATCTATTGTTAACATAAAAGAATCTTTACAAGAGCTCAAGCAATACACATTACAATCATGTTGGAAAAAACTATGGCCTGATCTACCTATCTCTAAAAATGAGGGATCTGAACAAATTGAGACAATAAGCGACACCATCGTACAAGTCGCTAATGGCATAGGGCAGGAAGCTTTTGAACAGATAGATTCGAATGACGTTCATGAGCTGCTTCAATCATACGATGAAGATTTAAATGAAACTGACTTGGAAGAGATGTTACTTTCCCACTCCATTGAAGAGGAAGATTCAACTAAAAATGATAAAATTATACTATCTTTCTATCTTTATAAATCTGACCAAAGGTTTGCGAATGGCAAGTGAACTGTGTGATCACTTCATTGAAATTGATCCATTTTTGGAGCGAAGCCTTGCTTTTAAAAGAAAAATCGATGACGCCTCAGCTGAATATCAAGCGGAATTAAAAGGGCTTTTAAAAGCGGCAAAACAAGAGAAAATTACAAAATATTTTAAAACAAATAATTAAAGTTATAATAATTAATGAAATCTAGAGTTATTTTATGTTTTGAATATGTATTTTTATTTATTTTATTGTTCTACCTTGGAACCCAACCCCTATATTTCCATACAAATCGTCGTTCCATATTCACGGTTTCCATATTCGCGGTAAAATGTTGGAACATATACCCCGCGAATAAGGAGATTTTACTGTACTACGTTTTATTCGAAATCTGAAAAATAAAACTAAAGAAATCGAAGCAGTACCTACAGCTAAAGAGTTGCAATTGGCATTTCTCAAACTCGTTGAAATTGTCCAGGGTCAAGAATTTTCTGACGAAATCCATAAAATAAAAAAAAAATAAAAAGGAAGGTCGCACTTTCATCAAACATGCAAAGGCTCAATCCGTTTATACATGACATTGAAGATGAAGGCTTTACGTTCTCGCTTTTTCGAGTTGGCGGACGTCTGTTACATGCACCGATTGGGTTTGATGCCAAATTTCCGCTATTACTATCAAAGAATAGCCATTTTATTAAAATTTATCTGAGACATCTTCACCTCAGAAACTACTATGCAGGTCCAAAACATCGGTAGCATTGCTTCGTGCGTACATTGCTTTAAATATAGATCAAAATTGCTATCGCAATTCATGGGAAATTTGCCAGCCGACCGCTTCAGAGCATAGCGACCCTTTATTATATGTGGCGTTGATTTTTGTGGTCCCGTGTATACCTCTTTAAAAATTCGCGGTCGACCTTCCATTAAAGCGTATATTGCAGTCTTTGTCTGTTTTACCTTGAAAGCCGCGCCGTCACAACAATGTACCATGGGAAGAGTCGTCGGAGTCGTCGCGGGAGAAGACAGAAGGATTCGGGTCGCCGATATCCAAGTGCGGGGAGAAGCAGTAATTAGGCGACCTATAGTCAAGTCAGCTGCCCTGCCTGTCACATATTGAAGCCCTTCAACCCGGCCGGTGTTTCATCAAGGCAGCAACAATAATAATAATAATACAACATATGTCTAAATTATGGATTGCGAATTAATTTTTTTATGCCATTTATACATATTTGAATTTCGCGCCCTACGGCCATCTTTTTTTTTATTGTAAAAAAATTAACATGAGTTAAACAAACGAATTTCTAATAAACAGCACTTTGTAGTTAACCACCAACAAGAACGGTCGCCTTTTTCAAACCCGCTGTAAAAATTTTAATTGTTAAAATATAATATTGTATAATAAATTGTTTAAAAGCTGCAGAAACTAGTGCAAAACTTTCAGTACTGCCACAGACCCCCTGTAGTTCGGGATTTTGTGAAAAAGTGTGCCTGGTAATCCAACAAATTACAAGTTAAAGTAATAAGATTCTATCTGAACTACAAATCATACTACATATGTATATAAATATGTAAAATCTATGTGGAATTTAGTAAATTAAACAGCTAAGGCTGACGTTTTATTATAAAATTAACGTCATTAATGCTATTGTTGTGTTCAATCACAACACTTGCTGACACTTGTCGCCAGACGGCGTCATAACATACATCAGGAACATTTCATAAGCTTTGCATTATCGTATTTATTATAGAATAAGCAAAATTATACTATTTAAACAGTATCATGGGAAAATAAAATTCAGTTCGTCAGAACCACACATCATTCGAACATTGAATAAACATTGGTCCTTGGAGGACAGACCTAAATAGCGTATCCAGGGCTTACATCGGTAGGGAATATAGGGTATCCAGGGCTCACACTGCTAGTGAATATAGCGTAATGAGGGCTCAGACTGGTAGTGAATAAGGCGTATACATGGCGCACACTGGTAGTGAACGCTGGTAGATTGGAATGATTATAAGATTAAATCCAAATTTTTAAAAATTAAAAATGGTGTTGGATGAAACAGAGATGTATAACATCGTAGCAAGATAAAAGTCTCTAGCAGAGGAATTAGAGAAATCTAGCAGAAATTTTGTAAAGGACAGGCCAGTCCGAAAAAAACTGCTTAAGAAAGACATTAACAAGTTGAAGTCAGATTGCCACAATTAAAAATTCCGATATTTAAAGGAAACGATTTGGAATGGCAATCGTTTTGTGATATATTCACAACAATTATACACAAAAAAGTCACAGTACTACAGGAAAGATGGAGTACCTGAAAACCTATTTGGAGGGAGAACCGATGCAACTTATCCAGCTTTTAACCATTTCAAGTGCAAACTATACATCGGCCTGGGAAACTTTAATGGTTAGATATGACAATGAAAGGAATATTTTTGGAGTGCATATTGAGAAAATGCGGACCCCACAAGCGGACCAGTAGGAATGCAGTTAAGTGGGAAGGTTATGGTCCTACACTTCTGACCATAACAACGCTGGAGAAAAAAAGGAAAAGAAGAAGATATTGAGAAAATGCTCAAATATGATCATCTAGGAAACCAGTCACCATCGAATTCCATTAAAGCAAACTTGGATGCAACAAAGGAAGGCCTATCAGAAATAATCACCGTGGGCTTTGACACATCATCGTGGGGTCCTCTTATTGTTCATTTAATTACAAATGCTTTGGACCAGGAAGGCAGAAAACTATTTGACCAAGGTCAATTCTACAAAGGAGATATTAAGCATTGGAAGTGATGGAATCCTCACGACGAGGTCTCTATTCGCAATTATCATTTAGCAACTAGAGTTAAATGCATATTTTGCAAGAGCGACCACTACTTATATTAATGCAGTAAATTTTAAACTTGACTCCTAAGGAAAGTTTCGAGCAAGTTAAACTTGTCAAGCTCTGTATAAACTGTCTACGACATGATAAGAAGAGTGCATGCACTAGCTTGCAAACATGTAAGCAGTGTAATGAAAAATATCGTACTCTATTGCACAAGGAGAACTATACATCAAGATAATCGTTCGCCAAATAATGAACATAGACAGTTAGAGGAAATACAATCGAATTATGAACATCAAAATCAAGGTGTATTGCTGGCCACAGCATTGATTACTGCTACAAACGTTGATGGCCATCAGAGAAAGCCGAGAGCTCTTATCGATCCAGGATACGCCCAAAAGGCGTTCCCATTCCACAAAAATCTCAATTTGTATGGGTTATTACTGAACGCACGTCATATTAAAGTGCTAGTGTGATAACCATGGGAATGGTTTCCCAAACAACACTAGAAATTCAACTCAAGCAATTATTGGAACAAGAGGTACAATTCAATTGATGCAGAACGACTTCCATTGCGAAAAAATATATGAAGAAATGCATTGTCGGGACATTGATGGCAGATATATAGTGGACATTCCATTCAATAAACAATTAGAACAGAAGTACAGTCTAGGATCCTCACGAGACCGAGCAGTGGCAAGATTATTTTAAATACAGCTTCCGCACCGTACCTTGCTGTCAAAACAGTCCATCAATTAGTATCTGATGAGCAACAAGATTATCCAATTGCTGCAAGAATCTTAAAGGAAGACTTCTACGTCGACGACCTAATGTCCGGAGGTGACACTTTGAGTGATCGCAAATACGCTCAGAATCAGCTCATAGAATTATTGAAATGTGTAAAAGAACAGACGGTGCCAACCAAGCGAACAACATTGTAGGAAATAGTAAGACTTTTTGATCCACTGGGATGACTTTCACCACTGACAATCATTGCAAAGTTGCTTATACAACAGATTTGGAAGGTTCACCTCGAGTGGGAAGAACTGCTTAGTAAAGAATTGCAACGATGTTGGACCAACTTTAAAAAAGAACTTCGATATGCAGAGGCCATAACAGTTCCTAGATGGATTAATAATACGCAGTTGGACGGAGCTTACGCAGCTGTGAGTTATTCCAGAGTCTCCTATGGTAATGGATATTCAATTGCACTGCTAACATCAAATAAAAAGAGTTGCGCCGTTGAAGGACAAACACACTATACCAAAGCTAGAGTTGTGTGGCGCGAATCTATCTGTTGTTAAGGCTTTTAAAGGAAGTGAAACAGAATTTTAGAGCACAAGTAGATAAAGTGTTTGCATGGACTGATCCTACTATTGTGTTAGTGTGGGTAAGAAATGATACAATGGAATATCAAAAATACCTGAAATGGTATGCACAAATTCATGGAGGCGTATAAGATCTGCAGAAAATCCTGCTGGTTGTGCTTCTAGGGGATTAACACTGAAACAGTTAATGAATCATTCTTTATGGAGGAGAAGACCAGACTGGCCAAAGACAATAAAGAATCCTGGTCACTACAGCCAAAGTTGTATCAGATTTTCGAAAGTCCTACTGATTCACAGTTTATACTAACATCGAAAACCCACAAACCCAGAGGCATTCTTACATCCTACCATACGCCGACAACTTCACAAGACTAGTAGTGCAGAATGTACGTAATAAAACACAACATAGCGGAATAAAACTAATAATGACCACATTGAGGCAATCATATTGGGTTTTCTATGCGAAGCGATTGGTACGGAAAGTTTTACACAACTGCGTTCGATGTCAAAGATTTAAAACATCTAGTAGGCGCAGATAATGGGAGGGTTTCCAGCACCAAGTGATTCACCATCAAGGCCATTTACTCACACCGGAGTGGATTATGCAGGGCCATTTCAAATAAGAATAGCCAAAGGAAGAGAAAATCGATCGACAAAAGGCTACGTGGCAATTTTCGTTTGCTTCGCCATTAAGGCAATACATCTCAGATTAATCAGCGATCTTACATCGGAAGTATTATTGGCCCTAGTAGTAGTAGATTCGAGTCCAGAAGAGGCATCTGTTCAAGCTTCCACAGTGATTGTGGAACAACTTTTATAGGTGCTAACAAGGAACTGCAGAAAATTGATCAGCAATTGAAAACAGATGTAGCAGATAAATTGCTCTTGGAGGGCATGCAATGGCATTTTATTCCCCCAGCTGCACCCCACTTTGGCGGATTATGGGAAGTTGGGGGAAATCAATGAAATACCACCTAAAACGGGTAATCGGTATTTACAGCGACGTCGATGATAACTCGATTTTAACTCCGGGACAATTCTTAATTGGAACAGACCTAACTGCCTTACCAGATCCCACACTGGATCGAAATAAGACTTATCGCTTGCGATGGTTACTGATCCAAAAATGATTCGAGTTTCTGGCCAATCTGGTCGTCAGAATACCTAACACAGCTGCAACATCGCTGCAAATGGAAACAAAAGAGAGAAAATATAAATGTTGGGACTATATCCCTGATCAAGGACGAACGCCTTTCACCCGCTAAATGGAACGTGGGTAAAGTTATTGAAATACATCCTGCAACAGATGGAAAAGTTCGTGCAGTCACTCTGTACTCTAGCAAAAGATTCGCGAAAAGACCAATAACAAAACTATGCCCTTTACCCATTGAAAATTATGCCGAGTGAAAAGAAAAGGCCGTTTATTTGAATAAACCTATCCATGACCTCGCCCTTGAGATCGAAATCTTCTCCGTCGCTGACGTCCTTGTCGATCCCTCCGTCCGGGAGCTCGTACCAGTGCTTCATCATATCTGATGCTATTATGGTGTTTCGCTTCCGCTGGTTCCGTTGTATTTGAGGGATGTCCTCCACCATGTACCGGTCGTTGGGCAGCACTTTCATGACAACGTATGGTCTCCGGTATCTCGGTTCCAGCTTCCGCGATTGCCGGTGGCAGCAGGCTTGTTCTCGATCAGCACGAGGTCCTTTGTTTGGCGTCATACTTCTCCTTCTGCCGCGTCTGAGCTGCCTCGATGTTGGCTAAGGCCGCACTTCGCCGTTTTTCCATCTCGTCCGGATCCACTCGCGTTCTTTCCCCAAACTCCATCAGCCGCTTGTCCCCAGAGATTCCCCGGGGGTGTATAGGCAAACAGGAGCTCGTGTGGACTTGCCTTTGTGGTGCAGTTTTGAGCCCCCATTGAACTGCCCGGAGATGTGAACCAGCCACTTCGTTCAGGACTGCGAGAACGCCCCTGCTTTGATCACCTTGCGGAATAAGCGCCACCCTCGTACCACGTAGTCTCTTTGCAGTTGCTTTCTCGCCTGTGTCATCTCGATCTCCTTTAGGATGGTGATCATGTTCCTCAGCTTCGGGTCCTGCAATTGCATGGCCGCCACCCAATCCTCGTCGGAGATGTTGACGTTTAGGATTTGTGCGGAGGTTCCCCGTTCCACTTCCGCTGGTTGCAGACTCAGTGCGTCGACGTAGGCTGCTCTCTTTCCTGGCTGGTGTACCGTCTTGTAGTCGAATTTTTGGAGCTTAGCCTTTGTGCTGGTTGGCCTCACAGTCCGTGACGACCTTAAATCACCTCTCCAAGAGGTAGACCCTGAACCGGTCCAAGCTTTCGACTATGGCGAGTACTTCTAGCTCGTACGAGTGGTACTTTTGTTCATCGGTGAACAGGTTCCGGCTGAAGAACACCACTGGTCGCAGTGAGTTGTCTTCCTTGCCTCGCTGCAGTAAGATGCTAGCAAGACCAATTGACGACGAGTCTGCGTGTACCTCGTGCGCACACTCCGGGTCGAATAAAACTAGTACGGGGGAGTGCAGAAGTGCTGTCTTCAGTTTGTGAAACGCCCTTTCCTGTCTTTCCGTCCACTCGAACGGCTGGTACGTTCTGGTCAGATCGGTCAGCGGTGTTGCCCATCGTGCGTAGTTTTCGACGAACTTACGAAAGAACCCTGTGTCGGACTCCATGGACGTCCTTCGGGGTCGGGAATGCCATTATAGCGGCCATCTTCCTCTCGCTAGGTTGTAGCCCTTCTTCGAATCAAAGAATTCAATAGGAATTCATAGGAATTCAATATTAGTTTGCAAGAATGCGCATTTGTTTAGGTTTAGGGTCAGTCCGGTTTCCCTCAGGATTTCAAGGAACCTCCGGAGCCGATTGCGATGTCGTCCAATAGACCGCTATGTCTCCCTTTCTCAGACGTGACTTGTTCATGCAGGACTGGAACTCTGCTGGGGCATTCACCAACCCGAATGGCATTCGGTTGAATTCATACATACCGTCATCCGTCGCAAATGCCGTCAGCTTCTTGTTCCGTTCCTCCATACAGATCTGATGGTACCCTGATGCCAAGTCCAGCGTCGTAAAGAACTTGTTTCCAGCTAGCGACTCGACCATCTCCTCCACTACCGGCATGGGGAACTTCCTCTTGACGGTCACCTTGTTCAGCGACCGGTAATCGATGCGAAACCGGTCCTTGCCATCCTTCTTCTTCGTGAGGGTGACCGGCGCACAAAAGTCGGAGTGCGATGGACGGATCACTCCCTCCTCCACTGTCTCTCTTTTTGCAAACGGTATTTTGTAAGGCTGGACGCAGACTAGTGTTGCTGTAGTCAGCTCAATGGAACACTCCCCGAAGCGGTAAGCCCCCAGTTCCTCCACGTTCTTGGCGTACCAGTCCCGGAACGTGTTGACGAGACCGTATAGTTTCCCTCCCTTCATGTGCTCCAGCGATAGTTCGCTCGCCTCCTGTTGTCGACGGCTCCTTCTGCCACTACTAGCGCTATGGGTGTCTCCGCCATGCAGTCGGTGATCGATACGCATTTGTGCGTTTTCACCACTTTCACCTGCGGTTGGTCCAGTAACTTCCGCCCAATTAGCATCGGATACGGCTGGCTTTCGTTTGGCACTATCAGGACCTCACACTACGACTCGAGTTGGTCTACTGCTACCTCGGCGTACACTCTGCCTACGGTCTGGCACGCTCCTCCTCCGAATCCGCTCAGCTGCCTTCGATCGTCTACGTACTTAATTCCGCCCTCTTCCGCGATCGAGCAACAAAGGGTGACACTGTCACTCCCCAAGTCAATAAATGCTTTGACTTAATACCCGTTCACCATTGCGTCCTTTATGTATTCGGACCTGCCCTCCTTCAACAGCAGCTGGGTAGGTCTTTCTGGTCGGGTCCCGACTCGTGCGTCGTCTCCTTGTGGGCAATCCCTTTTGTAGTGTCCGGATTGATGGCACGCGAAGCATTTTGGTCCGCTTCCTGTGGTTCCGCTGCCGGCCCCTCGTTCACACTCCCGCTGCTCCGTACCTCTTCGTACTGGCGTGGTTGCCCACCGCCCGTTGCTTCCGTAGCCTCATCACCCAGCGAACCCTGTTGAGAACGTCGTTGACCGACATCGGCCTTAGCGCTCGGTATTCCGCATCCGCTATCCCTTGGATGATATACTTGACCAGGGTGCCCTGCACATGTCCTCGGGACGCTATCATTCTCATTTCGAATATATGCTCCTCCGTGTCCTCACCGGAGCGGTGCCTTCTTTCCCGCAGCCTGTCATTGATATCTGCGTCGTCGTCTACCACAGGGAAGTTATAGCATAGTCCTGAGAATAGTTCTCCTAAGGACTTGATCGTTGTGCCACGGCTCCACAATTTTGCTGCTCCCACCAATCTAGTAGTCGCAGCCATGAGCACTAGTTTCTCATCCAAGTCGTAGACCTCCTGCGAATCGATTACCTTTTGTTTCCATCCTTCTTAGGATAGGCCATCGTGTGCCTTAGGATCGAACAGTGGTATCATGTCCGCAAGGTCCCGGACAGAGTATATGTTGCGGGGGCAGCATCTTTCCTTTCTCACCTCATCGTTCTCAGGCGTATATCAGCATGTCTGCCCATTCGACCCGACTCTGTTGCTAACACCTTGTCTTTCAGCCGGAACACTGCTAGCCACCTCTGCTCGTCGTGAGCTCGGCGACCATCTGCTTCAACCGTGCGTAGCAGGATTAGGTCTTCGGCTTCCACCCCTCGCGCTCACCAGTTTGTCGACAGACTCCCGAGACGTTGATGGGCTAGCAGCTGGTATATCCTTCGTCACTCTTACTGGCGGCAGTTGCTGATCAGACGGAAGCAATTCTTCCTCTTTCGCTGCCCGGGCTTTCGTATCGGGTTAAGTAACCGAGCCAGCAGCTCTTCCTTTGTCCCATACGTAGGCATCCCGCGCTTTTTTAGCACCTCCCGGAGCTCATCACGGGTAATTGTTCCCTACTCGGCTTCCATCTGCTCACGGGTAGTGTTTGAATGCGCGGCTGATCTGTGTTCCAACAACAACAACCTGACCTGCAACAACAGAATCTGTTCTGGGGTCGTTGCCCGCATATGTCGTTCTTCCTTCCTTCGATAGTCGCATCTACCATGCACCCACAATCATCCACGGCACAGGCAGGCACAACAAAACACAGCGCTCTTCGCGATCGTCGGTCTTGTCTTCAGTTGGTCTGTCTTGCCTTCGGTGGTCCTGTCTGCGTCAACAGAAGCTGCTCTGGGGTCGTTGCTCGCTTACGCCGTTCTTCTTTCCTTCGGCGGTCGTGTCTGCCAATCATCCACAACACAGGCAGGCAAAATTTGCAATGCACTCGCGGTCGACCGTTGGGTTTCTTTATCCTACTTCTGATTTGAAAAGAAAAGGCCGTTTATTTGAATAAACTTTATTGCCTGACTTCTTACGCTTATGCTAGTCTACGCAGTCTGCGGCGCGGGTTTATATATAACTTAGACTGAAATTAAAGCAAAATAAAGATGCTGTTTTATTGGGGAGAATGAGCTTCAAGCCACTTCTTTGGATGTGCGTGTTAGCACTGGCCATAGGTACTAAGTACTAATCTGGCCAACAACTAACTGCAAACTACAAAGTCACAACTTCGCTTATATGCCGAAGATATTGGACATGCAAATATAGCTGATGGCTCGTGGAAGAGCGCAGTGTTCTTCAATTTAACGAACTATTGGGCTGATGTCAGTACATCATCGGAACATCAAACAACACCTGAAAGAGATCTGCCTGAACACAAATCTGTTGGAATCAAATACTCTGCTTTATGAGAGCAGTCTACATCTATTTGATCGGCAATAACAAGAAATTGAAATAAACAATGATGTACTATGTCACGTCAACCAGATTCACCGTAAAGGTTGAAACGATCACCCTTTGATTTCATCGGAGCAGTTAGCAAAAAATTATTTGGCATACTGGATTAAAACTTTGCTCTTCAATATGAAGAGACAATAGCAGAAGTGACAGGAAAGGAAAACCATCTGCTTAATCTATCGAAAAATCAAACCAGTATAATTGATTCCATTATTAACCTATTCAAGGATGATAGCGCAGCAGCTCAAAACCAGTTAATGACAATATATAAAGTGATTTCCAAGTTAGAAATCCAAGAAGTACTATTGAACCAAAACCAAAGATACCAGATCCAGCAGTATTCAATAAGCGGTGCAATAACATTGTTCGTCATCATAGCAATATGCATCGCTGTATTGAAAGGATCTAAACAGCACCACGTAGACGAGCAAGTGAATCAGTTGCCTCATCAATATTCAACAATTATTCAATCCACAACAATTGCAGACACTTGACGCCAGACGGTGTCATAACATAAATCAGCAAAATTTTATACGCTGTTTCCACCTCTTTCGGCTCATATATCTTTCTTAGAATAAGTAAATTTGTATTATCGTATTCATTGTAGGATAAGCTATGTAAATTATACTACGAGTATTTGAGCAGTATTATGGGAAAATAAAATTCAGTTCGTCAGAACCACATATCACCAACATTGAATGAACAACTATAGAACTTCCAAAAAATTATAACTAAACTTGTTATGGATATAACAATGTATATAGGTACAAATAAATGTACTGAAAATGTAAGTGTTTCAGAGAATACTACATATTAATAATCAAAAACTATGAATACAAAGAATAATATGAATCAATCAATTTATGAAGCATGAAATTACTCATACATTTTTTTTTTGTGTAACTTTGTCTCTTCTCGAAGTCGAATTACAGGGGCTGCCGGATTGGGGGTCGAATTACCGGGGATCCGTAATTATTGTTTGTTATTGTTTTATATATGTTCTATAACATTGTGTAATATATATAATATACAAGTATAATTGTATAATTGTAAAAATATATGTACAATTCAGTTTGAGTGTTTTAAGGGGATAACCTACTGTTGAAAGGAAAAAAAACGCACCTTTTTAAAAAAGTCGATTAGAAAAACTATCAGAGATATCTTTTTGATTTCTTGAACACGTTTTTGTTGTCAACCAAAGTTTACATAATTATTTATACATTTTTTTTCACAAAATGGCGGCCATGTCGATGCAGCGCGTACGTAGTAAAAAAAATTACAATCGCGTATCGTAAATTTCTGACTAAAGTATACATCAACAAACATATGCCAAAAAAAATCATTTGCTATGTGTTATAAATGATAGAAGTAACCTATTATTGCAATAAAAAAACGAAGTCTGATGATTTGGTGCACGTTTGAACATTGGTGTATCGATTTTCGTTATTTTTTAACACGAAAAAAATGATCCCAAATCAACAATTTTTTTTACTAATACCAGGTTACTTCTATAGTTAAAGGATAAATAAAAGTGTGTGCAAAATTTGAAGTAAATAGGCCGAGTAGTTTTCTCACAATTTTACGAAGCGCATCGAAAAAATACGTTTTGATAAAAACACATTTAAAGTTCTTTTAACGAAATTTCGTGATATAAGTCAAACAATTTTTCACTAACCCTTAATCAGCGAATGCGGACTTACTATTACTTTCTATTTCCTTAAACGGTTATATATTAGTGTAGGTATTATGAAATATATAAATTTAGAAATCATTATAATAGGTTATAACACGCAGCAGATGTTCGAGCGGCTACCAGGCCGCGCGACTTACGGTATTAAAATGAAACGCCGTAGATTATTCTATTTGAAACATTCTTTATTTGTTCACTGCTTGACACCGAATGAATCAATAAATGTCTTAAAAACTAACTTGACCTACGATTGCAATTTCGTTGCCATCGTCGACTTTTCGTTGACGCTGCTAACGAATTGCATTACAAAATAATTGCAAGCGGAAATGCTTCGTCATTATTATTATTTAAAATATTGTAGATGACAATGAACGAAGGTTCTTCGTTTGGGTCATCGGTGTTATATTACATACTCTGGCGGAAATGCAGTATTAATTAAAATATTTTAGATGACAATGACTGAAGGTTCTTCGGTTGGGTCATCGGTGTTACATTACATATAACTCCTCCCCGGTCAGAAAGAGAACTCTCCTGAGTTCTACTACAATTATTTTCCGTTGCTACAATATTAATTTTTGTTTCTGAATTTTTGAGCTTGACAATAATAAAGATTATTACTATAAGATAAGTTTTTATGAAATCTAAATTCTTTAATTAGTTTTAGATTTTTAAAATCATTGTTACTATTTATTTCTTCAAATGATATTAATTTAATCGTAGTGTATGAATCAAAACTATTACTTGGATAAAAATATTTGACTTCTACATTAATTTTATTATTTGTAAATGTTTCTTGGTATAAACTAATTTGGCAATTATAAAAATTAATTAGGTAACAAGCTAACAAGAAGCGTTATGTTCCTATCATCACAAATTTGAATGAGTTTTTCGTTTAAGGCATTTTTTACTAAAATGGTTTCGTCATCAATTATTTCTATTTTAGTTTTATGTATTACTGACTTTATAGTTACATTTATAAAATACAATTCTTACTCGGTCCTTCAAGATGGTACCTGGCTTAAAAGTTAAAATATCGTTATTTATTTTTACAATGTATTCATTGGTTTCATCAATTTCAACATAATTTTTATGTGATAATGGTGTTATCATCTGTTTTAACATATAAATTTGAAATTTTTAAAGCCATAACAATAGATTGCTCTTTATATTTTAAATCACCCATCTTAATTAATTTTAGCTTATAAAAATCGATTTTAAACATTTCTATTTCTTCGGCTGGTAATATTCCTGGATGAATCATGTTATTTTTTGCTGAAGCTATATTATCTTGAATTTGGTCGATTTTATTTTCCAAATTTCCAAGTTTTAACATTTGATCCAAGAACAGACTTTGCTTTTTTTATTTCATGATATTCTTCTTTGATGGTATTTAACGCACTTGTAATCTTACTTCTATCATTTATTATAGCATCTTTTAAAGTACTTAATGTGTCATTGAAATGGGTATTTATTAATATTTGTTGATTCAAGTTTTCTATTGCATGTTTATTATTTTCTTTGTTTACATCTAGATGTTTTAAAATTTCTACTCTATCTTCCTCATCCATGGTTTCAAACAACCATTTTTGAGCTTGACAAAATTATATAATCCTCTTTTTTCTCTGTTAGCATTTGGCATGATTGATCTAATTTTAGCTTGTATATTTGTGATAACATTGTTTAGTAATTCTTTGCCATGTAGTTCAAGACTATCAATATTTGTTTTTATCCTTGAGGGTTGATTATATGTAAGACCAAATTTGTTGTATTAATAATTTCAACTTCTTGAATTTTTATCATTGTATATCTTAATTCTTCATTTATTTGATCTACTTGTAGTAGGCCCTGTGTCACTGGGATCAGAAACATTATTGCTGTTAGTATTAAGACCTGTAATTTTGAGAGGGCGTTTTATATTTGAAAAATGTACATTTTGAAGAGGGGCTAATTTGTAATATCGTTCGTCCTTATGTCTCAGTCGTTTATAATTTCTAATATGACCTCTCGATCTAGTTTCTTCATATACCTTCCTACCGAGATTTCTTTTTTTAATTATGTGATTTTTGATTTTGTCCATTCTTGTCTGAAGGTTATTAACGCTTATTATTTCCTTAGCCTGTGTAGGTGAACATTTGATGGTAGACTGATACCGATCATTATAGTTCCCTATAACGATTTGTATCTTCATTTCGAGTGACAGTTCATTATCTTCAGTTCGTGTTATTTTTTCTAACAAGGTTGAGTGCAATCTTTCAATATCGGCGTTGCCTGTATGGCTATTGGGCTTTGTGAAATAAAATTCTACATTTTCTTTTTGCAGAAATTGTATTACTTGCTCTGATTTAAATTCATCGTCCATGATAACTTTTCTGGGTTTACCAAATTTTGCAAATTCTTCCATTATAATAGTAATTTTTGCTCTCCAGTTTCTATCTGTGATATTATAAGCTGCTGCAATTATTTTTGTCTATTGTCGTAACAAATGCATGTTTTTTTAAATGAAATATGTCTATAGGGATGATGTCGTTTTTCTCTTTTGGAGTTTCGGAAATACAGAATTTTGGCTTAATAGGTTTCCTATCGTATTTAGTTTCACGGCATTTTTGGCAGTTGTTTATCATAAGATGAATATGCTGTTTCAATTTTGGGTAGTAAATTTTATTTTTTAAGCTATTGTAACACTCATTTATGAAGCTGTGCATAGATTCTTTGGTGTGGTATAAGGATAACTGTTTATGTAATTCTGTTTCTGTCTTTATTTCCGTTGCTCTTTTGGTGCACTTTATAAATTTTGTTTTCTGGTCTGACGAATAAAGCGAAATTATAATTAACTGAATTTTATTGTAGTCTGATTCTGATACTTCGGAATAGATCCCTATATATCCCTTGTTTATATAACGTTTGAGTATCATTTCTATTTGATTTTCATTTTTCAGTGGGTTAATTTGAATAATTGTTTTTTTATGTACGGTTTCAACTTCTTTACCTGGACAATAAGTTAAAATAATTTGAATTTTGTATTTATTAACGATATCGTCTTTGATTCCTATGTGATCAAGTAGTTGCTCCTCAAGCGAATGTTGAGTATCCAGATCAGAGTGTGCAAGGTTTGAACCTTCTTTATTATAATCATTAATCTTTTGTGAATTTTCTAACCTGCTTAGGTTAGCGGCAACCTTATTTTCTCGCCCTTTCAAGTATTCTATTTCGTAATTATATTCCTGCAACTTTAAGATCCATCTCTGATGCCTTTGCGAGAATTCTTTTCCCTTGAACTTAGTATTTAGGTATTTTATCGGGGCATGATAGGTGATAATTTTGAATTTATTACCATATAGATATGGACGAAAATAATTTACAGCATAAACAATAGCAAGAAATTCTTTGTCGGTAGTGCTGTAATTTCTTTCATGGTTATTTAGCGTTCTAGAAACATAACATACTGGATGGCCCTGCTGAGACAGAACAGCGCCAATAGCATAATCACTGGCATCTGTTGTCACAGTAAAGGGTTTATCGAATTGGGGGTATTTTAGTATTGGATGTGTAGAAATCAAACTTTTTAAGTTTTCAAAAGCTGCTATGTATTGGGGGTCTTTAATATTAATCTTAAATCCCTTTTTCAAATATTTTATCATCGGGTGAGCTATTTTAGAATAATTATGAATAAACTTTCGATAAAATCCTGTAGCTCCTAAAAATCCCTTTAATTGCCTTTCGGTTTTTGGAATTTCTATATCCTGAATATCTTTTATTTTATCCGGATTTGATTTTATACCATCCTTTGTCAAAATATGCCCTAAAAATTCCGTGTTCTTTTTAAGAAAACTGCATTTATTTATTTGTATTTTTAAGTTGTGTTCCTGTAGTCTTGCAAAAATCTTTTTTAATGAATTTTCATTTTCTTCTAGCGAAGTCGAAAAAATAAGTATATCGTCCAAATATACTATACAAATTTTATTAATGAATTCTCTTAGGATTTCATTCATAAGCCGTTGAAAAGTTGCTGGACCATTCTTTAACCCAAACGGCATTCGAACATATTCGTACAGACCTGCTGGGCTAACAAAAGCGGTTTTTTCTATATCCTTTTCCGCCACCATTATCTGGTGATAGCATTTAGCCAGATCAATTGTTCTAAAATACTGCCCCTTGCCTAATTTATCAAGTATTCCTTCAATATTCGGCAAAGGGTATTTATCATCGACTGTTCAGTCTTCTGTAATCGACAACAATTCTGAATTTTTGGATTCCTGAATTGTCCTTTTTTTTCGGAACGACAATAATTGTATATACCTACTCTTACAATAATATGTATATACCTACTCTTGCTCTTTCGTATGATGCCCTGTTTCTTCATTTCTTCTAACTGTCTTCTAACCTCCGCTTCATGTTTTGGTGGGTATCGGTATATTTTCGAATTTATCTGTTCATCTGTGATTGTTTTTATATCATGTACAACCGTTTTTGTCTTAGTTAAAATATCTCCTTCTTTATATAGAAGTTTATTAAATTTTATCAGTAGTTTTGTTATAATATCTCTTTCTTTTTCATTTAAATGATCCAACTGAATATTTTGCAGAGTGCTTACTTCCAAAACATTAACTTCGTCTTCAACAATTCTGATTTTTTTGTCTTCTAAGCTTATTTCCTTAACATTTTTTTGAATCCAGTCCATGCCAATTAAAAGATCATAAGGTTTTTCTATTTCTAGCGCTATCCATTAATTTTTGCATTATCCGGGTATTTTAATTCTTCAGGGCAAACTGTTGCTACTGTTTTAGAAGGTTTATTGACATAATTTTGTATTGTATTTATTTTTATTGTATTGTATTCGTTGACGCTGCTAACGAATTGCATTACAAAATAATTGCAAGCGGAAATGCCTCGTCATTATTTATATTTAAAATATTGTAGATGACAATGACCGAAGGTTCTGCGTTTGGGTTATCGGTGTTATATTACATACTCTGGCGGAAATGCAGTTTTAATTAAAATATTTACGATGATAATGACTGAAGGTTCTTCGGTTGGGTCATCGGTGTTACATTACATATAACTCGCGCGCTCCAAATTCTCGGTTGGACGGAGGGGGACTGTGAGCGTTATAGAAAGAAAAATAATTCAGATATTTATCTGAAATTTAAAACAGCTAATTTTGAAGTGCTAATATATAGAAATACGAGTGTGGTCCGATAAGTACTTAGCCTCACCGCCAGATGGCGCCAGTATCGCAACAGCTTCTTACTATCGTGTAGTACATTCTAGTTGACTGTCGAAATTTCAGCCGGATCGGACTTGTAGTTTTGTTTGGACCGCGTGTGGAAGCGGGAGTGTCCGCGGATTTTAGAAAAATGGAAAAAGAGCAATATCGGTCGGTGTTTCGATTCTTGTTTTTGGAAGGGAAATCGCGCAGCGAAATCAAAGAGCGTTTGGATGCTGTGTACGGTGACTCTTCTCCTTCGATGGCGACCATCAAAAATTGGTTTAACGAGTTTCAACGTGGTCGCACGTCGGTTTTTGATGAGCCACGTCCAGGTGCCCCGAAAACGGCTACCACGGAGGATGACGTGACAAAAATCCACGATCTCGTATTGGCAGACCGCCGATTGAAGATGCGCGAGAAAGCTGAGACAGTAGGTATTTCAAAAGATCGCGTAGGTCATATCCTGCATGAAATTTTGGGCATGAGAAAGCTGTCGGCGCGATGGGTGCCACGTTTGCTCACTCCGGACAACAAGCGCAACCGTGAGACAGTGTTTGACGCTGTTTACGCGCAATCCGAAAGAGTTTCTGCGTCGTTTCGTGACATGACGAAACATGGATCCACTGGTGCACACCAGATACCAAGGAACAGTCGAAACAGTGGACTTCACCCGGCGAACTTGCTCCGAAGAAGGCGAAGACTGTCTCATCCACCGATGGCCACCGTTTTCTGGGATTCACAGGTGTGAGAAAGGCAAAACGGTCACAAGGCTAGACTATGCCAAATTATTGGGCCGATTCGACGCCGAATCGAAGAAAAAACGGCACCACCTGGTGAAGAAAAAAGTGTTCTTCCACCATGATAACGCACCGGCTCCCACCTCCGCCCTCGCCACGGCCAAATTGGTCGAATCGGGATACGAACTACTGCCCCATCCACCGTATTCTCTAGATTTGGCCCGTGCGACTTCTTTTTGTTTCCAAACTTGAAAAAGTCACTGGCCGGGCAGAAATTTCATTACTTTGCAGACCTAGAGAAAACGTATTTTTCAGACGGGTTAAAGAAGTTGGAGCATCGCTGTGTCAAGTGTATCAAGCTAAATCGCCATTCCTCCAAAATGTTCGTTTTTCTAAGCTAAGTACTTATCGAACCACTCTCGTATGTAATAAAAAAAATAATTTTTTTTTAACAGTAGGTTACCCCCTAATCTGCTTAAAAATCCCCCTGTGTAAAGAGGGTTAGAGTGGAACTTCCTTGAGAAAAATATTCCGAGGGTAAGCTAGTTTCTTGATCCGATCTATGGAAGGGAACTACTCCATGAAAAATAATATAAAGAAATTAAGGATAAGTCCGTTAAGTCCGAAGCATGTACAAACTGGAGGTCTTCCAAATAGTACTTAACGCAATAAGTTAGTATAAATTGGATATCACGCCGTACAAAAAGATCTGCTTTCAAACAAAACAATTGTTGAGTGCGGCTACACTTTCGATTATAGCGGCACGGATGCCCATAATTTTGGAACAGGATTCTTTATCAGCAACAAAATCTTGCAGAACTCAAAGGACCTAATACCTTACAGCGACCAAATGTCGCTATAATTATGTGCCTTTTAATGTACATTGTCCTACGAAATTAAAGACCAAGGGGATGAAATATTTGACAATTTGTCATCCTTCGACGTAAAAATCGTTTTCGGCAATTTCAAGACGAAAATAAGAAAAGAAGGGGTAAAAATATAAACGATAAGAGAAAAAACTCTACATGCCAAATTAAACGATATTGCTAGCTCCTAATGATCCTGGAAATCATAACATTCGAAGACAAGGAGATACAAATTGATGCAGATAGAAATACAATACTAACGTACTAGGTGGGTGCTGCGCATATAAAAATGCCAGTGACATTTTATGGATGTGAAACTTGGTCTCTGACCAAGAAAATAGATTTCGAGTCTTTGGACACAAAATCTTAAGGAGAATCTATGGTGGAAAATAGGATTAAGAAGCAGACGAATGAGTAATAAAATCGCGAAGACTAAGATGCGTTGGACACGTCGAACAAAAGGACTGTGAACAAACAGACAAAGGAATAATGAGAAAAAAACAGAGGGAAAAATATCGCAAAAATATATATAAACAATAAAGAAATAAACCTATCACATCTGAATAAACAAGAAAGGGGAAGAAATTAGGGAAATTTTAAATCATTTACGAAGGTGGTCTGAAAAGTTTCTGTCCTCAACGTGAAGATATGTAGCAACATTTGTCAATAAAAGCTAGTGAATGTTGTTGTGCATTTTTGGCAGTTACTTACCAAAATTTCAGCCTTTTTGGATACGTAGTGTTTATTTGACAGTCGTTTGAGTGAGTCGATGTGAATGTTTTTGTGAAAATGGATAAAATTGAGCATCGAGCTGTCATTACATTTTTGTTTTTGAAAGTCAAAACAGTTGACTGCAAAAGGGGAATGGGCTGCACAAAAAAGGAAAAACAGTTTTTTTCGCCTGGAAATGTAATGGCGACTCTTTTGGATAGTTAGGAAGTTATCTAAATCAATTATCTTCAAAAACGAAAAACCATTACAGGAGCATACTACGCATCATTACTTAAGCCACTGAAGTCAGAAGTTGCGGAAAAACGGAGATGTTTGCAGAAAAAGAAAATCCTGTTTCACAAAAACAACGTGCCGTCTCACACCTCAGTGATTGCCATGGCGAAAATCCAAGAACTACGGTTTGAACTGCTTGACCATCCGCTTTACTCTCCAGATCTACCCCCAGGCGATTTCTTTTTGTTCCCTAATCAAAAATTGCGCTCGGATTTTCGGAACAATCACCTTCGTGAACAGTTATTTTGCACAGAACTGCATTGAGTACTATTTGGACGGGTTAGAGAGATGAAAGCAACGCTGGGAGATGTATTTAGAGTTACAAGGAGACTATGTAGAAAAGTACAAATAAATTCTAAGAAAAAATGTCTTGTATCTTTGTTAGGTCGAAAACTTTTCAGATCATTCTCAGTTCAGATGGGGATCAGTTAATCTATACCGAAGTAATAATGCACGAAATTATTACTATAACCGATCAACAATAAACCTTCGTTTATATAAATTGGGAAAACAAAAATTCAGACTTTGTGTGGACTAGAGTATATAGAATATAGTGATGTTGTAGAAACTGTAATACAATCTATACAATTAGGTTTAAATTAGGTATAAGTAGGACCTATCCAAAATAAAATCTTTCCTTCTTGTTTGTTACTTCTTTGTAATCGGACCCCTTTTGTTTACTTTGTCAGACGAAATTTCGGTTGCTCCCAACAGTTCCTGGACTTTAATTTAATTTAATAGTTGTTTAAGCTCTGTGCGATACAAACATTCTGTATGAATTAAAAACTAAAAGGGCGAGCGCTATGTACAACACAAACAAACTAGGCGAGAACAATTACGAAACTTGGTGTGTACAAATGAAAAGTGTTCATCAAGAGCTCTTGACCTGCGTGTCAACTGAGATAGATCATCCACTGGATGAGAAAAGTGCGGAATGGAAAAGCGACTACGAGGAATTAGTCTCAAGAAAGCCCCAGCGACTTTCCAAAGGCTTATGAATACTGAGGGATCACATAAATAAGATTTGCGTCGTCTACCTTGCCGATATTTTAATATTTCCCACTAGTTTTGAAAAACATCTTATTTCAATTTCCTCAATAAATGTTCCTTTCACCAAAAAGACAGAATTTTTAGGCCATGTCTTAACTCAAAAAAGCATGAAACCGAATCCGGAAAAAGTAAACTGTATTTTAAACCATAAGCTACTATTATCAGAAAAAGAGTTAAAAGCCTTTCTTGGTCTCAAAGGATTTTATCGAATATTTGTAAAGAATTATTCTAAATATCCGATGATTAGGTTTTAAAAATAGGAGCGAAAATCAATATTAGAGATTCCAATATATTCAAGCTTTTGCAACACTATAAGGGAATATAATAAACTATCCTTTACCCAGATTTCCAAAACTTCGAAAAACCATTTACCGATGCCTCGAATTTCGCCATGGGTGCGTGCTTACCCAAGAGGCTCAGCCAATATGATACGCATCGAGGTCTCACAATGACCACGAAAAAAATTATTCGCCCACTGACAAAATTTTTTTTGCTAGAAATAGATTTAAAACAATCACAGACCA
The DNA here is from genome assembly GCA_958301585.1 of Merodon equestris. Lineage (NCBI taxonomy): Eukaryota > Metazoa > Arthropoda > Insecta > Diptera > Syrphidae > Merodon > Merodon equestris. Next base: position 53,618,843 of record OY284417.1, on the reverse strand, counting down.
TCAGTCCAGTAAGACAGTAATTACCTTATGCTAAGTTTTTAATAAAAAACATTTTTCTTAGCTTAAGCTAGATATAGAAATGTTAGTGGTAAGTTGATATAGTAGTCGAAAGACATAGATTTAAGTTGTTACGTCTATTTTAGAGTGTCCGCCTAGGGCCAGTAAGATATCTAGATTGCTAAGATAGTTAAGCTAGTTTTTAAGCATTTTTGTCTAGGTAAAGATAGATCTAAGAAATTATGAATAAAAATGAGTTAAAAACTAAACTAAACAGTAATTACCTGAATACAAAATACAACGGGAAAAAGCTCTCCTCTAGGAACCAAAGATGGTTGGAATTCAACTATGATATCGAATCCATTTCTGTTGACAATTGTCATAATTGCGTTCTTGATCTATCTATTACAGATTACAGATCACTCCATGGTAGGACTCGTAGTAAACGAGCTAAAATCTATTAATAACAGAAATAATGACTTCCATGTAAAGAACTTGAAATAAATTACAGAAAACTGCGTAACATCCTAATGTATGAATTTTGGGATGACGTATACACATGTACAGATGTGTCTACAGCCTGCTCAATCTTTGTTAAGTCCTTAAAAAGCATGTTTTCTTCGTTTTTGTCCTCCAAAAAGATTGTAAAAAGCCTAAAACCGTGGATCTCTAATCATTTATTAAGTAAAGTTAAAGTGAAAAACAATTGAAATTAAGAATCCTAAAAGAAAAAATTGACAATACCCTTGACAAAATAGCATTCGCCAAACAAGGTATTTTACACCTAAGTATTCTCACAGGAGAGGAAATAGTAGCAACAGATTTAGACTTTTTCATATTAAAATATGCTAGAATAGGGGCATTCGAATTTGACAAAACAAAATTAATCTAATTAAGTTGCCAAGAGACCACATTCAAACCCAACTAAAGATGATAAGCCATGCCAAACAAACATGTTAAAGAAATAGATATTACGGCAGTAAATTTAGTTGCGATAAAAGGAACCAAATACAATTTTAACGCAAATAATATTTATCTCAAAGACTTAGAGAAAATGGATAATTTTATAATGGATGGTATATGTTGCCTTAAAATAAATAATAAGAAACAAGTTGTAAACATTGAAGAAAATTTAATTGTATGTAAAAACTTACATCAAGAAAGAATAATAAATGGTTGTGATGGCCGGGTTATATTATTAACTGGAAATTTTATAATTAATATTAATAATTGCCCAATAAGTGTAAGAAACTTTTCTATAGCCAACTTTAATTTAGAATTTATACATACATTTCCATACGAAAAAAACCTGAATTTCTAAACTATGTTACAAATGTATCAAACATATTAACGAATTACAATATCACAAAAACAATAACTAAATAATAAGCTTTACTATATGTTTTATTGTATGCATAGCCATAATTGTAATAGGGTTTGTAATCTTTTTATAAAAAAATCATTCAAATAGTTGTGAAAATTATAGAGCAACAAATTGATATAAAGGAAAACAAAATTTAGGAGAATTCTAAGTTAAAGGAGAGTGAAAATGCAAGTCAGCAAACTTGCTGACGGCACATTTGTGTTGCTACCAGTAATGAGTTGTCAATGCAGCATTCAGGTGTCAATGGCTTTCGGATTACGCAAATATAAGACAGCAAATTCGCTTGCCTTACTACTATTAGAAACCAAGCGGAAACTGAATGCGTTGACCCTTAATAATCTTAAGAAATAACTAATATGAAAATAAAACACCAAGAGTCTGAACTGAGACCTCAATCAGAACGGTTGTTTTTTTCTACGATATTGTATGATTTTGACCGTGGAATCTCGATGAAATTAAGAAGAAAATAACTAGACCTTGGATATCAATTCTGTATATCCAAATACTTTTTGAACGTGTGTGGTAGGATTCTATATGGTTACAGTGGGCCTGCACACACGGGAGTAGTCCAACCGGCTGAAAATTGAGTTTATGGGAGAGGGAGCTGAAGTGTGAAGTATGAAACGGAGTAAAATCTTCAACCGCGTATCGAGTGGTTGAAGAGAGCGCAAAACTAATACATACACAACTCTTTACTTTTCGAGTCGGCACGTTTTTTGTCTCGTGTTGCCTCTCAATCGTAATTTGCCCTTCAAGCAGTGAACACTGTATAAACCAAATTAGTCCAGTCAAATAAGACTTTGAAGGTTACAATAATTCCCATAGAGCTAAAAATTGGTATGAATGTTCAGAATACCATTATAAATGAATTGTGAAAAGTCCCCATCAATCCCCCTTGTGCAAAAAATTTTATCGATGGTGAAAGTTTGCAAAAATAGGTTTTTCGCGTTTTTCAGCTTAACGGTGAGTTTTACAGCAAAAATAGTTCAGACAAAAATTGTAGATCATCCGATTCTCTACAAAAAATGTATCTACACTTTTTTTCATAAGTATTGCCATTTCCGTGATATAGCGGTTGAAAGAATTGAAAAAAATATTTTATTCGTAATATGCACACGTTTCCACACCACCTATGAGGTAGTGTGCTTGGCGCTTTTTTTTTAACGTGGTTTCCCCGGTAGGCCTATTCCACGATCTATTATGATCCTATTGAATGCAAATGGAGTATTGAAAATGATGAAAGCTGCGTAAATTATGTAATACATAAATGAAAAAATAATTTGGAAAAATTATTCATCGGATTCATAATAATCCAATGGAACTTCTAGTATATTGTCTTCGTTTTCTTCTTCTTCTTTTTCTTCATCTTCTTTTTCCTCATCTTCCTGCTGGACACAAATATGTTCTAAAAGTGATGGATCATATGTCTCATCACTGATATCGTAATTATCCTCATCTAATATCGATTCAACATTGGAGCACGACTGTCCTTGACAATTGGTGCATGCTAAAGAACAAAACAGTCCAACCTTTTTACAGCCGCATTTAGCATTGCAACCTTTTTTGCAATTGCAAAAGATGGTGTTAAGGAGTTTTTCTGGTGCAGGTGGGAGTAACGTATGAATTGGTTCCAATGCATTGTCAACTAACTTCCAACCCCAGTCTTCTGGATCCATTTTATTACCAAGCCACACTTGAACTTGATAATATACCCGGAATAGATGTTGTTGAGCAGCAGCAGAGGTTGGGGGAAGACAAGCTAATTGCACTTGTTTTTTATTATAAGTTTTTTCACCATTATTTTCATACACCTGTATTGGCACATGAGCTATTGCCGCAAAATCTTTTGCTGATGGGACTACTTTTATTCGTTGTATAGGCTCTTCTAGTACAACTGAAGTTTTTGGAGTAACAATTTGAATAATACCCATAATGTGAAGCGTGTTATGACCGTCTAGCGTATTTACATTTATATCAGCATTATCTGCTACATATTGAATAAATGTGCCAGTTTCAGGTGATAAGATATGAGGTGGACGATGAAAAACTGCTGCTGCCTCGTACATCATCGTATCATTATAAGATGCGCACAAACCAAAAGATGAAAAAATTTGTATAAGCCTTTTCGATCCAAATCGCCGATGAAAAAAAACGGAGAGACCCAATTGTAATTTGGACTTGAAAGACCTAGGCCGAACAGCACTCATAATACTATGGCTAATATTCGTGCATACTAATTGTAAATGTTCTAAATTGGAGCGTTTATTTTTTAAAATGACCTTCTCTAAGAAATAAGTCAGTGACTTTGGAATGTCTGTATCAATATCTTCAAACATACGACCTGGTGGAGGATAATTAGAATTATCTAACACTGCACATTGAATATCCTCTCGAATAATTGCTGCTGCAGCTTCTAAGATGCGAAATCGCTCTTCTTTTTTATCGGTTTTTTTTTTTTCGTACCAAGCTTGATTTAAAATATCATGGTGACTATCAATAAAACATACGAATGTTGATGATCCTGATTTTTCTGTAATAATAATTCTATCACCATACTCCAACTTCAATCGCATTTTAATGGTTCTGTTATCTATTGTTGATTTTTTACAAATACTTTTTAATTCGTCTAATGTGAATTGACAATCATCGCTATTTTCAATATACTTAAATATTTCTCTCATCGCAATATTTGTAGCTTCATCTTTAGGACGACCGACTTTACCCCCAGTGGTCGGTTTCAGAAAAGAATTGTAGCAATCGTTATGATACTTAGCCTCGGCAGCGACTAAATCATATTCAAATTCAATTCGAGCAGCAACAGCTTTGGCTACATCATCACAACGAGTTTTAGCTATAGTTAGAATACTGTCTTTGAACGAAAGTGTAGTCACTTTAAAAATCTTACGTCGGTACTGCAGTGCTTTTTTCTTCTCCAACTCTTCATTTAATTCATTGCCGCAAAATAAACAACACTGGTTGAAGCAAAATGTAGTTTCACTTACTCGTGCTCTAGTACGAGGAGGACTTATTTTTGATGAACCAGCTTCTTCTTCTTGGCGCCGTCTTTTCACGGCATCAATGCTACTTTTTCGAGTATAATTTTTTCGACACTGCACATGAATTTTTACAGATGTCTGGTCTTTCAGGTACTCCGAAAACTCATCACCTCTTTCAATACTTGCATCAATTAATGCTTTCATGCCGCGATCAACAGTAACAACTCCACTTTCAGTCAAAGGTTGACTACAAATAAAGCAGAATTGCGACATTTTTTTTTAAAAACAGTAAAATGCACAAACTTTGTTACAAAATATAAGCGATAGCCACGAGTTGTCACTACGAAGGAATGCTTACGACTAACAGTATTTTGTTGAGTATGAGACCTTCGAAACGGAGCAGGTATACGAGCATCGCCACGCTGACAATTGAATGGAAGACAGATGTTACTCAAGGCCATGCGACTAAATGAAAATAGGGGAGGAGTTTTTGACGTTCATTTATATTCTAAGAATTTTATAATTTGTATGTATAAGACATAGGGACTCATGTATTTACTCATATAACGGTTCAAAAATGTATATAAAAGTACATTAACGTGCATATTACGAATAAAATATTTTTTTCAATTCTTTCAACCGCTATATCACGGAAATGGCAATACTTATGAAAAAAAGTGTAGATACATTTTTTGTAGAGAATCGGATGATCTACAATTTTTGTCTGAACTATTTTTGCTGTAAAACTCACCGTTAAGCTGAAAAACGCGAAAAACCTATTTTTGCAAACTTTCACCATCGATAAAATTTTTTGCACAAGGGGGATTGATGGGGACTTTTCACAATTCATTTATAATGGTATTCTGAACATTCATACCAATTTTTAGCTCTATGGGAATTATTGTAACCTTACCTCTATTTTAAGGACTAATTTGACTGGACTAAAATGGAGAGGAGACGTCTTTTGCGAAATATCTCTGTCTAATGAAATGTCAGAAAGACGAGAAAACACTAACACAATGAAACGAGGTTCACATATACATTTTTTTCAGTTGGATTAATTCATTCCGTGTAAGCTTAGAGCAGAGCATTACACCAGTTTTACTTCTGATAAAATTACTCCCGTGTGTGCAGGCCCAGTGGAATGAGGGAAACTCACCCCAAAAGAAATGGCATGAAAGGCATTATACTCACATATGAATAGTTGGAACAGCCTGAGCTTCTGTTGTTAAAGAGCATCCACATGTATAGAATGAGTTACAACAAAAACAGGTATCGCTGAATACTAAAATTCACATAGAATAGTGACCTTGAACCATTGGCTAAATATTCAAACTTTAATTATGCCATAATCTTCAGTAACAGCTGTTTTTCGGCGGAAAACTCTTTATGAGAGGTGTGGAATTCAAAAACCTCATAAAGTCAGTATTTCTCAGTACTATAAGCTCTACAAGATTTAAAGGTTCGGATCCACGCTAACCAGAACTGGAAACCTCATAAAAGCTGTCCTATGAGAGCATATAATCAATGCTTGCTTCTGGGCTTGAGGTGCATAGTACGACGCAAATACGTCAAATATCGTGAAACACTTCTCAAATCAAATCAAAGAAGAAACAGTCAATCAAAATATCAGATAGCAACGACCAAAAGAAACTTAAAACTGCATGCAACCTTAGACTACTGGCTAAGTACTTAGTTACAAAAGTCAACATATGACTTGATTTATCCCTGCAAATTGGTCAAGGAGGCTATATTTAAAAAAGTAATGCTTTTTATATGTATAATCTCTTATCTTATTTTAATCAGTAGTAATATCAGGGCTGTATGAAATCAAGTACCAGTACCAGTACCAGTATTTTAACAGGTACTTGTACTTCAGTACCTGGTACTGGTACTTGATTTTAGTCAAGTACCAGTATTTTCTGCTAAAATACTTAAGTATTATGTTAAAATACTTAAGAAGTACTTGAGAGAGACTTTTAAGTACTTGGGAGTACTTCAAAGTACTTGAGAGTACTTCAAAGTACTTGAGAGTACTTCAAAGTACTTGGGAGTACTTGAGAGAACTTCCAAGTACTTGAGCAGTACTGCAGTACTTCCAAGTATTTGAGCAGTACTGCAGTACTTCCAAGTACTTGATCAGTGATTTCGGGAAATGCTTATCAGACGGCTGCAATGTCTGCGAGACTTCCGTAGTTACAAGAGAACAAATTATGACCTGATTTGTTAACTTAGTTCCTGGACTGTACCATTCCAAATACTTTGTCTCAGAAGCAGAGCAAAAGTATACTTTATATGACATGTAATTTGTGAAACAGGGAGAACAGTCACTGTAATGGGTTTTATTGGTTTGTTTTTTATTGGTCAAACAATATAATAATAGAAATATTTGCCATTTTTGTAAATATTTAAAATAAAATATATCTATGTTTTTGCAAGTACTTGAATACTGGCAAGTACTTGAAAGTACTTGAGATACTTGAAAGTACTTGAGATACTTGAGAGTACTTAAGATACTTGAAAGAACTTGAAAGTACTTGTAAGTATTTTTTAAATACTTGAGACATTATTGAATTCAAGTACGTACTTAAGTCTTTTTCAAGTACAAGTACCAGGTACTGAAGTACAAGTACCAGTACCTGGTACTGAAGTACAAGTAGCAGTACTTGGTACTTGTACTTATCAAGTACTTAAGTCCCGAAATACTGAAGCACCTTACAGCCCTGAGTAATATTATGCCATTCCTGTGTAAGAATTCGTTTTAGTTGTTTTTTAGTTCGTTTAAGACGTTGTACTGTATCCAGTATACGATTTTCCAGTTCGTTCCATATGTGCTCGATAGGAAGACTGTGGGGGCAGTGTTAGAGTGTGTGCAAAATTATATGCGGTCCACATTCGTACGAGCCGTATGCTTGGGATCGTGTTCCTTCTGAAAGTAGAAATGTTCGCCCTATCCTACCTTTCTTTGTCAAATTTTCCTTAAGGATGTTGGGGTACATGCATTGATTCAGTGTTTTCTAAAAAAAAATCAGTTCACCGACAGTTCCTCATACCATAACTCTCCCATCCAGTTCTGTGTTAGGTTTTCTCCATACTTGAATGCTCCCCTCAGATTGAAAAATGTTAATCTTGCTTTCATCCGAAAACAACTCATTATTCCAAAAGTCTCCAGTCTTACACACGAAAACTCCAACCTCTTGTTTTTGTTTACCCGACTGTTGAGCGGCTTTCCCCTTGCAACCCGTGTATTATACCCAGCGCGATGAAGAGCTCTTCGAATGGTTTTCGGGTGGACATCTTTTTTAAAATCTATTTTAACTTGTGCTGCTATCTCGGATAATGTAGTCTTGGGTTTTTTTAAATTGTCCTTAAGATTTGCACCTCTTCTCTCAGTCAGTTTCAGTGGGCGACCAGTCCGTTCGGAGCTCTCACAATTAGGATTGTAAGTCACTTTCCAACACTGAAAATTGTGAATTGACTTCTTCTCAAGATTTTATCGATTTTTGTAAACAATTTTTTTTCTTTTTGTAGTTTTAGGATAATTTTTCTTTCCTCTTCACTTGTTACTTTCTATCTAGGACCCATGATTACGACTTCGCTAACTTTATACAATAAATAAATGAGACCTACAAATACTGCTTATTTCCATTCAAATAATAAAGGGGACTTCCCCGTTACACAAATGAAAATAATGATGACAATGTGTAACAACTTCGGTACAATCTCAACGTTAATGTCTTAGATTTTATTGTGTGAAAACTTTTGTCCACACTAAAATGGTATGTTTTCTAGTATTTTGTTAATTATTAAAAATAAGAAATATAAAGCAGTAAATAGCTTTATAATGAACAATTATTTTACTGAAAGAATTAATTATAATTTGCGCATAATTTTTGTTTAAAAGGTGGTTTTACTTTGATAATGCCTTTGTATAAAAACTTGTTGACTCGATAAATAACAAAACTACCTATGTACTCGTACATACGAGTATCATATTTTGCTACACACAACACAAGACTCCCATATAAAGTCTCCCTTGGACCATTTTTGGCGCTCAAATGTGTGCTATCGAATTCCCTACAAACAATATAAGAAAGTTAGATTCTATGTCTTAAGCCCAACCAAATTAAGGGCAAGTTAATGCAAACAAATACTATAATTTTTGTGCGTTCTCTCTTGTTTTATGTTTCAAGGAAAATGTAGTATAGGAATTGGTGTGTTTATTTGTGTCGTTCTCCTTAATAGTTACATACATAAATAATGTAAAGTTTAAATTTTAAGATAATTCTTAGAAAATATATCTTTTGTCATATCTATGCATACATATCTAAGTATTTTGATGTTCCTTTGTTTTTTTTCTTTGGATGGAGACTAACATTGCCGACAGTTTTGAGCAGGTGTACAAGCTTTCAAAACTCATACACATGTACAATACTAGCTTCAACGCGTCTGTAGAATGCTCCTTTTATGCATTGAAGAGGATAGAGACATACCTTCGAAGTACTCAAGGTGAGGAGAGTTTGAGCCTTTTGGCTCTCATGTCCATCGAAAAGAAATTTTTGAAAGAGCTGAAAGAAAGTGAGGAATTTTATAATCATCGAAAATTTTGAGTCCGTTAACCGACGAACTGAATTTATGGATCGATAAATGCTATTGTATTTTTAAACCTTTATTTTATATTATTTATCTATGGAGTATATTTTTGTTTTTTTTTTGTCGTTATTAATAAAATTAAAAAATTACGTATTGTAATTCTATTTACTATTCTATTACTTCCTCATGTACGTAGGTAACCCAATGCTTAACACCAGTAATCGACCCTAGTTGATGTGAAGTTTGATTTTTTGCAGAATGACTACCAGAACTGTATATATGGATGTCATCAAGGTTGATGTTGGTTTATAGCAGTGATGGGCACGTAAACAATTTACATTATTTACATGAATTCTTTACATGTAAACAAAACATTGTTTACTTCTATCATTGCAAGTGTAAACTATATAAACAACGTAAACATTGTAAACATACTGAACAAATTTAGTTTTATATATCCAATCAATGATATAATACATCCATATTGAAAAGAACAATGAATAACTGTTGAAACACTTTATTAACACACCAATAAACTGTAAAATGTAAACTGTTTAATGAGATACTTAGCTTAGTACTCTTCAGACTTATTAGTATCAGTGATTTTAAGGCTATGATATATATGAACCAATTTTTTTGAACGGTCGAAGGTAAGTCTGTTTCTCACATCTGAATGTACGTAGGACCAATTGGCGAAAACCCTTTCAATTTGGGCTGACGACGCCGGGATACTTAACAATCGCATTGCTAGTTTCGAAAGCTTTGGATGTTTCAAGTTTGCCATTCGCCAAAATAGATATGCATCATTGAGTTGTTTTGAATAGAGTAGTTGGAAATGTCCTTGCCTTCTGTTGTAAAAATCCCAATCAGCAATTCCATCAGCATCCAATATTTCTAGGAGAAAGTCATTTACTGCATTTACTTGTTCCAAATTTAGCTTCTCATTTGAGTAAAACGGATGTAAGTAATATGCACTAAGGGCATAAATGTTAAGTGCCATAGATTTCCTTTTTCTGTACGCATCTTGATGATGTTGAAAATTATCTGGTGGTTCCAATGAAAGCCAAAAGTTGGCGGCATCAGCTATAGAGCATTTTGATTTTTGTGACTCATTTATAAGCATGCATATTGGGTCCAGAATTTTAATATGTGTTCTGACATTTTCAATGAAGTCGTCATCGAATATTATTTGCTTAATGTTTTGTTTGATTTTGTTGTATTTGGGATCAGCTACGGTCTGCCTCATATAATTTAAGTTCTTTATCAAACATAAGAAGGAGTCTCTGTGAGAACACCAATGGGTTTCTAAAGGAATTTTTATCTTAGTTCCTCCTTTTTCCAAAATAGAACTTTCAAGATCCGGATGTCGAAATTCTTTCAAAACGGTAATAACTGCAGAGGAAAGATCTTTATCTAAAATGTCTTTAGCTAACAAATTCGCTGCTACAATTACTGTGCCAGATGCTCACAGTTTTTCCCATTTTTATCATTGTCGACGCGTTATCTGATACAACGGCATAAACAGAGGTGTTGTACAAAGTTTTCGCCTGATCGATCGATTCTACAACAATTTTTGCTAAACGCTCTGAGGTCTCTGACTCGCCGGACAAATTCCATGCATTTAGAAATATTTGCTCTCCGGTTGAATTATGTAGCATAGTAACCACATTTTTGCTATTACTTGCAGTATTTTTCCATCCATCTATCAGAAGGACAGATTCAAGTCCAATCAAGGATTTTCCTTTTTTGATCTGTTTTTGATGTTCACTTTCCAGCAGAGTTGTAGATACAGCTTTTCTAGAAGGTATTTTGTCTCTATACGCAGGCCTCAGCTTTTTAATTAGATTTTTAAAGTGGTCCGATTCAGCTACACTAAAGGGTATATTGCACCCATAGAAAAACCTTGCCAGAAATTCAGTAATTTCATTTTCTTCAATTTTAGAAAGACATAATTCTTTATAAATAATTTGTTCCGGCTTCCTTTCGTTCTCTCTTGCTGGTTCTTTATTGACACCTCAGTTCGCATTTTTGGCACTTTAAAAACTTGTGATCCTAAATCTTTTAAAACAGGTGATGGTGATGATGAAGACGATAGTGCTATTGCTTGCCAATTTTCTTCTGATGAAGATTCTAAGGTTATGCCTAGTCCAGATCTAGATGGTGATATTATTGGGTCCAGTTTTGATGAATCGGTTCCTATCATAGTAGCAGTTATTGACTCTGCAAAATTGTTCGAAGTTTGATTTTGTGAGTCTTTTTCAGCTTGATGTGTACTGGTTTCTTCAACTGGTAAAATCGATGAAACAGAAGTCATTGACGTATAAGAGTCGTTTAATATTAACTGTGTAGCAATACATTTGTTATTACCATTTTCATCGTTTGCAGGCTTAGGATCTATAAAGACAATCTGCACATTTTCATCAGAGCCTTTTTGGTGACATACTTACGGAACAGATTTGAACAGAAATACGTGATTTTTATATGTGTAAAACTTATTAAACACACCTGTGAGCTTTCAATCTTTGAGAAGCAACGTTCGTCAATGTTTTATTACAAAATAAACACAAAGCTGAGTATTTTCTCCCGTCTTTCTTCAACTCGTAGCTTAGTTCTAGATATATATCACGCTTATTTCTACCACTCATTATAACCACTTTTTAAAGAAAACTGTCGAATTCACTGAAAATAATTGATAAAATTTAATTCCTGAAGTGATCACTCCAACACCATATGAAGAATGCGATTGCGAATGCGAATACGACGACTAATCACCAAACGAGAGAAATGAAAAACTAACGGAAATTATCTGCGCATTCGATATCCAATTCTGCAAAAGTAACATGTAACGACTTGCAAGTTGCAATGTTTACGTTTGTTTACAGTGTTTACTCTTGTTTACATTGTTTACCATTCTTTACATTGTTTACGATTGTTTACACTATTAACGTAAACTATTGCTGTTTACGCGTAAATGCCCATCCCTGGTTTATAGTAATCCTTGGATTGTTAGGACATGTTGACTGTTCATCCGATAACATACGCCTATTTTACAGCGTGCGCCATCTCGTACGGATTTCGAATAGCTTCAACAATTCTCAACCGATTTTGGAAATTCAAAAACTTTTATTCAATATAGACCTTTGCAATTTATTTTGGTTAATTTTTGAAAACAATATCAATTCAATGACCGCCTTTATTGCTGATGCAAAATGTATTCTCCATGACATTTTCGAGCATTTCGGTCGAAATTTCTGCGATTTTCGCACGAATGTTTCTTTTGAGTTGTTCTATTGTCTTCGGGCCGTTAGCATACATCTTGCTTTTCAAGTATCCCCAAAGAAAAAAGTCTGGAGGAGTCAAATCCGGCGATCTCGGAGGCCAGTCAATATCGCCCTTTTTTGACACCAATCTGCCAGGGAACTTCTTACACAAAAGGTTCATTGTTTTGTCCGCACTATGGCATGTCGCGCCGTCTTGCTGAAACCAAAAGTGAAATAAGCTTTTTTTACGCATTTCTGGTACCATATAATGGGCCAACACCCACCGATATCGATCGCCATCCACTGTATCGCCAACTTTGAAGAGATATGGTCCAAAGATGGTTTTAGCGCATACACCGGCCCAAACAGTAACTTTTTGATCATATGGCGGCTCTTTGTGAATAATGTGAGGATTTTCGGTGCCCCAGAAGCGACAATTTTGTTTATTAACTGAGCCAGATGACCTCATCGGTCATCAAAATTTGCTACCAGAATTTCGGCTCAGCATTAACTTATTAACTGAGCCAGATGACCTCATCGGTCATCAAAATTTGCTACCAGAATTTCGGCTCAGCATTAATCATTGCAACGACATTTTGTGCGTATGCCAAGCGCCGTGGCTCAACTTGTGGCAAAATTCTTTGAGTTATCTGCACTTTGTATGGAAATAAGTGAAGATTATCCTTTAACATTCTCCGCAAAGTGGTCCCACTGATGCCTAACTGCTGCGAACGGCGCCGATATGACAAACTTGTGTCTACTTGAACACTGGCCTGCACTGAATAGATGAGTTTGAACGCCGCGGACGTGGCCTAGGTTGCTCACGAGAGCTTGCCACAGAACCAAATTGAAAAAAATTCGGGGCCCAATGACGAATTGTATCTTTTTCGGGGGCAAAACAATCACGATATTTTGCACGATACGCACGTTGAGTTAGGACAATCGAGCGTTCATTTTTGGTGTGAATTGTACTGAATTGACGTTTTCAAAATGCTATGACATATGAAAATCGGTTGACAATTGTTGAAGTTATTCGAAGTTTACATCGACCCATATGAGATGGGGCACTCTGTATTTTTCTCATAAATTCACCAGTTTTACAATGTTAACGGGATTCTTTTTATTATGTATTTAAATATTATTCGTTAACTTACATTCGTTTATTAATACAAAAATATCGTCTTAATTTTTACAGTTTATAATCCTAATAATCTTACTTATTTACGTAGGTGACGCTTTAGGCCGGTGTGAACTTAGACCTCAATCAACAAGCTTTTCAGCTGACACAGTTTTTTGCCAGTTGTTTCCAGTGCCGCACTCCCAGTTGGTTAGGTTTCACCTGTGTGATTCCTTATATTCGGTCGTCTTCAGACCGGAGCTATGTTGTTCATTCGCTCTACGTGGCCTTGCCATCTAAAAAATTGTACCCGAAGACGCCGTACTAGGCCGATGTAACTATACACCCTGAACAGTTCATCGTTGTATCTTCCTTCTCTCCATTATACAGACGGACCATAGATTGAACGCACAATTGTTCTCTCGAAGCGATCAAGGACATCCTTATCCGTTTTCTTTACGATTTAGATCCCGCAGTCGTAATGGAGGAACGGGATCAAAAATGATTTATATAGTGCTAACTTGGTTTTTCGAGAGAGGGTTCTCAAATGCCTCTTGAGTCCAAAGAAGCAGCGGTTATCAAGAGTTATTCTGAGTTTGATCTCAGCGCCGGTGGAGTTGTATGCTGATCACTAGTGAGCCAAGTAAGACGAAATCCTTGACCCCTTCGAAGTTGTAGCCAAGATGTCTGTGTGGTGCGTCTTTTCTGGATGATGGCATATACTTAACCTTTCATTTACTGAAGGACCCATTTTAATCGTTTCTCCTTCAATGTTTTGGACCGCTTCATTGACGTCTTGCAGTGTTCGTCCAATAAGCAAGCAATTGCATAGACTAGCATAAACCGAGTTTATACAAACCTACCACTAAACCTATCTTGACATATGGGATGCAACTCTGAGAAACATAAAAAAACATTGCCATAATAAAACAAACAAACAATCAAAAATATTACGAACCATAGTAAATGCAGACTGGTAAATACCTAACACCGACGTATTTAGCGAGATCTTAAAATATCAACGATGAAAGAAGGAATCTTACACATAAGCAAAAGACATCACATTAAAATCACAGCTCATCCTAACGAAGTAAATTTTTTTACCAATAAAATAAATGTACGGAAGACATCGATCGAAATATTCAATAATCGCAAACTTAAACTGTAAAAACAAATAGTAGATGTCTTTTACATAGATACATTCATATAGATATATATATATATATGTATATATATACATTTTACATAGATGCAAATAATTGGAGGAAAAAATACTATGCTAGCATTCTTAAAACAATTCTTCATATAAATAGATATGCGAGATATGCATTAAACTAAATTAAATACATCTTATAAAATGATGGCATTCAAAATGTAAATTTAATTTCGTTAGCCTGACAACATCAGTTATGATAATTCAATACAGAATAATGACCTTAAAGTACTAAACAACATAATAAATATGGAAAAGTACATCTAGAAGACACTAAAGATATTTCCCGACTGAAATTATTACGGTGTATCGGTTCACTCTAAGCGGTTAAAAATATAATTTAGTCAAATTGAATTTTTGACCTAATAACTACATATATTATACAAGATGGATGTACCCGCTTTGCTGGGTGCTTTAATATAGGCATATACACAGTGGTGTCCACATAATTATAAACAACAATTCTAATTGCATTTAACATTAATTTTAAGCGGTACTGTTACTTTTCGACGGCTGATATTTGTGTTGTAATCATGTATTCACGAAACGACAGAAAATAAGTAATGCCTTTTTGGTTTTAAATAAATTCTACGAAAGACGTCCTTCTAACAAAGATTTGAACCCACAAGCAGTCAAAACCGTTAAGCGTGAAAGCAATTGGTTAGAGTAAGGGATCGAATGGATCAAAACATCAACTTCATAAAAACTAAAAATATTCTGTAGACTATAATTAATGGAATCACAAACCAAACTCTTTAAATAACGCTTTAAAAAAATCTACAATTTTACATTGTCTTAAGATAGATATACAATATTATATAACTTGTGCTTGCTACACTAGTTGCTGTTCCGTTGAAACAATTATGTAAGACAAATATTAAAATAATAAGAAATCTACAATAGTCCAAGGAAAAAACGGAGAAGAAAAAAAGTTTGTTTGATAAACATGAATGTGCCTGCACTCCACTGGTGCCCTGTTGATTGCAATGACCTACGCATATCTGTGAAATATGTAAATCTCAAATAATTTCATTTTTGCTTATTACTTCCGTTATAAGAATCACAGAATAACGATTGATACATCAATCTCTTCACCAGGAAATCTACTAATAGGAGAATAAAGTCATGTTTTTTCTGTTCAGCCATTTTGTGGTAATACCTATATGTGTGTAAATTATAAAAAAATGTTTTTTTTTTCAGTTAAAAAATCATATTGTATAAAATGGCTTTTAAGGCCCTAGGATACTAAAAACCATCATATGTAATACGGCTATTGTTGAGGTATCGTTACGAACCTTCCTACTACCTACTCGCCGACTAACAGGAAAATGTGATCTCTTTTATATGTAGAATGTAGAGATTATACCTTGACTGTTCGTGTTTCTTTAGTCCAGTAAATCAGTAATAGTTTGTTTAGACGACAGGGTGGTGTGGTGAAAGGAATTCCAAATTATTCCTAAATCAACGGTAAGAGGAAAGGGACGTTGCATTGTCTTATAGTACTGTCCTTTAGGAGAAGGAGAAGGTCCGATTTAACCAAGCAATGAATTTATCACTCACTGAGTATACATTTTAAATCATTAATCAGGAGGAAGTAATTGATGAATACTCGTATGTGCATATGAACGAAATTTGAAAAATAAGTAAAGATTTCCGATAAAGGTTTCCTAAGGTTTCCTTATCTACAATAGTTTGATTTGCCATATTTGATTAAAAAAACTGGGTAAATAAGTTTGAAGTTATAGTATCTATGTATACAGGTTTTGGAATTTGAACGATAGGTTTTGTCTTTGATAAAAATGCAATACAGTACACTCTCGGTAGAGTGAACATCGCTTGAGTGAACAATCCAATATAGTGAACATAGAAAATTTTATACAGACTACTCTACAGAGTGAACAAGTAAACCTCTTTAGAGTGAACCCATATTTTTATGAGGAATAAACCAGCTACAAAGAATGCACAATCTTTTGAGAAAATTTACCGCTTGTTTCGTCCGTCATCGTTCTACGTTTTACGTTCTGGTATGGGTAAATATTTTCTTGAAATTTCATTAAATGAGTTGCTAAGTCGCTGAAGTTTTAAAGGAGTTGTTGCAGGAAGGATAAAGTCCTTGCCATGATCCATTCGAATTTTACAAAAAATAAAAACAAAATTCAAAGTGTTTCGGACACAGTATTGGCAAAAAAAATATAGAATAGCCAAATCGACTACATGTGCTATTAACAAAAAGAAGGCCGATATTATAGCAACTGGGGCTAATACTTGCTTTGACGCTGGAAATAGAAGGACGCTGAAAGCATCTGAACTACCTGAGATGGAAAAGGCGCTTTATAAATGGTTCCTAGAACAGAGGAGGACGAATGTATTTATAAGTGGCTTAATCCTAAAGCAAAAATAAATAGAAGCCTGTTTTGGTGTTCGGTATCTTAAAATATCCGGGGAAAAATTGTCTTCACAACCAGAACTTGTGCGTCCATTTAAGAGGCAATTTAAGAAAAGAATTCAAGATCTGGATCTGAAACCAGACCAAATTTATAACGCCGATGAGTCGGGGCTTCTACCAGGGAAAACATATCAACTGAGAAAACTGCTCCTGGACGAAAAACAGGGAAGCAGAAGATAACTTTTTTAGGGTTCACTAATGCCACAGGTCGGCACAAATTGAAGCCGCTAGTGATAGGCGAAAAACCCTCGCCCATTCACGAACGTACATTGCAGAAGCTCAAAATCAGCTTGGATGACTGCAGTCATTTTTAAAGACTGGTTCAGTTTTGTTCCCGAAGTTACAAATTTGCTTAAAAAAGACGGCTTATCCGTCAAAACTTTACTTATTTATTTCTCGTTATACACTTGTGGATTACCCGTACTATTGCACTATAATTTGCACGCTCGGTAATGTGAACAATCTCACTCATATGAACAGGCTTGGTTTTTATTAGTTCACTCTACCGAGAGTGTACTGTATTAAACAAGTTTAACAATACTATTCAATATTTTCGATATTTTAAAATATGCGCATACGTATCATTATCAGTCTACAAGCCCTTTTGTATATTTGTAATGTATATTTGTTATGTATATTGTTATTCGTTTTTATTTTTTGTGACCAAATACTAATTTAATTCAGTAACGAAAAATAAAACCAAACTGGGGAAATAAAGAAGACATCTTCTTAAAGCGTCAAAGTGAATCTCATTTCCCTCTACCACCAAATGGTGATAATGGTAATTCCACATCATACATACGAGTATAAATACGAAAAAATCATATTCCGTTTTATGCTTTTTTATTAATACAAATGATTATATGAATACTTACATTCTATGTACCGTATATGTTTATAGTCTTATAATCCTTTTGTTAAAATTAAAGTCGTTCGTTTTCTGTGGTACCTTTCTTGATATCTTGAATTATGATATAATGATAAAAATTCAGCCCCATATTATATAAAATCACAAGTACAACTCTTATCTATATATATATATATGAATTGATTACACTTATAATAAACCGAAAATGTATCGTGGCATGTATAAATACGTTCACCTGATGACAAATTTGCACATCCAACACAGTCGCAACTTACCGCTACGAGTTGAAATAACGAACTAAAAATGAATCAGCAATCAGTCTCTTAAAACCTTGTTTACAAAACAAATGCAACTGTACCAGGCAGTACGTTTAAGTGAACAAATTCATCTGGATAAAACAAAGTGTTTGAATTCCAATAAAATACTGCGCAAAATCATATCTACATAGAGTTAGAATATTTTACACTTTACTTCGAAAACATAGGGGAATTCGAAAGGAGAAAATTGTTTCGGGGAACATATCACTCAAAAATTAACGTTGGGTTCCTAAAATGGGGCATATTTCTATACCCGCCGGGGGGGAACATTTCGCACGTTCGCATTTCTATACCCGTGGGGGGAATAAATAACGTCATTGAAATGAACTTCCTAATCGACGTGAATCGTTCACGTTCGGTAATGTATGTAAATTGGGATTCCAGTAATCGTTCGAATCGAATTTAACTGTCATATTTTGTCCGCTGCTTTTCAATCGCGCTAATTTTTTTTATAAGTATGTACATATGTAAGTAATATTTAAATGGTTTGGTGGTTTTTTTCAGAAATTCAATTTTTTTACAGGAAAAAAAAAAGTAACCGGGAGCAGTTTTCATGCTCAATTGTACTGTTTTCATGTACTTAATGTATTAACAGGCGAATTGTTCCACATTAAGGAGTCATGCATACTTCCCGGGTAACGTGCGTCTACAAAACGAATCGCTTGTTTATGGTCAAAAATCTAAAGATCTAAATCTTTTGTAAATTATCCCGCCATTTCCATAACAAACTCAAATAAATTTCCGGTATTTTCAAATTTAATACGAATTAAATGTCAAATAAGGAAAGGGAGTTCGAACGATTCGGGAACGATAAGGTAGTGCTCCCGGCGGATATAGGAATGGCAAGGGAGTGCGAAAGTGAATCGAATGTGCGGATCGAACGTTCGATTCGAACGACTATAGAAATATGCCGCAATATTAAAAGCTATATACAGGGTGTTTCATGGCAGAGCTTGGATTTTCAAATTAACTAAAATGATATATTTTATTTCTGAAAGAATGTACGTCTTTTAGAATTCCACCATTTCGTTGCATGCACTTATGTAATTTTTATTTTATTTTAAAAATTGTAAATATTTTCTTTAACTGAGCCAAATTCTTTGGAAGATCGTTAGGAACTTCGCTCTGCTGAGTAGGCCATTACCAAAGCGTGACGTATCTTTTTGATAAAATACCGTACGAAATTGACCCGTAATACGAAGTCTCTTAATGAATGTTTAGCGATATAGTTTTATAAATTGTATTAAAAATTGGATTTTATAGGGATTGAATTTCAGATCGTGCCATTACTCTTTTGCATATTGATAGATAAAGATTGTGACGAAAGTTAGCTGCAATTTCGTGCATTGTTTCTTGAAATTGTAACGGTCGTTGCTAATTTATGGTAGACATTGCAGGTCAAAACTTTCCTATTAAGTTTTCGATTATACATATATCTCGTAAGTGTCTGTTGTTATATTCGGAACAAAATTGCCGCCGAACCGGAATATATTTAATTCTTCTTCTTAGGAAAGCGCTGATTTAAAGACTTACAAGCTTTATCGATCTTCAGAATTTCCCAAATATTTAAAGTCAAATATTAAACAACAAACCAAACAGAAATCCACACACTCTTTTGCAAATTAAATTAATTAATTTAGTCCTGAAATCTACCATCCTCCTTTATGTAAGTGATTGTATTATTGTGAAAACCTAAAATTTTCATAATCATTTTTTCTACTGATTTCATGTCATATTTTCACGTTGTGTTAAGAGTCTTAAGTGTTTATAAATGTATAATAGAAATTGCAAATATACTGGATATTCTTAGATGGCGTTACAGGCAGCGACAAGCTTCTCTCATTCACGTACGATTTGTTTTCCACACAAGTGAGCGGGACCTACAGTTTAATTTTTTTAGGAGAGAAGCCGCGAAATTAACATTCGATGGCGTTGGTGTTATCGGGATCCGAACTCGCTCATCGCGCGTAATACTGGATTTTAGTGGTATTTAATTCAACATTAAAAAGTTACCATATAAATGCAAAATAGATATGTGCATATATTCCGGCAGACTTTAAGAGGACTCTACGACGACTGTTCAAATTCTTCTTTCTACTTATGAATGCCCGCTTACGTTTTCTCTCTCTCTCCGTTGGTTGTCCTTGTGCTTCGCCTGGTATTGCCGTTGTGCGTTGCCCCAGGCAGTGGAAAGCGCTGTGTGTTGCCGTCTCACATAAATAGTGTTGCGTAATATGATTGTTGTTTGATATAAAGTTGAGTTTTGTATGAGAGGGGGTATGTCCCTCAGCTCCCACACACGAAAAATTAAAAGACTTCCACAAAATAACAGCCAAGTCAAATAATGCACTCTTTTACTTTTGTCCAGGTGCTGGCATTCATTTTTATTGCCTGATAAATTTGCCGGTACCATTTGCTGCTGCCCTAAATAGTGTTTTGAGCATTAGCATCGCAGCATATGATGAGTACAAAAATCGCCTTCGGTGGCGGGGCAGTATCGAGTCGTAGAGGAAGTAAGCAGACGCAACGACGAAGTCTTCAATTTCTCCGTGCGCTTTGTAGCTAACTCTAGCAGCCATCAAATCTTGTCCGCAGAATTGACCAAGTTTGGTTGCCGATAGTGTGTTCGATATGATGAGGCAGACCCTAGGCCGAAAGGATCGCTCATCGTAAAACATCATAGAATTACGTAGATTAATCTGAGTAAAATCATAGAATTAGACAGTGGAACACGTTCCATCCTTCGACTACTTGTCATCGAAACGGAATAAAATACTACCAAGGCCGAAGTAGGAACGTGAATCGTACGCGGATTTCAGGGTCTCGACATAGCCGTTGTCCAATCCCCCAACCAGAGTGAAGCCCTCTTTTTTCAGAGAGTCGTTACTCCCTTTGTAGGAATAGACAGTCCAAGCCCTCGTGTCAAGTCCCGGGTTCTGCGCACGTAGTCGCGTCAGCACTTTCAGCTTGTTTCCAGATTTCCTCTGAATATAAGAGATGGCGCGCATTAATTTTAGGAGGCTAACTACTTGGTAGGTAGTAGTTCCGAGGGTAGAGATTTTCGGCACCATGCTCCTGATCCAGGCAGATCTCTGCTGTGAGCTGAGTTCATCACGAAGGTACCATTCATCAAAGCAGACTTCTCAGCCTCAGTTGATCACAGATCAGTGAAGGAGTAGGTAGTGTCAGCTTGTGTAGTGCGAAAGAAACTAAATATAACTATAAGTTCGCATTTGGACGAAGTATTCGCGGAACGAATTCACTACGTTAGCCAGAGTTAGCGCAGTGGTAAAGCGCCCGACCTGAAATCGGAAGGTCGTCGGTTCGAGTCCGCTGTCGGGAAAAAAGTTTGTTTGTGCTTTTTGTTTTTTTTCTTCTCCGTGTTCTTTCTGCTACTTCTAAAGTAAATAAGAAGTAGCAGGGAGAGATGTCAGGAGACGGAGGGGGAAATCCCGCACGTCCTACGGAGTCGGAATCGGATGATTTATCATCCGATTTCGCAACACCAGCCGCCGTCATGAAAAGGCCCCAAAGGGTTAGCGCAAGGCCCAACCCAATTAAGCGCGCCTGCCTCACCCCTTCGGCTGAAAAGCTGCTAGTCGAAGCCAGGAACGGGGCGCCATCACCATCACCATCGACGTCCAAGGCAGCTGGACAACAACAACAATGACATCAACATCACCGCTCTCCGTGGAAGAAGACATCGCTTACCTCTCCGATGGTAGAGAGGGCCGCTATACAGGGGACAACAACCCCTTCGCCGCCCTTTCAAGTTCGGGTACTGAGGAGGAGTTGAGCGAGCTCGAGGAGGAGGAACGTGTCCTACGTGCCAAACTAAAGGCCGTAGTCGACAAACTAAATAAGATGCGGCAGAAGGAGAAAGATGAGGCAACGGCCGTCCAGCTTCAGTCACATCAACAGCAGCAACAACCTCAACTGCAGCAAAAAAAGCAGCAACAGCGACAGCAGAAGAAGCAGCAACCACTGCCGCAGCACCGGCAACAACAACAGCCACAGCAGCAGAAACAACAACAACACTCGCAGCAGCAGAAGCGGCAGCAACAGCAACAGCCGAAACAACAGAAGCAGCAACAACAGAAGCAGCATCAACAGAAGCAGCAACAACAGAAGCAGCAGCAACAGAAACAGCCGCAAGGTCCCAAGGAGAAAGTGCCACCTATCCTTACCCACACCACAGCTCTACGCGAAACAATTGACTTATGTAAGTACGTTATTGGTGTTGGCAATTTCGTCTTTAAAGGTATAGGTGAGAACCGCTATGCAACACACTGGAGCAGTCCAATGTAACACACTGGAGCAGCATAAGCGGATCAAGGAACTATTAAAAGAGACCACCAATGAGTTCTTTTCATTTACCCCCAAGACCGAGAGGCTGCAGACGATGCTCCTCAAAGGCGTGTATTCGACTACCGACCCCGAGGAAATGCTCCTCAAAGGCGTGTATTCGACTACCGACCCCGAGGAAATGCTCTCAGAGCTCAAAGAGTTCGAGAGCGACGACCTCAAATTCGTGGGACCAGACGGGAGAAGCGTGTGTTACCATTCTTCCTGGTCCAGCTCGCACCCAATAGCAAACTGGAGAGGCTAAGGACCATCACTTCCTTAGCATCCCAGTTTGTAAAATAGGAAAAATTAAGAAGACACGGAAACATTTTACAATGTATCCGCTGTCAAAGGTTCGGGCACGCCGCGTCGAATTGCGAGATGCAGCCTCGATGCGTTAAGTGTGCAAAGAACCACGAGAACGAGGAATGCGATCTGACTCAAGACAAGGTCGCGGACAGGAAGCAGCTCGAGTGCGTGCTCTGTAGGAACCGGGGACACCCTGCAAACTATCGGGGATGTCCTAAGTTCCAAGACATTAAATCAAATCTGGCTCGTAAGTAGAAGATTGAGGAGAAACGTCCGGCAGGTCGCTCACAAACATCAGCCGGCACACCCCAAATGACCTACGCCCAAATGGCTGAGGCAGACGGTACAAAAGCCTGTGGCTGTCACTAAAGCCCCAGTGCCTGTTACTAAAGCACCGGAGGCCGAGGGGGACCTGCGTTCGATCTTGCTCGCCATCCAAGTGCAGATCGGCCAGCTCCAACAGCAGATCCATGAGCAGGCGACCGAGAGGACAGAATCTACTCGCTTCTGCCGGGCCTAGCGCCCCTTGAATCGTGATGGGTACCCCGGTAGAGAGTCCCTTAAAGGTCCTGTCGGTGAATGTGAATTCACTGATTAGGATTGAGCGAAGAGCTGTACTTTTCAACTTGTTGCAGGACGAAAGCCCCGATGTACTTTTGGTTAGCGAAACAAAGCTAAGCCAAAAGCACAAAATCCGGCACAATTCTTATAAAGTGATTCGAAGAGACCGACCCAACGCCACACGAGGCGGGGGAGTTGCGATCTTTATATAGTATAATATTTTTTATTAATTATAATAACTTTAAATATAAAACCAGATGCTAGAGGCCTGTATTGTGTGCTTTCCTCTCCGAAATGGAAAGAAAATATACATTATATCAGCTTATGCACCTAAAGCACCTCAACCTAACGTTTTCATGGCAGAGCTCGAGACACTTTTTCGGACTCTGCGCCTAAACTCGATAGAAAACTTCTACATTCTGGCCGGTGATTTAAATGCCAAACATAGTGATTGGGGAAATAACATTCCCAACACTAGGGGGAGCCTACTAAGCCATTGGTGGGTTCTGCAGAGCATAGAGTACAGACTCAAAATACTCGCAACGGATAGTCCGTCGTATCCTAGGAGCGGCTCCTATCTGGATCTCATGCTGCTTGATTCTCGACTGAGACTGGCTGACACAAACGAATGGTCTACTAACTGTCTACGGACGGTATACGATAGTGACCATTGCGGACTAAGCCCCATAATTAAATTATCAGACGAATTCACGGAAATGGCAGAGTGGACGTACTCTATGATTACAGTAGGGCGCGCTGGACACGCTTCGCCAATTCTCTGACGAGAGCGCTCACTTCGAGCGTCTGCTTCCCACCGTCTAATAGGAACCTGTCAAACAACGAGATTGACAGGTACCTCCAACAAATCGACGATATCATTAAACAGACAATGAACAATACGATACCACGCCAACGACAGCACGATACCACAAACGTATACTGAAACGCGACAATCGATGCATCGCACAGACAAAAAAGTAGACTACTGTCAAGACTCAAACTCTTGTACAGGCGGTTTACCGACACACAAAACTCGGAGGTCAGGACACTGAAGTCACTGATTTAAAATCTCCAACAGTTGATCAAAGAGAATTACAGAATATCTGTAAATTTGCATTGGAACAAGAGTATTCGTGCTGTAAAATCCAACAGCGCGAGTATGTTCCCGCAAATAAATAAAATATTTCGGAGAAACAATCAGAATAACATTCAGGATCTAAAGCTTCCGAGAACGTCAGACAATGAACGCTTGCTACGAACAGTCAGCATCGATCCAGAGAGCGCCGTCTTGGATGATGATTTCTTCGTGATCGAGGATCCCCAGGAGAAGGTGGCGACAGTGGCAGCTGTATTTCAGGAAGTGTATGCGGTGAATGACAACATTCGCCCAAACCGCGACCTGGAAAACAGAGACCTACTTCATCACTTCTACCTTCAAAATGACATAGATCATTGGCGATCAGAGAACCTTGGTTTTACCAGGTTCAATGATGATTTTATAGCAAATAATGCAGTGAAGGGGCTAACACCCTGTTCATTTCGACGGAGGATCTCCAGATGATCTTGGAATCATTGAAAAGAAAAAAGTCCGCGGGAACCGACGGCATATCCAATGTTGTGCTTAGGCACCTTCCACCAGTGGCTGTAGAGAGGTACACCATCCTGTTCAACAATGCACTGAATAATGCATATTATCCAGTGCACTGGAAAACAGCGATGATGCAACCAATCCCCAAGAGGGGTAAAGACACCTCTAACCCGGCAAATCTTCGGTCAATAAGTCTCCTTCCGAGTATCAGCAAGGTCTTCGAGGAGGTGGTCCATAGAGCCCTGGCTAAATGGGTTGAGGACAAGAAAATCATTCCGGATAACCAATTCGGTTTCAGAGCGGGGCATGACACCATTCATGCCGCGTCGAAGCTCGTATCGGATATCCAGTGGAATACATGCAAGAACCAATGCACGAGTGCCTGTTTGATTGACTTGGAAAAAGCCTTCGATACCTTCGAATCAGGCCCATTTTTTTTTCTTTCTGTTTTATGTTGGAGGCTTCTACTATCTGTTGGAGCACTCAGACACAAGTACTGGTCCATTGTACTACCAGACAGACACCTTGTCTTTATTGTATTTTCCCCGTTGTCCGGAGAAAAGTGAGGAGGGGCTTCAGTGATGTGGAGCTAAGAGATTCGGCACCCACCACGTCGGCCCCAACGGTGCGCCACCGTGCGCGAGCGAAGGCGGGACAGTCGCAGAGAAAGTGTTCTGCTGTGTTCCTCGCAATCATCTTCCGACTTTGTTCAAAAAGGTCTTGAGTTCATTCACTAGTTTGGAGTTGGATAGAGGATTGGACACAGCTTTGAGTGCAGCTTGGCAGTCACTGCAGACACATATGCTTTTTCCCCTTCATCTGTGTTTCACAACATAGTGCATGGCCATTAGGATTGCGTAAATCTCCGCCTGGAAGACAGACGCATATTTTCCTAACGAGAAGTGCAGTCGAATGTTTTCGCGCTCAAAGAAAACTCCAGCGCCGGATCCCTGCCCAGTCCTGGAGCCATCTGTGAAAATGCGAAGACATTCCATTCCAGGTTCAGTGTCTGGCCAAAGCCAGTCTGACTATGTAGTTACAGCGCAGTAGGATGGCAGGTGTCATTGCGAAGGCATATCCATGTGACAGGGGTCGTAGGATATTTCTCCCGCAAGTACACTTTCACTCCAATGCGAGTTGTACCAAAGACCATTCCTCTTTAGGCGACAAATAGTTTTCAGTGCACACCCTCTGATATATATGTCAAGGGGTGGAAGATTCATCATAGCATCTAGAGCAGCTCCCGGTGTGCTGGGAAAGCCCCCGTGCAGCTGAGACAGACCGCTCTTTGGAGTTTTGTGAGTGAAACCACAGCATGTTTGCGTGTTAGCCTGCTCCACCAAACAACCGATGCATATGAGATTATCGGTCTTACCATTGCCGTGTAGATCCAAAGGACCTTTTTCGGCGATTACATGAGCCGACAGAGAGAACAGCAACATCATCCGCATAGGCCTGGGCATAGATTCCAGAGGCATTGATAGCATCTAGCAGAGAGTCGACCACCATGCACCATAACAGCGGAGACAAGACGCCACCTTGCGGGCAGCCCCTGTTTACTCCAGACTTGACACATTGTTCGAGGCCTGTATCAGCGATCAATGTCCTGTGCACAAGCATTGCTTTGATCCACAAAACCAGTGTTTCATCTACGCCATGCCGTCTAGCAGCGTTACATATGCTGTCGAAAGTAGCGTTATCAAAAGCTCCCTCAATGTCGACGAAAATGCCTAGTACGTACTCTTTCCTTTCGAAAACTTCTCAGCCTGAATACAGAAGCCTGTTGCTGAAGCTAGCTCCAGTAAATGATCCTCGCAGTGTTGGCAGTCTGCGCTGATCATTCTGCTGTCACTGCCAGCTTTCCCTATCCTGACCTTTTCAGAGGTGATGGCTACCTCTTTGTGGCAGAGGTGCTTGTCTCGATTCTTTACGGTCACTTGTATCTCCTTTCCAGAGGAAAATGTTTTGTTGTCTGAGGTGCCCGCCTCCGAGGAGCAGTCTTTGGTCCTCTCCGTCTTCTTACCTCCGTCGCTTTACCTTCTGCGATCAGAGTTTGCCTGTCAGCTTCACCGCCTTTTTCGGCTTTAGCGCCGGCCATAACAGGACCCTGAACACATCCAGCTCCGTTAGTTTGGAAACCTGGCACGCTTTTATTGGGGATTTGATCGTCACCAAAAAGTGGAGGAATGTTTGGTGCGCATCTTACTTCGAGTTACTTCGAACTCTAAAAACTCATTAAAAATAAATTGTTCCGCGTGTTCTCAGAAAATTTATCGTAATAATACTTCTAAAATATGCTTAGTGACTGTAGGAATTTCTTTCATTATTCCTGTGTAAATATCACTGAACGAGACGTAGAATACATTAATTCAAGCGGTAACCCATTCCGCTGTGATAGATGTGCTTAGACGCCGTTCTCTCCTTCTGCCAACTGTGACCCTACCCATGCAAAACAACAACATTGCACAGGCATCAACTACAAAAAAACAAACAAAAGGAAACAAGCAACTACCAACGGCCACCTCCTCAACTTCGTCTACTCACATCGGCGACAACGAATGTGAATATATTCTGCAGATGATCTACATTGAACTGACTAATTTGGAAGAAACTAATCGACAGTTCCTGCTACAACTGAATGATCGCAGAATGACTAACTTAAAACTAAAGTTAATAGTCTGGAAAGCAGACTAAATTGGCAACAGCAGCAGAATCTCACAACATCGACATTGTTGGAGTCTCTAATGTCAATAGCAATAATGCTTTAGACAAAGCAAAACTTATTTTCAACAAAGCGTTGTCAATTGATGTCTCCGAAAACAAAATCGAGAAATGTTTTGTCAAAAGAATGCACACTAAGGGGGGTAACTCTTCTCAAATAAAAACAAATTCAATCATTCACGTAAAATTCTCTGACCTAACAACAAAACAAAGAATTATGAGTGCAAAGAGGATAAACAAAAATAATCTTAGCACACAACTGATTGAAGTCGAGGGCGCGGGTGCCAGTGGACGCATTAACTACAGCAATAAGGGAAACATCATTTATTGAAATGATTCTCTTACCAGGTACACTCAGGCACTTTTTTTGAAAACAAAAGATATGATAAAACAAAAAGGCTTTAAATATGTATGGTATAGAAATAATCAAATTCTCGTGAGAAAGGTTGAGGGTGGAAAAGTAACTTCGATTAAATCTTTCAATGATCTTGAACATATTTAAAATTGTAAATGAACAACTCAAACAATGTACATAATTGAATTGAATTAACCGATGACTTTTCTGCCCTTAACCCTAATAGTTCCAATTGTGATATTATCTTTAGTTCTAGTTCACACTGCGATGACAAATTTCTTATTGTACATCAGAATGTCAGAAGTTTGAGAGTAAATTTTGCGTCTCTTGTTACGCACCTTGATTCGTTCGAGAGCATTCCGGATATTATTTTTGTATCTGAAATCTGGATTTACAATATTGAAAGGAGAATATTGAATTCCCGGCTTTAATTTCTTTGCTAATTCGAATGAAAATTACGCTGCGGGTGGTGTTGGGTGTTTCATAAAAGAGGGCCTCCAGATTCAAGAAGTCTTTTGTGTTGATTTTGTAAGTGCAGACGTGTTAAAAGTTTCCATTGTAGTTAACAATGAAGTATTCGTTTTCTTGTGTGTCTATAGGCTGCATATGTTCAATGTCTCGATCTTTACGAAAGAATTTTCTAATCTTTTAATTAAAATAAAAGCAAAAAAATCTTATTGTTCTTGGGGATTTCAATATCAACAATTTAGAGAGTAGCGAAACTGTCTCAACCTATTTAACCTATTTCCATGGACTTATTTCCTTCATAAATGAACCTACTAGGATTGATTCAGGTAGATGACAGGACTTCTTATTGAAACGTCTTACAGGAAGAATAGCAACTTTTCAAAGCCACTGAAAAAAATATGAAAATTAACTTCGGTAAACTCAGAAACAATCTGCTTTTTGAGTTTTGGGAAGACGTCTATTCATGTAGCGAAGTATCGAATTCCTACACAATATTTATTGATTGCCTTAAGAAGCATATTTACAAATGTTCCTACTTTCTTCCTCAGAAAAAAATAGGAAAAAGACTCAAGCCCTGGATCTCTAGGGACTTAGTGAATAAAGTCAATGTTAAAAATAAACTTAGATTGAAATGTTATCGATACCCTAGTAATTTGAGATTAAAAAGTAAGTACACTAAATTATGTATTGAAAAAGAAGATTCCAATTTGTCGTTGGACAAATTACTACCGTAATTGTTTTGATTCTGCCAGAGGAAACCTTAGAAATGAATGGAAAATAGTGAACAGTTTACTTAATAAGCCTTCTTCCTCCAAAACACCTTCTTCTCTGCGTATCAACAACTGTTTAGTCTCTGACAAATACAAAATCGCTGAAGCTCTAAATGACTATTACACAAGTATTTCCAGTAGTTTACAACTCTGTCCAGTCATTCGCAGTTTAAAAAACACTAATTCGAGTGGTATATCAAATCTGATTCTAAAAAAAATTGCTTGGTTTATAGTGAATGTCTTAACGTACATCTTTAATATCTGCGTTTTTAAAGTGGTTTTTCCTGAAGAACTGAAGTGTGCTGATGTTATACCTTTGTTCAAAAAAAGGTTCAGCCGTAGAACCGTGTAACTACAGGCGAATTTCTCTTCTCCCTGTGCTAAGTAAGATCTTTGAAAAACTTATAAAAGACAGAGTAGTACATTTTCTAGACATCAACAATTACTTTAGTCCTAAACAGTTTGGCTTTCGGAAAGGCAAATCAACCGAAGATGCTCTACTACATTTCTGTGCCCAAACAATGTCTAATATTGATGGTAAAAAGTGTACAGCTGGCTTATTCATTGATATTACCAAAGCCTTTGATATGGTCAATTACAATATTTTGGTTGGAAAACTGGAAAAAGCTGGATTTCGTGGTGTTATTATATTATATTGGTTCATGGCTTATCTAAAAAATAGGTCACAAAGAGTAAAAATTGACGAGATAAGGAGCGAAATAAAATTGTTTAACAAGGCTCAGTCCTGGGTCCAATTCTATTTCTCATCTACATTAACTCACTCTTTGCACTTGAGTTCAGAGGCACACCAACCGCTTTCGCGGATGGCATAGGTTTTTCATATGGTCAGAATAGGCCTTTGGAACTCGTTGCTAACATAAATTGGGATTTGAGTTTGTTGAGAATCTGGTTCGAGAATCATAAATTGTTAATTAGCTCCAAGACAAAAATAATGTATTTTTCTTTGTCCTCGGTACACTATGCAGGGCCAAATGTCTACTTTTATGCACCTCAGTGTCAAAAATTCAGATTTACCAATTCCAATTGTACAATGTACACATAAACCTACTACTTCCACTTTTTTGTAGTTCTCTTAGTTGCAGTGATAACTGTTTTCTTATCGAAGAAGTAGAAGAATATAAATATCCAGGGCTTATATTCCAATTATGAGCTTCTCGAACCACACAGAATCTGTGAAGAAGTATCTACGTTCCACTCTAAGATACTTCTATTATTTGCGAAATGTCTGCTTCACAAAGCTACTAAAGAAAATTTACTATGGTATTTTTCACTCCAAGCTTCAATATGGGATCTCTTGTTGGGGATATAATAAAATACAACCTCTCTTAGTTTTACAGAAGCACTTATTAAAAACTTTATGTCGTAAACCTGTTAGATATCCTAGTTTCCCCTTGTTCTGTGACCTGAAAATCCTTCCAGTTCGTTATCTGTATTGTTTGAAGTTATTCTCTATGAATTCTGGTAATCGAAATTTTCGACTAATTTCTAATCACAATTTACGTGGAAACTCTTCGTACTTGGTATCTGTCCCATTCGCTCGTACTACTGCACACCATCATTTTTACTCTGTCTTGTCATTTCGACTATTTAATAAGCTTCCACAGTCTATCAAAGCAATAACAATACCTGGAATATTCTTAAAATGTGTAAAAACTTGGCTTCTCAATCTCAACTACGCTAGTTTGGAATCTGTTACTTTCGACATTCTGATATAACTCTTACTTAAATTTCTCTGTTTTCTTTGATCTTTACTAAGAATTACTTTTGTTGTTTATGGCCACCCCATCATAAACTATTTTCACTACTTTTTTAGTAAAATACAGAATGTCTCACCTGTTCATATAATTTTCTATCTGTGCGCTTAAATTGTAAAATATAATTTTAATGAATTGTACTTGAATTATAGTTATATGAATAGAATAAAAAATACAAATACAAATATAAATACAAATGGGTTTCGGTAGGGGATACCTCCGCCGGTATAATCATCTTGATTGCTTTTCCAGCGGCTCGCCTTCATCCTTCATGCCTTCGGCTGTGCCAGTCTCTTTGCTGCTTCTGAAGTAAGCTAGAAGTAGCAGGCGGAATTATCGGAGAAAGTCGTATCTCGTACAGAATCGGAATCGTATGATTTGATTTCACAACACCCGCCGCCGTCATGAAAAGACGCAAAAGGGTTAGCGCAAGGCCCAACCCAATCAAGCGCCTCTCCCTCACAACTTCAACTGAAAAGCTGTTAGTCGAGGCGAAGAAAGGGGCGCTATCACCGTCACCATCAACATCAAAGGCAGCTCAGCAACAACAACAAAAACAGCAAAAATCAATATCCTATCCTAAATCAGTTTCCTATCTTTCTGAGGGTAGGGAAGGTCGCTGCACTTGGGACAATGACCCCTTCGCGAACTCAAGGAGGAAGAGCGCATACTTCGTGCCATGTTAAAGGCCGTAGTAGATAGACTATCGGAGATTCGGCAGAAGGAGAGGAGCAAGCAATAACCTCCCAATCGCAACCGCATCAACAACAATCAAATCAGCCTCAGCAACAGCCGCAGGAAAAGAACTAGCAACAACAACAGCAGCAGAAACAAAAGCAGCCGCAGCAACTAGCGTTAGGTAGGACACGCATTTTTATTGAATTTGTATGAGGTACTCATTTGGGAGAGTGATTGTCCCACCTCATTTGAGGTACATCTTGTCACATGTCCCATTGATAGCTTGCAATACTAATGCAAAAGTCGTGAGGTGCCTCTGTGTATGACAAGAATCAAAGTGGGAAAAATATTTTTTTGGAGGTGTTGAGATATTTTTGTTATTGTGTATGGGACATGAGGACTTGAGATGATTCTGACTATGACAAGAATCAAAGTGGGAAAAATATTTCTTTTGAGGTGTTGGGATATTTTTGTACTGGTGTATGGGACATGAGGACTTGAGGCGCCTCTGACTATGACAAGAATTGAAGTGGGACAAATAATTTTTTTGAGGTTTTGGGACATTTTTGTAGTGATGTATGGGACGTTTGTAGTACATCTCGTATGAGTAACTCAACACTAGCAGCTTCAAAAGCAGCCACAAAAACAACAACAACAGCCGCAGCAGAAACAGTAACAAGCAGCGACAGTAACAGTCCCAAAGAGAAGGTGCCACCCATCCTTACTCACACCACGGCCCTATGCGGGACAATAGACTTATGTAAGTACGTTATTGGTGTTGGCAATTTAAAAGGCATCGGCGAGAACCGCTATGCTATCCAATGTAACATACTGGAGCAGCATGGGCGGGTAAAGGGCATATTAAAAGAGACCACGACGGAGTTATTCTCCTTTACCCACAAGGCCGAGAGGCTGCAGACTATACTCCTCAAAGGCGTGTACTCGATTACTGACCCCGAGGAAATGCACTCAGAGCTAAAAGAGTTCGAGAGTGACGACCTCAAATTCGTGGGTGTCAAGTCGTTCACCACGGTGCCGGCCAAACCGGAGAAGCCTGTGTTATCCTTCTTCCTGGTCCAGCTAGCACCCAATAGCAAACTGGAGAGACTATGGACGATCACTTCCTTGGCATCCCAGTCTGTATAATGGGAAAAATTAAGAAGAAAAGGAAACATTTTACAATGTATTCGCTGTCAAAGATTGGGGCACGCCGCGTCGAACTGCGAGATACAGCCTCGACATGTTAAGTGTGCAAAGAACCACATGAACGAGGAATGCGATCTGACCCAAGGCAAGGTCGCGGATAGAGAGCAGCTCTAGGACGTGCTCCGTAAAAATTGAGGACATCCTGCAAATTATCGGGGATATCCTAAGTTCCAAGACATTAAGTCAAATCTGAGTCGTAGGCAGAGGCCTGTGGAGAAACGTCCCTCGGGTGGCTTACAAACACCAGCCGTTACACCCAACCGACCACCCAACCAGCCGTTACACCGCCGAGATCGAGAGGACGTCGTCTGACAGCATCCGACCAGCGCACCAGCCACCATCTAAGCTAAGTTTAAGAAAAAAAACAAAGATATAATTTAATCTGTTTACTTTAGAGTGTAAATTTAAAGAACTCTTAATACATCATAATTCAAATCAAAATTGTATTTTATTAATAAATTACTATTTTAAATTATAACGGTTTATCTGGTTAGTAGCTCAAACGATTAGGTTGTTCCTTTTATGTGAAGAACGTCTAAGGTTCTTGGGTTGGGCCTGGACATGTTGTTTCGCTATGTCCTTTGCAAACCGAGATACAAGGACTTCCAATGCTGATTTGTGATTCTTCTGATTCGGTTGAGTGTAGAGCATTGGTAACCGTCGTGGCGATCGGACGTGTTTCAGTTCCGCTCCGTAGAAATCTGAAGAACACGCGAGTTTACAAACGCGAAAGTGCATAAAGACCTAAAATAATAACCATATAGTGCCGAGTGATAGTGTGACCCCAATAAATAATAAAATACAGTGCGCGAACATATTAATATAACTTAAATTATCAATAGTGCCTTGAAACAAACTCCACGTGGAGTCTATTTCTTCTCTCTTTATTTTCTCTCGAAAATTACTCCGCGCGATTACAATCCACATACACACAATCATTAACTCGCTTTCACAAACAATACAATACGCGCTCCCCCATAAACAACACACAAGCAATATAATCTATTCACCGCGTTCCCCATAGTGTACATACAATAGCCAATCCCTACTCACCGCGTCATTCCATCGGGTTTACATTCAAACAACAATATTCGCTCTCCACCACATCCCTACAAACGCATACACCTGCCACCGCGCTCTCACCAATAAATACAGTCCCCATTGCGCTCCCATAATACACAGACCATCCATAATTCAGTGCCACCCGCATATCGGAAATTACTCCGCGGTACTACATCCAATATACACTCAATCATCATAAACTCGCTCTCACAAACAACACAAACTATCCACCGCATTCCCCACAAACAGCATACAATAGCCATCGTGCCCTCCAAAACGCATACATCCACCACTATATTCCTTACCACACTCTCGCAAACAATATCCATCCAACAAACCAAATCTCCTCCCCAACTCTACATAGCCCATATCCACCCTACACAACACACTTAACCTCCTCCCACAATCCCACTCAACTGTACAGAACACACCAAAAACTCGAGACACGAACCTACCACACCAGCTAAATACAACGACACCACACTTCTCCAGAACAGCAGAAATAACTATCAAGCACCGCCCCCCAACTCTACACAGCATCCAAGCCCGAGGCACAAACCGGCTGACTAAACACATCCATCACACTCCACAAATCAATAGCACCATAACGCAACCACCACACATCCCAAATCTACACAGGAGCACCAAATACAACAACTGAAGGAACAATAACGAGTCGTGTGTGCAGATCTATGGAGTAGACGTCTGTTTAAGCGTGGCAAGATCTAAAAGCTTTGTGTTTCATTTATATATAAATTCAATACACTGTGCCATAATTAAGAACAGTACAAACAAATTTGTAAAATACACTCCACTTGTTTGTTTTATTAATACTTTAAATAAATACATAATATTTAAGTGGAAGTAAAACTGGACATCAACAATATTTATTCATAATGTCACATGCACATAACACCAGGCTTAATAAACCTCTGAAAAATACACCTGTATCATCACCTTCTCACCCACAATCGCCCTCTTCTGGATTAATGTTGTCAGACAAACACACTCTTCTACTATCCAAGAAGATAGAGGATCAAGGTGAGTCGATCTTGAATAAGCTTGCTATGATAGAAAAAAACATATCCACGAGAATAAGCATTATTGAAAACTATCTGTCCGATAAGTTTGATGAAGTTGACAAGGAAATAAATTCGCTAAAGAGCCGTCTGTGTGCACTCGAAGGTTGCTCAGGCAATATCAGCGGTTTGAATTCGGAAGTTGAATTGATAAAAACACAACTCCAACAAAAACAAGACCAGCAACACCAACCTGAACCAAATTTGTGCAAAGAATTTGGCAACTTGAAAATGCAACTTGAAGCACTTCAACACAAAACTTTCGAATCCGATGCTATTCTCGTAGGAATACCTTTTCTGCCAGATGAAAATTTAAAAAATATGTTTAATCACCTATGTCACACGATTGGGTTTCAACCGCCACCACTCAACAGAATTTTCCGATCAAAGCCAAAGCACGATTCTGTGATCATCCTTAAATTTTGTTCACCTCAGGACAAATACGAAACACTAAGGAAAGTTGCAAATCTGCGTAAAACTCACTCGCGACAAATTAACTTAAGAGATGTTGGCCTTGATTCGGACAGAAAAATTTATATCCACGAAAGCCTAACCAACAACAATCGCGACATTTTACGGCGTGCCATCCAACTTAAACGTCATCGTCAACTTGCTTCAGTTTTCACAATTCGTGGCCATGTATTAGTGAAGGCTGATGTAAACACAGCAGCCATTATCATACCCACTATGGAAAAGCTGAGGGAAATTGCCCATACGCATAAACAACAACAACCTGCGAATGACAGCTCACCAAACGAAATCGATGATGATCATCCGCCCGACGTCACCAGTGGTCTACAACAGCGAACATCAAACTGTTAGGGACATTTTATTTATTTTATTTATATTTTTATGTTTTATTTTTTATTTTTATTTTATTGGGTATTTATCTAATTTTAAAATGTTAGGTTTAGCTAGTAATTTTAATGTTGTTCACATTCAGTTTCTTCTTAAACTAATAGTCCGGCCTCTCAGGTTTTGTTATGGGGTCATTTTCAATACTGATGCTGTTGTTCTCTCTCATATAATGCTTTCGTCATATTTCCGCTTTCATAATATATGAGCGCGGAACTCGAAAGACGGAGGAGTGAGTACTCTATGTCTTACGGAAGGACCGATATAGAATTTAATAATACGCGCACAATGCTCGATATTTTTTTGTAAAAGGTATTCAGGACTCTCGGTTTGCCATATAAATGCTCAAAGCCTATTAAAACATTTTGATGAGTTTAAAAATATTTTCAACAACTCAAGAGTCGACATCGTGTGCGTTTCGGAGACCTGGTTGTCCTGTAGTATAAACAACGTCGTAATTAATATTGACGGTTTTAAATTATACAGAGCTGATCGTATTGGTAGGCGCGGAGGAGGTGTAGCGATATTCATTAAAGAAAACATTCCATCTAAAATAATATCTAATTCGAGTGAAAATGATAACATGGAGTTCATCTTTATCGAAGCTAAATGTGGTTTTAATAAATGTCTTTTAGGGGTGATTTACAAACCACCCAATATACCCGATACAACTATTGTTACGAGTCTTATTGAAAACGTCGGACTTAACTACGACCACATTATTATCACAGGTGACCTCAATGTTAATTTGTTAGATGAAAAAAATGGATATGTCCAACATTTTCTGAATAATTTAAAGTCCTTACATATTTCTTCCGTTAATACCGTATGCCCCACTCACTACAGTGAAACAAATTCCACGCTCTTAGATGTATTTTTAGTGAATAGGATACGCTGTACACATTTTTATAATCAATTAAGTTTACCAGGTTTTTCAAAACACGACCTCATTTTTTTGATATATGATATATCATGCGACAAAACGGAAGTTGAGAAGATGGTACAGTTTCGCGATTTTAAAGCAATTAATCTGGGCGGTCTAATAAATGATGTCAACTCTGTTGACTGGCATAGTCTATACTTTATGCCTACTGTCGATGAACAGGTAAACTTTCTTACTCAGTCAGTCAACAATCTTTTTAATATGCACGTTCCAGTGAAACAAATTGTCATTCGCAATCGAAAATGTGAATGGTTCAATCACCGAATCCAATCTCTGATTTCGCTAAGGGATATCGCGTATAAAAGGTGGAAAAGATTCAGATTGCCTATACTTCATGAAGAATTCAAAAGATTGCGGAATACCGTAAATCTGGAAATTAGGAAATGCAAAACAAAATTCTTTGCATCGAAGTTCACGTCTAACTTATCAATAAAAAAAACGTGGAACAATATAAAGAGAATGGGTATCAGCAAACAAAAACCTTCTGATCCTCCTGAACTCGATTTAGACAATTTAAATGATATGTTTGCTCATGCTTCCATTACAACCATTACAACTGATACTCTTAATAGTGACAATGACAACGAAGAATTACCCTTCAGTTTGATACAAATCGAGGATAATAACGGTTTTCACTTCAATAGCGTGAATAGGTCTGACGTTTTAAAAGCTGTTCTCGCAATCAAGTCGGACGCGATTGGGCTAGACTCTATGCATCCTAGATTCCTGAAAATTATTATAGAACAAATATTGCCTTTTATCACGCACATTTTCAACACCATTCTAACCACCTCCACCTATCCCAAAGAGTGGAAATTGCACAAAAGAGTATCGACCTATTTCTATTCTCCCATACCTTTCCAAAGTCTTTGAAAAGCTAATTAGCTGGCAAATCATGAACCACCTAAATGACCGTAACTTGCTTACGGGCTTTCAATCAGGTTTCAGAACACGCCACAGTTGTACTACAGTATTACTGAATTTAGTTGAAGACCTACGTATCAAAATGGACGAAGATCAAATATCATCGCTGGTGCTATTAGACTTCTCGAAGGCCTTCGACACTGTTCCACACTCTCGTCTTCTGCACAAACTGAAAGACTACTTCTATTTTGATGTTACAGCTTTAAAATTAGTTAAAAACTATCTCGATGGCAGAACTCAAGCTGTTTACGCAGGTGGAATTATGTCGAAGTTCATAGCAACTAATGCGGGCGTCCCACAGGGATCAATTCTGGGCCCCCTTTTCTTTATCCTTTACAACAACGATCTGCCCCAAGTACTTAAGCACTGCAATATTCAAATGTATGCAGACGATGTGCAAATCTACTTAAGCTATCCCTTAGGTTTAGTCGAAGATGCAACCGCAAGAATAAACGAAGACTTGGTACTTGTCAACCAGTGGTCAGAAAGAAATAAGCTCAAATTAAACTCGAAGAAAAGTCAAGCAATTATTATTTCTCGGAAAGCTATTGATACATCCTATTTTCCTAAAATTGCGATCAATGGTGGAGAATTAAAGTACTGCAAATTGGTTAAAAACTTAGGAGTTATATTCAACCAAACGCTTACCTGGCATGACCACATAACATATGCGGTAGGAAAGGTCAATGGCGCACTACGTATGCTTTATCAGCTAGGAAAATGCCTTCCAGTGCAGATAAAAATGATGCTAATAAAATCTCTTTTGACACCTATTCTATTCTACGCGCATCCTGTCTTCTGCGACCCGGACTCTTCAAGTAAACGAAAACTTGAGATCGCGTTTAATAACATGGTACGGTTTGTTTATAATCTTAGGCGGTACGACCATATATCAGAATTTACCTGTAATGTGTTTAGCATGAACTTGAGAGATTATTTAAACTTTAAAATACTTTTATTTTTGTTCGATCTTAAATTAAATGGAAGTCCACAATACCTTTTTCAAAGGTTACAATTTGCGAATTCTGGCAGAAACCCGGTTCTGATTTTACCAAAGTTTACATACAACACCACCCAAAAACAGTTTTTTGTATATTCCATAAGACTGTGGAACTCACTTCCTCCCAATATTAGGAGATTGAACAGCAGACGTGGCTTTGAGAGAGACCTTATTCGTTACCTGAATGGACAATCGTAAAGTATATTTTCTTTCCTGGTTTTGTCTCTGAATTGTGAACAACATTATATACATATAAGTGTAATTATATTAAACAGCAGTAGGGTAATAGGGTTTAGTTTTGTATTAGATTAAAGTTGTTTTTACTGAAGTTAATTGCTTGCTAAATTACCTCTGTCAATATAGTGTTAAGTAAAAAGACAATAGTCTTAAAATACTATATGTTTGTACAAGAAATAAATAAATAAATAAATAAATAAATAAATAGAGCACTTGCCGCCATACTTTGTTGAATGTTTTCCGGCTATTTTAGCTGACCATCTCTATAGGAGCTGATATGTTGTCTATTCCTCAGGTAATTTTGTCCATTAACTCCACTTTTCGTTGCGGCCGCAGTTGCGCATATATATACATCCTGTCTAAAACTCTAATGTTGGTAATATTTTTACTGAGCTGCTGTTGTTGCATGACTCGAGTCCATCTTATTTGTTGGTGTCCGCCATTCCATGAAATATTATCAAAAGTTTTGGTTTGTGTTCTGCCCACTTGGCGTTGTTGAACAACCTTTTGACGATTTTTACAGCTGTTTCTGCTATACCATTGCCTTCTGATATGGTATACTACGTGTTTGACGAAATTCTCATTCCTCTGAGAAGTTTGCGAAGTCCCTCATCCTCAATGGAGTCCTACCATCAGTAACTACAATTTTTGAAGTACCATATGGACAGAAATTATTTTTTCCTTGTTCCACCTCTCACAGATCCATGCCGATGCGTTGGAAAGGAAAGCTCGGTAATATAGGACATTGCAATGGCATCTTAGTTTGGCAATTAGAATTCTACAAGAAATAGGGCAGTTAGAACATACTTGTTATAATGAGTTGATATATTTGGCTAGTGACCGCTATGAAATCTCCGCAAAATTTCCGGTTGTAAGCTTCGTGGAACAAGTATTCGCGTTCCTTTAAGAATATGTCCGTCTGAAAAGGTGAGCTCATCTCGCAAGTTGTCAAGAGAATTGACTTCAGAAATTAGTAGTGTATATTTTTCTCTGTATTCGATAAACTTCCTCTTCTGAATATTCGTGCTATATGTGCATGTCTACTCCTCTTTTATATATGACCTACAAGTTATGGCGTTGTAAGCTGAGCTGCATCTGTTGTAGTCTTTATTTAGACTTGACTTTGTCCACAGATATATTGATCGAAATGTTTGTACGCAAAAAACGTCTTCTTTTTCTATTTGTGCATACTTTTTCTCCATCGGAGTCAAAACCCTCGATGTCATTTTTGTCAGCTCCCGATCCAATGTTGCTTTCATCACATTGAATAACCGTGTCCTTTTTAAATTCGATTTACCTCAGAATAGGAGTATCTACTATCATCCCTCTCAGCTTCGTGAACGCCATTTCTTGTGCCTTCCCCCAGCACCTACCTTACCGACATGATATTTCCGAAATTCCGGCTGAATTTTTATAAATATGTGCATAAGCCCACGAACCTTTCTGTTTCTTTAACGTTCTTTGGGCATTCCATATCTACAATGGCTTTAACTTTATTTTTGTCCGTCCGCTAATAATGTAAATCCGTTAAAGGATACCTCCCTTAGCCCATTTCAACCTTTATCTAGATTTAATCTCTTATCTAGATTTAATCTCCAATTGTCGTAGTCTTATTGGTAGTTTTTCAGATTTCGATTGTGATCCTTTACAGCCTTCTCGATCGCATCGTCACATCCGTAAACAAGGTAACTGTCTACTCATTCTTCCAGTCCGCTTATAACCTCTTGCAGCTTT
The DNA here is from genome assembly GCA_958301585.1 of Merodon equestris. NCBI lineage: Eukaryota > Metazoa > Arthropoda > Insecta > Diptera > Syrphidae > Merodon > Merodon equestris. The sequence continues at coordinate 53,578,043 of OY284417.1, read as the reverse complement.
TGCTGCCAGATTTCAGGTGCCAGCTTTATTCCAAAAGACATTCTCAGCCTGTAATGCCTGCCGAAAGGTGGCCAAAATATTGTTAAAAGACTACTTTCTTGATCACACACCACTTGCCAAAATTAATTTTTACCATCGAGCGTTGTAAAAACATTTGCATTTGCTAGGCTCAGTAATATATCTTTCAAAGTATTGGTTTGCAGATTTTTTCTCTTAACCGCCTCATTTAAGTCTTGGGGATCTAGGCATATTCTCAAATTATTATTTTATTTGACAATAATTAAATTACTTGTACACTCTATATGGTGATTTACCTTCTCGATAATATTTCGCTTTTCCAATTCTTCTAACTTTAATTTCAGGTCTTCTCTCAGAGATATCGGAATTCGTCGTGATGCTTGTTGTGTTGGAATCACTGTCGTATTAATTTTTAGTTGTACGCTTCATGCTAACAGTCCGTCTCTTTTACAGATATTTCTATTGTATATTTTTCCATGATTTGTTCGGGGTTTGTTTCTATCTTGTCTACTAATTTCAAAAGCTTTACCTCAATTAGAATAATAGATAGATAGAATTGGAAAACACTTTTCATTCTCTAGTTGGAATGTTAATTCCTTTTTTACACCGCTATATCGACCAAAAAGATAGCCGGCATCAACAGGTTTTATTATATTTCCACTAAAGACCTTAATCATACTTTGTATATATTGTTATTTGTTCTCACTATTTCTTTAAATTCTTTCACATTCATAATATTGCACAATGAGCCTGTGCCTATTACCTTTTTGGTGGTTGTTTCCTTTTTAGCATATACAGGGTGCCCCACGAGCAGTGTGCCAAAAAGCTAGAGCGTGTAGCCCTGGCCAAGCCAAGAAAAAAATCGTACGGGAGGGGGGGGTCTATTCCCCCCCGTTTAGCCGGGAGGGGCAATTTTCTAAAAAATTGACTTAATTTGGAAAAAAAATTATTAAAAATCAACAGTAACAGCCACAATGCCGCGATATACTTTTTTGTAAAGCCAGAAACCTCTTCTTTGATCTTGTTTTTAAACGAAGCTGTTGTAAGGAATAGTTTTTGAGAAATTAATTTTCAAACTCAAAATTTTGAAAAAAAATTGGAAAAAAAAAATTTCGAACTACTTTTTTCCAAAATTGTATGTAATTAAGTACTTTTTTTTCCAAAATTCAATTCCCTTATTCGTTTTTAGTTAAAAACAGAAAACCGGATGCAAAAATGTCTTGTAGTTTTTGAGAAATTAAAAACAACCCGAACCATTTTTTTCTAAGAAAAACCTTTTTTTTTTTGGTTTTAACGCGGCTGGACTTGTAGGCAAATTAATGTATGAAAGATTGACCTCTTTTTTATTATTTTTAAAAAATTCGGAGTTTTATTATAATAAAAATTCAATATGATCCCCATTTTTTAGAAGGCAAAGATTATATCTTCTTCTAATGGCTGCACATTAGTCTATGTTTGACAAATTTTCCTGCAATTTGACTCCAGCGACTTCAATCCGTTGTTCCAAAGATACTATTTCCACTTCGTAAACATAATTTTTCATGAATCCCCACACTTAAAAATCTAGAGGAGTCAAATCTGGTGATCTAGGTGGCCATTTCGTGGGGCCCCTTCTTCCGATTCAACGGTCACTAAAATGATCATCCAGCCAGTGTCTAACCCGTAAGCTGTAGTGTGCTGGTGCTCCATCTTGCTGGTAGATTAAATTATCTGCTATGGCCAAAGAAACGTTGTCCATCAAATCGGGCAAAAGGTCTCGTAGGAACTGCAGGTATGATTCTCCCTTAATAACGGCATTCAAAAACCGGGCCCCGATTACAGTTTGTCCAACAATACCAAGCCAAACATTACAGCTAAAGCGGTGTTGTGATTTATTTTGTTTTTTGTTGTGTGGATTGGTGCTACTCCAATGATGCAAATTGTGGAAGTTAGTAACCCCATCTCTGGTAAACTGTGCTTCATCCGTCCAGAATATCCTTGCAAAATAGTTTCGTTCAGTTTCATCTCGAAGCAGTAATGATCGACAAAACTCTGCTCTCAAAAACTTGTCGTTTGAGGTGAGTCCCTGAACTGGCCTAAAATGGTACGGGTGTAAGTTTTCGGTATGATGCACTCTCCATACTCTAGATTTGGGCACTCCAAGCATAATAGCCATCCTCCTTGTACTAAGGGAGGGATTGCGTCGGACCAAATTCAAAATTCGGGTAGAACCCATCTGCGGCGGGCGGACCCAGCCGAAATTCGCAGGTCAGTTTTCAGGCGTTATCAATGAAAAAAAAGAATTAATCCAGGGTTATTCCAATAGTGTATCACTTTATTGTATCCTCATAAAACTCCGAATTTTTTAAAAATAATAAAAAAGAGGTCAATCTTTCATACATTAATTTGCCTACAAGTCCAGCCGCGTTAAAACCAAAAAAAAAGGTTTTTCTTAGAAAAAAATGGTTCGGGTTTTTTTTTAATTTCTCAAAAACTACAAGACATTTTTCCATCCGGTTTTCTTTTTTAACTAAAAACTAATGAGAGCATTGAATTTTTGAAAAAAATTACTACTTAATTACATACAATTTTGAAAAAAAATAGTTCGAATTTTTTTTTTCAATTTTTTTTCAAAATTTTGAGTTTGAAAATTAATTTCTCAAAAACTACTCCTTAAAACAGCTTCATTTAAAATCAATATGAAAGAAGAGGTTTCTGACTTTACAAAAAGGTATATCGTGGCATTGTGGATGTAACTGTTGATTTTTAATAATTATTTTTCCAAAATAAGTCAATTTTTTAGAAAATTGCCCCTCCCGGCTAAACGGGGGGAAATAGACCCCCCCCTCCCAAACGATTTTTTTCTTGTCTTGACTAGACTTACACGCTGTAGCTTTTTGGCACACTGCTCGTGGGACACCCTATATAGTACATATGTCTTACCATCGCCGAATTTACATACATTGTTATTAGTCGTGTGCGTAATCGTTCTTATTCTTTCTGCTGTTTATTGTGCTAATTAACATGATTTTTATACTTTGTCTAAAGTGAACTCTTCTTCCATCAATAACCTTTTTCGCATATTATTCTTGGTATGAGTCGATTGCATGTGTAGTCATCTTCATATACTGCTGGATATTCGCAAGTCTTAATGAGATCTTTCAATATGCATATGTATGCTGTATGCTCGTACATTTTCCGACTCCTGCTGTACCGCTGTATTAACAATATAAATTAGGTTAGGTTAAGGAAGAGGAGTGTGATGGTTGAACATCACTTCCATTCGGAGGCCAAAGGGCCCATTGTGATTCCCTTCATTCGTGGGGTACACATACAATTTACCTGTCCTATCACGTGGTGGCTGAAACCACCCCGTGCTCTTTATGAATTTTAGAAGATCCGATATATCTGCATTTGCTACGTCCGCAACCTCCGTGAAGAATCTTTTGTCCAGCGAAGCTAGGCGCCGATTCTTTAAAGCAGGTGTTGAATCGTCTCGGTTTCTTCCTCATCGCCGCAGCTCCGGCAGAGAACGCTGGATCCCGGGTTCTATGATCACTCCGACGAGCATACGGATCGAATTTCGGTCCAGCTCGAGCTTCTTTGTTTTTCCGATATTGACCTCTGGCCACGATTATCTTGTCGTGTGATTGTCGTTTCTCGTAAGCCAAGATGGGTTGGCTTCTTTTATAATTGTGTTATTTATGATCCGGTATAACGCACTGATCGGTGGTTGCACTGAGGTGTCTGCCGCGCTGATGTCCATTTCGTTCCCTACGATTGAGCTGTGGCCCGGGACTCAGCCGAGTTTGACTTTGTGATGTCTGATGGGGTTCAGTTAGTCGCGACATTTCATGACAGTCTTTGATTTTGTTGTACAGGATCCTATTGGCTTCAGTGCAGCCTGGCTGTCTATAAGATGGTGATATCCGATGATGTGGTATCGGGTACTTTTAGGTGTTTGGCTGCTTTCTCTATTGCTAGGATTTCTGGTTGGAAGACGCTGCACAAATCAGGGAGTCTAAATCATTCCTGTTTGTGGAGGGTGTCAGAATAGAAGCCGGCCCCAGTGCCTGTGTCCATTTTCGATCCGTCGGTGAAGAGGGTAATCTCGTGGTCGTTGATAACGGCGTTCGATAACCGACGGGGGAAAGGATTGGTATTTTGAGAGAGAAGTCATTATGGGGGAAAATATAGTCGATCGTAGCTGCGAAGCTACTATTAAATATATAACGTCCATATTGAATATTTTTCGTAGGTGCAAACATTTTTTACAGGCAGTTTAGGAATGATTCCTTTTGTGGTTTTGTAATCCGCTGCTGAGCAGACCTATTAGTAGGAAAAGGTTCTGCATCGCCATTCATGATGCCAAGACCATTTTGCGACATGCCTATCAGCACCATAAAATGCTACATAAAGAAATGGTTGAGGAACACGGCCAACCACTACTGGATACAAACGGAAGGTAGCAGGCAAGCAAAGATGTTCCTACCCGCCACTTCCCTTTAAAGAACGAAACAACTCCTTAAACTTTCTAGGAGTCAGATTCGTATAGTCACCGGATTCCTCGCTGGGCACTGCCCGGTCAACAAACATCTTAAAACCATGGGCGTCACACAAGATGACACCTGCAGAATGTGTATCGAAGAGGCAGAAACGGCAGAGCACATACAGTACCACTGTAACTGCCTCATCAGTTCACGACACAAACACCTAGGCAGGCATTATCTTGAGCAGAAGAAATCGCTGCTAGTTTACTCAAAAGCATACTAAGTTTTATCATGAACTCAGGATTTTTGAGTGAACTTTGACTGGGGGAGATCATAATAGGCCCATCAGAAGCCGCAGTGATTAGGTGACATAGTCCCTCCCCACACCTTAATCTAAATCTAACTCTAATCCGCTGCTGATAATTTTTGTTTGTCTAAAATCCTAAAACATTCGTCGCCTATGCATGCTTTTAATGTAGCTACGCTTATCCCATCCGTAAGTTTGTTAAGTTCTGTTGCAATTTCATAATCCTCCTACTGTGTTTTAAACAGCTTGAAATGTTCCAAAGCGTTTTTTTTGCACAACAATTGGATGAGGAAGAGGAAGAATAGAACACTCATTTTGTGAAATTTGTGTAAAATACCCATTTTGTGAAATTTTATCCTAACCATCCTTGGTTTTCATTTTCCTGTTTACTTACAGTATTTTTATTGTAATATAATTTAATTTACATTTTTGGACTTATTTAGTAATTTGTTTTTCGAAAGGTTTACTTGTTTGGCAGAAATTGTCCGTCGATGATTATTGTTATACCAAGTCAAGTTGTATTCTTGTTGGCATTATTTCATTTTCATTCATTTAACCCATATGGTGAATTCTAAGATACCATCGTGCTGGCATAAAACAATTATATCACTCGTGTGATTGTCCTTTATAGCGCTAAGGATGAAAAATGAAAATTGAAAATACAATAATAAGGCAGATTCTGTTTGTGCATTTCATTCGAACTTTAATATTAAGTAAAGGGGTTTTTCAATAAGGTCAGGTAGATAGTGAACTGAACTAAAACAAGCTGTGTGTGAGGTATTAAAAAAATTCTGTCTTTATTTCAAAGGCCATTAGGTATGGACCATGACATCGGCTTCTTACGGTGATTCTTCCGCCAAGACTCGGCTGAATATGAACGATGGCCATCGGTATGAACCTTAAGGGCATCGGTCGATTCTGGTTTATTCCAAAAGACCTGCGACTTCAGGGAACCCCACAGGAAAAGTCAATCGAGGTCAAATCTTATTTCTTTGCGGCCAAATCAAGTCTTAGCAGTTCTTAGAGGAATGTTATGCTTCGGGCTCTACACATATAAAAAAGTCTTGAGTGTTTTTTATCTGGAACACCACTCCAAAGGTAGCAGCAACGGATTCTCTAAAGTTCCGGAACAATAAAATCGACGGCTCGATAAAACACAACATAAAATTAATCACCGAATATTGTTCAATTCAGGTCTATTAACATTGGCTTCATTACCTCTGACTTTATTGATTACTCGAACAACTTCATTGATTTTATTGATGGTTATGTTACTGTTTTTAATATTTTCAATTGCTTGTTTATTTAAATGGATTAAAATTTCTACATTTTTTTCCATTCATACGATTTTTCATTTTTTGAGACACTTTGAATAGTGTTGGAATAATACTTAGCGTCATCTATTCCAAAGAAAACTTTCAAACCTGGTCTAACAACATTTAATAAACCTCATTTTTCCCGTTTTAGTTTACCAACTATTCCTAAAATTATTATCCTAATCCTATGATTGATTTTAATCATTTCTCGCTTAAGGGATTGTTAATATTCCTTACATTCTAAAACTGATTCGATAAAAATTCTGTCTCTTGAATTTATCATATTTAAGTAAGTCCTTTATATGGATGTTTTCTGCTGCAATGCAGCTGCTGGACAAGATCGTATGAAATAAGGTTTGATATTATTATTGAATTTCTGTTTTTTATTTTGCAGCCTTACTATGACATACATATCTGTACATATCTGTTATGTACTTTTTTTGAAATTCATTTTTATTCATAATTTCATTGATCTATCTTACCCTAGACAAAAATGTCTTTTCCCCACATTCTCTTGTATTTTGTTTGGCTCTGTATTATTTTTCAAATAAACTGAACTAAAGTTCATCAACATAATTGTACATCAAAACTTCTTTATTCCCGCCTTCTGTACTATACATATCTCTTAACTTTAATTATGTTTAATTGCTGTTGTGTCAACGCCAAATTACATTTCGTGCAGAAAACTGTTTGCGACGGCATTTATCGCGTGATGGATTACCTATACAGCTTCCTGAATGTTGGCTTTATGTCAGGACAAAAACATGTTGCATCATATGCAACATTAATTATTGCTGACATTGTTAATATTAATGCTGAACCTAAGTCGTGATTGATACGGCTACGTAGACGCTAAATCAACAACTCGTGCCAGGATTTTTCCTTTTTTTTCCTGTTTTCCGTTGTGCTGACTACATAACAGGAGATTCACAGATACAGAATGTAGGAAATTGCTTGTTACTTTATTTTAAATATTGAATTAAAAAGATTGACAAGACAATAACAATAACGAGATAGTACAAGATTATTTTAGATACAATAGTTAATCCAAATTCAACCACTCCAATGCTTTCTCGGTAGAAGATATTATTTTTATAGGATTCCTGGTTGATACTCTATTAACTTTTTAGTTTGACAATATGGAGAATTTCTCACCAAATTTTCAATGTATTTCTGCCTATCTTTTCATTTATATTTCTTTCTAATTTATGAATACGTATGTAACTTTTTGTCGTGTATATCCACCGATTAATCTGACAGTCGTCTGTTGATATCATTTACAAGTTCTTTTCCCTCTGTTCCTTCCTCTTCACTTGTGCAAAAGACTTTTTCTGTGTTTTCTTCAAGAGGATTTCTTACATCTTCCCCTTCATCAATTCATTGTTCTTCAAATTGTCTCTGATTTCTCCTTCATTTTCGTTGTTTACGTTTATAACTTCTTCAATGAGGCTCATCAAGTTTTGTAATGTTTCTCCCTTTCTTTTTCTGTTATTCTTATGTTTTTGCTCAATTCGTCAGCTACATTTTCCGTGACCTTTTTATAAGTGATAACATGAACTCTTCGAATTTTAGCCGCCATCTAACAAGTGACAACCAGGATCTTTCACTTCGAATAGCCACATGAAAGATATATGATAACCTATTTGGTGCCATAAATGTAAGATCGGAATTGTTGATTTCAGCTTTATGAAGCGTTCAACATGCGAAATGTTTTGGCAAGTACTATCCTTTGTGGTCCTGACTGAGCACTGAACCAGTCGCTTTATTCGAGGCACCTATTGTAATTATATATGGCTTTCCAAAGTCTGGGTATTGAAGTATAGGGTGGCTGTTTATTAGATCCTTCCAGTTTTTATTAAAACTTTCTTCCTGTTCTTGTTCCTATATGAAATTAACGTCTTTCTCAAGTAGTTCAATGGTAAGTTTTCTATAAATTTGCTATTGTGCCGAGAAAGGATTTTATACCCTGGGGTTCTTCGGTGCTTCCATTTTTACGGTATTGCTGATCTTATTGGGGTCAGGATTCACCCTTTATATGCCTAAGTACGAAACCTTTTTTTCTAGGAGCTCACACTTATTTGACTGTAGTTTGAGGTATTCTCTTAGTCGCTCAAATACTTCCATTAATTTTTCGTTTTCTCTTGCAAGTTTTGGTCGTATGCAACAATATCGTCTAAATAGACGAACCACTTAACTCTTTGAAGTCCTACTACAACAGTGTTCATTAATCTCTTGAAGCAAGGGGAAGCATTCCCTAAACATTCCTTGTAAAGGGTCCGCCATCTAACTTTTTTTTTTTCAAGTAGTGCTTATTTCGTGAATGGTAACACTTAGCTCATGTCTGATTTGACAGATAATTAGTTTTATCCTTCCGCTGAACGAATATGGTTGTGTATACGCTTGAACAACGCTGGGAAATATTGCGACATTACTTATGTTCGTTATCTTGTGAAAAAAGTGAAAGAAACTGGCATCCTCATCATTAATCATAAACCAAAGCGTGAAAAGCCAAAAACAGTGCGTACACCCGAGAATATTGCTGCTGCGGCAGAAAGTGTGCGTGAAGCGCCATCAACATCAATTCACCGTCGTTCTCAACAATTGAACATTTCGGAGACATCATTGAGACGGATTTTGGTCCAGAGGCATAATTGGGCCATTTTTCTTCGAAAATGAGCAAGCAGTGGCCGTTACAGTCAATGGCGATCGTTATCGGGCCATGTTGAACGAATTTTTGTTCACAAAAATTGAAGAGGAGGATATTGGCAACATTTGGTTTCAACAGGACGGCGCTACGTGCCACACAGCCGAAGCTACACTCGATATCTTGCGCCCTGTTTTTGAAGATCGCATTATCAGCCGCAGAGCTGATGTCGTTTGGCCACCTCGGAGCTGCGATCTGACACCGTTGGACTATTATTTGTGGGGTGCCGTCAAAGATAAGTGTTACGCCGACAAGCCAGAGACAATTGACGCTTTAAAGGACAATATTCGTGAAACCATTGGTGAAATACAGCTTCACACAATCGATAATGTGCTTAAAAATTGGACCGATCGTGTAGGCTACTGCATGGCCAGCCGAGGCAGCCATTTGAATGAAATTATTTTCCATTATTAACCGGAAGGATTGTACTTTCAAATAAAAAAAGAAATTTGAGAAAACATTCAGTAGTTTTTTTTATAGCATTTTCAAAAAAAAAATTATTTGGCGGACCCTTTATATTCGAACTGGCTTTTCCTTATCGTCCTCTTCCATAGGAATTTGATGGAAACCAAAGTTAGTAAGCTCATTGAGCTTGCGGTAATCAATAACCATTCACTATTTCCACATCACCCCTTGCGTCGGCCTTTTTAGGGACTATCCGCAACGGAGAACTCGAAGGAGAATTGCTGTCGCGCATTACGCCGTCTTTTTTCAACTTCCAACCTGTTTGCCTTTGCGTTCATAAACTTTTCGTAATGGATGCGAAACTGCCCTCTCGTAGGTAATGGTTACCAATCAATCTGTCATATTCTCCAAATACAATAAAGGGCTAACCATAATAGGCAGAAGCAAGCAGAAGCTTATGTCAGAACCGAACGAAATGCTCGCTTATGTTTCAATGAAAAGTCAAGATACCCACAATGAACAGATGCAAGCAGAAACAAGCAGAAGGAAGGAACTGTCAAATTGTTTTTCCACACCTTGGCTTTTTCCTTTTTGTTGAAATAAAAGCCTCTGTTTTATCATAGAGGCACTTATTGTCCTGCACAATTGAAATCAACTTGTTTACAATCTCGTACTCCATATTTATTTTTATCTTTTTTCTCTTTCCTAACCTCAAATGTCACTTGTCAAAAATTCCGAACGGAATGTCTTCTTTCATGACGACCTTCCGTCTGCTCGCATAAGTTAACGAGCATTTAACGAAACCTCGTATATTCCCATTGTGGGCATATCATATGCTTTGCATGTAAGAAGACATTCCCCTCTGCTTGCATATGCCTGCTTCTGCCTATTATGGTTGGGCTTTTAGTTATTTTCAATCGCTTGGAATTTGATCATACTTGGTTTGCATTTTCTTGGGGTATGCCAAACCTTAACTTTACTATTCACTTCACTTAAAGTTTCTCGTGTCTTTCTTCCTATATTATTCAACTTCGTTTTTTTCTTGGGATCAACCTCGTCTTCATAGATGCTACAATTTTTATAAGAGATATTTCGACTCTGGTGTCTATAATAAACTTTTCTAATTCACCCTTTATTAGTGTGAACACATGAGGGCTTTCCAAGACTCTGTGGTTGCAGAAAATCCCGTGACTTAAACTGTCCACTGTTGGTTCGAAGTTGAGGGCTGGTCAGTACTTTCTTGTTGACTTTAAATTCTGTTATCAGTCTGTTTATTTTTCTTTTGTTGAAACCGTTTTTTTCGTTTTGGTGAACAACAGTTTAATTCCCTAACTTTCACAGTTAAAACAATTGATTTCTTGGAGGTGTACCGTTGTAAGTTTTCTTGAAGTGTTATGAGTTTGGATGTCAGTCCAAAAGAGAATGAGGCGTTGTTCTTCTTCACTTGCGAATTTGCTTGCTTCAGTTAGGTTTATAGAATGCTATTATCACGTATGTTGATAACCTTTCACGTAGACCGTTTATGAAAACCTATAAGGTTTCATTTTGTATATATTCAATATGACCAATCAGATACTCTTCTTTGACAACATGCAATTTACTTTGCAGCAAGCGCCTTGTACCGTTTCCACGCATTTACATTATCGCTTTTATTTATATCTAATTGTAGCATATGTACTCAGCAAAAAAATTGCATTCCGTTGAATCTAGTTAACAACTGCCGCCGAATTATCTGATGATAGGAAAAAAAATACGAGTAGGTTAACGATCTGTGTACAGAGAAAAAAAACCCAGTTTAGACAATGTAACATCTAATCGAGCTGATGGTTTTATTTTGACTAGCAATCATAGGACAATCGATTCTGGGTTTTATACAAAAACACGACAGTGCCTCGATGCTATGGGTGTTTATGCCCATGCACATTAAGCTATTAGCCTCTGAAGAGAAAACTTCTGCAGCCGTGATGTGCAGGGTGTACTATTCGTTAAAGTTGATACGACAGTTATCGTAAGATGTTGCTGTAGTGTCGACGGAAAATTAATTGGTTTGCCGACGGCATTTGTAGCATGATGGATTAATTAAACAGCTTCTTGAATATTGGCTGTACAGTCTTCATATGAGGACAAAAGCATGTTGCATCACATGAAACATTCTCCTGGACCAGGAGATGATGATTCACTGTTTAATAGACGGTTGTCTTGTAGTGCTGTGGGGTCACCAGGATGTTGTTGTTGGAGTTGGAGTTATCAGCTGATCGCCGTCTTTATGCGAAGAGATCCGTCATCAAGTACATGGACAGGTACATGAAACAAAAAGGGTTAGTGTTATGAATGGTGTGTGCCAATAAGAAATTATTGGGTGTTAGTAAATATTATGTGTTATTCAATTTTCAGTTTTTTTTATTATAATTAGGGCTTGTTTTATGTAGTGTTTGGGGACGTGGATGGTAGTTCATTCTGGGAAAAGGGAGCAAGGAACAAATGGGAAAAAGGAACATTTTGGCGACAATGTGTTTCAGTTTAGTTGCCGCTGTCTCTAGTGACGACTTGAGTTCTTCCATCCTGTCTTGGAGGCCATTACCGAGATGCCATTAAGTTGGATATGGCAAGTCTTGATAAGTCATCCGGATTACTGGTGATTGGACAAAGTGTTCGACTGTTGAGACAAGCTTCTACATGAGCCAATACCATTGCATATTTCTCAAATGCAAGGGTGTAGTGTCCGAAGGAACGTCGAAGATGGTGTTTCGTGGATTTAACATCGGCCTCCCATAATCCACCAAATTGCGGGGCATCTGGTGGATTGAATTTCCTAATGCTTCCCTCTTGTTGCAGTTGGGATGTCATATCTACATTCCAGTGTGTTGACATGCGATTGGCTTCCGAATCTTGCTGCTTCCTGGAAATTGGTTCCGCAAACACTGCACAGTGTGTAGCAGATGCCACGTCGAGCTGTAAAGCGTTTGAAAACGGCTATTAAGACATAAGTACTATAGCCGCTTACCAACCCTAGAAGAAGTGCTTTTGTGCAAAAACAGAAAAGAAATTTTTATGTTTAAAATCCAAAATTGTTGTTAAGGGTTGCTATCATTAGCTGTTGATTCGATTATGTGTGTCTTGAATTAGTAGTTGTGTAAAACTATCACCTGCGAGTATAATTGGGTATCACTCCGAGTACGGTTGATTAGCGTTCTCTAACGTGTCACCCATTATAGCACGTCTTCCGTATTAATCGTTGGAGATAGCCGTGCGAACTTTCTGCCCTTTGAAATTGATTACCCGCTAGATACCTTTAAGTATCCTTCACCGGGAGTCCTTTGTTGAAACACAATGATTAACTGAGTATGAGATGTGGTAAGTTCGGTTTTTGTTAAAGCTCCTAGTTGTCTTTCACAGCCCTTATGACCTTGGGCATTGTAGCAAAGAAGGCAAAGAGCTGTTATGCGCAGTAGCCGTTGCCTCCTTAATAGGTCGAGTTGAGGGATGATTTTGAGACGTCAGGTGCAATAATTTTTGTGTTAGCCCTCGTAGCCTCAGACGGCCTTGGTTCTGATTAGGTGGGCTTGATAGTTGAAATTTTGTTCATCGAATGATCGCATGAATTCTGGGCCGTGCCACCAATGCCGATGCTAAGTCGGAGGGAGACCTACCTCGTTATACGAAGTCGACTGGATTATCCGATGTAATTGGATAACTGGATATGCGACGTAATTCCACTGATTTGGGTTCGTTAGTCCTTGTATTCCGGCAACTCTATTGGCAACAAACGTTGTTCTCACGTATGGAGGCATCTTGATCCAGACAAGTGTGTCTGAAAATCACACTAAGCATACACTTTTCCCTCTTGAAACTCCGCAGTTGGGACTGGTTGCGTTTTGAAGTTAGACTAGTAATAATGTTCCGCATAGTTCTAAGCGCGAGAGTGGTTTTTCAATTCAATGGTGCCACTCTGGTTTTAGCTACCAAGAGATACGACATCCATCGGTTTTTATAGCACGAGCAAGCGTAGACTTCCGCTGCGTATACCCTTTCATATTACGGAACTCATGAGAACGTTTCTTGAGTGATATCCATCGTCGAATCTCAATATTGTTCAGTGCAGTGAAGCTGGTGGCAGTGTTAGCTGGTACCACACTGTTTTTATTGATGCAGGAAGACCATCATCGACCGAGATCCGCTGATTGCAAATCTCCTGCAGTAGGAGTTTCCCGCTGACGACACATGGTGAAATCCAGCCCATTGGGTCGTACCACCAAGCGATATCTGATAATATAGCTCGCTTGGTTGTATCTGGAAATTCAAATTTAAATTTATGTCTGATGCGGAATTCCACTGAATCGCCAAAGTTTTTATTGAATCGCCTTCCTTGGCTACCCACGCTTATAATTTCTCACATTTACGAAGATGGAAGCCTCCATTTCTAAGCGTTGTGGTGAGTTAATATTAAAACTCGATGGCTTCTTCTTCGGAATCTGCACCATGTAAGACATCATCCACCTAGAATTTTCTTATCACTATCTGGGACGGGATAGGGTGGTTATCTCTTTCGTCAATTGCTAACTATTTTGCGAATTGCTATATATGGAGCAGCTGCGGTTTCAAAAGTGATGTCTAGTCCTAAACTCTCCGTGTGATTTAGCTCTCCATGATATTAATTGATACGAAGCATTTTCCGTTGAGACCCAATTTTGCCCGTACATTTTGGAAATATCTGCTGCAAAGACAATCTGATGTTTCCGAATCCGAGCTATATGGCTGCGATATGATATCGTTCTGCAGGCGTGGGCCGATTAACAGATGATTGTTAAATGAAGTGCAGTTTGATGTTTTGGTTGAAGCACAAGCACACAATGCGTAGCTTGGTGGTAGTGTGTTGCTTCCTACTCACTTCAGACATGTGACCAAGCTCTCGGTACCTTTAAATTACACGTTTATATCCTAATGGAACTTGGGATTCAATCTAAACTTTCGAGCGCAGTTGCAAGAAGACCCTAGACCCGGAGGGGTTTCTCGGGAGTCTCTTAAAATGTGTAAGGAAATTAATGGATGTATGAGTGCATTCCGACCGTACCGACCCGTACCCAGCCAAACTCTGTTCTTTAGGCAATAGGAGTGCCCTTTTCATCTCGGGCTACTCCGTCGAGAAGAATCGATGAGTAAGTGTTACTGCCCAATAGAATATCTATCCTGCCGCCTTCGTTATAATTTGGGTCGGCGAGTTCTAGATTTTTCATGTGACGCCATTTGGAAGTACTAATATTTCGAGGGGAAGAGGGGTAATTTTGTCAACACTAATGCATTTACCTATAGATGCATATTGAATCTTGGGTTTATGGTTGAGCGGAGCGTGAGCGCATGTTTTTGACTCCCGCACCAAACACCTTTCTCTTTTAAGATTTAACAGTTGAACTACTCTTTCGAAAATGAAGAATATTTCTGATCCTTGATCCTTGAGCGCAACATTATAGGACTGCCCGTATTTGTATAAGCCTTCACCAAGCCATTGGCTACCAGCACCGTTTGAGTATTCTCATCTTCTACATGACGGGCATTATGTACTGCTAGGCATTGTAGATTGTGCAAAGGTTTGAGAAGGGGTCTTGTTGGGCAGCTAGCCATGGTGATGTACTCGCACAATTTCAGTGCATTGTTGAACAGTATGTTGTGCCTGAGCACATTGGAAGCTTCAGATAATGATTATCATTCTGATTGTTTCTCCAAAATATTTTATTTATTTGCGGGAACATACTTGCGCAGATGGATTTCACAGCACGAATTCTGTTGTTCTAAAGCAAACGTAATGATATTCTGTGATTTTCTTTGAGGGTGAACTTTTATTTTTTTTTGTTTATTTACCTCTGTCCAGGTAATTATTAAGTACGGATATTATAGTTTATAAGGCCAGTGCTTTTAAATACATTAATTTTACAGTAAGTACATATAACCATAATATACAATTAACTGGTATACAACCTCCGTGTAGGGACGGGTTAAGAATATCCCTGCAGCGATACCTCTCGCTTGTCGTAAAAGGCGACTAAAACAAAGATAAACAAAAATCACATCTAGGCAATTCAGAAAACAAGAAGGGGAGGCTAGGGACACATATACCACCATTAAACTGCCCCACAAGTGTACATGCAAGTCAGTGGGTTGACACGACTGGAGATCACCGGTGTTGTAAGAGTAAGATCAAACAAAAAAATCTGGAGCATGCCCGTGTCACAAAAAAAAAAAAAAAAAAAGGCAGGCCGAAAAATAATTGGTGCAAACAAATTCAAAAACACCAGCATTTGATTGGCATCAGCGATGAAGTAATCCCAAACCGGGAAGCCTGCCGCTACTTTCTGAGGTCAAACCGGCGGACCCCACAAGCGGACCAGTAGGAATGCAGTTAAGTGGGAAGGTTATGGTCCTACACTTCTGACCATAACAACGCCGGAAAAAGGAAAAGAAGAAGAAGAAGATACAACTAACTGGTATTCCATGAATGAAAAATAGAATAATTATTAATTTTTGTTAATGTCTTTAAGTCGATTGATTACATTCTAGTAGACGGCTACTGTCGAAATTTCAGCGAAATTTCGTCGGACTCGTAGTTTTGTTTTAACCGCGTGTGGAAGCGGGAGTGTCCGCGGATTTTAGAAAAATGGAAAAAGAGCAATATCGGTCGGTGATTCGATTCTTGTTTTTGGAAGGGAAATCGCGCAGCGAAATCGAAGGGCGTTTGGATGCTGTGTACGGTGACTCTTCTCCTTCGATGGCGAACATCAAAAATTGGTTTAACGAGTTTCAACGTGGTCGCACGTCGGTTTTTGATGAGCCACGTCCAGGTGCCCCGAAAACGGCTACCACGGAGGATAACGTGACAAAAATCCACGATCTCGTATTGGCGGACCGCCGATTGAAGGTGCGAGAAAAAACTGAGACAGTAGGCATTTCAAAAGATTGCGTGGGTCATATCCTGCATGAAACTATGGGCATGAGAAAGATGTCGGCGCGATGGGTGCCGCGTTTGCTCACTCCGGACAACAAGCGCAACCGTGAGACCACTTCAGAGCAGTGTTTGACGTTGTTTAAGCGCAATCCGAAGGAGTTTCTGCGTGGTTTCGTGACAGTCGACGAAACATGGATCCACTGGTACACACCAGAGACCAAGGAACAGTCGAAACAGTGGACTTCACCCGGCGAACGTGCTCCGAAGAAGGCGAAGACTGTCTCATCGGCCTGAAAGGTGATGGCTACCGTTTTCTAGGATTCACAAGGTGTGATCGACTACCTGGAGAAAACGGTCACAGGGTTGTACTATGCCAAATTATTGGGCCGATTCGACGCCGAATTGAAGAAAAACGGCTTCGGTTCTTAAAGTGAGGCAGATTATCAAAGTACTCTAGAGTACTATGATGATTCAAGTCTCCGAACACAAATTACTCAGCAGATGAACACAAGGAGACGAACTGAGAGTCTACTTCAACTTCCAGCGATCCGTAATGAGTACTGCAGAAGAAGACTGAATTACATTGTGCCAAACGTATTCAACAATCTTTCTCAAGATCAACATAGCAAGAAGCAACATAAACCAAATAAACAGTAGGAAAAGAAAAATAAAAAAATTATTTTCTAGAATCAATAATTCTCTAGAATCAAGAGTACATAAATGAGAACAATTAATTAACTAAACTCTTTCTCAACTAATTACACTTTTTTTACTTATATCTCTCCAAGTTAATAATATTTCTATTAACTTATCTTACTTCGATGATTGAAGAACAAACTTTTACCAAACTCTTGCAGGTAAGACATAAGGCTTCACAGGATAATACTGTAATATTGTAAAAACTTTTTATGTTATGTTTTATAGGTACTGTTACTTTTGGTCCGAAGTAATATTAGAAGTATTTTGAACAAAAAAAATATATCAACACTTTTTATTTTGATTACTATTGTGTCATTGCATCAAGTAATAGAAACACTAAGTATATATTGTAGTTCCGAGGAGATAGTTCCAGGATCTAGTTCCTATTGGGAAAGGAAACGTTCCATGTTCGTTCCGGAGGTGGAACTATTTTGCGCAACTCTATTCCTGAGTGCCTAAATTGTCAAAAATGTGGCGCAGACAAAATTATTTCACTAACAATTCCGTGTGTGTTAAATGTGATGGTATCCATAAGACAATGGCACAAATCCAAGTGACAAAATCAAATGCACACTATGCGGCAAAGGACACACAGCCAGTTACAGAGGATGCGAAGGCTCTCAATATACAGCATTTTCCTAGCCTTAGAAAAAAAGGAAGTAATAAGAAACGAGATTTGACAACAATCCATGTACAAGATATACCCACAATCCAAGAACAGGCATACGCTAAAGTTCTATGCAAAACAAACCAATAGAAAATCAACCAAAACAGATAAAATTATAACCTGGAAACTCAGCTCTTAACTTAGAGCATATAGAATCAAAACAAAAACACCAACAACAGCCACCAACAATGATATAGTTGAACTTAAGGTCATAATAAAGCAACTTGTGATGCAAATTAATAACATGATGAACATACTCACGCTATTATTAACTAAATTCAAAGGTCAGTGTTAACGAGATTACAATAGTAGTATGAAACTCAAACGAACTTATCTGTATAACAAAGTAGACATACTGCTAAATTCTGAAACACACTTTACAAATAAAAGTTATCTCAAAATCCCAGGCTACAATATATTTGACACCAATCACCCAGACGGAAAAACACATGACGTTTCAGAGATCATTATCAACCAAAACATCAAATGTTCGGAACTTGTCAAACATGAGAAAGACTATCTTCAAGTAACCACAGCGCAAATTGAAGGCATTAACGGGGCCTTGGTAATCTCGGCACTTTACTGCCCACCAAAACATGTAATAAGTATGCATAAATATCAACAATACTTCAAGACACTAGGACAAACATTTTTAATTCCAAAAACACTGAATGGGGATCACGTCTAATAAACAAGAAAGGAACAATATTACTACAATAGATACCATAAATAGTTGTAAAACCAACTTTCAAGTGATAGAAACAAGATGCCCGATCTTATAGATTTCGGTATCTTTAAAAACATAAGATTGACGGACCTAACAATGGAATCCTGCCTAGAATTATCATCTGACCACTCCCCAGTCTTAGAACACTACAAAGCCAAGACAGAAGTGAACAAAATTGTGTAATTGTGTCAGTGTATTGACTGGGATAAATATGGGAAACTCTAAACCTACAGCGAACCCGATATCGTTTAAAATTCCAAACAAGGCTATAACCCAATGACGTAATAATCGAAGCTGACGAAGTATTTACACCTAGCCCTATAGTAAATAAAAAATCCTAATTCACGCCCGCGCAAATTAAAAGTAAAATCAAAGAAAAATTGAAACTTTGGAAAAGGTGGCAAACATTGTAACAAGAACTCGCGAAGACAAAACAAGACTCAACAAATCTATAAAAAATTAAAGGAACTACATAAAGCTAACCAGAATGACAAAATTAATAACTTCCTAAGGCATCTCCCGTCTACTAGAGCGACAAACTACTCAATTTAGAAAGCTAAAAAGATTTCAAAAAATTAAAAAAATTAAAAATTAAAAATTCCACAACTTACTTTCCACCATTAAAAATCACAAACGACAAATGAGCCAGGACCGATAAAGAAAAAGCTACAATCCTAGCTGAGCACTATAGTGTGACTTTTACTAACCACAAAAACAACTTAGACATAAGCCTAGCTAAAATTTCTAGTACACAAAGCACAAATATTAAAAAGCTAACAATAAAACAAATAAAGTACTACATTCAGCACCAAATTAACCCAAAAAAGGTCCTGGATATTTATTTTTTAGTTATTTTTTTATTTACTTATTTATTTTATATCCAAGGTTTTTACAATATTACAATATTATCCTGTGAAGCCTTATGTCTTACCTGCAAGAGTTTGGTAAAAGTTTGTTCTTCAATCATCGAAGTAAGATAAGTTAATAGAAATATTATTAACTTGGAGAGATATAAGTAAAAAAAGTGTAATTAGTTGAGAAAGAGTTTAGTTAATTAATTGATCTCATTTATGTACTCTTGATTCTAGAGAATTATTGATTCTAGAAAATAATTTTTTTATTTTTCTTTTCCTACTGTTTATTTGGTTTATGTTGCGAAGATCTTGAGAAAGATTGTTGAATACGTTTGGCACGATGTAATTCAGTCTTCTTCTGCAGTACTCATTACGGATCGCTGGAAGTTGAAGTAGACTCTCAGTTCGTCTCCTTGTGTTCATCTGCTGAATAATTTGTGTTCGGAGACTTGAATCATCATAGTACTCTAGAGTACTTTGATAATCTGCCTCACTTTAAGAACCGAAGCCGTTTTTCTTCAATTCGGCGTCGAATCGGCCCAATAATTTGGCATAGTACAATCCTGTGACCGTTTTGCCCTTCTCCAGGTAGTTGAATCCTAGAAAACGGTAGCCATCACCTTTCAGGCCGATGAGACAGTCTTCGCCTTCTTCGGAGCACGTTCGCCGGGTGAAGTCCACTGTTTCGACTGTTCCTTGGTCTCTGGTGTGTACCAGTGGATCCATGTTTCGTCGACTGTCACGAAACCACGCAGAAACTCCTTCGGATTGCGCTTAAACAACGTCAAACACTGCTCTGAAGTGGTCTCACGGTTGCGCTTGTTGTCCGGAGTGAGCAAACGCGGCACCCATCGCGCCGACAGCTTTCTCATGCCCATAGTTTCATGCAGGATATGACCATTTTCCATTTTTCTAAAATCCGCGGACACTCCCGCTTCCACACGCGGTTAAAACAAAACTACGAGTCCGACGAAATTTCGCTGAAATTTCGACAGTAGCCGTCTACTAGAATGTACTACACGATAGTAAATTGCTCTTGCGACACTGGCGCCATCTGGTGGTGATGCTAAGTACTTATCGGACCACCCTCGTATCGGTTATATTTATTTCTTTTGTTAGATTGAAATTCTGGTGTTACTGGCTCCGATGAGATGTCGTTTGGTGTGACGTTAAAATTTTCGTTGGCGTTTCTGCAGAATTGGCATCGCCAATTATCTCTTTTGGAACCCATCGATCTCCAAGACCTTTACGTCAGGATGGTGCATTCGTAATGCAATTTGCAAGAGACAAAGTTACCGACAAGGGGCAATTCATCTTCACAGCGGTTACATTTAGGTAGTGTATGCAACTGGAGCTGTAAATGTAATACTATGGAGACGTTGGAGACGAAACGCCAATGAATTTAATATTTGTTTTACTATGCGATTTTTCAGTAAATTATAAAAAAGTAACTATCTTTTTTATATCTGATTATATTTTCGCTTGTAATTTGATTTTTCACAGGAAATTCAAATTATATTACGGAACACTGTAAACCAACTACACACTTCGATACATTCGTTCAAGAAGAATGAACAAGATATTGAAAGATTTGAAAGAGCTGATTTAGAGCACTGCAGTTTTTCTTGACATTTTGAAGGCCTTCAATAAGGTATGGCATACGGGATTTTTATACAACCACTCCTACTTCTAAGTGACTTCTTCCTACACATTAAAACCTATATTACCGATCGCTGATTCTATGTAAAATACAGAGCCGAACATTCAAATCTTCTTAAAGCAGAAGCTGAAGTTCCTCAAGGAAGGGCCCTAGGACCTCTTTTATATCTTATATTTACATCCGACATTCCTCCATCTCAGACAGGAAGTGCAACGATTTAAACTTTCGCAGAACTCAAAAATCATTTACACGTATTAACCAACTGGTTCAAACACTGAGGCATACAAATAGAAGACAAGACAGAACTAGTTATATACACTATAAGAAAAATAACAAATCCTCCAACTATTAAGACAAGACAGAACTAGTTATATACACTATAAGAAAAATAACAAATCCTCCAACTATTAAACTCAACGACAAGACAGTAATTTTAACGAAGAAAGCTAAGTATCTGGTACATAGGCCAAAAATTAACTTGGGAGCAACGTGTACTTGCACAACGTAATCAAATCAAGGACAAATTTAGACAACTATTCTGGCTGCTCATTTATACTCATACATCAATTATCAAACCAATACGAACATACGGACTTCAGCTGTGGAGATCAGCGAGTAAATCAAACATTAATATCATCTAAAGGCAGGAATCAAAAATATTAATAATGATAATAGACGCGCCATGGTATATTTCCAACGACGACATCCATAAAGACCTCAAAGTTCCGACAATAATCAATCGACTTAAAGACATTAACAAAAATTAATAATTATTCTATTTTTCATTCATGGAATACCAGTTAGTTGTATCTTCTTGTTCTTCTTTTCCTTTTTCCGGCGTTGTTATGGTCAGAAGTGTAGGACCATAACCTTCCCACTTAACTGCATTCCTACTGGTCCGCTTGTGGGGTCCGCCGGTTTGACCTCAAAAAGTAGCGGCAGGCTTCCCGGTTTGGGATTACTTCATCGCTGAGGCCAATCAAATGCTGGTGTTTTTGAATTTGTTTGCACCAATTATTTTTCGGCCTGCCTTTTTTTTTTTTTTTTTTTTTTTTTTTTTGTGACACCGGCATGCTCCAGATTTTTTTGTTTGATCTTACTCTTACAACACCGGTGATCTCCAGTCGTGTCAACCCATTGATTTGCATGTACACTTGTTGGGCAGTTTAATGGTGGTAAATGTGTCCCTAGCCTCACCTTGGTGTTTTCTGAATTGCTTAGATGTGATTTTTGTTTATCTTTGTTTTAGTCGCCTTTTACGACAAGCGAGAGGTATCGCTGCAGGGATATTCTTAACCCGTCCCTGCACGGAGGTTGTATACCAGTTAGTTGTATATTATGGTTATATGTACTTATTGTAAAATGAAAGTATTTAAAAGCACTGGCCTTATAAACTATAATATCCGTACTTAATAATTACCTGGACAGAGGTAAATAAACAAAAAAAGAAAATCACAGAATATCATTACGTTTGCTTTAGAACAACAGAATTCGTGCTGTGAAATCCATATGCGCAAGTATGTTCCCGCAAATAAATAAAATATTTTGGAGAAACAATCAGAATGATAATCATTATCTGAAGCTTCCAATGTGCTCAGGCACAACATACTGTTCAACAATGCACTGAATAATGCGTATTATAGGGTGCAATGAAAGACAGCTGTGGTGCAACCAATTCCCAAGATAAACAAGATACCTTCAACATGGCAAATCTCTCGTTGATAAGTCTTCCTCCTAGTAACAGCAAGCTCTTGGAGCGCTATCCAAATGGTTTGAGGACGATATAATCATTCCGGATAACCAATTCGATTTCAGAACGGGGACACCATGACACCATTCATGCCGTCTCGGATATCGAATGGAATAAATGCAATAACCAATGCACGGGTGCCTGTCTGGTTGACTTGGAAAAAGCTTTCGACAAATTCCAAGATTATAAAAAATAAAAGAAAAGAGATTCCTTTTTTATATAATTTTATTTTCTAAGATTTTGTATTTAAACTATTGACACGCGTTCGCGGTTTAAAGTTCGGGAGTACACTACATACTTCGTAGAATTCTGCATCGGTTTATATACGATTTCTTGGGCTTGATTCTCTATGCGTTGCGACTATGTTGCAATGCGTTCTTAAGGGTCGGTCATTAACATAAGTGTCTTTGTCTGGACATCGGCCCATATTTGGTATTTTATGCTTCGATGTCATTTTGTCGTAAGTTCCGTATGTGACCGGCATTCGATACTAAGTGCTTGCGTGCTATTTAGTATGAAGTGCTTAGATGTCACTTTCCGTATTCTGTTGTTCGTTCTTCGTTCATCGGAGTTTATTGCTCCATTTGTTTATGTTATTGTTTATATTTGTTACAATGTCAGCTTTTGGGCGGACGTTGTAACAGTTTTCAGTTTGTTTTGTTCCCTTTGTTCATTTAGCTTGTTTTGTTTATTTTGTTTGTTTTGTTTTCCTAACGATGCAGCAATGCAGGCTTTTAGGCGGTCATTGTACTGATGTCGCAACTTCTTAGTGAGTGTCATATTATATTGGGTTTGGTGTTTTGTGATATAACTCCCCCCCCCCCGTTAGTGTGAGGCTCCGACGAACTTTTTACAATAAGTTTTCTTACAAAATAATTTCTGCATCCTATGATTAGAACTATGACAAATAATGTATATATTACAATGTGTAGGGAAAGGTTTTCAATATTCTTATAGTAATTCTTACTTTCTATTTCTAAAATTTTATCTCTGTTTTCAATACTTTTAAAATGGATTTCCTCTAGTTTTGTATTGGGAATTACATGTTTTTCATTTACGTTTATGAGGAAATTTGGTAATATGAAATGGTCAACAATTTCTTTATTTGAATTGGAAAACTTTTTATCCTTTATTCTAATGGAACAGTTTGTGAATTTAACAAGTTTTGTTCCACTTATGTTTACATTTGGATTATTACAGTTGTGGTAAAGTTCTACAGTATTTAAATTTTTAGTTACAATTAGTCCTTCTTTTATCTCTTCTATTTTTTCAGTATCGTTCTCTAATATGTTGCAATCAGCTTCTTTGAGTAGTACAATATTTTTTATGCAAGTGTCTTCTATTTTAATTAAATTATTTTTAAGGTTATCTTTGACATCGTTATCGTATATTTGATTATTTTGATCAACAATTACAATATGATTTTTTATGAGAATGGTTCTGTTATGGATTGTGGGTATGGGCTCAATAAGTAAACGCGAAAAAGTTAATTTTGAAAATTGAGGAATTAATATAATTATTACTTTGTGGTTGTTGTAATATGTTACTACTGTTTTAATTTGTTGTAAAACCTCTAAGTCGGAGATAGTATCTAGTTCTTGTGGTGTTAGAATATTTCTCGAAAGTAACCCTAGTCTACTTGTCATTATGATTTCTTCAATGTCGTCAATGTGGTTTTTTAGGAGGTTTATGTTATGGTTAATTTGGTATATTAGTTGGAGAAGGAAAAGTTCATCTTGGAAGTTGTCGAGTCTTTTGACTACGGTGTTACTAAAGGCATTGAGGTGTGTTTCTATTAAGTTTTGTTGATTTGTTATGTGGGTGGTTATATTTTTGATTTGGTCAGAAATTTGGTTGTTTATTCTAATTTGTTGGTTGCTAGCTAGTATGATATTATGATTATTTTTCTCGAGTGTATCAAGTTTAGTCATTATTTTGATTTCGTCATCGCTATCTAGAGTTCCTGCTAAGAATTTAAGTCCTTTTCCTGCAATATTAAAAAGGCCTCGTTTTTGTCTTTCGTGAGGTTTCAAAAAACTAATTTTATCTTCTAAAATTTTTAAATTGTGTTTCATTGTGTTTATCATTGGGGTGATCAAGGTTGGGTTAAGTTCCAAAATATCTACACTGCGTTGAAGCTGTTTGCTAGTGATTTCATATTCGGTGATATTGATGATGTGAAGTACCTTTGTATATCCATTTATTAGTCTGACGTTATTAAGTTTGAAAGTTATAAATCCATTATTGTTCGTCAGGGCTTGGATTTCCAGATGTTGTCCGTTGCTTAGGAGAGATAGGAGTAATATTATCCCCAATGTTGGCGTCATTGTTACCTAAGGTAATATGATTTTTGTTATTTGGTATGCACGTTAAACTTAAGGGCGTTATTGTTTTGAAACTTTCTTTTCTTTCTGACATGGGTCTTAAAATATTTGAGATTATTTCTTTTATCTTTTACGTGGTCTTCGTCTAAGGTTTCGCAATCTATTTTCCTATAGCGAGGATGGTTTTTTCCTCCTCTTATTTCTTTAATGAAATTGATCCCTGGTTCGATTGTGACGTCTTTTCTAGTTTTGTTAAGTTTAGCAATTGTATGGGACTTCTTTTGAATAAGTAAATCATGAATTTGTGGGTATTCCTCATGTTTTACCTTTCCTTGTATGAAATCTATTGGTTTACGTTTGGTTGTTGAGTGGACGCTATTGTTATAATAACCATTTATTAGAATGAGTTGTTCTTCAATAGGTAAATGTTTTTTTCTGTATTTTAGGAGCCTGAGGTGTTCGTTAATAGTGTTATGTAGTCTCTCGACATCTGCGTTACTAGTGTGGTTTGAATTGGAGGTAAAATGGATTTCAATGTTCTTTTCTGTGAGGAAATCTCGCATTAATTTAGATTAAGTTCGTTGTCGGTAATTATTTTCCCTATGTGTCCGTAAACACTTATGTATCTGAATATTGCTTTCCTAAACTCTCGTTCATTTCTTTTTTCTATCTTGGTAAATAGAGCTACTTTGCTAAACTTGTCTATCATTGTGACGAAGAGTGATTTGTTGATTGAATAAAATACATCTAGGTGTATAATTTGGTTGGGTTCGGTAGGGGTTTCGGTGATTTTGAAAGGAATTTTCGCAGGATTGCGTTCGTATTTACCTAAGATACATGTTTCACAATTATTAACGATTTATGAAATGCTTGTCTTCATGTTTGGGCAGTAAAAGTTTTGTTTTAATTCTTCATATACTTCCTCGATTCCTCTATGGTTGTTTTCAAGGTGTTTATCTTCGATTATTTTATCAAGTTCGTCCGTATCTTCGATATCTTTCAACATTTTGCTACATCTTACTACTTTATATGCGTTAAAGTATTTTTGATGCATTTCTTTTATTTTGTCGAATATTATATCATT
Source organism: Merodon equestris (assembly GCA_958301585.1). Lineage (NCBI taxonomy): Eukaryota > Metazoa > Arthropoda > Insecta > Diptera > Syrphidae > Merodon > Merodon equestris. The sequence continues at coordinate 53,552,122 of OY284417.1, read as the reverse complement.
TACAAGGATTGCTGTAACTTTATTAGGGTAGAAGTGATTTCTTATTATTTGTTTTATGCTGTCTTCATCAGCTTTCTTCATACCTATAATCTTCCTATTTTTTCCAAAAATTGTTTTATTTTTTATGTACGAAGATCCTGATGTAATTTCGTTTATTATGATTTGGTATTTATAGAGATTTATGGGCGTTACCGTTTGGGTTATATTACTCATATTCGTTGGGTTTTCAGTTCCATGTTCGTTCTCTGCTGTATCTATATTATTAAAGTCGATTCGACTTAAGAAGTCTGCAACCTTATTATCTTGTCCCTTTTTGTAAAGTATTTCATAATTATATTCGTCCAGTTGCAGTTTCCATCTTATAAGTTTACTATTTGGTTCTTTCATGTTGTTGAGCCAAACAAGAGGTTTGTGATCGGTGTACAGTTTGATTTTCCTTCCAAATACATATGGTCGGAATTGTTTTAGACACCATACTATACTAAGTAATTCCTTTTCGATGACTGAGTAATTTATTTCGTGTTGATTTAATGTTCGAGAAACATAGCTGATGGGTTTGTTATCCTGGGACAGAACGCCTCCAATAGCGTATTGGCTTGCGTCTGTTGTTACTTCAAACGTTTTATTGAAGTCGGGATATTGTAATATAGGTGCGGTAATTAGTTTGTCTTTAAGTGCTTCAAAGCTCTTTATATAATCTTTGTCTTCTAGGTTAATTTTTGCATCTTTTTTCAGAAATTTAGTCATGGGTTTGGCTGTTTCAGCAAAATTTCGAATAAATTTTCTGTAATATCCTGCTATTCCCAAAAATCTTTTTATCTGTTTTTGGGTTTTGGGTATTTTGTAATTTTTTATGACGTCTATTTTTTTTGAGTTTGGGAGGATTCCCTGTTTGCTTACAACATGGCCCAGAAATTCTACTTCCTTTCTTAAAAACTCGCATTTGTCCAGTTGGACTTTGAGGCACGCTTGTTTCAACTTCTTGAAGATCGAACCCAGATTATGTATATGTTCTTCCAGTCCGTTGGAAAAAATTATAATATCGTCCATGTAGACAAGGCATTGTTTACCGATATGCTCTCTTAAAACTTGGTCCATTAGTCTTTTCAACGTGCTTGGGGCGTTTTTTAATCCGAAAGGCATTCTACAGAATTCATAATGCCCGTGATCGACTGACAATGCAGTCTTTTGGATGTCCGCTTCCTCCATCTCAATCTGGTGAAATCCACTTTTCAAGTCTAAAGTTGAGAAGTAATTACACCTGCCTAACTTGTCGAGTATCTCTTCAATATTAGGTATGGGGTAGCGATCGTCGATTGTTTTCTCGTTCAGTTGTCTATAGTCTATGACTAGTCGCCACTTCGTTTTTCCCGATGCATCGTCCTTTTTTGGAACGATCCAGACTGGACTGTTGTATGGACTGGAGCTTAGTCTTATGATTCCGGTTTCTAGCATGTCTTCAATTTGCCTCTGAATCTCTGCTTTGTGGATGTATGGATATCTATAGATTTTTGACTGAATTGGTTTGTTATCTGTCGTGTTTATTTTGTGTTTTATTTCATTGGTAAAGGTTAGGGATTTTGTATTGTTAAAAATATCTTTATACGAAAGTATAACTTGTTTTATCCTTTCCTTTTCTTCGGAGTTTAAATGATTCATTCGGATATCTTTAAGAAGTTCGTCTTTGTTGATTGCTTCATTGTAATGGGTGTCTTGAGGTTCGAAGCTATGGAAGTCGTGTACTTCCTTGATGTCGATTACCTCAAACGGAGTTGCGAAATTCAAAATCAGGGATTCTTTATTGGTATTAATAATCTTAGCTAATGTTTTATTATGTAAACGCCTTCACATAGTTGAATGTGTTCGTTTATTTTCGTTTCAGGTATGAGAACGGTACCATATTTTTGGTTGACTTTGATACTATATATGTGCTCGCCTGGGTCTATTTGGTATATCGTGTTTTCTTTTGTTTGGGAAAAATTTAGGTTGATTTTACTACCATTTATTAAGAGAATTTTTTTCATTGAAATCGATTATTGCATTGTTTTTTATTAAAATGTCGTTTCCTATAAGTCCGTCATATATTTGATGAAATGGGTAAACCAAAAAGTCTATGCTACCTGGTATGGATTGAATTAGTTGTTGACCTTGAATGGTCGCTTTTTGTGTAACTATGGTATCTTTGTTTAGGGATCGGAGGACGATTGGTTTTTGAAGATTTCTGATTAAGTGTGGTTGGAAGGTTCCGGGATTGACTACTGAGCTTGAGGCTCCTGAGTCTATTAGGAAATGTTTCGCTTGTATGGTTATGTAGGGGAGGTTGGAGTGGGGTCCTGTCGAAAATTTCCCACTTCTACATGGTTTTGGTTATTTATCTCCATTGGCTCTACAGTTTGGTTTCTGTAGCGTGGAGATGGGTTGGTGAACACGCTGTAAATTGGTGGTTGAGTGCTATTGTGGTTGGTGTAGTTACGGGGATATTGGTTGTTCCTAAATGGGTTTTGTTGGTGGTTAGTGGAGTATTGGGTTTGCATTTGTCTGGGTCGGAATTCTTGATTATAAGAGTTCGGACGTTCAGATCTCGCATTGTATGTGTTTCTGTTAAAATTGTGAGTGTGTGAGTTAATGTTTGCTGGCTGATGTCTGTGGGGCAGATTTTTAGATTTTGGTTCACTCTTTGGCTGATTGTTAGAATTTATATTGTGGTAAGCGTATCCTGCTTCGTGAAGAATGTCTATGGCATCTTCTAAAGTGTCAGGGTTCCTACAATACAGAATCGATTTCATTGGTTATGGGCATTTCGCCTTGAAAATTTGTAAGGCGGATCGTTTGTTTAATTCTAATTTTTGCTTCAGGTCTCCATTTGTAGGAATATGTGTCTGTTTTAATTTGTTATTAAGACGTCTGAGAATGTTTTTGATAGAATTGTAATATTCGACGCAGGTGGAACGTACAGGGAGACTTCGCATTTCGTCAAATAGGTCGTCAACGCTTAGTCTGTCACCGAAATTATTTGTCAGTATTGTTTTCATGTCGTTCCATGTCGTAATATGATTATTAATTTCTAATATTTCCCTTGCCTTGCCTTTGCATCTCGATTTGATGAGGTCCGAGAAGATGCTTTGACCGAGGTCATCATATTTGGCTAAGATTGGGTGTATTTTATCGATTAGGTCAATGAAGTTTTGGAGTTCTCGATAATCTCCTGAGTATTCGGGTAGGTGGGTAAGGTATTTTATGGGGTCGATATTTAGGGTTAACATTTCGGATCCTATTCTAAGACTTTCGACTAGGTTGGAAATTTCGACTGATTGAGCCCTTACACGGTCTAGCCCTACTTCAATGTCTCCTATCATATGTCTGACTTAAATTCGATTTAATATGGTATATGTATATATAAAACAGAACATATGTATATTCAAAAAATTATATGTGTATATAAAATAAGGATACAAGAAGGAAGAGAAAAAAAAATATTCACTGTGTTTAGAGATGGTGTTGATCTTTGGTGAGTTGTTGATGGTGGTTGATGTAGTTTCGATGCTCCTTAGTTTGGCAATACCGGATTTTCCCTCAGGTTTTCTCTTCTTAGTTGTTGTTGTCGTGCTCTGAAGAAATGGTCCAGGAATTCGGCAGTGGCTTCGTCGTCGACCCAAGAGTTGGTGTTGTCCTCGGCTTTGGGTGTGTGTGCTTCTAGTGGTGGCACTTCTGCTCCCTTCGGAATGTACGTTTCTTCCGGCAGCATGTAATTTGCACTTTTTCGTAGTACTTTAGTATACTTTGCACAACGCGAACGCGGCAACTTTCGGTGGGTTTGCAAGTTCCCTTAACGATGGGATTGCAAGTTCGAATCACGGATAGAAGTATGTATATCAGATATTCGTTCTGGTATTTGACAACTATCCTACCGACTGCGCCAAAAATAAAAGAAAAGAGATTCCTTTTTTATATAATTTTATTTTCTAAGATTTTGTATTTAAACTATTGACACGCGTTCGCGGTTTAAAGTTCGGGAGTACACTACATACTTCGTAGAATTCTGCATCGGTTTATATACGATTTCTTGGGCTTGATTCTCTATGCGTTGCGACTATGTTGCAATGCGTTCTTAAGGGTCGGTCATTAACATAAGTGTCTTTGTCTGGACATCGGCCCATATTTGGTATTTTATGCTTCGATGTCATTTTGTCGTAAGTTCCGTATGTGACCGGCATTCGATACTAAGTGCTTGCGTGCTATTTAGTATGAAGTGCTTAGATGTCACTTTCCGTATTCTGTTGTTCGTTCTTCGTTCATCGGAGTTTATTGCTCCATTTGTTTATGTTATTGTTTATATTTGTTACAATGTCAGCTTTTGGGCGGACGTTGTAACAGTTTTCAGTTTGTTTTGTTCCCTTTGTTCGTTTAGCTTGTTTTGTTTATTTTGTTTGTTTTGTTTTCCTTACGATGCAGCAATGCAGGCTTTTAGGCGGTCATTGTACTGATGTCGCAACTTCTTAGTGAGTGTCATATTATATTGGGTTTGGTGTTTTGTGATATAACTATTATACTCGTATGTAGTAGCCGAGAGACGGGTACTATTAACTACCTAGGTATATACTTAATTCCTAGTACTCAATAGTACCTTCATCTTTTTAGTTAATATTATAAAATTCTAAAGTTTATTGTATTGTCAGTTAAATATTTAAATGAATAAAGATATTCAAACAAGTTATGTCATTATGTCTAACGTAAGATAGTTATACACAATGTTCAATAAAAATTAATTGAATTGAAAGAATGGAAAAAATAAAAAACAACTTTGCATCATCCCCTCATTATCATCTCCCATCTAGCATTTTGTTAGCTCCACATTTCTCCATTGTTATGCTTTCTTATACCTTAGAGTCCTTACTTCTTGCTTTAGCGCTGACAATAGTTTGCCAAAATGGCTGAACACACAATGATGAATGAAATCGGAATGGATCCGCAGGATTCCAACCCGAAAATAACATAATAAAATGACAGAATTTAGGTGCTTGCCTTACGTTTATTAACAGCTGAAGATAAGAAATATACTCGTAAATATGATAACAACACTACGTTTGTTTCTTCGGCCAAGACCAATTTGTATTAATCAACGAGAATAGCTTGAAAGAAACAATAGCTTTTGCAACATCGCTTTTGGAAGGTTGTTTTATTTTTTTTGTTTTGCTAATGGCACCGGAGTAGCAGCACCTCTAAAAGAATTTTAGCAATTTATTCGCACTTGCAAACGCCAACGTTTTGAACCAGCCAGAACAGATGGACACATAAGTATAAAGACAGAACAACTGTACCAAGTCTGGTTTTGCATTCTTTTTGATCACTAAAACTCCACCCAAGAAGACCTTATTAAAGATAAACACAGTCTTGCTACAATTTTTTTTAATTTTGTAACATACTGTATATGTTCATAATGCTGCAGTTAAATGACAAATGATGCGATTATTATTATCGTTAACGGAGACCTTGGAATTTGTTACCTCAACGATTCAACTGAGCCTTTTATATCTTTCGAATTTACGAGTATTATACATTCCTAATGAGCTCGAACACTCGAAAAAACTGTTTGACGCAACATCATACTAAATTACAGTTTCATTGTACGCTGCCTTATCATTCTATCGTTTGAACTATTTTATGATTTGAATTTGCACTTCCGCAAATAAACTATATTACGTTTATTTTATGATAATTGACAAAATGGGTAAAATTGTAAAAAAAATGATCATATTAAAGCAGCTACATGATAGTTGTCAAAAATTGAAGCATTTGCCATTTGTCGTTTCTAAAGGACTAATTGTTTAACGTTATTTAAAACATTTTTATTACTTAAAAACCGTGGCTTTGCGGAAAAGCTTTAAACTATTGCGGACAACCTCACTGAACAAAACTATAAAATTAACACCAAAAATATAAATTTAACACCAAAAAATCACGCGTGGAACTCAGGTTTCTTGAGGGTTAGTTGCCTTTGTTTAACGCGTATAGAATACTTGTTATTAATGTTGATTATATATGTTGAATTTGAAAAACCGAAAAAAACCAAACGTAAACGATTCACTCCGTATCGACGACCACCAGTTGCACTCGATAATGCTTCGATCTATTAAACGATATTAATTCGATAATGTTTCGATCTCCAATTTCAGTACTATGAATCGTCACCCGCTCATTTATTAATCCAAATGGATGGGATCGTGGAGTGTTTGCGTTCGTCACGAATGGGTCTTATGTTGACCTACATTTGGAAACATAAAAGTCGAGCCGATGTACGCAGTGTTGTCTTTGTGATACCATGACTCCGCTGGAGTTATAAATTGTTGTGATCGGATTATGCGTTGGATGGATGGTGTTGACTTTCGCTTTGTAACTGTGGAAGTGGCACAAAATACTAAATTCTCTTGGACTTTGGAACTGGCTAAACTGATGGATTGACTGGGTTGACATTCGAGCGGATGATGAGTATAAAAGGGCAGTCAGGGTCAGTGCGTCAGTGCGGTTCAGGTCTGTCGGCGATCCGGAAGAGAAATCAAGAATTATTGAATTATTTAAATTTGTACTGTTCTTTAAATTTGTACTGTTTTGCAAATTCCTACTGTCTTGTTAATTTGTACTATCTCGTTATTGTCTTGTCAATTTCTTTTATTCAATATTTAAAATAAGGTAACAAGCAATTTCCTACATTCTATATCTGTGAATCTCCTGTTATGCAGTCAGCACAACAGAAAACAGGAGAAAAAAAAAATCTAAATCTTGGCACGAGCTGATGATTTAGCGTCTACGGAGCCGTATCAATCGCGACTTAGGTTCGGCATTGATATTAACAATGTCAGCAATAGTTAATGTTTCATATGATGCAACATGTTTTTGTCCAGACATATAGCCAACATTCAAGAAACTGTATAGGTAATCCATCACGCGATAAATGCCATCGCAAAAGATTTTCTGCACGAAATGTAATTTGGCGTTGACACAACAGCAATTAAACATCTTACGACAACTGTCGTATCAACACTAACTAAGAGGACACCTCCCACATAATGGCTGCAAAACTTTTTCCTTCAGAGGCTAATAGCTGAATGTGCAGTGCTCACATACATGGTGTTACGATTGGCGCCGTGCTTCCTTGGTTTATCAAGGGAAGAGCGTCAAACGGAGAGTCAAACAAGTTCTCCCTTTTTTTTAAATTTTTTATTAGTTTATTAATAGTAGTTAGCTCTGAGAACTAACTCCGATAACTAACATCAAGTTAACTCTACCTACCCTCGATATCAGCTGCCTTTTTATATCATATTTTTCGTACGCATCTTATCCCCTCTTCATTTCTTAATTCCTACCCACGTCAGAAATCGGTTTCTGCAGCGTAGGTGTAAACACTACGAAACTCGACCCCGCTTGAGTACATATGCTGTAGTTTGCTCCATCCCATTTTCACTTTCATGCATGCTGGCACTCATTCACATTATCCCTTAATTGCGTTTAATTGCTTTTGGGTTTTGATATGACCGTGCAGGGACGGGTTAAGAATATCCCTGCAGCGATACCTCTCGCTTGTCGTAAAAGGCGACTAAAACAAAGGTAAACAAAAATCACATTTAGGCAATTTAGAAAACACCAAGGTGAGCCTAGGGACACATATACCACCAGTAAACTGCCCCACAAGTGTACATGCAAAACAGTGGGTTGACACGACTGGAGATCACCGGTGTTGTAAGAGTAAGATCAAACAAAAAAATCTGGAGCATGCCCGTGTCACAAAAAGAAAAAAAAAATAGGCAGGCCGAAAAACAATTGGTGCAAAAAATGCAAAAACACCAGCATTTGATTGGCCTCAGCGACGAAGTAATCCCAAACTGGGAAGCCTGCCGCTACTTTCTGAGGCCAAACCGGCGGACCCCACAAGCGGACCAGTAGGAATGCAGTTTAGTGGGAAGGTTATGGTTCTACACTTCTGACCATAACAACGCCGGAAAAGAAAAAGGAAAAGAAGAAGGGTTTTGATATGACCGTGCATGACTTAGTGTTTACCCAATGTACTGCATGTAGCGCATATGAATGGGCACACTTCAAAGGTGTCATGTGTCTTGATTCTTCCTACGCTTCAAGGGTGTCGCATGTCTTGATTCATCGTTGGACTGTACTGACCCCACTTGGGTTTGTCGTACTGCACAGACCTATACCTTTAAAATGGGCACACTTGTATCGTGTGTCTTGATTCATTGCTAGCGTTGTTGGTGGTGAGCAATTACCATTGGGTGTCGAATAGCGACGTTGACGGATATGGGTGGAAGAAAGAAGAGAAGTGTGCATTCGTTGAGAAGGCGATGCGTGCGGTCCGTTGTGTAGATCACAACAATGGGCATAAATACCCACAGAATCAAGGGACTATCGTGTTTTTGTATAAAAGCCCCAATCGACCGTCCTATGAATGCTAGTCAAAATAAAACCATCCGCTGACTGATCAGCTTTTATATTGTCTAAGCTGCGGTTTTTTTTCTCTGTGCACAGGTCGTTTACCTACTCGTATTTGCATTTTTTGCCAAACGATTGCCAAAGGTTCAGCGCGGTTACTTACTAACACTGTTCCAAATCGAATGACATGGTCAGTTCTTATCTTATATAAGAATTTAAAAAGTCAAGAAATAGTGCTGAAATCCATAAACAGCGACGCGTAAAAAGAAATCTGACCAAACTTTTTAGGAATATATTGATAAAATGACTGCATTAGGTAACATAGGAAGAAGAGGCTTTGGTCACTTACATTGTCGCAAAATAAGCAATAAAAGACCCAAATCATATTCATTGTATGGGGCAAATACGATTGATGAACTGAAAAAAGCTATTAGGACTTATATTAACTGTAGTGCAGCTAAAAGAAAAGCTACGCGATCTGGGATTAACCACAACCGGGAACAAAGCAGAGCTGAGGAATAGATTAAAGGTGGCACTAGATGCAGGAAGACCCGAAGCTGACGAAGACGACGACGGCAGGCACGATGACGGGCTAGATGACTGTGATCCCGTACCCGTTTCTAATTCGGCAAGGATTAAGCACACGGCAGCAGCAAACCCAGCTCAGTGTTCCACTTTAAGTTATAAGGACGTGGAGGATGCGTTAGAGATCTTCAGCGGCGAGGGTAGCCAAAATGTACACCAATGGCTTCGCAATTTTGAAGATACTGCCGATATTTCTGGTTGGTCGGATGCCCAAAAGGTTGTCTACGGGCGCAAACTGAAGGGAGCTGCCAAGTTGTTTATTAGCTTTGAATGTCGGGATGTTCGTTCTTGGGCCAAAATACGATCGTCATTAATATCCGAATTCGGAGAGGCAAGGAGCAGCACAGACGTCCATAGAGAATTAAGCAACGTAATGAAGATGCCTGACGAATCTGGTCAAGAGTATATCTACAGAGTACTGGAGTTGGCTAGTCATGCGGACATCGACCTTCCGAGTAAAATTCAGTACATCATCGACGGCGTGATGGATGACAACAATGGCAGCAAGGCAATACTCTATGGCGCCGAGTCGGTGAAAGAATTACGCAAAAAATTCGTGCATTACGAGGCAATGAAGGCCAGACCAAAACCTAGGCAATCCACTGATCGTAGTCGCCAAACACGACCTATTCATGCCACGTCAACATGTGCTGGTAGCAATGTGCAACGACGATGTTTCAATTGTGGAAGTCATATTCACATCAGTAAGGACTGTCCGGATAAAAAGAGGGGCCTAAAATGCTTCGCATGCAACGAGTTTGGCCACCGTGCCCGAGAGTGTACCGAAAACAAAAAAAATAGCGTCGCTCTTATCTGCAGTGGTAAGAAAACCTACAAACACGTCAAAATAGGTGCCGCTGAGTTAAACGCCCTTATTGACTCAGGTAGTGATCTCAATCTCATTACCTCAACTGGATACGTGCAAGTGGGTTCACCAAAGTTGAAATCGGACATGGTACCATTCCACGGTATAGGTTCCGGAAAGCTGCGCACGCTGGGTAGTTTCCATACAGAAGCAGTAGTTGACAACATAACGCTGAACCTGAAACTTCATGTGATCCCCGATAAGCTGATTCCCTACGAACTGGTCTTGGGAAATGAAATTAGACACGACGTGGAGATTCGTTTGAAAAAGGAAAGGCAGAATTCGTCGAGCTGATGGAACCGGAGAACATAGAGGACACAGTTAGCGAACTTATGACTATCGACATCCAAGGAGAAGACATCGGGATGCTGACAGAGCATGTGAATGATGCTGATCACCGGCGAAGACTCAATGATATGATCGCAGAATATCAACCAAGGAAGGTCAAGGATACTGGAGTGAGGATGCGTATCGCTTTAAAGGACGATGTTCCAGTCTTCCAAAACTTCCGAAGGCTGTCGACTGAGCAACGCCGTCAGGTCAACACGATCGTCGAAGGATGGATTAATGATGGGATCGTTAGACCCAGTTCATCCGAATACGCTAGTCCCAAAAAAGAAGAGTGGGTCCACCAGATTATGCGTGGACTATAGACGTATCAACCAGAAGATAATACGTGACCGTTTTCCTTTGCCTCTCATTGAAGACCAGATCGATAGACTCGCAGAAGCGAAAGTTTTCAGCACGCTCGACCCGCGTGATGGCTTCTTTCATAGAGGAGGATAGCATAAAGTACACGGCTTTCGTCACGCCCGACGGACAATTTGAATTCTTGTCAGTTCCTTTTGGCCTAAGTAATTCTCCGGCTGTGTTCCAACGTCATATAAAAGCAGTATTCAGGGAGTTGCTTGCGGCTGGGATAATCTTCTTGTACCTAGATGACATCATTATTCCAGCTGAGGATGAAGAGCAGAATCTAGATAGAGTTCAGAGGGTTCTCAATGTCGCAAGTGAGTATAATGTTAAAATTAACTGGAAGAAGTGTTCTTTTCTCCGCAGACGCATAGAATACCTCGGGTATGATATTGAGAATGGCCAGGTCGAACCCTCGGAGAAGAAGATTTCTGCGGTGGCGAAATTTCCGGTCCCAGCTAATGCACACGATGTCCGAAGCTTCTGTGGGTTGGCCAGTTATTTTCGAAAGTTTATCCCCAGCTCCGCAACAGTCGCTAAACCTCTTACCGAGCTGCTAAGAAATGAAGTCAAATTTGTATTCGGACCAAGGCAAAAGCAGGCTTTCGAGGCATTAAAATTCGCATTGACGAGTAAACCAGTTCTTCAGATATACCGGCCAGGAGCAACAACACAACTGCATACGGATGCAGCAAAACAAGGTTTGGGAGCTATCTTGCTTCAAAAGGATTCAACGGAAAAAGCTTACCGTCCCGTATATTACGCCAGTTGGACGACATCTTCGGCGGAGGAGAAATATACGTCATACGAGTTGGAGATTTTGGCAGTCGTTAAGGCGTTGAAGAAGTTCCGTGTGTATTTGCTTGGTATACCTTTCACCATCGTGACGGATTGTCAGGCTTTTGCTTTGACGATGGCCAAAACCGACATAAGTTTGCGCGTCGCGCGTTGGGCACTTTTGCTGGAAGAATTCAACTATATCATCGAACATCGGCCGGGAAAGGCGATGAGGCACGTTGATGCCCTCAGTAGATATCCACTGACAGTGTGCCTTATCGACAAAGAAATCCACGCAATTTCATCTCGGATCAAAAGAGCACAAGAGGACGACGCCAAGGTGAGAGAGATAATCGAAGATGTCAACGCGAACAAGGCAACCGACTTTGAATTAAGAGGAGGTGTACTCTACCGAATCCATGAGGGCAAGACATTGTTAGTCGTTCCCAAGGCTATGCAGTATGATGTCATTCGTCAAGCACATGATCAGGGACACTTCGGCATGAGGAAAACTGAATACCTCATAACCCAAGAGTTTTGGTTCCCGCAGTTGAGGACCAAGATCGACACATTCATTGGCAATTGCATTACTTGCATACTCGCGGAAAGGAAGAGCGCTAAAGCGGAGGGCTACCTCAACCCCATCCAGAAAGGAGTCCAACCTCTAGATACTTATCATGTTGATCACCTGGGCCCGATGACGGTGACAAAAAAGAGTTACAACCATATCTTTGTAGTGGTAGATTCGTTCACAAAGTTCATTTGGCTCTACCCCAATAAGTCAACGACAGCTGAAGAGGTATTGACTCGACTGCGAAATCAAGCCGTTGTCTTCGGAAATCCCCGAAGAATAATTTCCGACCGAGGATCAGCCTTTCGCTCGCGAATCTTCCAACAATATTGCAAAGAAGAAGGCATCGATCACCACATGATTACCACTGGAGTGCCGCGAGGTAATGGTCAGGTTGAACGGGTTAACCGAGTGGTTATTTCTATTTTGACCAAATTGGCGGCACCAAAACCTGATACTTGGTATAAGTTTGTTCCCCAGGTCCAACAGTATGTAAATGCTTCCTACTGCCGTAGTGTGGGAACGACGCCCTTCGAGTTGCTGATAGGAAGGAAAATGCAACTAAAGGACAGTTTGGAGCTTCGAGCGCTCATAGAAGAGGAATTTAGATCCAGCTACGTCCATGATCGAGCCGAATTGAGAAAATTAGCTGTGGAGCAAATCACCAAAGTCCAGGAAGAAAATCAAAGAAATTACAATCGAGGTCGCAGGATGTCAACGAGGTACCGGGTGGGGGACAGTAGCCATTAGGCGCACCCAGTTTGGCACTGGACTTAAGCTGAGTGGTAAATTTCTTGGCCCTTATAAGGTTGTATCTGTTTTGCGCAAGGACAGATATCTGGTGGAGAAGATCGGAAACCACGAGGGACCTAACACGACGAGTACCGCTGCCGATGATATGAAGCCGTATCCATTATTTCAAGACAGCCATCTCGAAGAGAGCTTCATCGAGGCTGGCCAAGATGACCGAGAGATGTAGGATCGTGTCGCTCTCAGTGAAATCCATCTGGACAGTTCGTTGCCAGCGTTCACCGAGTACAGACGTTTATTTTCAACCCTTATAATTCATTATTCAAATACATAAATGTGCACACTAATGCATCCGTATCTAATACGGTTATTTTATTCCCTTATCCTCGGATCCTACATATATATATATATAATATATAAAATATATGTTTATATATATATATATATATATATATATATATATATATTAGTTAAGTAAGAAAAAGATATGTTTAGTTAGCTTTAGGTAGGTTTAAGGCTTATATAAAAATATATAAAGGAATGATCATATGCTAAGTTTTTTTTTAAAAAAAATTTTCTTAGCTTAAGTTAGTTATAATAATGTTAATTGTAAGTTATTTATATAGTAGTCGAAAGGCATACGTAAAAATTATACAGTTTGTTTTAGAGTGTCCGCCTAGGGTCAGTAAGATTCCTAAATTTGTAAGGATAGTTAAGCTAGTTTTAAGCATTTTTTTCTAGGATAAGATAAATCTAAGAAACTATAAATAAAAATGAATACCAAAAAAAAAAAAAAACATTTTGAATTATGGTAGTTCGAATTTACTGTTTCAGTACAACACGCAATGTAATTTCTCAACATATTAATGAAGATATTATAGGCTATTGAAGGATTATTTTCAATATAAACAGAATCCCAGGTTTCAAAAGTTAATCACGTTATCAGATTCCGAAAATTAATTTTACGACCTACTGGAAAGGGAATATATTTGTTAATAGGATTCAATTTAGGCATCTCTATGTTTAAATTAGTCATGCAGTGGTCAGTTATTTTGTAATCTAGTACCTCACCAGTCAGTTCATGTAAAAAAGTTTTTCCTAACCGTACAAATATATGATCAATACATGTTTGGGTCATTCCGAGAGTCTCGTATGAGAAAGACGTGTGACTTTATTTTGGAAGTAATTGGATATACACATATTTAAAAGAAAATAGCCAAACGAAGAATGAAAATACTGAGGATTTGCCTTTGTCCTCAGGTAAAAAAGTGCGAATTTTTTTTAAAATGGCCAATAGTGTTAAAAGCAAGGACTCCAGAGCCAACTACTGGGCTCCTTTGCCATGCCAACGGGAATATGATAGTGATAACGGCGATGTGTTACTGAATAAATCTGCTAAAACGGTTCATGTACCACGAATTAAGGTACTACAAAAATCAAGTGAATATATACAAAACATGATGCAGAATTCAAGTGTTACCGATTATTCTTGAAAATCCTTTCCATTGGAATGAAAATTTCATGATTTAAAAATTTTAATGATTAAAAAGAATCATTCGCTCGATTAGGCATACTCAAGTCAACTGGAATTACGTTCGTAGGCAAAGGGGCAAATTGACACAATGTCACAATTGTCAAATGTTCGGTCATGGCGAAAAAAAACTGTCATGTGAAAACGTATTTCGCCTTCTGTGCTGGTACACACCAAACTGTAGACTACCCTAATACAGCTGCTCCATTTAAGTGTGTAAACTGCAAAGGGAAGCATAAGGCCCCAGATGTTACCTGCATAGCCCGATCACAATACTTGGACGTTAAGCAAAGGTCTGTAAGTATGAAATCGAAGTCACATCCAATAATTATCCTCCGTTCGGAGCCATCAGCGACTAGTACAAAAAACATTGAGTTCTCTCTTACATCAATGTCTGATTTTCCACCGTCAGAGAGAAAAGGCGGCGGTGAACTCTCAAAATCCCTCCTTCTCAGCGTGGGTGAATTTCAACTCTAACTCACCAAAACTATCAACGCAGAAAATGAGTGCTAGCAAAATGTCTAGCAACAATGGCTTGTTCTCTGGTGAAGAACTCAATTCACTAACGTTGGAGATGGTTATACAACTTTTTGTCTGCAAAACTAAAATAGAACAGTTTAATGATGTTAAGTAATAACAATTTAAATGTTGTCACTTGGAGTGCTAGGGTGTTCGACACAAACATTCAGAATTAATTAGTTTTCTAGTTGAGAATAATGTTCATATTGCGCTAGTGTCAGAAACTTGGCTTATCTCAGAAATAAAGTTATCTACTTCTGATAGAGTCGATCGTAGAGGTGATGGAGTTGCAATACTCATTAACACGTTGACTGCCACGACAGATTAACTAGTGCGTACTCTGTACGCCAACTCTGTTTCTATATGAAATATTAAGATTTTAAATGCCGTATTTTTTCCCTATATGTAAGTTGGTGTCTAGATTCTATTTTTATATATATACATATGTATATGTAGAGAATACTAATGGAAACAACCACGCTTGTTACCATTGCCAGCTACGAAGTTAACTCGTATTAATATATTTGTGAATAATTTTGAAAATTGCAGATGAAAAATCATCTACAAAGAACGAGTATACTCGTAGGTGACGTCCTGAAGCAGACGCTTCACTACGAGTATACTCGTAGGTGACGTCCTGAAGCAGACGCTTCACTACGAGTATAATCGTAGGTGACGTCCTGAAGCAGACGCTTCACTACGAGTATACTCGTAGTTGGCAGTCAACGTGTTAAAGTCTCTTCAACATTCGCCTTTACCTATTATTCCAACACATGTTGTGGAAAATATTGGTGTAGAGTTAATGTTAGAAAATGGAACTTCTTTTAAAATTTTCTGTGTATATTTTCCCGGTGGTATTGCTACAAATGTTAAGAAACAAAAGTTGAAGAGTGATTTTCAAAAACTCTTTTCTCGGCGGGGTAATTTCCTAATTGGTGGTGATTTTAACTGCCGCCATATGGATTGGGGTTGTTCCAGAGCTAATACTTGGGGAAATATACTTTCGACCTTAGCAGTCACTTAACCCTTTACAATTCTGTTTCCTCTCAGTCCTATTTACATTCCGTCGTCTTCTCGTACAAGACCGTCCGTACTTGACTGTTTGTCACAAATTGTCCTGGTATCGTTACGCATCAAATATCTTAATTCTGATCATAATCACAATCCTGTTCTATGTAGAATAACGTTTGTTGGACCGAGTAGAAGAAAAAAAAACAATTTTAAATTTTTTTTTTCTTAACGGGAAAATTATACGTTTTCGTTGCTTACTCGCAAAAATAACTTGTTACTTGCACAACTCTCCGCTTCTGACTGACTTCGAAAGACTACTTATTATCCTCACTGAACTTCACTACATGCTGACACAGCTTTCTGGGGACGATGGCTTACCTGTGGGAATGGAATGCGAAAATGTAAAAAGGGTGTCGGGTTGTGTTTCTCGCGTGTAACGTGAAATATGCTTGTATTAGCAAAAGTTTGATGTGCGCTTGGTATCATGTACTTTGCGCGTGGGGAATGATCTTGGTTGTGTATTTGATCATGTGTAGGGGTGGGGGTGACAGTGGGAGAGAGGTAGTGGAGGGCCCGACGTAACTCCTCCCCCCTCATGATTCTTCTCCATTGAATCCAAGTTATTTATTTCAACTTTAACGTTTGCTTTACTAACATCTTTATTGTTTTTTCTATTAATTGATAAAATTATCGCGAATGGGATGAGGGTGATTATAAAAATTAGTCCTGAATTTATGCGTTCGTGTGCAATGTTTCTCGATTTTATTTCTTCGATTAATTTTCTGTTTTCTAAATGTTTGACATGCATCTGTTCTGTAGTGAAGTTCATTACAATTCTTTGTATGGTTGAATTACTAAAACTATGTAGGTATAACAAAGTTATCGTGTGTTATACATTTTTCATATGTAATGTTGTTTATTGTAAATTTACAGTTTTCGAAACGTATTACGTTGTTTTCCATTATACTTAAATTATAATTATTACAAGTATGTTTAATAGATGTATATGGAACGTTTTTAGTTATTACAATATTATTTGTAATTTGTTTTATTTCAAAATCTTTATTTTTCTTAAAAGTACACATTGGGTGTGATTTAAATATGTTTAAAATGCAATTATCTTGTATTATTCTTAAGCTATTCTGATTTACTGTTTTATTTACGTCTTCATAATTTAAGATTCCAAAAGTTGTACTTGTAATAGTTGTAGTAACTTGTATGTGTCACTAGTTCAAGATTATCTTTATTCGGAATAGGTTCGATGAGAATTGTGTGTAATTTAGTGTTCGCGTAAATTGGAATCATCAAAACGAAAATTAGTTGATCTTCGCGTAAAATAACCGAGCTTCTTATGTCTGTCAGTTTGTAAATTGAAATGTTGAATTTTTCTATTTCTTTTGGTGATAGTAAGTCTCTTCCTAGAACTCCTAATTGGCTCAATAATAAATTTTCCTTAATTTTCTTGACTTGTTCCCTTAATAATTGTAAATCGTACTGTATTAGGGAAGCTCGTTATATTTGAATTATTTCAGAAAATTCCTGATTTACGGCGTTCCCTAGGGTCAGTAATTTTTTCTTTATTTGTAGTTGTTGTTCATTAATATGTCTCGTAATATTTTTTACTATTTCGTTGAAATGGTGGTTATTCTTTATCTGGTCATTTAATCCGTTTATTAAATTGTGATTGTGCTTCTCGTTTGTTTCTAAACTCTTCCTTATCTCCTGTTCATCGTCATAATCCATGGTCCCTGCTAAATACTTAAGACCTTTGCCAATTAAGTTAACTAAACCTCTTCTGTTTTGTGGTGATTACTTTCTAGTAGGCTTTTTATTTCCCTAGCTAAATTGTTGAAGTCGTGTATCATTTTTGGATATTTATTCTTGTAGTTCAGTCTGTTTATATTGTGTTCTATTATACTCAGGCTTTCCGTCCATAAAGTTAGATTCACACTGTGGAGTATTTTTGTATAGTTAGTCACTACCTGGAGTCGTTGGTCCTGTATTGTCACGTGTCCCTGTACGCTGTTAAGGTCTTGTATGTCAATGCGTTGTACTTGGGTTGCCAAAATACAAGTCAGTAAGATCAGTACCTGAAATTAATAGTTTTCATATTTATATACTCGCTTCACTTGGTTTTTATAAAAAATATTTCCTTTTTCGTTTTTAATATGATCTTTATCTAACACTATTACATCTGATTTCTTGTGGGTGGGCTTAAGTTTATTATTACTTTAGTTTTCTAGTTCAATGTCTTTGTTTTGTAAAGTCAATGTCTGTCCTACCTTTCTTGAGCTTATTTATGTACTTTTCCTTGTTTTCTCTAACTGATTCTGTTATTTCGTTGTATTCTTCGTTTTTTATAGTTCCGTTAATGTAGTCGATTGGTCTTTTCTTTGTTGTTGTCGGCTCTGAAAGTTATAATATGTTCATTAAGAGTGGAGTGGAACCTCTCTATGTCAGAATTTCCTGTTTTGTTGTAGGGGGTAGTTATATGGAGGTCAACGTTTTGTTCTTTAACATATTCTTTTATTGTGATTGAGGAAAAGCCAGTTTCTCCGTCTGTAACTATTTTTTCTGGTATGCCGAGGGTTGCGAATCTTTGTTGGAGGGTTTTTAAAAGCGCTGTCCAGTTTCTGTGTTTAATACTTTTAACTTTTGTATAGAGGATTTCGAAAAAAAAAATCTTTTAATTCTTCGACTTTCCTTTATTGGGTTTACTTTCAGACTGATTTTCCCTACAATATTTTCTTAATGTCTACCTTATGCTACTTACAGTTCTCTATACTTCTGCTGATTCAGGTGCACAAGCGAGCACAGGCAATTCCACGAATCGCCACGATCTGCGGATGTTCGCTAGACGCAACGTTAGCATTTGTTTGGGTGTTGCAACGCTCTTGTTTGTGTAACCTATATCACAGAATAAATAGTATACAGAAGTCGCATCTCGGCCTGCGATGATTTTTCACTTTATGGTGCGGGCGGAACAACTGAAGGGAAGATCAAGCAACGAGAGAGCAAGTATGATCAGAGAGTAGCAACCAGAGAGCAGCCACGATCAGAGAGGATCAACGAGAGAGCAATCTTAAAATGTTTATGTGTGTGTGTGTATTGTGTTGCTATCCAACGTCGTGAATGCACGTGGTGTTGACAAAATTTTGTTTCAAGTTTTAGAATTCTATATTTAGTTTTCTTCAGTTGAAAGTTGCGCTTGGTATTCGTACGCGTACTTTTTCGATGTAAACTAAAAGGGCCGGGTAACACCAATTAACGTTATTCCATTATTTGGGATTTTTGTGCAAATTTCAATCAAGGGAAGAAAATTTCAATGTAGGGAAGAATAACCCAAAAACTTTAGTGCGACAGGATTTTAAGTTTGCGGGCTTTAGTAAAAATCTTTTTCTCTGAAGCCCACGAGCAATGCTTCCTCAAGAGTACTAAGATCATGAAGTCCAACATTATTTCCTTATGATCAGAACATGTGGAAAACCATTGCGGTGTGGCATTTTTGCATTTGGATTTTATCAAGTTTTTTATACCAACAGTTTGTGGTTGTGTGTCAAAAATATTGCTAAACTCTGTAATATGTTTCTTGCTAATTTCCAAGAAAATTTGTGAAGGAGCAACGAGGTTACCAAAATCTTTAAGAGAATTGTAATTTTTATGAAATATGAAAAGTTCACTAGGAACTGTTAATACTTCGTCTTCTTTTCTCAATATAGAAACACAAATATCGCAGTTAATTTTCGGTATCATTTTGTAGACGATATAACCTATGAAGTATCTTAAAGACGCCAAATCGATACTAAATTCCGAACAATTCTGAAAGTCATCATTTAATACGAAATCATCAATGATTTCTATGTTAATATCTATTTCAGAGTTTATTTGACAAAATATTTGAAAGCGTTTCAAATGTGGTATCACTCAGCTCTTCACAGTTACTATAAGAACTCAACTGCACTATATTTGCAGACATTAAGCGTGCTAATAAAGTGTTTATATCAGCAACTGAGGGGTTAATATTATTTCCACCCTTTTGTCTTAGAACCGAGAACATATTTTCGAGCTTATCTTGGTTTAATGCTCTTGTCATTAAAAAAAATATTTGGGATTTTTTTTGAAATAGCTCGTCTACTAATTGTAATACAGCGTTTAAGGTAAATTTCATTCCATCTAAAAAAAAATACTTTTTTCTTTTTGTCAACAAATGAGATTTCATTGAGGTATTCAAGGAAGAATTTTATATATTCGTGTGATGGACTGTTAAGTTGAACTGCAGACTTATAACAATTCTTTGAAGATAGTGAACCACTATTTAGGCAGTCAAATATTTTGTCAATATTTCCTATGAAGCATGCCGTAGATAAACAAACTTCTTTTGAGCAACTTTAAAGCCTAAATCAACGGAGTGACGGATTGACGGATTCTATGGGCCGGGGCCTTTATCTTTTCACCATATCGCCTAGATTTACCGCATGTTTTTATGCAGCATCGAATGCCGGACTTTTGGAAAATTTTACCAACAGCCGGTACAGAATGCATTTTTCCTATTCAAAATCGTATGACAACCCCTCAACAATCAATATACAGGGTGTCCCACGAGCAGTGTGCCAAAAAGCTAGAGCGTGTAGGTCTGGTCAAGACAAGAAAAAAATCGTACGGGAGGGGGGGGTCTATTCCCCCCCGTTTAGCCGAGAGGGGCAATTTTCTAAAATATTGACTTAATTTGGGAAAAAAATATTAAAAATCAACAGTTACATCCACAATGCCGTAATATACTTTTTTGTAAAGCCAGAAACCTCTCCCTTCATCTTGTTTTTAAACGAAGCTGTTTTAAGGAATAGTTTTTGAGAAATTAATTTTCAAACTCTAAATTTTGAAAAAAAATTGGAAAAAAAAAAATTCCAACTACTTTTTTCCAAAATTGTATGTAATTAAGTACTAATTTTTTTTCCAAAATTCAATTCCCTTATTAGTTTTTAGTTAAAAACAGAAAACCGGATGCAAAAATGTCTTGTAGTTTTTGAGAAATTAAAAAAAAACACGAACCACTTTTTTCTAAGAAAAACCTTATTTTTTGGTTTTAACGCGTCTGGGCTTGTAGGCAAATTGATGTATGAAACATTGACCTCTTTTTTATTATTTTTAAAAAAATTCGGAGTTTTATGAGGATACAATAAAGTGACACAGTATTGGAATAACCCTGGACTAATCCTTTTTTTTCATTGATAACGCCTGAAAACTGACCTGCCAATTTCGTCTGCGTCCGCTCGCCGCCGATGGGTCCTTAAGACAATAAAACCACAATTTTTCTTTATTGAAAAACAAAATATTTGCAACCAAAATGTAAATAAAAGGCATCGCATTTTTAATAAAAAACCATTTCCAAATTGGATGTTAACTCATTAACACATTACGATGTCAAACTCATACTCTCGAGAAGAATTAACGGACATGCACTTCTGCTACGGTTTAGCTAATGGTCGAGATCGTGAAGCCGAAAGACTCTACGCAGAAAGATATCCCAATCGGAGGTGTCCCAGTCGTTGTATGGTTTTAAGAATCCATCGACGTCTACGAGAGAACGGAGTGCAGCATCATTGCAGTAGCACCTATCCACACAACAAAAAACAAAATAAATCACAACACCGCTTTAGCCGTAATGTTTGGCTTGGTATTGTTGGACAAACTGTAATCGGGTCCCGGTTTTTGAATGCCGTTATTAATGGAGAATCATACCTGCAATTCCTACGAGACCTTTTGCCCGATTTGATGGACAACGTTCCTTTGGCCTTAGCAGATAATTTAATCTAGATGGAGCACCATCACACTACAGCTTAGGGGTTAGAAACTGGCTGGATGATAATTTTAGTGACCGTTGGATCGGAAGAAGGGGCCCCACGGAATGGCCACCTAGATCACCAGATTTAACTCCTCTAGATTTTTATGTGTGGGGATTCATGAAGAATTATGTTTACGAAGTGGAAATAGTATCTTTGGAACAACTGAAAGAACGGATTGAAGTCGCTGGAGTCAAATTGCAGGAAAATTTGTCAAGCATAGACTTATGTGCAGCCATTAGAAGGAGATATAATCGTTGCCTTCTAAAAAATGGGGATCATGTTGAAAATTTATTATAATAAAACTCCGAATTTTTAAAAATAATAAAAAAGAGGTCAATGTTTCATACATCAATTTGCCTACAAGCCCAGACGCGTTAAAACCAAAAAAAAAAGGTTTTTCTTAGAAAAAAGTGGTTCGGTTTTTTTTTAATTTTTCAAAAACTACACGACATTTTTGCATCCAGTTTTCTGTTTTTAACTAAAAACTAATAAGAGAATTGAATTTTGGAAAAAAAAATAGTACTTAATTACATACAATTTTGGAAAAAAGTTGTTCGAAACTTTTTTTTTCCAATTTTTTTTCAAAATTTTGAGTTTGAAAATCAAATTCTCAAAAACTATTCCTTAAAACAGCTTCATTTAAAAGCCAGATGAAAGAAGAGGTTTCTGGCTTTACATAAAAGTATATCACGGCATTATGGCTGTAACTGTTGATTTTTAATATTTTTTTTTCCAAATTAAGTCAATTTTTTAGAAAATTGGCCCTCCCGGCTAAACGGGGGGGAATAGACCCCCCCCTCCCATACGATTTTTTTCTTGTCTTGACTAGACCTACACGCTCTAGCTTTTTGGCACACTGCTCGTGGGACACCCTGTATAATAATAAGTCCAAAGAATAATCCAAATCGTATGCAAAGTTGTCAACAATTATAAAAGCAACAATTCAAAATCAAAAATAGAGTTAAATATCAAAATACAAAGTAAAAATGGAGTCGATATATAAGCGCAGGAAAACACAACCATTCGCATGAAAGTACAATTCCCAAGTGATTTCGAATCCAATCCACACAATCGAAAACAAGAGAAGCAGTACAACACCATGCAAGCTTACGATAGAAGAAGCTATCAATGCATACACACGCACACACACTTGCATACACATCGTAAGCTGCTTCGCTCTCGTAAAAACAAAACCACCGAAAACGCACATGCTACTCTCTTTCGCTCGCACCAGCTTCTCAATTTTTTATATACTCTCTTGCATGTTCTCATGCTTGTACTCTCTGTTCAATAGGGTGCCAAAATTGGAACCCTAGAACAAAATTTGCTTTATATGAGATGCAACTTCTGTATACTATTTATTCTGTGCCTATATCCATCGTTCGTAGAATTATCGGTACGTCGTGTGACTGGAATCAGCAACTAAATTATTGTATATTGTTTTTGGGTGTGGGGGAATTTGGGACAGAAACCACCAATGAGACGTACCACTTAAAATGGCTGCCGACGTTTGCCTACAAGCCGCGACGAGCACGTGGGAACCTGAAGTTCTGTCAAAATTATGTAAACAATCACGCATATTGTTATAATTCCAAGAGTGTGTGTGGACTGCAGTAAAATGAAATGAGCTCACACGTATTCACGAATAGAGTTTGTTTGTAACGGGTTTTGTCGCTGCGAACCTGAACTTCTTTCAAAATTTCAATATGTCACGGGGGAAGACGTATGAAAGACGCACGACTCAATCTAATTTCTGATTTGGGATTGTAACTCCCCCCCCGTTAGTTTGAGGCTCCGACGAAACGTTATACATGCATATTATTCTTTTTACGTTTTCGTACAACAATTACAGACATGGTTAGATA
The DNA here is from genome assembly GCA_958301585.1 of Merodon equestris. Taxonomy (NCBI): domain Eukaryota; kingdom Metazoa; phylum Arthropoda; class Insecta; order Diptera; family Syrphidae; genus Merodon; species Merodon equestris. Next base: position 53,528,676 of record OY284417.1, on the reverse strand, counting down.
TAAGTATTATAAATGTATATACCAAATAGTTAGTTATTTTAAAGGAATTGGTTTGGGATATTATTTCATCAATGTGTTTTCTGCTGTTCTTTATTGTTTTAACATTAACGTTAACAGTTTTATTTTCTAGAACTTCAGTTACAAAATGAGGGAGAACAATATTATCGTTTACTTTAAAGAATGAATTTCTAAATGTTACGTTCTGAATAGACAAATTGCAATTTTCAAATTTAATTAATTTATTACAAGTTACATTGGCTTTAAATTTGTTACAATTATGTGTAACAATAAAAATAAATTAGGGCCATTATATTATTCCATAGGGCAGTATGCCTTTGTCAATTTTACAATGTTTGGAACACAGTTGTCTTTCATTCTTAATAGATTTTTCTTGATTTTATCTTTTACATTTATATAGTATACATTATTAAATTCATCTATAACGAAGGAAGTATCCTTAAGTAATACGGTTTTATTATCCTTGTTCGGCATCGGTTAGATAATAGGTGTTTTTTATTATGCCGCATGATCCACCTTATGCCTACAGATCATCGAATAGCCAGCTTGACATTTCGCCTCGTTCAGTCCTGTCAAAGATCTGACATTTGAAAACAAAATAAACAAACAAATTGGAGATGGAAGCAGCTGCTATTGAGGTAAATTGCGTTTATTTGTTGAATTTAAAAAGGTTAATATTTGTATTACAGTGGTTATTGGAAAGTGGCACAGACAGTGAAGAAAGCAGCACACCTGAATATTCATTGCTGCATGAAGAAGTAACAGATTTCTCGGTCGAAATTTAAATTAAGTTTACATGTTTACCTTTTTTGTCCACCTGCTCCTTTTCCACTTCACAATAAAAACAATCTTTGAAATTTAAGTGTGGAATTGCCATATCAAAGAAAATGTTTCTTTTCATTCAAATTTGATACGATCGATTTAAATGCTGATGATAATAATTTTTATCGATATACACCAATCGGGGGTAATATTTCCCCAATAGACTCAAGAGTTTTAGAAATGTAAGATAAAACACATATTATAGCATTTTGAGTACAATTACTCGATACGGAAGCGAAAACTGTTTAACCAAATCCTGGCCACAATTTTATATGTTCATCAGGCAATGATTCTCCTAATTTGAATGCGAAACCAGTGGGAAATAGTGTAAACTCACTTCCACTCAAACTTGGATCTTGAAATTGATCCAGATAAAGAGCTGGATCACGTGTTGTTATTGTAATACATGTAAACCATGATCCGGATAAGATCTGGATGGCATAATAAAAAACACCTAATAATAGGTGTTTTTTATTATGCCACATGATCCACTCAGGATCATGCGACATAATAAAACACAACAGATCAACGAATAGCCAGCTTGACATTTCGCCTTGTTCAGTCCTGTCAAAGATCTGGCATTTGAAAACAAAATAAACAAACAAATTGAAGATGAAAGCAACTGTTATTGAGGTAAATTGCGTTTATTTGTTGAATTTAAATAGTTCATATTTGTATTATAGTGGTTACAGGAAAGTGACACGGACAGTGAAGAAAGCAGCACACCTGAATATTCATTGCTGCATGAAGAAGTTACATATTTCTCGATTGAAATTTAAATTAATATACATACATGTTTACCTTTTTCTGTCCACCTGCTCCATTTCCACTTCACAATAAAAACAATCTTTGAAATTTAAGTGTGGAATTGCCATATCAAACAAAATTTTTCTTTTCATACAAATTTGATACGACCGATTTAAATGCTAATGATAATAATTTTTATCGATATACACCAATCGGGGGTAATATTTCCCCAATAGACTCAAGAGTTTTAGAAATGTAAGATAATACAAATATTATAGCATTATGAGTACAATTACTCGATACGGAAGCGAAAACTGCTTAACCAAACCCGTGCCACAATATTATATGTTCATCAGGCAATGACTCTCCTAATTTGGATGCGAAACCAGTGGGAAATAGTGTAAACTCACTTCCACTCAAATTCGGATCTTGAAATTGATCCAGATAAAGAGCTGGATCACGTGTTGTTATTGTAATAAATGTAAACCATGATCCGGATAAAATCTGGATGGCATAATAAAAAACACCTAATGGTGGAGTACAGTACATCAGAATATTAAAAGATTAATAAGACTATCACAATTTATCCAGATTCAAATAGTACGACTATTCTAATATCTTCAAAACTTTCAGGGTTTTTAATATATTCTAGTTCTTGTTCTGTTAAAATGTTCTTTGTTAGGATGCCTAATTTGCTTGTCAAAATGACTTGCTCTATATCGTCCAGATGGTTTTTTAGTAAGCTTATATCGTAATTGATTTAGTAAACCTGTTGTATATAATCTATTTGATACTGCAATTTGTGTAAATCATTTGCGTATTGTTCGCCAAGATTACTCAAGTATTGTGCAATGGTTTTCAGTTGGGACTGTATATTATTTATTATGTTTTTTCTTTGTTCGGATATCTGACTATTAAATGAAACTTGTTTATTCTTTTCTGAGATAAGTGCTTTGTTGTTTTCTGCGAGGGCCTTCAGTTGTGACTTTATTTCTATTTCATCTTCTATGTCCATTGTACCTGCTAGATATTTTAGACCTGTACCTAATATATTCATCAATGCTTGTTTTGTCTTGAAATGTGGTTTAAGATTCGATATTTTCTGTTCTAGGAGCATAAAGTTGGGAATTAAGGTACCGAACATGGGCCTTGTTATATCACTTATATTAATATTTTCTTGGATATGAGCCTTTGTATTTAGGAACTCTGCAATATTTATTATATGCAGAGCTTTCTTGAAACTATTTATGATATTTGTATTTTCTTTCTTTAAGGTTATGTACCCGTTGTTATTGTCTAAATCATGTATTTCTAGAGTCTGCCCTTTTACTGAGAATGGTATAATTTGGAGTAGCAATATTATGAATCCGTGGTTCCGTTCCCTCTGTTAGAAGAGGTTATTTTTTAGATTTCTGTGATACGGATTTTATACTAATTGTCGAGGAATTGTTATTTTGGAGTTTCTTTCTACGTTTTACATGAGACTTGTAATATTTGAGACGGGTTTCTATGTCTATGAAATGGTTTTCATCGATTTTCTCTTAAGTTTCCTAAATTTGGCATGATTTTTCCCGCCACGCGTATCTTTAATAAAGTTAGGTCCTGATTCTACATCGACGTCTTCCCTAGTTTTGTTAAACTTTTTAATGGTTGTTTCTTTAATCTACATCATCCTATCTCTAATAGAATCGTAATAGTCGCTAGTGATGCTACCATTTCTAAAGTCGATTGGTCTCCTATTGGTTGTAGAATGTGTCGTTGTCCCTGTTTGGGTCGTGCCTTAGTAACCGAAGGAGCTCGTTTATCGTATTATGCAGCCTTTCTATGTCTGCATTTGATGAGTGGTTATTGTTTGATGTGAAATTAATATTTATATTTTCTTGCTGCAAAAATTCTCTGAGAGGAAGGGATTTAAATCCTAACTCATTATTTACCACTATTTCGGCAGTTTGACCTACTGAGGAAAGGAATGTAAGAATAGCTTTTTTGAATTCCGTCCAGGTTCTTCCGTTAATTTTTACTGCTTGTGCAAATTTGCTAAATTTGTCAATGAATGTGACGAAAAGAGTCTTTTCTAGGGAATAAAAGACATCAGCATGGATAATTTGGTTTGGACGGGAAGGTGTTTCTGGTTTTCTCTCATATTTCTCCACATTACAAATTTCGCAATTATTAATAAATTGCGTTATCCTTATAAAGAGTTTTGGATGGTAGTATTAGAGCTGTAGTTCCTTTTACACTTCGGTAATGCCTCGATGGCTGTTTCTGAGATATTCCCGTTTTATTAAGTCTACAAGTTTTTCTTCATCAGTAATATCTTCTAAAATTCTGTCAACTCTGATAACTTAAAGTTGGCCATTGTGCGCAAAGAGTGCGTTATATATAACAAATTCCAGCGTGTTTAGAAAATCAATATCATTTATATAGGTAGCGTTCAAGGACTTATTATTATAATGGGTTTTTAGGAGCATTATCGCTGTTTCTGTATCTAGAATTTTGATGTGAATGGTTTTCCTATATTTATTAAAAATTTGAGATTGTCTAATCCGCAAAGAACCAGAATTAGTTTTGCAAATCGCTATTTGTGTTTTGAATACGTTAAATGGGGATTAACTAAGGGGAAATGAATATGCTCTTGCCTCGTTGTTTCCTTCTGATAAATTAACTTCTCTTCTGGAAAGCGCGTCTGCATTTCCATTCTTTACTCCTTTTTTATATTTAATTTCCGAAAGTCTGAGGCGCCATCTCACTAATTTTGAATTTGGTTCTTAATTAAAAAGTGTTTACCAAAAAGGTATGGGCGGAAGTACCTTGTCGTCCAGACCACGGCTACCAATTCTTTCTCTATGGTGCTATAGTGTTGTTCGTGATCGTTGAGGGTGCGGTTTGCGTATGCAACTGGATGACCTTCTTGCGAAAGTATTGCACCCAAAGCGTATGGGCTTGCATCAGTGGTAAGAGTAAAAGGTTTTTCGAAGTTCGGGTTTTTTTAAAAAGGGTCACTGATTGGGAGGCGTTTTAGTGTCTCGAAACTTTGAATATATTCTGGGTCATTAAGATTTAATTTCTTGTCTTTCTTTGTTATTGGCTTGGCAATTCTGGAATAGTCCTTTATAAACTTTTTATAATAACCCGTTAAACCAAGGAATTGTTTGATCTGTTTAGGGCTCTTAGGGATGGGAAAGTTTTTCACGCTTTAAATTTTTTTTCGCGTTAGGTCTTATTCCTTCCAGTGTTATGATATGACCAAGGAATTCGGTTTCTTTCTTTAGAAATTCCGATTTGTCTAACTGTACCATAAGGTGAACGTCTTCAAACCTTTGTAAAACTTTTCTTAATGAAGTTAGATGTTCTTCCAGAGAAGAGTAATAGACAATAATATCGTCAAGATAAACCAAGCAGATTTTGTTTATGAAATCTTTTAATACATGGTTCATCAGACGTTGGAATGTAGCTGGTGCCGTTTTCAGGCCGAAGGGCATACGAAGAAATTCGTAGTGCCCATTTTCGACGCTGAATGCAATTTTGTGGATGTCCCTCTCATCAATTTCTTTTTGATGGAAGCCTTTTGCCAAATCCAACGTAGTGAAGTATTGGTATGTTCCAAGCTTTCCAAGTATATCGTCTATGTTGGGAATTGGGAATTTGTTATCGATGGTTATCTGGTTCAATCTTCGATAATCGATGACAATTCTCCATCTGGCCTCACCACTGGCGTCCGCCTTCTTGGGGACGATCCATACTGATGCAGAGTAAGGCGAATTACTGGGTCTAATTATATTTTTGTCTTGAATTATCTTTTTTATTTTTGTAGAGATATCTGTATAATTTTACATCGATTGCTACATCGTCTGTTGTACGAATTCTATTTTTGATTACGTTAGTAAAAGTAAGGTCTGAGTTTTCGTTATAAAATATTTCTGAGAATTGCTGTACTATTTTGAGAAGTTCCTTTTTTTCGAGTGAGTTAAGGTGATTAGTTCGTATCTGATCGAATAACGGCCTAGTTTCTTTAGGTTCAATTACACTGAAATTTTCAAAAGTAAATTTTTCAGTTTGCAAGGGACTGAATTGGGTTTTTGCGCCGCGAGAATTCTATAGTTCTCAACATCAAAGATTCCTTCGTTAACGACGATATTGCCATCTTCAGACTTCTGCTCTTGCAGGTAAGCAAGTCCATCTTTTTGTAAAACGGATGGGTAAAGTTCCATGGTACCTTTTTCATCTAGTTTTTAGGTGTTCTTATCTTCTTCATTATTATTATAATGAAGTTCCACTTCATTTTTTTCGATAATGATTTTATGTTTGCCAAAATCAATATTGGCTTTCAATGGAATTAATACATTATTGCCTATTAGGCCGTCGAATTCATCGTGAACAGGGTAGATATACATTTCGATCCTAATTTTGCTATTTCTCTTGCTTTATGTGTGATTTTTACTTCCTGGCTTATTGTTATTAAGAGTATGGGGTTTTCTAAGGGTTCAATATATTTTGGTGAGCACAAGATTGGGTTTATAATTGAATGTGTCGCACCGGAATCAATTATGATTCTCAGGGGTCTTAGATTTCTATTAACTAAGATATATGGTAATTGCCTAAGATATATGGCTGGAAAATGAAAATTCTGTGGTTTGGGGAGTTGTTCAACTGGTGGTAATTTGACCGTATTTAGGTCCATTGGCTCAGGAGTTGATAACCTTTGAGTTTGATTTGAAGTATGATATGTAGAATGCTCGTGCGGTTGCCTTGCGAAGGTTTTATTCTGTTGTGAATTATTTGTATACATAGTTGTTAGAAAAAGGTGGGTAGGAATTGTGAGCGTGATTTGTAGAAAGGTTCGAGTGGAATGGGTAACGGGGGTGTGGATTGTTTCTATGGTTATATTGGTGTGGTTGTGGTGTGTTGGTGCTAGATACAGGTGCTCTTCGGTTTGGTTTTCTATCATTTCCGTGTTGGTTACGCTTATCAGGGCTACCACCTTTCCTATAATTATGTTGGTTTTGTGAGTAGCTATCCCTTTTATGTATGGGTTTCGTGGGTATAGATTACGGATTAAAGTACGCGTATCCCGATTCATATAAGATATTCATGGCAGCTTCCAGACTATCGGGATTTCTGCAACGCTCTCTTCGTCATTTCTCATTAGTTGCTTAACTTTGACATTTAGCCTTCTTAATATGATTGTAATTTCGTTATAGAAATCAACGGAGTTAATTTTAAAATTGACGGAACTTAGTTCATCGGCTGTATAGCGATCGCCAAAATTGTCATACAAAGTTTGCCTCATTTGGGGCCACGTTGTAATGTGATTGTTTATTTCAATCACCTCTCTAGCTTTTCCCTTTAATTTCGATTTAATTTTGTCGCAAAATATACTCTGGGTTAGGGCATCCTATTTTGTTAGAAGTGGGTGGATTTTGTCAAGTAACTCTATACAATTTTGGAGTTCTCTAAAATCTCCTGAGAAGTCTGGGATGTCGGAAATGTATTGTATTTAAGGGGATCGATACTTAGAGTGAGCATGGTTGCGTAGTTGTTATTTGGGTTCAATTCTCTTACGAGATTTGAGATTTGCCTAGACTGTTCGCAGTTAGTTTCTATACCGTTTTCAAATTCTGACATGTATAATATATGCTCTTAATGTGGCTTATCCAAGCCGATACCGAATAATTTTCTTTTAAGCATATATTGTAATTTAATTTATTTGGGAAATTTATAATACTAAAAAATCAATACGTAAATATACACTAGGATTTGAAAAAAAAAATTAAAAATGATTTGATCCTGACCTTAACTTTTTCTTTCTTCCCTTTTTTTCTTTTCTCAGTGAACTGGCTTCGCTGTTGTTTTGCGTCTGTAGGGGTAATTTTGCTCCTTTTTCTTGTGTTTTTGTTTTACACTTCTTCTTGATGCACTTTATTTTCAATTCATTATTTTTTATTTCTAACTTGCTGCTCTCGGTCGCGGCGATTCTCTCACACGCGAAATGGTTCCGGTTATTTCACGAAAAATTGTCCTCGGTCGCGACGGTTCTCTCGTACGCGAATAGGTTGTGGACGTAGGTTCGCGACGTATATTAAGTTGATGTTAGCATACCATAGGTCGATGTGGATGATTTGGTTTGGCTTATCTGGTGTTTGCGTTATGTTGTACTGGATCTTGTACGGTTGTCTTTCGTATTTGCTTCTGTTGCAAATATCCCAGTTATTTATATACCTTTGTATTCTATCCTTTAGTTTAGGTGCATAGTAGATGTCCTTAATTTCTGCATATGTTTCATTAATTCCTCTGTGGTTTAATAATTTATGAGTCTTCTCGATTACCTCCAATCATTTTTCGTCGTCCGTTAGATCTCCTAGGAATTTACTACATTTTATTACTTTCAGAAGTTTATTTTTACAGAAATATTTTAGATAAACATTTTGAAATTTGGCGAATAAATGGTCATTGTTGCAAAAGATTCCTACCATACCCTTGGCTGGGAAGAATTTTTTCATGATTTCTAGAAAAAATTCTTCTTTGGGATCCTTTAATTCGATAACTATCTTTATTTTGCCAAATTCGCTATATACTTTGTGGTTATTGACTTTGTCTGTTGTGTTTAGGAATATTTGAGTTTTGCACAAATTGACTGGTGCATTTACTATAGGGATGTGGTCGCTACTGTCCTCATTTGCGCTGTGGATGGTGGCCACGATGGACTGGTTGTCTTCCACGCTGTTATTATTTGATCGGGTGTTGGGGTTTTTCTCATTTTCGTTGAGGTAAAACTCCATTCTTGACTAGGGTTAGGTTTTATATCCTCCGTGGTAACAATATGGCCCAAAAATTCAGTTTCTTTTTTTAGAAACTCGCTCTTGTCCAGTTGGACTTTGAGATTTACTTCTCTGAGTCTGTTGAGTACTTTCGCGAGAGAGAGAAAAGATGATAGGCTGGTGGAAAAGATGATTATGTCATCCAAATACACCCAGCATATCTTTCCTATGAATTCGCTAAGAACTGAATTCATAAGGCGCTGAAAAGTTGCCGGGCGTTTTTCAAACCAAATGGCATACGGACGAATTCGTAATGCCCTGTGTCGGTTGAAAAAGCCGTCTTCCTTATATCTCTACAGCGACCTCGATCTGATGAAAGCCTTCGAGCGTTGTGAAGTACATTGACTCAATTTGTCGAATATGTTCTCCATATTCGGTATTGGGAATTTGTTGAGCTTGCTGTAGTCGACTACAATTCTCCACTTTTCTTTTCCAGATGTGTCCCTCTTTTTTGGGACGATCCAAATAGGAGCAAAGTAAGGTGAATCGTTCTTCGGATAATGCCTTGGTCTAATATTTCCTTGATTTGAGATTTCACCTCATTTCTATGTATTTCAGGGTATCCATGGTTTTTGGTATATATAGGGATATCATTCACTGTTTTCATCCTATGCTTAATCACATTGGTGAATGATAGGTCGATCCCTTCTTGGTAAAATATTGATTAATATTGCGAGATAAGGTGAGATATTTTCTTACTGTTTTCTCCGTTTTGGTGATTTATCCTGATTTGTTTGTGGATGGGATCCTTACTCGGTTCCGTATAATAGGTCTCTAAATTAGGTGCATGTTCTTGGTACGCGTAATTTAGCTCTTCTTCGTCTCTATTGAAAAATATTTTGATTTCGTTTTCTGCTACCACTAATAACTTTCTTTTGTAATCGAGGAATGCTTCCAGGGGTAGTAAAATGTTATTCCCTATCAATCCATCGAAAACTTGGTGAAATTTAAATTCTAGGAATTCTGAAGTTGGTTTACCAAATTCTTATATACAAGGGTGTGCTAGTCGTTATTAGTTGGATATATTTCTGTAATTTAATTTGCCATTTAGGAAGGCATATCCCTGTGTTGAGTATGCTTGTTTCTGAACCAGGGTCTATTAATATTCTTAGCGGACGTTTATTATTTTTTGTTTTAACCACTACCATAACCGCAGGGCCTTCTACTCGAAAATCCGCACCGTTTTCTAATTTGTTAATTTGCATACTCATTGCTGAAAGCGTATCCATGGGTTCCGTGCCATTATTATTGTAAGAACTATTACTGTAAGAACTGTTATTGTAAGAATCATTATTGTAAGAATTATTGTGTCCTGATTGGTTACGGTTATTGTTTCTGGACTGGTTGCTACCATTTCTAAGTGAGTTATGGTTGATGTTAGTTCAGAATGCGCATACATTGTTTGCGCGAAACTGTCGTCTATAATTTACGCTGTTTCGATCGTTCGTACGAGTATTTTGAGGTTGTGTGTTCCTAAAGTCATTTCGTTGTCTCGTATTGTTCTGTCTGTTGTCCGTGGGACTTTGTCCAGTATATGCATATCCTGTTTCGTGGAGGATTTGCATGGCTTGTTCTAAGTTTTCTGGGTCCCTACAATATAACAAGCCTTTCATGGGTTCGGGGATTTTGTTAATAAATATACGAAAACCTGCGTATTTTTGTTCTTTTGTTTTGTTTTCTTCTTTTTCTATAGAGTTACTTCCCTGTTCTATTTTAGTTTTATTATTAAGTATCTTAGTATTGCTTTTATATTATTATAAAAATCCTGGTTATTATGTCTAAATTGGATACTCCTAAGGTCGTCGTACAACTGTTCTGCCGACTTCCTACCACCAAAATACTGGAAAAATACCTTCTTTACTACGTTCCAATTTTTTACGTTGTTGTTTATTTCTATTGCCTCTCTTGCTTTGCTTGTTAGTTTGCTTTTAATTATATCAATAAAGATATTGTGGCATCATACTGTCCTAAGGTTGGGAAAATTCTATCTACTAGATCGGTAAAACTGTGTAAGGTATCCATCATACGTTGGTAAATTGTTAAGATATCTTATTGGATCTATGCTTAAAACTAGGAGGCTTACTGCTGGTGAACGTTGTGGTCTGCCGTTGCCATGTCCTCTAAATTTCTTTGTAGATCGAATAGTTTTGATCTCCTCAGCTTGTCCAGACAGGCTCTGCTTCTCTTTCCCGAGTGGGTAGCACTGTTATTTACACTAATGATGATTTTTGTGAGAGTTCTTTATTGGGTTTTCGTATTAGTTAGGGTATCTTTTCCTCCCCTTTTTTTCGCACTTTTTTTTTTGTGTGTGTTCCTTTATAGGATTTTAGCACTTAGATAAGAAATCTATCGGTACTAATGGTGATTTTTGTTAGGGTTCCTTTATCGGATCTTAGCACTTTGTTAAGAAATCTTTCAACACTAATGGGGATTTTTGTTAGGGTTCCTTAATCGGATCTCAGCACTTTGATAAGAAATCTTTCAACAAATTTTCTTTCTTTTGCAATATGCACAAAGCACTATTGAGAATCTTCACTAGTTTTTTAACGGGTTTTTCGATTCTTTACGTGTGTTTAATAATTGTTTTTAAACGAACCTTGTTGCTCAATATTCTTAAACGAATGTTTACGTACACAATATTCTTGAACGAATGTTTCCGCACACAATATTCTTAAACGAATGTTTTCACACAAAGTATTCTTAAACGAATCTTTTCGCACACAGTATTCTTAAACGAATAACACTTGCGTTTACCGACTGCGCCATTAACGTTTGTTGGACCGAGTAGAAGAAAAAAAGAACAATTTTAAATTTTTTTTCAATTTTATATTTTTAATTTAAATTTAAATTTTTTTTTTCTTAAGGGAACTTTATTATAAGTTTTTCGTTGCTTACTCGCAAAAATAACTTGCTACTTGCACAACTCTCCGCTTCTGACTGACTTCGAAAGACTACTTATTATCCTCACTGAACTTCACTACATGCTGACACAGCTTTCTGGGGACGATGGCTTACCTGTGGGAATGGAATGCGAAAATGTAAAAAGGGTGTCGGGTTGTGTTTCTCGCGTGTAACGTGAAATATGCTTGTACTAGCAAAAGTTGGATGTGCGCACTTTGCATGAGGGGAATGCGTGTTAGGTATCATGCACCTTGCGCGTGGGGAATGATCTTGGCTGTATATTTGATCATATGCAAGGGTGGGGGTGAAAGTGGGAGAAAAATAAAACAAATTTATATTCTTGATCTTAATCGCACTAACTGGTGGATTTTTCGTAAAGCGCGCATTACAAAATATTAGCACAAATATCCAAAATCTAAACCAATTGATGTTACCGTGCACAATTTTACGGAGCCTATATTGGAAACTATTGACAAATTTTTATTGACTATTCCCAAAAGGATTCAAAAATGTGTATCCACGAAACTCTCACCTTTTTTATTAAGTATCATTAAAATCAGAAATATAATCAAAAGAGACTGACAGAGATACAGATACGATGAATTCAATATCAATATTAGGTCTTTAAACAACCTAATTTCTAACCTAATACAATCACAGCGTAACGCTGATTGGAATAAAAGACTGATTAGGCTGAACAAAGGTAGCAAACCCTTTAGGAACATAGTTCGGATTATAAAAAATAAAAACCAACAAATTCCCTGTCTCAAAAATAGCACAAGCTCTTTCTTTACAAGTGAAGAAAAAGCAAATGCTCTAGGGGATAACTTTCTTAAAAATCACTTGAGATCGAATAATCTAGGCGATCCTATAACAATGGCCACAGTAAATACATATGCTTAACATTAATCTTTCAAGTCCCTGTATATCTTCAGCTTTTTTTGTTAGAGAAGAAGAATTTGCTTCTTTTATTAAACTGCTAAAACTTAAGAAAGCAGTTGGGCCTGATAGAATAAAAAAATATCTATTTAAAGAAATTACCTCAGGTAGGAGTTAAGTATTTAACGTTTCTTTATAACGCTTGCATTAAAACCGGATACTTTCCAAATGCCTGGAAAAATGCTAAAGTAGTACCAATACTCAAACCTGGAAAACCGAAGGAAAATCCTGAAATTGTGAAGGATAATCGAGACCAGGGCAAATCCACTGGCATGGTGCTCCTGGAAGAGGCTTTTGAAACCGTATGGCACGATGGTTTTATTATTAAAATGCTTAGTTACAACTTCCCACAATATCTGTGTAAAATTGTTCAAACTTTTCTGTCTAATCAATCTTTTAAAGTTTACGTTGATGGTGGTGTATCACGTCCGATAAATTTTATGTTTAGAGTTCCACCAGGTCCAGCCCTTTGCCCAACTTTGTATACCTTGTTCACTTCCGATTTTCCTCGGGTAGCGGGCTGTGTAGCGGCCATTTTTGCTGTGTTAGATGACACAGCGATACTTTCTTCTCATAAGTTTTCTCTCGTTATTGAGACAAATCTTAAACATGCGTTGGAAGTTCTATTCAATTATTTTAATAAACGAAAAATTCAAGTTAATAAGGACAAAGTGCAGGCCATTTTTTTCACCCGAAAAAGAATAGCTTGTTTTTGCCCAATAGCAGTTTGGAATACAATGGTACTCTAATAAATTGGGAACTCGTTGTGAAGTATTTGGGAATATACCTTGACCCAAAGCTAAGCTTCAGGGAACACATACTAAAAACCGTTAAAAAAGTATACATATGTTTTATCCGTTCATTAACCCGAAGTCTGCCTTATCCCTTCAAAATAAAATTATTATACATAAGGTCAATTTTGAAATATTCGTTTAGTTGTGGACAATTTCCAATTACGCATTTTCTCAAACAACCGCCGAATCGAATATTTCAAACATCATTGTTTATGATTGCTGATGTAAAAATAAGCTCGTTTATTTGGTCGCGAATGACTGAAGAAATGAAATACTCGTTTACTCGTGCACAATTTCCAATATCGCATTTTTTTAAATAACCGCCGAATCGAAAATTTCAAACATCATTGTTTATGATTGCTGATGCACAAATAAGCTCGTTTATTTGGTCGCGAAGGACCGAAGAAGTGAAATATTCGTTTACTTGTGCACAATTTCCAATTACGCATTTTCTCAAACAACCGCCGAATCGAATATTTCAAACATCATTGTTTATGATTGCTGATGTAAAAATAAGCTCGTTTATTTGGTCGCGAATGACTGAAGAAATGAAATACTCGTTTACTCGTGCACAATTTCCAATATCGCATTTTTTTAAATAACCGCCGAATCGAAAATTTCAAACATCATTGTTTATGATTGCTGATGCACGAATAAGCTCGTTTATTTGGTCGCGAAGGACCGAAGAAGTGAAATATTCGTTTACTTGTGCACAATTTCCAATTTCGCATTTTCTCAAATAACCGCCGAATCGAATATTTCAAACATCATTGTTTATAATTGCTTACGCACAAAGAAGCTCGTTTGTTTGGGCGGAAAGGGTCGAAGAATTGAAATATTCGTTTAGTTGTGGACAATTTCCAATTTCGCATTTTCTCAAACAACCGCCGAATCGAATATTTCAAACATCATTGTTTATGATTGCTGATGTAAAAATAAGCTCATTTATTTGGTCGCGAATGACCCAAGAAATGAAATACTCGTTTACTTGTGCACAATTTCCAATATCGCATTTTTTCAAATAACCGCCGAATCGAATATTTCAAACATCATTGTTTATGATTGCTGATGCACAAATAAGCTCGCTTATTTAGTCGCGAAGGATCGAAGAAGTGAAATATTCGTTTACTTGTGCACAATTTCCAATTTCGCATTTTCTCAAATAACCGCCGAATCGAATATTTCAAACATCATTGTTTATAATTGCTAATGCACAAAGAAGCTTGTTTGTTTGGGCGGAAACGGTTGAAGAATTGAAATACTCGTTTAGTTGTGGACAATTTGAAATTTCGCATTTTCACAAACAACCGCCAAATCGAATATTTCAAACATCATTGTCTATGATTGCTGATGCACAAATAAACTCCTTTATTTGGTCGCGAAGGACTGAAGAAGTGAAATACTCGTTTACTTGTGCACCATTTCTAATTTCGCATTTTTTCAAATAACCGCCGAATCGAATATTTCAAACATCTTTGTTTATGATTGCTGATGCACAAAGAAGCTTGTTTGTTTGGGCGGGAAGGGTCGAAGAATTGAAATACTAGTTTAGTTGTGGACAATTTCCAATTTCGCATTTTCTCAAACAACCGCTGAATCGAATATTTCAAACATCATTGTCTATGATTGCTGATGCACGTTTGTTTTGCGGAAAGAATCGAAGAATTGAAATACTCGTTTTGTTGTGGACAATTTCCAATCTCGCATTCTCTTAAACAACCGGCGAATCGAATATTTCAAACATCTTTGTTTATGATTGCTGATACAAATAAGCTTGTTTATTTGGAAGCGAAGGACTGAAGATGTGAAATACTCGTTTATTGTGCACAATTCTTACTTACTTTTCTTACTGCATTTTATCAAATAACTGCCGAATTGAATATTTCAAACGTCATTGTTTATGATTGCTGATGCACAAAGAAGTTCGTTTGTTTGGGCGGGAAGGGTTGAAGAATTGAAATACTCGTTTAGTTGTGGACAATTTCCAATTTCGAAAATTTCAAACATCATTGTTTATAATTGCTTACGCACAAAGAAGCTCGTTTGTTTGAGCGGGAGGGGGCGAAGAATTGAAATACTCGTTTAGTTGTGGACAATTTCCAATTTCGCATTTTCTCAAACAACCGCCGAATCGAATATTTCAAACATCATTATTTATGATTGCTGATGCACAAAAAAGTTCATTTGTTTGTGCCTGAAGGGTCGAAGAAGTGAAATACTCGTTTAGTTGTGGACAATTTCCAATTTCGCATTTTCCCAAACAACCGCCGAATCGAATATTTCAAACATCATTATTTATGATTGCTGATGCACAAAAAAGTTCATTTGTTTGTGCCTGAAGGGTCGAAGAAGTGAAATACTCGTTTAGTTGTGGACAATTTCCAATTTCGCATTTTCTCAAACAACCGCCGAATAGAATATTTCAAACATCATTGTTTATGATTGCTGATGCCCAAAAAAGTTCGTTTGTTTGGGCGGGAAGGGTCGAAGAATTAAAATACTCGTTAAGTTGTGGACAATTTCCAATTTCGCATTTTCCCAAACAACCGCCGAATCGAATATTTCAAACATCATTGTTTATAATTGCTTACGCACAAAGAAGCTCGTTTGTTTGAGCGGGAGGGGGCGAAGAATTGAAATACTCGTTTAGTTGTGGACAATTTCCAATTTCGCATTTTCTCAAACAACCGCCGAATCGAATATTTCAAACATCATTATTTATGATTGCTGATGCACAAAAAAGTTCATTTGTTTGTGCCTGAAGGGTCGAAGAAGTGAAATACTCGTTTAGTTGTGGACAATTTCCAATTTCGCATTTTCCCAAACAACCGCCGAATCGAATATTTCAAACATCATTATTTATGATTGCTGATGCACAAAAAAGTTCATTTGTTTGTGCCTGAAGGGTCGAAGAAGTGAAATACTCGTTTAGTTGTGGACAATTTCCAATTTCGCATTTTCTCAAACAACCGCCGAATAGAATATTTCAAACATCATTGTTTATGATTGCTGATGCCCAAAAAAGTTCGTTTGTTTGGGCGGGAAGGGTCGAAGAATTAAAATACTCGTTAAGTTGTGGACAATTTCCAATTTCGCATTTTCTGAAACGACCGCCGAATCGAATATTTCAAACATAATTGTTTATGATTGCTGATGCACAAATAAACTCGTTTATTTAGTCGTAAAGGACTGAAGAAGTGAAATACTTGTTTACTTGCGCACAATTTCCAATTTCGCATTTTCTCAAATAACCGCCGAATCGAATATTTCAAATATCATTGTTTATGATTGCGGATGCACAAAGAAGTTCGTTTGTTTGGGCGGGAAGGGTCGAAGAACTGAAATACTCGTTTAGTTGTGGACGATTTCCAATTTCGCATTTTCTCAAACAACCACCGAATCGAAGATTTCAAACAAATGTGTTTATGAATGCTGATGCCCAAAGGAGCTCGTTTATTTGGTCGCGAATGACTTAAGAAGTGAAATACTCGTTTACTTGTGCACAATTTCCAATATCGCGTTTTCTCAAATAACCGACGAATCGAAAATTTCAAACATCATTGCTTATGATTGCTTATGCACAAATATGATCGTTTATTTGGTCGAGAAGGACTGAAGAAATGAACTATTCGTTTACTTCTGCACAATTTCCTGTTTCACATTTTCTCATATAACCGTCGAATCGAATATTTCAAACAAACGTGTTTATGATTGTTCAGGCACAAAAGCTATACTTCTATATTGCTGCCAGATTTGGGAAAAGAGTGGTCAGTGTCATATTAAAAATGATGCTCAATCTTCCTTGGCATTACTCAGCGATTCTACACGAAAAGGCGAATGTTGAACTGATTCCCGCCAGGATTCATAAGATTACAGTCCAATTTTTGCAAAACTGTTCTGTTAATGAAAATTATTTAATAAATCAATTAGGTGATACAAACTCCAGAAAATAACATCTTAAATTGTTGTTATATTGTAGATATTATACTTTGTTTATAAAGTTATCCTATTTTTTTCTTTTTTTGTATATTTTTTTTATAATGCATATATGTAATGAATTTAATTGTTAACACTTAATTTAACATTTAATTGTAACACATGCCTAAACATTTATTTATATATTCCTTTTTCTTTTGTTTTGTTTTTATCCACTTATTTACTTATTTATTTATTTATTTATTGAATTATGTATTTATTTATTTATTTATTTACAATATTTACTTTTAATTAGTTATTTATTTATTTATTTATTTATTTATTCAACTGTCCAGTTATTTATTCACTACTCTATTTATATCTTCATCTAATCAATCACTTCAGATATATTAACTTACTTATTTATCCATATCTATATTCAATTATCTTTTTCCTTATACATACACTGAATTACAAACATTGTTTTAATTTTATAACTTGTATGTGTTAACCTATCTTTGCTAATGGAAGGTTTTTTTCGTATTTTCCTTCTACAGGGTGTCCCACGAGCAGTGTGCCAAAAAGCTAGAGCGTGTAGGTCTGGTCAAGACAAGAAAAAAATCGTACAGGAGGGGGGGTCTATTCCCCCCCGTTTAGCCGGGAGGGCCAATTTTCTAAAAAATTGATATACTTTTTTTGTAATGCCAGAAACATCTACTTTCATCTTGTTTTTAAACGAAGCTGTTTTAAGGAATAGTTTTTGAGAAATTAATTTCCAAACTCAAAATTTTGAAAAAAAAAATTTAAAAAAAAAATTTCGAACTATTTTTTTTCAAAATTGTATGTAATTAAGTACTATTTTTTGTTTTCAAAAATTCAATTCTCTTATTAGTTTTTAGTTAAAAACAGAAAACCGGATGCAAAAATGTAGTTTTTGTAGTCTTGTAGTTTTTGAGAAATTAAAAAAAAACCCGAACCATTTTTTTCTAAGAAAAACCTTTTTTTTTTGTTTTAACGCGGCTAGACTTGTAGGCAAAATAATGTATGAAACATTGACCTCTTTTTTATTATTTTTAAAAAAATCGATTTCCTGTCTTTACATTTTGACGGAGACTCCTCATCTCACCCAGAAAAACTGTCATGCTTAAGTCATGTAAGCGATAAACACATAAAATAGTAAACTTTTCTTTAAGTATATGGCGATGTATTTGTAAAACATCGGCACTAGTCAGATTTAGTTTTGTAATTTCGCATTGATACTCTTTTTTTATATATGTATACTACGACACCACCTGAGCTATATGAATTGTTGCAGTTGACATATTGATCATAACTAGGTATGTTACAATATAATTAGATAAGTCCTCAGAACACCTCACTTTAATGCTTTTATCACCCTCATTCTTAGCCAAAAATATTATCCTATTTCTCATCCATATATACTTACATTTGTTTCTCCTTTGAATCTTCTTTGCGGCATTGAAGAGTGTTGGCATGCGAGTTGTTAGGCTGTTGTTTATAAACATTTGAGAGCCGTCTTGGTTTTCTCCCAACAGTGTTGTTGTTAAATGTTGCTTTTTTGTGTGTTTCATTTTCATAATTTCTTTTTTTATTGTCTGACGAGTAAACTTTAGACACATGATGTTAGTAGCAGTCGCGTTGCTTGAACTTATTCTCTTTGCTTTGATTTGCTTAACGAAGCAAGAGCTTATATCACTCTCATCAATTTGAACACCCACTCCGTTTCGCACAATATGTAATGCTGCTTGTATATATTATTAGAATATTTCACTTCTGGTACGTTGTAGATCTCAATTTCATTGTTTAGTTGCACTTGCTCCAATATGCCAATACGTTCCTGCATGGCATTGACCTGGGTTTTAAGTTCTTTGTTTTCATTTTGCAGCAGAGTTATCTTGGTCAGGCACATTTCACTTAGTTATTAATATGAGTTTTTCATTTAACACCGTTTCAATTGTAATGCAGACGCTTAATAATGTATACAAAATATACACCACATATGTATATGTATGTACCTTTTTTATTTTGTTTTATTATTTTTATTTGTTTTTGTTGTTTATAGTGTTTTTTTAATTTTTTTAGTTCCTCATTGTTATTTACTGTGAAAAACTATAACTACAAACTACAACTACCACCCACCCATACACTAAACCAAATTAATCTACATCTACATAATCTATGTGCACCCACATTGATGTTTGGTCAGCTTTGCATTGACAATGCTGTTGGGCATCGAAAGGACAGATGTTGCCTCTCCCGAAATGATATCGCTCTACTGAACCTGAAGCGCTCGTGGAACATAAGCGGTACCGCTCATCTGTCCTGGATCAACCCAGGACGCTGATCGAAATAGGGGAATTCTTCTGGGGGGGACAAAGCCGTTAAGGCGTACCCTCTCGTGAGACTGGTTATTGAGGTAGTAAGCCCCGAAGATCAGGGAGTTGACTTGGCAAATCAAGGTTATGTAGCAGATTACCTTCATCGTGAAATTGGCTGCTATGAAACAGAAATCATGTCAGAGTAAAAGCGCCCCGAGTGCTGGCCAGAGCAACATCTACATGTTTGTCAAAACATACAAAATGGTCTAGTCAGATCGCAAGATATCTGACTACATTTTATTTCATCAGGGAGCCTGCTCATAGATCTGCTGTTCGAGTTGGCTGATCTGCCCTTACATGAAAAGCTGGATCTGTCCGAAAAGTGGAACCAATCTTTGCAAGATTGTTCGCTTGATATTTCAAAAGCACAATTTGGCATCAGGCTTTTTTGTCGAAAATACGTGCGTTTCGATGAGTTTCTTCTTCTATGGATTAGAAACTTTCGGGTCGTTCAATTAAGGTTGTTTTGGACGGTCGTTAATTTAAGGTTCTTTTGGGCGGTTTCAAGTCTGATATTCACATAATAAACGCTAGTCTTTCCCAGGGCCCTGTTCTGTCACCGATACTCTTCTCTGATTTGTTACTTCTAATCCAATACGCTCCTTCGATGATGGCAGCATTGTTAAATTTCGATGTTCGTTCCAGGGCTTTCATCAATCCTCTTCGGCCATAGAACTGGAACGGCAGCGGATGTTAAGCCAATTAAACAATATAAACAATAGAGAAGAATTTAATGCTACCAAACGCAATGTTGTCTACTGTCACTTAAACTAACCATCAATAATCAGTCATTATCTTTGAATCGCGCCTGTGTCGAGGAAACCGAAATGTTTCCATGCTTGATATGTGTGTTAATAAAATTCTTAGTTGGAATGATCACATAAACGAGGTCGCCAAGTAAACTGCGAAATTTCCTCAAACGATGCAAGAAATATTTCATCCCCTCTGATCTGGCTTTAATTTACAAGACCTACATCCGCCCAAGCTTGAATACAACACTCATATCTGGTGTGGTGCTTCAAAGAACTCTTTGCTGTTGCTAGATAGAATTAAAAAGCGAGGGATGAGGCTCATAGGAGACAACAATATTGCGAAGTCGATCGACTCTCTCGAACATCGTCGTAATGTCTCCTCTATCTCTGTTTTATCTATATTTTAATCAGTTCACCTTCAAGTCTGACTTTGGACCTACAGTTAAATTTAGGGACTTGTTTTTTAGCCGAACCACAGGAATATGGAATGCTTTTCCCAGCTCAACTTTTCCCACACATTACAATCCACAAGCATTTAAAACCAATGTGCACCGGTACCTCCTTTCTCTCTCTCCCTCTATACCTTCGGCCGGTGCTATGTCTTGACTTCTTGACATTCAAACTGGATATTGGGTTCAACCTATACGAGGGAGAAAGGCAATATCCGCTTCCCTTTTTGACCACGCCGTAGTGAACGGCTTAACTTCCACTAACTGGAAGTCATCACTTTCGAAAACTTTGAACTCTGAGAGCATTTCCTTGGGGTCACGCCTTTGGAAGCATTGTCTGTAATCTCTTGGCCGTGGAGGTAAAGGAGAAGAGCTCCATCGTGATAAACGTGCCAGAATAGCATCCACATGTTGTCTAAACATAGATACTGATTTTGTTAGACCCCAAAGTATATAACTACACTTTGCATCCCCTGCGGACGCCTATCCGGTACAAAAATGGAGAACTGGTTTCCGATGTCCCCAGAGAATCTAGATAAAGGTGTTCTGAATGAAAAAGTTTCTGATTTTTGAAAGTTAATTTTCAACTTCCAGTCATCACAGCACTAATTAATTTATTCCAAATCACGCTGCAAGAGAATGACAATGACGTCTATCGTTAGACCTGATCTGTTCGCATACAGAAAAGAATGGCGAAGAGAAGTTTTCAGATCACTAAGGTAAATAATGAAAGGATCGGCGAGTTCACTGTGACTTCTTGCAGTCAATTTTTAATTTCAAATGCTTGAACGGAAGTCAGGTTTGCAATTTTTAGAACGAACTTTTTACCTCTTAAGATGGCAAATATCATATATAGCATTCGTTTACATAAGTAAACCAAGCTAAGTTCCATTGGATATATGATGCGAGATTTAATACGGTATGAATGGTGTCGTGCCCCGTTCTGTAACTAAATTGGTTATCTGGAATGATTTTATTTTCCTCAACCCATTTTGACAGGGCTCTATGAACCACCTTCTCCAAGACCCTTAGGACTTATCAACCAGAGGTTTTTCGTGTTGGAGGTATCTTTGCCCCTATTGAGGATCGGTTACACCACCACTGCCTCCCTTGTTGAACAAGGTGCTGTATATCTCTACACCACGGATTTCGCCATCTAGTGTTTTAGTGCCAGTGCGAGTGTTTTATTTTCTAGCCTTACAACTATTTGTAATTTCATGTATCACGTATCGGTAGATAGCTTCGAATTTTTATTTTGTATTTCGCCTGTGATGTTTGACCATCAAAGGGTTTGACTACTTTGAACTGAACTCCAAGTTCTGTTTTCAACCTCTTGATTGCTTCTGCAACTTGTTGCTCAAATTTAACTTCTCGTGAACAACACACAAAAATGAATTTAAACTGGAATTGTTGGTATATCTATATTTCTATTCGAGGCACGAAACTAGAATCTGTGCTAGTAGCAAAGTGATAGCGGTATTGTTCTGTCATTAAGTAGAAGGATGTCTTTTATTAATTTTCCTCCCAATTTTCATTCCAAATCATTCGGCAATGATGCAATAATAGCGACATATAGTGAAGTATAGAAGGGATCACGATTGATTTGGCAGTTTTTAATGGACCACGTTGAATCATTTCGCTCAACCTGATGTCGCTTTATTTCACAACATCTGATTGAGATACGGCTCCTATTATGTTACAATATGTATCGCAGACCTTTAAGCCTCGTAAGGGCCAGGATCTTATCTGGGATCTATTTTCTTAGCTGACTTTAAGAATTTCAAAGGTGTTGACGAATAATTAATACTTTATTAATCAAGACATTTCGAAGACGATTTAATAATGTTGGGCTCTTGGAATACAACCCCAATTAAAGGATTTCGATGAATCTTAATTTAGTTTAAAAATTTCGCCCCCATTAGACGTAGTTTAGCACCCAAAAGCGATTATAATACTAACGCTACCACTGTAGCACTTGAAAGACATTTGCACTCTAAACACGACCGCAATTATCGAGGAAAAATCGCTAATAAAATTGTGTAACATTTATTAATATGCATACAATATATGTATGTATACGTATGTACGGAATTTATTTACATACATTTTATTGTTTTTACATTTTCAAAAATTGGTATAGAGCTAAAGTGGCAAATTGGTACAGGTTTTAGGTACACTATTATAAATAAAATATCCATAATTCCCACCAATCCCACTTCTGCTAGAAAATGGATTCAAGTTGAAAAGACAAAAGGAAAATTTGTTTTGCTTTTCGCTCGAAACGGTGAGTTCTATAATATAATAAAAATAGGTCCGACAAAAATTCTATATACGAAAATTGTTTTCATACTTTTGAATCTTCGAATATACATACATTCCTGAGATATCAGAATTTGAAACATCCAAACCGACCTATATATGTACATACATACATATGTACATCGTCGGACGTTGTATATCAGTAAAAATATTGGTATGTATAAGCCAACATACAACTCATACAATTTTGAAAATATATGTACGTTTTAAAGAAACTCTTTTTCTAATTTCATTGTGAGAAGAAGGGAAATACTTTTAGTATTTGAACGCTCCTTTGTAGTGAATATGCGTGCTTATTACTAATACTTTTAGAGTTTGATGGTTATACTTATTATACGAAAAACATTAAAGCTGTAGAACAGCGTCGTCGAATTTCTTAATCTTCTAACAAATCAACAAGAATCGCTTCATTCCAATGGTCTGTGAAAATTGTTCAACTGCGAACATTTCAGTGAAGCAATATGACAAAAAGTCCACATAACTGAAACAACAAAACAAGAATGCAATAAAACAAATACAAGTAGCTTTTTAGGTGAGGTTGAGGATTTATTAACTCTACTGAATCCACGAACTCCAATTGATATAATTATTTAGTTAGCTAGTTATTTAATTTAGTTATAAACAAGCATACATTCGTCGAAAAGTTCATCTTCTTATCTAAAATGTCAGAATAATATTCGATTTTCAATAACTGACTGCGATACCAGTAAATTTCAATAGAATTTAAACAGTTTGAAAAACACTGTTTAATTGAAAGATTGACTCTTCTTTACAAGTCTCCATCACAAACGGGGTTTACTTTCTTTTTGCTATACATATATTGAGGTAAAAATAAAATTGATTGTAGCTGTTCAATGAAGAAAAAACCAGTACAGAAGAGGACAGTCCAGCAGAGATGCTGTCAGATCAAGTTATAACAGAAAAGTACAGCCGTATGTCAGTTGTCAAAAAAAGAAAAACATCTTATTGGTCAGATTGTATTAAACACAAGCATTGTCCAGTGACAGCTGCTTTTGACACCGTTCACAAATCTGTTCTGACTGAAGAGTAAGCGCGGAAAATCTAAATTCTTGTGAACACCATCACTGAACACAAAGCAGAACACTTTCGGACAGATATTTTTCTCACTGAACATGAAAATGTGTACTTTTCTATCCGGAACAGTCCAGAACCACGAATGAGAGATTACAGATTACGCATTGCTTATGTCCGCCATGTTTACTACCTATCTGTCAATTTTTGCTTACGTATAGGTAGGCCATGACGAGCGGATTCGTTAAATTTAAAAAGCTATAGAATTTTTGTTAAAAGAGAAATATAATTGTTTTAAAGGAGTTTTTAATTGTAATGAAAACAATAGCAAGGGAAAGATAAATATTAGATATTACTGCTTTCCAAAAGATCCTATATTGATAATGCAGTGGGTTCAGTTCTGCAGAAGGAAGAGTAATTTCAATCCAACAATTTGCTCTGCACATTTTACAGCAGATGACTTGAAAAGAAATTTACAATTTGAAATGGGTAAGTTAATATTTTCTTTACTTCTTTTAAACATAACGGTTAATCGCAATTGATTGCAGAACTTTGCAGAAACAATATATACAAGTTAATTATGGGAACTGTTCCAAAAAGTCATCCGCGACCAACAGCTACCACTTCATCTCGTGATATCAGGATGCAATTGAAAAAAAAAGAAACAGATGATTGGAAACCCTTTGACTGATGATCCTGAAGCTATCACAGTTGAGAGTAAAAACCACATTTTGGTTAAAAATAATCAGGAAGAAATAATTCCAGATAATAGTATGAAAAAATGAAACCAGAAAATAACAATTTTACAACAGGAGAACTTTGTCTTATAGCTTATTCCAATACATATAACAATAATTATAATAATAAACTTTTACTGAAGACTTAATGAGGGATAAATTTATTATTCAGGAGAACGAATGGAATTATTAAAAACAGATACATTCTCTCGAAAAGAAGTTACAGAAGTCCGAGTTCGAACGTTTCAATATTTTAATACTTACACCCCGTAAAATAATGGATTAAGTAAAAGATAGTACATATATGAAATAGGTTGAAAAATGGTATAAAACGCCTTCAGTGGTCTTAGGTCCATTACGCTTTATTCGACAAGCGCAAAAGCGTATAAACTGCTCAGGAAAAAAAAACCCTCTTCCTGGTGTGCGAACACTTCAAAGCTGGATATTTCACCTGGGATAATTGAGCCCGTAATAAGTATTCTGTCGGCAACAACTAAACCTGACGAGGCCAAGAAAATTTGGGTTCTTAGCTTCGCAAAGCTTTCTGCTATGACGGGTTTCAGATACCACATTAGCTCCCGCTAATTATGTGGCAGTGTTAAGAGGTAAATATGAATTCTTATATATTCGTAAGATATCAAACGTAGACTAATCGGTAAATGGAAACAATCATTTTACTATGCCTTTGACTGTCAGATAACAGCGGACATTATACACCATATACCTTTGCAAAATCGGAGAATCTGGCAATAATGTAGTTGCTATTGTTAGTAATTTCATTTATTTATTTCGGCGTACAAATAAGACATAGTCTTTTACAGCACTTAAGATACGGATATAGTAAATCATGATAGATAATTAAAATTAGAGATATGTATGTATGTATTTGATGGTTACTTTTAGATTCTAGGTTTATACACAACGAAAATAAAGTTTTCTTGTTTTCGGATGTGCCCCATTTAATAAAGCTCATAAAAAATAACTTGGTCGATCATGGGTTTATAGTAAATGGTAATGAAGTAAATAAAGAAATCATTTTGACACTGCTTTCTTTAACTTATGGAAAACTCTCCATTACACATAAGATAACAACGGACTGTCTTAACGTTGTTGGAGCAGAGAGATAAGAGTTAAGAAAGTCTTCTTTCACACGATTGCTCAGGCAATAACAAGGGCTGCGAGTTTGGGCCATTTGAGAGATCAGAAAGCTCAAAATTATTCAAAACTATAATATTTATCAACAATGTTTGCTATTAAAAATTAAAACACTAACCTTATTACTATTTTTCAGATCAATGACTGGTTCGATGTTATGAACATCAAAGCCTCATTTCAAGATTCCAGAAAGCGAACTTATGGGTACGGTTTGGCTTTGGATCGAGATCCAATTTTAAACGTAGTGAATAAGCTCATGCAAGAAATGAGGGTTATTGGAAAGGAAAGCTTGTTACCTTTCAAAAAAGGTAGAAAGCATGTATAACTTAATATGAAAATCATTACTTTCGTTTTCAGGCATTATTCAAACAAATAACGCATTAAAAATGCTCTTGGTTGAAATAAAGCCTAGCTTTGGTTTCGGCTACATATACATTGCCTTAATCAATATGTGTTGAAAAATTTAGCCGGCGTGATTCGCAGCAAAGGAAGCCTCCACTGCCATCCTGATTGTCAAGAATTCAAGTACAGGTTGAAGTCATACTTACTTGAGTATAGTATAATGAAGGACTTCTTTCTGACCTTGCACAAGTTGCTAACACACTCGATTTCGAATTGGACTCACAAGTAATACCACCTTACATTTGCCAAAAATTCGACTAATTCTTCATTTTTCTTCTCGTATTAAGTACAATTCTAAGAAATCCGGGAAATATCTGCATATTATTATGTGTATCTCACGAATAGTCATTCTTAGGATCTATAGTATTAAACCAATTTTTGTAGATAATTTCGTGATCTACAACTTTTGTCTGACCCATTTTTATGACAATGTTATATTTACCGAAATGCAAGAAGTCGATACTTTAGACTTATGACCTTAAATTTATTTTATAGCAGAAGTGGGATCGGTGGAAATTATTTATATTTCATTTGCAATAGCGTACCTTAAACCTACATTAATATTCTGCTCTGTGCGAATTATTGTTATTTATAATTTAAAGGAAAATATTTGAGCGAAGTCGGGTACTTTTCTAATGGCTTGAAAGAACTCCATCTGATTCATTCCATTTACATGCAATAGATCCATTTCAGTAAGCAACTATAAAGAGAATAAAAATACTTACTCGTATTAATATATACACAAGTAAATATTAAGAAAAATATATACTTAATAGATAAAAGGTTCAAGTAATAATAATGTATATATCTATTTTGATATCAATTGCAATAGCGACGCCTGATAGAATATTATCAAAATATGTGGTCTAGCTACATGGAGAAGAAATTCATTCAACTGTTATTTGAGAACTGGCAGTTTACCCACCAAGTGTCAAACCTTAGAGCTTATTGTGGCCGTAGTACGATATTTACGATATTAGCCGAGCCAACGCCTGAGGTCGCATTCCGTGTTACTCCATATGAATTCATTGTTCCTACCCATGCTGTCAAAAGCATGAGCTCTCGAACGCCAATTCTGGAGTCGTGCCTCGATTATAAATACTCGGATCCAGACAGCATAGACAATAACTGGATCAAGATAATAGCAAAATAAAAAAATAACTATAACAATTCTGTCTGAATTGAATAAATAAATTATTTGTGAATGTGAGTTTAGAGAAAATAGATAACAATTTTATCAACTGTTTTTGTTCTACTTTAAAATTATTTATAATTATTTTCAACAACATTTATAATTATTTTCATAAACAAACTTCGTGCCTCGACCGAGTCAAAAAGAGAGAGCCGTAGTTAAAACCAGAAACAACAGCACAAAAACCATTAACATCCATGGATGGAGAATGTTTTCCCTTCCTGTTGGTAACGAAATTGGCAGTGAGATTATCATATTATTTCGTCGTTCTGATGAATAGAAGCTACCAAAAAGATAAAGCTGCTAGCTTAGGTTACGGGATTCAGTTAATAAGGGCAATGCTGCATGCTATAATACAAATGAATACAATGCAAATGAATTGTGGGAGAGAGAGGAAGCAGGAACAAGACTAAGTGCTGAAACAGTAGCAACAATAAAAACAGCAAAGCTTATACAAAATGTGCTGGCAGATCAGCAGGCGATCAAAACACAACTGCAAGAGATGGCCACAATAAAAGAAAAAAATATTGGAGTAAGTCACCGTTCTAGGAAGTGTTTAATTTAGTAACATCCCAAAGACCGCAGTTCGCTATTACGGTACTAAAACGTATGAGTTCATGAGTATTGGAGGAATCAATATGGAGAAATGCTTCTGGAGAAATAAATCCCGATCAATGATTGAGTTAGTAAGCCTCGAAGATCAGAATATTGTGAGTAGTCATAGTTCTTGCAATATGCTTTCATTTCAATAAGAAAATTGTCGATTCTATTTAGGCCAGCTCCGTCGGACAATAGCCTATTAGGTCCTGATCTGTGCATTCTAACACAGGCACAGAAAGATTTTTATCCTGCGGTCAAGTTAACTGCTTTGAATTCATTTCCCAATCATACCGAAAGCCTTCCTAGCTAGAGTAATACATCTTTTGAAATATAGATACTGATCAAGTCGTATACTTAGGAATTAACCATGTTCACCCAATGATCGCGAATCCCTCCAGTTCTTTCCGATATCCCTTAAGGGTCAATACCACGTAGTCCTAAACATTATTGCTTCCGTGTCTTGGAAGTCAATTTTTAACTTCCAATCATTTCAATATCTCTTAATATTATCATAGTGACATTGCTAAATACACTGAATTAATTACCGCTATTGATCTGACCGTGCAGGGACGGGTTAAGAATATCCCTGCAGCGATACCTCTTGCTTGTCGTAAAAGGCGATTAAAACAAAGGTAAACAAAAATCACATCTAGGCAATTTAGACAACACCAAGGTGAGCCTAGGGACACATATACCACCATTAAATTGCCCCCCAAGTGTACATGCAAATCAGTGGGTTGACACGACTGGAGATCACCGGTGTTGTAAAAGTAAGATCAAACAAAAAAATCTGAAGCATGCCCTGTCACAAAAAAAAAAAAAAAAGGCAGGCCGAAAAACAATTGGTGCAAACAAATGCAAAAACACCAGCATTTGATTGGCCTCAGCGATGAAGTAATCCCAAACCGGGAAGCCTGCCGCTACTTTCTGAGGTCAAACCGGCGGACCCCACAAGCGGACCAGTAGGAATGCAGTTAAGTGGGAAGGTTATGGTCCTACACTTCTGACCATAACAACGCCGGAAAAAGGAAAAGAAGAAGAAGATCTGATCGGTACGCCCCTGACCATACGCCGAAAATCTTTTCAAAGTCGACCAGACAACAATGTATTATTTATGCTGCGTGTTTGTTCTTCCTCTATCCCTTTTTTTAGTTTTAAATTCATCTTTATTCCGTCGTATCTCAGCGACAAAAACGCTTAAAACTAGCCTAACTATCTTAACTATCCTAACAAATGTAGATATTTTACTGGCCGTCGCGTCGGCGGACACTCTAAAACAAACAGTACAACTCAAACAAATGTCTTTAGACTACTA
The DNA here is from genome assembly GCA_958301585.1 of Merodon equestris. Taxonomy (NCBI): domain Eukaryota; kingdom Metazoa; phylum Arthropoda; class Insecta; order Diptera; family Syrphidae; genus Merodon; species Merodon equestris. The sequence goes on along the minus strand of OY284417.1, from coordinate 53,499,370 downwards.
ACATATATACTATAACATTATTATAACTGACTTAAGCTAAGAAAAATGTTTTTTTTTTTTTTTTAAAGACTTAGCATATGATCATATTTTTATGAATATTACTCACGACATTGTTGGAAATTGTGGTGAAAATACATATGTATGTACTGCTCAAGTGCATTAAGTTATTTTTAAGTTAGATTTAATCATTTTTATCTAGGAAATAAGCATAGTGTAAGATAAATAAAAATGAATTTACAAAAAAAAAAAAAAAAAAAAAAAACTGCTCAAGTGCGAATGCTTTAAAACGATGTTTGAATTATGATTCTAGTCGACTTCTAATTTTTAAGTAGGTACACAGGGATCACCCCGTCTACAAACAATATGGAAATAGATTGATAGTCATTGGCAATAATGCGTTTTGCATGATCTTTAACAATACAATACAATTTTCAATTCTTGCGTGAAGAATTAAATTTCTCCTGCGGATTCTCGACCACAAAGAAGCCGTCAAAATTCTCTGAACTTATGCCAAAGGCTCCGTAGTATTATTATGTTGTCCATTTTATACTAAAAATTTCATTTATTTGCAAGGGCATACTCGGATTATTGCATTTTATACAACGAACTTTATTGCCTCAAAGCAGACTTTCAGTTTTTATGAAGTTATGTACCCTTTATGAACCGACAGCATTGGAGCAAAATGTGGAAATTGTCAATCGGCTGAACCACGATATAGAGAACCCCACCACTTCGGCAGTGACAGTACTGATGCTAAAGAATGATGATGAAAAATTAAAATTCCGAAGGAATCCATGAAATAAACGTTATGCTTAGATACGACCCACCAGGAACGGAAAGATAAACACTATCCTATTTAACGATTTTAATTTAATTTTAATTTTAATTTTCGTGGGGGCGAACGCCCCCATTTCTTGGGCTTAATTCAAGCTAGCTTAATCTAATCTTAACCTAATCTCACTTACTAGGTAGGGAGAAGGGGAGGGTGGTTAAGAAGGCGGATTTTTAGGCATCGAGTGCTGAGGTTGAAATCGAAGTAAGGATTCGAATTAACAATTCCCAGCATACGAGAAATAGGTTCATTGGAACCATAGTACGGGGGGTGGGTAGATAGAAGAGACGGGGATTTCGTACGTTGCGGGGGTTAGTGTTGATAGAGACAGAGTTATAGAGAGTCGCGCAGTCAATGGTATCTGAAAGGAGACGATGGATGAAAAGAAAGTCAGATACAACTCTTCTTTCTTCCAACGTGTTCATGTTGATTAGTTTAAGGCGGTCTTGGTAGGGTGGTAAAATCAAAGGATTGCCCCAAGGGAGACCTCGAAGAGCAAAACGTAGGAATCGGCGTTGGATGCTCTCGATTCTAGAAATGTGGGTTTGTTGGTAGGGAGACCACACTTGGGAGGCGTATTCAAGAAGGGGCGGGACAAAGGTTATGTAAAGAGATCGGGTAACCTAAGGGTCCGAGAATTCTTTAGACCATCGCTTCACGAAACTGAGTGCAGAATTAGCTTTAAGGATTATCTCATCGATGTGTACCCGAAAATTAAGCTCCTGGTCACATAATATGCCAAGATCGCGAATGACTTGAACCGTGGAGATGGGTTGATTATTGAGGAGGTAGAGACGAGGAGGAGGTTTGATTCGTTTACGTGAAAAAGTAATTGATTGGCATTTGGAAATAATGCAATTTTTGGAGCACCAGATGGAAAAGCTATTGAGATCAGATTGAATAAGGGAAGAGTCATGACTGGAGGAAATGGTCTTGAAGAACTTGGTGTCGTCGGCGTATAATGAGATGTGGGAGTGTTTGATCACCAATTCAAGATGGTTTATGGAAAGAACGAAAAGAAGTGGACCTAAGTGGCTGCCTTGGGGGACGCGGGAAGAGGCTAAACCCTTTTTAGAGAAGGCAGATCTAAAACGAACATTGTAATAGCGATTTTCCAGGTAAGAAGATATCCACTTCAAAGAAATGGGGTCGAAGCCAAGGGAGGACAATTTGAAGAGTATCAGCCTGTGGGAGATTTTATCGAAAGCTTTACTGAAATCGGTTGAGATAACGTCGACTTCTTTGCCGTTCTCTGAGGCTGATAGGGTAAAGGACACAAATTCAACAAGGTTAGTGGTTGTGGATCTGTATTTGAGGAAACCGTGTTGTCTAGGGGAGATTAATGACTTGCAGCGAAAACTTAGTGTTTCGTACAAAACACTCTCGAAGAGTTTAGGTATATGTGATAGTTTGGCAATGGGACGATAGTTGTTAACAACGTTCTTCGGACCTTTTTTATGTATATGGGTGATAAATGAGTTTTTCCATAAGCGGGGGAATTCACCTTGGGATAGGGATAGGGTGAAGATTTTCGAGAGAGGGCGAGAGATGGTTGAGGAGCATTTTTTTTAGAAATATGGCAGGGAGACCGTCGGGTCCAGGAGTGAATTCATCATTAAGTAGATTTAATTTGTTTTCGATGACATGAGAATCAACTGTGTGTGGGAGAAATGGTCCAAGCGAAAAATTCGGTAGGTAATCAAAGTATGAGAAGTCTGGAGCAAAAGAGTCGTTGGCGAAAGACTGTTTAAAAAAGGTGGCGAAAAAGTTGGCGATAATATTGGGATCATTCGAGGTTTGATCGTGGAAGGAGAGGGAGGTAGGATAGCCATCGGATTTTCTTTTGTAGTTAACAAACTTAAAGAAGGACTTTGGATCGTTTATAAGATTGGCTTGTGTTTCTGTTAAATAGCGTTGATAGAGGAAGTTGTGTAGGGCGGTAAAGTGGAGATAGCTGCCCAGGTAGTTAGAAAAGTCATTGGATGATTGAGTACGAAGGAAGATTGTCCATTGCTTATTTCTTTTGTTTCTTAGAGAAAGGAGCCTGCGATTGTACCAGGGCGGGGAGGTGGACAAAGTTTTGCGTTGTGAAACGGGAACGTAAAGAGAGATAGAGTAAAATATTTCCCTGTAGAATATGGATATTGCATCATTTACGGTTAGGTTATCAAAATTGAGAGGGGCATTTTTAAGGTATTCATTTATTAGATGAAATTTTGCTTTGTGGAAATCGTGAGAGGCCAGAACTGTAGGGGGTTTATTCTGTGATGGAGAATCGTGAAAGAAGGAAAGGAGGAGGGGAGGATGGAAGTTATCGATGATTGAAAGGGAAAGGGGACTAAGTGAAACAGAAGAGTTGAGAGGATCGGTTGTGAATATGAGGTCGAGTTGTCTGCCCATGTAGTTTAGTACGCCACTAACTTGGCTAAGGTTTGAATCTGTTAGGCGATCCAAGAAGAGACATTCTTTGGCAGTAGTGGGATTGGTGGCAGTGTAAGATGATTGATCGTCTAATTGGGTCCATTTAAGATGAGGAAGGTTGAAGTCACCGAAAACAAGGATTTCATCTTGAGGGTTTCTTAAATCGGTTAATTGGTCGATTGTGTTGATGGCGAGTTCATAGGATTCAATAGGCTGTGAGGGCAAGATGTAGAAACATATGATGTATAGTGTCTTCTGGGGTAGAGCAGTTTTAATTGAAACAAAGTCGAGAAGTGGGGAGGATGATACTGCAATAAGGGAAGAGTTAATTGTATTACTATTCTTATTGCTGTTATTGCTGCTTCTGCTGTTGAGGTCCGGTTTTGGTGAAATCCACTTGGATATTTGTAAGTTTCCGATGGTAAGGACGTCATTGAAGGGGTTTGAGAAGAGCCACGCATATTTCGACGGAACGACGAATTTAAACCGACTTCTGTTGTTAGGGTTGATTTGGTGAAGTTCGGCACATTGAAGGATTGTAATGGAGTAATGGTCGAGAAAGTATTTCTTGAGCCAGGAAACGTTGGCGTGGGGAGGGGCTCCTTTCAGGTAGAACTCGGAAAGGTTCATGTTATTGAGTTTATCCAGACGGTGTGCCCATTCAGATTCTGTCCACGAGGTTCCAAACTTTTGAATTGTTTTTGGGGGGTCGGTAGATGTTGACGGCTGCGAGTTAGTCTCGGTGTCACAGTTATCAGTTTGGGCAGGCGTAGTTTTCTTTGAAGTCGGTGATTTCTGCAGCTCATCGAATAGGGATATATTTAGAGGAGATTGTGGTGATTTGATCGAGTCTAGTAGTCAGCGAGAGAGAGTCATGAGAGTTCGGCGACTATGTTGGCAATGGATAGGCCAACTATTAAGGTCATCACTTAAGTTATTCAGCTTAGGTAGAAATTCATCGATTAAGGGGGAGTAGTCGATCTGAACATATTCAAGATTAGATGATTTAGACGAGGATTGTAGGAGGGTGTCGAGGTCGGAGCAGAACGAGGTGACCATATCTTTAAGACTGTCCGGTGTCTTTCGCGACGTAACGAGTAGTCGGTTTATCTCAGACGCAAGTTTGTCGAGCTTGTTGGTGAACTCTTGGGCCAAGTTGGTATCCACGAGATTTTTGACCGTGCGTAAGATGTCGTCGGCCCCCAGAAAGAATTTTTTGGCGGACTCAGACGAGTTGTCCACGGCACTGGAAATATCTTCTAAATTACTCGTTATTACATCGAGGTCATTTGAGATTTTTTTATTCGATGCGGCAATGTTGCTTAGGGTGAACGTCATAGTGTCGCTAAGACACTTTATCGCTATCATGACGTGTGATAGGGAGATTTGTTTGCACTCCTCGCAAACGAAGTTGAAATTGTTGGATAATTCCGGTATATAAGTTAGGCATCCAATGCATGTTGGATGAAAGGCTTTGCCACAGATACCAGTATATGTGAGCAACTCAGCGGATTTATTTCCGCAAGTGCAGTTCACATTCCCGCATCACTTTTCCATAATGGGCGATATAATTGAGTCACGAGGTAAGTGAGAAAAATTGACAACACAGCGAAGGGGTAGAAACGAGGAAACGAGGTTACTGATTTTTTGTTTTGGTTTTATATGTACATACATATATATGTATGTATGTATATATGTATATATGTATACAGGGTGTCCCACGAGCAGTGTGCCAAAAAGCTATAGCGTGTAGATCTGGTCAAGGCAAGAAAAAAATCGTACGGGAGGGAGGGTCTATTCCCCCCCGTTTAGCCGGGAGGGGCAATTTTCTAAAAAATTGATTTAATTTGGAAAAAAAATTATTAAAAATCAACAGTTACATCCACAATGGCGTGATATACATTTTTAGTAAAGCCAGAAATCTCTTTTTTCATCTTGTTTTTAAACGAAGCTCTTTTAAGGAATAGTTTTTGAGGAATTTTTTTTCAAACTCAAAATTTTGAAAAAAAAAATTAAAAAAAAAATGTTTTAACTATTTTTTTTCAAAATTGTATGTAATTAAGTACTAATTTTTTTTCAAAAATTCAATTCTCTTATTAGTTTTTAGTTAAAAACAGAAAACCGGATGCGAAAATGTCTTGTAGTTCTTGAGAAATTAAAAAAACAACCCGAACCATTTTTTTCTAAGAAAAACCTTTTTTTGTGGTTTTAACGCGGCTGGACTTGTAGGCAAATTAATGTATGAAACATTGACCTCTTTTTTATTATTTTTAAAAAATTCAGAGTTTTATCAGGATACAATAAAGTCACATAGTATTGGAATAACCCTGGATTAATCCTTTTTTTCATTGATAATGCTTGAAAACTGACCTGCCAATTTCATCAGGGTCCGCCCGCCGCAGATGGGTTCTACCCGCTAGGACCTTAAGACAATAAAGACAATAAAACCGCAATTTTTCTTTATTGAAAAACAAAATATTTGTAACCCAAATGTAAATAAAAGGCATCGCATTTTTAATAAAAAACCATTTCCAAATTGGATGTTAACTCATCAACACATTACGATGTCAAACTCATACTCTCGAGAAGAATTAACGTACATGCACTTCTGCTACGGTTTAGCTAATGGTCGAGATCGTGAAGCCGAAAGACTCTACGCAGAAAGATATCCCAATCGGAGGGGTCCCAGTCGTAGCATGTTTTCAAGAATCCACCGACGTCTGCGAGAACACGGAGTGCTAGAGCATCGAAGAAGCGAAAGATCAGTTACAGATGGATCAGGAATCTTAGTTGAAAGAATTTTGGATTTGGTCCGACGTAATCCCTCCCTTAGTACAAGGAGGATAGCTATTATCCTTGGAGCGCCCAAATCTAGAGTATGGAGAGTGCTTCATACCGAAAACTTACACCCGTAACATTTTAGGCCAGTTCAGGAACTCACCTCATACGACAAGTTTTTGAGAGCAGAATTTTGTCGATCATTACTGCTTCGAGATGAAACTGAACGAAACTATTTTGCAAGGATATTCTGGACGGATGAAGCACAGTTTACCAGAGATGGGGTTGCTAACTTCCACAATTTGCATCATTGGAGTAGTACCAATCCACACAAGAAAAACAAAATAAATCACAACACCGCTTTAGCTGTAATGTTTGGCTTGGTATTGTTGGACAAACTGTAATCGGGCCCCGGTTTTTGGATGCCGTTATTAATGGAGAATGATACCTGCAGTTCCTATGAGACCTTTTGCCCGATTTGATGGACAACGTTCCTTTGGCCATAGCAGATAATTTAATTTACTAGCAAGATGGAGCACCAGCACACTACAGCTTACGGGTTAGAAACTGGCTGGATGGTCATTTTAGTGACCATTGGATCGGAAGAAGGGGCCCCACAAAATGGCCACCGAGATCACAAGATTTGACTCCTAATTTTTTAACTCTAGATTTTTATGTGTGGGGATTCATGAAGAATTATGTTTACGAAGTGGAAATAGTATCTTTGGAACAACTGAAAGAACGGATTGAAGTCGCTTGAGTCAAATTGCAGGAAAATTTGTCAAGCATAGACTTATGTGCAGCCATTAGAAGGAGATATAATCTTTGCCTTCTAAAAAATTGGGATCATATTAAAAATGTATTATAATAAAACTCCGATTTTTTTAAAAATAATAAAAAAGAGGTCAATGTTTCATACATTAATTTGCCTACAAATCCAGCCGCATTAAAAGCAAAAAAAAAGGTTTTTCTTAGAAAAAAATGGTTCGGGTTTTTTTTTTAATTTCTTTTTTTTTAACTAAAAACTAATAAGGGAATTAAATTTTTGGAAAAAAATTAGTACTAAAAAAAAATAGTTGGAAATTTTTTTTTTCATTTTTTTTTCAAAATTTTGGGTTTGAAAATTATTTTCTCAAAATCTATTCCTTAAAACAGCTTCCGTTAAAAACAAGATGAAAGAAGAGGTTTCTGGCGTTACAAAAAAGTATATCACGGCATTGTGGATGTAACTGCTGATTTTTAATAATGTTTTTTCCAAATTAAGTCAATTTTTTTTAGAAAATTGCCCCTCCCGGCTAAACGGGGCGGAATAGACCCCCCCCTCCCATACGATTTTTTTCTTGTCTTGACCAGACCTACACGCTCTAGCTTTTTGGCACACTGCTCGTGGGACACCCTGTATATATAATTTTTATTTTTTAGTTTTTGTTTTTGTTTTTTTGTTTATTTGTTTGTTCGTTTGATTTAATTTGTCATGTCACTGAACGTATAAACTGGGGGTAGCGAGGCAGAAGACAAGAGACACGACATACATTAAGTAATACATATTACTAATAAACTGGAAAACAGCGATAGCGTAATGAATCCCCAAGGGGGATAAATAAAACTAAGAATTCGGTGAATAAGTGTTCTTTCGAGTATCAATAAGATCTTCAAGAAATCATCCACCGATAGTTAATAAAATAATGTAATAAATATCAATAAAAAATATCGAAACCATTGATTGATAGCGAACGCCATTGAGGTTAACATTGTGCTCACGGTCATCCTTGCGTAAATTATTCCACATAGTCGAGTAACATAACACAATGAAATCTGCCTTGAACGGACAGCAATGGTGCAAAAATTTGTATCCGCCTAAGGGAGTTGTCCGTTTAAGGGAAATGAAATAAAAAAAAACATTATTTTTCGAAACTAATATAGTAGGCATTCGTTTATTAACAGGAAATAAAAAAAATACAAAAACAAATAAAATGTTTTTTTTTATCACATAATTTTCCTTAAATGAATAATCAATCGTTGTTGAAGCCTCTACGTTACATCACACAAAAATTAGTACTTATGTATGTATTCAAAGTTTGTTTGTTTAGTTTTAGATAAGGTGAATTTGTTTTGAAATCTGGTCTGTAATTTAAATAGAAGTTGAACACTCTCACCGTTATTTTAGCTCCGTGGGAATAATTTATTGAAGCCTCTAACTGGTCCTGATCATCATCCTCTGCATCACTTTCAGTTTCGACAATTTCAACAGGAACTGCATCTCGAAGTCAATTTCCACATTTACAATTTCATCCATCAAAACAAAATGTTCGGGTTCTGCTTCTAATCTTCATTCCGTAAAAAGCTTGGAAATTTCCTTTAAATTCGAGAGAGGCAAGTCATCTTCAGGATCGAATTCACCTTAATCCAAATCTAAACTTTGTCCAGAAACATTTTTAAAACAATTTGCAACTGCTTTGTTGTGACTTGTTTCCACGTATTATTAATAAAATAAATAGCGTCTAGACATTTATGCTTTTTATTAACTATATGGTGGATTGTGAGTTGTCGATTCGGGCAATGATATGCTTTAGAATAAGCGAGCGGTAGTGAAATTTAAAATTTCTTTGACACAAGGGCTGGCAAATCGATGGGATGTTTGGCGGAAGATAAACAACTTTTATATTTTTCAACTTCGAGTCTTTAGGATGGGAAGCAGCGTTGTCAAAAAATAGCAAATTTTTTTTTTCTACAGTTTCATTTTCTTGTCGAATAAACAAGCCACTCTATCATGATTTCTTGGGTCATCCATGCTTTTTTGTTGTGCTTCCAGTCTACAGACAGATGATCATGTTTATGGCCACGAAATGCTCTTGGGTGACGAGATTTTCCGATGACTAAAAGTTTTTCTTTGTCTCCTGCCATATTGGCTCAGTGCAAAATAGTGAGCCTCTCCTTTGAAAGCTTTCCTCCTGTGCACTTTTCACCTTTCAATGTCATTGTCTTTATGGGTAACGCTCGGAAAAAAGACCAGTCTCATCTGCATTGTAAATGTAGTCAGGATCATAACTGGCTGTTATTGTAGGTAGCTGTTTTTCACTGACGTTTCCGAAACCAACGTTTCAGCCAACCTGCAGATGCTTTAAAATCTGTGACTCCTGAACGATTTGCAACTTCTGCTGCCTTATGTCGAATTGCGGTTCTTGAAATAGGAAATCATTTGTTTGGAGCTACACAAAACCATTCAAAAACAATTTTATCAAAATTCCCGCTCGATGAAACAAAACGCCTTTTAACCAGTTAACTGTTTATGACGAATATATTCGTCATGAAAAAATTGTAAAATGTTGTGTTAATTTTAGTGACCATACCTATATTTCTGATGTTTCTGGTTACTACTTATGTTAATATAAATAAATAAATGTATGTATACATACATGAAATAAATAACGAAATAAAAATATTAAAGTCACATATGTACATAGGTATTAGGTCACATTTTCCAACATGTTTCCAAGTCGAAACAGTTAACTGGTTAAGATGAGTTGACTTGAATTAGATTGCCATTCCCTTAAAAGCTCATGATTCCTTTTTAATAAGTCAGCAACCTGCGTATTTCCTACTTTAAACTCTGTAGCTGTTTCACGTATGCTTTTTTTTTATTTTTCCGAAAAGTTAATTAAGTCTATCTTTTCTTTTAGCGTTAAAGTTTTCTTTTTTGGTGGCATTCTGAAAATATCTTTTTATAAAATAAAGCAAAATTATAAAAAGAAATGCTTACAACCTGAGTAAAAACAAACAAAAATGTGAATTTGCAGAACACAACCTTCACTGCCAACCAAAACATAACTGCTTCCACCCAGAAACCATCAATGAGACGTCCCACTCAAAATGGCCGCCGACGTTTGCCTACAAGCTCGGGCGAGCACGTGGGTACCTCAAGTGCTGTCAAAATTTTGTAAACAATCACGCACATTGTTATAATTCCAAGAGTGTGTGTGGCGGGAGTACACTACAGTACAATGAAATGAATTCACACGTATTCACGATTAGATTTTGTTTGTAACGGGTTTTGTCGCAACGCACCTGAACCTCTGTCAAAATTTCAGGGTGTCACGGGGGAAGACGTACGAAAGACGCACGTCTCATTCTGGTTTCTGCTTCCACCACACGAATGAAAGAAAAACGAATGCAATCAGATCCAACAGATCCATTCTTTTAAATCCGCATTCACCCTATTAACACAATTCACACATACAATACAATCTCTCTGGACTGGCACGCAGGTTACGTTGAACCCAGCGGCTGACCCAGAGCAACATTTACACATAACAATTCCGGGAAATATACCGACAATACCAGGGATTAGGCCGGATGCATCGCCACCGCTGATACTTGGAAATCGACCAGGGAATAATAGAGTTAGGTGGTTGGTTAGGTAAAGGTTATATGTATAGTTCGAGGAACTATGTCCTCAGTCTGACATTTCAAAAACATTTCCGATCGTTCCGCAAACTGAACGATAACATGTCCATAGTTCATTCAACCTAGAATTTCATCAATAGCGGCGTTCATGTTATACAACCCAGCCGAACGTCCGAACGACGCGGTCGTGCGACTTGTTGTATAACAACGTAATCATAGACAAAACGAAAACAAAGATAAATGCAATCGAACATGCCTTATACTATTGTCACAATGCGAACACGACCCAACATCGAATTGACGGCGAATTGACCTCGAATTGAAAGCGGTCAGAAAATGTAAGGAGGGAGAAATAAAAATGAAGGACTTTTTGTGTTGAATGAAAAGCAAACGGGTGTGTTTTATTTCGTGGGATTCTTTAAAGGTTATTTTCGAGGGAAAAACATCTTGACAAAGCATTCAGAAGTGGGATAAAATGCCAAAAATAAACGAATTACTTATAAAAGAACTGAAAGTGATTCTAAAAAGAATAATCATCCAACCACCGTAAACCAGCAGATCTCATTCAAGGCACGCTCAACGTTCTTGGAACCGACGAAAATTCCAACGAATATCTGCTCAGCGATGACGAGGAAGAAGAGATTTCAACTGTACGGACCGACATCACGCATTTAACGAATCTGGTACAAACACAAAATTTGCAACTCCAAACCTCTTCTTTGGCTACTGCTCTAAATTCCAGAGAAACGCACACAACAAACAACCGCTACTCCAGCCGCAATAACCGCTACTCCAACGTCACCTTGGTCATCGACGACAACTAATTCCCAACCACCATCTTCCAATGTAAACGAGATTCATTCGATTATACCAGAATATTACCCTTCCGATCAGCTTTCCCCGACCGCCTAACAATACATACATATGTAGAACGAGTAAACGAATTAATTTCAGGCTACGAATTAGACAAAAGGAGCGTATTATTCGTATGCCAGTCAAAAATGAAAGCACAGCCAAGTTATGTTCAGAAGCACTCCTGGGATCAATGCATACTTGGGAAGAATTCACCACCCGCTTCGTTGAAGACTTTGGCAAAAAAATTAAGCGAAGCTGACGTCCACTTTACAATGGTCGAATGCACTCGCAAATCGCCTGAATCATCAATGGAATATTTTTTTAAAATGAGAGCTTTGGGACAAAAACACGGTTTGTCCGATTCTGCAATTATTACGTACGTACGGAGAGGGATGAAGCACGTGAACTGCAGTCTGCACTGGCAAGTTTACATTTCATTTCACTAAACGAATTTAGAAACGCTATCGATCGGTTCATTACCAATCGTCCAACGGGAACGATGCCGTCAACTTCCACGTTCAGAGGTTTCAGCGAAGAATCCCAACGAAACGCACCAACGCACGAACGGTGAAATGTTTTAATTGTGAATAGCCAGGCCACATTTCCATCAACTGCCCACAACCCCAACGCAAACAACGTTGTGCAATATGCCGCCGAACTGGGCACGCAGATAATTCTTGTCTCGAGCGGAACAAACCAACTCCAAACGCTCCGAAGAACGCATTACATCAAACGACAAAGCGGTCGACAACAGAATGAGAGCTATCCAGATTAACGGCCGTACATGCAACGCCTTTATCGACATAGGCAGCGGTAAGTCTCTCATTAAGCGACACATAGCAAATGACATTGGATTAATCATAACGTATGACCCATTTCAACTTAGCGGATTCGGTGGAGGAGTATGGACAGGCAACAGCAACGACATGCTGAACGATAATACCTTTCAACTCGTCGTAAGAAAAGAAACATGTCATTTTGAAGAATCCACTATCATCAAACTCGGTGGCGACCTGGAAGAATATACATGGAAGAGTATTTTGGAACTAGTCAACACGTTCAACGACTGTTTCGGCGAAACACTCGACAGACTAGGGGAATGCAACACAACGGAAATGAACAACACTCTCACGTCAAATACACCGGTCGCCACGAACCCGTACAGTATGCCCTTTGTGAAGAGAGAAGTCGTAAACAAAATTGTGGCGGAGCTGCTTGAGTACGGAGTCATTCGTCCAAGTGAATCACCATACTCGTCGCCAGTAGTCCTTGTGAAGAAATCGTCCGGTGAGGATCGCATGTGCATCGACTTCCGAGCACTTAACTACATCACAGTAAAAATACCTTATCCAATGCCTACCATAGAAGACATTTTGGTTTCTGCTGCAGGCAAAAGGTATTTCACCGTCCTAGATTTCGTGTCTGGGTATTATCAGAAATCCATCGAGGAAAAATTTACGGCATTCGTGACGAACAGCGGACAATATGAATTTAACCGCATGCCGTTCGGACTGGTGAATGCCCCCTGCATTTTCACGAAGTAATCCCAAAATTAATCAAGCCACTCGAAGGGAAAGTGTTCAGTTATGTTGATGAAGTTATAATACCATCGACTTCACCGGAAGAAGGAATCAAAATTCTGTCAGAGTTCATCCAACATGTGCGAAACGCAGGTATGACGTTGCGATTGAGCAAATGTATATTTCTCACTAATCAAATCACATTTTTGGGACATCAACTTTCCGAGGACGGCCTCAAACCAGGCGAACGAAAAATGACAGCGATTAGAAACTTCCCACAGCCAACTAATGATCGGTTAACCGACTGTTCAGCTATTAGCATTCTAAAGGAATAAAAGTCACTCATACCACGAATAGCCAGATGGTGATTGCGTCTCCAGGAGTTCGACTTCACAGTGGTTCATCGTTCTGCCAACCGCACGGCGCACGTTGATGCCTTTAGCCGGGCACCGGTGGAACCTGCATGTGCGCTTTCGACAGTAGCAGCAAACATTTTAAGGATTGACATCGAACGCAACGACTGGATATGTAACGCCAAGATCACAGACTCGTCGAAATCATAGAATCATTAGAAAGGGGTGAAAACACCTTTGAGAACCATTTTACTACGAAAGACGGAAGACTATACAGGAAAACCACAAGCGATACAAAACTGCTGTGCCATCGGGCATTCGTAGTCAAATACTATCATGATGTCATACTGTCATACTGTCATGATGACATCACGGCGCCGACAAAGTTGTGCAGCGTATCAACAACATACTTTGGTTTCGAAGGCTGAGGAACTACGTAAAGTTGTACATAGCCGCATGTGTGGAGTGTTGTTACCACAGGCGATCAATAGGAGCATCAGAAGGGCAGATGCATGTGTACGATGTTAACCCCATTCCATTTCGAACGCTCCACATTGATCATCTGGGCCCTTTTCTTAAGAGCCGGCGAAACAGGACACATGTCCTATGGATCGCGGATGCTTTCACAAAATACGTGGTGGTCAAGGCAGTGAGGAGCACGAAGACAAAGCCGGTAATTGAGGAACTAAATGAACTAACTGTTTACTTTGGTTTGTCAGATATACTAATAGCGACCGTGGGACAGCTTTTACGTCGAGAGAATTTGAAGGGTACTGTGAACGGAATGATATTCGCCACATACGGTCAACAGGCAAATTGAGCGCGTCAATCAGACGATTCTTCAACACCTGCGCACTTCGAACAAGAGCAACGCCGATTGGGACTTAGAGATCTTAGAAATCTGCAGTGGGCAATCAATACACAGTGCAACACGATGACTGGGTCCTGTCCGGTCGAACTGGTGTTCGACCTTATACCAAAAGACATCATTCTCAATCAATTCGTTCAGGCTGTACATGATGTCAACTACGAGAAACCAGTAGATGTGAAGAGGGGGTTCGCAGCAGAACGAATCCGCAGGGAACGAGAAAAGTGGAAATTGAGATTCGACAAAAAACACATGCCGCCTACGACATATCGCTAAGGACAATTGGTACTCGTGGAGACGGTGCCAAAGCCGAGCGGGGAGTCTCATAAATTGGAGCCACGATACAAAGGGCCGTACGTTTTTATGCCTGCGTTACGATCGTTACTTGTTGGAGGAAGCCGCTTCTACAGGGAAACGCCTCAAGTACACACGGTTATGACTAGCGACAAAATCAAACCGTGGTGCATTTTAGGACCAGATATAGAGAGCGACGACGAAGGTGAAGAAGATGACCCAGTGGAGCCGAGGACGTCTCCAGAGCCAGGTATGGCCGAGCTGTCACCATGTGAACACGACCCAACATCGAATTGACGGCGGATTGAAAGCTGTCAGAAAATGTAAGGAGGGAGAAATAAAAATGAAGGACTTTTTGTGTTGAATGAAAAGCAAACGGGTGTGTTTTATTTCAGGGGATTTTTTAAATCTCCGGTATAGGTGTACCGATAGAACCTCCATCTCAGAATGATGACTGTGATGTTCTTTTGTAGCGCCGGGCCTACCATCAATTGGTCGTTCAATGAAACGCTTTCTCTCTTAAGTACGGCGTGATGTGACATGAAGTAGATTCAGGTAATCTTCAATGCAGTCTGAATAGCGTTGTTTTAAGCCTTGATCTCTTTCCAGCTTTCTTTCCAGACTCTTGAAGCGAGTGAGCGCCCCTTCTCTTGATCTGCCTAACATAGGCCGGACACCACCCTTGAACGGCAGAGACACTTCGAAGCGACCATCATCTTGGTGTCGAACTGTTCCACGAAAGTGTGCCTCACACCCTCTGTCTTCCGGCCTTTCGTAAGGTTGATAAAAGATCTCTTCTAACTCCCAGATTTTACGGAGTTCAGTTTCCAGCCAACCTGTTTGGAGAAAATTGTTGATTCGTTTTGGTGTGATTGGTGCCCTGCCAAATAGAATCCATCCTAATTTGGTTTTTTGAGCAATCGGTAAGTTGCTGTCAGCTAGGACATCACTGCCAAGCAATAAGTCGACTTTAGCTGATGGGTTGAAATAGGGATCCGCTAGAGTTAAGCCCTTCAGGTGTTCCCAAGCTGTAGATGTCAAGGATTGGGCCGGAAGATGCCCAGACAGCGACTTGAGGACAAGAGTTTGAGTTAACACTCTGAACGCAGATTGGTGGGAAGTTAAGGATATATGTACCACCTTTGAGCAAACGCCGCTGCTGACCAAACCCAACCCAGAAACCTTGACGGAAGTTGGCTTTTGCGGAAGACAAACCATCTGAGCAGCTGATGTTGTTATAAAACTAGTCTCTGACCCTGAATCCAACAACACTCGTAATGAAAAGAATTCACCGTTCATCGAGTTCACTTTGACTAGGGCAGGTGCAAGTAACACTTGTCTTCCTGCGTTTGTTGCGGAGAATGCGTTGATGTTTGGCCTAACTCCAATTGTTTCACTTTGAGGTGGCTGAAAGGTAGGTGCACCGGCGTTCATCGATGATGTTGTTGGCCCTGCAGTATATCCTTGAACCTTCAAGGTGTTCACTTGCCCCGACATTGGATTGCTATTAACATGGAGAAGCGAATGGTAGCCTGTTGGCAGTAATAACAACGGCGGCTACTTGAACAATGCTCAAAGGTGTGGCTATATGCTAAACAATTCCGACAAATCCCTAGCTTATTACCTGATCACAGCGATCTGCAATGCTCAATTTAAAAAACTTCCTGCATTTCCTGATAGCATGCTGGCCCTTGCTGCAAATTTGGCAGGAGTATTTCGTTTTATTGGTGGTTGAATGCAGAACCTTTCGTTCAGACACAGGCTTTGATGCGAATGCGACTCGAACTTGCTGCTGGTTGACTGCCTCCAAAGTACGGAACCTAGTTTCCAAAAATTGGGTAAATTCAGCGAATGTTGGCAATGCTTTGCTATCCTCTTTAGATCCTAGCTTCTCTTCCCATAGTTGCTGTGTTTTTGGAGGCAACAATACGAAAACTAGTACTACATCCCAGAGAGCAACGGCAAACTTTAAGTTAGCCAAGCTAAGTACCATTTCGGTTGAGGTGTCCAACAGGTCCTTGATGGATTCGGCGCGCTCTTGGAAAATTGACGGTTGGTTGAACAAGCACTTCAACTGTGTGTTCACTAGGAAGCCTTGGTGGTCATACCTATCTGTTAAAATTGCCCATACCTTGCAATAATTACTTATGTCCATACCCAGGAGAGCTAAAACTTATCAGCTTCACCAGACACACTTGATTTTAAATAATGCATATTTTGGGTTTCAGAAAGCGACACATTGTGGTGGATAAGGGAGACAAACAGATCACGAAAAGCGCGCCAAGTCTCGTAGTTGCCTGAGAAGACCGGCAAATTGATTTTTGGAAGCCTTATCTCCGCCGACCCAGACGCAGTTGACGCAACTTCTGCAGTATTTTCCGGTTTGTCATTCGATAACTCCTTCGACGCCTTTGCTTTGTCGATAGCATCGAGAAATTCGCTTCTAAAGGGTCCGCCATCTAACGTTTTTTTTTTCGCTTATTATTTCGTGAATGGTAACACTTAGCTCATGTCTGATTTGACAGATAATTAGTTTTATCCTTCCGCTGAACGAATATGGTTGTGCATACGCTTGAACAACGCTGGGAAATATTGCGACATTACTTTGAAAATCATGGTAATGTTGCAGAATGTGTGCGAAAATTGCGTACGGATTTTGGAAGAAGAGAAGCACCGTCAGCTCCGTATGTTCGTTATCTTGTGAAAAAAGTGAAAGAAACTGGCATCCTCATCGATAAACCAAAGCGTGAAAAGCCAAAAACAGTGCGTACACCCGAGAATATTGCTGCTGCGGCAGAAAGTGTGCGTGAAGCGCCATCAACATCAATTCACCGTCGTTCTCAACAATTGAACGTTTCGGAGACATCATTGAGACGAATTTTGCATAAAGACCTTGGTATGACGCCATACAAATCCAATTGGTTCAGGAGTTGAAGCCAACTGACCATCCAATGCGTTTTCTCTTCGCTAAGTGGGCCTGCGATCGACTTACAGAAGATGCCGATTTTGCCAAAAAATCATCTTTTCAGATGAAGCTCATTTTGATCTTGGCGGGTATGTAAACAAGCAAAATTGTCGCATTTGGGGCACAGATAACCCCCACGCATACATTGAAAAGCCGGTGCACCCAAAACGAGCCACTGTTTGGTGCGGATTTTGGTCCAAAGGCATAATTGGGCCATTTTTCTTCGAAAATGAGCAAGGAGTGGCCGTTACAGTCAATGGCGATCGTTATCGGGCCATGTTGAACGAATTTTTGTTCACAAAAATTGAAGAGGAGGATATTGGCAACATTTGGCTTCAACAGGACGGCGCTACGTGCCACACAGCCGAAGCTACACTCGATGTTTTGCGCCCTGTTTTTGAAGATCGCATTATCAGCCGCAGAGCTGATGTCGTTTGGCCACCTCGGAGCTGCGATTTGACACCGTTGGACTATTATTTGTGGGGTGCCGTCAAAGATAAGTGTTACGCCGACAAGCCAGAGACAATTTACGCTTTAAAGGACAATATTCGTGAAGCCATTGGTGAAATACAGCTGCACACAATCGATAATGTGCTTAAAAATTGGACCGATCGTGTAGGCTACTGCATGTCCAGCCGAGGCAGCCATTTGAATGAAATTATTTTCCATTATTAACCGGAAAGATTGTACTTTCAAATAAAAAAAGAAATTTGAGAAAATATTCAGCAGTTTTTTTTATAGCATTTTCAAAAAAAAAAATTATTTGGCGGACCCTTTATATTTGAAATATTCTTCTCTAATCGACTCAAAGAGATCATCTAACGTTGCTTCCTTTTCTTCATCGTCGTCTCCCAACGCGGAGGTTGCCGTTTTGTATTCAACCTCCGCCGACTCCATAGTTTTTTTCAAGCGTAGACAGTCGACCAGTTAAGTAATTTGTTGTACGTCTGGCTAGACCAGTCTTAACGAAGTTAGAAATATCCCTCTCTAATTGCGATGGGTTTTTTGAAGATTTCCTAATGAAATCTCGCGACGAATTTGAAACTCTCGATTAGATAATAAATAATCAATTGCGGAGTTCCAATAAACAAAAATCTCCAGACACCAAGCAAAACGATGTCGAAATATTCAAAGATAGGCCTCGAAGGACCAATATGTTCGGGCGACTGTTTTAACAAACGGTATGATCTCTGTTATTCGACCACTTCTTCGTTCAAAGAAAAAAAATAAAACCACTAGCTTCCACTTCTTTCAACGTTATAAAAGGAACGTGTTTTTGTTATTGGCTTTATATATGTATGTACAAATTACTTGACACATCAAAATTTGACATAATGATGGGATATTTTTTGTTAGTGGGTGCATTCAGCCGGTTAACACTGTGTTGACGTAAAATGCACGGTCACCGTCAACGTTACAGTCGACGTCAACAACCTGTCTACTGCAATTCCTAGTAGCTTATTTCCCCTTAAATCCTTATGCTGCGCATTGAGGCAATGGCAGATTTCTATTATTGTGAAATATTAGTAACAGTAGTAGAACAATAGTTTTTGTTTAATTTTCTTTTTTTTGGTACTATTTTCTTAAATATTTACTGGAAGAGAAAACGGAAATTAAAAAAACGTCAATGGAAAAGTCGTTCCTTTTGGTCGCAAACCTCAATGATGGTAGGCGATCTACTCGCGATAATGCAATTTTCACTACCGTATCTTTTAGTCCTCTATGATATTTTTTTTTTCATTCATTTTTTAATTAGCGCTATCTTAGGCTAGACAAAAATGCTTAAATAACTTAACAAACAGAACAACTTAAACTTAAACTATGTTGACCTAATGTCTGACTAAAAATAGTTTAAAAAGAAAATAATTCAGCTAAGAAAATGTTTTTTTTTTTTTTGTAAATATAGATCTTTTGATTTTCTATAAAAACTTAATACAAAATTAAAATATATATACAATCATGGACAAAACAATAAGACCACCGAATATAGTTTTGAACTTTGTTCAAAAACGCAACTTTTTTGTAACTTTTAATTTTAAAATATGCATTTTATTTTTATTGCTTTCAAATAAACAGAGCAAAGAGTGTTTCATAAAAAGTAAACAAAAAAATCAAACTTTCACAATTTTTTCTTTTTCTTAAGAAGCCTATATCAAAACGTGACAAAGCAATAAGACCACTATATAAAATGTTAGCAATTTGTGATAAAAGAATTATTTTCTTTTATTATTTTTAGTATTTATTTTTTATTACTGCACGTATTCTTCTCGGCATGGATTCGACTAGTGCCCGGCAAGTGGTAGTCGGTATGGCGAACCAAGCTTTCTGGATTCTATTCCAGAATTCATCTTTATTTCTATACAACAAGCTTGGCACCTCCCGCTGAGTTTTTCCTTCCTTTGTGAGGTTTAGGATTAAATTCCTCTCGATTATGGAGCAGTGCTCTCCTCGACCCATATTGCCTGTTTTTGTAAATAATCTTGTACTTCTAAATTTCGTATTATTCTTTTTCATACTTACAAAAAAATACTTCAACAAAAAATCTTTTACAATAAAAAAAAACAAACACAAATAAAAAAAATTCAATTCACATAAGAAAATTTAATTTATTTATAAAGAAAATTGCAGTTTATTATCAATTCATGAGAAAACAAATGTAACGTGATATCATTTAAAATAAAGTTTTGAACAGAGAACAACGAGGGCAGCAAAGTTTTAATTATCTCATGATCAAAATTGAGAAGCCATATTTTTACCCATTTGAGGAATTGAGGCAATTACCTTATGCTTCGGATATTTGCAGGCAGTGTATTAAATAATTTACACGACACGACGAAGTAAAAGCTTTTGAGTAGAGTGGTACGAAAAGGAGGAATATCGATGACATTACTTGAATTGCTTCGCAAAGTGCTACTGTTGGAAATTGGGTTCTGTAAACAGCCTCCTCTCATAATAAAAAAATCATAGAAGGGGCTGAACGATACCTTTCCACATACCTTTCTGATAACGCAAAACAATCAATGGCTCATTTTGTAACCACCACCCCAGCAACTCATTCCATTCTGTAGCTTTGATAGAAATATACCGTAGTATACTGTTTTTTAAATTTTTTTGGCCTAACATTTTTTTAGACGGTAAAAGCTTCGTACTGTAAAGTCAATATTGCTTCAAGGTCGAAATATGGTTGAACTAACTCACATTTCGATCAATAGTAATACCTAGATATTTAAACTGATTTACCACTTCAATTTTAAAACAGCGTTTGTTACACTATCCTTGATTATTCAACATTGATCTTGTGGCTTCTTTAGAACAAAAACAGTTAGACACATTGGCTATTATACAATTATTCGCATGGAAGAGATTTTCAAGGTCAGGGGACTCTTGTATATTTAGACTGAGGTGCTTCAATTTAGTCTTATTGCCAACAACTAGTTTGTGTTCCGAAAACCACAATCTCAGAAGGTAAACGTCATGATTTATTTCCGCGCTTAGATTAAGAGGACTATCTGAGCGATATGCGATCCCAAGATCATCTGCGAAGGCTGTAACTTTCCCTATAAATGGTTGGCTGAATAGGATGGTAATGTAAATTAGGAACAATATAGGGCCAAGAACTGATCCCTTAGGCACACCTAAGTTCGTAGCTTTATAGCTTTAGATTCACTAACAGAGTTGCCTACTATAACTTTCTAAGTTCTATTTTGTAAGTAGGACCCAAAACAGTTGTGTATAAAACCACGAAATCCTACATGGTGTAATTTAATTAGAAGAACCCTGTGGTCGACCATGTCGAAAGCTTTCTACAGGTCTACAAGGAGACCGGTGCAACATTTTTTATAATCCAGAGTTTTATAAATAAAGGAGTAAAACTCCAAGAATGCATCTTCTGTAGCAAGGACTTCTCTAAAGCCAAAGTGCACAGGACTAAGAAATTTTACTTTGGATAGGTACCTCAGTATTCTACTCTTGATAACTTTTCAAAAACCTTTGAAATTGGTGACAGTTAAGATATTGGCCTGAAGTTGTTTTTGTCACTTTTACTAAAGAAGTAGTGAAGAGGGATCACATTGGCACATTTCAATTTATCACCAAAAATCCCGGTCGAGATACTTAGATTGAAAATATGAGCTAAGATGTCTGCAATATTAAATGCTATATTTTTAAGGGTAGGATTGGAAATGCCATCATTACCGCGAGAGCTTGAGTTGTTAAGCGAACGGATAATTGTATAAACCTTTGAGCCCGTTATTTCTTCATAAAAGAAGCTATTATTCATAATATTATCGTCGACTAAAAAGGATCTAGCACAGTCATTGCAATAAATAGGAGAATTACTAGAAGACAACATCGGACTAATCGAAGAAAAGAAATCATTGAATATGTTTGATACTGTTGTAGGATCGTCAATGGTTATACAATTATTACATAAGACTATCTCTTTGGTGAGATAGGGAGAGTTGCCATTAATGATACTATTTTCTCACTATCTATTAGCGTAAGTTAGAACGGAAGTGATTTCATTAAGCATTATATTCCTCTCCTTTTCTTGAAGAGATCTCATTACGCTTTCCAACACCAAATTAAGAAGAAGTTGTGACAAGACATCTCCTTGCCATAGTTCTTCAGTTATCTCGAATGATTCAAACAAGACATTTCCTACTTTAACTTGTCCTTTGTTTATCTTTAGGCATGCTTGTACGTTTCACCAACTTTTCAGGTTTAACAGTCTTACAAGGACATGACACATTGGCTATCGGTTTATAGAATCATACACCTTTTTAAAATCTACGAATAGTTGGTGAATAGTTTTGTGGAAATGTCATTTTTTCTAGAAGTGAAAATCTGGTCACTCGTCGTGCGTTTCCCCTGAGGCCACACTGGGAGTTTCTGATTACTACCATAGCGTATGATGTCAGTCTTTTTAAGTGAATATTTAATAGCATCTTGTAACCAAACCATACTTCTGGGTAATTATTGTTTCATGTTCGATTATCCCATTCAAAAACGGGAATGATCTAAGTATTTTTCAATTCCTTAAGAATTGTTCATTTTTCAATATAGTTGTGTAACTTCTCTGTTAATTAATCTCCGACATATTTTTTTAATTCCGAATGTATTAGTTCGACTGTGTTATTCTTAAGTTGATGGATTCCTTGCTCTACTTCCTCAATGGTTGGCAGCTCTTTTGAACATCTGCTGTATGGATAAAACATTAACATGTATATTAAACAGTTGCTATATCAACATACACTATTCCCACCATTTGTTTTCCATTGTTTCTTTTACAACACTTTCTATTGCAGACAATACTGCTTCTATCCGTCTTGCTTCGTTATTAGTTTCTACGCCATCTAATAAAGCAAATTGGATCATTTTCATTAAATTTACTTAGAATTACCTTGTTTCAAACAAAAATGCATATGTATATATGTATATCTTAACTACCTTAAGATACCTTACCAGCCCTACTTACGTCTTTACATACATACTTTGTTGTTTCTTATATTGGTTTGGTGTCTTTTTTTGTAACTAAGCTCAAACTGAACTAAACTATCCAAAATCTACTTTAACCTATCCTAGCCTATGTAAGATGGATATTGGCGATTGGCAGATTTTGGATTGAAGAGTTTGAATTATCAAAAACGATCACCGTCTGATGCAGTCACCAAAAGCGTTTTTGCTATCTGACGAGGTCTCCCCGATCTTGGTGCGTCAACGATCTACTAAGCCTGAAGAACATCATGTTGATTGAAGAACCGCCTCCCCAAGGAATTGCGGGCTACATGGAAGATCAGCGGTGCCACCAATCTATCTTGTATCATCCCATATTGATTTAAATAAAGGAGACTCACCCTTTCGTGGGGTAATCATCTACGGAGATCAGGTTATTGACTGAACTCATTGCTCTTGCAGGATGACCTGTGTATTGGTTTTTGTATTTGTTCCATTGGATATTCGATACCACGTTAAGAGTGTCGAGCACTGCTCTGAAACCGAATTGGTACCGGGAGTGATTTTCTATCCTCAACCCATGTAGACAAGGCTCCTCTGAAAAACTATTGCTGATACTCGGAAGGAGATTTATCGACCAAAAGTTTGCCAGGTGTTTGTATCCCCCTGGTGGATTGATTGCCCTTCCGCTGTCTTCCAATAAACTGGACACAACATTCAATATTCCGTCGGTTCCCACGAAGTTTTTTTTCTTCGATGACTCCAAAATGATCTGGAGAATAGGAATAGGTCCCCTTGACTGGCAACGGCAAAATTTGCCATGTAATCGTCAGTGGTAAAACCAGGGTTCTCTTGTGTCCAATGATCGATATCATTTCAAAGGTAGTGGTGATGAAATACGACTCTGTTTTCCGGATCCTATCTTGGGCGAATGCTATCATTCACCTTATACATTTACTTGTGTATTGAGATAGCTCTCAATGTCGTCACCTCTTCTTGAAGATCATCGATCAAGAAGAAATTGGCATCTGTTGGTTAAAGGCATTCATTGTCCGACATTCTCAAAAGCTTCATATCCTGACTTTCAATCAGATTGTTTCACCGAAATATTTTATTTATTTGTGGAATTAACAAATTCTGTTGTTCCAATACAAACTTAGAGATATTCTATAATCTTCTTTGATCAACTGTTGGGGATTTTTAATCAGAGTCCTATATCGTCCGTTTATTTAAGGAACCTTCCAGTCTCATCGTTTTAAAGGTCCCTATTGGACAGTGGGAAGGAGGCGTGGAAGTGAGCGCTCTCGTCAGGGAACTGGCAAAGCGTGGTCAATGCGCCCTACTCCAATCGAAGGAGTGCGTTTGGACATATGCAACTAACTCCGCAAATTCGTCTGGCACTACATAAGTTCGCCGTATACAAAGGTGCATAGACAGTAAGTCTACAGAAGCATAACCTGTTTTAACGTACATTTTCTTTTCATTTGCAAACTTCTGTGGCGTTTGGTCGGTCTCTTCGAATTGATTTGTCCTTGTGATTCTGTTTTTCTTTCGCTTACCAAAATACATCGAGGCTTTCGCCTTCGCAGATTGGAAAGTACGGCTCTTCGCTCAGTCCTAGTCAGTAAATTCACGTTCACCGACAGGATGTTTAATGGACTCTCTACCGGCATAGCAATTGAGATGGCAAATGCGAAAGGCCCGGCAGAGTGAATAGACTTTATCCATTTTGGTCGCCTGTTCATGGATTCTCTACTTTGTCATAGGCTTTGTATCATCTACCCCAGATAGGTAGGTCATTTGGGATGTCATGGTTGGTGTTTGTGGGTGATCTGAGGAGCGTTTCTCCTCAGCCTTATGCTTGCGGACCAGATTTACATATTTTGGAACTTAGCTGCTCCCTCTCAGCGAATTTGTCTTGTTTGGAGTCGCATTCCTCATTTTTGTGGCCTTTTGCACATTATCAAAGCTACATTTCACAGTTCGACGCGGCGGACACGAACCATAGAATGTACAATAATTTTTAAAATGTTTCCTTGCTTTTTTAAGGTTTTCCATTTCACCGCCCGGAATGCTAAGGAGGGGATCGTCCTTAACCTCTACAGCTTGCTATTAGGTATGAGCTGGACCAGGAAGAAGAGTAAAACTAGCTTTACCGTTTCATCCGCACCGTATGGCTGTATTTGTTCGTTGCTCTCGAATACTTTGCGTACTGAGAGCGAGTCTTCGGGGCCCGTGATCGAGTACACACACTTGAAGAGCATCATTTGCAATCTCTCGTCCTTGGGGGTAAAAGCGAAGAATTTCGTCATGGTTTCCTTTAATAGGATCTTGACTCGTTTATGTTTTTCCAGTGTATAGCATAGCAGTTCGGGTCTAAAACTTTAAATACAAACTTACATACACCAACGTGATACTTATTTAAAAAAAAAAACACAGAAATCCTTTGTTTACCCTTTTTTCCATACATATTACTTGTGTTATCTTGTTGCTTTTTAATACAAAAAAAAAAAAATTTATAAGAGTTAGTCATTTTCGGCTGCGCGGACGATTTAGTCCCTGGTGGAATTCTGATACCAAAAACCAGAAAATTGTTCGAGAAGCTACTAAAATAATGGGCAGAGCATCAATGAACCTTACAAAATGGAAATCGAACTGTACTACTCGCAAAGTTCGTAATTTGATCTCATCGCAATAATTGTCCAGACATCAAAGGGTCTTAGACGTTACTTGGTTGATACATAGCGATGACTTAGACATGTCAAAACAGTCAAATCAGTTCAAAATTGAAATTCATTCACAGGAACAAATAGGAACGTACTTTCGATTTTAGCTCGTATTTACGATTCGTTGGAAATTGTCAATCCCACTATCATCAAATTAAAAATATTGTTTCAATCAACTTGGAAACGAACGTTGGCGTGGGATAAAGAATTGCTGTCAGATTTGTTACCAGAATGGAATGAGTGCATAAGAAATAACTTGCAACTAGTGAAATCGAATGCCACATTTTTGCTGGTGCCAGCCTCAAAGCCTCAAGGTATTTTTTTTTTAAATTACCCTGAATTGGATATATGGACAAATGTAATGATGGAGGCCATACTTACAAAGTAGGGTCGAGGAAATTCAAAGACGTACGTCTGTTTCCAATTCAAATCACTGTTCCGAGAAAAGTAATCCAGCAAACTTCATAACAAGGGAGATTTCGAGTGAAAAACTACGTCCGTCTTCTGTGTGGATCGAGGAATCCAGCTGGCTTAAAGTTCTACAAGTACAAAAACCTTCCCTTTTGAGTCAATGCAATACGATGCTACTGGTGAAATCACATGAACTGACATCGGTAAAAGAGACCGAAATGACGATAACTCTTTAAAGCCAATAATTCGCTACGAGGACAACTGCGTCCGGTTGAAGTTGTTAAAAGCAGCTTGGGTGTTCCGATTTATCGATTCTCTCAAACAGTTGAAGACAACATTAAATTGTTTGACATCGACCGAATTGGTAGAAGCTGAATCTTACTGGCTTTGGTTTTTTTCGTCTGTTAAATTTGTACCAAGTTTGCCACCACACAATTCACACACAGAGATATGATATTTAATATGTATTTCAACTGAGAAAGTATTGTTTAAAATTTCTTTTGTCTTTTTAAGTATTGAGGAAACAACAAGAAAAACCATCATTTGAAACATAAAAAATATTTTTCTAATGAATATTATTACTTTAAATAGAGAAGGCAAATTGCCGACGTCGTCAACCATTTAAAACCTCAGCTCTTTTTGGCTGACAAGCTTTTAAGATTAGGAGGAAGACTTTAGTCTCTCGATGAAGGATTAAGCGTCAAACATCATATAATCCTACTCTCCAATCATCCAATTACGAATCTTATTATGAAGGACTATCATCGCTCTTATGTTTTACGGATGGATCAATGTATAACAGAAGATGCAACAGCGTTTCTGGGTCATAAAAGGGGGTTTGGTCATAAAGAAGCTAATCAAACTTTGTTAACTTGAAAAAAAAATATTAGGCAACCTCCTTCGCAGCCCTTTGCGCCGTTATCATTACATCCGATTACATCGATCAGACCGTTCAATGTCATGTCAACGATACACAAAAAGCAAATAGGCTTTTATTTATCTGTGGAGCAGTGAGAGCTATTCATAGAGAACTCGCGACACAAATATCAACGGAAAGCTTGATGACTTTAAGACATGGTACTCCGGCGCAAAGCCTTAAAGACGGGCTACTTTTTATAATTCTAGGGTTTTGAATGAAAAAGCTCTACCAAATTTTCTGGCTAAAAGGCCCATAAAATGGTGTTTTATTATTGAAAGGTGGCGCGAGTTTTTGGGAAAGATTAATAAAAACAGCTGTATCCCAGGATCTCATCACCACTAACACCTTCTACATTTTTGTCAGGTTACATTCCTTCCAGTAATAAACCTGAGGAGACTAACGTTAATAGTAAAGCCTTGAGAGAGCTGCGGCAACATCGTAGGAAATACATAGCTAAACTGAAGCGCCGTTGGGCAACCGATTACACAGGTCTGCATAGGTTTTTTATACATTTTTTTTTATAGATTTTGTTGTCATAAGACCGAAAAAAATGTTTAAAAAATTCCATCACATCAATTTTTTTTACAATACCAATTTTTATATTTTTATTTTGTGTAAAACGCTTATTTAGTTAAAATTTCGTATTTTATTTTTTAAGTTTCAAAAATAAAATTAAAATCATATTATCATATTACCAGTATGGTTGAACATGTTTCAGCGTGTTCTCAGAGGCAAACAAGGTCAAACACGCAGTTGGATTAATCATGTTCCAACAGGCTAAGTTCATTATCATGCCGACTCCGTCCTGCCACACTCAGTTGACATCCAGCATACAAACTCTACTGTGCTCTTGTTTTTATGAACGTGAGTTACGTATTGCCCAGCACCGGGCCAATGAAAGGATCCGGTCTGGAATAGTATTTAAGTTTATTATCATATTAAGTACGGCCGGATTAGGTTTTACTTGGGTTTCCCTAACCCCTGGTAACAAATGTTGGACCGTAGGTATATTCCAAAAAAAGAGCACAAGGAAGTATCTAAAGACGGTCGCTTCCTGTTATAAAACTTAATAAGGATATTGGGAATTTTCCATAATAAAACATTTGTAACCCAATATCTTGTAATTTTTTGCATATTTAAACAGTAGTTGAAGACGATCGAGGATCAGTCTCTTGAGAATTCTTCCTTGTGTTCGGTCCCACCCGAAATAAAATAAAATAGAAATATACAATAATAAAAAGATTTTGACATTCTTTTTTCTTCTTTTTCTAAACACGTTCTATTTGAGAACTTCAGTCGTGTTATGGCTCATAGAAGTTGTGTTATTTCTCCGGACAGCTTCTGTTATATATGTATGTGGTGAATATACAGTGAAAAGTCAACAAAGAAATATAAGTGATTTTGTGAAGAAGGTTTATTTTGTTTACTTCAAATTAAGACTTGGTGATCAAGGCAAAGTATGGGCTCCTCATAAGGTGTGCAGAAGGTGTGAGGAAGATCTGCGCTTGTGGTTTAAGGGTAGGAAAACTGCATTTCGTTTTGGCATTCCTATGATATGGCGTGAACAGAAAAATCACACAACCGACTGCTAATTCTGTTCGGTAGACGTGAAAGTATTTAATACGAAAAATAAGAAGAAAATATCTTACCCTAACCTTGATTCAGCTATTCGTCCAGTGTCTCATTCCTCTGAAATACCAGTTCCGCACCCACCTCCTAGTTTAGACGACATCCTGAGTGATGCAGAGGACGCAGAAACGTTTGCTCCCCAGAACGATTCTAGCTCAGATTTTTCAGTTGACGAGAGACCTCAACTATTTTCTCAGATTGAGCTCAATGACCTAGTCAGAGACTTGGGTCTTTCAAAAGATGCAGCCGAATTGCTAGGTTCAAGCCTAAAAAACAAAAAGCTTTTATCGCCTGGTACCTCATTTTCCTGGTACAGACATCGAGAGGGAGAATTTACTCAGTATTTCACTAATGAGGGAACTCTGGTATATTGTAATGATGTTCGTGGTCTCATGAAATGCTTTGAAATAGAATGTGATTCATCAGAATGGCGCTTATTCATTGATTCATCTAAAACTAGCCTTAAAGCAGTCTTGCTGCATAATGGAAATGTATTTGCATCTCTTCATGGGACACTCAGTTCATAAGAAAGAAAACTACAATGACTTAGCTACGATTCTTGAGAAAATTAAATATCAAGAACATCAATGGATGGTTTGTGGAGATTTTAAAATACTAACAATGTTGTTGGGTCAACAGTCAGGTTATACAAAATTCCCTTGTTTCCTATATTTGTGGGATAGTAGAGCAAGAGAGCTACACTGGACAAAAACTGACTGGCCAGCACGACACGGTTTATACCACTTTGGTTCCGCCAGAAAAGGTCTTACTGCCACCTCTTCATATTAAATTGGGGCTAATTAAGCAGTTTATAAAATCGCTGCAAAAAGATGGGGACTGTTTTAGATATATATGTTCCAAGTTCCCGAAATTGTTTGAAGCAAATTTAAAAGAAGGAGTTCTCACTGACCCCGACATAAGAAAACTTTTGTCTGATCCCCTCTTTCCTGAATCAATGGGAGAAATCGAAAAAAAAGCAGAAGTTTTTGGGTAATACTAAGGATCCCGAATATAAAACTATTGTACGGCGCATGCTGACAGCGTATAAAGCTCAAGGGTGCAAGATGAGCTTAAAAGTTCACTTCTTACACTCCCATGTTGAATATTTTCCTGAAAACTTGGGTGCCTACAGTGAAGAACAAGGTGAAAGATTTCACCAGGATGTACGTGATATCGAGAGACGTTACCAAGGAAGATGGGATGTCAATATGTTAGCGGACTACTGTCCGCGAGAAACCAAAGATGGAAACCGAAGGAAACGAATTCGAAGAAGCATCAAAGAAAAGAGGAAAAGGTTTCACAAGGAAAAAGAGTAAACATACAGTTGTGTATAAATTTAAATAAGAAAAATAATGGTTGATAGGTTTTGATAAATGTGTTTGTTGTAATAAATAGTTGATTTTTCTCATTTATGTGTTCTCATTATTGTGTTCTTATTTTGCAAATAAACTATACGTGATGGAGAATAATAGAAGATACTTTAGAAATCAGCGTACCTTAAAACATATAATTCAGCAAAAATATCTCATGCAGCTGAATTTTTTTTTTTTTTGCAAACCTGTGTTATCTATAGCAACTAAGGTCTTTCCATTCAAATTTCCTGAT
This sequence comes from Merodon equestris, assembly GCA_958301585.1. Taxonomy (NCBI): domain Eukaryota; kingdom Metazoa; phylum Arthropoda; class Insecta; order Diptera; family Syrphidae; genus Merodon; species Merodon equestris. The sequence continues at coordinate 53,469,336 of OY284417.1, read as the reverse complement.
ATCGTGTAATGACGTGATAGGGACAAAGGTTGACAACTTCCCCTTTCTGCTGCAGTGTTGCTGCTCTTTTGTCACGATTGTTGTTGTTACTCCTTCAGTTGCTGGGGCTATTGTTGCTGCTGCTTTACTTCAATTGTTGCACATATTGCAATTGCTGCTGCTGTGGTTGTTGCTGCTTTGGCTACTGTTGTTATTGCTGTCTCTGTGTTCGTTTTGTTACGGTTGCTTCAGTTGCGGCTGTTTTTGTTGTTGTTGCGATTTCTGCTATTGTAGCTATTGTTGATATGTTTGGGTGGATGTTGCCTCTTCCATTTCTTTTGCCACATCTCACAATCAGCCTATTTACTATGGCCTTTAGTTTGACACTTAATAAGTGCTCTGCATTCCTTAGTTTGGTGCACTCCTCATCGTTCTAACTTGAAAAAGTGACGAAGCGGTTGTTGTCACCTTCCCTACTTTCAGAGACGTCAGGAAACGTGAACTTCCACGGGGATTATCGATTGCTTTGGTTGACGTTCCACATTGGGGCGGCAGATGGTGTGGGGAAATCAGACGATTAATACAAATAATCATCCGATTCTGACTCCGTAAGAAGAAAAAAAATATAGTAAGCAAAAAAAAGGAAAAAAAAAAACACGAAAAACTAGGTTTCCTCATTCGAACAGGAGATTATTCTTAGAACTTAGTTTTAGTAAGTTTTAAATCCGTTTTTACTCATGCTTCTATCATCGTTTGGTAAAAGGAGCTTAACTAATAAAAAACCTTATGGGCGCCCTGAAGTAAACAAAAAAAAAATATACATATACTTAAAGTTATTTCTTTCGACTACAATTAATAAAATAAATTAACAAGTCAATTTGTGCCAAGAAAATAAAAAAAAAATTGATATCAGAGTATTTATATTTATTTATATAAAACTTACAAAAAGGGTTAATTACAATACATATGCAACACACACACACATATATATATATATATATATGATATACATTACGCATTTGTATTTTATTTTTTGTGTTATTTTTTTTTATCTGTTTTTACCTTTTTACCTTTGTAATTTTTGTTTATTTGTAATTAACTAAACTAAAGTCACTCACCACCCTAGCCTAACCTAACCTTAACTCACCCTAATCTATCCTGATCTACCCCTGTCTTAAAGAAACTGAAGTATTAACGTTAACCTCTGACGAAGTCCGCTTCAGTTACGGCAAGCGTTGATGCTATCGAACGTCGTATCTTCGATGTCGATGTGAAACCAACCTACTGATCGTGAGTCGACTTCATATTTGCTAATAACCACTCGACGAAACTGTGGGATACGTAGAAGATTAACGGAACCAATTTATCTTGGATCATTTATGCAAACAGAGGAATGCTTATGAAGGGATAAGGTAAAAAGGCGCTCGATCTTCTGCTCAGCTGGGTGCTGGAATAATACTAATCGCTCCATAGGAATCCCGTGGGTAAAGCAGGTAAAGTGCTACACATTTGATAAACAGTCGGATTCCCATAAGACAAAGAGGTTAAGCTTTCTCTATGGAACTAAAACGGTGGAACTTAAATGAAAGCTGCGCTTTTAAAACTAAGGTTCTTAAAAAAGTCGGTCCTGTTTTGTTTTGATTTTAAAGAAATTCTTATCTTAATTCTTAGTAAAACAATTACATAAAAAAAAAACAAAAAAAAAAGGAATTGATCGCACTCCTCCTGGAGGGACAGTCAATTCACAAGCCAAAACCATTCAGACCAAAATGACGCAAAAACAGAACCCGCCAACTAAAAATTCCGAAAGGAATGATGTAACGAACAGGAATATAATCCTAAAACAGAGCTAATGACTTTAAGAATAAGAGTAAATGAACTTGAACGTCTCTGCCAAGAATTAATGACGGAAAATAATGAACTGAAATCCTTCAAAAACAACAATCCAAAAAGTAATAAATCAACTGATGTCGAAATCCAAATATATGAAACAGACGAAGAAGAATTATCTAAAGAAACAAAAATGATACTCGTAGAAGAAATAAGAAACTCTAGTAAAAAGAGAAAGGCGAACTCCCCTACAAAACCTATCACCCAAACAGACCCAAGTAGAAGTAGACTATACGAATATCAGCAACCAATCAAATCAAATTGAAAAGAAAGATCCCCGCCCACCACCAATCATGGTAACAAATATCAGCAATTATCAAGAACTTATAAACAGTATCCGAATCGGATTAAAAAATAATTTGCTATTCGTCTTTTAAAGGAAAAAAACTCATAAAATTAATGTTGCAACCAGCGAAGACTACCGAGCCATTACAAAAATGTTGTCCACCTCTAAGATGACTTGGTACTCCTACGAAGACAAACAATCTCGTCCTATTAGAGGCATTGCAACGAATTTACACCACTCCTGTGATATAAATATGATAGTCAATTATCTTAAAAGGTCTGTGCAGGGACGGGTTAAGAATATCCCTGCAGCGATACCTCTCGCTTGTCGTAAAAGGCGACTAAAACAAAGGTAAACAAAAATCACATCTAGGCAATTTAGAAAACACCAAGGTGAGTCTAGGGACACATATACCACCATTAAACTGCCCCACAAGTGTGCATGCAAATCAGTGAGTTGACACGACTGGAGATCACCGGTGTTGTAAGAGTAAGAACAAACAAAAAAAAATAAAAAATCTGGAACATGCCCGTGTCAAAAAAAGGAGGGGTAGAAAGAAAACGAGACCGGCGGACCCCACAAGCGGACCAGTAGGAACGCAGTTAAGTGGGAAAGTGGGAAGGTTATGGTCCTACACTTCTGACCATAGCGACGCCGGAAAAAAGGAAAAGAAGAAGTCAATTATCTTAAAACTCAGGGCCTTAAGGCAATTAGTGCCACAAATAAACTCCAGATTAGAACGAAAAAACCATTAGATATGTTCTTATTAACTTTACCCAAAATGAGGACATCAAAAAAGTGTATGAAATCAAGCACATTTTACATTCCATAGTTTCCATAGATCCCATTAAAGCCTCCAAACTTATCCCTCAATGCACAAACTGCCAACAATTTGGGCACACCAAAAACTACTGTGGCAAGGCCCTCAGATGTGTAAAATACGCCGGAGAACATACCACAATTCATTGCACAAAACATTTAGAGCTACCTGCTCCAACTGCGGCGAGACCCATCCTGCAAATTATCGTGGATGCTCTGTAGCCAAAGAATTGCAAAAAATAAGAAACTAAACAATAAAAAAAACGAAAATGCCCAAAACTGAAGAGCAAGGTAATAAAACCCTGCAAGTTTACAGTTCTTGCAAATCCAGAATCTTTAAAAACAAGTAAAATTGGCCAAGACTTATACCGCAAAATCTTAAATCTAATTAAACGACTGTTCTCTAAAGCGGATACAAAACAAGTAGTAAAAGGAAGTAAGAAAAAAAAAGGGAATTCAAGTACTAAAAAGGAAGCAAAACTTGTTGTCGAGATTACAGCAGTTTTATGTGAACAGGGATAATATCTTCCTTAAAATATTAATTTTCAACATCCTCGGCCCGGCAAGAACTAGCAAGCTCAAGTGGGTATAGGAACTGCACCGGCATTCTCATCCTGGAGCCGTCTGGTAAACGTAGTACGCAAGCTCGGATTTTACCATCACGTCCAACAAGGGCTTCTTCGACAATAAACATTTACCACGATATTCATTATTTGCTAGAATCAAATACTAGGACTACATCATTCGGCTTGAGTTGGATTGACGAATATTTTCGAGAAATGTGATAAGATCTTAAAAGTTGTACATATTCGACTCGCTAACGATTGGACAGTATTCTGAAGTATTTTAACCTTTGTAACCAAAGTTTTTGTACAATATTTCAGCGGACGTACTCCCATGCAGGTGTCAGCGTGGTTAGATCCAATGAATCACTGCTCGAATACGTAAGTGGTCGCGCATTAACAACATGTTCTGCTTCAATTATCACGGTTTCCATTTGTACGTAGCTTAATTTATCTCTTCCTGTAACAATTTTCAAAACGTTCTTGATTGTACGTATGAGACGTTCCCAGAAACCTCCCCACCAAGGTGCTCGTTCGATCATAAATTTTCAGCGTATTCTTCTTGCTGATAAAAACTCCTGTATCTGATCCTCATTACATGATAGATCTGCAACATGCAATTCCACCGAAGGTAAACCACGGTTTGCAACGAAACGCCTTGATGCTAGCATACAATTCGCTGTGGACATCCAAGTACATAGCTCTAAGTGCACCGCTCGAACCATGTAAATACTCTGAGGTAGCATTTTGCCATTTCATTTAAGTATTGCATCTATATGTATAATAGAAAATGCCCACGCTATCGAATGGCTTTGATAGAGTCAGCCGATCGAGTTGAAGGGGGCCAAAGGGTTGCGAGACTGGCCTTCCGAAAAGCTTCCGAAAGGTTACACACATTTTAATTCTTAGTTTAATCAAAGGTCGACCTTTGAGAATCCAAAATCGCTGACGCAACTGCGAGAGTACAACGCCAACACCACCATGAAGAGTCTTTTGGTGATAATAATCTACAATGATTTTGAACGAAGTACAGGAGGATGTTTTTCTTCAAATGAACCATCAAGACATTCAAGGCGAGCTCCCAGTCGAAGAAAACCTTTGTCATTAAGAAACGGGCACCATTGTACTATTTGTGAATCTTTCACTGCATTTCTCTCTGCTTTAAGGTGTTCTATTTCCACTCTAAAAGTGTTTACCTGTATGAATTTCAGCACTATCAATCTCGTCCGCTGATGGGTACGGGTTATTTGTTCTTAATTCCCGTTTAATATTAAGGAACCAAAAACAATACGCGGGAACTCGTAACAATCGATTCCACGAGCTAAATTTCTGATAATCTAAAAACGGTTGATTTAAGATATCACTATGAGCACCTACTTGTGCTAGAAGTGCCACTGGTCCTAATTTATCGTCGAACCTCTCTGCATCTTGCACTTTGCAGCCACTGTGGTCCATTGATCCACATTGAGGACGCCTTTAAATCTTTAGCACTTATTCCCATGATTAATAGATTTGCTGAGTTCTCCTTGCTTTTGCAATGCCTCTAGTCTGATTTAAGCGTATGGTGTCTTATTCCAATGACTTGAGCCTGAATGTATGGTTTCCAGCGATGTGTATCTCCTTGTATCCATTAAGGACTATGCGAGAATCTGTCCACAGATGAAATGAGTGGACGCCAACTTTGAGCGAACGCTTAAGATATGATCAGAGACGAACGCCCAGTAATACTGCTGTTAGATCTAGCTTAGGAAGTGTAAGTTCCTTCGTTCCATTCGAATGGGCACACTCTGCTTTTAGCACACAAAAATTCATTTACAATTACATTACATTATCAATTATGCCCTTTATGTAAGCTACTGTACCATATGCTCGCATACTTACATCTGTAAATATGCCCACCTGTATCGATGAAAAATAAGGAAATGACAACTCCGATAGAGGAATGGTGTAATCTGTCAGGTCCAATAAGTTTTGGGCACATTCTTGCCATTCGGTTAAAAGTTCAGCATCTGATCCCATGATTAGTTTTCCTTCCAAATTGACTGGAACAAAACTTTCAGCCGTATTACCACGGAACTCTAATGGATCATAAATCCTAGCAATCTCTTGCAGAACATTTCTTTTCATTCCCAATGCTAATCTGGACGTGAGCAGGACTTCAACGGAATTTAAAACGACTGCTAATTCATCTGACTTCACAAATCAGGCAAGAACCAGGACCTTCTGCTTGGATGGTTACTGGAACAAAGCGTTTTGCATACTATTGGACTATTGGTGTTCCACTTGGGGAGATTCATACAGGCGTCTTTCAGTATTAAAACTGCTTCTTCGCAGGTTCGTTTTCCGACTTCTTCTTGCTTGAAACTTATTACCAAATCGTCCATATAAAAACTGTTGAGCAACATTTTGCACGTTGAAAGGTATTTCGTAGATGTAGAGAAATGTGTGCGTAGCAGTAGCAAAAAGGGGCTTGAATTTACTCCGAAAGTCACCCTTGTCATTCGGAACTTCGCTATTTCAGATTTCCCTGTCAATGGTGTTTCCGATGGTCTATACCATCGATGAATGCCTCGATCTTTTTCGTGTGAGAAAGAAGGCTTTCTCAATGTCTGCTATAGCTCCAAATAGTCCGAGACGGAAGTTTAGCAAAATCTTCAGCATATCCGGTAAGAGATTTGCGCCTACGTTCAGTGATGGAGCATCATAATATCGAGGTGAAGCGTCGAACACTGTACGTTGTTTTGTCGTTGTACTATATGTAAATGGCTCGGTGGGGTAGGTAGAACGTTCGTTGTGACACATCCTTTACGGGAAATGAAATAGGTTGAGCTACTCCGTCTGTAACAAGCTATCTAATACCAGCGTCATACTGTTTGAACTGTTCTGGATTCCGCAACAATCGCATTGCTAAAGAGCTAAGTCATTTTAGCGCATGGTTTTCGTTGGATTTGATGCTTGCTTTATCGTCCAGCCAAGGCAAAGAGGCCACATATCTTAAGCCGTCTCTAGATATACATTTGCTGATCAATTTGTTGGCTAACGGCTTATACTATTTCTTCTCGCCTCTCATGCCGAATGCATCTAGCGACCAAAATGCTGCAAGGTCATCTTTGATAGGCGGTGCAGAATGCAAGATTGTACTGTAAATCAAAGAAGAACATGAATGACCATTCTCTTGAACATTCTTACCGGAACGATACTTTCCTTGCACTGTCCAACCGAATATGGTCTCAACAGCTCTTAAACTTAATGTTATTTGTCTCTGCTTTCCGGTAGCTATTGACCAGTAATGGTCAGATCCAATTAGGATACTAAGTCTATTTTAGGAATTCGAGAATCGGCCAAACGCAAATTCTTAAACCAGCTACATGAAATATTCGGTGCAGGTAGCACATCAATACAATTTTTTAGAACTTCAATTGCTTCCAGCACAACACTTTTATTCGAGTACTGACTTTTTAGTTGGATTTCTACTCTTCTGAATCTCTTAAATGGTGACTGCTCCTTGCAGCCAAATGGTAACACGAAGATACTCATTTCATCAGTAGAAGGAAGGCACAGTTGCTGCTCTAAGTCTTCTCTTATAAAAGAGAACTGACTGCCGCCATCGATTATCAAGCTCTTAATGCCACTTGAAGTTTGTTGCACTTTTCTGTTCCGGCTTGGTTACAGCATTCTGAACTGGGTTGCTTTTTATAAAAGAAGAATCACATAGCGAAGTTAAATGTTTTCCTTTACATTTTTCGCATGATAACCATTTGGATTTTCGGCATTTCTTTGATGAATGCCCAGGTTTAGCGCACCGAAAACACCGTCCTGTTTTTCTCAAAATGTCTCGCTTTGTAGAAATCAACATTTGGCTGTCACAATTTTGAAAGTATGTTTGTATGAAGTCAGGCTTGCTCCGGTTGTCCGACCGGAAGAGGTATATTTGCCATTTACGGTGTAAGAAGGACAGGCTTTACTCAACTCTAATGATTCTACCTCTTTCTTTAGGAAGCGCATTATGCCTTTCACCTGGTCGTCTCTAATATTCGTCAACGTAGAACTGCTACTATGGTCGTGTCCTTCGGTTTATTCGGTAATATCCCTTTCCTCTTTTGTCATTCGGTAGTAATCTGCACGTACATAACTCAACCGGCAAACAGCACATAAAGATGCTTTTCAACATCATATAGTACTGACGAGTAGGTATTTTCAGTGCGGTTAGAGTGCGACAACAAGCTGTTACCGAATTATGTAAGTCGCGAAGACTTTCTAAAAGGAAGGGATGCAGACAAGATTATCTCTACTCCCGTCTTATGCTTTTATTATGTAAAGCATCGAGACATTTCACCGGATGCCTTGCACTGGAAACTTATTAAACTACAAAAAGCCTTTAATAGCATGTTGATGTTATTCTCAGATTTGCAGGAGGTGTTCAACTTCGATGTCAGCAGTGATAACAAGCTAATTGAAGGGTTTTCCAGAATCGATCGGATCTTACAGCAGAAGCAAAATCAGCTGGACCAAGTACATCAATCACCCGGACAAAGCCCTAACACCATCCAAGTGCAAACGAACAAGGAAATCCAAATGAGTCAACCACTGCAGAAACCACCCAACTTACTCATAACACCATGTTTGAATGATCCAGTCCAGCAACTTCAACCTCGTAGTCAAATTTTTCAAAGTAAAACCAATTTAAATCTTCCCGATGGATCTAAATGCCCGGTTCAGGAAGTTCTACATGATCCTCAACAAATCGCACAACTCCAGCTTCCCCATGTGAAGAGAGCTCTTCGATCCAATTCGCATGAAAAACTGCAATTAGGAAGTATCGCACTTAATGGAGTCTACGATAATGTAGTCACCCCCGGTGGTAGTGCCTCAATTCCGTTTGACAAACCACCCACTAGTGAGGTGGCTTTAAATCTACAGCCTCCATTAACCGATGTTCCTAGTGCGGACATTTTGCAGTGTTTTTGTCACGGTTAAAATATGGTACTAAAAGTAGTGATATTGTGAAATACATAGCTACGAAAGGCATCGATACTAGCAACATAAAACGCCATAGCCTGACAGCAGATAACCTTACAGGTCGATTGACATCTTCATTTAAACTTTTATCTCCTCAACCAACTGGAAAATTGTTGATCAACCCGAGCTTTTGGCCTAAAGATATTCTTGTTAAAGAATTTGTGAACAGACCTAGACCCAAGAAGACTCAACCAAAAAACCTCCCAAAAAACTCAGACCAGATGGTTTAGCTCCTACAGCCTTTAACCAATATTACCAAAATACTGGTGGTCTAAGAACTAAACTTTGCGATGTCTTGCTCTTTTCTTCATCTGGTCAATACGATGTTATTGTATTCACTGAGACTTGGCTTACACATAATCACCACATCGAGGAAATGTTAAACAAGGAGCAGTATGAAATTTTCGCAAGGACTGTTGCTCCGCTCTAACTGAACGTGAGAGAGGTGGTGGAGTGCTAGTTGCGTCTCGTGCCTCCTTACGCAATGAAGAAATCGATCTACCCATAACAGCAGCCGACTAGGACATCAATCAAATAGCAGTCTCTATCAAGTTCGCCTCTGGCACTGAAGTTATTGATATTGTAAGTTATATACCACAAAGGAGTCCGTACCTATTATATAATGCTCACATAGATAATTGTTCATTTATCTCAAATAATTTAAAAGATCATCAGCATGTTATCCTTCTTGGGGACTTTATTTTGCCTAACTTAATTTGGTCATTTGACAGCGATGTTTCTAGACTTCTCCCATTTAATGTTAACCTAGATTATGAACGTGAAGTCGTTGATACTCTTGCCCAGCTAGACCTTCGCCAAATAAATAATTATTCTAATGAATTCAATAATATTCTTGATTTGGTATTCGTTGATTCTGAGCTCGACATTAGTATCAACAACTCCATGGTCCACTTTTAAGTATAACTTTGCTAAAGCCAATTTCAGCAACATTTCAAATTATTTAGATAATATGAATTGGCTAGATATTTTAAATGTTAGTAATTTAGACAATTCCTTTAATTTATTTACGAAAACTGTAAAAATGGCAATCGATTTGTTTACACCTAAAGTTAAGTCTGTCAAGCGCAATAAACCTATTTGGTTTAACGATAAAATCATAAATTTAAATAATAAGAAAAACAATGCATATAAGCAATTCCGTAATAGAAACAACGATCCGGAACTCCGGAAAGTTTATCTGACGCTTCAAAAACAATTTGATGTTTTGAATAAGTTTCTCTATAGACAGTACTCGTATGTTCTTTCTGTCGAATCTAATTTAAAGACCAATAGTAAACGCTTTTGGAGCTTTATCAGTAGCAAAAAGCAATCTAACGGTATTCCTAATTGTATGCGTCTTAATAATGTATCCTCTTCTGATCTTTCAACAATTTGTAATATGTTCGCCAACCACTTTCAGTCTGTTTATTCTTGTGGTACTTCTACATCCATAGTCCCAAGGTATAACCCAATGTCCCCCCAGTTCCTAAATATCGGTAACTTAGAGTGTTCAAACTCAGAGGTTCAAAATGCTCTATCGTTTTTAAAACTCGATATGAATCGTGGTATGGATGGCATCCCGCCACTTTTACTTCAAAAGTGCTCTGTCGCGTTTTCTCTACCTCTGTGTTTAATATTTAATTTGTCTCTCCAGACAGGAAATTTTTTGAAAGAATGGAAGAGTTCCTTTTTAGTCCCCATATACAAATCTGGATCTAGGCACGATATCACTAACTATCGTCCAATCTGTAAAATTTCAACCATTCCTAAGTTATTTGAAAAACAAGTTTGTGACAAACTTACACCTCTCTTAAAGAGATTTATCTCCCCGTTTCAGCATGGCTTCGTTGCAGGCAGATCGACTACTACTACTACCAACCGTTTTTTGTAATACCGCCCTGAATTACCTTGAGAACGGCATACAATGTGACGTAATTTATACAGACTTTGCTAAAGCGTTTGATCGCGTTAACCACAGCACATTAATTTCAAAATTGACTAGCCTTGGATTTCACTCAAATTTGCTAAAGTGGATTCATTCTTACTTAACTGATCGTACCTAGTATGTTCGCATTAATGACACCCTCTCCTCACCAGTTTATGTTATCTCTGGAGTACCTCAAGGTAGTCACCTGGGTCCTCTGCTCTTCCTTTTATTTATTAATGACATTCCAGATCTGTTTTTAAGTTCCCAGTGTCTTATGTTTGCCGATGATTTGAAGGTATTCCGACCTATACGCTCAATTCAGGACTGTATCCTTTTACAAGAGGATCTTGAACGACTTTCCATATGGTGTCATAATAATGACCTTCATCTCAATGTCTCTAAATGTCAAAGCCTTTCTTTTCATCGAAACCTCTCTCCATTTCCCTTTACGTATGTTATCCATCATACCCCTTTGTCCATTATTTCCTTCAAAAAAGATCTAGGAGTTATTTTTGACGCTAAACCTAGCTTTTGCAAGCACACTGAGTTTTTGGTTGCCAAAGGTAATCAGATGCTAGGTTTCATACTCTTAAATGTCTATTTTTCACATTTGTCAGATCTCATCTCGAGTACTGCAGTATAGTATGGAGCCCACACTATGAAGTCCACTCTCTTAGAGTTGAAAAGAACCAAAAGTGTTTTACCAGAGTAGCTGTTCGTATATAGCGATGGAATATTGAAATGCCTTCTTACGAAACTAGGTGCAAATTATTCGGTATCTTACCTCTTTTCAAACGGAGGCAATATTATTCAATTATGTTTATTCGGGATTTGATAGAAGGTCATATCGATTGTCCATTTCTATTATCTTTAATTGGATTTTATGTTCCTGCGAGAGTTCTGAGAAATCGCTTTTCATTTTATGTACCTCATCATAGAGCTAATTATGGATTCAATGAACCTATTTCCAGATGTCTAAGGATAGCCAATACATATTGCAATATACTAGAATTTCATCTTAGTAGGGATTCCTTTCGAAATAAATTAATTCTATTGTTAGGCTTTGGTGGTCACCATTAATTATTTTTTATTTTTGTATTATGTAATCTAACGAGGTCAGTAAATGTACTCATTTGATTGATTGAAATAAATAAATAAATAAATAAACATCATGCCTAGATATTATGGGTCGGAGCGAAAGCAAACTTTGCATGTTTTTGTCTACTAGCCGCTCCGTAATTCCATATTGGACCTGCAGTAGTGCTAAGGCAGATTCAAAGCACATTCCAGATGCCGTGAATCCTAAAATCGCTTTCTTCGCGTTTCCGGTCAATACCGATTCGAGATAACCAAATTTGTCAGACGATGTGGGACTCTCATTTTCATGTATGGCTGCTCGAAACTGCACTCAAAAGGGCAGCCAATTCTGATAGTTATCATCGAATTTCTTGAGTTCTAACTTAAAGCTTCAATGACGAATTGGCCGCTCGTGGCCCACTTGATGGTCGTTCGGTTCCTCTTGTTACCTCGCTTCTCCTTAATCTTTGAAGGCGTGTGCCTAATCGTGCGAGCGTCCCAACTGCCGTATCTTCGTACTCAATAATCTTCTCGTCTCTCGATCCAACTCTTCCGTTACTAAAACAGTTTGTTTCGTATTTCCTGATTAACCATATTTAAGTTTTCGAGGGATGTTGTTAAGGTAAGGTTAAGGATGAGTAAGGTTAATGAGCTCTTCTTCCAGTTCACCATAATCGTCCACGGAATTCGATTTTGTGCCCATATTATTCAGAAAATCGACTGCGTTTTTAACTAATCGCGTAATTTAGCCTCTGCAGGCACTGCGTACAGCTATTCGGCTGCCATATTTAATATTTATTGCGTTAGGCTTTGTTCACATCCGAAAGATGAACATCGTCCTCCTCCAATTATAATAACAAGTATAACTACCAACACCTATATTCTCTACTCAAAAAACATATTAAAGGAAAATTTGTTATTAGATTAACCGATAAAAATGTTTACAAATTAAATCGATGTCAACGATTATCGAAACATAACACAAGTTTTGCTAGAATCCAAAATATCTTGATATTCATACGAGGATAAACAAACAAGACAAACTAAGATGTGTGAAATGTGAAATCAGTTATTTTTCAAAATCAGAAATTACGACACATATTGCACAAATCATCCATATAACAATGCACGAGGGGGAAGTGCGATTATTGTCAGGAAAACGATTGAACACTTTGAAGAAGACCAGGTATGTACCGACGAATTCCAGGCAACCACGATATCAATTAAGACGGAACAAAACTTATTATCACTTACGTCGGTATATAGTCCTCCAAAACATAAAATTAACTCGGATCAATATACATTTTTGATACAAAAACACAAAAATCGATTCATAATGGGTGGCGACTTTAACGCAAAACATTCGCAATGGGGTCTCGTCTAACAACAACAAAAGGCCGTGAACTACTAAAAGCGATACGAGAAGAAGGTTGTGAACCCATGACAACTGGTAAGCCAACGTACTGGCCAACGGATAGAAAGAAAATTCCAGACCTGATCGACTTTTTTTATTACAAAACAAATCACCAGATATGTACTTCACATCAAAGAAGGAAAGATTTAAATTCTGATCATTCACCAATATATTTAATATATAATGACAGGGTAAACATGAATAATACAAACTCTTACCTTGTAAATAAATTTACAGATTGGAATTACATCCAAGCAATATTAGATCAGAATTTAAACTTTAACACAGTGTTTTGTAATAAAAATCAACTAGAAGATGAAGTATTGGATGTTACGGAACAAATACAAAAAGCTGCATGGAAAAGATCTCCTCAGATAAAAAAGAAAAAAAATCGGGTATAGTTATCCGTAGGATGGTAAAGGCTAACAAAGGCCTCATAGGGGCAACATTTATTCGACGGATGTTAGTTCCACAAAAAACGAGAAGAGCCACCGCAGACGAACACCTTGCGGCTCTGTTAGCAAGTCCTATCTCCACCTCCTCGTGGTGCCGTCTGGAGACTCCCTTTGGGAGTTACTAACGGAGAAGGGCGAAAGGCGAGTATCCTGCGCCAGAAAACAGGATCAGTCGGTTGGGCTATGGCCTAGTGAGCCGTACCTGTAAAAAAATTACTCACTACGAACCAACCACAAGCCTCGGATAATGATGGATATATAATACTGTTGACGACCCCGGCAAACATATAATTAAGGACTATGAACTTCGGATCTGCACGTGGAATGTGAGGTCCCTTAACAGACCACGTGCAGCTGATGAACTCGCGGAGGTCCTTGACTGCTACAAAGCAGACTGTTTAGGAACGCCATTTATTGTTTTTCCTTTTTTTTTTGTTGTTATTAATTGTATTAATTGTTTTAATTGTTATAACTGAAATAGCCTCTTTTAAACCTGTGGCTCGGACATCGTTTACCTAACATCTTCATCACTGGCCGCGCACCTTGTGCGAAACAATGATGATCTGGCTTAGCAACCTTTGAAATAACAACCTTCTTAGCAACCAACTAACCAAGCGGTCGAGTCATGGGGTTTTTGTCATTGTTATTATAGTCTTGGTTGTACGCGCATTAGAAATAAATAAAAATTAATTATAACGTGTAAAGGCTTCCTTTTTATTGAATTTGTTTGGCGCATTATCAACCAAAGTTGGTCCTTCGAAACGAATCTTTTGGAATCGGTGTTATCGTAAACTGATTGGTGGTTGCTAGACCTTGGATCTCTGCACAGATAAGTATCAACTGCTTATCTTTTTGTTTGGTGCTCCTGCCTGTTGCGGTCTTTGGATATTTTTTGGGATTTGATTTGTTGCTATTATCTGTGGATATTTTGCGCTTGGGATTTTGCTGGTGGAATCCATAACTATTTGTGGAAACTGCAGACATTTCGGTGTTGTTCGGGTTGCGTTTGACTTTGCGTTGTGAATCCACGTGGTCGGTAATTGACAATAATCGTGATTATTATAATGGAAGCCTTGAAACAAGCACGTGGCCATTATAAAGGCTCAATTACTAGGGTTTTTACGTTTGCGCAAAATCTTCCCGACAATGTCCATGTTTTAGAATTGGAAGTGCGGTTAGAAAGATTAGAGAAGACATGGAAAGACATTTGCGATAGTCAATCGGCCCTTTTTGAGTTTCATGCGGAGAAGGGATACGGTGATCCCGAAGCCGAGTTTGAGTTCGTAGAATCCAAATATATTACGGCGAAATGTGCTCTTTTGAAACGAATACGGGAAATAGCTCCGGTCCGTAATGAAGCCCAGGACACTTCGCTTAGAGATTTAGTGGCTTCCCAGACTGAACTATTAGATAGGTTAGGGCAGGCGGCTTCCTCCCTTTCTAGCAACAAACATGAATCGACGGTAGTGTTACAGCCCATGCATATAACACCATTCTCTGGTGATTACCGTGAATGGCCGGGTTTTCGTGATGTTTTTGTACAAACGGTGGACTGCAATACTAACTTTTCCGGTGCGCAAAATTTCGGTACTTGAAATCGGTCTTACGCGAAGACGCATTTAATCTGTTAAATGGTATAAGTGTTTCGGACTCCAATTATTTGTTCGCTTGGGAGAAGCTAGAGCGTCGTTACGATAAGCCTCTTTATCTTATTAATGCGTTCATTGAACAATTTCTAAAATTACCTAACGTCGGTTCGGGGGATGGTGCGCACTTACGAAAACTTGTTGACAAGGCGGACGAGGTTATTCGGGGCTTAGAAGCCATTAAGGCCGGAGGTCGGGATCCGTGGCTCGTATACTTGTTGATTAATAAAACAGACTCTGAAACTCGAAAGGCTTGGGTGCTAGAAAGCAGAAATTCCGAGACGTCTTCCATTAAGGAACTTCTTGAGTTCTTAGAAGAACGCTCTAGTGCCTTAGAAGCTAGTGATTCAAGACCCACTCGTGCAGCAAAGACCTCTCGTACGTCCAATCCGGTAAACATAAAAAGTTTAGCCGTGGTGAATGTGTCTTGCCCAAAGTGCAAAGGTGAACATTTTCTTCCGCAGTGCCCCGAATTTCTTTCAATGTCGGTTAGTTCGCGTCGCTGTTTTGCTAGAGATCAACGGTTATGCTACAATTGTCTCGGTACTAATCACTCATCGATGCGATGTCGAGTTAAGGCGCGTTGTACGTTTTGTAATACTCGTCATCATAGCTTAGTACACTTAGAAAACCGTACCCCATGTTCTAGCTCAACGAGTCCTCCTAAGGCTAATTCTATACGGAACTCTGTTGAATCGGTCGTCAGCAACCATATAAAATATGAATCGCGTTCCTCGGGAATACTACCTACCGTTGTCGTCAAAGTGTTTGATGCTCTTGGAAAGAGCCATTTCGCGCGCGTTTTATTGGATACCGGTTCACAGGTGTCTTTCGTGACTGACCGTTTGGTGAAAAGGCTGGGTGTTCGTCGTTCCCACGCTCGGTTGTCCGTATCCGGAATTTCGCCGGTTGAAGCTGGTGTGACTCAAGGTGCTGTCAACCTAACCCTAAAATCTTGTATTGGCCCACATTTTATTAGCATTGAGGCTTATATTTTGAGCAAAATAACTTCACCAACTCCATCGCTTTCATTCGAATGTAGCAACTTTACTTTCCTCGTTGACCTTCCGTTAGCTGATGCTGGATTTAATATCCCGGGACCCATTGATATACTTCTAGGGGCTGACAAGGCTTGGAGTATTCTGCGAGGTGGTCATCGGTCAGATGCGGAGGGGAGAATTGTTGCTCATGAGACCCTTTTTGGATGGGTTATAACGGGTTGTTTGACAGAAAAAGCTATTGTTTCATTGCATGAAGAAGTGGACCTTGATGTGCTTTTGAAGTCTTTTTGGGAAATTGAGGAGATTCCGCATATGTCCTCGTTGTCACTAAATGATGATGAAGTAGATGTTCATTTTTCGAAGACCCTTACTCGATCGCCGGACAACAAATACATGGTAGAACTTCCCTTTCGGCAAGACAATGTAGGATTTTCTAATACACTGTCTGGGGCTTTGTCTAGACTCTTCGCTATGGAACTTCGATTTGCACGTGACGAGGGTCTAAAAGTGGAATATCACAAGTTTATGAAGTCTTATTTGGATTTAGGACATATGGAGCGTATTCCAAATGATGAAATAGAGCCTACGTCGGGGAGTGTTTTCTATTTGCCGCATCACGCCGTCATCACTAACAAGATTCGTGTCGTCTTCGATGGATCTCACAAGGATACCAAAAATTGCAGCCTCAATGCCATGCTTTATGTAGGTACCCCCCTTCAACGCAATTTAATTAATGTTTGCATACGGTTTCGCTCACATCGTTTTGTGTTCTGTTCCGACATCGTTAAAATGTTTCGGCAAATATGGGTGCATCCTAAACATCGAAATTTTCAACGGATTGTGTGGAGAACATCGACTGATAGCCCGATTGCCCATTTTCGTCTATGTACTGTGACGTATGGTACCTCTCCAGCACCTTATTTGTCCATGAAGGTTCTCCGTCAAATAGCGTTTGATTACAAACACCAGTACCCTTTAGCGTCGCATGCCATTTTGCATGATATGTATGTCGATGATCTTATGACAGGGGCTGATTCGTTGTCGGAGACATTAGAGCTGAAGAAGCAGGTCATCCAACTGTTATCATGTGGAGGTCTTGAGCTGAGTAAATGGAGCTCAAACTGTTGGAGCATTTTGCGAGAGATCGATTGTGAGAAAGATATTTCACTTGACTTGGACAGTCCATCACAGTGTACCAAGGTTCTTGGTTTGGTTTGGAACCCGCATAAGGACACCTTTACATATAAAATCAACTTACCAGAGCAATTGTTACCTACAAAGCGAAAATTACTTTCAGAGGTTGCAAAGATTTTCGATCCATTGGGGTTCTTGGCTCCTTCGACTATTTTGTTTAAAATACTATTTCAGGAGCTGTGGATCGCGAAGACAAAAATAGACTGGGACGACCCTTTGAAGTAGCAGAAAAATGGAAGCAATACCGGGAGAATTTGACTTATTTCGAAAACTTTAGGATTTCTCGAAGGTTTACCGTAAATTCTAAAAGTTTTGAGTTGATAGGGTTCTCAGATGCTTCGGAGAAAGCCTATTCCGCGGTGGTTTACAGCCGTAGTTGCTCTGGAGACGGCGTTGTTGAGGTCCAATTGGTTGCAGCCAAAACTCGGGTTGCTCCCGTAAAACAGCTATCGATTCCACGCCTCGAACTTTGTGGCGCCCTACTGTTGTGTCGGTTGATCGCGCTCATTCGGTCGTCGTTAGCTGAAACGTCGGTTCAAGTTTTTGCCTTTTGTGACTCCCAAATAGTTTTGTCCTGGCTCTCATCACCTCCGCGAAGGTGGAATACGTTCATAGCCAATCGAACTTCCGAAATATTGTCGTCGTTGCCGCGCTCTTGTTGGAATTACGTGAAGTCCGCCGAAAATCCTGCTGATTGTGCTTCCAGAGGTCTTGCTCCAAATTATTTAATGGAGCTCGACATGTGGTGGAAAGGTCCAGCTTGGTTGACCGAGGAGTTAAATAATTGGCCAATTAATCGCGAAATTGTGCTTGAAGATGTTCCGGAAGAGAGAAAGAAGCACTTGGAAGTTCACGTCTCTGTTTCAGTCGATCATTTTCTCGAAAACCTTTCGCAAAGGGTATCTGCTTGGAGAAAACTCGTTAGAATCATCGGGTACATTTATCGCTTCGTAAAGTTATGTCGTTTGCCTAAACAAGACAGAAAATGTGGATATCTTTCACTGTCAGAGCTTCGTATGGCTGAACAAACCTGTCTTCTATGGTCACAAACCGTGTTCCAGGTTAAAATAACTGCACTTCAGACTGATCGTTGTGTTTCCAAAAGGTCCCAGCTGTTCTCGCTATCGCCATTCATTGATGGATTCGGGTTGTTGCGTTTCGGGGGTAGAATTTCAAACGCAAGGGACATTCCTTATTATGCAAAACATCCAGCTATTCTGCCCAAAAATCATCGTGTTACTCAGCTGATTCTACTGGATGCACACAGAAACTTTCTGCATATCGGAGTATCGGGACTCTTCGCGCTAATTCGTCAGCAGTATTGGATCATCGGGAGCAGAAATCTTATTCGGAAATTGGTTCACGATTGCGTTACGTGTTTTCGTCATCGGCAGCTAACGTCTACGCAGCTTATGGCGAATTTACCACCGTCGCGTGTGAATCCAGGCTTTGCTTTCGCTCATACAGGATGTGACTACGCTGGACCCATAACACTCCGTTTGTCCAAGGGAAGGAAACCCAAGTTGGTGAAAGGGTACATTTCCTTATTTGTGTGTATGGCTACTAAGGCCCTCCATCTGGAGATGGTTTCGGACCTAACCACGGATGCGTTTTTGGCTGCTCTCAAAAGGTTAATCGCGAGGCGGGGAAAATGCAACGTAATATACTCCGATAATGGAACCAACTTTCAAGGAGCAGCTCGGGTTCTATCGGAGATGCACAAGTTGGTACAATCGCCGGCCCACAACGACAAGGTTGGTGAAATTTTGGCTGCAGAAAACATCGACTGGCAATTTATTCCTCCGCACAGCCCTCACTTCGGTGGGCTTTGGGAAGCGGGGGTTAAATCTGTTAAGCAACATCTTCGTCGCATCCTTGGCAATAATATCCTTACCTTCGAAGAAATGTGTACCATATTAGCCCAAATCGAAGCCCTTTTGAATTCTAGGCCCCTTTGTTCTTCCTCTGACTTAGATCTTGACCCATTAACACCTTCTCATTTTCTCATAGGAAGACCATATACGGCAATCTCCGAGCCAAGTTATCTGGAGACACCGGTTAATCGACTGGGACGATGGGAATTACTTCAAAACATGATGCAAGGTTTCTGGCGCCGGTGGCACATCGAGTACTTAACATCTTTACAGCAGCGCCCAAAATGGAGAAAGCCTAGCCGAAATTTTGGAGTCGGCGATATGGTAGTTCTCAAGGAGCCCAATCTGGCACCCTCGCAGTGGTCCTTAGGAAGAATTGTTGAAATCCACCCAGGCCAAGATGGATATGTACGAGTAGTAACATTGCGTACCAAAGGCGGAACATTCAAGCGTCCCATTACCAAATTGGCGGTTCTGCCGTGTTCCTGAAATTCCTTCAGCGGGGGCGGCATGTTTAGGAACGCCATTTATTGTTTTTCCTTTTTTTTTGTTGTTATTAATTGTATTAATTGTTTTAATTGTTATAACTGAAATAGCCTCTTTTAAACCTGTGGCTCGGACATCGTTTACCTAACATCTTCATCACTGGCCGCGCACCTTGTGCGAAACAATGATGATCTGGCTTAGCAACCTTTGAAATAACAACCTTCTTAGCAACCAACTAACCAAGCGGTCGAGTCATGGGGTTTTTGTCATTGTTATTATAGTCTTGGTTGTACGCGCATTAGAAATAAATAAAAATTAATTATAACGTGTAAAGGCTTCCTTTTTATTGAATTTGTTTGGCGCATTATCAACCACAGACATTACCGCAATCCAGGAAGTGCGGTGGAATGGGCCGGGCAAAAGGAGGATGAAAAACTGCGACCTCTACTACGGCGATTGCTACAGAGGGGGAAGGCAACGCTTATTTGGATGTGGATTTGTTGTTCGAGGCAGACTAAGGCAAAAAGTCTTGAGCTTCAAATTCATAAGCGAGCGCCTCATAAAAATCCGCATCAAGGCTAAATTCGGTAACATTAGCTTGATTTGCGTCCACGCTCCGACTGAAGACAGAGATGACAACAGCAAATATGACTTCCTAGCTATGACACGAAGATCGTTCTAGGATATTTTAATGCACAGCTGGGAAAAGAAGAAATCTTTGCTAGAGTCATTGGAAAACACAGCCTGCACGACAACACATCCGAGAACGCACTTAGGCCCGCGAACTTCGCCTCGGGGCGGAACATCTCTGTAGTGAGTACGCGGTTCCCACACCTCAACATCCATAAAGGGACCTGGCGGTCAACCGTCATCCAGATTGATCACATTGGGATTGACGTCAGACACTCCTCCAGTATTCTCGATGTCCGATCGTTCCGAGGAGCCAACATTGACTCGGATCATTACCTTGTTGTAGCCAAGTTATCAAAACAATAAGTTATCGAGAAAGAACACCACGGTTTGACGTCAGAAAGCTACAATCGCAAACGATCGCTAGCAACTTTGCGACCGAGTCTCCGAAAAACTCTCTGAAAGTTCGACATCGCCTGCACTGACCATAGAAGAAGACTGGAAACGTTGTCAAAAAGCCATCAGGAAGCTGCCACTGATGTGCTGGGTTTTACAACACCACCCAGGAAAAACCCATGGTTTGACGACGAGTGCAGACAGGCCCATGCAGCCAAGCAAGACGCTTACAACGCAATGCTGCATCGAATAACGAGAGCTGTTCGTGAGCTCTACGAATAGAAGAGGAGGGAGGAGAAACGGCTTCTCAAAAAGAAAAAGAAAGAGCATGAGAAGCGCGCGGTCGAAGAGATGGAAAGGTGCTACAGCAGGAATGAAGTCCGAAAGTTTTACCAGAAAGTAAAACAATTATCCAGTGGATATAAATTTCGGACTGAAGCCTGTCGGGACGAAAATGGACAACTGGTAGTAGAATCGCAGTCGATGCTGAGAATTTGGAAGGATCATTTCTGCAGACTGTTAAACGGCGACGAGGACCCAAATACCGCTGTCAGGCAGAATGTTCCACTCAATTTGGACGACGATACACAAGAATTCCGTCCCCCCGACTTTGACGAAGTCAAGATAGCAATATCGAGACTTAAGTCAAACAAAGCTGCTGAAGCGGACGGGAGATGATCTGGTAGGGAGGATGCACCAGCTCATCTGTAAGATATGGTCAGAGGAGAGCATGCGCGATGAGTGGAATCTCAATGTCGTTTGCCCGATCCTCAAGAAAGGAGACCACTTTGACTGCACCAACTACAGAGGAATAAGTCTCCTTAACATCGCCTACAAGATCTTCACTACCGTTTTGTGTGAACGCCTGAAACCGTCAACAACCTGATATGTCCATATCAATGTGGTTTCAGGCCAGGGAAGTCCACAATAGACCAAATCCTCACACTGCGGCAGATCCTGGAAAAGACCCAAGAGATGCAGATCGACACTCACCACCTATTCGTCGACTTCAAGGCCGCATATGACAGCGTGCATAGAGACGAGCTATACAAAGCCATGTCTAGTTTTGACATCCCTACCAAACTCGTTAGATTGTGTTGGATGACGATGGAGAACTCTCGCTGCTCCATCAAGGTCGGCAACGAACTTACCGAGACCTTTAATGTCAAAAAAGGTTTTAGGCAAGGCGACGCGCTGTCATGTGACTTCTTCAACTTAATACTCGAGAAGATCGTGCGAAACTACAAGTCACCACCAGAGGCACGATCTTCCAGAAGTCCGTTCAACTGCTGGCTTATGCGGATGATATTAACGTGATTGGTCGAACACAGCGAGCCGCCAATGAGGCGTTTGATGGCATTGAAGCGAAGGCGGCTAAAATGGGTCTAGTGGTAAATGAGGGCAAAACGAAGTACATACATGTTGTAATCAAGAAAGGACACACAACATCGGCGTCTCGGACAGAGCGTCACAATGGGCAGCATGAACTTTGAGGTAATCAAGGACTTCGTCTACCTCGGCTCTGCAATAAATAGGGACAACAACAACAGTACCGAGATCAAACGCAGAATCACTCTTGCCAACCGCTGTTTCTTTGGACTCAAGAGGCAATTGAGTAATAGAGCCCTCTCTCAAAGGACCAAGTTGGCTTTATATAATACCTTAATCATCCCAGTCCTGCTTTATGGTGCAGAAGCATGGACGCTGTTGAAAGCGGATGAGGAAGCTCCTGGTCTTTTCGAGAGAAAAGTTCTGCGTGCGATCTTTGGTCCTGTTTGCGTTGATGGCATCTGGAGGAGAAGATTCAATCACGAACTATATGGGCTGTACGGCGCCATGTGTCTGGTTAAGGCTAGGCCATGTAGAGCGTATGGACAACACAGCTCCGGCCCGAAGAGTCTTTGAATCCGAGCCATTGGGACAACGCAACAGAGGACGTCCTCGACTCAAAGACTCAAATGGCGCACACAAGTGGAAAAGGACCTCAACCAACTTGGTGTGCGTAACTGGAGAAAGCTGACAGGAGATCGCGCGGGCTGGAGACGCGTGTTGGTTGAGGCCGAAGCCCACACCGGACTGTAGCGCCACTGAAAGAAGAAGAAGATAGTTATCCGAAACCCTACTTAACTTAATATCCGAGAAGAGAAAATTAAGGAAAAAGTGGCAACAATCAAGATACCCGTTGTACAAGTCACAATTAAACAAGCTTATAGAAATGATTCGGTCTCAATTAAATGAGCTTAAAAATAAAGCAGTTAACCAAAAATTAAGATAACTAACAGCCGACAAATCGACCGAATACTCATTGTGGAAAATAACCAAAAATCTTAAACGTCCTATTCAACACAACCCACCAATTAAATTAAATAATTCATGGGCCAAAAGCAACCTTGAGAAAGCAGAAGCATTCGCCGAGTATCTGACGAATGTATTTCAACGCAATAAGAGACAACATCTAGTAATATGGCCGGAAATCGAGCAACAATCCGTGAAAATTCCTTCAGTTACACCTTTGGAGATAGAAACTATTATACAAAAAATCTCAAGAGGAAAAAGTCACCTGGCTATGATCTTATTACTGCTGAGCTACTACAACACCTACCGCCTAGAACTAAAATTAAATTAACAATACTTCTAAATGTTTGTTTGCGCCTGAAGCATGTCCCCTGATATTGGAAAGTTTCAGAGGTTATAATGATTCCCAAGCCAGCTAAAGATCCGCACGAAATGTCATCCTACAGGCCAATCTCCTTACTGCCCATTTTGTCAAAAATATTCGAAAAGATCCTGCTGACGAGGCTTAAGCCATTTATAAACAGCGAGAATATGATTCCATCTCATCAATTTGGCTTTAGAGACCGACATTCTACTATTGAGCAGGTACATAGAATCATCAACATTGTCGAAGAAGCCCATCAAAATAAAATGATATGTTCTGCAATATTCCTGGACGTCGCTCAAGCTTTCGATAAAATATGGCATGAAGGCCTACTCTATAAGCTCAAAACTCTTTTTCCTAGAGAATATTCAACAATTCTAGAATCTTAACATATAACAAGAAAACATATAAAAAAGAAAAGAGAAGAGCTTAATATGAAGCTGAGAAAAATCGATTGGCTGATTGGCAGAAGATCTAGTCTATCAATACATAACAAACTTCTTATATATAAACAAACATTAAGACCTATTTGGACATACGGCATTCAACTCTGGGTGTGTGCTGCTAAAAATAACATAGAAATCATTTAGCGCTTCCAAAACAAAGTCTTAAGATGTTTAGTAAATGCTCCATGGTATGTCAGAAACTACGACTTACATCGTGACCTTTCGTTTCGGCTCCATGTAAAAAAACACAGAATCTTTAAAAACTTATACCGCAAACTCTTTATTACATAATTACACGGCTGTCCTCTAGACATAGACAAGTAGAAAAAGGAAGTAAGAAAAGAAAAAGGAAATTCAAGTACTAAAATGGAGGTGCCTCTTCGCTCTTCGGACGCCTTGTCGGGGCGGAGAGGCTTAAGAGGTCAATGACCTCGAACTAAAACCCGGAGAACTCTGAGTTTACATGGATGAATGGACAACCAAATGGATGGTAAAGATGGTAATACTCTAGGTGGCACCCGCGATCTCCTTGATCCCGCCCTGGCAAGGATTCTGGAGTATGGCGTTTTACTCGGATTAATCTACAGCATTGCAAGGCTGCTACCGCTCTTCACAGTAGCAGAATTGCATGCAGTAGTACAAATCATCACATTGTATCCATTCAGGAACCATGGGTGTGAAATAAACGCCTGTGTGGTCTTGGGGGTATATGTCATGCTACGATTCTTTATGATGAGCGATCCGAAAAGCCTAGGGTCTGCCTCATCATATTGAGCACGCTATCGGCAACCCAACTTGGTCAATTCTGTGGACAAGATCTGACGGCTGCGAAAGTTAGCTACAAAGCGCACGGAGAAATTGAATACTTCGTCGTGGCGTCTGCTTACGTCCCCTACGACTTGGTACTGCCCTCCCCACCTAAGGCGGTTTCTGAACTCGTAGAGTACTGTGAAGCCAGAAGGATTGGATTCATCATCTGTTGCGATGCTAACGCTCAAAAGACTGTTTGGGACAGCAGCAAATGTAACCGGAGAGGAGACCATCTTTTAAACTTCATTCTTTCGCCTGACCTTATCATCAACAATGTTGGCTCTCAACCAACTTTTGTGACGGCGAGATGACAAGAAGTGATCGACCTAACCCTTTCTAATAGGCATATGAAGGCCATCATCGAATTCCAATTGAAGTGTTGGACCTCCCCCTCGCAGCCCAAGCGGAATCCGAGAAAGACGCACTGGGTGCGATTCAAGGAGGAGCTTGAGAAATCCACTCAAGCCCTGCCTAATCTCAAAACAAATCAATTGCTGGAGGATGCCGTTCATAACCTGAGCAGCGTCATCACCAACAGTTTCGAATTCACATGTCCTGTCGAAAACCCCCCTCCCCCCCCCCCCCCCAGCAGGAAGCCGGTTCCCTGGTGGAACGCCGAGCTCCAATGTCTTCGCAGGGAAGCCAGAAGTCTCCTGAATAGATCGCTTAAATCGAACTCGGAAGATGACAGGAATAAATATCGATCGAAACAGAAGGAATTCAAGAAGCTTATTCGTAAATGGAAGAATGAGTCCTTCTGCGAAGAGATCAAATCCCTGAGCGCTACCAGCAAGTTGGTTAACGTTCTCGAACGAGTAAAATCGACAAAGCTGGATGTACTCAGAAAGTCTGATGGTACCTTCACCGAGTCTAAAGCAGAAGCTCTTAGTTTACTGTTGCAGACCCATTTCCAGGAAAATCAGACTGTCATCTGCTCGTTGCACACTCCCTCATTGGAAACTGCGACTGAAATGATGAAAACAACTCGGCGTATGACTCAGCTGATATGTTGCATCACACGTGGCAACTACTGAGGCCATTGAATTTTCTGAGGCATCTTTCCATGGCTTTAAGTCGGCGGGAACTGATGGGATATACCCTGTTATGCTGCAAAAAGGTATAAGACAGCTGCTACCTACTCTGACAAGAATTTTCACTGCTAGCCGGGCACTTGCCTACATACCTATTACTTGGCGCGCAGTGAAAGTGGTCTTTATTCCCAAAATAGGAAAAGAAGATTACTCACTCGCCAAGAGTTTTTGATTAATCAGTCTAACATCCTTCTTGCTGAAAAGCATAGAAAGATTAGTAGAGTTGCCCTTCGAATGCATCCACTTTCGAACATGCAACATGCTTATCAGTGCGGAAAATCCTGCGAGACTGCGCTTCAAAACCTAGTTGGGAGAATTGAATGCGCTCTTGAAAGGAAAGAGTACGTTCTCGTACTAGCCATTTTGGTCGACATTGAGGGAGCTTTTGATACCGCTACTTTCGACAGCATGTTTAACGTTGCTAGCCGGCATGGTGTAGATGAATTGTGGATCAAAGCAATGCTCGTGCATAGGACATTGATCGCTGATGCAGGAACAATGTGTCAAGTCTGGAGTAAACAGGAGCTGCCCGCAAGGCGGCGTCTGGTCTCCGCTGTTATGGTGCATGGTGGTCGTCTCTCTGTTCGATGCTCTCAATGCCTCTGGAATCTACGCCCAGGCCTATGCGGATGATGTTGCTGTTCTCTCTGTCGGCTCATGTTTAGCGAATCTCAAAGCGCAGGCGGCGCTAGATGTAATAGAAGACTGGTGCACGAGAAAAGGGCTGTCAGTTAAGACTGATATCGTTCTCTTCACGAGAAGGAGGAAAAATACTGGCATTACTCAGCTGGTGCTAAAAGGCATTCCCATCCCGATATCCAATTAAGGTAAGTACCTGGGAGTCATCCTAGATAGCAAGCTTCTTTGGTCAAAGCATGTTGAGTCCAAAACCAACGGCAATGATAAGACCGACAATCTCATATGCATCAGGTGTTTGGTGGAGCAGGCTAACACGCAAACTCACCAAACTCCAAAGAGCGGTCTGTCTCAGCTGCACGGGGGCTTTTCCCAGCACACCGGGAGCTGCTCTAGATGCTATGATGAATCTTCGACCCCTTGACATATATATCTGAGGGTGTGCATTGAAAGCAATTCCTCGCCTAAAGAGAAATGGTCTTTGGTACAACTCGCATTGGAGTGAAGGGGTACTTGCGGCAGAAATATCCTACGATCCCTGTCTCATGGATACGCCTTCTGGCGCAATGACAGCTGCCATCCTACTGCGCTGTAACTTCACAGTCACATTTCCATGGCGTCAGGACTGGCTTTGGTTAGACACTGAATCTGGAATGGAATGTCTTCGCATTTTCGGCGCTGGAGTTTTTTTTTGAGCGCGCAAACATTCGACTGCACTTCTCGTTAGAAAAATATTCGTCTGTCTGCCTTGCACTATTTTGTGAAACACAGGTGGAGGGGAAAAAGCGTATGCGTCTGCAGCGACAGCCAAGCTGCATTCAAAGCTGTGTCCAACCCTCTATCCAACTACAAATTAGTGAACTCAAGACCTTTTTGAACAAAGTGGGAAGACTAAATTCACTTAGGCTTGTATGGGTCCCAGGTCACTCTGGAATCTCAGGAAACGAAATCTCCGATCAACTCGCTAGAAGGGGCTCAGAGGAGAGTTTCTCAGGACCTGAATCCGCCCTAGGTCTACCTGCTTCCACGGTCAAATCTGACATCAATGACTGGGTCTTTAATGTATACAGTCGTAGATGGAGGGAATATCCAGGATGCAGACGACTAAGCGCGTACGCCCTGATGTCTGCAAGAAGTCCTCAACACTTTTCTTATCCTTAAGGAGAAATGATTGCAGAAGGCTTACGGGCCATTGCATTTTTACCAAGCATCTCTACGTGCTTGGCATCAGTGAGACGCCTACCTGTGCTGCATGCTGCGAGGAGGATGACACAGCAAAACACTTTCTCTTTCCGCCTTCGCTCGCGCACGGTGGCGCCGACGTGGTGGGTGCCAAATCTCTTAGCTCTACATCACTGAAACTACAATAAAGACAAGGTGTCTGTCTGGTAGTACAATGGACTAGTATTTGTGTCTGAGTGCTCCAACAGATAGTAGAAGCATCCAAAAAAAAGATGGAAGTAAAACTTGTTGTCGAGATTAATGATGATATCTTCGTGAACCCTTTCAGACCGGATTTATTTTTTAAAGATATTGATGAAGTACTGATTGATTTGTTATCGTTATAAAAACAACATTATGAGAAATTGCACGTTTAGTGATAAGATATCCTTGTTCAGAGAAAATGTCCTGGGACAGGGTGTATCCCAACAGTTATTACTACAAATAAGTCCCACCAAATAAGCGGAAACAAAATTTTGATTCAAATAATGTTTATTTTTTAGAAAATTCATATTCCATACATACATTTATTTTACTTTTATAAAAGTTACAGTAACTAGCAGAGAACGCTTTACATAATGGAATCTTGCATGACACGAGAATAGTTTTCGTGCGAGTTTCCTTCTTTGTATTAGCACAATTGCGGCATCGACGATGTGTATCACGTTCAATTGATAAATGTTCTCCGACGGTCTTCCAGATTTTATATTTCTTTTTACATTCGACCTTTCTTTGCCGTGTGCTATGACTTGTTCGGCTGGTGCTACCAAAAAGTCAAGCAAAGCAATTTTTTTGTGTTTCGTTTACTTGAAAAGAATCGAAGCATTCGCCACAGCTACCATTAATGGTTTTTGAAAAACTTTTTTCTACCACTTGCCTGATTTTCGGTCCGGATCGTAAAGTAATGAAAATTGGCCAGACAAATCCACACCACCTATGTACATATTTGTTATAAAATTCAACGGCTTCTGGATGTGAGACATCGGAGCTATCTCCCTTCTTATTCGTCCATTTCATAGTGGTAACAGCATCAGTATGGCAATTGCTAATCAAAATTACGTCTTTAGCATCCTGCCTTACAAACAAGACAACCATTGTTATTATATTTGAATATGTTTTGGACTCTTTCAAATTGTCGAAATTCGGTAACTGCTTTCAGTTTTGCATGATTGTGCCCACTAGTCCATATTTGAGAGTCTGAGCTATGTTAACAATTTTGAAAAAACGATCACAACAGACGACTGCCTGAGGAATTGAGATTGTTGAGCACAGTTTTTTTACCATAAGTTCTCCCAGTATACCCTCTACTTCATCAGCCCCTTTTCTCGAATACACATCAAAATCATACATATCCAGTGTTTGAGTTGCTCCGTACCCATATTTTGATGGCGCGTTTGGTCGGTTTTAGTGGCATATACTGCTTCGAAGTGGATCGATCTTTGAATTTCGCACCAGAGCGACATTTTTAAAGGTATATTTGAGGCAAGAACAATTTTTTCAACATAATAATAAAAATAATTCAGGAGAAATTGAGAAATTGAGTACAAAAGGTAATTCTTAAACATGAAAAAACATGGAATTCTCTTGGCAGTAACGTTGAGTTTACTGATGGGACGAAAACAAATAGGGTTTATAAGGGAAAATTGCAAGTTAGTCATAGGAATGCAGGTCATGGGACATATATGTCCCGTTAGGTCTGAAAGGGTTAAAACACTAATTTTCAACAAGAACGAATAACTAGACTTGAAAGCAAAATAAATTACAACCAATAATGCCTGAGTTCTTAAGAATTGTGGCATGGAATGCGAATGGTTTATACAAGCAATTAAATGAGTTACACATCGTATTGGAAATAAAAATAGTAGATATTTGTTTAATATCTGAAACACATCTCACAACCCATTCATATATCGATTGAAGAATTATAAATTCTACCATAAAATTCATTCAAATAATTGAGCGAGAGGAGGTATTTTTATAAGAGATAGCATTGATCACCATGAGGAAAAAAAAAACAAGTTTCAAACCACAAAGGTAACAGTTAAAACTAAAAACTAAACTAGTCCCCCAAGGCATGCAATTTCATCAAATGATAATACACAGCTCATTAAAATGCACAAGTCAACATTTAAAATGGGAGGAGACTTCAACGCTAAACTCACAACAATAAAAGGCCGTCAACCTTACGAGGCAGGTAAAAACATTGGGTGCGGATTTATATCTACTGGTAAGCCTACATACTGACCGACGGACCTTAATAAAACCCCTGATCTTATTGACTTTTTTGTGATAAAGAAATTGTCAAAGAATTTTATACAAGTTCACGAATATTTAGATCTGAATTCGGACCACTCTCCAATTTATTTAACAATTAATGAAACTGTTAGAGCCAAAGAAGAAAACGGAAATTCACGGTCTAGTTTAGTTTTAAACATATCGTCCAAGAAAGGGCTGATACTGATATGCCTATTGAGACAGAACAATTGGAAAAAGAAGCATAGGATTTCATTCAACTTATCCAATACGAAGCCTGGAACTATACTCCTTCATAAAGAAGAAAAGCTGTTGGAAGTAACTATCCCAAAGAAATTAAAGAGTTGTTAAGATACAAAAGAAAACTACGAGTAAGTGGCAACAAACTCGGTCACCTTTGAATAAAGCTAGATTTGAAAAAGCCACACAAGATCTAAAGCAAGAGATAAGGCTAATCCGAAACAAAACAATGAAAAAATATCTTTCGGAAGTATCTGCTGATAAGAATAATAGTCACTGTGGAAAAGTATAAAATATCCCAAGCAACCAACAAACCACATTCCACCAATTAGATGCGACAACGGGCTAAGAGTAATGAGGAAAAAGCAACAGCCTTTGCGAATTACCTAGAAAACTCCTTTAAGCCAAATGAAGCTGTTTGTGACGAGTTCCTAAATGCGAGTGAAAATGAAAATTCTCCGACACCTCCGATTGCAATGTGAGCTAAAGCACGAAATTATGCGCCTAAAAGACAAAAAAGGTCCAGGTTTTGACTTGATCACTGCAGAAGTCCTAAAACAACTACCAAAAATAGAGTTATCAGTTAACAGTCAACTTCCAAGCAGCTACCACGAATTCTTCAACAGTTCCCCTCAAAAAGTCTCAAATGATCTCGATACTTTCCGGCAATATAACTCAATAACTCAAAGCGGATATCGAACCTCCAGCGTGGCTGAGCTGACCACGATAGGTTTTTCCGTTCCTAATTGTCCCCATCCCCCTGTTACCCACACCCTCTGCGAAAACCACCCTCTTACTAATTATTATCAAAATGTAAGAGGTCTCCGCTCGAAAACCCAAGTTGTCCTGCAACAATCACATGTTTTGCCCTTTGATGTCTTCGCGTCGACTGAAACGAACCTGATCCCTAGCATAAATAACCTCGAACTGTTCCCATCAAATTTTAATGTTTATTGCGATGACGAACTCAGCCGGCCCACTGATGGTTGCCCTTGTCGAGGCGTTCTACTAGCCGTCCTTAATACAATTGACTCTTCCCTTATTGCAGTATCATCCTCCCCACTTCTCGACTTTGTTTCAATTAAGATTGCTCTACCCCAGAAGATACTATACATCATTTGTTTCTACACCTTGCCCACACAACCTATTGAATCCTATCAACTCGCCATTAACTCGACCAAATAACCGATTTAAGAAACCCTCAGGATGAAATCCTTGTTTTAGGTGACTTCAAACTTCCTCATCTTAAATGGATCCAATCAGACGATCA
Source organism: Merodon equestris (assembly GCA_958301585.1). Taxonomy (NCBI): domain Eukaryota; kingdom Metazoa; phylum Arthropoda; class Insecta; order Diptera; family Syrphidae; genus Merodon; species Merodon equestris. The sequence continues at coordinate 53,438,054 of OY284417.1, read as the reverse complement.
ATCGTCTTACACTGCCACCAATCCCACTGCTGCCAAAGAATGTCTCTTCTTGGATTGCGTAACAGATTCAAACCTTAGCCAAGTTAGTGTCGTACTAAACTACATGGGTAGACAACTCGACCTCATATTCACAACCGATCCTCTCAACTCTTCTCTTTCACTTAGTCCCCTTTCCCTTTCAACCATCGATAACTTCCATCCTCTACTCCTCCTTTCCTTGTTTCACGATTCTCCATCACAGAATAAACCCCCTACAGTTCTGGCCTCTTACGATTTCACAAAGCAAAATTTCATCTAATAAATGAATACCTTAAAAATGCCCCTCTCAATTTTGATAACCTAACCGTAAATGATGCAATATCCATATTCTACAGGGAAATATTTTACTCTATCTCTCTTTACGTTCCCGTTTCACAACGCAAAACTTTGTCCACCTCCCCGCCCTGGTACAATCGCAGGCTCTGTTCTCTAAGAAAAAAAGAAATAAGCAGTGGACAATCTTCCTTCGTACTCAATCATTTAATCACTTTTCTAACTTTACCGCCCTTCACAACTCCCTCTATCAACGCTATTTAACTGAAACGCAAGCCAATCTTATAAACGATCCTAAGTCCTTCTTTAAGTTTGTTAACTACAAAAGAAAATCCGATGGCTATCATACCTCCCTCTCCTTCCACGATCAAAACTCGAATGACCCCAATAATATACCAACTTCTTCGCCACCTTTTTTAGACAGTCTTTCGCCGACGACTCGATTCCTCCAGACTTCTCATATTTCGATTATCTACCGAATTTTTCCCTTGGACCATTTCTTCCACGCACAGTCGATTCTCATGTCATCGAAAACAAATTAAATCAGTGTTAAAAAAACCTTAAATTTAGACCTTTTTTCTATTGTTCAAGTAAGACATATTAAAGAAAATTTCCATGTTAAAAATATACATATTTATTTTCTAGCAAAAAGTCCAAAGTGTTATATTGTTACTGTAAAAAGGACTCCAGGCAACAAAAAATAAATTTGCGGACGTTTAAAAATAACCGTTAAAAGTCGAACAATAGCCGTTGTGCACAATTCTAAATATGTATGCCAGTAGCGTATATGCCTGTGCGTGTCCATGGTGTGCATAAGCTTGGGCATTCCTGATGTTATCAGCTGCGTATATGGAAGCATGTTTCAACATGTTTCTGTTTACAATTTGAATGTGTTTTGCATCATTGTGAAGTCAGTCGTTTAGTGACGTCTGCTGTGGCAAAAGTGTATTTTTCGAAAATAAACAATTGGTTTTATATAAATAAGTGAAAATAAGTTAGTCATGGAGAAAAGTGTGAATGTTTCAAATTCAACCGATAACTCCTTAATTCGTAGTCGTAAAAAGCTTTCCGTAGCTGAAATACTCGATGAGATGCTACAAAGCGACACAGATGATGAAATAGAAACTGTTGTCGCTATTCCACCGAAGACCTACGATGGAATCACAGACGAGGAGGATATCGACGAAGAAATTTTAAAAACAGATGAGCCGTTTGAGAAGGATTTGGCAGAAAGTTATCACTGAAAAAAGTCGGCGCAAAACGAGTTGCTGAAAAGGAAGATGTGGAGATAAACAAGGAAGTATGTAAATATAAGTTACCATCAGCTTTCCTAGCACCAAAATGGAAAAAAGTGAAAACATCCAGTTTACCTTTTGCAAATCTAAATACGTCAGAGCCATCAGAAAGCCTACAACTCCAGCTTCAACATAAGTTTAAGGACAAGTTGCCCTCGGAAATGTTTTCGAATTTATTTGTTAAGGAAGTATATGAACTCATTGTCACTGAAACAAAGCGATATGCCATGCAACATAATGATGAACGTTTTTCTAAATCATTGAATAGAGTGCTGATGAAAAGATTAGTTGGTATTCTGATACTTTCAGGATACCACAAGTTGCCACAAATAAGCCATTATTGGTCCACCAACCCAACGCTAAGCCTTAAAATAGTTCTAGCTATTAAGCAAAATCTTCATTTTCAAGACAATACCAATCTTAACCGAAACGACAAGTATACCAAAGTGCGCTCACTGTTTGAAATAATAAATCGTAAATTTATGCAGTTTGGCGTGTTTGAGGAACATTTAGCTATAGACGAACAAACGCTCCCTTATTTTGAACGGCATAGCTGCAAAATGTACATGAAAAGTAACCCATCACATATGGTTACAAGACTTGGTGCATGGCCCCATCCTCTGGTTATGTATTTCGTATGCCATATGGAGGAGCCAATGACAATTACGACAAAAACCTCGGACTTGGTGCTTCCGTCGTCATGGATATGGTTAGCCACCTTGAATTTCCAGCTCGCTATCAAGTTTATTTTGATAATTTTTTCACCTCGCATTATTTGATGTGTTTATTAACCGATCAAGGTGTATGTGCTACAGGAACTGTACGTAATAACCGTTTGGGGTATCCTACCCTGATTTGAAGAAAGGCAAACAATTGCCAAAAGGTATTAAGGTATTTTTATTTACTTATGTACAATTTTTATAGCTTTATTTTAATTTTCAGGCAAAAACGATGCAAAGTTTCATGCAGCCAACAATATTGTCTGTTGTCGTTGGCAGGACAAACGTGAAGTCACTTTGCTGTCAAACTTCACTGGAGTTTACCCGACCAAAATGATCACACGCAGACACAGAGAGAAAGAAGGGCAGCTAAGTCAAATCCTTTTGGAACAGCCGAATTTAATTCATAGATATAATTTATACACGGAGGGCGTCGATCTGCACGACAATGCTGTTTCCAGTTATCGTGTTTCTATGCGAACAAAGAAGTGGTATTGGCCGCTTTGGCTGGCTGTTTTGCAATGTTCTGTTGTAAATGCTTGGAATATTAACGCCTTAGTCAACAAGAGTTTGGGAAGCCAAACATTTCACAATTGACAGTTCGCAAACAATTGGCAGTGGACTTTTTGTTAACTGCTGACGAAGTTGAAGACGACAATATTTTAAATGAATCTGACGCTGACGTCAACTTCGGTGGGGACATTTCCTATGAGGTTCGTGCCTCCGGACAACATAAAGTTGTCGTACATCCTCAAAAAAAGGCCAGGCGATGAAAAGTTTGTCATAAGCCCACACAAAGAATGTGCAACAAGTGCCAAGTACATTTGCAGCTCAAAAAGTGCTTTGCCACGTATCAAAAATGGTAACAGTTTTAACATATTGTTCATATACACGTATAATATGAGACAAAATAATATATATTAATTTAATAATAATAAATATAAAATGACTTTTGTTAAAATTTGTTTGAGGAAAAATAAATAAAGGAGACAAATATTTTTAGAAAAATAATTAAAGCAAAAATTCGAAAAACGGCCATTGTTCGACTACTCGAACAGCTTTTTCTGACGATACTATGTATAAGAGATAGCGAAAATCTGATGACGGATTAAAGATTATGGGTCCCTAATTTCCCAAGAACCGCCACCTTCATTTAAAAATTAAAAACTTTTTGCAACGCGGCACAAAATGGGTTAATATTTCCAAATGCCACTCAATTACCTTTTCACGTAAACGAATCAACCTCCTCCTTGTCTCCACTTCCTCAATAATCAACTCATCTCCACGGTTCAAGTCATTCGCGATCTTAGCATATTATGTGACCAGGAGCTAAATTTTCGCGCACACATCGATGAGATAATCCTTAAAGCTAATTCTGCACTCGGTTTCGTGAAGCGCTGGTCTAAAGAATTCTCGGACCCTTACGTTACCCGATCTCTTTAATAACCTTTGTCCGGCCCTTTCTTGAATACGCCTCTCAAGTGTGGTCTCCTTACCAACAAACCCACATTTCTAGAATCGAGAGCATCCAACGCGGATTCCTACGTTTTGTTCTTCGAGGTCTCCCCTGGTGCAATCCTTTGATTTTACCACCCTACCAAGACCGCCTTAAACTAATCAACATGAACACGTTGGAAGAAAGAAGAATTGTATCTGACATTATTTTCATCCATCGGCTCCTTTCAGGTACCATTGACTGCGCGACCCTCTACAACTCTGTCTCTATCAACACTAACCCCCGCAATGTACGAAATCCCCGTCTCTTCTATCTACTCACCCACCGTACTGCCTATGGCTGCAATGAACCCATTTCTTGTATGCTGGGAAGTGTTAAAATCCTTACTTCGATTTCAACCTCAGCACTCGATGCCTAAAAATCCGCGTTTTTAAACATCCTCCCCTTTCTCCCGTTCTCCCTAGCTAGTAAGTGAGATTAGATTAAGATTAGATTAAGATAGCTTGAATTAAGCCCAATAAATGGGGGCGTCTGTCCCCACGAAAAATAAAATAAAATAAATAAAAAATCAAATCACGTCCGAAAAGAGGTAAGATACCAAATAATTCGCACCTCGTCTCGTAAGAAGGCATTTCAATATTACATCGCTGTTTACGAGCAGATACTCTACTCTACTAAGCGAAATTAAGATAGAGGCAACGCAACAGCTGTGACAAATAGCACGATCTTTCTCTGAATTGAACGGTACTCAACGCAACGGTATTTTTGTACATTTGTACATATATGCTTCCCTGATGCGGTATGCAACACCGTCACTCTGATATCAGTTGTTGCGTTGGAAAGACACGTGTTACATTTTGTGAAGATACAAATTTCTTAGCTTTTACAGCGAAATTAATATAGAGGCAACTGTTATTTTTTTTTAAAAGTAGATTTCTTGGTAAGGCTTCCTATTTTATTTTGAGTGGACCTTAGCTGTGGTGTTATGTATATTACAGTACAAGTTGATTTTTTAAATTATAAACAATGGGACGTGGAAGAAAACTTACTGCGGAAGAGAAAATTAAAATAAACGTTCTTAAGGAAAATGGCTACTCTAACCGACAAATTGCTGCGAAAATATCACGATCTGCAAATGTTGTCGATCATTTCGTCAATTTGGGTGAGGAATATGGAGTGAGGAAGGCAAAAGGGGCTCCAAAAGAGGTGACAAACCGTCAAAAAAATCAAATAGTCACAGAAGCCTGCAAGAACAAGCTATTTGCTTCCCAAATCAAAGCGAAATTAGACCTTCAAATTGGAGTACGACGTGTCCAACAAATTTTACATGCTACTCCAACATTGGTCTTTAAAAAGAAAATAAAAAAACCAGCGCTTACTTCCGGGCACAAAGAATGTCGGCTTTCATTTGCTAAAAATCACATGTCCTGTACCACAGATTGGAGAAAAGTCATATTTAGCGATGAAAAAAAGTTCGGTCGGGATGGTCTAAGATGAATTCGCATTTGGTCGGAGGACCAAATTTTATCTTTCAGCACGATAATGCTGCAGTCCACTCTGCCAAAGTGATGAAAAATTATTTCAATAAGACAAATACACCCATTTTGGAATGGCCATCGAGGTCCCCGGACTTAAACTCAATCGAAAATCTATGGGGATTAATGGCAAGGAGAGTATACAAAAATGGCAGGCAGTACGACACCGTTAAAGAACTGAAACAAGCTATTCAAGACGCTTGGAGGAATTTGGATGCCGAATATCTTCACGACCTTATAACTTCAATGCCAAATCGAATTTTTGAGGTTATTACCAATAAAGGGGGAAGTACTAACTATTAGAATTGAACTTAAAAAAAAACTGAAAATAAAATAGGAATAATAAAATAGTAAATACTAACAAATCTGTACTGCCTCTATTTTAATTTCGCACCAATTTTTCTAAAACCAAGTTTTTTAAAAATACTTGCATTGCAAAAGCATTATTTACAGTGCATTAATACATTCATGACTGGTACATTACAAATATAATAAATTACTTCATTCAGCTGTATTCTTTTATTAGTCATACATTATGCCCCTATATTAATTTCGCTTAGTGTAGTTATACACTTTTGGATCTTTCCAATTCTAATAGAACGAACTAAGCTAAGTTTTGCGTGAAAAGTAACTACTAGATCTTTTTTGAAGGAAATAATGGACAGAGGATATTATGGTATTAAGGTAAATGGGGAGAGGTTTCGATAAAAAAAAAAGGCTTTAACATTTAGAGACATTCATTATTATGACACCATATGGAAAGTCGTTCGAGATCCTCTTATAAAAGTATACAGTCGTACATTGAGCGTATAGTTCGGAGCACCATCAAATCATCGGCAAACATAAGATACTGGAACCTAAAAACAAGTCTGGAATGGAATAAATAAAAGGAAGAGCAGAGGGACCAGGTGACTATCTTGAGGTACTCCAGAAATAACATAGACTGGTGAGTAGAGGGTGTCATTAAGGTTAACATAATGGATATGATCCGTTAAGTAGGAATGAATCTATTAGTCAGTTTTAAAATGAATGTGCTGTGGTTAACGCTATCAAATGCTTGAGCAAAGTCTGTATAAATTACGTCACATTGTAAGCTACTCTCAAGGTAATTCAAGGTAATATTACATAAAATTAAGGGATTAGTAGTAGTCAATCTACCTGCAACGGGGCCATTCTGAAAGGGAGAGATAAATCTCTTTAAGAGAAGTGTAAGTTTTTCACAAACTAGTTTTTCAAACAACCTTGGAATAATTGAAATTTTACAGATTGGACGATAGTTTGTGATATCATGCCTCGATCCAGATTCGTATATGGGGTTAAAAAAGAATTCTTTCAATCTTTCAAGAAATTTCCCGACCGGAGAAAAAAATAAAACATAGAAGAAACTTATTTAAAACATCAAATTGTTTTTGAAGCGTCCGATAAACTTTCAAGAGTTCCGGATCGTTATTTCTATTACGGAACCGCTTATAGGCTATATTTTTCCTATTACTTAAATTAATGATTCTATCATTAAACCAAATAGGCTTATTACATTGAGAGACTTTACTTTAGGTGTAAGCAAATAGATTGCCATTTTAACAGTTTTCATAAATAAATTAAAAGAATTATCGAAATTACAATACAATTATTTAAAACATCTAACCAATTCATACTAATTTAGCTTTAGCATATTGTACCTTAAATACTCGTAAATGTCACCGGAACTCGGTTTAAAAAATTCATAAAATTCAAAGTGCATGGATAATACGAAAGTGTGGGATCATGGAGTTGTTGATACCAATGTCGAGTTCAGAATCAACGAATAACAAATCAAGAATTCATTGTGATAAATTATTTATCTGGCGAAGGTCTAGCTGGGCATGAGTATCAACCACTTCACGCTCATAATCTAAGTTAACATTAAATGGGAGAATTCTCCAAAAATATCGATATCAAACGACCAAATTAATTTAGGCAAACTAAAGCCTCCAAGAAGGATAACGTCCTGATGATCTTTTAAATTATTTGATAAAGGAACAACTATCTATTTGTGCTCTATATACTAGGTAAGTATTCCTTGGTGGTATAGAACTTGCAATTACAAAAATTTCAGTTCCAGAAACGAATTTGATTGAGACTGCTATTTGGTCTACATCTAAATCGGCTGCTATCGACTTCATCATTGCGTAAGGAGGCCCGAGCCGCGACCAATACGATTCTTGCGAAAAATTTCGTATTCGTCCTTGTTGAACATTGATTCTGTGTAAGCCAAGGCTCAGTGAACACAATAACATCATATTGATCAGATGAAGAGAAGAGCCAGACATCCTGGAGTTTAGTTCTTAGACCACCAGTATTTTGGTAATAAAGGTTAAAAGCTGTATGAGTTAAACCATTAGGTCTGAGTTTTTTGGAACATTTTTGGTTGAGTCTTCTTGGATCTAGATCTGCTCATGAATTCTTTTACCAGAATATCTTTAGACCAAATGCTTGGGTTGATCAGCAATTTTCCAGTTGGTTGAGGGGATAAAAGTTTGAACGAAGATGTCAAGAGATCAGTAATTCATTTTCTTTCATCATTTCATTATTCTATATTGCTAGTATCGATGCCTTTCGTAGCAATGTAGTTCACAATGTCACTACTTTTGGACGTTGATGCACAATTATGATTCAGTGACAGAACATCCACTAATAATTGAGCTCATGGTATCCAATAAGTAGGAAGATAGAGATAAAAATAAAATAAATGAATAAATGAAGTGAGCAAGTAAGATGATTGAGTTCCAGAGTCACAGAGTCAACAGCGTCGAGCACATTTCCAAACAAAGAGCAACAATTGAATTATGAGTATAAGAAAAAATAAATTTATTCAATATTACAATTAGCATATATTAATATTAATATTAATATTAATATTAAATACTAATGGAAGTGGAAAGAACAACTCCCATATATTTTAAATGCGATGCAGTAGTTTTTGCAGATAAGGATTTTTAATATTGTCAATATTTGATGCCATTCATCTTCAAATTATTTACAATCTTTTTTAAGCCCAATATAGACATAAATTCTTTTTAGGAGTTTTACTGATAACCGTATTAAATTTTTTTTTATAATTCGTGCAGTTGCAAGGGCGGACACTCTTATCGTGTTTGTCACACAAGCTGGACGGGGTGCAGATGGTTTGTGTCGAAAATGTTGGTTCACTACTCTCCGGGGGTGGTGGTCCTAGATATGATTTGAGAGATTCGACTGAATTTGCGTTGGTTGTAGTTCACACTAATACTTTTGTTTCCATTTCATTAAGGTGTTATATTGGAAATGCACACACAGAGTATGATTTTTTAAGTGATCTTATGCTGCGAGTGTTATGCCTTCGTCAGCACTTTTTGATCATTTCTTATCACAACTGATGTTGTTGCAGAGTTTCTCCGTATGGGAATTGTTCCTGACCATGGACGGACTTGAACTACAGACCTTCGGCTCAACAGTCGGTGATGATTGCCATTGAACCACGACTACCTAATAATACACTTACACTAGTATTTGAGTCGTCTAAATGTTAAGATACTACATGATATGCTGAAAATGTAAGGCAACATTTTTCATCTTCCCAGTATCAGTAAGGTGAATACTGGATCCCACTTTAAGGCAAGGTATTTGCCTGTTATAATTTCTGCCATTTTTGACAACATTCCAGAAAAGTTTTGCAGCCTTATCAAGATTTTGTAATTTATTGTTGCACTCTTCAATGCTCTAAGAGCCAGTATAGGCGGCCTACAGGAAGAAACGAGCTGCTTTTCAAGTCCTTAGATGACTGGAAAAAAGGGCAGGGTCAATTAGGACGAAGAGGACGCAGCCTCGTACCAATTGGCTCTAGAAGCTATAGAGTAGCAGATAACTTCTGCATCGGCTTCCATGGCCAAAAGAAGTGGATTGTCGTCTAAAAGGCCTCGATCTCACGATGACAGCTCATCCACCTCAAAAGACATATGAGTCCCGCTACGGCACCCACTCTCAATGAGATGGTGAGGGGCCGTAATTATCATAGATCGGAGCCATGAGAAGGGCGACATTACCCATGGGCACTGGAAAATTCTCTGGATTAATCTTAATCCTCTTTTCATGAGGAAAAATAGCCCGGAAAAGAAACTTTCCGGTTTCACCGATAGGGGCTGGCTCCTTCGGTAGTACAAACTGATTGAATGCGACGATGACAGCGCTGCATCCTTTCCTAGGCCACTGTGGCCGCAGCGGACAATTTGCAACGATGCGAAGCCGGAGGTTTTGAGCTCAGGCCAAGGGCCGGTGCTCTTATGCCCGTGGAACCCAGCGACCCACAAGATATCTTCCTTCTGTTGCAGAGGTAAAATCCCGATCTTCTGACTAATCAATGGTCATTAAAACGGGGGTTGAAAAGGACTTGGACAGAACAGTTACCCTGTTGCTGAATGGAGATTCCCTCCATCCACTAAAGCGAAGAAAGATAAAGGCCTTAAAACCATCAAGTTAAAGGTATACGAACATGACGAAAGGCAGACAAAGGCCATGATTCCTCAGCCTCCCTCAGAACTCGGCAAGAATTCGGTATCTATCCTCTCATTCAGAGGATCTGGATGCTATTGTGTTAGAGGCATCTGGCCTAAGCGATAGCTCCCTGCTGCTACGTGGAACCCAAATAAACTTTCACCACAGTAAGGTACAATATACAAATTGCTACACGCAACCTTTAGGAAAGCAGACGGCTTTTCAACAAATCCATAAATAAAAACGGAAAAGAGACTGGAACTGTTACAAGAACAACCTCATACTATACAAAAGTGGGATAAGAAAGACACAAAGGACATCTTGGCATAATTTATGTTCAGAAATAGAAGACAAAAATGAGGCCAGTAGAGTGCTACTGTCTCAGCCTGTAGCCTAGACTGGGGCTACATACAACTATCCTGGAGAGAAGCAATTTTTTTTTTAATTTTCGTGGGGGCAACCACCCCCATTTATTAAGCTTAATTCAAGCACATGAACTTACTTAATCTACCTTAACCTAACTTAAACTAGCTTAGTTGTTAAGGGGAAGGGAGAGGGGGGCATGAAGAAGAAGGGTTTTTAAGCATGGAGTGCTAAGGTTGAGGTCGAAGAAGGGATTCGAGTTGACTCTTCCGAGCATTCGTAAGATGGGTTCGTTGGAGCCATAAGCGGTACGGGTGGTGGGTACATAGAAGAGACGGGGGTTTCGTACATTGCGAGGGTTAGTGTTGAGAGAGACAGAGTTATAGAGGGTAGCGCAGTCAATGGAGCCTGAGAGGAGTCGATGGATGAAGAGGATGTCAGATACAGTTCTTCTTTCCTCCAAGGTGTTCATGTTAATTAGTTTAAGGCGGTCGTGATACGGTGGTAAGAGCAAAGGATTGTTCCAGGGGAGACCTCGCAGAGCAAAGCGTAAGAACCGGCGTTGGATGCTCTCGATTCTAGAAATGTGGATTTGCTGGTAAGGAGACCACACTTGAGAGGCGTATTCAAGGAGGGGCCGGACGAAGGTTGTGTAGAGAGATCGGGTGACGTAAGGGTTAGAAAATTCTTTAGACCATCGCTTCACGAACCCGAGTGCTGAATTAGCTTTAAGGATTATCTCGTCTATATGTGCGCGAAAATTTAGCTGCTGGTCACATAATATACCAAGATCGCGGATAGTTTGAACGGTGGAGATGGGCTGATTATTGAGGTAGTAGAGACGGGGACGGGGTTTAATACGTTTACGTGAGAAAGTGATTGATTGGCATTTGCTAATGTTAAGCTCCAAGCAATTTTTGGAACACCACATGGAAAAACTATTGAGATCGGATTGAATAAGGGAAGAGTCGTGATTGGAGGAAATAGACTTGTAGAATTTGGTGTCGTCGGCATATAGTGACATGTGGGAATTTTTAATCACTATATCAATATCGTTAATGGTAAGGACAAAAAGAAGTGGACCTAGGTGGCTCCCTTGTGGGACGCCGGAGGAAGCTAAGAAGGGATTGGAAAAGGCAGATCTGAAACGAACACTATAATACCGATTTTCCAAGTAAGAAGATATCCACTTCAATAAAATGGGTTCGAAGCCAAGAGAAGACAATTTGAAGAGTATTAGATTGTGGGAGATTTTATCAAAAGCCTTACTGAAATCGGTTGAAACCATGTCGACATCTTTTCCATTCTCTAAAGCCGAGAGGGTAAAAGACACAAATTCAACAAGGTTTGTGGTTGTAGAACGGCCCTTAAGGAATCCGTGTTGTCTGGGGGAGATTAAAGACTTGCAGCGAAAGCTTAAGATTTCGTACAAAATGCTCTCGAAGATTTTGGGTATATGTGACAGTTTGGCAATGGGACGATAATTGTTAATAACATTCTTCGGACCTTTCTTATGTATAGGGGTTATAAATGAGGTTTTCCATAACTGGGGGAATTCACCTAAAGCTAGGGATAAACTGAAGATCTTTGAGAGAGGGAGAGAGAGGGTTGATGAGCATTTTTTCAGGAATATGGCAGGGAGACCGTCTGGTCCAGGAGTGAATTCATCATTAAGTTGATTTAGTTTGGTTTCATTGACATCGGGATCAACTGTATGAGGAAGAAAGGGTCCAAAGGAAAATTTCGGTAAATAGTCGAAGTAAGCGGGGTCTGGATGGAAGGAGTCGTCGGCGAATGATTGTTTAAAATAGGCGGCAAATAAGTTGGCGATAGTGTTAGGGTCATTAGAGGTTTGATCATTCAAGGAGAGAGAGGTAGGGTAACCATCAGATTTTCTTTTGTAGTTAACAAATTTAAAAAAGGACTTAGGATCACTTATAAGATTGGCTTGCGTTTCAGCTAAATAGCGTTGATAGAGGAAGTTGTGAAGGGCGGTAAAGTTAAGATAGCTGCCCATGTAGTTAGAAAAGTCTATAGGGGATTGGGTACGAAGGAAGATTGTCCACTGTTTATTTCTTTTGTTTCTTAGGGTGCGAAGTCTACGATTATACCAGGGTGGGGAGGTGGACAAAATTTTGCGTTGGGAAATTGGTACGTAAAGAGAGATAGAGTTAAATATTTCCCTGTAAAATTTGAATATTGCATCATTTATAGTTAGATTATCAAAATTGAAAGGGGCTTTTTTAAGGTATTCATTGATTTGGTGGAAATTTGCTTTGTGAAAATCGTGAGAAGGCAAAGCTGTGGAAGGGGTGTTCTGTAAAGGAGAATCGTGAAAAAAGGAAAGAGTGACTATTCAGAAATATAACATTCACTTACGTATCATTTAAATCCACGTACAAATAATTTTGCACACTACTGTTATCATTTGAATATTCTCTTTTCTCTTGTATTTTTCTTTTAACAATGTACCGTACGCAAATATTGTATTTTCTCTTGCTCTTGAATCACACCATACTTTGTACCGATTTCTTTTTTGCTCTTGAATCATGCCACACTTTGTACCGCTACTTTGCACGGGTAGTTCGCAGCTCAGAATAGTTTGTATTGTAACTCTCATTCGACATTTGGAAGTCAAGCAATAAAGTTGTAACTTCTTTTCGATTTCGTTTTGCTTCTTTCATTTCGTGTTTGGCATTTAAATCGCCGGCCAGAATGTAGAAGTTTTCTACCGAGTTCAAGCGTAGAGATCGGAAAAGTGTCTCGAGCTCTGCGATAAAAATATTGGGTTGAGGTGCTTCAGGTGCATAGGCTGATACAATGTACATTCTCTTTCCGTTTCGGAGACTATCTACTCGGGTCGCCGTTACCAGGATCTGTTGCTGGAGCCGCCCAATCTGCCCTTGGATTGCGAGCAAGATCGAACAGACATCCACCTCAGCCACCGGTGCCTTAGAGACAGGCACTGGGGCTTTAGGAACAGCCACGGGCTTTTGTACCGTCTTTCCCGAACCTGCCGCCATTTGGGCGTAGGTCAACTGGGATGTGACGGCTGGTGTTTGGAAGCGACCCGAGGGACGCTTCTCCTCGACCTTCTGCTTACGGGCCAGGTTTTCTTTCTTGATGTCCTGGAACTTAGGACATCCCCGATAGTTTGCAGGGTGCCCTCGGTTCCTACACAAGACACACTCGAGCTGCTCTCTATCCGCCACCTTGTCTTTCCCAAGGTCGCATTCCTCGTTCTTGTGGTTCTTTGCACACTTAACGCATCGAGGCTGCATTTCGCAGTTCGACGCGGCATGCCCGAACCTTTGGCAGCGGATACATTGCAAAATGTTTCCGCTCCTCTTTAATGTGTCCCATGTGACAGTCTGGGACGCTAAGGTGGTGATAGTCCTTAACCTCTCCAGCTTGCTGCTGGGTGTGAGCTGTACCAAGAAGAAGGGAATAACTCGCTTCTCCCGTCGGGAGCTCACCGTATAGAATGGCTTAACCCCCACGAATTTGAGGTCGTCACTCTCGAACTCTTTGAGCTCTGAGAGCATTTCCTCGGGGTCTGCAATCGACTCCACGCCTTTAAGGAGCATTGTCCGCAACCTCTCGGCCTTCGGCGTGAAGGAGAAAAATTCCGTTGTGGACTCCTTCAATAAGCTTTTTATACGCTTATGCTGCTCCAGTGTCTTGCACCGAACAGCATAGCGTTTTTGGCCTAAACATTTAATTTCAAAATTGCCTACACCAATAGCATACTTACAGAGATCGATGGTCTCTCGTAGGGCCGTGGTATAGGTGAAGATGGGTGGCACTTTCTCCTTTTTAGGACGTTGCTGCTGCTTCTGCTGCTGCGGCTGTTGTTGCTGCTGCTGCGGCTGTTGTTGCTGCTGCTGCGGCTGTTGTTGCTGCTGCTGCGGCTGTTGTTGTTGCTGCTGCTGTTGCGGCTGTTGTTGTTGCTGCTGTTGCTGTTGCTGTTGTTTCTCCTGCTATGGCTGTTGTTGCTGCTGCTTTTTCTGCGGCTGCTGTTGTTGTTGCTGCTTTTGCAGTGGGGCGGCTGTTGCCTGCTCTAAATCCCTCTTCTTTATTTCCTTCAGCTTATCAACTACGGCCTGCAGCTGGGCACGTAGGATACGCTCTTTCTGCTCCAGTTCGCTACGCACTTCCTCCGTAACCGAATATAAAAGTGGGGCGAAGGGGTTATTGTCTCCCGTGTAGCGACCTTCCCTACCATAGGCAAGGTAGGCAGTATCCGCTTCCACGGGGATCGCTGGTTTTGGTTGTTGTTGTCCAGCTGCTTTCGACGTTGATGGTGTTGGTGATGGCATCCCTTTCCTCGCTTCGACCTGCAGCTTTTCAGTCGAAGTAGCGAGAGAGGGGCGCTTAATTAGATTGGGCCTCGGGTTGGCCCTTCTGCGCCTCTTCATGACGACGGTCGGTGTTGCGAAATCGGATGATAAATCACCCGACTCCGACCCCGTACGACGCACGGGTTTTCCCCCGCCGTCTCCCGACATTTCCTCCTGCTACTTCCAACTAATTGAGAAGCAGCAGAAAGAAACAGAGAAAACACACACAAAAAAACTTTCTTCCCGACTTGCGATCCGAACCGGCGGCCTTCCGACTGCGGTTCGGGCACTTAACCACTGGGCTAATTGCGGTTCCGCGAATACTTCGCCTAAACGCGCACTTATACTTTTTTATTGTTTTTTTTGTTTCTACCGTAAACAAGCCGAAACACTACCTTCCACTTCACTGGTCTGTGATCAACTGGGTTGGGCACTTAACCACTGGGCTAATTCGAGTTCCACGAATACTTCGCCTAAACGCGCACTTATATTGTTTATAATTGTTTTTACATTTTGCTAGCCGAAACACTACCTATTCCTTCACTGGTCTGTGATCAACTGATAGGGTTGGAAGATGGCGGGGAGGTGCTGCTATTTTCGTCCGCAGAGAAATAAATTGCAAATTTGTGAGGAAGGCGCCAGTGAGATTGACTATGGATTTCTAGAAATATTATGTAATGAAAACAAAATCTTACTGGGCTCAGTGTACAGGCCGAAAAACAATATACATAGATACAACAATGATTATAAGAGTCATGGATGAATTATTTTTTATATCACCTTTTGTTATCGTTGCTGGCGACTTTAACAGCAACATACTTAATGATTCGTCTCTGGTATACAATATGAGTACCTTAAATCTTTTTCCGTAAATACATCATTACCGACTCATTTTACTAGCCATAGCAGTACTCTTCTTGATGTATTTTTTGTCAGCCATCTGTACAAAGTTCTAAATTTTAATCAAATCTCAGTTCCTGTTTTTTTCGCGTCACGATTTAATCCATATGACTTTTCAATGTGATCCTCTGATTTTAAGTAGAACCATAAGTTTTCGTGATTTCAAACATATAAATTTGCGTCAGTTGGAAGATGATTTAAAGAAAATAGAATGGTTTCGGGTTTATGGAATGCTTGCTGTTGACGATCAAGTATCTTTCATTCAAGAAAACGTAAAAAGCTTATTTGAATCACACGTTCCCTTAGTTACAAAGAATGTTACAAGAAAAAATATTCCATGGTTCAACACTCATATAAAAAAACTGATTTTTAAACGTGACCAGGCTTATAAATGTTGGAAATGTTTTCGATTAAATGTGTTGTACAATGAATTTAAAAGGTTGAGAAATAAGGTAACAACTGAGATACGCGAGGCAAAGAGACGCTATTTTGCCCCGCGACTGGACCCCTCTCAAGCTGGACACACACTCTGGAAAAACCTACGAGACATTGGTGTTGGCAAACAAAATAATAGTACCTATGACAATATTGACTGCAATGAACTCAATAGGAAATTTTTATCTCTTCCAAGTCCAGAAGTCATCGATGATACAACGACCTTATCATATGAGAACAACTTGTTTTCGTTTCCATGTTTTAGTTTTTCGCCAGTAGATGAAGCTGTCTTAGGGAGCTGCATTCGTATAAAATCAAATTCAATTGGATGAAATTCATCCGATTTTCATTAAAGCTATACTTCCATATATTCTAAAGTACATAACGCACCTTTTTAATACAATTTTATCGTCGAAAGTCTTTCCTTCTGCTTGGAAACAAGCAAAGATTATACCAATCCCAAAAAAAATCAAAATGAATTTAGACCTATTGCCATTCTACCATTTCTTTCCAAGGTCTTGGAAAGGATAATGATGCCCAGATAAGAAAATATTCAACTGACAACAACTGGTTATGTATAAATCAGTCTGGATTCCGTCCGAAACACAGCTGTACTACAACTCTTGTAAATGTTGTTGAAAACATAAGGCAAGCTGTTGACCGTGACAATGTTACTTTTCTCATTCTCTTGGACTTTTCTAAGGCGTTTGACACGGTCAGCCATAAAGTCCTGTGTAGCAAGCTTAAGGATTTAATTAATGTTCATAGTTGGTCACAGAAAAATGGACTCTGCGTAAACCCACTCAATTCTAAATGCCTGGTAATTTTAAGAAAGTCCATTGACACGTCTGACTTCCCCAATACTTATACTTAAATAATAAGCAAATTGAATTTGTCGAATCTGTTAAAAACTTAGGTATAACCTTTACAAAGACGCTTTCTTGGAATTACCACATCAGATTGACAATCGGAAGGGTTTATGGAGGGCTTCGTCAACTGTGGAGCAATCATAAAATAACACCCTTAAAAACGCGCATTATCTTGGCCAAAATTATATTACTTAATGTTGCTTATAGCTAGGTGTAGCTAGGTATATCTTTGGATTAAGAAAATACGACCATATTTTTGAATATTCCAAATCAATATATGGCCTTACTCTTGAAAATCTGTTCAAACTTAGAACGTTAACCTTACTGAATAATATCTTACAAACACGTCAGCCACCTTACCTTTATAATAAGATACGTTATTCGCGTTCTTCTAGATCTTTGAATCTCATACCATTTCGTTATGCATTTTTAATATCTGAGCGCCAATTTTTTATAAACGCGATACGTCTGTGGAACTCTCTACCCCGATCTTTAAGGATGATAAGCTGTACTGGGCTAGTATTTGGAGACCTTGAGTTAGTGATGATTTTCTTTTTGTTTTTTTTTGTTTTTGTACTTATATTCATCAAAATTAAAATTATATACATATATACTTTTTTTTTTTTTTTTCTCCCTCTTTCTTAATTTGCTTTCATATTGTTATCCTTTGTTGTAACTTATAACACATCATGTACGTTAAATAATTAAGCTTATACTATCTAAGAAGATATTGTATCTTATTGTATAAGTCTATACGAATAAATATATGAATATGAATTATAATAAGAATCTAAGACAGTTCAAGGGTGATTTGATCTCATCGAGTACATTCAATCTGAATAATAATTGGTGTTCAGCCAATATAGTTTTTTGTTTTTTCTAAAAAACAATAAAGCAAAAGTATATCTAAGACTACATGGTAATTGAAAGGAAACTGATATTGGAGTACTATCTAAATATGTGGTAGACTCTTTAACCGTAAGGACAGGTTGGCCGAGTCGATGGTGACTTATTTCATTCTATGGTAATAATGCTGCTTGATTGCATCTGTACGACGTTGTACTACGGCATACGACAGATCCAATTTCTTTAATTTGTGTAAATTCTGTGATAAGGCACTGGGGCGGAAATCGACACCGCTCATGTCTAGTTCGCGTCCGCGGGTAGTTGTTGTTGTAATTCTGGGCGAGGTCGACGATATCGAATACTAGCTACGGTTATATGTAGATAATCATTGAACTGCTGTTTCATTCTGTATTCGGCTTGCGACTACCGATGATACCCTGGCTCGTTGACGGCGGTGTTGCGGTAGCGGATGATGGCGAGCGATTGGTTGGCCCCATATCATGGCGTTTCTTGCCGCAACTATAGCATACTTTTTGTTGTAGTTACGATTTTTCTTCTTGTTCTTCTTCTTTTTTCCAACACTGACCATTAATTACTCGAGGGGTTCACGTTTGAGTGGTGTTAAAACGCGTTCGTTTTCGATAATTGCTTGTTTGCCTGTCGGCGTGAGACTTGTCGAACTGAATAAAGCTACCCATGGCGGTTGATTCTCATGGTTCAGTATTGGTTGAGCCGCCGTGAGCTTCGGTTGTCTGTCTTGTATATCTTCCAATGTAATTAATAATTGTCATCCACTCTATGTATAAGTTACCTTTAATTATATTGAATTACAAATTACTTGATTTGAGTATTTACATAAAACACCAAAATATAAAAGTGGCGACGAGATTTTAAGCAAACCGTGCGTGTATATTCTAACCTAAATATTCTAAGTTCGTACAATGCCTGCATCAAGTGAAATGTCGGATGTAGTTGCAAAGCTACTCAAATCTCTTTCATGGAGAGACAAATCTAGTCAGGAAGTAGCAGTAGCAACACCATTTCAAGCATTCCACCATTCCAGCCATTCGACAAGGACAGTGTAGTTGGGAAACCTATTTTCAACAGCTGGAACAACATTTTGAAGCATACAACGTCACATCGCAAGATAAGAGAAAAGCATATCTTCTTTCTTGGCTTGGCGCAGAAACCTATGAACTGTTACAAAAGCTATTTGGGTCATGCAAGTTAGCCAACAAGACATACAGTGATATCACACAAAAGCTTTCAGAACATTTCCATGCCAAAATCCATGTGTGCACAGCACGTCATGAGTTCTTTAAATGCAGAATGCAGCCGAATCAAAGCTATTCGGAATGGATAGCTGATTTGCGAGGGCTTGCACGTCAATGTCAATTCATTTGCTCAGATGATAGTGTACGAACCGCAACTTTGCAAAAAGCTAACGCATCTCTGTCAGATGTCATTTTAATTGCAGAAGCCTATGAAGCTACACAAAAATCTCTTCAAGCTCTGAGAAACGACCCAGGTTGTGTAGAAGTAAATAAAATAAGTGGTAAGCAATTTGGGAAAAAGCAAAACAACAAAAAGTTTCCACAACTGCGTAGGCAATCCTGTTCTGGGTGTTTTGTACATCATCAATGAGACGATTGTAAATTCCTAGAGGCAACATGCTGTAAATGTGGGAGAAAAGGCCATATCTCACCTCTATGCCAGAGCAGTTTTAAAAGCAAATCACTCCGCCAGACGAATAACCAAAAAGGTGAGCATATTTACAATATTGAACATATCCTTTCGGTAAAAAATGTCCGCACTCATAATAAGCTACTGATCGACGTTGTGGTTAATGGCACAAAAATGGAATTTCTATTGGATACGGGCGCAAGTGCAACTGTCATTGGTATCCCGGGATTTAAACAGCTGAACTATCCCAAATGCCAGCCTCCCTCATGCAGACTGAAAGGATTCGGCGCAAGCAGTATACCTATCCTTGGTGAAACAATGGTAACAGCAAATTTTAATGGGGAATCTCACAGGTTACCTCTGTAGATCGCTAATGCACCGGATGCTGATAACATATTTGGACTCGATGGGCGCAGATATTTGGGCTGGAAATAAAGTTTCCAGCTGGTCATATTTTATTAAAGAGCGAACGGGTAAATACAATATTACCACTCAAACACCTACCAGTCTCCATGATGGACGTCAATAAACTTTTATCAGCATATCCGAAACTTTTGTCAAACAGTTTAGGTTGCTGCAACAGCTTCGAAGCTCACCTTTATTTAAAGCCACATGCAATACCAAGGTTTTTCAAGGCAAGACCAATACCATTTGCACAATTAGAAGCCTTCAAAACAGAGCGATGCGATTGACGGAGTCAGGAATATGGAAACCAATACGTTTTAGCCAGTGGGCAGCCCCTATTGTGGTAGTAACAAAACAAAGTAAGAAATTGAGGATATGCGGCGATTTCAAGGTAACGATAAATCCTCAGATAGAGGTTGATCAATACCCCGCCCAGAAGACCTTTTTCATAAGCTTGCAAACGGACTATTATTTAGTAAAATTGACATGTCTGATGCATATCTGCAAATAAAATTGGATGACGAATCGAAGCAGCTTGCCGTGGTCAATACTCCCATAGGACTTTTCCAGTATGAACGCCTACTCTTTGGAATTGCAAGCGCTCCAGCTATATTCCAGCGGACACTCGAAATGATCCTCAGCAACCTGGACTGTGCTATTTACCTTGACGATATATTGGTCACAGGTAAAACATATGAAGATCACATACATAATTTGAACGCGGTTCTTCAGCGACTTCAGGAGAACGGTTTACGTATCAATCGAAATAAGTGTCAGTTTTTCCAAGAGGAGCCCTTCGGTGACTAGACTAGCCGCTTTAGAAAAGCTACGTAGACCGCGACAACTTAAGGAATTGGAGAGCTTTATGGGCAAGGTAAATTATTACAATAAATTCGTTAATAACTTCTTCCAACTTGCAGCTCCATTGAATGCCTTAAGAAAGAAAAACACATCTTTTTCGTGGAAATCCGAGCACGAAAGCGCCTTTCAAACTATTAAACAAAAAATAATACATGCAACACGCTTATCACACTTTCATCCAGAATTGCCATTAGTACTTGCAGCGGATGCATCATCAATTGGAATTGGAGCCGCAATATCGCATATTACATCAGAGGGTTCGGAAAGACCTATTGCGTTTGCCTCAAAAACCCTCAACGAACATCAGCGTCGATATTCACAAATAGAGAAGGAAGCCCTGGCAATTATTTATGGTGTCACCAAGTTTCATCAATACCTGTGCGGCCGGAAATTTATCTTGCTGACTGACCATAAACCTCTTATAACGATATTTCATCCCAACAAAGGACTTCCAACAACAACATTAAATCGATTACAGCGCTGGGCTATTACATTAATGAGCTATTCGTACGAAATTCGCTATAGTCCAACAGAAAAACATTCAAATGTGGATGCGCTTTCAAGACTACCAGTCGGCCCAGATATCAGTTTTGACCAACATGAAGTTTCATGTTTCGAAATATCAATGTTACAAGAGGATCAAATTAATATATTCCCTATAAAAGCTAATGACATCGCTCGTCATACCATTTCCGATTCAGACCTCAAGAAAGTTTCATGCTACATACGGAATGGATGGCCCACTCAATTGCCGCCAAATGAAAGCCACCTTCAGCCATACTTTATCCGCAAGGCATCACTAACGCAGTACAAAGGAGTAATTTTACTGGAAATGGAAAAACATGCTACATCAAGGACACTGGGTAATGGTGCGAATGAAACAACTAGCCAGAATACATTGCTGGTGGCCCAAAATTGATACCGAAATCGAAGCTTTCGTGAAGTCATGCACGATTTGTCAACGCCATTGCCCGTCTCCTCCAAAATAGTTTCCACATTTGTACTTTGAGCAAGACGACTTTGAAGAGTTTGACTTTCTTGAATTATAGCGACGAGCTGATCTTCGAGCTCGCTGACTCGTTGCTATTCCGACAGCAGAGTCTTTTTCTTTGTTTCAATCATTGACTATTCTAATAATATCCTCGTTGTCCTCATCACCAGCCAGGCTCGAATTGAAGGGTTCACTATGCGAACTATCACTAATTCCTGTCGAGTTCGCATTTTTATTATTATTGGCACTACTGGATTGGAAACTGCAGTTCTCCGGATTGGTTGTATTGGCATGAAAACTCTCGGCATCACCTTCGCGGCAGTTTTTGATTCCCGTTCTTGATGACGTAAAACTGTTGCTAATGATCTGTTTTGGCGTTGTTCCTCTCCTGCAATACTCTGTAATTTTTTCGTCGTTCTATTGTCAGTGTCTCTCTGGTGTCCTCGACATTTGCTCTTCCCAACCGCTTTCTAGAGATTCTATATTATGATGAAGGGTTTTAACATGTTTCTTATGATTAGTATTTTCGACAGTGAGGCGATGATTCGTATGTTCCAAGTCCTGGACACCGACTTCTAATTGTTCATAGACTTACAGCCGGGAATGGTTGACTTCATGCAGCTGCCTGCTTTTGCAGATAGATCATTTCTTGAGCTTGATCGTCTATGATATTTTGATGATGTTTCAGATTTGTTTCAAATTCTTTGTTGCGTTCCAGTAACGTCTTTCCAAGTTCCGCAGCTAGCTGTAAATCTGTTTTGGTCCATTTGTCATAGTCAAAAAAAAAAAAGGTCTAAACTTTTTTTTTTAATTTTTTAATCAAATTTCTGAGTTTGCATGCGAATTTTTCCAAAACAAATAATTTAACTTAAATTTCAGATTAAAGAACAAGTTTCTGGCTTTCGAAACCATTATAGTAGTTCATTGTAAGTGTTGCCGTTGTTTTTTGTTTCATTTTAAGTCTTTTTTTTCTAAAATTGTCCCTACCTCCTAAACGGGGCGAGACGGGCCCCCCCTCCCATAATAAAAAATGCTTGTTTTTGACCCCTCTACAAAAAAACCGTTATCAATTTTTGGCGCCAAAATTGTCGTACTCTCCCCGTGTCGAGCATACACAGCAGTCGGTAGGCCGAGGGATATTCCAGGCCTCCCTTAACCTTGCTGATTAAAACTAATCGTTGTTTGTTCCAGTTATTCCTTTGTTTGTAGGGGGTGATTTCAGATGGTCCACCATCTCCTTTGCTTTTAAGGGAATCATAACCGAGCTGTTAGCCTGAGCTCCTAATATATGCATCACCACCTTATAGTTAGGCTCTCAAGGGTCGTTGCTTAGGTCTTGGCGGAGTTCCTCCACTTTCATATCTTGCTCGTATTGATGGTCCGCCTGAGCCCCAATTGGCGCTTCTGAACTCCGTCAAAGGTTCGCTAGATTCTGCGTCTTGTCTTCTGGGCTTTGAGGGAGCTTGAGGGTAGTCGTATGTGTCATCCCCTTTCAGCGGGCCCTTAATAGATTCAGCCGGCTTTCAATGGATGGCTATGATATCCATTGATTCCTTCAATTGGAAGAGGCACTTTTTAATGCTTCGGCTGCAGGTTTCACATGTGACCAATATGTCTTGTCTTCAACGTGGGTATATTCCCTTAGAAGGCATCGGGTGAGCCCGTAGAGTTCCCGAAAGCTTCTCCGGAACGGGTCTGATATGTGAACATAACTTTATAACAATAAGAAACCTTGGGAGCCAAGTGTTCCACTCTCAAGGTAACGCTGGATTGTTTAAAGTTGATTTTGCGGTCATAGGATATCGCATGCGTTCTTCTCTTTGACCGACGCCGATACTAGAGATCCGATTACTTGTACCGTAACTGAATTCTTCCTCTTCGTAACGTTCATCAATATGGTTTCTTGAAAACTTAAATTATCAAAAATAATAATAATGATAAAATTAATAGAAATTATAAAAGTGGGTCGTGGTTTGTTCAGATTCTTAAAACTTGAAAGCGACTGGACCAAATTGGATACCTCTTTTGGCGGAGTTGTTCGTAATTTCTACGGGTAGGTTTAGGAAAAAAGAAAAGTCGAAACATTTTTAACATTTCTTCGAATCAATTTAATTTTTATCATTTTTCGAATGACTGAAATCGAGTAAAATATTATAGTGTACATTTACGAAATATATCGTTTCAAATCAGTGGATTATCAATTTCCTCGTAATATTATTGATATTTCGATCACACATAAGTGAGTTCATCGTTTTTGTTTGGAATAGATCGGTAATCGATTTGTTTTGATTTTCCAGTTGATTTCCAAATTTCAATTGAATCTTTTTTTTTCGTTCGTTTGCTTTTTTCACTTTGGCTATTTCAAAGGTAAATTATTGATTAGTGAAAACTTCATGCGTGATATTTATTACGATGCCAAGAAGATGTAATGATAACGACGAAATGTCGCAGCACGTCGAATATAAGAGGAACGTGCATGGCGCACGTCAGTCAGAAGAGATCAACGAAGCTTACAATGAGCAAGAGCGATTGAGAATGAGAGATGTTCGTGCTCGACAAAGTGGTGAAGCCAGATCACAATTCGTCCGGTGAACATTGAACTTGCAGCCTTTCGATATGAACTAAACATTTAGTACAAAGCGCACGCATCAGTTCAATTCGACAGAGGTCTGTCGTTTATCGGCATTGCAATGCAGTTAAATTTGAAATAGAACCGCTTGGAGTGTGTTGCGCGAGCGGCAAGGTGAAACTGCCAGACTTGCTTCCACCACCATAGCCATTGCCCACGCTGGTTTACGGTGAATCCCCACATTAAATTGGTGATAAAATTGTAAATGAACGAAAATACAATCCAACATTCAAGGCAATTTCACCAAGATCAGCGACAATGCTAATACACCAACACTAACAACTATACAGATTCATGGTCAAATTTTTCATCTACCTGGATCACTGTTGCCGCATCCAGATCAAGAACACAAATGTCTTCAAATATGCATACTTTCTTCGAGATTCACATGATGAAATAAATCGGCGTTGTACTATCTTTAATACAACGAAAAGAGAAATAGTCCAGCGATTGCAGCAAATATTACACAAACCCATTGAGCTCATCACACTGTTTACGACTTCGTAGGAGAAGATGCCACCCGATGATCACAGCGTTTTAAAAGCGCCAAAAAGACCAGCACGAACTCATGAACAACGATACAATGCACCTACAGTTCTTGAAATATCGATCGTTGTTGTTGGTAACATTTGGAATCGTGTGATATAGTCATCAAACGCCGAACTGAATACGTAGTAGAGCGAATACATGAGACACATCGATCGTATGACGCACTGCAATATCCGCTTATGTTCTACCATTGTTAAAAAATAGAATATGTGAAATATACGTGCACTACATTTTTTTTATTATTATTCATTATGCCATATGTATAACTCTCTCTTTTTATTAAAATCACGCGTTTTGTTTTTTTTTTTTTCTTCCTTTTTTTTTATATATATATATACCCTGCCTACGAGCAGACTTTCAGTTTTGCTTTTGAGTTTGTACCGATCATTAAATAAAAGTTAATTTCCTCGAGTTATAAAGGAGACGTCTTTTTTTCGTGATTATCGGGATTTTCAACATTTGGTGCCGAAACCCGGGACGGCTCATTGGAAGTTAACGAAATCGTGTCTAAAGTTCGAAACGCGTCATATACGATACCGCAATGGAATTGGCGACACGTGCTGCTTATCGAGGCCAATTAACCAAAGTTATAAAGGCGGCGTCTGATTCCTTCCATAGAATCGCAACTAAATGATGGTGCAGATTTCGACGCAATCGAAGAGGAATTGACCATGTACATGAACCGGTTAAAAGCAATAAATGATAGTTTGAGCACGGTCAATCAAAGGATCCTCGAAAGGGAGCTCATTAAATCAGAGTTTGAACAGGAGATCACTAGGACAGCTGAGTATGAAGATTCTGCAGTTACAACTTTGTCGCGCTTAGAGAGCAGAATAAAAAGATTAATTGCAAAAAGTCGTCCAACGCAGATTATCAGCAAGGTCGAGGAAACGCAACATCAGAGGCCAACTCAAAGCAACGTCAGTCTGCCCAAACTCACTCTCAAAAAATTCGATGGTAGCATAAAGGAGTGGCTTCCCTTTTGGGAACAGTTTCGGATATCTGTTCACGAAAATTCATCGTTATCTGCTATCGAAAGATTTAATTACCTGGAGTCATGTTTGGTAGGTGCCGCCAAAAAGGTTGTAATGGGATTTACAGCGTCCGAAAGTTGCTACGATGCAGCTATAGCATTGCTTCAAGAGCAATACGGAGATGTTGAACGATTAATTGATAATCACATTCAACAACTTGTTTCACTCCGACCAGTGCATTCATGTTCGGACGTTCATGGTCTTCGAAATTTATATAATTACGTCATCACAAGCAGAAGATAATTAACGACCTTAAATGTGCCACCTAGCCAATATGACGTCATGCTCAAATCAATTCTTCTACGGTGTTTACCAACGGAAATGAGAACAAACTATCATCGACTAAGGGAAAGGGACGACGGAATGAAGGAAGATCATATAGGAGGTGGAACTAATAGCTCATCTTCGTCTGCAGTGTCAGCCAACGGACGCATTAACAGAATCATGGAGTTCCTAAGAACGGAGATCGAAGCAATGGAAAGGAGTAAGATAGCAAATACCAATACCCAGTGTCACGCAAAAACGACAAGCAATACTACCGCGGCAAGCTTAGTTACATTGCATGAAAATGATAAATGTGTCTTTTGTCACTCTTCTTCCCATGAAACGAAAGATTGCGATTCTACATTCACTTTGGCGCAGAAAAGGGACATTTTAGCCAAAAGCGATCGGTGCTTCCGATGTGCGAAAAAGGGACACTCGTCCAAAAAATGCAGAAGTGCCAAATGGATCAAATGTCAAAAATGTAAAGGAAATCACATTACATCAATGTGTGACCCGAAGTTTCAGAAGAGTGGCAATAATACAAGTGACAGCCATGAAAAGAAAGAGAAAACGGAAGCTGTGTCATCTAATTTAATGTGTAACTCTCAGAGTGAGTACAACAATATTCTTTTAAAAACGGCCAGATGTGTTGGAGTAGGGCAGAGACAGGCGAACGATCTACTGCTTCGAGTTGTCATCGACGGTGGTAGTCAAAATTCGTATATTTGCGAAAGTGTTGCGAAGAGGTTACGGCTTCCCGAAGCGGGCAAAGTAAAAATGACTGTCGTTCCTTTCGGTTCAACATTTAGTCCTCCACAGGAAACGTTGTCCAAGGTGAAAATTCATCTAAGAAGCCAATACGACCGTCGTGTAGCAGTGGAAATAAAAGCATTGGTTGTACCCCAAATATGCATTGATTTGCTTGATGCTCCAAACGAAAAATGTTCATCCTTTACTAATTTCAGACTAGCAGACAAAATTGTGGTTCAAGACATAATCGCGGAAGACGGGCTGAGTATGTTGATTGGCGCTGATTTTTACTGGGACGTGGTAACTGGTAAACAAAGGCAAGTTGCTAAACGGTTAAAGGCTGTAGAAACCTTGTTTGGATGGACCATGCAAGGGCACCATAGACACTTGAATCCTCAACATTCTGGTGCTGGAACAACATTTTTCGTGTCAAGAAAAAAATTCATAGAAGAGCAGGACAATCTAGCAACGATGTGGGCACTGGAAACAATTGGAATACAAGGCGAGGAGGAAGAAAGGAATGCGTTGACAAAAACCTTAACTCAGCAGTGCATTAAAAGGCTGGGGAATCGATATGAAGCGGCGTTACCTTGGAAGGATGTCGGTTCGAGTTTCAGTGGTGACAGAAAGGAAGCCATCAAGCGCGTTGATTCTCTAGTACGGCGACTTTCGAAAGATCCGAAGAAATTGGCTGAATACAATGCCGCTATTCAAAAGCTACTCAGTGACGGAATAGCAGAACAAATTACAGGTAAGCCATCAAAAAGGTTATTTTATCTTCCCCATCATCCAATTTACAAGGAATCCAGTGAGACTACTCGGTTGCGGATTGTGTTTGACGCCTCGTTAAGCACCCTCGCCCCACAGATAAGCACCCATCTCTAAATAGTTTTTTGGTAACCGGAACCAATTTGTTGGCTGATGTGCATGCAATTTTGCTTAACTTCAGAATGGGGCCGTTCGCTATTGTAGCTGATATAGAGAAGGCCTTCCTCCAGATCTTACTCGCTGAAGAGGACCGAGATTCCCATCGCTTTATCTGGTTCTCCTCCATCAAAGACCGTATCTACCAAGACCTTCGAATTACCCGCGTCACGTTTGGAGTAAACTGCAGTCCATTCTTACTCTCTGGGACTATTCAACACCATCTGAGTAAATACCAAGAGAAGTATCCGCGTACAATCAAGGCCCTAACAAACGCGTTTTATATGGATGATTTGGTCCTAAGTTTCAACACAGAAGAGGAGGGTCAAGCACTTTATACCGAGTCGTTGAAAATCATGAAGGAAGCTTCCATGCCGCTAAGGAAATGGCAATCGAATTGCATAAAAGTACGTTCAATGTTTGAAAATGAAGAGCCAAGGAGTAGTCAGAAGGTTCTCGGACTTATATGGCACATTTATACTGACGAATTGCATGTACCCTTAAAATCGTTAGAAAGTCTGCACCTGAATACATTGATAGCGAGCAAAAGGAATGTGCTTCAAGTAATAGCTCGGATTTATGATCCTTTAGGAATTGTTTCACCCACAATTATACGATTGAAGATTTTGTTCCAATTAATTTGGAAAAGGAAGTTGGGATGGGACGAGGCGATTCCGACTGATCTCTTGTCAGAGTGGAAGGAGGCAATTACAGGGGTTCTACAATTAGGGGATATGGTCATACCGAGGGCCGCACTACCAATGATAGGAACAAACATTATATATATACATATTTTCGCGGATGCTAGCTTAAAGGCATATGGTGCCGTGGCCTATGTAAAATGTATCAATAAACAAGGTCAAGTAAATGTTTCATTTCTATGCGCGAAAAGTAGGGTTGCACCATTGAAGGACAACAACGACGGAGAATTAACTCTGCCAAAACTAGAGCTTACCGCCAATTTGATAGCAGCTAGGCTTTGCGACTATTTAAGGAAAACTCTTAAGGTGACTGTACAGAAATTCCTTCTGTGGTCAGATTCCAAAGTAGCACTTAATTGGATTTATGGCGACTCCCAACGTTGGAAGCCCTACATACAAAGTCGAGTGATGGAAATCAGACGTAAAACCAGATTGGTCGATTGGGGGCATTGTCGTGGAAAGGAAAATCCGGCAGATCTAATTACACGGGGCATATCAGGTGATAAACTACTGAAAACTCCTATCTGGCTTCGCGGACCTGACTGGCTGCATAAATTATCGGATGATCAGTGCAACACAAATTGTTTCACTAAGTCAAGTCCCTCTTTTCAAACGGCATTATTCACGGAATTGGATGTGGATGTTCCTAAGCGAAATGATCCACTAATGAATTTTGAGCAATTTAATAGTTGGATGAAACTATTAAGAATAACCGCTTGGATCCAACGTTTTGCCAGAGCCTGCCAAAGGAAATCCAGAGAAAGGTGTGCGCAGTTAACAGCAGAAGAGCTTGACTCAGCCGAACATTATTGGATCAGGTATGTCCAAAATTATGCTTTTGCTAACGAGATTCAATATTTACAGAAAGGCCAGTGTATACGTGGCAAGTCTCCATTAGCTGAATTATGTCCTTTTTTGGATGTCAATGGACTCTTGAGGTTGGGTGGTCGCCAGCAATTTTTGGATGACACATTCGATATAAAACACCCGAAGATCCTTCCATCGGACTCAAAAATTGTTACGATGCTTATTGAAGACTGCCATTTAAGAATGCTACACACGGGTGTTAACACTGTTTGGGCTAAGCTAAGAGAGCAATTTTGGATTTTAAAGGGCCGGCAACTCATCAAAAAGGTAATCAAAAAATGTTTCACTTGTAAGAAGCTCTTTGGCGCACCAGCTGTTCAACCATTTGCTCCACTGCCGAAAGAGAGGATTACATTGACCAGAGCGTTTGACAACGTCGGCGTCGACTTTGCGGGTCCATTATTCTACGCTACAGATTCCAACAAGGTTATGCAGAAATCCTACTTGATGATTTTCACGTGTGCAGCAGTTCGAGCGGTTCACTTAGAACTCGTTGCTAGCATGTCAACCGAAGGATGTTTAATGGCAATTCGACGTTTTATTGCCCGATGAGGGGTTCCATCGACTATCTACTCTGATAACGCGAAAACATTTCGTCGAGCAGCGTTGGAGTTAAAGGAGGCCGTGGGGTTGCCAGATGATGATATGTTGCAAGACTTTCTCACCCAAAAACGCATAAAATGGAACTTCATTGTCGAAAGAGCGCCATGGTGGGGTGGGTTTTGGGAGAGATTGATCCGCACGATAAAAAACATCTTGAAGACGGTAATCGGGAGAGTGAATCTTAATTTTGACCAACTCCGAACCTTCCTCGCCGAAGCCGAAGCAATCATCAATGAAAGGCCAATCACTTATATGTCTTCTGACCCCTTGGATTTAACTCCCCTTTCACCCTCAAAATTTTTATCGCTCATATTTCGCGCGAAGAAGGCCAATAGCCTCGCTTTCGAGACGAACAGTGACATCCAAGCTCTTTGGAAACAACGCTTTAAATACACCAGCAAACTATGGCAGCGATGGAGAGTCGAATATTTGCAGTCGTTGCGGCTGTTTCACACAAATATAACAAAAGGCTCCACAGCATTAAATGAAGGTGACGTCGTTCTATTGTTTGACAACGCAAGACCGAGAATTCACTGGCAGTTAGCTTTGATTCGAAGGGCCTTTCCTGGTAGAGATGGGCGCATACGATCCTGTGAAATCCGATGTGGCGATGGCAAAATTTTGCGAAGACCAGTTCAATTATTATACCCTTTGGAACTTGGCCCGGCGGAGGGTGTTAAAAAATAGAATATGTGAAATATACGTGCACTACATTTTTTTTTATTATTATTCATTATGCCATATGTATAACTCTCTCTTTTTATTAAAATCACGCGTTTTGTTTTTTTTTTTTTTCTTCCTTTTTTTTTATATACATACTCTGCCTACGAGCAGACTTTCAGTTTTGCTTTTGAGTTTGTACCGATCATTAAATAAAAGTTAATTTCCTCGAGTTATAAAGGAGTCGTCTTTTTTTCGTGATTATCGGGATTTTCAACAACCATGGTGAAGACAGATATGACTTGAGATACGAGTACAACATAAAAAATCCGGCCAAATAGTTAGTGCAAAAACAAAAACACTCTTGATTGTCACTTCATAAATTGTAAATGTTTAGGGGTTGCCAAAACATTGACAAATACTTACTGAGATATCACCGGTTGTGTCAACAATATGCAAATGATATGTACGTTAAGGTTGAGACAGAACGTCTCATATACATCATATACAATCAGGCTAAGTTGCGATCTGAAGAATACATTCACTTCTGGGATGCGGTCAATAGCGATACAGATATTACAGACGTTGCCCGACAGACAATTTTACCAAAAATATACATTAGCAGTCCGAGTCACATGCAGGAGAAATCCCAGGACGCGATGACTTACATACTCAATTATATATGGCCGGATTTGTTTGTGACGTTTACTTGCAATCCAAAATGGCAAGTTATCACATCCCGATCAATCACCAAGTCAGGCATGTCGCATCTTTTCGATGTGTAACTCTTGGTGATTTCCTATTGAACTGACATTCCGAGTTGCAGTGGTTATTACATGGTGCATCTCTTTATTTCGCATTGTTGCACATCAATTTGACATTTCTCTTTTACTTGTGCGCTATTCAATGCCGACGGTTGTTATCGGAATTTTTTACTATAATAAATATGTAATAGGAGGTAAATGAATTACTAGACTATGCTAAATTCATCTCATAATTATTTATGAGTTCACATGTCAATTCCTTTGTCCACTTAAAGTCATTAATTTCACTCATTTTTCTTAATTTAGCACTTATATTCATCATTTAAACAAAAAAAAATTTCTAAGCGTTTTTTTTTTTAATTTTTTAATCAAATTTTTGAGTTTTCTTGCGAATTTTTCAAAAACTGTTTATACTAATAGTTTAACTTAAATTTCAGATTAAAGAAGAAGTTTCAGGCTTTCGAAACCATTATAGTACTTCATTGTAAGTGTTGCCGTTGTTTTTTTTTTCATTTCAAGTAATTTTTTTTTATAATTGTCCGTCCCTCCTAAACGGATCGAGATAGACATCCCCCTATCATAGTAAAAAATGCTTGCTTTTGACCGCTCTACAAAAGCCGTTATCAATTTTTGCGCCAAAATTATCGTACTCTCCCCGGTTAGGCATTGCCGCACAGCTCCGTATGAGATATCAAGTCGATGAGCGGTATAGTTATGCTGGGTGCCTGGCATAATGATATACCAGTGAAGCAGACGAACTAGCCAAAATAGACACTACACTGGTGCTCTCGACTGTTAAAGAGGAAATCCATCCACCAATATAGTGCCTAAGTAGTTTTTGTCGTATTCCGAAGAAGCATAGCTCTGCTCTTTAGTGACTTTTTGCAGCGTCCGAAAACAAATTAATATTAAAATAATTGATCGGTAGCTGAAATCCGGTCAAACTCAAAACTCCATTATTATTACATGGCGTTGCAACTCGTAAAGAACCAGGGACAAGCTTCTCTCATTCACTTATGTTGCGTGTGATTTGTTTTTCACACAAATGAAATGCCGATTCCGAACGGCGAGAGCCGAGAAGCTTTTTCACGGCAAGTATACTACGGAGGGTTTGTTGTATCTAATTCAGAGCCTTGAACAAAATTAAGTAAATTTCAATCGCTTCTGGGGTTTGATATTCCATCGTTTCTCACCGTTCTGTTCTCTTATTGCCAGAGCCCTTTGTCGTTTCGAAGGCAGCAGTTGTTCACAAGGACTGTATGCTTATGTATGGCGAATGCTAGTATTAGCCTGGTACGCATTCCTGAAGATAAATCCTATATCCCTTACATTGGCTTGGTATTTCAATAGAATTAAATTACTATAATCTGTGATTTTTTCTTTTATGCTTTTTTTTTATTACGGATAGCATTTCTTCTCTGCTTTTAGTCTGATGTTCATTTGTGTGTATTTTACAGAATTTAGAAATATTGAAATTAGAGAAACAGGTTGCTACCTTGACAGTAATAAATATTAATCCTTTTTTTCAAAAAGAACGGGCTCATAATTTTCATTAATTTTGATCCTTCATTCACATGAATCTTTTCATATAATTTTTTGCGGTAAATAAAGTTGATCGGTTTTTCCTTTATAAAAATATGATCGTTGAACAGTGAACAGTGAACTGTCTTTCCATCCGGTAACAGCCCGTATTCAAGTAAATTAATTTTGTTTAATGTACAATATATATTTTACTAGGGTTCAGCTTAATGTAATTATTTGAAACAATGTGTCAAAGGTGTTCTGTTTCTTTTTCAGAAAAATTACATGTATCGATTTGTAATTTTAGATTAAAGTCAAGCAACTGTTGAATTTTTTTTTTCCATAAAAAATCTAAGTGCTCCTTTCTTTAGACTTGTAAAGAAAATAAGAATGTCGTCGAAATACACGATACTTATCTTATTTATGGATTCGCGTAATACATGGTCCTTAGCCGTTGAAATGTCGCAAGGGCGTACTTTAGTCCGTTTGCCAAAGTGCGTCATTATGTTCATAATGACCATTTTTAGCTGAAAAGACTGTTTTATGCTTATCGCAGAACTATCTCGATTTGGTAGGTCTTCAAATAAATCATTTGCTGTGACGTATTGTTTACCGAGCCTATCGAATATGTCGGCTATGTGCGGTGTTATTGAGGAATTTAATTTTTTTGTTTCAATCCAGATTTGGTCGTTTTAGGGACTTTGTCTGGACTTTATGTCTTGTTGCAGCATTCCCTTGATTTGTTTTTCAATTTCGTCAACATTTATTTCCGGATATTTTTACAATTTACAGTATTTCTTATTATTAGGTTAGAAGTTAAAGGTTGGGTCTCCTCATAAAATGAATGTTTATAAGAATAAAGGGACAAAGTTCCGAAAAGTACTCATCTCCAATTTCCTTGATTTTTTTTCTATTCATAGTCCAACACATAGAAAGTAAAACTCCAAAGCGATTTTCACCGCAAACTACTGGAAAATACCAACAGGACTTTTAAATTACTATGCATATAAAAAAATTCAGAAAAATTCGGAACTTCAGCCGAATTAAGAAAGTGTTTTAGTTTAGTTATGCCTTTCCTATGAAAAGAGAAGGAAAATTATTAATTTTCTTATTGGATTCAATACTAGAAATATTGATGGAATAAACCGATTGATTTCTGAAGATTCCTCTGATTCGTTCAAGTACATAATTATTTTTGCTTGATCTGTGATCAGTCTATCTTTGTAGTTTATGATCGCGTTGAATCTTATTAAAATGTTATTGCATGTTACCATACATCAATTCTGTGAAAATCGAGTCTTATAAATCACTTTTAAAATTAAATACATCTGGTAAACGTGCTTTGTATTTTATCTTTGATATTATTTAGCAGATATTATTCTCCCCGTAACTTAAAGTTTTAGTGCTTTTATAACTGTTATCCACTGTGGATTATGAACGTTATTACCAGTCAACTGTTTCGACTTTGTTGACTTTAATATTTTTATTTCGTTATTTATTTCATGTAAACATTTATTTATATTAACATAAGTAGCAACCAAAAACGTCACTATTGAAGACACATGACGAAAACACAAAATAAAAATAAAAATATCACAACATTTTACAATTTTTTCATGACGAATATAAATTAAACTACTTTATATCATATCGTATTTGCCGTTAACTCTTCCGCCCTTAAAGTCGAACGTCCTCGTGAGGTGTTGTTGGCGTCACCAGGTGGGGGATGTCTTCGAGGCCTATGGTTATAGCTGATGGCCTGTTTATGTTGGAGCATTTATCTTTGGTCAAGACTTTGTTTCTTATGACTCTATATGCGTGGATGGCGGTGGCCAAGATTATTAGCACTATGATGATGTTTACGGATAAATTGATTTTGCGCTTTGTGTCAAGTAGCGCAATTTGTTCGTTGCGGTTGACGTACAGCTCCTTGATCCTTTCGAGGGACAATACCTCCTCTATTTGGTCTGGCTTGTATGACGGTTGGAGTATTGCTGGTAATGGTTGATGGCTCGTGAGCTCCTTGGACATGTTGTTCCCCTCTGACTTCGATGGTGGTGCTGAAGTGCTTGATGATGAACGTTCCGTTTAGCATCATGGTTTCATTGTTGACTATGATGGGTCCTTCGAATTGATTTAGTAATAGGATACCGGGGAAGATTTCATCTATTGCTGGAATGTGTTCGTTGTTGATGGTGGTGCAATTTGCCTTTTCAGTACGGATGAGCTTCGGGATGCATGGGGCTTTGCTTAAGTTTACAATATTGTTGCTGTTACAAATTGTAAGGCTACTATGTATACGTTTTACATTCCTTATTTATACCATAAATTTCTTTCTTATATTCTATTATCGATTCGTATTTGATTTTATTTGTTACTTTCTTAATTTTTACTGGTTTTATAATTGATATACATATTACATGTTTCATTTTTCGTGGTTGGGAAACTTAAAATATAAATTAGGTTATTACCGTTAGATGCTATTTTAACCTGGGCAAACTCTACTGCCTCATCAATGTTAACATATGGTATATTTTCGGTTTTCATTATGTGTTCTGTTATATTTATTTCTTCGTTTGATAATATAAGTGAGTTTACTATATTTGCTTTAGTCCAGTGTATTGAGTAACCTATGTTAGTAACTTCTGTTAAAATTTATCCTATATCATTGGCAACACTTTCCTATCTACATATATACATGAACTTATTATACAAACATTATTCACTAACTCCTATACACTACATTCACTTGTGTGTATGTATGACACATTTCTTGAATTATATACATACATAATATTGCACTATAAAATTACCTGTATGATGTTCCTTTTTGCAAGTTTTCTTACTTTTGTGGAGCAATAAAATTAAACTGTATTTCGCTACTAGTCTCGGTCTTTTGTTTTTTAAACCGAATCGTAAGGTTAAATTCTTCCGGGCTTATTTTCAATATTGGTGCCGAAACCCGGGAACGAAAGAGGTGTAGGGACTTCGAAATATAATAAGAAAGCTTCACGAAAAAGTCAAAAAAAAAATGGAAATCACCGCCCGAGCTGCATACAGGGGCCAAGTCACTAAAATCATCAGCGAATATCTCACCAAAGATGATTCACGGCTTACCAACGAGGAGATGCTGGACGACATCGAGGAAGAACTTGTTGCTTTCATACAACGGTTGACAGCAGCTCATGAAAGCCTCGTAGCCATCAATCAGGAGGTAAAAGCTAAAGGTCTTATCAAAGCGGAAAACTATGAAAAGGACATTGAAAAGACTGCGGAGTACGAAGACTCGGCTATAGGGACACTTGCGCGGCTAAATTCACGCCTAAGAAAACTTCGGCTCAAGCATAATCCACCAACCCTCAGGCCAAATGATTCTGTCCATAACACATCTTCGACGTCCACTGCGGTAAACAACTCGTTTAATTGTTCTGTGAAACTTCCTAAATTGCCCCTGACGAGATTCGATGGTAACTACCAAGAATGGCTGCCGTTTTGGGAGCAATTTCGGACGGCGGTTCACGAGAACACCAGTTTATCGGCGACGGATAAATTCAGTTACCTTGAATCTGTGTTGGTGGGAAAAGCATAAAAGGTAATTGCCGGTTTCACTGCACTTAAATGTGTTACGACGCTGCCGTTTCACTTTTGAAAGAGCAATTTGGGGATACCGAACAGCTAGTGGACAAGCATATGCAGCAGCTAATTTCTCTTCGACCTGTTAGTTCAAGAACGGATGTCGTCGGTTTGCGAAATTTATATAATTCTGTTTCAACATGTTGTCGTACTCTTACAGCTTTGCAAATACCATCTCAGCAATATTGTGTTATGTTAAAGCCCATACTACTACGCTGCCTCCCATTGGAACTCCGTATTGATTATTATCGTACAACAGAAAGAAATGCCAATAATGA
The DNA here is from genome assembly GCA_958301585.1 of Merodon equestris. Classification (NCBI taxonomy): domain Eukaryota; kingdom Metazoa; phylum Arthropoda; class Insecta; order Diptera; family Syrphidae; genus Merodon; species Merodon equestris. The sequence continues at coordinate 53,401,358 of OY284417.1, read as the reverse complement.
AGAAATTAATACCACGAACGTGTCGCGGGTAGAAAGGGACAACGATGGTGATACCTCATGCAGTAGCTCTGTCCTTTCAAAAATAGGAGACCATCAGGTGAAAGGCATAATGACATTTCTCAAGCGCGAAGTCGAATCGTTGGAGAGAAGTCGTGCTATCTCGGTCACATCCAATGTGAAAATGAGTAATGAAACCACGACAGCGACAAGTTTGGTATCATTGGGCGAAAAGGACAACAAATGTTTCTTTTGTGAATCGGACCAGCATGAAACGAGAGACTGTGAAAGCAACATTTCATTAGCCGCTAAAAGAGTAAAGTTGCGCAAAAGCGGTCGATGTTTTCGGTGCGCAAAACGTGGGCATTCTGCCAAGAAATGTCGAAATGGAAAATGGCTTTCTTGCAAAAAGTGCAAAGGTAAGCATTTAACATCAATGTGTGATCCAACATTTTCGAAAAAGCCATCAGAAACAATACCACCCAATAATAACAATGGGCAGATTTTGATAAATTTAGGTACTCAAAATTCTCGCCCGCAAAACAATGTTTTCCTGAAAACAGCCAGATGTATTGCTTTAGGTCCAAATAAAAACAAAATGTTGTTAGTTCAGTTAATCATTGATGGTGGTAGTCAACATTCTTTCATCTGTGAAAGCTTGGTGCAAAAACTTGACCTAACATCAACAAAAAGCATTGATATTTCCGTCATACCTTTTGGAAGTAATCATCCATCACCCAGAAAAACATTAAGAAAGGTCACAATTGCACTTCAAAGCCAATTTGATGGGAAAATTGTCGAGATTGAAGCAGTTGTTGTGCCGAATATTTGCGTAGATGTGCTGCCAACCCCCGACAGCTCCTGCTCTGCATTCTAAGGAATGCACTTGGCTGACTCTCATCACGTTTCCCTCGACGCAGAAGACGGATTGAGCATGCTGATAGGTTCCGATTACTATTGGACTGTGGTCACCGATCAACAGCGCAGAGTGACGGAATCGTTGAGAGCAGTGAAAACCGTTTTTGGGTGGACACTACAAGGTCCACATCATTCGAATGGTAAGAATATCATTTCAAACACCTATTTATGTTCTTCATCATTTCTCAGCACTGCTCTAATCGACGACGAAATTTCAACATTCTGGTCATTGGAAACCATCGGTATCCAAAGCGAAGAGGCAGAGAACAAACATATAGCAGAGCATTTGACCTCCACTTGTATCACGAAGAAGGGCACCCGATATGAAGCACAGTTGCCGTGGAAAAATTGTAATGCTTTAGTGGAAAACAATAAAAAAGATGTTCTCAATTGTCTTTAGTCACTTATAAAAAGACTATCGAGGAATCCAAAACAACTTGCTGAGTACGATGCGTCCATAAAACAAATGGTCCTAGATGGTATTGCAGAGCCAGTAGATGCTACCGCAGGGGATCTTCCAGCTCGTGTGTTTTACCTACCTCATCGCCCAGTATACAAGGCAGAGAGCACCACCACTAAAATGCGTATAGTATTCAACGCTTCTTTTCGTACCGAGAGTGTGCCTTCTCTTAACGAACAGCTGCATGTTGGGGCAAACTTACTTCCTGATGTCCTTACAGTGTTGCTTAACTTTCGACTAGGACGATATGACATAGTAGCAGATGTGGAAAAGGCTTTCCTTAAAATATTGCTCAACGAAAAAGATAGTCACATTAGTCACTTATAAAAAGACTATCGAGGAATCCAAAACAACTTGCTGAGTACGATGCGTCCATAAAACAAATGGTCCTAGATGGTATTGCAGAGCCAGTAGATGCTACCGCAGGGGATCTTCCAGCTCGTGTGTTTTACCTACCTCATCGCCCAGTATACAAGGCAGAGAGCACCACCACTAAAATGCGTATAGTATTCAACGCTTCTTTTCGTACCGAGAGTGTGCCTTCTCTTAACGAACAGCTGCATGTTGGGGCTAACTTACTTACTGATGTCCTTACAGTGTTGCTTAACTTTCGACTAGGACGATATGACATAGTAGCAGATGTGGAAAAGGCTTTCCTTAAAATATTGCTCAACGAAAAAGATCGCGACTGTCACCGGTTTATTTGGATTGTTTCAGATGAATCATCAGATGGCACTTTTGTATACAGAGACTATAGAATGACTAGAGTCACTTTTGGTGTGAAGTGTAGTCCATTTATTTTAATGGCGACCATACAGAAGCATTTATCCAACGAAGAGCAGCATTTTCCCTCGACATGCGATGTGTTACGAAGGGGATTTTACATGGACGATTTTGTTACCAGTGTCGACACGGAAAATGAAGGAAGGCAGATTTATAACGAAGCCGTATCGATCATGAGCAAGGCAAGTATGAACCTTCGCAAATGGAACTCCAATGGTCCCAAGATAAGAAAAGTGTTTTGTGCTGACTGTCCTGATAAGCAAAAGGTGTTGGGAATAGAGTGGTTTGTTTGCAGTGACGAAATCGCCGTGCCTATACAGTTATTTGAAAGCTTGGTTTCTTCAAATGTATCGAAAGGTTCCAAACGTGTGGTACTTCAAACGATAGCCAGAATTTTTGACCCATTGGGCATGTTAGGACCAGTAACCATGAAGTTGAAAATTCTGTTCCAGTCCATATGGAAAACTAAGTTATCATGGGATCAGGTGCTTCAAGCTGATCTTATGTCTGAATGGAATAATTGCGTAGAGAACTTATTGCAATTAAAGGAATGCACTATCTCACGATCAGCCTTGTCATCTCCGCAGAAAATAACTATTCACATTTTTGCTGACGCAAGCATGAAAGCGTATGGCACTGTGGCCTACATTAAATATAGTCATCCATCAGGTAAGAACTCTATTTCATTTTTATGCGCAAAGAGCCGAGTTGCACCTATAAAGCAGGATGGAACAAAAGAATTAACGTTACCAAAATTAGAGCTCACTGCGGCTTTAATAGCAGCGCGTTTGTGTTCTTATCTAAAACGCTCTATAAAGATCCCTGTCCATAAATTCCACCTATGGACGGATTCCAAAATTGCTTTAAATTGGATACTAGGAGAAGTCGACAGATGGAAGCCATATGTCCAGAGCCGTGTTACGGAAATACGGCGCCTCACATCAACAGCCGATTGGAACCACTGTGCCGGCGAGGATAATCCTGCAGATTTACTCACGAGGGGGGTTACGGCGGAGTCACTAAAAACTTCTTCGTTATGGGCTCAAGGACCAGTTTTTCTCAAAAGTGATGACTACATCTGCGACTCCTGGACGATACCAGCCAACGTCACTTCTTTGGTACTACCGACGGAAATTTCAACATTAGACAGCGAAATATTAGAACCAGTCGTTAATTTCCAGCGTTTTAATAGGTGGAAACGCCTGCTGAGAGTTACAGGATACATAATGCGTTTCTTGACATCCTGCAAAAAAAGGGAAAGACCCGTGGTTGCTAATCTGTCTACAGAAGAACTTAACGTCGCCGAGACGTATTGGCTAAGGTATATTCAATACGCTAAATTTACTAATGAAATTTGTTGTTTGCAAAAAGGGCGGCCCATACCTAAAAATTCTACGATTCATCAATTGTCGCCGTTTTTGGACAAAGATGGCTTGCTGAGATTAAGTGGACGCTTACAAACGCTAAAGGAGTCCACAGATTTTAAGCATCCTATCATACTACCTCCTAAATCGTATCTCGTAGATCTCATAGTAAAGGATTATCATCAAGTGACCTTGCATGGTGGTGTCAATCTAGTTACGTCCCAGCTCCGAGAAAAATTCTGGATTTTGAAAGGGCGTCCAGTGGTCAAGAAAATCCTGAAACAGTGTTTTATCTGTAAGAAGCTGTGGGGCAAGCCTGCCGATAGAAAGGTTAACACTGTCTAGACCCTTCGACAACGTAGGTGTGGATTTTGCGGGTCCTCTCTTTTGTTTTGATCGTTCCGATGGAGAAATGAGTAAAACATACCTCATGGTATTTACTTGTGCCGCCATTCGCTCGGTACATTTAGAGCTGGTACTGAATATGACGACCGAAAGCTAGGGGTCCCATCAGTAATCTTTTCGGACAACGCACGAACATTTCGAAGGGCAGCTTTGGAGTTAGAGGGAACTGTATTCGAAGATTACAAATTGCAAAATTTCCTATCAAATCACCGCATCCGATGGAAGTTTATAGTAGAACGAGCTCCGTGGTGGGGCGGGTTTTGGGAACGTCTCATTCGCTCCATAAAAAACATCCTGAAAGTGGTAATAGGAAAGGCAAAGCTAACATTCGAACAACTACGAACGATTCTCACTGAAGCTGAAGGTATGATAAATGAGAGGCCATTAACGTATATAAGTAGTGATCCAGAAGACCTTGCGCTTCTTACACCAGCGCATTTTTTATTGAGTAAAGATGGCAGTACCAATATCTGTGAAGGAGCATCAGGGCCAAAAGTGATTCAAAACCTTTGGAAGCAGCGAATGCGATATACAACCATGCTGAAGAACCGTTGGCGATCCGAGTATATGCAACTTCTGAGATCTTTTCATCATAGCAGGGGTGTTTCCTCAGAGCAATTAAAACGAAATGATGTTGTCCTAGTCTACGACTCTGGAAAACCACGAATCAACTGGAGATTAGCTATAATCGAAAATGTCCATATTGGACGCGATGGTAAAGTACGAGCCTGTGAGATACGGTACGCAGATGGTACGCGAACAAGAAGACCTGTCCAGCTGCTTTATCCAATGGAGCTTACCCCATCTTCCCCGGCCGGAGGATGTTAAAATTTATCCTATATCATTGGCAACACTTTCCTATCTACATATATACATGAACTTATTATACAAACATTATCCTACATTCACTAACTCCTATACACTACATTCACTTACATACATACACACATTTCTTGAATTATATACATACATAATATTGCACTATAAAATGACCTGTATGATGTTCCTTTTTGCAAGTTTTCTTACTTTTGTGGAGCAATAAAGTTAAACTGTATTTCGCTACTAGTCTCGGTCTTTTGTTTTTTAAACCGAATCGTAAGGTTAAATTCTTCCGGGCTTATTTTCAATAACTTCATCATTATATCTAACTTATATTTAATCCTAGGATTACATCGTTTTTTTCGTTTTCTTTAAATGTTTTAAGTATTTTGTTAGTGACATTAGTCATCTCGTTGATTTTTTCTATCGTTAATTTATTAATGACAACTTGGTTATTATTACTTTGCAGTACCTTGTTCATTTTATCCATAAGGATTTCATAATCGTGGTGGCCGGGGTTGCCCGCGATCCATTCCACGCTGCGAAGTTGAGTAATCAAGTATCTGAAGGTTTGCAGTGCACAAAGGCACTAGCAGTAAGCTATTATGTAGGAAAAGGAAAAAGATTAATTCTTAATTAGACTCTTGTGAAACGTTCTGCCAGATTTTGTGATGATTGTGGAATTTCGATTTTCGGCTACTACTTCTGCCTTATACCTAGGTGCTAGTTTGTTTCCTATACGGCTGTTAATTTTGACATATATGTACTGTTTCTCCAATGTTGTAATTCTTTGGAGGATCCTTAGATTTGTTATGGTAGTTTAAGTAAGCTTCTTGTTTTTTCCTAATCTTTTGGGTGTTTTCTTGTCTTACTCTGCCTAGTTCTTCGGGATCGTTATATAAGTGTTTTGTAAGGAACGTATCTATGGGTTTTTTTTTTGGTGGTGGAGTGGACGGATTTGTTGTATTCGTAAATGGACCTGTCGAGTAATTCAGCGAATGTCGCGTGAGGATACTCTGCTTTTAAGCATCGGATTAATTCGGAGAGAGTTGAATACAGTCTTTCTACTTGACCATTTGCGGAGCTTGTGTATGGGGGTACTTTAAGATTTTTATGTTGAAGATGTTCTCCAACATGAATGTTAGGGAACAAGAATTAAAAGACTTTTCGTTGTCCATTACTACAATTTGTGGAACTCCAAAAGATAGTATAACTTCTCTAAGAGTGTATTTAACGTCTTCGGTTGTCCTTGATTTTAGGATTCTAGCTAGGGCGTATTTGGAAAATTTGTCCATTGTAGTTAAAATAATTTTTTTATTTGTGAAATATACATATGTCGATGTGAATAATTTGGCCAGGATATTCGGGAATGGGAGTTGGTTGAATCTCGGGTTTATTGGGGTGTCTGTCGTATTTGTTTAATCGGCATGTTTTGCACTCTTTAGTGACCTTTGATATCTTCGCACTCATATGTGGGAAATAGAAATTTTGCAAAATTTGGACTTTATTTTCTCTTCCGTTGCGATGTGCGCGGTTATGTTCCTTAATAATTTCTGTCTCCTGACGGTCATCGTCTGTAAGGTCGGTAACCATTTTTCTTGCAAATCATGTTCTAACTTTGTTAAAATAAAACAGGTATATTCGTTGGATTAAGCCTAGGGTTCTTTCTTCGGTCTTTATTCCATTAATAACTGACGGATTTCGGTATTTCTTTAGAATGCCTATAAGTTTCTCTTCGGTATATTCTAATTCTATAACTATATGTCGGTGGTAGGTAGGAAAGATTATTTGGAATTCATGAGAGGAAGTGTCGCAAGATGATTTGTTTTTTGAAAACATTTATAGGTGTGTCCGAACATTGGATTAGGTCTTGACCGGAGCTTTCATCACTGTGTTGCGTAGCTGTAAGGGAATTAATATTGGAATTTATGGGCAATCGCGACAGGGCATCGGCAACGACGTTGGATCTCCCGGGTTTATATTTTAACCCGTAATTATATTCTTCGAGTATTGCTTTCCAACGTTTGATTTTGCTATTATCATTTTTGGGACTGAGGGCATATGTTAAGGGTTGATTTTGAATTTAGTTGAACCGTATAGGTAATTTCTTAATGATCTTAAAGCCCATACTATGGCCAACATTTCTTTTTCATTGGCGGCATAGTGTTCCTCTGCCTTGGTGAATGTTCTTGATATGAAGGTAATTGGTTTGTCGTCTTGCGACAATACGGCTCCCAAAGCATAGTTCGATGCATCGGTGGTTAATTGGAATTCTTTAGAGAAGTCTGGATAGTTGAGAATAACTTCCTCTGTTATAAGTGAATTTTTAATTTTTAATTTTTTTTGATTTAGCCTTCGGAAGAGATGATGAACCTAAGAAATTCTACCTTTGGCTTAAGAAATTCACACTTATCCAGCTCAACCTTGAGATTGGCGTTTTGGAGAGTTTGGAATATTTTTTCTAAGTTTTGGAAATGGGTTTCGACATCCTCGCTGAACACAATTATGTCATCAATAGCAGATTTTACCGATGTGTTCTCTTAGTATGTCATCTACAGTTCTTTGGAAAATTGAGGGCGCATTTTTCAGCAAGAACGGAAGTCTTAGGAATTCATACTTTCCGTTGTTGACGGAAAATGGGGTCTTTTCGACGTTGTCCTCGTGCAGAGGAATTTGATGGAATCCGCTCTTGAGATCGAGAACCGAAAACCATTTATTTTTTCCTAATTGCGATAAGACTTCGTTTGTTTCCGGAATTGGGTACCGGTCACTTATTGTTACGGAGTTGAGCTTCCTGTAGTCAATTACTATTCGGTACTTCCTTTCGCCAGAAGTGTCCGGCTTTTTCGGTACGATCCATACTGGTGAGTTATATGGCGACCGTGAGGGTCTTATTATGCCATCACTTAGTAATTGGTTTATCTGTTTATCAACTTGCGGTTTTAATGACATGGGATAGGGGTAGGATTTGGAGTAGACGGGGTCTATAGAGGTTGTTCGGATTCTTCCCTTGACTGTGGTCGTGAAGGTTAAAATCTCGTTTGGTTCGCAAAATAAGTTGGGATACTTTGTTGTTAACGAAAGTAGTGCATCTTTTTGGCCCTGGGTCATATGGTCAGTTCTTAGAGATATATTAAGTATTGTTTCGGACACTTGTCTTATGTATAGTTTCGGTTTGAGAATTATGGCTGATAGAAAGTTATGGCTGATAGTTCTTTAAGGTTATCGTTCCCCAATATAGCGTGGAAGGATTTTAGTGTCGGTAAAATTAAAAATTGTATGTCTTTCTTAAGACCGAAAAGATTAAGTAGTGTATGATGAGTGATTTTTATATTACCTCCGATGGAGTTAGCAAGGAAATTTTTCTGATTAGGTATTTTAGTTTTGGCAAAATGGGGCTGAATATAATTTTTGTTGGACCCGGTGTCCACAAGGAATTTTAGAATGTTGTTGTCATTCGTCTTGCACTCGAAGTAAGGCAAAGACGAATTAGTTAGTCTAAAAAATGAACGTCTACGAAATCATTCGCAGCGTGTGTGGTCTCTTCGTTAAATTCTTGGTTGTTCAAGTATTCGTTTATGGATTGACCGTTTATTTCGGAACCACGCATTGCAGTGTTGTTGCTATCGGCTTCGTCTTCATAATTGGGTGGAAACTCTGAGTTGGTTCCAAGTTCCATTGTATATGTTTCAACATGGAAATTACGCTGGAGTTTACTTGGTACGACATGTTGTTTAGACGGTGTTATAGGTCGCTTAACAGCTAGTGGCCAGTTTTTAGCCCTAGACCTATTCGCATAATTTATATTGTTGGTTCTTATTGTGGACGTATCCATTGGTTCTGATTGCGAGGTAGATTTTGGATAAAAAGTGTGGTTTCGTTGGAAATTGAGTGGGTTAGGTGGGAAGTTTGGCCTTTGGTGAGGTTGGTTATTCGGTGGAGATTGTTGATAAGTTGATACGAATTGTGGACGCTGTGGAAGCGGAAATTGATTATGATTGGGGCGTGGTAGAAAGCGTGTAGAGAAGTTGGGTTGCAGTTGTGGCAGAAACGGGGATGAAATGGTTGGACATTCACGTTTTTCCGTGGAGGAATTGGTGGTAGTCTACGCACCGCTTCAACGTTGTGGTTCGCGTAATTCGACCTAAACTGCTGGTTTTCCAGTTTCTGGCAGAGATTAAGAGCTGTGGGTAAATCTGCTGGCTCTCTCATGGCCAGTAGCCTAGGTAAATCACCCTTGAGGCCCCTAATAAATGTATCTAGCGCCTTTAGCCTGTAAGATTCGGTTAAATGGTGCAGAGCTTCAGGCGGAAGTTCCATGTTAGAATCATTGTTCTGAATGAGGGACAGGTGGTTATACACTGCCTGATAGTAGGTTTCGACCGAGTTGTTCCCTTGAGTTAAAGTGGTCATCTGGTACTCTAAGGTACTGAGGTCACGTCTATCTGCGTAGTGCAGCGTGAGGCATTTGGAAATACACTCCCAATTTAAGGATGTATTATATGCATCTGCATTCCCAGTTATTTTATTCCGAATGACGTTTAGTATGCCAAAGTATTTTAGCGTCCCCTTAGAGTGTTCGTAAATACCTAAGATTCTTTCTTTTGCTTTTGCGCCAGGAACTAAATTCACCTGGAGTTCCAGAGAACTCCCTTAGGCTTCTTACTTCGTCTGGTACTTTATCTAGATCGTTTAGATTAGATCGGTATCGCTCGAGTTACATACATAAGCCACGATCAGCACAACTCAACAGGAAATGCTGAATCGAAGGTCACTAGTACCAATGACCTACCGAATGCATACAAAATCGAAGCAAATACAAAACCGCTTGCTTGGTGATTTGTATGCAGTGAGTATCGGTTCATGGTATCAAAAATAATGTTGACTCAACATATTTGTATCGAGTCAACATATTACTAACATAGGTCGTAAGTTAGAAATAAGAAATTAAAAAGAGAGTCTAATTCTGACTACCGGTCAATAAAGTTCAATACAATTCAATTAGACGTTGACTTTGCATTTATTAAAGTGGCGCAGTCGGTTCGGTCCTGTTCAATAGAAGTAGAATCCAGTGATACGAATCAAAAAGTGTTAAAGTAAAAACAAAGTGAGAAACGCAGTGATCTAAAATAAAATTTATTAGATTACGAAGAAACGAACACTAAAACAGAAAACACAGGCTGGAGAGAAAAACGTCGCGAAATAGAATTGTGGATAATAACAGAAATATGGCACCAAATATTACGGAGCAATGCTTAGCCATGCTTACAGAAATATTAAATCGCCAAACCGTGTTACCGGTTTCGAGGAGCAGACTCGAAAAAGAACTTCGATATCTTCCTGTCTTTGATGGAAGTGTGGGAACCTCGCCAGCATTTATTTCTTCTGTGGACAGAGCATTAGAGGAATATGAAGTGAACCAGAGGAATGATGTATACACCGTCATCTATAACGAAAAAATCATCGGACCAGCAAAGAATTATCTGACAACATCGCCTCCATTGACCTGGGAAAGCTGCAAGAGTAAGTAAGTACGATCTCTGAATTATGTGACAAAGTAAGAACAATTGTTAGTGATATTGCAGAATGTGCAATTTTTAGTGATTCTCAAATAATGATTGTAAATAATTTAAGTAGTTTTTTAGTTTTAAAAATAAAAGAAATTACTGCTGGGGCTTTAGCAGCCGAATTACATAACAAATACTCTGTAGAAGATATTCGGATAGTATTTAATAAATTTATTGGCCAAGATCATTTTAATTTGAAAGAACAAAAATCAAATAATATAAATCATCCAATCAAATCAAATAAAATTATATCCGGAACAATACCAAGAAATTGCCCATTACAACGTAGTTATCACAATGATTTTCAGAATAGTAACTTTTTTAATAGTAATAATAACTCAAGACAAACGAGGAGAAATTTCAATAACAATGGGCAAGTAGACAGAGTAGGGGTTATTTTAGCAATAATCATACTAACCAGCAGCCGATAAACTTTAACAATAGAAATTATAACAATAATTTCACACAACCAATGGAAGTAGATACCATAAGTAATAGAAACGAAGTTAATCAATTGACAGATGGAGAGTTTTTTATAAACTAGACTCGGAACAAAATAAAATGTATATTATTCTTACGATCGCTAAAAAAGAGTATGTTTGTTTGGTAGATACAGGATCTACAGTCAGTTTACTAAATGCCAACAAAGTAGGAAACAAAAGTTATGAAAAGTTAGGAGGAAAAATACATATTAACACTATAGAAGGGCAGGTTACAAAAAACACAGAATGTGTAAAAACTAGGTGTCCAGAAGAATTTAAACAACCAGATAATGCCAGAATGAGATGGGTAAAAATTAACTTAGATAAAGCATACGATTTTTTGATTGGTATGAATTGGGTTGGTAAGAATGTTAGACTAATAGATGTGGAGAATCAGGAAATACTACTCAAAAATGATGTACGAATACCATTTTTAAGCAAGAGAATTGAAAACGAGGTTAATACGTTAGAACATAGTGATTTAGTAAATATTAAATTAGATCATTTAAATGAAGAAGAGAAACAGGGAACGATCAGGTTATTAGAAAAATACAATAAGTTGTTCTATAAAGAAGGAGACAAATTGACTAGCACTTCAAGTATTGTCCATGAAATTCGAACTACGACAAATGAGCAGATTAATTCCAAATTATACAGATATCCTCCACAGCATGAAGCAGAAGTCAGAAAACAAATGAAAGAAATGGAAGCTCAAGGTATAATCAGGAAAAGCAAAAGCAGGTACAGCTCACCAATTATAGTAATTCCAAAAAAAAAGACAACTCAGGTGAACAAAAATTTCGAATTGTGGTAGATTACAGAAGACTAAATCAAGTGACAATCGACGACAAGTACCTTTATATTAAATATAAGAGGGTAAGACATAAGGATGAACCATATTTTAGAAAATAAGCATTAAAAAATGTGCATCTTTCCAATATTAAACGAGCTTATAAATTTGCAGATAATACTAATAATCCTGATGACGAAGATGGTCCTAGTACAGGGATTACTACAGGTACATCCAATAAAAGAAGAGAACGGGTATGTGAAAATAAGAGTCAAAGAAGTAGAGATAGCGAATGAAACCGACACAATTTTACACATAATAAACCCATCTGAAATTATGAACATTTTAAATCAGTTAGAATTTAACTTAGCACACTTACAATTAGAAGATTCAGTTGCACTTTATTCAGAAATTAAGTTAGTAAAAACTAGGAAAACCAAACAGACAAAGAAGAGGTATATTAAATATCGTAGGTAGAGCTCAAAATTGGTTATTCGGAACCATGGATGATACTGATCGACAAGACATAATAGATCATTTAAAGGTTACCGACGGTAATAACCATAAAGCTATTGCGAACCTTAATAAACAAATTAAAATAAACGATAATTTTAACACGACATTACAGGACTTAAAAATAGTGATAGAAAATGATAGAAGTAAGATCTTAGAATCCTACAATCTCACAAACAACATAGTTAAAGAATTAAATTACAAAGTTTTATTCCTTGATCAAGAAACGCAATTAAGATATTTAGAAAATAAAGTAAATCAAATACTCGACAACATAATGGCGACAAAAAAATAATCTAATCCATCCCAGTATTATAACAATAGATGAGTTAGAATATTATAATGTAGACTTTCATAAATTAAAATTGTTAAAAGCCGGTGTAATGGAAGATAATAATGATTGTTTGATATTTGCAATTAAAATACCAGTAAATTATGTAGTAACAGAGTTACAATTAGTTAACCCGATACCTAATTCCAGTAATCTACAAATTAATGAATCAGAGGAATTCATTATAGAAGTAAATGATCAAGTATATAAATATAATGAACAATATCTTTTTAAACAACTAAGGCATAGTAAACACTGCATTTTTCGAGAAACATGTTCTTTAGTTGTTAATAATGTAACTAGTATAGAAGAAATAGACGATGAATCTATTTTATTAATAAATATGAATAATGAAACCTTGCTACATGATTGCGATTAGCGAATTATAAGTTTGACTGGGAACTTCTTAATCAATTTTAATAATTGTACTTTAAAAATAAAACAAAATAGATTTTACAATAGAAAAATGATTGTAACTGATAAGTATTATTATCCAACAACAAACGTTAAGGAAATGTTCTCTGAACCAATAAAATTTGATCAAATCATAATGAATAATATAGAAAATTTAAACCAAATTAAGGAACTGGAATATCATAAAAATGTAATGTATAGTACTAATATATGTAAGTCTTATAATAATAATAATCTCTATGGCTGTAGGCATATTCTTTTACATTTTCTGGAAAACAAAGAAAATTAAAATTAAGATAATCAATAGCTTGAAGCCGGAGGCTTCTGATTTAAAGCGAGGAGGAGTTACATACATAAGCCACGATCAGCACAACTCAACAGGAAATGCTGAATCGAAGGTCACTAGTACCAATGACCTACCGAATGCATACAAAATCGAAGCAAATACAAAACCGCTTGCTTGGTGATTTGTATGCAGTGAGTATTGGTTCATGGTATCAAAAATAATGTTGACTCAACATATTTGTATCGAGTCAACATATTACCAACATAGGTCGTAAGTTACAAATAAGAAATTAAAAAGAGAGTCTAGTTCTGACTACCGGTCAATAAAGTTCAATACAATTCAATTAGACGTTGACTTTGCATTTATTTAAGTCTCGTGATAGTTTCGTCGACACCTCTCTGAAATTGAGTATTAGGATTTACAGTCTCCTGAATTAATTGCCTACATTCGGAATCGCAGATCTGTCTTACGATTCCTTCGATCAGCACTTGTAATTCTGGCGTAGCACCGACCTGCGATCTGTTCAAATTTTCGGGGTCTAGCACCGATGGACGAAAAATAGGTTCAGTCATGTTCTTGGAATGATTTCAAAACGGAGGGTTGAAAAAAAAGGGGTTGGGAAATTCAAAATTTAGCACGCACTAAATTGTGTTTATAATGAATTATTTGTTAATGAATTATTTGTATTCACTTTGTTTTGATATTGGCGAAAATCTTATAGCTACTCAAGTTAATAATTATTGGTTAATGAATTATTTGTATTTCACTTTGTTTTTTTTTTTTTTTTGATAGTATGGGAAAACAAAAATCTTATGATTATGCACTTTGGTTGTGTAATTAATCTTACTTCTATTCAATATGTTATTAATTATTCTTCTTCTTCTTATTTTCCTTTTTCCGGCGTTGTTATGTTCAGAAGTGTAGGACCATAACCTTCCCACTTAACTGCATTCCTACTGGTCCGCTTGTGGGGTCCGCCGGTTTGACCTCAGAAAGTACCGGCAGGCTTCCCGGTTTGGGATTAGTTCATCGTTGAGGCCAATCAAATGCTGGTGTTTTTGCATTTGTTTGCACCAACTGTTTTTCGGCCTGGCTTTTTTTTTGTGACACGGGCATGCTCCAGATATTTGTGTTTGATCTTACTCTTACAACACCGGTGATCTCCAGTCGTGTTAACCCACTGATTTGCATGTACACTTGTGGGGCAGTTTAATGGTGGTATATGTGTCCCTAGGCTCACCTTGGTGTTTTCTAAATTGCCTAGATGTGATTTTTGTTTAATATGTTATTAATTATTACTTATTATTATTAATTTTCTTATTAATTCTTTTCCAAATACTTCTTGATTTTACTTATTTCTAATTAAAACTATCTTACATGATAATCCAGCGCTGGTGGAGAGGCTGCATTCCCTTTTACTTGATGCTTGGGCACTCTTGATACTCGGGCTCCTTTCTCCACTCTCCCTCGCTGGTGACTTTGTCTATCAACCTAAGTCTTTGTGGGTGGTGGCCCAGTTGCTGGCGGAGTTGTAGTCTTGAGGTCCTTACGCGTCGTGCACTTGTTGTGGCCTGGCTGGAGCTGCTAGAGGTCCTTGTAGTCTGGCTGGAGCTGCTAGAGGTCCTTGTAGTCTGGCTGGAGCTGCTTGAGGTCCTTGTTTTGGCACACGCGTCGCAAACTACTTTTACTTTTTCGTATTTAAAGTTTTAACCGCACTTACTACTGGGCCCCACGTTGGGGGCCAATTAAACTACTTTATATCATTTTTACTTAAAAAAAACTTTATTTCAATTCTTGATGCCTTCGCGGCTTACTTAAGACTAAAATACAAATTGATTTCGTGGCTCTATTTATACTTGAATTCATAACTAAAAGCTAGATGCATGACCATGCAGGCAAACGCCTCGTCAGCAGTAGATATCCGTTGTGCTGTTGATATTTCGTATTATGCTGTGATGGGATGTGCAGTGGTCATCACATCTCAATTGCTCCATATGAAATGTAGTCAGTGCTTTCTGTGGAACGAAGTTTATTTATGTTATGATCAAGTGGAAGCGTCGTCGTAGGAGAATTTGAAACGTATTTGCCGTTAACGTACTGTTAATCACAAAAGTAAGTAAGCACATATTAAAATCACGTATAATTCTAAAAATATAAATCCCCGTGAAGAATATTGCTGCCACCCTGTATTCAGAATATATCTTGGCATCTGCACAATGTTTACGGAGCAAAAATTACGGTAAATTTCGTTCACCATATGAACTCGATCATCATTTACAAATATATGCATTTTTTTACGTCACAAAAGTAAGTAAGCACTGTCGGCATTTGGAAGCTTATCGCTGACTGGTGTACACATCTTCTGCTAATTTTGGTAATTTTTTTTCTTTTTTTCATTTTAGGTCGTTTTACATTCATATTTTCATGGTTCACAGGTTATTTGTATTTAAAAGGATGAATTAAAACGTGTTCTTCAAGAGGAATGGTCTAAAATTGATCAAAATGTGACTAAAAAGTTGGCGGATTCAATGCCTTCACGCATGAAGGCAGTTATAAAGGCTAAGGGCTACCCAACAAAATATTAAATAAAATAAATACTTTCTTAATTAATAAAAATCGTTCATTAAACTTGTGTTTCTTCTAAGTGCTTATTTACTTTTGTGACGTAAAAAAATGCATATATTTGTAAATGGTGATCGAGTTCATATGGTGAACGAAATTTACCGTAATTTTTGCTCCGTAAACATTGTGCAGATGCCAAATGATATTCTGAATACAGGGTGGCAGCAATATTCTTCACGGGGATTTATATTTTTAGAATTATACGCGATATCAACAGGTGCTTACTTACTTTGTGATTAACTGTATATTCGTCATAAATAGTTAACAGGTTAACCATGCGCCTGTAGCTATAATGAATGTTAATTCTTTTATTGTAGTCCGCATTACTGTATATGTAAGTGTTTAAGGCAGACTCCTGAAAAGTTTGATTATTTTCTATTTTAATTTTGATACGAGTATATTAGAATATCCATTAGCTCAGGTTAATTATTCCATCGATAAATTAATTACTGGTTATTAATGTTGTAATAATTTAAGCGATCGCTTCGTCTTATTTTGTTGCTTTCGTTGCTTCGAATGGAATTACTTGATCGATTCTTCTGGTAATTATTTTTCCAACTAGTTGGTTGGTCTTATTTGGTTGTTCTTGCCAAAATTCTATCCCCTAAAATGTTCATACGGATGGCTATTCTATTGGACTTGTGGAATCTAATTATGGTTTACATGATTATCTGGTTTAAAATGTCTATGCTCGTAGTTGTTGTTATTGGATATGTTATTACGAGTATGTTGGTTTCTTTGATAAGCTGTCTACTGAAGAGAGATCCTAGAAAATCGCAAATATTTTTCGTATGTTCAGTGCAAGACGCAGGAGCGGTATAAGCGGATTAAGAGCCTATCAACGGAGTCCACGACGAAGTTTTTCTTCTTAAAACCGAAGGCCGAGAGGTTGCAGACGAAGCTCCTCAAAGGCGTGGAGTCGATAACAAAATCCGAGGAAATGCTCTCGGAGCTCAAAAATTACAAGAGCGAAGACTTCAAATTCGTGGGGGTGAAGCCATTCTACAAGGTAAGCTCACAACGGGAGAAGCGGGTACTACCCTTCTTTCTGGTATAGCTCACACCAAGCAGCAAGCTGGAGATGCTAAAGACTATTATTTCCTTAGCGCGTCATATGGGAAAAACTAAAGAGGAGCGGAAACATTTTACAATATAATCGCTGCCAAAGTTTCGGGCACGCCGCGTCGAACTGCGAAATGCAGCATCGATGCTTTAAGTACGCAAAGGGGCTACTAGAATGAAGAGTGCGTTCTTGGAAAAGACACGATGGGGGACAGAGAGAAGCTAAATTGTGTCTTTGTAGGAATCGAGGACATCGTGCAAACTATCACGGATGTCTTAGATTGTCCTAGAGGTCGCAAATTGGGCAACTCCAACAACAGATCCGTGAGCAGGCGACCCGAGTAGACAGCATCTGCTCGCTACTGCTACGATAGGCCGGGTGAGAGACCATTGAAGATCTTGTCAGTGAATGCCAATTTACTGAATAGAATCGAGTGGCGAGCCGTACTTTTCAACCTGTTGCCGGACGAAAGTCCCGATGTACTTTTTATTAGCGGAACAAAGCTAAACCAAAAGCACACAATTCGGCACAGTTCTTATAAAATAAATAGAAGACACCGACTTACCCCAAGAGTAATGGTCATGGACCGAATCGCGGTACAAATTAAACACTTTTTCACTTTTATCCTTTTTTTATTTTTTTTTTAAATTTTTTTAAATGTGTCCAGTCCACCAAATGAGTTAGAGTCCACCCACCAACACTCAAACAATTATTGCTAGTGCTCTTGCACTTAGATAAACTTTTGAGATAAATAGTGCAGCTGTATATTTTCTTTTGTCAAGGCTGCACATAATCTGAGAGCAACATTCTAAAAGTGCATCCTCGGTTTATTTTCCTTTTTGATTGTGATGAAAGAACCGTATCTTGTCTAAAAAATTCACTAACCTTGTTTTGATAAGTTTTTGAAGACTTTACTAATGCCTGTCAGTAGAGATATCGGCCTATAGTTTCCAATTTCAGTTACGGACCCTTTTTTGAACAAAGGAATAACATCGGCACGTTTCAGGTCTTCAGGAAAAATTCCAGACAAAATGCTGCGATTAAATACTTCAGCTAATACATCCACAATAAAACATGCAATATTTTTAAGGACAACATTAGAGATACCATCGATACCACATGAATTTGTATTGTTTAAGCTTCCAATCATTCTTAAAATCTCTAAGGGAGTTATAGGGTCGAAAAAGTAACTATTACTGTAATAATTCACATCATTATCAACAGATAAACATTGAGAGCACAGATCATTAGTTTGTTTAGTACGCAAATTATGTCCAATGGTTGAGAAATGTCTGTTAAAAGCGTCAGCGACTTCACGTTTATTAGTTATTACTTTATTATCAGTATGAAGAACAGTAATTTTTTGATTGGATGCTTTTTTGTTAAGAATGGTGTTCACAACTTTCCATTCCTTTTTGACATTTCTTCTAGCTGAATAAAATTGAGCGCGATAGTAGGAATCGCGGCAAACCCGTATTTCCTTTTTCAACTCAGCTTGTATCTTTTATATTTCATTTTAAGCAATAGGTTACTAGGGAATCTTTTGCATTTGACTCTTAGTTTATTTTTTGCTCTTACTTTATTTAACAGATAATTAGACAACTAGGGTTTAAGTTTTTTTAAACATTTCCTATTGATTAAAGAACTACACTTCGCTATATGGCTCTTAAGAATACAAATGAAGCTATGATAGGCATAAGATATACATATCACTACAATTATAAACATCATCCCAGGACTCAAAACACAATTTATTTCGAAGCATGTCAAAGTTTATTTTGAGCCGGCTTTGAAGACAATTCAGAGTTGGACTGTAATTTTTAGGTTTTATGTTAAATAAGACGCCTGTCATACAATGGTCTGTAATCATAAAATCAAAAACACAATATTCGAATTCTTTACATGCAACGTTACGAAAACGGCCACATATATGGTCTATACAAGTACCTGATGCAGGTCTAGTGGGCACATTTATGAAGTTGGTCAAATAGTTTAAGGCTAACATAGAAAGGTAATTCGACACCGCAGGACAATCATTTAAAGAATCGACATTGAAATCACCTACAACTATTAAATTTTTTGATTTCTCCCTATCTAACACACCAGAAAAATGGTAAATAAACATCGTGACGTTAAACATTTGTAATCTATAAACACATAAGAAGTCAAATAATTCATTGTTTAAATCTATGGACACTTTCAAAACGTCAGCACCTGAACAATCAATTGGGAAAACATTAACTACCTTATAAGCGTCCTTTATGAAACAACCATGTATGAAGTTTTTTTTTTGCTAAAATTAGATAATACAATTATTGTGGAATGATCTTATGGTAGGATTATTTGTTTTATTTATTATTTATTGTAAGTTTCTTATATATAAGTAGATATCTATTGTACAGGTACTCTTAAATGAGTGTTTATCTTTGCTTAAATTCTATTGTATACGTAGATTAATGTTAATGGACATATGTAATTCAGAAAATTAAAGATTCCATCCGGATAATGTGTACAAGGATAAACTTAAATACTTTATTTTGTTTTAGTGCATGTTGGAGCTACCAATTAATTAATTTTTTTTTTTTTTTTTTGTATAAATATTTATTTTTCTTTTGACTGCTTTGTTTCTTTGAGTATAATCCCTTCCTGTCAATTTCGAATCGAGTTTTAGATCTTTAATAGATTTTTGATACTTATACCTCCTTTTAACTATTTGCCTATCGCACTTGTATCCATCTTTGTCTTTAAAATACGTTCTTCCCTTTTCTTCTTTTATTACGTAACGAGGTAAATGCTTAAGGTTATAGAAACCTAAGTTTTTGACAAGTTCTCGTTTCTGGAAGTCAGAGGGTTCAACGCGTGTTTCATTTAATTTATCTATTCTTTTTTTCTTCTCTTCAGAGATTCTTTGCTTAAACTCCCCCCATTCTGCCTCACTCAAGACCGAATGAAGAAGATCATTAGGCTTATATCTTGTTGTAGAATGAATGGTGTCATTGTATATTTCGACTGCTTTAAAAACTAGAGTTTCATCGTCAGTTTCTTTGTTTCCTTTGTTAAGGTTAAAAAGCCTAATATGCTCATTAAGGGTTAAGTGGAAACGTTCTATAACTGAATTGGCTGTATGTGTGTTTGGTGAGGTAAAATTGTATGCAATATTTTCATTATTTAAAAAGTTTTTTATATAAGCAGTGTTAAATTCGTTATCTGCTATAATTTTTACTGGTTTACCTAAGGTTGCAAATCTGTGTTTTAAGACTTCTACTATAGTTATCGAATTCATATCTGCTATGGGATGAATAGATACGTGTTTTGTAAGTTTGTCAATGCACGTTAGGAACATGTTGTGTTTGTTTAAAAACCATATATCGGTACTTTTCGTTGGGTTTGTTAGGTGTCTCTGAAGTCATCAACACTGGCTTGATAGGGTTCCTATCGTATTTGCTCATATTGCAGAGAATGCAGTTGTTGACATATTTATGTACCTCGAATCTTAAATTTGGTTAGTAATATGTATCTTTAAGTTCTAAAAAACATTCATCGATCCCTCTATGATTTTTTGCAAGGTGAGTTTTTTTTTTTTTTTTTTTTTTTGTTTTTTCTATGAGTTCTAGAAGCTTTTCTTTATCAGTAATGTCACTGAGAAACTATGTACTATTTTAAAGTTTGGGGCGTTCGAAAAGTATTTAACAACTGTTTTTTTGAAAATTGACGAAAATGTTATCGTCCCTACAATACAGGCCAACTGTACCCTTGAATGGAAAAATACCTTTTAATTGATCGAGCGGAGCTTAGCGGAGCGAGAGCAATCACCCACTTTTTGGCCTAGCGCGTGTATGTACGGGGAATATAGTGGTCCGAAAACGATTTCGGACTAATCTTGTACGCACTAAATGTAGATATCGGCTATAACCACACATGTGTGGTCTGTAGATGAGCCATAAATTATCAAATGAAATTGTTTGATTGAAAAATAATGAGAAATAACGAAGTAAAGTTTAGAAAAGTGCCATGCGGAGCGAGAGCAAGGTTGATAAAACAACAAATTTGCTCGCTCGATCAAAAATTTTCAGTAGCGGAGTTAAGCCCGCGCATACTGATCTGCCTAGTATATTTCAAACGAACTCCTCACTGTAACTGCTTAGGCTTATAATCGTTCTTCTTTTCTTTTTATATAAGAACTTGGTGATATGCGAATTACTTTTTCTACTTTCTAGAATCAGTTGATGTATGTATATAAATATTAACAGGCGTTTCGGTAATATATATATGGTCATTAAGATTTTCCTTGCCGCTGTGAATTGTAGCTAGGTCGGATCTAATATCAGCGACCATATTTTCCTTACCTTTAATATAATCTATTTGAAAGTCAAACTCGTTTAATCTTATTTTTCACCGCTGTAGTTAAGGCTCCTTCAAGGAGTTTAGCCAGACTAATGGGCGATGATCGGTCTGTATTATGAACTTCCGACCAAACAAGTACATATGGCCTAAAATACTTAGTGGCCCATACTATAGAGAGCAATTCCTTTTCGATCCCGCTATAGTTAGTTTCATGGTGATTTTAGGTCCTTGAAGCGAATGCTATTGGGTGATGATTCTGCGAAAAAACCTCTCCTAAGGCTGCATTGCTAGCATCAGTGGTGAGGGTAAATATTTTTTCTAAATTCGGAAATGCTAAGACTGGGCAAGTACATATACATAAGTTTTTTAAGCTTGTTAAAAGACTCAATGTACTGCATATCTTTAACATTTACTTTGTTTCCTTTTTTCAGACATTTAGTCATTGGAAGGGCTATTTGAGAATAGTCCTTAATGAACTTTCTGTAAAATCCAGTTATGCCAAGAAATTATTTTATTTGTTTGGGTGTTTGGGGTATTTTTATTTGCTTAATAACTTCTATTTTCTTTGGGTTGGGCCTTATACCATCTTGAGAAATAATATGTCCCAGATATTCTGTTTCATGTTTAAGGAAATTACATTTATTTATTTGAACTTTCAAATTATATTCCATAAGTCTTTTCATGTTCATTAAGGAATCAATGTGCTCCTGAAGCGACGTAGAAAATATAAGGATATCATCCAAATATACAACGCAGATCTTATAATATAGTCAGAGAGAACCTCGTTTATTATTCGCTGATAAGATGCCGGAGCGTTTTTCAACCCAAACGGCATGCGTGTGAATTCGTAGTGTCCGTTCGCCGTTGAAAATGCAGTTTTATCCCTATCAAATGGACAAATGGGTATTTGATGGAATCCTTCAGCGAGGTCGAGCGTTGAAAAGTACCGAGTTTGGAAAATATATCCTCAATATTTAAGATTGGAAACCTATCGTCTGTTGTTACATCTTTTAACTTTATGTAATCAACAACAATTCTCCATTTTTGCTCCCCAGAGTTATAAATTTTTTTCAGGACTACCCAAATCGGAGTATTATATGGGCTCGTCGAATTTACGATGATTCCAGATCTAAGCATTTCCCCTAATTGTTGGTTGACCTCATTTCTATGTGCTTCTGGATACCTATGTGTTTTGGAATAAATTGGAATATCGTGTTTCGTAGGGATTTCATGGCAATATTTTGGAACTGACGACAATTTGTCACCTTCGACATAGAAGACTTTCTTGAACTTTTGAATAGTGTCGGATAAGGATTTAATTTCATCTGAATTAAGGTTCTCGATCTTAAGCTTCTTAGTAATTTCATTTATGTATATCTGGCTCTTTAAAATTAGTGAGTGAATTTCCTATGATGTTGATTTTTGCTAAATATTAGGGGCAGAGTAGCTTGATTCGTTATTAACTGCGATTTCTCAAGGTCGATTTTTGCATGTAATGGCTTTAGAACATTACACCCAAGAATACCATCGAAGTCATTGTTTAATTCAGTCTCCAACATTTCGATCTTGGTTAGCGGTCTGTTAAACTCCTTGAAGAGTGGTATTGTGACCTTCGATTTAATAGAAATGCTAGAATTTATTGACTTAAGTAATAGTGGGTTTTCAAGGTCCGATGTGAAGGATCTATGAAAAATGCCTCTCTGAATCAATAACGTACTCGCGCCTAAATCAATTAGCAACTTTATTGGTCTTGATTTTGTTTGTACTATTACACAGGGAAA
The DNA here is from genome assembly GCA_958301585.1 of Merodon equestris. NCBI lineage: Eukaryota > Metazoa > Arthropoda > Insecta > Diptera > Syrphidae > Merodon > Merodon equestris. The sequence goes on along the minus strand of OY284417.1, from coordinate 53,378,419 downwards.
AGATCGGAGGTGTCTAACTGAAAATTTTGAAAACGCGAATCGTGCGGATTTTCATTAGTCATTAGATCCTCTGTCCGGATGTGATCAACCTCCATCTCTGCCTCTTGATCCCTTCTAGAATGCCCTGAATATTGTGGTCTTTTCGAAACGTGGTACGAATTATTTAACCTACTGTTATAGCTTGATTAAAATGCCCTGAAGTGCGAAAGTTCGGAAATTGGGCATTTTAACGAGAATTATTTGGGTAAGCTTCTGTTCTGATATTACTAAATCTTGGGTTTTGATTGGGGATATGAGAGTTTGGTCCTATTGATCTACTATTGTTTGCTTGGGAAAGGAGTCTGTTCGGGTTATTGTAGTTTTTGTGGAAATTATATGTATCAATTAAGATCTCTTTGCCTCCCTAAATCCAGAAGGATTCCTAGCTTGAAGAATAAGTTTAAGTTCGCTTGGGAGTTTACTAATAAACAGCTTTAAGGCCATATCCTCATTCTGTGCGCTGTTAAACCAAACCGGAGTGTGATCTTCCAGACTGCATTTTATGTTAAGCTTTTGACAAGGTTTAAAATATGGTCATATAACTGCTCAACCGAATTTTTGAATTTAGCCAATTTTATTTTATTTATAAGATTTTCTATACTTTTATTGACTGAACAGTTTCAAAACGCAATATGTAACTCACGCTCTTATGAAAACGCAATGTGTAACTTACGCTCTTATGTAAACCCGGCTTACGAACGTATATCGAATGTCAGTTTTGTCGAAATAAAACTAACTTCACTTCATTAAAAAGAGAGCGGGCTGCATTACTTTTTTGGGAAAAAGGGGAACAAAAATCCAAAAACTAAAAGGGAATCAAATCATAAAATCCAAAAATTCTGAGACTTGGTGCGCACATAAATGGTCCTTCGAGCTGGATCCAGGAAACATACGGAATATTTCTACGATTGGCAATATTTCAACGAGACAAAGGGACAGCACGAAGACTCAACGTGCTCGCGTGAGTAAATCATTTCACATATATATAACACATAAAAAACTATGGAAGTATTAAGGAAAAAACGGGGAGTTATCAAAGGGGGGATAACCAGATTGGAAAAGGCGATGGTAGAAACAAGGGATGGACATATATCAGTAGTTGAGGAAAGGGTGAGGTTAGAGAGGTTAGAGGAAATCGTGAGGAATTTCGAGGAAATTCAGATGGAGATTGAAATGCTTTTGAGTGAGGAAGAAATTGAAGGTGAATTGAGCGGTAGGGAGGATTATGAAGCTAAATATTTTTACATAAAGGGTTTTTTATCGGAACATAACGACGGAGTCCACAGCAATTCGCTGATAGCACAAGCGATCATGACGAAACGTTGAGGCAATTAGCAGCAAATCAATCATATATTGCCACCGCATTATCTCAACTGTCAAATGGGAGTATAACCAACAGGGCAATATCACACCAAGGGGAACTGCGATTACCGCATATTTCGCTTCCAACATCCGGAGGCGACTACAGGGAGTGGACAACATTCAAAAATTTATTCAAGACGATCGTCCACGATTCGTCCAGAAATTGCAGTTTTTAAAGATTTCCTTAAAAGATGCCGCAGCGTAGGTATTGAAGCATATCAGCATTTCGGAGGCAAACTATCAGCAAGCGTGGGACGATCTGAATAAAATGTACGATAAGGAGAAACTGATCATTGAGTCGCATATCAAAACCATAATGGAACAACCAGGGATGAGCTCTCCACCCAATGCATCGGGCATTAGGAAGATCTACAATAATTCCAACGAATCGGTATCAGCTCTGAAGTCATTAGGTGTACCAGTTGAGCACTGGGATGCTTGGCTTCTTTATGTCGTATCGTCGAAATTGGACCCTGAATCTCTGGGCTCGATCTTCGGCTACAAAGCATAAACCTGTGTTTACGGACATTTTAGAATTCTTGGAAGCCAGACAATATGAACTTGAGTCAGTTTCGGGGGGTAAGGGGTCACAGTCACACAAACCAATTCGTCGTTCCGCTTACACAGTAATTGCTCAGTCATATTCGATGTGTAAGGGTGCTCATTTTATCGCTGCTTGTCCTCAATTCAATAATCTCGATTTGAATGGAAAACGAAATTTCATTGCTAAAAGAGGGTTGTGTTACAATTGCCTCAATACGGGTCATTCTGTAAAAACATGTAATTCGAGCGCTTGCAGGATTTGCAAGGCACGCCATCACACAGCTATACATACAGAAAGAAGGGTCGGGGCAACAGATTGCAGTGGGTAGGTAGACGGCTGTAGCATGGAGGTTCCCTTAAAGGCATTAGCAGCAACTAACAGCGAAGTAAGGCCTCGCAACAAGGGACACAATTTGCTTCCTACGGCCATTGTACTGGTGAAGAATAGATGGGGGAAATTTAAGCCGTGCAGGGTGCTTTTAGACTCCGGGTCTCAGGTGACTCTCCTCACTGAAGCCTGTGTCCAGTTTTTAGGGTTACCACGAAAGAAATGTTCGTTTGCTATAGATGCAGTAGGGGACACCGCATTCAAGGCCAAAGTATCGGTCGCGTTGGACATTAAATCAAGAACTACGGGATTTCGGGTCTCCTCTCCAGCTATAGTGCTTAAAGGAATTACTAAGCAAATACCTCAATGTAAAGTAAATTATAATGTCCCAAATCAGATTGATCAAACTGATCTCGCGGATCCTTCTTTTGGCGAATCGGGAACAATTGATATATTACTAAAGGCCAGCATAATGTTCAAATCGCTAAAAGAGGGAAGAGTGTATGATGAGATTGGAAAGGTGATAGCCCAAAATACGGAATTTGGTTGGGTCTTAGTCGGAGAGGACGAAGAACACTACCGAGGACAGTACCGAGTATGTCACGCGGTGGAGGGGCTTGAGCAAATGCTACAACGTTTCTGGAAGCTGGAAGAACCTAAAACTTCAACGCGGACCTTACATGATGACAACCCATGCGAAGTACATTTCAGAAACCACTACGTAAGAAATGAACAAGGTCGCTTTGTAGTACGGCTCCCTTTCAAGGATGCAGCGCATGTCAAGGGCGATTCGTGGCGGATGGCGGAACAACGTCTCATTTCCATGGACAAACGATTTGAGAAGGATCCGGAGCTCGACTGGCTGTACAAGGATTTCATGGCGGAATATCAGAGCTTGGGACATATGGTGGAGATTGAGGACGACCAAATGCGAGCAGATGATAGGTGTTACTATATACCTCATCATGTAGTTCTCAAACCGGATAGTAGTACTACCCGGTTAAGAGTTGTGTTCGACGCTACCTGTTCTCCTCCTGGCGGGCATTCATTGAATTCTCAGTTGCTTATTGGGCCTGTCATACAAAATGATTTATTCACGATTCTGCTCCAATTCAGATTAAAACCGATTGCGTTAAGTGCTGATATTGCAAAAATGTATCGGCAGATTCTAGTGCATCCTGAAGATCAACGATTTCAGAGAATTTTGTGGCGAAACTCGCCAAATGAACGGATACAGATCTTCCAACTGACTACGCTCACCTATGGTACGAGCCCATCATCTTTCTTAGCCACAAGATGCTTAACCCAATTAGCTAGAGATGGCGAGAAGAAATTTCCAAAGGGGGCCTCCATGATAGATGACCACTTTTATATGGATGTTTTTATAGCTGGCTGTAGTAATATAAGGGAAGGAAAACAAATTATTAGTCAATTATGTGGACTATTACAAGAAACTGGTTTTAATCTTCGCAAATTGACGGCAAATTCAAGGGACCTTCTCGACGAAGTCCCATTGGAAAGAAGAGAAGATAACTGGATATGGTCTGTATCGGCAAACCCATCTATTAAGACGTTAGGCTTGAGATGGCATCCTGTTACCGATTGCTTTTCCTTCAAAATTACTACAGAGGATGTCTCGTGTTACACCAAGAGAAACTTACTATCTGAGGCTGCTCATATCTTCGATCCTATAGGATTTTTATCACCCTTTTTAATAAATTACAGAGTTTATGGCAAGAAGGAATAGAATGGGATGATCAAATTCCACTAAGTATTATGGAGCTATGTGCGGCCGCTCTGTTAGCCAAGCTGGTCGGAAGGTTACCCGACGCCAAAAGATATCAAGAGTTTCCTATCTTCGCTTGGACCGACTCAACTATAGTCCTCCATTTGCTTAATGGACATCCTCGAAAATATACCAACTTCATCGCAAACCTCATATCAGCAATCACGAATGTGATCCCAGCTGGACAGTGGCGTCATATCAGTGGAGATGTTAATCCTACGGATTGTGCATCTAGGGGAATAGGAGCAAACGAGCTAATTTCTCACCCTTTATGGTGGAGTGGTCCGACCGCAGTTTTTAATAATCAACCAATAACCCACACCTTGCCTCCCTTTTCCGGCGATCAACGCGACTTAGAAGAACGCAAGGTATTTTGTGCAGTCATTGCTGATGAGTACAGAGATCCCATTAACCTATTAAACCGTTTTTCAAACTTAACGATGCTGGTTAGGGTAACTGCATGGATCTTACGGTTTGTACATAATTCAAGAAGGGCTAAAGAGTATCGAAGAGGATGCCTAACAACCGCCGAGATTCACGAAGCTAAGATGTTATTGGTCAAGATAGTGCAACGTTCACATTTTGAAGAGGAAATAGTGCGCTTAAGGGAGGGTCTAAAGATAAAATCAGGTCAACTTCTAAAACTAAATCCAATACTCGACCGCGACGAACTTTTACGGGTTGGTGGGCGGCTGGAAGCCGCACCCTTAGGATACGATCAAGGACACCTTCTCATACTACCTGCTTCTTCAAGACTAACCAAATTAATTATCCAAGATGCTCATTACAACCATTTGCACGCTGGACCGCAATTATTATTGGCTCTAATTAGAAGGAACTTTTGGATAGTGGGAGCGCGAAACGCGGTTAGAGGTGTGACACGCCGCTGCATCGTCTGTCAATGATATAGCGCAAAACCCATCGAGCAGTTAATGGGGAACCTTCTGTCGGCGAGACTTCATGGCGTGAAGGCATTCCTGAATGCTGGTGTAGATTATGCCGGCCCTCTGTTGGCAACACCTTGGCGGAGGAGAGAATGCCGGGGGCAAAAGGTGTACGTTGCGCTCTTTATATGCCTGAACACAAGGGCCATCCATCTAGAAATGGTCACCGATTTGTCGACTGGCGCATTTATTTTGGCCTTAAAGCGCTTTATTTCAAGAAGAGGCAAGTGCTTAAATTTGTACAGTGACAATGGTGCAAACTTCGTCGGGGCCAAAAGAGCTCTCAATGAGCTAGGCAGATTCCTGACCCTAGCCAAGAGCAGTTGCAGAATGAAGCATGCAAGGAAAATATCAATTGGCACTTCATACCCCCTGCAGCCCCAACGTTTGGGGGACTATGGGAGGCAGCCGTGAAGTCCACTAAATTTCACTTCACTTCATTAAAAAGAGAGCGGGCTGCATTACTTTTTTGGGAAAAAGGGGAACAAAAATCCAAAAACTAAAAGGGAATCATTTCATAAAATCCAAAAATTCTAAGACTTGGTGCGCACACAGTTTTCTTTCAAAATTGATTTTATTTCCTCCCATTGAAAGGGATTATTATTATTTATTAGAATTAAATTCACGCGATCTTTAATTTTCTGTCTTATTTTTAATTCTAGAAAGCCTTTGGACATTTCGTCTAAATCATTAATGTAATTATAAACATAATCTACTTGTTTTATGAATACATCTAATTCTTCGGGCAACCCGTATAAATACCTATACTATTAATTATCTCTAACATATTCATTGCTGCTGTACCTTTATTTTCTGGTGATCTTCGATGTCCGTTCGTATCTGTTTATATTCAGATGGTGGTTCAGTGTTGTATCAGTGGATCAGTGTTGTAAATTAAGTCCTTGTTTAATATTCCTCTTTTTAGTACGCACTTATATAAGTACGAGTATATATATTTTTTTGAATATATTTTTTTTGTTAATAGTTCTAACAACACAATTACAATCTATATATTATTATATATATTATATAAATATATATATTTTTTTTTTTTTCACTTAATTGCTTTGGAAAGCATTAGTTATTTTCTTATTAAAATTATGTTCTTTACACAATAATCACTTTAGGATTAATTGTAAGCACCGACTGCGGAACAAATTAAACACTTTTTCACTTTTATCCTTTTTTTTATTTTCTTATTTTCTTTTTTTCGCACGAGATCTGAGAACCGAAGTTCTTTTCCTTTTTGACTTACAAGCTAACATCTTTATTTCTTATTCTATTTTTACTTAATCCTAACTTAAAATAAATACAAAAGGAAAGAGAAACGAAAATGAAGATAAAAAACATCGCACGAGAGTTAGAGTCCACCACCAACACTCTAACAATTATTGCTAGTGCTCTTTGCACTTGCATTTGTTTTCGTTGCAGAGCGTCGGTTACAGGCAGCTTAACAACAGCTTGTTTGTGCTTTCTCTCTATGCTGATAATGTTGGCTTGTCAATAAGATGCTGATCGACATGTGTGATCTAGCTTGATCAGGGTGACAGCTTTCATTGAGTACATATGTACGTACGAAGTATCGTACAGTCTACTAAACCAGCATATGAGAGATGGTTACATCTTCATGTAACTCAAGGCGGGAGAGTTGCGATCTTCATAAAAAAAATTATATTAAATATAAAATCATATACAGCGATGAAGTGCAAAGATAATAGACCGAAAATATACATTTTAACGGCGTATGAATCTGAAGAACCTCAACCTAATATCTTCTTCGAAGAGCTTGAGATACTTTTTCGATCTCTGCGTTTGAACTCGGTAGATAACTGCCACCAATTGCCCGGCAATTTGAATGTCAAACACAGTTATTGGGGAAACAGACCCAGCACTAGGGGGAACCTACTATTACATTGGTGGGTTCTACGCAACATTGAATATAACATTGAATATAGAGTCAAATGTTTCGCAATGGACAGCCCGTCGTATCCTAGGAGCGGCTCCAATTTAGAGACAAATGGTCTACTAACTGTCTACGGACCAATGTATACGACAGTGACAACTGCGCACTATGTGTCGTGATTATAGTATCCGACGAGTTCAGGGACATGGCAGAATATATTCACACGCACCTCAATGATTAGGCCTGCTGCTAACAGTTTCTTTCAGAAAGTTGTAGGGAATACACTACATGTACCCACTATAACACATACCAACACCACGATTAACCAATCCATAACCACGATCAGCGGATTGTCTACGCCCGGCATTACGCTCGGTGCCCTACCTCAGTTGACCTACATATGTTACTCATCGCTTTGCTTAGTAGTGACGTTCTAAATCACGTGCAATTAAAAGCAAAACAAATGCGATGTAAACAAAAGGTGAAACCAAATGTAAACAGACCGAGTACATAAACAAAGCGAGTCATTTGAATGGGTACAATGCTGATGATGCGCTTGTGCCTTTGACTGATTGCCCGATTTATTGTGCGCTTGTGTCTTTGACCGATTGCACAATGCATTGGACTAAATATTCAAAATACTGATGACGCGCTAGTGCCTTTGATCGATCACACAATGCATTCGACTAAATAGCTGATCTATGGTTATGGAAATTTCGTAAGGCATGTACGTGATGGAGGGGATAGATTCCCTGGGACAAAATAATATAAAAGGAAAGGATTTAAAGGAAGGAGCAGCAGTAAAAGCACGACACCTCACGCGTTATATTTGAATAAAAAAATTTAAATAAACCAAATAACGTGTAGTGTTTTATTCTCCGCGAAATACTCTTCTCTCTGACATTAAGGGAAAGCACTATATCTCCACGCAATCTCCAGTACTATATCCACGAAAAAGGATTCCGCTACCAAAATATACGAGTCTAAAATTCGATTCGTTTCTGGGACTATACACCAGAAAGTCTAAAGTGAAAAAAGTTATAAAGAGTCCGCTACCAAAATATACGAATCTTAAACTCGATGCGTTACGGGGGCTATACACCACAAAGTCTAAAGTGAAAAAAAGTGATAAAGTAAAAAAAACGAAAAAGACCAGGAGCAATCAGCTATAGGGCGTGAAGCTTAGCTGGCAACCAACAGCAGCAGCAGAAAAAATAACAACCAACAGCAGCAGCAGAAAAGATAAAATCAAGAAACGTAAATATTGTCCTTTAGTTTTATGTATCTTGTTTTTGTTATTTTTGACTCTTAATTTACCTACACTCTTATTATTACTTTTGACTCTTCACCGTCTGCGCGAACTTATTAGACATTTTTACCCGACGCAACGCCAAAACTTTAGAGCTATTCAAAGCCCTACCCTTCTTTCTCTAATACACTGTGTTTTGAAATAAAATAGCAAACTTCCTCAATATTCACAAGCAAACTTTATTAACGTGCCTTTTCGTTACAATGAGAATAGGTAATAATCCAGGAACATTGAAAAAATATGACATCCGGTGATGAAGGAGATAAATATACCATTGAACAGAAAACAAATGGCTAATAGCTGAAGACCTGTTCGTTTTGTTATAAAAAAATAAATCAAATAATGTTTCAATTATTTAACATACTCCCCCCTTTGAGCAGAAGTGCTCAACCCGTCACCTGGATCTGGTAGGATTGCTAGTTGCGTAATTTCTCGCTTGAACTCACCATTTTTCGTTCTAACTTTCACAACACGAACAACTCCTTCAGAACCTGGAACAACTTCCATAATTCTTCCTAATGGCCAGCTTAATGGATCCATCTTCTCCATTTTCATTAGCACCATATCGCCTACCTTGATGTTTTTTGTTTTAGAAGGCCACTTGGACCTTGACTGAAGACTTTGTAAGCACTCCTTGTGGAAGCGACTCCACAGTTGCTGTTCGGAGTACGGCATACGTTGAACTAGATGAACGCAGTTTGGATCTTTAGGAACCACGGTTACTCCCGGTATGGCTATGGGCGGCCCACCACACAAAAAATGTCCAGGTGTAAGGGGTTCCAAATCATTAGGATCTGACGACAAGGCAGTTAAGGGTCTTGAATTCATAATCGCTCCAGCTTGCTTGGCCACAGTACGAAGCTGATCTTCTGTCATTTCCATACAGCCTACGACGTTGTGTATTAAACGCTTTATTATCTTGATCGATGACTCCCATAAACCTCCATGATGGGGCGTACGTGGTGGTATAAATGACCATTCGATGTATTCCTTTCTGCATTCCTCTTCAATTTTGCCCATGTCCTTTTCCATAGTAGCTTTAAGTTCTCGGAAGTAGTTCGAAGCGCCCACACAATTAGTAGCATTGTCCGAATATATTTTGGGAACTCTACCTCTCTCTGCAATAAATCTTTTGAGCGCTCGTAAAAATGCTTCAGTAGAACAATCTGGGACCAACTCAATGTGTATCGCTTTTGTTATAAAGCATACAAATAATGCTAAATACACCTCTTTACCTTGCTTGCAACGAATATGGTGTCGTACTCGTATTGGGCCTGCGAAATCTACGCCTGTAACTATAAATGCCTTATGCTGTTTCGGTACTATACGATCTGCAGGCAGATGACCAATGTATTGAGACATAAGCTTAGGATGGATGCGACAGCACCACACACATTTTCGAACGATGGCTTTCGTCAACTGCAATCCACCAATAGGCCAATACCGATTTCGAACTGCTGTTAAAATCATTTGTGGTCCTACGTGACAGACTCTGTAATGATGAAAATATGAAATTACCAATGAAGTAAAACAATGATTCCGTGGTAAAAGAATTTGATGTTTCGCATCGAAGGCAATTTTTGCCTTCCTTATTCGTCCGTCTACTCTGATAACACCTTTTTCATCAATGAATAGCGCTAGACTATTCAAGGCAATATCCACAGGAACAGGAAGCTGTCGTAGAAGAAGAGAATACTCTCTTTTAAACCAATGTTATTGAATAATTTTGATAAAAACCTCCTCAGTTTTAATTTCTTCTTCCAACGATGGTGGCCTTATAGGTCTTCTAGAATCGATGTTTATAGAAATTCGACGCTGTTTTTTGTGTTGATTTGGATTAATGAAACGAAGTGCATATGCAAAAGCCCTATGCGTTCCGCGATAGCCAGAAGAATAAAGCATGGCTTGCGTTATATCTTCTGAAGTAACAGCTACTAATACACACTTCTGAGCTCGTAATTCCTCTGAACAGAGTTGAGTTGCTGTTGAAATGTTGAACTACTGAGGCCATTTAGAAACTGGTTGTCTTAAAAAAGCAGTGCCACCTGTTGCAGCGCAACATGAGCCCGTCAATAACACAATTGCCGTCGGCAAAATCAACCAACGCAATTGCCGTCGGCAAATCCAATCAATGCAATTGCCGCCGTCAAAACCATCTCTCGGCAAAGTAATGGGTCCACGGCAAATTTTGGGAGCTCAGCCGTCACTGCAGTGATGATGTCGGCTTGCATTGAAAATAATAGCTCCGCCCACCCACGTGTGTGTGTATGCGCAGTCTTCAAAAGTTCGAAGTCACACAACACATACACAGGTGCAAAATGGCACCAGATGGGGAATGTGGGTCAATGACCTAGCAGACGAAAAAACGGTCCGAAACAGCTGACCTACTAGAAAAACGACAAAGACCCAGAAAATTTTAATTGTCATAAAACCACCGTGGACGACGCGACGATACAATAAAATCAATATCATACATAACCGACCTTGTGCGTTTTCTTTACCTTTTCGTTATTTTATTTTTTTCCACGCGATATAAGATCGGCTGGATTTATCTCTCGTGGAACATGGTTCTACTGCTCAAATCGTGTGGCCTCCTGGATATGCGACACTCGATGCGCCACGAACGTATTCCATTTATAGGGTTCCCCATGCAACCAGTTTCGGACGATAGATAAATCTGTCCAATACAAATAGCAATTTTCTTTCAGCGAGGTTATGAGGCAATCCCAGTCTAGTTTCTTCTTGGAAGAATATCTTCGCTAGTGTGATCACGTGGCAAATAAATCCAAGAGGATCAAATAATCTAGCGATTTCGGACAACACCATACGTTTTGTAACTAAGGGCTCGAGTTCAACTTCCTTGAACGTGCAGCGAAATATGTATATCGACATCTGGTTGCCATGTTAATCCCAAAGTTTTTATCGTGTTGTGATCTCCAATTTGGAGGAACGTTTCTCTGGATTCACTGGGAATATCTTCTATAACAGCCTCCGAATTGGAACAAAGTTTAGTCAGTTTGAATCCACCTCTATTCAAGAGTTCAATCAACTGATGCCGACCCTTAATTAGCTCTTCGAGGGTGTCTGCGCCTATCATAGCATCATCGACATAGAAATGATGTTTAAGAAACCTGGCTCCGATGGGATATTTATCGCTATAATCATATGCTAACTGATGCAACGTTTTTATTGCCAAATATGCTCCAGGAGCAGTAATATATGTAACTGTCAGAAGTCGGAGAATACAACCCTTTTTTGTACTGGAACTAGATAATTTGAAGACCGGATGGTGAGGCATAAAATAGTGCGGTTTACATGGCCAAACAAATGGCCAAGACGTTCGTATTCTTCAATGAACTCTGAGTACATTTGTTTCATAAGTGGCTGTTTATCAAACTTGCGTTCCAACGCCGCAAATCAACGTGTGGCAGTATCTAAAGAATGGCCAAGAATGGTTGAGTCAGCGCAGAAGGGCAGACGTACTATGTACCGTCCGAAGCTATCACGTCGAGTTGTGCACGCATCTTCGACCGCCTTATCCTTAAGGCTGAGTAGGAGATCAACTTTAGATTTAATGTAGGAGTCAACTTCCCAAAACGTTGCACCAATTCGTTCAAGGATTCCAAGTTATCGGATGTAGCTCCGGATGTATACAATACTCTGCGAGAAGTAGATATAGATGAAGCAGTTGGTCCAGCGATACTGTACCCAAGTTTGGTATTGCATAGATAAGGCCTAATCGATTTTGCTCACCAAGTAAAAGCTTCAAAAATAAACCAGCTCATATCAAGGGGTCGACATGTTTGGGCCTATTAAAGTTAGGATCTGCGAGTTTGATGTGTGGTGGTATTTCCCAATCCGATATGTCGAACGCGAACGGGGGATAAGAGTCTGTAATCTTTTGTAAAATAGACGCTTGAATCTCAAATCGGTCAGAATCACTAACAGCAGACCCAATCATTAATTTGCAATAACCTTTGGACTGTATACCAATACTTCCTATTCCTCCTACAAGCGATTTATTTATTACCTTTTTGGCATTTATTAATTTGGAAAATCTGTCCGACATGTAGTGATCAGTTGATCCGTAATGTAACAAAGCATTAGCTGGAATAAATAACCGTTTTCAGTATATAATAACCCTTGCAGAACCTATATGAATGCGACGGTTTAAGACATGCTATGCAGGCGCCTAATCGTTTTACTTCCTCAAAGCGTTCTTTAGGAGAAAGGGCTAAAAACGTGGGGCATTCCGTTAACACATGTGTTGTCAACTGACATTTTAGGCACAGTTCATGCATGCTAGCTACTAAAGTTGTATGACATTTCTTACCAGATTGCGTCCGTTTATCTATTGCAGATATTTTATTAAATTGCTTTCTGCCCTGATCGACTCGTTCCTGTGCCGCTGTATACTTTTCGAAGAACGTTGTAAAACATTCACACGTCGCAATATTCCCGGTCGTATGCTCTTCCCATTTGGCTTGCGCGTTGACGTCGACCTTTGCAAGAATAAGATTTATTAATAAATTTCCGCAACTAACTCAGCAGACCCGAACGATAATAATGACCGATAGTGTGCTTGAGCCTTGTCAATGAGATTTCGATAGGCTTGTAAACTTGCACCCGAGACACCCTGCAAGGAAATAAGTTCATTAATATGTGACGTAAATATAAGAACTTCATGATCATATCTGGAGTTGAGGGCTTTCCAAGCTTTGGTAAAGTTAAGTTTTGGTAAAGGCAGAGACCGTCACACAAAGAAGACTTTAAAAACCTGAAGCGGTCAACATCCTTGAGGCTTGCATCTTCAATAATCATTGACTCGAACTCATTCTTGTAATCCATCCAATCGCAATATTTCTCTGAAAATCGAGGAAGTTACAATTTCGGTAATTTGACCGAACGTGGACAATGTAAGCAACTTGGGAGAGATGTAGAGTTAAAATCAACTTTTTTTTTCTCCATTAACTCCATCACTTTGGTTTTGAGCTCGGTATACGCTGTTATAAAGGCTGTTTCCTTTTCTCCGGCGTCTTCATCTTCTCTTTCGTTCTCGCTCAATTCCAAAATATGCTCGGTAATTGCATTATGACGTTTAAGATAGTCATCAATGAGCTGCAACATGACAGCTAAAGCTGAAGGAGTCAAAGAATCCCCTTGGTCCTTAAAAATGTTACGTTGTTTGGTAAGCAGACTCGGTAGTGACGATCGTATTTTCTTAGCCTTTTTCAAACCTCCCAATGACGTTGATGAATCCCCTGGCATCTTTGTTTTAATAGATGTGCAGATTACATTCCTTTGCACTCTAAACAATTTGTAATTCAATGTCTATACCACGAGGCTTGGTCGAACCTCAAATGCCTCAAAATGACGAAAGCACTACAAGTATATATACTTGTCTTAATAGACTTTGCGATGTTTGCTAAGACACACTGGAGTTTCGCTAGTCTGCGAACACGCTCTGCTACCAATTTGTGTTTTGAAATAAAATAGCAAACTTCCTCAATATTCACAAGCAAACTTTATTAACGTGACTTTTCGTTACAATGAGGATAGGTAATAATCCAGGAACAATGAAACTTCCTCAATATTCACAAGCAAACTTTATTAACGTGCCTTTTCGTTACAATGAGGATAGGTAATAATCCAGGAACAATGAAAAAATATGACATCCGGTAATGAAAGAGATAAATATACTATTGAACAGAAAACAAATGGCTGAAGACCTGTTCGTTTTGTTATAAAATAATAAATCAAATAATGTTTCAATTATTTAACATACTGACCACATAACACTTTCCAAAACACCCACCATGGATACGAAAATTTCTCTTAATGACGTCAATAGCTTCATTCCTGTTAGAACTTGGCTTCAAGGCCCTGCCTTTGAGCTGATAAGACACAAAGAACTAGCGACATGGAAAGATCTAGTAATTGAGCTGGAATCCCAGTTTAAGGAACATAGATCCCGCACTTCGGCGCAGAACCGGCAGCCAAGCAAAACACCAAAGAAACGATCAAAGAATATGGTGACAGACTCTCTCTGTTACTTCTCGCGCTAGACTCAGCCACGTACGATAGTCCCAATGAAAAAGCCGTCCAATATTTTCTTATCCGGGAAAACCACAGACTTGCCTTACAAACATTTGAAGATGGAATTGTTGGAAACAAAACCGAAAAAATAAAAGGCGGAACACATCCACTTACGACAAGATTTTATTCAGAAAGAAAAAACTAGAACAAAGTTTTCGCAAGTTTCGATAAGTTTCTTTTCGTTAAAGGTACTGAGTTGCCATAGGACTTATTACAATACGATTTCTAATACGACCACTCAAATCATTACCTTTAAATATATTTAACATAAATTCAAATATTCATTTTAACAATTCAAGTTTCAAAGCTAAATATTCATGCTTAGATTTTTGTAAAAATTTTGTAAGTACATCAGCGATCATATCATTAGTTGGAACAAAATTTAATTTTATCAAAGACTTTGTATAAATTTCCCGAACGTAATGATACCTAATGTCAATGTGCTTTGATCTTGAATGAAAAACTGGATTTCTAGCTAAATTCTGTGCACTTATGTTAACTCCGTTTAATATAGTAGCACCTCTCAGTGAAAAACCAAACCCAATCTCTTCTATTAGCCGTCTCAAGTATACCGCCTCCTTCGTAGCTGCTCCCAATGCCATGTACTCGGCCTCGGTACTGCTAAGCGCCACTGTATGCTGCTTTCGGGACTCCCAGGATATAGCTGCACCAGCAAGTAGAAAGACATATCCAGTATATGACTTTCGATCGTTGACACAATTGGCCCAATCAGCATCTGCGAAACCTTGAAGAGCCTCACCAGTCTTCCTAAACGAGAGTTTATAGTTAACTGTATTAGAAAGATATCTCAAAAGATGTTTAGCTGCTGTGATGTGTTCTTGATAAGGTTCGGCATTAAACTGAGCCAATCTGTTCACGGCATGCTGAATATCGGGCCTTGTTGATATTGCTAAGTAGACTGATACTGCTTTTCATCTACTCGTTTATTTTTTGGATTTTCTGGACATTTCCTAAGAACGTCTCCTGGATCCAACGGAGTACTGCACTTTCTTGTAACGGTCATATTATGCTGTGCTAGAAGATTCCGGATATATTGTTCCTGACATAAATTGATAGATCCCGAATTTTGATCCTTTTCGATGCCAATGCCCAAGAAAAAATCGATTGGGCCTTTATCAACGATGTCAAAAGCCAAACCAATTGCTTGCTTTATGTTGATTACACAGCTTTTCTTTGAGCATGCAATGATAAGATCGTCGACATATACAGCGATAATATTTTTATGTCCGTTTTCGTTCTTTGTATACACACACGAATCTGTAGAGCAACGTTTGAATCCGAGAGCCTTCAGTGTTTCATCTAATTTTTTTGTTCCATTCACGACCGGCTTGCTTTAACCCGTATATAGCTTTTCTCAGCCTGCAAAGCTTTTGGCCACTAGGATCGTCTTCGAAATTCTTAGGTTGTTCCATGTATATCTCTTCCGTCACTTCGCCGTTTAAGTACGCTGATGAGACGTCAATATGGTGAACTTCCAGGTCGTATTCAACGGCTAACGCTAAGATAAGACGAATGGTAGAGTACCTTACAACTGGCGAGAAAGTTTCCTTGTAATCTAAACCATAACGTTGGCTGCAACCCTTTGCGACAAGTCTTGCCTTATATCGAATCGGGTTTCCATCTTTGTCATACTTAATTGTGAACACCCACTTAGATTTGATGGCATGACGATTCGTTGGCAATTCAACTAAGTCCCAGGTCAAATTTGACTTCAGAGAATTATACTCATATTTCATCGCCTGCAGCCATTTATCTGCATCCGGTCCACTTAGAGCTTCTTTTACGGTTAAAGGACTATCGCACAGTTTTACATTGTCCATAAAGCAATTGTACTTTATTTTATTTAATCGTGGTCTAAGGTTTCTTGCTTCAACTGTATAATTCTTGCTGCCACCATCACCCATTCCATCGCTGTCAGCATCCATTCCATCACTATCGCCAACCTTTACACTCCCTTTGTCATCATGCACGCCGCTGTCACCTGCACCGTTTTTATCGTCATTGGTAATGCAGTTTTCATCTCCGATTATTTTGTCGTCATTACCACAGCCTAATAACACGCGGTCCTTAATCTTTTCTTGATCGATGTTAACTGAATTTTCTAAAAATCTGACATCCCTGCTTTTACAGACAGTCCTCATCTTGGGGTCGTAAAGTATATGCCTTCGACTCACTGGAGTAGCCAACCATGACACATTCCACTCCTCTTTCTTGAAATTTCCCTTTCCCTTGACTTTTGTCTAATCTGAATGCTTTGCATCCGAAAACGCGAAGATGTCCAGCATATGGCTTTCGCCCATACCAGGTTTCGTAGGGTGTCTTAAAGTTCAGCAATTTGGTTGGAGAACGATTTCGCAAGTATACTGCTGTATTTACTGCTTCTGCCCACAACGAGTCAGGTAAATCACTATCGAGAAGAAGGCATCTAGCCATTTCTGTCACGGTTCTATTCATCCGTTCGGCGACACCGTTTTGCTGTGGGGTATACTCTACAGACAACTGCCTCTTTATTCCCTCTGCGGCCAAGTATTTAGAAAAATTTTCGTTGACGTACTCAAGCCCATTATCACTCCTAAGGCACTTGATTTTACAAGATGTCTCACGCTCAACCTTGGCTTTAAATATTTTGAACACATCAAAAATGTCGGATTTTGCCTTAAAGAAGTAAACAAATACTTTCCGACTAAAATCGTCAATGAATAAAGCGAAGTACCTTGCACCCCCTAAAGAAGTAACTCTCCTTGGCCCGCATATATCTGTATGCACAATCTCTAATGCCTGTTTGCTCTGTATCTTATTTAGTGTTGGGAATGCGGAACTACACAACTTGGCCCTGAAGCAGACTTCACATAGAATTTTCTCTGGGACACGACTTAAACTCAATCCTTTTACCATCTCTTGGCAATGTAAATCTCGCAAACTCTTATAATTTAAATGGCCCAAACGTGCCAAAGTAAATAATTATCAAATCTAGCCATACAAACAACTTTTGAACTGTGTTTGATATTTAACAAATAAAGATCATCACATTTCTTAGCATACAAAACCAGGTTATTTTTGCTATCGTAAATACCGGCACCAGAGTTATTGAAACGAACACAATAGTTTCTCTGAGCAGCTTTGCAAATCGATATAAAATTGGTTTTTAATTGGGGAACAAACAACACATTTTTAAGTTCGATTGTGCGATGATCTGTTGCAATTAGGACGGACCCAATACCCTTCGATTCGATTGAGCAATCTGCCGCCAGTTGAATTTTCTCAACATGTGACTGAATTGAGTTGAATAAACTTTCATTGCAACACATATGTGAAGTTGAACCACTGTCCAAAACCCAATGGTTTCTATCCAGGATAGACTAACTGTGCATATTCAACATGCTGAATGACGATGTTACATTTTTCTGGGGAGAGTTTTTAGGGGCTGTGCATGATGACGCAAAATGTCCTCTTTTATGACAGTTATAACACTTACTTTTTATTCGATTTTTTTTTTCGGTTCGTGTGCTTGCTGTATGAGGAATGCAGACCCACTTACGTCATGCGGAATTTCCTCGCGACGTTTCCCTTCTTCCAAAAGTTTTGTTTTTAGCACACTTAGAGGAGGTAAGGCATCTCTGGACTCGATCGCAACGACGAAATTTTCGAAGCTTTTCGGGAGACTGGATAGGAGGATGATGGCGAGCAGCTCTTCTTGAAGCTTTATATCTATTTCTATTAAAATATCGGATGTATTGAAAAAATGTGTCAAATGATCGGAAACTACACCACCTTCATCAAGTTTTAAAGATAGTAATTGTTTAAAAAGCGTTACCTTCCTAGCGGGTCTGCTAGGTTGATGAATGTCCGATAATTTCGTTCACGCTTCCCTCGCTGACTTACAGATTTTGATGTGGCTCAGCTGAGTTGGTTGCACACACTGCAGAATCGTTGCAAGAGCCTTCTCGTCTCTTTTTGTCCAGTTGATAATCGCGTTCTGATTTTCGGCTGTTGGCTGCGGCATTGGAGATTCTCCGGAGACATGTGACCTGACCTCATTTGGATCTTCCAGCAGTCGAAATTTTCGATCTGATATAACGACAAAGTCATTTTCGCGACGATTTTTTTTATTTATAAAAACATACTTATGTAATTAATATTCGCGGGACCTGGGCCCATAACCTTTGCTGGAAACAAACCCGAAAAAATAAAAGGCGGAACACATCCACTTACGACAAGGTTTTATTCAGAAAGAAAAAACTAGAACAAAGTTTTCGCAAGTTTCGATAAGTTTCTTTTCGTTAAAGGTACTGAGTTGCCATAGGACTTATTACAATACGATTTCTAATAGGAATAACGAATTCTAGTTTAAAATTGCTAGTAAAAGCCCAGAATGCTAATCGATTAAAATGGGCCATATCTTACGCCATCGATTAATCTCTTCGTATAAGTCGCGACAACCCCTTTTACACATTTCCGACAAGAAACAACACACCTCGACTCATCTGTCAGAAATCCAATAAAACAGGCACCTGTTATCGTAACACCAATTTCTCAAATTTCATTCCCCGTTCCGTTAAGCATGAAGCGCAGTGCAACCTGCAAAAAATTCGATGCGGCTATTGCAACAAGCCCCATCACACGGAAAATGAGTGCCGGCTCAAGATGTCCCACTCAAGACAGAACCACCAGGTCATACGGCACTCTAATAACCATCAACCTCACTTTCAAGACCGCAGTAACCAATATCCCGAATGCATAAATCGAAAGGTTAACCTTCATCATGTACAACAACGTCCCAATTCACTAATCAACAATACGGGAAACGACCTCGGTCGGGAGGAGGAAAACGGCAACTTTCCCCGACTAACAATCCAGGCCGATGTACACCCCCAACCACATTTTCAATAAAGATTCCCCTCGTTTCTAATAATAATTTGTCAATGATACGAATCCCTATCGAGGATGGAAAAGACAGGGATCTAATCATAGACACTAGAGCTGAAATCAGTATCATGCGGAGCACCACCAATTCGCTTTTACTAAATAGAGATATTAAATAGATGATATACCTCTATGAGCGGTGAAAAGGTGACAAGTTCCCACATGACCATTGAAACTTTGCTTTTCCAAATGGAAGGAGATTCAATTAAAATATCGCACCCCTTTCACATCTTGGACCACCAGGCCCAACAAAACTTCGACGGTATAATTATGAACGACTTTTTAATAAAATACAATTGCCACACTAACTACCGCGAAAATTTCTTAAAAATGAATCCCTTTGTACCAAATTCCAGTGCTATTATTTCTGGGCTAGAAAGGGTATTCAACGAATGTCCGCCCTTCAGAATATCAGAAGGCAGCTTATAATAACTTCTAAGTCATATAAAAAAGTTAACCCCTTAGAAAAACATCAAGAGGCCATACCTTCCGAGGTAGTACCTACGGGTAATGATGGAAAATATGATATTAGTGCTAAACTGTGCGACCTAAGGCGACCAAACAATAATCCATTTACCTGGACTCCAGTTTACTATCGACTGGTCTAACCCTACAGATTTTTGCTCCTCTAGTACCAACACAGTGTACCATAACGACACTGGAGTAGAAACAAAATCAAAGTGGGAACCGACATCTGACTCCGCAACTCAAAACGGACCAGAAATCAAACAAAAATACCCCGAACAAAAAAGGAGTAAACCAATTTCCAGTAAGCTTCAAAATTTGACTGATAACCTAGGCGGGATGATTCTTGTATCACCTGAGGAAACTTTATTAGAAAGCCCAGCCAAGCCTAAGACTAAGTTAAACAAAAGCTTAGCGGAAAATAAGACTGTGGTTACGCAAAACCCGGCAGCCAACGACACTAAGACGAAAGAAACCTTAGCAGAGCATAAGACCGAGATCAACAATAACAAACAGGGGAAAATAAATAAGTCTTTCATTATTTTAAAACAAAGGAGCCAACAAGTAGTTGAAATGCCATTTAACCAATTAACCCCGTCTGAAATAATAACAAAGAAACAGCAAATAATTCCAGGGGTCTACCTAGGCGAAACATTAGCCAAACCTAATAACGCAAAAATTAAGGTAGTTCTAATGAACAAATTGGAAACATACCAAAGAATCAATGTTCACATAATCAATTTAGAGTGGGACGATCTTAATAATTTCAAGATAGTCAGAGAGGAAAAACAAATAAACTCCGTAACAAACCGACTAAGTAAACTAGAGTCGCTAATTGAATTAGACCACTGCAATACCGAAGAAAAAAGGTTAATCCTTAAAATATGTCGTGAATATAATGACCTGTTCTATATTGAAGGGGATCACCTGAAATACACAGACTCCGGACACAAGGGAATAACCGAAAAAGGTAAGCCGCCCTTATTTACAAGACCCTATCGGCTCTCAGAAAGCCACAAAGAGGAAATCCATAAACAGGTTAATGAAATGTTGGAAGACGGCATAGTACAACCAAGTTATAGTCCATGGAATTCATCCCTGCTTTTAGTCCCCAAAAAATCAGCCAAAGATGGATCAAAACGTTGGAGGGTAGTCGTCGATTTCAGGAAACTAAGCGAATTGACTCTTGGAGATGCCTATTCAATACCAAACATAACCGATATTTTAGACCAATTAGGAAATTCAAAATACTTTAGCACGCTTGACCTTTTTTTGCTTTTTTTTATTAATTTTTTTTTTATTTCGTAACAATATCTGCAACTTTATAATTATTGTTTACAATTATTTTAATTATTTAACAATATTTATAATATATATAAAATTGATTTGTTATAAATCAAATACGTTGCAAGGTATTGAACAAAATAGCTGAATACAATCTTTTGTCTAAAGCAAGACAGTGATGAAAGTACTTAACAAATTCAACTAAAAATAGATAAATAGTTCTATTGATGAGGAAGCAATAGAAGATTTAAATGGAAGTTAAAAGATTAAATTATAAATATTTACATAAATTTTAGGTTACATCATTGGACTTAATAAAGCATCAATTTCAGAATGGTTGAATGAAAAAAGCCATTTCTTTACTGCTTTTAGGAATACTGTTTTCACTCTCTCACACCTAAGGTACTCTGGTAATCTATTGAACAATCGCGGAGCAGTAACATAATAACAATGAGAAAACTGGGTTTTTTTAATGGTGGGTACAGTTACGAAATTCCGGGTGTTGATTCGCAAACCATAGTTGTCTTGCACTCTAGCTACATATGTAGTATCCGAAATCACAAAAATTTTTAAAAGCTTTATAACAATAAAGGTGCCTTAAGGGAAGAAATTCGAGATATTTGAATAGATCAAAACTGAGTGTCTTGCGATTAGTTTTCAAAATTATCCTCATTGCATGCTTCTGCTTTATCAATACTTACTTAGATGGTATATTTGTTTTCAATTTCCATTCAATTTCAAATATATTGAATGGTTTTTCCAACAAAGTTTTTGGTCCAGTATAACACCTAAATATTTAACTAAATATTCAACGTGCAAAAGCAATTTTCATGGCAATCTACATGATTGTTGAATATTATGTCTCCAAAGATTGGGTCCAATACTGATCCTTGAGGAACGCCCATGTTTAAGAAGCCTTTAGAACTGTAAGCATTACTAATTTTTACAACTTGATTACGGTTTGACAGATAGGAAAAAAAACATTTATGAATGGAGCCTCTGAAACCGGATTTATAAAGTTTATCAAGTAGCAAACTGTGATTATACCATATCAAATGCTTTACTTATATCAATAAATAATGTAGATGGTATCTGGGAAGTATTTACACTATTATACATATATTGTATATCACCAGTTAATTTCAAAAGATAACTTCCAGTCGATTTGCCACATCTAAACCCAAACTGACAATCACTTAAAAAATGAGTGCTTTCTAATAATGATAACATTCTAGATTTTATTCCCTTTTCGAAAACTTTTGAAAAAAACAGATAAAATAGAAGCAGGACGAAAATTATACTACTGCAGTTTTCAGACTTTCAGGAAAAACTCCTTCATGCGCACAATAGTTAAAAATATAACAAAGCACATCAGAAACATGAAATGCAATTTGTTTCAAACGAAATTTGAAATATTGTCAGTAGATGATGAATTTGAAGTTTTCAGTAACATAATAATTTTAGAAATTTCAAGCGCAGGAAAATCTTCAAAGTAAAAACTGTCCGATTGAATATAGTCATGTACTAAATAGGACTCACAGAGAGTGAAGGATTAACTACATTGGAAACACCATGATTTGAAAGGATATTTCCAAAAAAATTATGAAACAAATTAGCTACGTCCAACGGTTTAGTTACAATTTGATTATTATTTTGAATAAAAATATCTGACTGAGGTTTATTTTTATTAAGTATATAATTAACAACCCTCCACACTTTTTTAGAGTTACCAATGTTTGTCACTAAGCCAAAGGGTTCCGTCAAATCCTAATGAACGAAGAGGATAAAAGTAAGACGGCATTCAGAACCCCACTTAGACATTACGAATAAAATCGTATGCCATTCGGACTTAAAAATGTTCCGGCTAGATTCCAGAGGTTGGTGAACAACGTATTAATGGGATTACAAGGCATTGAATACTTTGTTTACGTAGATGACATCGTCGTCTATGGATACGATTTGCACGATCACAACACACGACTCATTAATCATTAATCATCCTTCGAGAACACCATTTGAAATTGCAACCCGAGAAGTGTCACTTCATCCGAAAGGAACTTACCTACCACGTCATTTCCGAAAAGGGAATTAAACCAGATCCCGAAAAAATCAAGCCAATAAAAACATTCCCGGTACCAAAGAAGCCAAAGGATATTAAATCATTCCTCGGTTTTATGAGATACTACAGAAAATTTATTACTAAATTCGCAGATCTGGCCAAACCCCTAAGAAAACTATTGAGGAAAAACGTTATATTTAAGTGGGATGTTTTTTGTGATCATTTATCACAACGGATGCAAGCGACATAGCATTAGGAGCAGTATTTTGAAAATAACTCCGTGGGAGAAAGAGCTAAACCGAGACAATAGTGTTCGAAATAAAACTAACCGATCTGTTCGGGTCTAAGATCTTGTGACAACTGAGAACTGATTTAATTTAAGAAGATAGGCAAAGTAATTTACATGAATTCATATATGTACTTATATGAGTATGTGTATCAATAAGGTACATATAAATGTGTTGAATATAGGAACATTTGGGAAATGAATATAATATAAAAGCAAAAGGAAGAAAGTATACATTTAATTTTCAACATCCTCTCGCAGGCCCGCCCTGCTGGTGCACCTCCAGCGGATATAACAGTTGAATAGCACGACGAAGCCTCCTACCATCAGCAAAACGAACTTCACATGATCGGATTTTGTTATCTCTTCCGGGGTAGCAAACCTCGACTACAGCAAGCTTCCAATGGATATGGAGAGTGCTGGCATCGTACACCAACACTACGTCACCGGGTTTGATTTCTCTTGAAAAAATATGCATGGAATGATGTGCTGAACGTAAAAGTTTGAGATATTCAGCTTTCCATCTCTTCCATAAAAAAGATGTGTATTGCAATCTCGCTTTCCATTTGCATCGAAGATTCGAGGCAATTGTTCGGCCTTTGCTCTCGTTATCAGTTACTTTTGGGCAATTGATAAGAAAACATTTAGGTGTTATAGGATCCAAGTCCATAGGGTCATTGCTTACAGAGGTTAGGGGTCTCATATTTATAATTCGCTCAGCTTCAGTAAGAAAAGTATAAAGCTCTTCGTTGGTAATTTTGGCCTTCCAAATTGTGATTTTGAGAACGTTTTTCACGCTCTTGACTAACCTCTCTCAAAATCCACCCCACCAGGGTGCTCTCTCTACATTGAATTTCCAATTTATACCACGGTTGCTAAGAAAACCCTTGAAAATTTCGCTGTTGAAAATCTCTCTCAAACTCTTTACCTCAGTTACAGCTTTTTTAAAGGTATTCGCATTATCCGAATATATAGTAAGCGGTGTGCCCCGCCTTGCTATAAAACAACGCATTGCTAAGAGGCAGCATTCGGTCGTTAGATTGAGGACTAGCTCCAGATGTACGGCCCGAATGACGGCACAAGTAAATATCATTATGTAGACTTTATGGTTGTTGTCATCGGAACGTGTGTAAAGAGGCCCAGCAAAATCCACACCCACAGTCTCAAAAGGTCTTGATGCTTGAAGTCGATCCCTAGGTAGAGGGGCAAAAGGTTGGGACGCCGCCTTTCCTCTGAGTCTGTGGCAAAGTTTGCATGATCCGATGACTTTCTTAATTAACTGCCGGGCGGCTGGCAACCAGAATTGTTCACGCAGGCGAGCCAGCTGTATTTACTCCGCTGTGCAAGGAACATTCGTGGAAGTAAATAACGAATAACTAACTCAAATAACGATTGGCTCGTCCAGTTGCGTTAACCTACTTCCCACACGAAGCAAACCTTGCTCATCCAATAATGGATTTAGCGTTAGGAGGGCCGAAGATCGAGAAATAATTTTTCCCTCCTGCAAAGATAAGATTTCATTAGGAAAATACTTAATTTAAAATATCTTATACAGTAGAGTTTTCCTACCCCTTTTTTGAGCCCAAATAGGGTACCATTTGTTAATTAGCACATTGACACCTCGACGAATATAGATAGTAATTCTAAGCAGCTTCTTCCAGTCACCAATTGTTTCATACAGCAGCAGTTGTTCCGAATATTTGGCCGGAGCACCAACGTCTTCCCTCTGAAAAACAGGCAGCAACATAGCAATATAATCATCAGCATGGGACGTGCTTCTCATTGGCCAATGACACTTTTCTTCCTTCAACCAAGACAGACCTTCCTTCCATAGCCACGATGATGATAATTTTTCTGCAGATATTCCTCTGGTTAGCAGATCTGCTGGATTTTGTTTCCCAGAGCAATGATGCCAGTCGTTCACATCTGTAAGCTCATGTATTTCTTTTACACGGTTGAACACGTACGGTTTCCACTTTCGAGAATCCCCTTGTATCCAATGAAGTGTTATCTGCGAGTCCGTCCACAAATAAAAAGGTCGAGATGGTATTCGTAACTTCTTCAAATAAGAGCATAGTCTAGCAGCAACCAATGCGGCGCGCGGTGAGTTCTAACTTTGGCAAGGTGAGATGATCTGCTTTTGTTTCTTTCAATGGCGCAACGCGAACCTTGGCGCATACAAATTTAACATCAGTTTCCAGATCCGACTTCTGGAGTTTCAAAAATGCAACAGCCCCAAAGGCTTTCTGGCTGGCATCGGCAAATGTGTGCATTTCAATACTCGTCAACTCAGCATTAATTCCAAGCAATCTTGGCATTGAAATGTCGGGAATTTGATTTAGATCCTTAGTACAAGCGATGTATTTTTGGCTAGCCTCTGCATCCAATGGCTCGTCCCAATTAACTTGTTTGCGCCACAAAGTCTGAAACAAGATTTTAAAATTGGGCTTAAGAATCCTAATGGGTCGAACACTCGCCCAATAACCTTCAATAAATTGCGCTTTGTAGGCGATACCATTGATTTAAAAGAATCCCTGTCAAACTTAAACATCAATTGGTCGCTGTGCACGTTCGATAGAATACGTAGAATGGAGTGAACTACATTTTTGGTCGCCTCAAGAGAGTTCTGAATTTCCAAATTATTGCTACGCCACATCCTTAGATTCATATAAGCACGCTTGAAGACTCAGTTGACTCCTGCATCCGCCTGACTGCTGACGCTAGTTATAAGATCATCCATATAGAACGGTTTACTCAGCAATTCACATGATTCTGGAAATTCTTTTGCTTGCGTGCAAATGGTGGCAGACAGCAAAAATGGGCTGGATGAAACCCCAAAAGTGACTCGAGTCATTCGATATTCTACTTCGGATGAAAAATCTGTGCTTAAGTCTTTATTTTGTGGAAACCAGAGAAAACGATGACTATCTCTATCCTTTTCGGCTAACACGATTTGTAGGAATGCCTTTTCGACATCAGCAACTAACCCAATCTGCCCGACACGAAAGTTCAACAAGATTTGCAAAAGGTCTGGAAGTAAATTCAAGCCTGTCCATAGACATTCATTTAAAGACGATTTACCTGGTATATGAGACGAGGCATCGAATACTATTCGTATTTTGGTTGTGTCCTTTTCAGGCCGATATACTGCGCAGTGTGGCATGTAATACAAATTCTTCACATTGTCGTCATTACAATCAGCTCTCTCTGCGTAGCCCGACGCTATGAACCATCTCATTGCTGTGTCATACTCGTGAAGTTTAGGTGGATCTTTTCAAAATCTTATGAGAAGGGATTGCAGTCTTGTCAGAACCATCGCTTTGTTGTTTCGCAGCTGTCCATTGATAGTTTTCCATGGTAGAAGCGCTTCGTATCTTGATTCAGTCTTTCGAATACACTTATATTGGAGTTCTTTGGTGAACTCTTTCATCTCCACCTCATCGCTTCGTATCTCCAAACTCTCTAATTTAAACATATCTTCAAGGGAGGGACTGGAAAGAGTTGAAACATTTTCAGAGATACCTTCATCCGTGTTGCAAGGACCAGGAAGCGTCCATTCAAAAATGGTGTCTACTGCTGTCAAAAGGTCAGTAATTCTTTTATATTTGCCCGTTATTACCTTCCAATAATAAGCGGCTCCAACTAGCACACTTAAACCTTCTTCTTGTTCACGTCCATACAAAATCGAATCCGCCAAGCAGAAACCATCCAATGGAGTGCCCTTACTCGCAGGAGCCTCCAAGACGTCCAAGCAGATTTCGGGAACCACTACCGCCGCGACTTCCACTGACCTTTCGCTAAACTGAGATCTTAGACAAACTTTCACAATTTTCATTTTCATTTGATTTTGTCTTGACCAAAGGAAATAATGGATAGATTCACGAATCCTGTAACTTCTAATTCAGTTTGTTTACAACTGCTTCTCTTATGTACGTACGTTGGCTTCCACCATCAAGAATAAGCCGCACAAATAAACTATTTGTAGTCAAGAGGGAGTAATTTTTTGCAATGAGGGAACGCGCTGTTTGCAAAAACACATTTTTCTTTCCCGAAATATTTAGGCCGGACAGATTTAAAGTTGGATTAAGCATGGCAATGGACGTTAAGTTCTCTTTGGATTTTGGCACATTTGCGCAATCGCACAACGAAGTAGGATGCCTATGCTTGCACTTATAGGCTTCTCACTCTACAACATCTGCCATCTTCCTTCAACATTCGTTTCTTTTCATCGATGGTTCTCGTGCAGTTTCACTCTTTCGTTAAATGCTCTGAAGATTTGCAAAGAAGGCAAGGTTCGCTTGGTTTTGTGGACGTGAAAAGACCAGCTGCCGTCGATGATTGTGAGTGACGTGTACTCGCTCTAGTTGATGGCTTATTGACACCTGCTTTCTCTATCGATTCCACTTCTTGCTTAAGGAATTTGAGAATATGTTTTACCTGTTTGTCTCCATCGAAGGAAAGAGTAAATCCAGTATCAGAAACTGAATCGTTGGCATCTTCTGTCTTTGTCGTGCACTCCTTTTGTATACGATGATAATCTATCCGGAGTTCATTAGGCATACATTTTTAAGAGTATGGTCTTAAGCATAATATAATAGTGAGACGAGGGGACGCCTAGCGCCGTTAAAGAACGACTACAAGCTATCACTGTATTATATAATTTTCTCAACCCCGCTGCATCAGTTTTCCCAGAAAGTGCCATGAGCTGTTGCATTAATTTGTCTATTAATTTTTCGGTGTCGCCATATTCTTCCTGCAGGAGGAAGATAGCTCCATCGTAGCAGGAATCAGATGGAGTGAAGCCTGCTATCGTCTTTGCCGCATTACCAGTTAGCACGGACTGCAAATAACTGAATTTTTCGGCACAGTTTTCATTTACAGTTGTACGAAAATGTTCCCAAAAACGAATCCACTCTTGATGGTCACCCGAAAACTTTATTAATTCCAATTTAGGAAGCTTCGTGTAATGCGTCTTCGATGCTGTAGATGTACGAGGATTATTGCCCACAATTATTGATTATATTTTAAGTACTCCGTCGTTTCATTTATAATTTTTGTTATCTGGCTGCGATAGCCGGCACGTATTTGCAGCTCCATTCTATTACTTTCGAGTTATCAACTATATTTTTCGTTATTAGGAACTAGGTACAGTCTTAATCCCGGGTTTCGGCACCCAATTTTGAAAATAACTCCGTGGGAGAAAAAGCTAAACCGAGACAATAGTGTTCGAAATAAAACTAACTGATCTGTTCGGGTCTAAGATCTTGTGACAACTGAGAACTGATTTATTTTAAGGAGATAAGCAAAGTAATTTACATGAATTCATATGCTTATATGAGTATGTGTATCAATAAGGTACATATAAATGTGTTGAATATAGGAACATTTGGGAAATGAATATAATATAAAAACAAAAGGAAGAAAGTATACATTTAATTTTCAACACAGTACTCTCCCAAGGTCCAAACCAATCTCTTTTGCAGAGACATGTTACACGACTTCCGAAAAGAAATTACTTGCCATTATTTATGCCCTAAAACATTTCCGGCCGCACTTTCTCGGAAAAAAATGTACAATATGCACTGACCACAAGAATTTATTATGGTTAATAGGACAAAAAAATCCAACTTCTAATGGAGAGGAGAGCAAGGTACTGGTAACCACCAAAAGTCAACAACAGGCACTCAACGTGGAAAGTGAAGTCTCTAACGAATACTCAATTCACTTCAAGCTTGAATATTATCAAAAAAACGGATTCAATATTTTTAAACAATAAGGCCACATTCAAAATTATACTCCTTCCTCTTATCGAATGTAGATGAAGAACTGCTACGAAAACAATTTCAAGATGTCTTAAAACCTAAAATATGACAAATTTTAACCCTTTCACGAACAAATTGTCATTATAAAATAGCCACTTTACCAATCCCTTTAAGAAGTACCTCTAATCAGCAAATCTTAACAAACTGTCTAGGAACATCGCTCACAAATTGCAAAGAAAAAGGGTTAAACTCATTAGCAATTTCTTTGCCACCTAGCGAAAACAACCAAGATGAAATAAAAACGACAACACGCAATACTTTCAAACAAGAACATATGACCATATATGTACATACACATCGATACACGAATAATACTAGACAAACCAGAAGACATAGCACAATTACTGCACGAAAACCACGAATCCGCTTTTGGCGGACAACAAGGAATAACACGCACTATAAAACGTATAAAACAAACATACTACTGGCCAACCATCTCACGGGATACGACAGAGTACATCCGAAAATGCGAATCATGACAGAAGAATAAGTCGTCCAGAAATACGAGAATACCTTTAAAAATGACAACCAAAAGTTTCCTTTCTGGACATTGTGGGTCCACTACCTGTCAGTTACGACAACAATAAGTACATATTAACTTTCCAAGACTACCTAACCAAATCTAGCGAAGTCATCGCAATATCCAATGCAGAAGCCAACACAATAGCTCGTATGCTAATAGAAAGAATAGTTTGTCGATTCGGAATTCCTGATTCAAAATAAACAGATCAAGGTACGAACTTCCTCAGCAACCTCTTCGAAGAAGTGTGTAAAATATTGAAAACGAAAAAGTTGCAAACTTCCTGGTATCATCCTCAGATCGTCGCTGCACTTGAACGCAGCCACAAGACATTAGCAGAAATTTTGAGACACTATATGAACCAGGACCCGCTCACTTGAGACACATGGCTCCCCTATTCCATGTTCGTTTACAATACGACCTCGCAAGTTATGTATACGTCAGCATACCCCACTGACAAATATGACACGTTTTTGTCGCAGGCAACAATACCTGAATCACAAGAGTCAGGTTGCATCGCACATTTTGCCCGTGTGAAATAATAATGAAATGTAAATGCTGACTAAGCAGTTAGCATACGATATAATCTAGTGTAGAGGATCGTGTCGGGGAGTTTTTCTGTTGACCGCGACCCGCACAGCCACGAAAATCTTAATTTGTAAAAGTGTTCTGTCCAAAAATAAAGAAAAGTGTTAAATGAAAAGTGTGTTTTATTTTTTTAACATCCGCTCTGGGATAAGACAAATTTCGCACACTAGCACCCCCACACGAACTTTGTGTGGTTATCCCGCAAAAATACCCAGTTTACTTACCAGAAACCCCCAATTTTCGTACAACTAGTTGTCACTACGCAAGCGAACTTAAAGCTCCACTACAGCATGGCTATAAAATTGCCCGAGAGCAACTGTACGACAAAAAACAAAAGACGAAGCTACTCTACGACAAAAATAGCAAAACAAAGGTTTTTAACGTACATAGGTGACAAAGTTCTGATGAAAAATCAGATAAAACGAAACAAGCTTTCTACTTGATGGGAAGGACCGTATGAGGTAATCAAAATTCTATCGGACGAAAACACAGTAATACAAGTCGGCAAAAAGTCCAGGCTCTACGAATCCTACAAGAATAACACGATCGAAATAAAATCAAGCAATCAATGTAAGCTACTAACACCCTCTCGCCCTTCACATTGTAAACACCAAATTTGCCACAAGATAACCAGAACTATATGTAAGCACTTTTCAGATCATGTTACGTACCCTGACACTTATCCTGATCATTTCAATGTTCGTCTCAGTCATCCACGGTGGACTCAAAATCGAACCCAAAGACCCCAATCCAGGCTTATACTTTGAGGAAAGGGGAAGAGTAGAACTTTATTACCAAACTCATCTTATACTAAGACCTCGAGCTGCTTATAAAGGCTTTAGCTCACGCTACTGAGTACGTAGTCAAAATCAATAACTTATGCCAACAACTCAAGGACCACGAAAATTTCGAAATAATCTGTGATGGAGCAGTTACTGAAATAAACCACCCAATGATGGATATACAAACAAAATATGAATTACTAAACCCTAGCAAAAGGAGCAAAGGAGCTCTACTCAACGTTGTAGGCACCATTAGCAAATCTTTATTTGGAACGCTAAACGAAGACGACGCTAAAATCTATGACAAACAGATCGTACTTTCCAAAAAGAGCACAAAACACCTATTATCCTTATACAGAAACAGACGATACTACTAAAAACTACTAAAAATGTGTTTGGCAAATCTGAACAGGCTATAGAAAGTCAAATGATAGCAATCAATTCGAATATAGGAAAAGTAACAGACACCCTGATTAACACCACCCAAGATCAGAAGCTATTTCTCGAAATAGAATCATTAACCTCAGTTGTTACATTAATTATTATACGATATCAAAACACTGTCAATAACATACTAGGCCTGGTAAGCGACGTCAAGCACGGTAAACCACATCCAGCAAGACCGAATAAAATTCACCGTAACTCAAATCAAACAAGAAATTCCAAACGGTATGAGACTGCCATTCGTCGCTAGTAATGAAAACATCCTTCATTTATACCAAACTTGTACCACAAGCGTAGCTATTCGACCAGGAAAAATCATTTTCGAACAAAAATACCTCTCCCATTAATAGATAACTTCCATATCTACAAGATTATACCTCTCCCAACCCAATATAATAACCAGTTCGTATTTGTACAGTCTCCAATTCAATACTTGGTTATCAATTATAGAAAAGACAATTTTTCTGATTTAAGCAGTGAAGAATTAGCAAACTGCAAATCTTTAAATGAGAAATTTCTTTGTCCTTTAACACACCCCTTATTCAACACAGACACTAACAACCTGAAATGCGAAGCCCAATTATTAAAGGGCAATATCAATCCCTAAACAAATACATTGTCGACGTAATATGTGAGGAGAACGCAACAACGTATACCTTAACGAACACTTTAAGAATCGAAATACAAAAAAACTACTACCTTAAATCGAAAGAATTCATAATACAGACAGTTATGTAGTGTGAACTCCTCAATTCTTACCAACTCCTATGTTCCCCCTTTAAACATCTTACATATTATCTCTAATAACTTGGCCAACTATTCATCCGACAAAGCAGTCATGAAAATCTCCAGTCAAAATGATTTGAAATTAATCTCACAAGGCATAGATATCTTAAAAAACGAAGAGTCAAAACCATAATCATTGGATAAACATAATCTGCTCCATTACTCTTTGATCTATACGATAGTGGCATTAACAATAGTCCTATTTTGCATTAAACGCTAGCGAATCTACACTGTCAATAAAAAACGAAACCCATGGCAAAAACAAAATCCACAAAGTCACGAACAACACTGAACAAACCTTGCAAATAGACATAAAAACTGCGACTATTTCAACAGACGGTTAGGAGTACAAATGATACGCATACATATGTAAAAAAAAAATTATTTGTCTTAATATTTATTAAAAAATATATTTTTGTGGCACTATTCTTAACGTATACAAAAATTATAAAATCATATACATACATTATATCCTACCAAACATATCTTCTTGATTAGTATATCGCCTATATAATGTAATAAGACTATAGTATTACCAATCAAAAAAAAAATAAGCAAGTCCTACAAATTATTCAAATATTTCCTATATACAAAAAAAAAAACTATAAATAAATTCTTGTTAGCGTATAACGACTATATGCTACCATACAGCATAATGCTTATCTTCTTCTTCTTCTTCTTTTACTTTTTTCTCCGGCGTTGTTATGGTCAGAAGTGTAGGACCATAATCTTCCCACTTAACTGCATTCCTACTGGTCCGCTTGTGGGGTGCGCCTAATGCTTATCAATTAGCAAAAAAAAACAAAATAAAAAAAAATTAAATTGTTCACTATGTACATACATTTTTTATGTTCTCTATTATAGTATTGTACTTAAACTTGTGTTAAAAAATATTATGACAAGCTGGCAGCACTACGTATTGGGCACTAGCCTATAAACCAGCGATCAGTTCACTTGCCCTTTATTCCTCCATTAATATTAGTTAATAAATTTTCTTATAAAGTATACCGGTCTAATTCTTTCCAATATTACAACATTGGTGCCGAAACCCGGGAATAATTTCATTGAGACGTAATAAAATTTAAAAGCGAATAATGGAGTTTCAAGGGCGGGGAGTATTTCGAGGGCAGGTAACCCGATTGACTAAACAAGCGACTGAATATTTAGCAAGCGAGGAATCTCAAATAAATGAGCAAAACCAAGAAAACTATCCGGTGATAGATGAGGAAATTTCAGTGTTTCTGCAACGAATCTCAGCTGCGTGTGAAAATCTTGCTAAAGCAAACCTAGAGGTGCGCAATGCTCAAAGTTTCAAGCCGGAGGATTTGGAAAGGGAACTTGAGGTATGTTTAGAGTACGAAGATAAAGCGTTGAGCGTAGTTGCTCGATTAAACCATCGGTTAGCGAGGCTTCGAATAAGTTCTGGGGAAGTCCAGATACAAACACTAACGCCGCGTGCAGAACTATCCCACCATAACCTTAAACTACATAAGCTCGAGCTCAGAAAATTTAATGGTGACTTTAAGGAATGGCTACCGTTCTGGGAGCAATTCCGAACAGTGGTACATGAAAACTCCGCTTTAAATGGCTCGGATAAATTTAATTATCTTCTATCCACATTATTCTATACACGTATTTTACACCTACGCAGAGTTGCTACGATGCAGCAGTTTCTCTCTTGCAAGAGGAGTACGGTGTTATCGAAAGGCTCATTGATAGACACATGCAGACCTTAATGTCACTACGACACATTAGCTCCGATGTAAATGGATTGAGACGGTTATATAACGCAGCTACTTCCACAACGCGGGCATTAATTGCTCTTGGCGTTCCATCTTCCCATTATTATGTAATGCTAAAAACAATTTTACTGAAATGTCTTCCTGTGGACCTCAGAATCGATTTTCATAGAATTTCCGATAACAGCGAAGGAGGTGATGAAACTACAGGAGACAAACTGGGCTGAGTTCCGAATAACAAGGGTGTATTTCGGAGTGGCATGTAGTCCTTTTGTTTTGAACATGACAATTCGAAAGCATTTGAACGAGGAGCGTTCTCTATTTGCAGACACGTGTAGCCTCCTGGAAAGATCGTTTTACATGGATGACCTAACCACGGCTATTAAGATCTATAACGAGTCTGTGGGGAAAAAAAAAAAAAAAAAAAAAGGCAGGCCGAAAAACAATTGGTGCAAACAAGTGCAAAAACACCAGCATTTGATTGGCCTCAGCGATGAAGTAATCCCAAACCGGGAAGCCTGCCGCTACTTTCTGAGGTCAAACCGGCGGACCCCACAAGCGGACCAGTAGGAATGCAGTTAAGTGGGAAGGTTATGGTCCTACACTTCTGACCATAACAACGCCGGAAAAAGGAAAAGAAGAAGAAGAACGAGTCTGCTAATATGCATTTGCATAAATGGAACTGTAACATACCAGCTGTACGAAATAAGTTCCCGGACGTGAGACGGTCTAATATTATGCAAAAGGTGTTAGGCTTGAAATGGTTCGTGAGCTCTGATGAGTTAGCGATTGGAATAGAGCAACAAACCTTGAAGGCACCACCACAATTAGGTACCAAGCGGGAACTGCTGGCACTTACCTATATCTAGAATTTACGATCCGTTCAAACTCAAAATGGCATTTCAAGAAACTTGGAAACTAAATTTGAAATGGGATGAAACTCTACCAGCAACCCTGCAGTCAATATGGTTAGAAACAATCAGTTGATCACAGACCAGTGCAGTGATAGGAAGTGTTTCGGCTTGACTTACAAAGCAAAGCAAAATAAACAATAAACAATACAAGTGTGGACTTAAGCGAACATCTCGCAACTGTAAAGTTAGCACGGTGGTAGAGCGTCGGACTCATAATCCGAAGATCGGCAGATCAAATCCCCATTCGGGAAATTTTTTTTTTCGTTTTTTCGTGTTCTTCTACTACTAACAGTAGTAGCAACAGTAGCGAGAAGACATGTCGGGAGACGGCGGGGGAGGACCCGTTCGTCAGACGGAATCGGAATCGGATGATTTATCATCCGATTTCGCAACGCCGGCCGTCGTAATGAAGAGGCGCAGAAGGGTCAACTCGAGGCCCAACTTAATTAAGCGCCCCTCCCTCACCACTTCGACTGAAAAGCTGCAGGTCGAAGCGAGGAAAGGGGCGCCATCATCACCACCATCGACGTCCGAAGCAGCCGGACAACAACAGCAACAAGCAAGGAAAATGATCCCCGTAGAAGCAGAGGTCGAATACCTCTCCGATGGTCGAGAAGGCCGCTACATGGGGGACAACAACCCCTTCGCGGCCCTCTTAAGTTCGGCTACGGAGGATGAGCGTAGTGCACTGGAGGAGCAAGAACGCTTCCTGCGCGCCCAGCTGCAGGCCGTAGTAGAAAAAATTAAGGCGTTGCAGAAGCTGAGAGAGGAGGCAACAACCGCCGAAGAAATAAAACAGCAACAACAGCAGCAGCCGCAGAAGAAGCAGCAGAAACAGAAGCAGCAGCAACAACCGCAGCAACAACAACCGCAGCAGCAGAAGCAGCAGCAGCAACAACAACCGCAGCAGCAGAAGCAGCAACAAAAGCAACAGCAGAAACAACAACCGCAGCAACAGAAGCAGCAGCAACAACAACAAACGCAGCAGCAGAAACAGCAGCAACAACAACAGCCGCAGCAAAAACAACAGTAGCAACAACAACGACAGCAGCAGAAGCAGCAGCAACAACATCAGCCGCAGCAACAGCGCCATAAAAAGGAGAAAGTGCCACCGATCCTCACCTATACCACTGCCTTACGAGAAACCATCGATCTGTGTAAGTATGCCATTGGTGTAGGTAATTTTCAATTTAAATGTTTGGGCCAGAAACGCTATGCTATTCAGTGCAAGACACTGGAGCAACATAAGCGTATTAAAAGCCTACTGAAGGAGTCAACGACGGAGTTTTTCTCCTTCACTCCAAAGGCCGAGAGGTTGCGGACGATGCTCCTCAAAGGCGTGGAATCTATCACAGATCCCGAGGAAATGCTCTCAGAGCTCAAAGAGTTCGAGAGTGACGACCTCAAATTCGTGGCGGTTAAGCCATTTTCCACGGTGAGCTCCCGACGGGAGAAGCGAGTGATTCCCTTCTTCGTGGTACAGCTCACACCCAACAGCAAGCTGGAGAGGTTAAGGTCCATTACTTCCTTGGCTTCCCAGCGTGTAACATGGGAAATATTAAAAAGGCAAGGAAACATTTTGCAATGTATCCGCTGCCAAAGTGTGCAAAGAATCACAAGAACGAGGAATGCGACCTTGGAAAAGACAAGGTGGCGGACAGAGAGCAGCTCGAGTGTGTCTTGTGTCGGAACCGAGGACACCCTGCAAACTATCGGGGATGTCCTAAGTTCCAAGACATCAAGAAAGAAAACCTGGCCCGTAAGCAGAAGGTCGAGGAGAAGCGTCCCTCGGGTCGCTTCCAAACACCAGCCGTCACATCACAGTTGACCTACGCCCAAATGGCGGCAGGTTCGGGAAAGACGGTACAAAAGCCCGTGGCTGTTCCTAAAGCTCCATTGCCTGTCTCTAAGGCACCGGGGGCCGAGGTGGATGTCTGTTGGATCTTGCTCGCAATCCAAGGGCAGATTGGGCAGCTCCAAAAACAGATCCTGGAAACGGCGACCCGAGTAGATAGTATCTGCTCGCTTCTGCCGGGCCTAGCGCACCTAAGGTCATGATGGGTACGCTGGTAGAGAGGCACTTGAAGATCCTGTCGGTGAATGTAAATTCACTGATAAGGATCGAGCGACGAGCCGTACTTTTTAACCTGTTGCAGGACGAAAGCCCCGATGTACTCTTGGTTAGCGAAACAAAGCTAAACCAGAAGCACAAAATCCGGCACAGTTCGTATAAAATAATTAGAAGAGACCGACCCAACGCTACTCAAGGCGGGGGAGTTGCGATCTTCATTAAAAATAATCTTAAACATAAGGTCATATATAGCAGTGAAGTGCGGAGGTTCCAGGTGCTGGAGGCCTGTATTGTGTGCATTCCTCTCCGAAATGGAAAGAGAATGTACATTGTATCAGCCTATGCACCTGAAGCACCTCAACCCAATATTTTTATCGCAGAACTCGAGACACTCTTTCGATCTCTGCGCTTGAACTCGGTAGAAAACTTCTACATTCTGGCCGGCCGGCGATTTAAATGCCAAACATAGTGATTGGGGAAATAACATTCCCAACACTAGGGGGAGCCTACTAAGCCATTGGCGGGTTCTTCACAACACTGAATATAGGGTCAAGTTGCTCGCAACGGACAGTCCGTCGTATCCTAGGAGCGGCTCCTATCTGGATCTAATGCTGATAGACTCTCGACTGAGACTGACAAACACGAACGAATGGTCTATTAACTGTCTACGGACCATTGTATACGACAGTGACCATTGCGGACTATGTGCCGTGATCACAGTACCTGACGAGTTCGCGGAAATGGCAGAGTACGTCCACACGCACCCCTACGATTACAGTAGGGTGTGCTGGCCACGCTTCGCCAATTCCCTGACGAGAGCGCTCACTTCGAGCGCCTCTTTCCCACCAACTAATAGGAACCTGTCAAACCACGAGATTGACAGGTATCTCAAAGAAATGGACGATATCATTAAACAGACTATGAACAGTACGATACCACGTCAAAGACAGCACGATACCACAAACATATACCGAAACGCGACAATCGACGCACTGCATAGACAAAAAAGTAGACTCCTAACAAGACTCAAACTCTTGTACAGGCGGTTTACCGACAGACAAAACTCGGAGGTCAGGACACTGAAGTCACTGATTAAACATCTCCAACAATTGATCAGAGAAAATTACAGAATATCTGCAAGTTTGCATTGGAACAACAGAATTCGTGCTGTAAAATCCAACAGCGCGAGTATGTTCCCGCAAATAAATAAAATATTTCGGAGAAACGATCAGAATGACATTCGGGATCTGAAACTTCCGAGAACGTCAGACAATGAACGTTTGCTACGGACAGTTAGCATCGATCCAGACAGCGCCATTCTGGATGAAGACTTTTTCGTGATTGAGGATCCTCAGGAGAAGGTGGCGACAGTGGGAGCTGTTTTCCAGGAAGTGTACAAGGTGAATGATAGTATTCGCCCGAACCATGACCTGGAGAACAGAGCCCTGCTTCATCACTTCTACCTTACAAATGATTTCGATCATTGGCGATCCGAGAATCTTGGTTTTACCAGGTTCAATGAAGATTTCATGGCAAGCAATGCCATCGCCAGTGAGGGGGCTAACACCCTGTTCATTTCGACGGAAGATCTCCAGATAATCTTTCAGTCATTGAAAAGGAAAAAATCCGCGGGTATCGACGGCATATCCAATGTTGTGCTTAGGCACCTTCCACCAATGGCTGTAGAGAGGTACGCCATCCTGTTCAACAATGCACTGAATAATGCATATTATCCAGTGCATTGGAAGACAGCGGTGGTGCAACCAATCCCCAAGAAGGGTAAAGACACCTTTAACCCGGCAAATCTCCGGTCGATAAGTCTCCTTCCGAGTATTAGCAAGGTCTTCGAGAACGTGATCCATAGGGCCCTGGCTAAATGGGTTGAGGACAATAAAATCATCCCGGATAACCAATTCGGTTTCAGAGCGGGGCATGACACTATTCATGCCGCGTCGAAGCTTGTGTCGGATATCCAATGGAATAAATGCCAGAACCAATGCACGGGTGCCTGTCTGATTGACTTGGAAAAAGCCTTCGACACCGTATGGTTAGAAGGTCTTTATTACAAGCTCAGTCGGCTGGGCATAAGTAAACCACTACTATATATGATTTTTGACATGTTAACCGGTAGAAAGTTCGTTGTGAAAATTGCCAATGTAACTTCTACCCAAATATTTGAAATCAAAAACGGACTGCAACAGGGTACGGTAAATTCGCCGATCCTTTTCAGCATTTACCTGAGTGATCTACTTGTTTCTCTACACCACTCAATAGCGTACGCAGATGACCTAATCGCGTACAGATCAGGTCCAACGATCGACGTCATTGTTACTCTTCTGCAGCGTGACTTCGAAAAAATTCAGCAGTATTGTGATGACTGGAAGTTGAAAATCAACTTCCAGAAATCAGAATCTATATTGTTCAGAACGCCTTTGTCTAGGGCCTCTCGGGACACTAGAAAAAATTGGCGCAGGTTCTCTATCTTTGGGCCGGACGGGCGTCCACTGGCGAGACAAAGTGTAGTCAGATACCTTGGGATCGTGCTGGACCAGTATCTATATTTTGACAAACATGTAGATGCTGCTCTGGCGAGGGCCCGGGGCGCTTTCGCTCTGACAAGATGGCTGTTTCAAAGCAGCCAACTTGATTCCAGGGTGAAGGTAATCTGCTACATGGCCTTAATCAGGCCCATGGTTGCCTATGGATGTCCCGTCTGGTTCAATGTGAGAGCCAGCTTAATGGAAAGGATTCGGGTGTTTGAGAGACAATGTCTTAGGACTTGTCTCGGGCTACATAGGACTCCCGAATCGGAGTACACGAAATTAGGGGGAAAAAAATATAAATAAAATTTTGAAAAAAAAAAGAAAAAAAAATATATATAAAGAAATTTTTTTGTGCTAAGTAAAATTCTGCAGAAAAATTTAAAAAAATTGTGCTAAGAAATATAAAAAATTGTGCTAAATAAAATTGTGCTGAAAAATATAAAAAATTGTGCTAAAAATATAAAAAGATTGTGCTAAATAAAATTGTGCTGAAAAATATAAAAAATTGTGCTAAAAAATATAAAAAAATTGTGCCACTAGTAAGTTGTGCCCCCCCCAAAAAGCTGAGAGTAAAAATACGTTGTATATAAAAAAAAAGGAAGGTAAAAAGCGAAATTCCAATTATTAAATTGATCATTGTATTTCGAAGCCATAACTTCCAAGGTAAGCGTTTTTTTTTATTTCCCTTTTGGTGTTTAAATTTACATAATATGGACCAAATAACCAATTCATTGACCGAATAATATCCTCGCCCAGTTGAAAGGGTTTGAAATGCGGCTGAAGGCTCTGGAAAGTAGGCCAACGACACCTGTATCTGTAAATGTCGAGGCGGATCGGGATAGCGCAATTGTGCAACCCAATCCGCCACGGAATGAAATTGAATTGAGGGAAATAAGCCGTCTTCCGGACTGCGTGAAGGAACTGCAGGTATTTGATGGGAACCCAACCCAGTATGTCTCCTGGGTACATGCTGTAGAAAGCATTCTAAGGGATTTCGAGATTGTGAGGGAAAAACCCATATACCGAGCGATACTGCAGCATATCCGAGGAAAAGTCCGTGGACCAGCAAATTCTGCTTAAGTTTCATACAACATTTTCGACAGCGATTGGCGCAGTATAAAGCAAGTTCTTTCTCTGCATTATGCAGACAAACGGGATATGAGGACGCTGGAACACCAGCTGAATCAACTCAGCCAGAAAAGTAGTAGAATAGACGAATTCTACGCCGCTGTCAACCATCAATTGTCCTTAATGGTCAACAAACTCAAGACCGAATCCTATAGCGAGGAGACGGCTAGGGCATTGGTGGAAACATATAGGAACAGGGCCCTGGATGTGTTTGTCCGAGGCCTGAACGGCGACCTATCAAGAATGTTGATAGTACAGAGACCAAAAAATCTAACGGAGGCATATTCCACTTGCCTGGAGATACAGAACGTGAATTTCAGAAGTAATTCTATACACTCATCCACCGGTCCTAACCTGATCACGGCTCCTATAAACCAATCATTTAAAAATTTGGATACAGGGCTCCCTCCACCGCCAAAAAAATTCTATCAGGCCCATCCAAGCGGATCGAGGCAATTTACATGGAAACCTCAGCGTGATAATGGTAATCCTCCAAAACCTGGGCCAAAACCTATGGAAAAAATGGAAGTCAACAGAAGCATCCAGACTCGTCAGGTGAACTACATCAATCGCCCAAAACCGACGAATCACTTTAAACGTAGGGCAATGTCGGACAACTTCCCTAACAAGCAGCAACGGTTATATCACACCGTGGTTGAAGAGGACGAAGGAACTTACCGCGAGGTCGCCGAGGAGGCTGTCTGTGATGAAGTAAATTTTATGACGGACGGTACTCCAGCGTACCATATATAGAGTTTATGGCGAAGGACGGGGCTGTGCTGGAGTTCCTTGTCGGCACAGGGGCGAACAAGAACTTCGTAAGCTCCAAAATAAAGCAAGCCACTCTTCCCCTCGATAAACCATTTTTTGTGCGATCAGCTGCCGGAAAAATTAACATCTCGGAATATGTCCGGGGCAGATTCTTCGCAAACGTCGGGAACAACACCTTATTGAATTTTTATGTCTTATCGGGACTTGAGTCCTTCGATGGTATCATTGGCGATGATACATTGAAGGAACTTGAGGCTATCATCGATAGGAAAAGTAACACCCTCATTCTTAAACCTGGAATTGAATTGCCATTGAAGGAAAAGGTTTCGAAGCAAATTAATATTATGCTGAACGAGGATCTCCCTCGAGAGGTGAAGCAAGCGTTGCAAAAGTTAATAAACAAGTATAGTCCGCTCTTCGGTCCAATAAATGTGGACGAGGTAATCGATACCACGGTTCAAGCAGAAATAAGAACAAACACGGATGAGCCGATCTATACGAAAAGCTACCCCTATCCGGCTTCCCTTAGAACCGAAGTCGAAAAGGAAATAACGAAACTCCTTGAGGAAGGTATAATCAGACCATCGAAAAGTCCCTACAACTCGCCGATTTGGGTGGTTCCCAAGAAACCAAAACCTTCTGGCGAGAAGCAATACAGGATGGTAATTGATTACAAGAGATTGAACAGCGTGACTATCGCAGATGCGTACCCCATCCCCGACATCAACTCTACCCTCGCGAGCCTTGGCAAGGCCCGATACTTTTCGACCCTCGATTTGACATCTGGCTTCCACCAGATACCTATGAAACCCTCTGATATCCCTAAAACAGCATTCTCGACTATGAACGGGAAATACGAGTTTCTGAGATTGCCCTTCGGTTTGAAGAACGCTCCAGCGATCTTCCAACGCATGATTGATGATGTACTGAAACCCTATATAGGCAAAATTTGTTATGTCTATATAGATGACATAATTGTCTTCGGCGATAGCCAGGAAAATCACTTGGTGAACCTTGACACCGTCCTGAACAAATTGAGCGAAGCCCACCTAAAGGTAAACTTAGAAAAAACACATTTTATGGATACGGAAGTGGAATTCCTTGGTTATATTATAACTTCCGATGGTGTACGCCCCGACAGCAAAAAGGTTGAGGCTATACGACATATCCAGCCTCCCGAGAACTTGAAGGAACTGAAATCTTTCCTTGGGCTGACCTCTTACTACCGGAAGTGCATACGGGACTATGCCAAGGTTGCGAAGCCACTCACCAACCTGACTCGGGGAGAGCATGCTCAAGTGAAGGCAAACCAGTCCAAGAACATCCCGATCACACTTGGTGAGGATGCGATTAGGGCCTTCAACGATTTAAAGACTCTACTAACCTCTGCAGACGTTCTCTCATTCCCTGACTTCGATAAGCCGTTTAATCTCACTACGGATGCCTCGAATGCGGCGATTGGGGCTGTATTATCGCAGGGAGAATTGGGAAAAGATAAACCTATCGCCTATATCTCACGATCCCTCAATAAGACCGAGGAAAACTACGCGACTAATGAGAAAGAAATGCTCGCGATAGTGTGGGCACTGGACAATCTTCGATCGTACTTGTATGGGGCAAGGAAAATACGCATATTCACAGATCACCAACCACTTACCTTCGCTCTTGGAAATCGGAACTACAACGCGAAGTTAAAGCGTTGGAAAGCTAGGATAGAATAGTATAACTGCGAATTGATCTATCGGCCAGGTAAATCCAATGTCGTAGCTGATGCCCTCTCGAGGCTTAAGATTGACAACCAACACCTGACCGCCTCAGTTAATGCTGAGGCAGAGCCCCAGGTGAACACGCTTCACAATAGTTCCTCGACCGAAACCGCATCCAACATTGACTCTGCTACAGAAACCGCTCATTCGACAACGGAAGCGGCCAGTGAGCATGGATCCTCAACGGAACCACATAACTCCGATACTAATTCCACCAGATCAGCGACCGAAACGATGCATAGTGCAGAGGAAGATTCATCGGCTCTAATTCCACATGTGGAAGCACCCCTCAATGTCTTCCGAAACCAGATTGTGATAAAACTGGGAAAAGGTCTCAGTATCTATGAAGAACCACATCCGGGTTATTCAAGGCACTACATCGCCGTAGAGAATCTTGATACAACGTCATTAGCGGAAATCCTAAAGACCAGGTTAAGACCAAATGTCATAAACGGGATCAAAATTCCTGAATGTTGTATAGGATTATTGCAGAAGGTATATACAGAGTACTTCGTCTGCTATAAAATCAGAATCACACAAAGGATAGTGGAAGACGTAGCAAATGAGGACCGGGTGTGGGACCTTATAAGCAAAGAACATAGGCGAGCCCATAGGAACGCCCGCGAGAATAAAGAACAACTTCTTGAAAGATACTACTTTCCCAAAATGAACAGCCTGATCACGCGGTATACGAAGTCATGCGACATTTGCCTTGCCAACAAATATGATCGACACCCGGCAACCCCTGAACTACAGCCTACACCGACTCCATCCTACGCATGCGAAATACTTCACTTGGATATTGTAGAAATACAAGGTGAAAAATGTATATCCTGTCTAGATAAATTTTCCAAATTCACAAAGTTGTTCCACATAAAAAACAAATCTTCTCTCCATCTGAGGGATAG
Organism: Merodon equestris; assembly: GCA_958301585.1. NCBI lineage: Eukaryota > Metazoa > Arthropoda > Insecta > Diptera > Syrphidae > Merodon > Merodon equestris. The sequence goes on along the minus strand of OY284417.1, from coordinate 53,334,289 downwards.
AATGATCAAAATCCTCCACTATTTCACCGTTCCCAGGATGATAGTCACCGACAACGAAAAAGGTTTCCTCAGCCCGATCATGGTTAACTTCATTAAGATGCTTGGTGTAAAAATGTACCAAACACCCGTTAACCGAAGCGAAGTCAATGGCCAGATCGAACGAGTTCACTCCACCATCCTCGAAATCTATCGATGCCTGAAGGCTGAGTATAAAGACTTAACGTCGAGGGAATTACTGAACATCGCTATAGATAGATATAACAACACTATCCACTCAATGATGCAGCGAAGACCGTCCGACATATTCTTCAATAGAAGCAGTAGGTTTAACTTTCAGAGCATGGCCAATTTTCGCCTTAAGGTGAACCAAGAATTAAGGGAAAGGTTACAAAAAAAGCAAGCCGAAAGGAATGCATGGCATAACAAAAAGAAAAAAGTACCGAAACCATTTAGGGAAGGTGATGCAATTTACACTCATGTTAAAAGAATACAGGGCAAACATAAGCCCTTATATAATAATAATACGACGGGACGCAAAATCCATAAAGCTCAGATCAAAAACAATTAACAAAAAAAAACAAAAAAAAAAAAAAAAAAAAAGGGGGAGTGACACAAGCACATAGCATAGTATAGTAGGGAACGAAGCACATAATAGCATAGCACTATAGCACAGTAGCACATGCAGAAATGCAAATACTTACACATTCATGATTATGTAAATTTATTATATTATTAGGTGAAAATGTGTATTAGAATACTTTTATGTACATACATTTTTTAATTGTAAAACTGATGAAAAATTTTTTTTTGTATTGTAATATACGTATATGTTAGTTAATCTGTAAATTTGATGTAACCTTTTTATCCGTCACAAGCTGCCTGATCTGCCTGACGATAGCCGAGGGGCTCCAGATATTCCCATACACCACTCCACTCATTCCTATCAAGGAGGGTAAAGCATGGATAGTCGACGGCAACCTCAACCTCGTGCACGTTGTCAGGTTAAACGAATTCGAACGCCAGGTGACAGAAGTTACCGATTCGATCAAGAAGCATATCACCAACGAAAGCGACAGACATCTGATCAACTTCCATCTTACATCAATCCTGGATCGCATTGGGATGCTGAGCCAAAGAACACCAAGGAAGCCAAGGTCTATTAACTGGATTGGATCCGCCTGGAAATGGGTCGCCGGAAACCCGGATGCTTTAGATTGGGACGAAATTCTCAGAAACCACCAGCACCTTGTAGAGAACAACAACCAGCAGTATAAAGTGAACGAACGTGTCTTTGGGACCATCGATGAATTGTCTAAAAAAATGAACTGGATCATCGACAACACTAATAGCGAAAGAGCGGTAGCGGATACCCAGAGGTTTAGACGGGACATCTTGGACCAGGTTATGCTATTGAAGGAGGAAGTGAACGAGATAGTACTAGCGTGCCAGATGGCCAAAAACGGCATCGTAAATACGAACTTACTAGATCATAACGAGATCAACCTACTTGTGAACGAACTCGAAACCCTCCCATATGGTAATGAGATCGAAGCAGTCGAATTCGGAACACCGTCCGTTTATACAAACGGTTCAACTCTTTTGTACGTCTTGTCGATGCCGAAAGTGAAAAAGGAAGACTACAACCTTTTGCTGATTAAACCAGCGATAATCAACGGCAGACAAGTTAGCATCGAATTCGACAGAATCCTCACCAATCAGGAAAACACCTATGGCATGACCCAAAACTGCCTCTCGATAAGCAACACCACCGTGTGCAGGGAAGGATCCTTGTTAAAAATGCCAGAAGACCACTGCATAACTAGACTGATTAGGGGAGGTCACGCTGTATGCACGTATCGCACCAACACTCATGAGGTCGTCGAACTAATCAAGGGAAACATCATCTTTGCGACGAACTTCAACGGCCAGCTTATCTCAAGGGACACCAACCAATCCCTATCGGGTACCTTTATCATCCAGTTGCACAACGAAACCGTTCAATTAGGAAATAGGACCTACGCGAGTTCGAGCTACACCACTCTCCAAATCCTACCACCGGTGATGACGAATGTCACTACCAAAGGACATGAAGTGGATCTTCAATTCATCCACAAGCTCAGTGTTGAGAACATCGAACGACTTGGCAATTTAACCATCAGGATGGGACTCTCGACGCTATGGGACGTCGTTGGTTTTGTACTGTTAACGTCACTCATCATCATAATGTGGCGCAAGGTTACTGGGAAATTGCGTCTCCCGGCGCTCAAGGTGCCGGATTCTGCAACAGTTGCAGTCTCGAACTAAAAACATCTACCCAGCCTCAAGGCGACGTCACCGATTTTTAAAGGGGGAGGAGTTAACACCATCGACCAAGGCCAGGGGCAAAGGTCGATAACCCACATTAACGGGACTCGGTGACTCAGCACTTTGTGCGGTTCCCGCTACTTCGCGGGATACCTAAAAGCACAGGGGGATCATATTCCGTCTGGCAATTATCGCATAGACTCGACTATACGCGAGTCGGCTGATAATGCGTTTCCGATCAGGTAACAGCACTCGAATATGGGATGTGGAATATGCACCGAACACGATCTTGGGAACAACAAACAGGCGAGGGACAAAACACCTGTGTCAGCACGGAAAGGAGGAATATGCGAAGCGACAAGCACAAGTCGGGCAGATCGGGGAGTCAGTTCGCTGTGACCGCCGACGAGAGTAATTCGAAAGTTGTAGCATCGAAATAAACGTATTAAGAATAATCCGAAAGTTGTTTTCTTGTAAGTCGAACAGTTGGGCCAGCCTTCGAGCTGGCGTTCGCGATTTTTTTTGGATTCCCCTTCCTTTAACTAAACTTAAAACAAAAAAAAAATTAAAAATAAAAACAAAAAAAAAGATATATACAGGGTGTCCCACGAGCAGTGTGCCAAAAAGCTAGAGTGTGTAGGTCTGGTCAAGACAAGAAAAAAATCGTATGGGAGGGGGGGGTCTATTCCCCCCCCGTTTAGCCGGGAGGGGCAATTTTCTAAAAAATTGACTTAATTTGGAAAAAAAATTATTAAAAATCAACAGTTACATCCACAATGCCGTGATATACTTTTTTGTAAAGCCAGAAACCTCTTCTTTCATCTTGTTTCTAAACGAAGCTGTTTTAAGGAATAGTTTTTGAGAAATTAATTTTCAAACTCAAAATTTTGAAAAAAAAATGAAAAAAAAAAATTTCGAACTATTTTTTTTCAAAATTGTATGTAATTAAGTACTAATTTTTTGTCCAAAATTCAATTCTCTTATTAGTTTTTAGTTAAAAACAGAAAACCGGATGCAAAAATGTTTTGTAGTTTTCGAGAAATTAAAAAAAAAACCCGAACCATTTTTTTCTAAGAAAAACCTTTTTTTGGTTTTAACGCGGCTGGACTTGTAGGCAAATTAATGTATGAAACATTGACATCTTTTTTAATATTTTTAAAAAATTTGTAGTTTTATGAGGATTCAATAAACTGACACAGTATTGAAATAACCCTGGATTAATCCTTTTTTTTCATTGATAACGCCTGAAATTAACTGAAAAATTAACTAAATTAACTGACCTGCCAATTTCGTCTGGGTCCGCCCGCCGCCAATGGGTTCAACCGGCTAGGACCTTAAGACAATAAAACCGCAATTTTTGGATTTGGTCTGACGTAATCCCCCCCTTAGTACAAGGAGGATAGCTATTATGCTTGGAGTGCCCAAATCTAGAGTACGGAGAGTGCTTCATACCGAAAACTTACACCCGTACCATTTTAGGACAGTTCAGGAACTCACCTCAAACCACAAGTTTTTGAGAGCAGAATTTTGTCGATCATTACTGCTTCGAAATGAAACTGAACGAAACAATTTTGGAAGGATATTCTGGACGGATGAAGCACAGTTTACCAGAGATGGGGTTACTAACTTCCACAATTTGCATCATTGGAGTAGCACCAATCCACACAACAAAAAACAAAATAAATCACAACACCGCTTTAGCTGTAATGTTTGGCTTGGTATTGTTGGACAAACTGTAATCGGGCCCCGGTTTTTGAATGCCGTTATTAATGGAGAATCATACTTGCAGTTCCTACGAGACCTTTTGCCCGATTTGATGGACAACGTTCCTTTGGCCATAGCAGATAATTGAATCTACCAGCAAGATGGAGCACCAGCACACTACAGCTTACGGGTTAGAAACTGGCTGGATGATCATTTTAGTGACCGTTGGATTGGAAGAAAGGGCCCCACGGAATGGCCACCTAGATCACCAGATTTAACTCCTCTAGATTTTTATGTGTGGGGATTCATGAATAATTATGTTTACGAAGTGGAAATAGTATCTTTGGAACGACTGAAAGCACGGATTGAAGTCGCTGGAGTCAAATTGTTTGACTTATGTGCAGCCATTAGAAGGAGATATAATCTTTGCCTTCTAAAAAATGGAGATCATATTGAAAATTGATTATAATAAAACTCCAATTTTTTTAAAAATAATAAAAGAGATGTCAATGTTTCATACATTAATTTGCCTACAAGTCCAGCCGCGTTAAAACCAAAAAAAGGTTTTTCTTAGAAAAAAATGGTTCGGGTTTTTTTTTAATTTCTCGAAAACTACAAAACATTTTTGCATCCGGTTTTCTGTTTTTAACTAAAAACTAATAAGAGAATTGAATTTTGGACAAAAAATTAGTACTTAATTACATACAATTTTGAAAAAAAATAGTTCGAAATTTTTTTTTTTCATTTTTTTTTCAAAATTTTGAGTTTGAAAATTAATTTCTCAAAAACTATTCCTTAAAACAGCTTCGTTTAGAAACAAGATGAAAGAAGAGGTTTCTGGCTTTACAAAAAAGTATATCACGGCATTGTGGATGTAACTGTTGATTTTTAATATTTTTTTTTCCAAATTAAGTCAATTTTTTAGAAAATTGCCCCGCCCGTCTAAACGGGGGGGAATAGACCCCCCCCCTTCCCATACGATTTTTTTCTTGTCTTGACCAGACCTACACGCTCTAGCTTTTTGGCACACTGCTCGTGGGACACCCTGTATATAAAATATATATAATGTATATATTTGTGTATATATATTTTAGTTAAGTTAGAATAAGATAGGTTTAGTTAGGTTTAATTAGTTTAAGGTAGGTTTAAGTTTTATATAAAATATTTAAAAAAAAAATGATCATATGCTAAGTTTTTAATAAAAAAAAAACATTTTTCTTAGCTTAAGTTAGTTATAATAATGTTAATAGTAAATTCATGTAGACGTCGAAAGACATAAGTATGTTTCAATTGTTCTGTTTGTTTTAGAGTGTCCGCCTAGGGCCAGTAAGATAGTTACATTTGTTAAGATAGTTAAGCTAGTTTTAAGCATTTTTGACTAGGGTAAGATAGATATAAGTTAATATGAAATAAAAATGAAAAAAAAAAAAGGTTAGAAACAACAGCTGAGTTACACTTTCTGGAAGACGTCACCATACCCAGATGGATAGGCACCAGTCACCCTTCAAAATTAGAGTTGCATATCTTCGTTGATACGAGCACGAAAGCATATGGAGCAGTAGCTTATGTTCGATATTGTCATTCAGAGGGACAACAAAGTATAAAATATTTGTGCTCTAAAAATAGAATCGCCCCGCTTAAGGTTGACACTGACATTACCAAAACTCGAATTAACAGCTGCAGTAATTGGTATTCGACTTTATGCATACTTAAAGGACAACTTTAAAATAATTTTCGAATCGGTCAACTTTTGGTCAGATTCTCAAATAACACTTCGGTGGATAAGTGGAGAATGTTTCAGGTGGAAGCCCTATCTTGCTAATAGAGTACGTGAAATTCAGCAGTACTCTAACGAAGTCGTATGGAGATTTTGCTCAGGAAAATTCAATCCCGCAATTTATTAACAAGAGGTGTCTCAGCGAAAAGGCTAACTGAATCGAAAACGTGATTATAAAGTCCTGATTGGCTGCAAGATTTCAATGAGTTGATACATATAACTAGACTTTCCTTATTGCTTCTGGCGAAGAAAATCTCAAGAGGGTCAAAACAGATCAAAAACCATTATTCCCATTGGAAAACTACAGCAATTTTCAAAGGAACCTAAGGCTGACAGTCTACTGCATTCGATTTGCTGACGAGCTCTGATCAAAATACAACAACCGACAACCTCAAAAATCAAATCATCTAGCGCCCAGAACGGATGAGATGAAAGCAGCGGAACATTACTGGATAAAACTGCATCAAGAGACTGCATATTTTAGCGAACTGCAAAATTTAGTCAATTGGAGCTTCTTCGCCAATACTATATCTGAATCCCATATTGGACGAAAAGGGAATTTTAAGGGTTGGTTCCCGTCTCTCTGCTCTAAAAACTAACTCAGAAGCTTCTTATGATGAAACATTTCCCATAATATTATGTTGTTGTCTTGTAAAACTTATTATATGATTTGCACCATCAGCGGCTTCACGCAGGAGTAAACACTCTCTTGGCTGCATTACGCAAGAAATATTGGGTTCCAGGAGCAAGGCAACTTATCAAGCGGATGACAAGATCATGTACAATTTGCAGGCGTTTTAAAGGAAAAGCTGCGAATCAACCTGTAGGTGGATTGCCAATTGAGCGGGTCTATGCTTCTAGATCATTCGAAAATACGCGGCTTGATTTTGCTGGTCCTTTGTTTGTTAAGCAACCAGAAGGTAATAAAAAAATGTACATAATGCTTTTTACTTGTTTAACAGTTCACACCGTCCACCTTGAGCTTACTTGTCTTATGGGTATCAGAAGGTTTATCGCACGTAGGGGATCTAGAGCTACCTTTATGTCGGACAACGCAAAAACTTTCAAACGGTGCTCGTCAGAACTCTAGGCCTAGGAGATATTCTCATTTCTAACGAACTGAAACACTTTCTGGCGCAACGCGGAATATCATGGAAGTTCATAGTGGAACGAGCACCGTGATGGGGTGGGTTTTGGGAGCGTTTAGCGCGTTCGGTAAAAGATGCACTGAAGGCGGCAATAGGACGAGCTACGCTTAACGATGAAAAACTGAAACTGAAGTGGAAGACGTCGTGAATTCTCGTCCGCTGACATATATAAGCGAAGATCCAAACGTCATGTCCCCCCTCACCCCGGCACACTTCTTGAAGGGAGAGTTTACTGCTATAGATCTCGATAAGGTGAACTCAGTTTCAGGAGAAGATCTTCGTTTTAGATGGAGTAATAGGCTTCGGGCCACAAAGCAATTCTGGAAACGGTGGAAGACAGAGTATTTGAACCTGTTAAGATCAGCACATTATTCCAAACAAGGCTCATCATATAATATAAAAGAAGGCGACCTCATTCTCGTCTATGACCATCTTGTCCCTCGATTATTGTGGAAGCTGGCCATGGTGAAAATTACTTTTCCTGGAAGAGATGGCAAAGTACGGGCTTGTGAGTTACGCTTACCCGATGGTAGTACTCTTCTATCAGTACCCACTATCACCAGAGTCGTCTGACGCGCTGTCGTAATAAATAAACCTGACAGCTTGAATTTCCTTATCGTTATTTATTTATATGTATATCAAATACAATATTTCAATTATCGACAAGGTACAATGTTTCATCTACTTACTTGGGTATGCGGGTGGCTGGCTTGCGTTCTCGACGACGTGCTGGCGGTTATAGTTTTAAATTGAATGTGTCATCAAAGGACAGACAACAGAATGACAGAAGTCTAAAATGAGCGCGTTCACTCAGCGCACAATTCAGCCAACCACATCCAAGTATCCATGTTACACTACGCCTTTTACTCTCGACATCCCACCCCCCGTGATGCGACAGGATCTCTTTCAGGAGCCTCACCAACTTCCAATACAGCTAACTTCTGCGCCGGTCTTCGGAACGTTCCGCTCGATGTTGTAATTTCAGCAAATCTCACTTGACCATCCTTACCTGGAAATACCCTTGACACCCTTCCTCTGGTCCATTGGCTTCTTGGTACATCTGTGTCACACACAAGAACTAGACTACCAGCTTGAATCGGTGGTACGTCCTTAAACCACTTACACCTTTTTGTCAAGACAGGAAGATACATATTCCCGCATCCATCTCGACCAGAATCCGTTCTTTAGTTGCTGCGCCACTCTCCATTGCTTTCGAAGACATAATGCTTTATTTTCAATTGGGCCCGGTGTTTGGGTAGAGTGTGGAACCCCTAAAAGGAAGTGGTTTGGGGTAAGCGGTTCATCCTCTAGTGACGACACAAGAAAATGTGTTAGAGGCCGACTATTGATGATGTTTTCTACCTCTATCAATGCGCTTTGTAATGTCTCCACCCTTGGTGCAACCTCGGACAACATGGATGATAAGGCTCGTTTGGTTGACTGGACGAGTCTTTCCCAGCAGCCCCCGGCATGAGGTCTCAACGGGCAATTAAACAACCACTCGATACCCTTGGAGGAAAACTCCGCCTTTAAAGTTTCGACATCAAAAATGTTGCTCGATTTCAGTTCCTTGTTGACCCCAATGAAATTGCTGCCGTTGTCACTTCTTATTCGTTTCGGAACTCCTCGTCTATTGGCAAAATTCCGGATGCACAGGATACGAGCGTCTGTAGATAAGTCGGTGGCGATTTCGAAATGAACCGCTCGTGTTGTGAGGCAAGTAAAAAGAGCAACCCAACGCTTCTCTTTAGTGTTTTCCAATATCTCCGCTATCCGAAAGGCAACGAAGTCCTTGTGGCGGCGAGGATCAGTACGAAGCCAGTGTAACACAGTCTTTGAGTCGCTCCAAAATATTTTGTTGGTAATTGGCAAGTTGTGATGTTTTATTATAGAGGTGCAAAGTTGAATCCCCAATACAGCAGCCGAGAGCTCAAAGCGAGGTATTGATAAGAGCTTCTTCGGCGCGACCTTTGTTTTGCCACACATAAATAATATTTGAATACGTTCGTCGAATTGAATGCGGAGATACACAACCGCACTGAAGGCTTCCTCGCTCGTATCGATGAACGTGTGCAAATCAAGACCCGCAGAGTTGTTTAAAAAATAGTCGTGGCATCTAGGAATCTTCAACTTCTTTAGATTCGATAGCTCCATCTTCCACTGCTTCCATAATGTAAAGATTTCTTCGGGGATAGGGTCATCCCAGCCGATTTCGAGGCGCCGGATCTTCCGTAACGATAACTTTAAATGTAGAGCGTAATTGGCAATCATCCCAAAGGGATCGTAGACTGACATTGCAATGCTAAGGAACTGCCTTTTGGTCGGGCAAGCATCGTGTATCATTATGTCTTGGCTGACACGTGCGAAGTTAAGACGAAAGGCGAAAACATCCTCGGCGCTATCCCAGTAAATACCCAGAATCTTCTCCGTCCCCATGGCTGGCTCCATGTTTACATCCGTCGTGTTTCTTGGACACCCCCTTCCGTCAGTATTAGATATCCCGGCAAGAACTTCCTTTGAATTGAATATTAGATTACGCAATTCGAACTCGCCCTGTCGATGAATTGATATGACGTCTCTAGGTACTGCGATGGCCTCCGGAATACTGTTGAAGCTATCGACAAAGTCGTCCACATAATGATTTTGGACAACCGCTCTGGGCTTAGCCTTTGCAAACTGGACAGCATTCAGATTTTTTATGAAGTTAGCTGAACATGGCGAACAGCTGGCCCCCGAGTGTCATCGACGTCATTACATAAACGTCAACAGGATCCGCCGGGTTGTCCCTGCAGAGAAAACGTTGAGCATGTTGATCTTCTGGCCTTATCATCACTTGGTGAAACATCTCTTTTATATCTCCTGTAACCGCTATCGGGTTTACCCGAAAGTTAAACAGAATAGCTGGCAAAGGCCTATAGTCATCAGGGCCCTTGAGGAGCGCAGAGTTCAGACAAATCCCATTTACAACGGCCGCTGCATCGAATACCAATCGGATCTTTTCGGGTTTGTTAGGATTTCTAACGCCGAAAGGCGGGAGGTACCACGTTCTTGGTGTACTAATTCTTGCCTCATCATCGCTAAACTTTCTGGCATATCCTTTGCGGACGTGACTATTAACAATTCCCTTATAACTTTTCGCGAAATCGAGATCCCTACGCATTTTGTTCTCCAGGTTGAGTAATCTCCCCTTGGCCATCGGATAACTGTCTGGCAAAGTTACGGTGTCATCTTTCCATAGCAGGCCAGTCTGGAAACGTCTCCCCATCTTCTTTGTCGTCGTCGATAGAATCTTTACCGCTCTATAACCGGCTACAGATGTGAATTTTTCTTTTGTCGGCTTGATCCCAAAATTCTCCGTGTAAAGGTATTCTTCGACCATTTGTTGCAAAACTAAATCCTGTTCATGATGTTGGTTGTTGCACAGTCCAATGGTATTTTGTTTCGTTACTGCGTTGATTGTCGATTCACCGTAAATTACCCATCCAAGTCTCGTTTGCGATATGATAAGACCGTGGCGTGGACCGTTCTTATAGACGTCCCTAAGTGACTGTTTTCGAGGCCGATGAGAATTTCTGGCTTGGCATCGCTATATTCGATCAGGTTTATTGCTGGTAGCTGGCTCTTGACTGCATCGAATTCAGCAGTGGTAAGCGTCTGGCTTGGCAAGTTTAACTCTTGGTCAGCGCTTAACTTCACATCGACGGCAAATGAATCCTTTTTTATTGTGTCCTTGTTGAACCACTGCACACTAAGGTCCTTTTTTAATCCACCCAATCGTAGCCGTTTAGCTAGATCTGCATTTACGGAGGATCATTCATCAAGTAAAGCGAATGTTCGCACCATTGCATTGTCGCACAGGTAGTACTCTAAACATAATCTTTTTTTTCCGCTTTGGTGCTGCAGCTGAAGACAGGTTTCTGATTTTCCAGTTGTTGATCGAGGCAGATTCTCCTCATGAAGGGATTGATGGTGTTTTTTGCAGCATCCATTGATTCCACAAGCTTTACGTAGTCTGCGTGTCCTCACATCATGGCCATATTTAAGGCAACTAAAACAGAGATTATTTTTCTTTATGAACTCCCACTTACTCTGAACATCCAATCCACTGAAGCAAGGGCAGCTGGCTACTGTGTGTTGTCCTTTCTTACAGTATCGGCATCTGTTTTCTGTCGGACTGACTGACGCGGAATCTCTTGTGGTGTGCAGGACATTCGCATGTTTGAATCTTGAATCGCCTTTGTTGTATGTTTGTGAAACCAACGAATTTGTGGTGATAAGGCAAACCATTTGTGCCAACCGACTTAGCTCATTCATTGAATATCTTAACGGTCACAAAGGGTTGGACGTTCGCAGTATTCTGCACTCAGTCGAGTCGTTTGCTTGTGGGCAATTTGCTTACGAGCTCATCTATCAGCATAGGATTGTTGACTTTTGTTGCGTAGGGAATCAACATCTCCAGTTTATCCTCCGGAATCTGCTTCACATCCCTAATTTTCTTCAGTTGACTTTGGATGAGGCACTCCGGACGTCCAGAGCGAAACTCGAGAGTTACCATCACCTGGTCCACATTATTGGGATGTATTAGAAGTGACTCCACGGCTTCTTGGCGTCTCCCTTTAAGCTCTTCTGAAGGCGGGACATGTTCTCCACCTTTGAGTATCCTTGAGCATTAGTCGATTCCAGGAAGGCAGTACAATACATGGGCCACTCTTCTGGTCGTCCGTGAAATTCCGGCAAGTCATGCAATTTCCTATAATTCCCGAAATTGGCTGGGGATGACTTCTGGGTTGACTGAGTTGGTTGGGTGCTTGGTTGTAACGGATAATGTCGTTGATTTGACGTAGAAGATGCATTCAAAAAGGGCAGAAACGTTGGAAGAGATTCGGTCGACACGAAGTTGCACGATGTTCTTTGGTTTTCATTCGCGTCTAATGTTAAGTTTGGCTGTACTTGGGGTGCGTTGTTTCCAGGCCAATGATACGGTGATTGTTAAACAGTTGTAATGGCAATTGATGAAGGAAAAACGTTGAATATGTTGGTGTTATAGAAGAGACAGTTACAATTGCAGAGGCGTCATCGGTTATAGCTGTCAACGTAACGGGCGTTGGTACAATGTCAACTGACGTAGACGGATGTCGGGCACGTACCGGCGATAGCTGTGGCGTTCGTTCCGATGAACTGCTGTTGGCTGAGTAGCTGTTTGAGGCGTTGGGTTTCCCTTTTTTCAATTGCGGCTGAGGCTTCCAACGCATTCAACTCGGAGCGCAGTTCCTCCATTGTTGCGACGCGTTCGTCTTCGCTGCTTACTGATGTATTTGACTGGCGCTTAGCGCTCCTGGTCACCATCCTATTTGGGCTGTGTGAGAGCGGCATTAACGTGGCGGCAAATGTTAATTGCTCAAATGAACAAAACCAAATAAATAAAGCTATCACCAGAGTCGTCTGACGCGCTGCCGTAATAAATAAACCTGACGGCTTGAATTTCCTTATCGTTGTTTATTTATCTGTATATCAAATACAATATTTCAATTATCGACAAGGTACAATGTTTCATCTACTTACTTGGGTATGCGGCTGGCTGGCTTGCGTTCTCGACGACTTGCTGACGGTTATAGTTTTAAATTGAATGTGTCATCAAAGGACAGACAACGGAATGACAGAAGTCTAAAATGAGCGCGTTCACTCAGCGCACAATTCAGCCAACCACATATCCAAGTATCCATATTACACTACGCCACTACGTACAACAAAGTGTACAATGTGAATATTAGCATTCGCCCAAATCACGACCTGGAGGACAGAGCGCTGCTTCATCACTTCTACCATCGAAATGATATCCGAGCCGATTAGAGAATTTCGTTTTTGCGAGGTTCTAAGAAAATTTCATGGCAAGCAATACCATCGCCAGTGAGGTGGCTAATGTCCTGTTCACTTCGACTGAAGATCTCCATATGTTCTTCGAGTCATTTAACAATCCGCGGGGCTGGAAGATAACAATGTTGCGCTCAGGCACCTCCCGCCAGTGGTTATAGAGATGTAAACCATCCTGTTCAACAATGCACGAAATGAAACATATTATCCATTGTACTTGAAGATAGCAGTGGTGCAACCAAATTCCAAGAGGGGTAAAGACGCCTCTAACCCGGCAAATCTCCGGTCAAATCTACTTCCGAGTACCAGCCAGGTCTTCGAAAAGGTGGGCCATAAATACCCGGTCTAAATGGGTTGAGGAAAATAAATTCATTCCGAATAACCAATTCGGTTTCTAAAACTCGTATCAGGTATCCAATAGAACAAATGGAAGAACCAATGCATGGGTGCCTGCCTGATGGACTTGGAAAAAGCTTTCGACACTGTATGGTTAGAAGGAGTTTACTTAGCAGCTTAGTCTCATAAGTAAATTACTGCTATATATAATTGTTGACAAGTTCGATGTAAAAATTTCCAACTTGATTTTTATCCAAACATTTCAGGATAAAAATGGACTGCAACAGGGCACGGTAAGCTCGCCGATCTTTTCCAGAATTTACGTCATTGTTACTCTTCTGCAGCGTGATTTCGAAAAAATTCAGCAGTATTGTCATCAGAAATCAGAACCTATATTATTCAGAACACCTTTGTCTAGGGCCTTTCGGGACACTAGATTCTTTATTTTTGGACCTGATGGGCCTCCACTGCCGAGACAAACTGTAGTCACATACCTTAGAATTTGCTAGACCTATATTTTGACAAACATGTAGATGCCGCTCTGGCGGTACCGCTAATTTTCCACGTGGGTCGCAAATCCGTGGTAGGGCGATTCCTCTACGAAGCTGATGTCGACCCCGAGCAACTCAGGTTCTCTATATCGGTTTCACGTCGGGATCGAGAAGACGCAGTCCGTCAGCATCAACGCTATTGGTAGCTGGAGAGGACTTCGTCAATGGACATTTCAATAGTTGCAGCCTCTTCAAGAAAAACTGCCTAATGGTAAGGTAGGATAAAAAAACCCAAGAAAAAAGATCACAAACCCCAATAAGCTTAAAAAAAAAGAATTAAAATCAAAAATTCAAAATTAAATATATATATTAATGATACATATGTATATAGGATAAATAATGCACAAGTATATATTTATGTATATATGTACAGTTAGGTGCAAAACTGAGTCACTTTTACCTTTAAGTGCGCATTTATTAACAAAACACAGAAATAAAAAAGCTTGATAAAACAAAATATTTTATAATTTATTATTTAATGTTAAATAATTATTTTACATAAATAAAAAATAAAAAAATAATTCATTTTATAAAAATAGGCCTGATACATTTTGACTCAGTTTTGCACCAGGGTGAAAACTGCAGGTATGAAGCTACTTAATATTTAGTCCAGAACCCTTTAACCTTTTTAATTTGCGTAATTCGCTTTGGTAGGCTTTCCGGGAGTCGACGGCAATAACCATTAGGGATTTTCGCCCACTGTTCTTGTGCTCTCTGCCAAAGGATAGCTAAGGAGCAGTTTTCAGGTATGCCCAAAGATTTTCTATTGGGTTCAGATCCGGGCTTTGCGCTGGCCAGTCTAGCACATTAAATGGCTGCCTTTGTAGCCAACTCTGCACTTTTTTTGCCATGTGCTTCGGATCTCTGTCATGCTGAAAGATAACTTCACTCGGAAGGTGGGGCATATTACGTATTGATGCGGTGAGGTTCGATTTTAAAATATTTAAATAAGCGTGCGGTCCATTATACCCTCTATTAGGTGTAATTTTCCAACGCCCAAAGCACTCATACTTCCCCACACCATAATTGAACCACCTCCGTGCTTAACCGTCTGTTTGACATGATGCGGCTTCAAGGACTCACCTTGCTTTTTCCAAGCCCACGATCTGCCATCAGTGCAATAGCGGTTTATTTTGGTTTCGTCGGACCACACCACTTTACTCCAATCATCTTCCGACCAGTCTGCATACTTTTTGGCAAAGTTTAATCTGGCTTTGACGTTTTTCTTAGAGAATGCTGGTCTCTTTTTCTTTTCGACAGCTACTATATTGTGCTTACGCAACATCCGATTAACTGTCCATCGGCTAACTTGTTTGCCAGTCGCTGACTGAAGCTCTTTGGCCTTCCAGAAATCACGAACCTCACTAAAGAACGCTCGTCTTGTTCAGAAAGTTTTTTAGGCCTTCCCCCTCGAGAACTAGCTATGTTCAGAACACACTTTTTTCTTAACCGGACAACAGCGGATTGAGTAACATGACACTCTTTCGCTATAAAGCGCGTTGATTTTCCGTCTTTGAGTAGTTTTATAATCATTTTTTTCCTATTCTTTACGAGAGATGCCATTTCTGTAACTTAAAACTGCACAACATTTACAAATCACATTTACATAAATGTGTGCACATTTTTCCTTACCTTCAAACACGCTATCAAAAAACTTCAAAAAGAAAAACGAAAACCAAAAAACCTTTCAAACTCTAGGCGTTCCTATCGGCTTAAGTGTCAAACTGCGAATGCCACTATAGGCAAAGAAAAAATATGGTGCAAAACTGAGTCATCACCAAACTAGCGGTACTCCGTTCATATTCAGAGTATCTTTAGGTACGAAATTTCCCTTTAATTAGAATCTGTGCAGCTACATTTCTGTGAAGTTTAGTCATTTTCCCATACAAATAAACACACTTATAGGAACAAATTCCATATAAAAAATGAAACTGACTCAGTTTTGCACCTAACTGTATATATTTCAGTTAAGATAAATTAATTTGGGTTTGATAAGGCTTAGTTAAATTGAGGTAGGCTTACGTTTTATGTAAAAATACAAAAACAAATCATAAAACAAATATTTCTTAGCTAAGTTACTTATAATGATATTATTCATCCGTAGTATCATATATAGTAATCGAAAGACATTGTAACGAGCTTTCTGGGCCGGGGTATACTCGCCGGGCCAGGATCTGTCACATAAATTTTTATTTGTGACACCGGCAGACGTACTAGCGGCCTGCGCGCTACGCTGTCCCTTCGAGTTGGGACCCGTTCGGGACACTTGGCGCCTTGTCACCTCTCAACTGTCGCGTTGATGGTACCCGGTCGATAGCCTCGTGGGTGAGAACCTACGTCTGGGTCTCGACAGATGGTTGAGTCGGGAGCAGTGCGAGGTGTAGCCTGTCTGGGTATGTACCCGGTCAAGGCCCGAGTCTGGGTCGACGTGTGCCCTTGAGCACGGCTGTGCCGTCCGGTCAAACCCCTACGGGTTAGAACCCAAGTCGGAGAGCTGGCCTTACGGCACCTACCTCGGGAGTAGACTCCGACAGGTCTTAGTCGGTCTCTTTTGGGTTAAAACCCGAGTCGGAGAGCCGATGTCCGCCCTATTAGACTCTACTCGCCGTTTCACTCGTCGAGCGGTCGCTCCAACTAGTCCCGTACGCTCGTCCCTTCTCCTTGGTGACGAGGCCGAAATTATTATCCCAATTATTACTATGATGCGTTAATAATGGAAGATAATTCCATTAAATCAAAATCAAGAGTTTGAGAGAGTGTTGATGGGGATCATACACAATCAAAATATACTCCTCTTAATAAGTTAAAAATCTACTGCTTTTTGTTTCAAATTAAGTAAAAAATAAGTTATAAATCGTACGAATACTATTACGTGTGCTTTGCAAATACAAAACAATCAAATTCAAAAAAATGAAGTGCGGTTTATGTAAATTAAAAATTGATAGACATGATCTAAAAATTCAGTGCATGGTTTGTAAAGAATATTACCATGGAAAGTGCGTGAAACTCGAGAGGAGAGAAATTGATTTCTATGAGAAAAACAATCAAGACTTTAAATGTGCAAGTTGTGTTACCCAGCCGAGAAAGTCTACACTAATAGACGCTCCGATTAATCCATCGATTAATCTTGTCTCTTCGATGAGCATTGGAAGTAGTCCAAACAAAAATAAATCTTCACATGCAACTACAAACACAGCAACTCCAACTTCAACACCTAATTCCCACGAAGTCAATAATCCGGGAAACCCTACGATCACATTGCAAATACTTTATTGCGAAATAATAAATCTCAAGCAAGTTAACACTGAGGCTCTACATAAAATTAAGTCTCTCGAAGAGAGTAATACTTCTCTCAGTAAAAGAGTCAATCAGCTTGAGATGAAACTTAACTTTTTTGAACAAAAAGAGAAACAATGCTCAGTTGATATAATAGGAATTCCTGACGTCAACAATGTAAATGCAAAGGGAAGAGTTAATACGTTGTTAACTGCTGTGTTGGGTGAAGAGATTAACCCTAACGAAATTACTTCCTGCTATGTCAAGAGCGTTAAACCGATCAATAACAACAATAAAATCGGCTCTTCAATTGTAAAAGTTAAATTTTCAACTTCTGTGCGGAAGAGTGCTGTTATGAAGAAGATGCGAGAAAATAAACAAAGAATTACATCGAGTATTTTTGGAGGACATACAAACAACAACAACAATGGCGGTGGAAGCAACAATAACATCAGGAAGATTTATATTAACGACTGTCTCACAAGCTATACAAGGTCATTGCTAAGAAAGGTGAATGAACTCAAACGCAAAAACAAATGCAAATTTGTCTGGGTAAGAGAGTCATCTGTTTTAATCAGAAAAGAAGAAGGTGAAAGAGTAATTAGAATTAATTCTTTTGAGGACATATCTAACTTTGAAAATAACTATAATTCTTAATCATGCTCAATAATAATCTAAGTGATAGTTTAATTACTGATCCTCAAATTGATCTAAGCATTAGAACAAATTCTTCTTTAGTAAATTCTTATAAGTGTAATTGTTTTTGTATTGACCATCCTATTAATGAACAGTCTTCAGGGTTTTCAGTTGTCCACCAAAATATTCGTAGTTTGAGAGCTAATTTTTAATACTTTTTTCACTCACCTCACACCTTTGGATCATTTACCAGATTTAATTTTCTTGTCTGAGATTTGGATATTTGAAGAAGAGATGTCAGAATTCGATATAATTCCTAATTTTAAATTTGATGCCGTTTGTAATGAAGGTTATGCAGCTGGTGGTGTCGCGGTTTTTATAGAAACAATATTAAAGAATGTTTAATTGAAAAATTTAGATTGGAAAGCGCGGATGTAATTAGTGTCAGTTGCATAGTTTCTGGTGTCCATTTCTGTTTTATCTGTATTTACCGACTTCATAAGTGTACAATAAAGTCCTTTCTAGATGAACTTTCAAGATTTTTGGACCGTCAAAAATGTAAAAACATAATATTATTAGGCGATTTTAATGTCAATATTCTTTGTGGTTCTCTGGACGCTGATAGTTTTTTGTCTTTATTGTCTTCATTTGGTTTCAAATCACTCATTAATGAACCTACACGTCTTTGTTCTTGTTTAGACCATATCTTCATTAGACTACATAGAAATAGCCGAGTTGATTATAATACAATGATTTATGACCTAAGGATATAACTGACCATTGTTTAACCAGTATTCAACTTAATTGCGAGGTTGCTAGAACAAGCCAATTAGAAGTCAAAGAATACAAGATAATTGATTTTGTCTCCTTAAGAACACTATTAAATTTAGAATTTTGGGAAGATGTTTATAGTGCTATTGATCCTTCTAGTGCTTTTGATTTGTTTCTTACTAAGCTAAAATATTATATATCGCTATGTTGCCAGAAGAAAAATACAAAAGATGACAAATTTAAGCGTTTAAAAAACTGGATGTCCACATCATTATTGAGGAAGATAAAAAAGAAAAAACATCTCTGTAAGCTTATAAAGAAGCACCCCAACCATGCTAGACTAGAGAAATACTATGAAAAGATATGCCGTGAAGTCAAATCGGAAATACTGACATGTAAAAATGGGTACTATATCAATCAATTTGCTAAAAACATTGGAAATTCCAAAAGAGAATGGCAGGTTGTTAATGAAATTCTTAACAAAAATAAATCTTATAACGACATTGTTTTAAACAATGGTAGTTCTATTATTTCTGAGCCCTTAGAAGTTGCTAATTTATTTAACAACTTCTTTTTAAACATAGTTAATCAACATGACATATTAAATGACAATTCTACTTTTTATAGTGATAATAACTTACTTGAGTCCAACCCTCAAACGGAAAGTTTTTTTTTCAATGAGTTCACACCTATTGAAATTCAAAAAATTATAATGTCACTCAAAATGTCTTCTTCTTCTTCTTTTGATAATATCTCGAGTAAACTATTAAAAAACATTTCGTTCCAAATTTCCGATGTTCTTTGTTATATTTTCAATACTTGTGTACCAAATGGTATTTTCCCGAATTCTTTAAAAACCGCAGTAGTAATACCTGTGCACAAAAAGGGGGATAACAGGGTATTAAATAACTATCGTCCCATATCTCTTTTATCAGTTTTTTCAAAAGTTCTTGAGAAAGGGATAAAATGTAGAATGCTTTCCTTTTTAGAGAGGACCCATTTCTTTAACGACTCTCAATTTGGCTTTAGAAGTGGCAGATCTACTGAAAGTGCTTTGTTAAAACTCATAGGGGAACTATATGATAGTTTGAATACCTCTCAAATCCCTGCTAGCCTTTTTATAGATATAACAAAAGCATTTGATATGGTAAATCATACGTTACTCTTAAACAAACTATTTGATACGGGTTTCAGAGGTTTTGTTCATAAGTGGTTCACATCGTATCTAATGAATCGACAGCAAGTAGTAAAAATAAAAAATGTCTTCAGCTCGATAGGTTCATCAAATATCGGGGTCCCGCAGGGATCTGTTTTGGGCCCGATTTTGTTTCTAATATATGTTAATTCGCTGTTTATTCAACCTTTTAAGGGCAAGGTCACAGCATTTGCTGACGATACAGCTCTTTCACATTCCAATACGAATTATTTGAATTTACTATCTGATATAAATGGTGATCTTGAAATATTGAGACGATGGTTTAGGCAACATAAGCTTATAATCAGTAATAAAACAAAATTCATGATATTTAATATCAGAGGCTTAGTTTGCAAAGATTTGCCCATTTATTACCACTCACCTAGCTGCCAACGATTCTATATACCTGTTACATTTACACATGAGACAATAACATTTAATGAAAGAGTAAACTGCAGTGATGGTTGATTTCAAATTGAATGTGTCGACAGTTTTAAATATCTAGGCATTATTTAGGACTATAAACTCTCTTGTTCAAATCACACAAGTTATCTTAAACAGTATCTGAATAAGATTGTTAGGCAAATGTATCATCTTAGCCTCTACTGCAATCTACAGATCTTAAAGATAGTCTACAATGGACTATTCAAAACAAAAATGCAGTATGGTATTATTTGTTGGGGTGGCACATATTACAATAACATCGAGCCCTTATTAATTAAAAAAAAGCACGCGATAAGAATTATGGCTAAAGTAAATCGCAGGACACCCAGTTTTGAACTCTTTAGGAGTCTTGGAATTCTTCCTTTAAGGCATTTATACTGCTACAAAGTTTTAAAGATATTTTTTGTAAATTCCGGTTACTTTCATATCAGGCTTCATGAAAGATATAACTTACGCGCCAATACCAGAAACTGTCACTGTCCCGACTATTAACAAAACCCACTTCGCACATTTTATTTATGCTACCGCGCCTCGACTATTCAATCTTTTACCTGAAAACATAAGGTGTGAGAGAAAGAAATCAATGTTAAAAAATGGCTCTTTTCATTTGATCATTCAATTGACTTGTTATTTAATCCGTTGTCTTGATTTAGTAATTATTATTATTATTATTATTAAGATTCTTTGCTACTACTTTTGTTACATCATTCATTCCCCATCAATAGTCTATATTTATTATATGAAATTGAACTTGATAGGTACTTTCGTCACTTGTCTTTGACAATAGATTGTACAAAGCTATTCCTTACAAAGATCATGTAAATTCATCAGCCTGTAATTTATTGTAAACTGTATAAAGGAATAAAGAAAGTATTATTATTATTATTATTATTAATTCCCCTCTCGTTAGCTCCTCCTTATGAGTTGACACTTCGTCTTCCCTCGTTGTCTTGGTCGCCTTCTGATATTTGTCACTTGACTGGATTTCTCCGACTGATTGTCACTTTCACTTGCGGACTGATTGTCTACTCGCGGACTGATTTGTCCTCCTGTCAATCGCCTCGGCCTTTTATAGGGCTAGGCTGGGTGACGATGTGAACGGTGCCTTTCCAGTCGTCGTTGGCATTTCCCCTGTTTACGGGATCTGTCAACGGTGACTGTGGCCGCTGCCGTTGTGTTTGATGTCGTTGACCTCTGTGGCAAAATGCAAAAATGTATGTTTATGCAATTTCTTTGTTTTGTTTGAATTTTATTTTATTAGTTTTAATTTCATATGTTATGTTTATTTTATGTTTGTTCAAAGTGTTTTGTTTATTTGTTTGTGATCTGGTGGCTGCTTTGGAGGTAAACAACATGTATGTATGTAAAGAAAATTTAGATTTATTTGTTTACTTGCAGCTAAATTTTCCTTTACAACATAGGTTTAAGTTGTACTGTTGGTTTTAGAGTGTCCGCCCAGGCCCAGTAAGATATTTACGTTTATAAGGATAGTTAAGCAAGTTGTAATATCCGTGCAGGGACGGGTTAAGAATATCCCTGCAGCGATACCTCTCGCTTGTCGTATAAGGCGACTAAAACAAAGGTAAACGAAAATCACATCTAGGCAATTTAGAAAACATAAAGGTGAGCCTAGGGACACATATACCACCATTAAACTGCCCCACAAGTGTACATGCAAATCAGTGGGTTGACACGACTGGAGATCACCGGTGTTGTAAAAGTGTTGTGTCACAAAAAAAAAAAAAAAAAAAAAAAAAAAGGCAGGCCGAAAAACAATTGGTGCAAACAAATGCAAAAACACCAGCATTTGATTGGCCTCAGCGATGAAGTAATCCCAAACCGGGAAGCCTGCCGCTACTTTCTGAGGTCAAACCGGCGGACCCCACAAGCGGACCAGTAGGAATGCAGTTAAGTGGGAAGGTTATGGTCCTACACTTCTGACCATAACAACGCCGGAAAAAAGGAAAAGAAGAAGAAGAAGTTAAGCAAGTTGTAAGCACTTTTTGTTTAGAGTTAGATCGTTATAAAAAATGGATGGTAACAAAGGCCTCGTAGGGGTATCCGACGGATGTTAGTTCCACAAAAAACGAGAAGAGCCACAGCAGACGAACACCTTGCGGCTCTGTTAGCAAGTCCTATCTCCACCTCCTCGTGGTGCCGTCTGGAGACTCCCTTTGGGAGTTACTAACGGAGAAGGGCGAAAGGCGAGTATCCTGCGCCAGAAAACAGGATTAGTCGGTTAGGCTATGGCCTAGTGAGCCGTACCTGTAAAAAAAATTACTTACTACGAACCAACCACAAGCCTCGGATAATGATGGATATACTGTTGACGACCCCGGCAAACGTATAATTAAGGACTATGAACTTCGGATCTGCACGTGGAATGTGAGGTCCCTTAACAGACCACGTGCAGCTGATAAACTCGCGGAGGCCCTTGACTGCTACAAAGCAGACATTACCGCAATCCAGGATGTGCGGTGGAATGGGCCGGGCAAAAGGAGGATGAAAAACTGCGACCTCTACTACGGCGATTGCTACAGAGGGGGAAGGCAGCGCTTATTTGGATGTGGATTTGTTGTTCGAGGCAGATTAAGGCAAAAAGTCTTGAGCTTCAAATTCATAAGCGAGCGCCTCATAACAATCCGCATCAAGGCTAAATTCGGTAACATTAGCTTGATTTGCGCCCACGCTCCGACTGAAGACAGAGATGACAACAGCAAATATGACCTCGAAGATCGTCCTAGGATATTTTAATGCACAGCTGGGAAAAGAAGAAATCTTTGCTAGAGTCATTGGAAAACACAGCCTGCACGACAACACATCCGAGAACGCACTTAGGCTCGTGGACTTCGCCTCGGGGCGGAACCTCTCTGTAGTGAGTACGCGGTTCCCACACCTCTACATCCATAAAGGGACCTGGCGGTCCCCTGATCAATCAACCGTCAACCAGATTGATCACATTGCGATTGACGTCAGACTCCAGTATTCTCGATGTCCGAACGTTCCAGGGAGCCAACATTGACTCGGATCATTACCTTGTTGTAGCCAAGGTAAGAACACGGTTATCAAAACAACAAGGGAGTCGAGAAAGAACACCACGGTTTGATGTCAGAAAGCTACAATCGCAAACGATCGCTAGCAACTTTGCCGACTGAGTCTCCGAAAAACTCTCTGAAAGTTCGAGATCGCCTGACTGGAAACGTTGTCAAAAAGCCATGCCACTGATGTGCTGGGTTTTACAACACCACCCAGGAAAAACCCATGGTTTGACGACGAGTGCAGACAGGCCCATGCAGCCAAGCAAGACGCTTACAACGCAATGGTGCATCGAATAACGAGAGCTGTTCGTAAGCTCTACGAATAGAAGAGGAGGGAGGAGAACCGGCTTCTCAAAAAGAAAAAGAAAGAGCATGAGAAGCGCGCGATCGAAGAGATGGAAAAATGCTACAGCAGGAATGAAGTCCGAAAGTTTTACCAGAAAGTAAAACAATTATCCAGTGGATATAAATTTCGGACTGAAGCCTGTCGGGACGAAAATGGACAACTGGTAGTAGAATCGCAGTCGATGCTGAGAATTTGGAAGGATCATTTCTGCAGACTGTTAAACGGCGACGAGGACCCAAATACCGCTGTCAGGCAGAATGTTCCACTCAATTTGGATGACGATACACAAGAATTCCGTCCCCCCGACTTTGACGAAGTCAAGATAGCAATATCGAGACTTAAGTCAAACAAAGCTGCTGAAGCGGACGGGTTGTCCGCGGAACTGTTTAAAGCAGCTGGGGATGATCTGGTAGGGAGGATGCACCAGCTCATCTGTAAGATATGGTCGGAGGAGAGCATGCCCGATGAGTGGAATCTCAGTGTCGTTTGCCCGATCCACAAGAAAGGAGACCCCTTTGACTGCACCAGCTACAGAGGAGTAAGTCTCCTTAACATCGCCTACAAGATCTTCTCTGCCGTTTTGTGTGAACGCCTGAAACCGTTCGTCAACAACCTGATAGGTCCATATCAGTGTGGTTTCAGGCCAGGGAATTCCACAATAGACCAAATCCTCACACTGCGGCAGATCCTGGAAAAGACCCAAGAGATGCAGATCGACACTCACCACCTATTCGTCGACTTCAAGGCCGCATATGACAGCGTGCATAGAGACGAGCTATACAAAGCCATGTCTAGTTTTGACATCCCTACCAAACTCGTTAGATTGTGTTGGATGACGATGGAGAACTCTCGCTGCTCCATCAAGGTCGGCAACGAACTTACCGAGAACTTTAATGTCAAAAAAGGTTTTAGGCAAGGCGACGCGCTGTCATGTGACTTCTTCAACTTAATACTCGAGAAGATCGTGCGAAACTTACAAGTCACCACCAGAGGCACGATCTTCCAGAAGTCCGTTCAACTGCTGGCTTACGCGGATGATATTAACGTGATTGGTCGAACACAGCGAACCGCCAATGAGGCGTTTGCTGGCATTGAAGCGAAGGCGGCTAAAATGGGTCTAGTGGTAAATGAGGGCAAAACGAAGTACATGCTGTCATCAACAAAGGACACACAACATCGGCGTCTCGGACAGAGCGTCACAATGGGCAGCATGAACTTCGAGGTAGTCAAGGAATTCGTCTACCTCGGCTCTGCAATAAATAGGGACAACAACATCAGTACCGAGATCAAACGCAGAATCACTCTTGCCAACCGCTGTTTCTTTGGACTCAAGAGGCATTTGAGTAATAGAGCCCTCTCTCAAAGGACCAAGTTGGCTTTATACAATACCTTAAACATCCCAGTCCTGCTTTATGATGCAGACGCTGTTGAAAGCGGATGAAGAAGCTCTTGGTCTTTTCGAAAAAAAAAAAAAAAGCACGCAGGTGCGATCTTTGGTCCTGTTTGCGTTGATGGCATCTGGAGGAGAAGATTCAATCACGAACTATATGAGCTGTACGGCGGTATGTGCCTGGTTAAGCGTCTGCGGATACAACGCTTAAGATGGCTAGGCCATGTAAAGCGTATACAGCTCCGGCCCGAAGAGTCTTTGAATCCGAGCATTGGGACAACGCAACAGAGGACGTCCTCGACTCAAATGGCGCACACAAGTGGAAAAGGACCTCAATCAACTTGGTGTGCGTAACTGGAGAAGGCTGGCAGGAGATCGCGCTGGCTGGAGACGCTTGTTGGTTGAGGCCCAAGCCCACACTGGGCTGTAACGCCACTGAAAGAAGAAGAAGAAGTTACAAGAAATGTTTCATAAAAAATTCATTTTAAATCGAAAAAATTGACGTTGTTCTTTATGCTCTCTTTTGTTAAGTCCCATTCTTTCTTTCTGTTTTGTTCTTTCAATTGGTTAGATTATTTTTCTGCTTTCCAACTTTACCGTTACTCAATACGTTCCTTCGATTAGTTAAAATTTTTCTTCTTTCCAACTGCACTTTTCAATCAATTCTTCTTTCTTTCGATTGATTAAATTTTTCCTATTTTTCGACTTCGATCTTCATTCGAACCGTTCTTTCGATTGGGTGAAATTTCTTTGTATGCCAACTATATCAAATAAGTAAAAGAAGTGAATCTTCTCAATCGGATGTCCTGTCCTGTTGGGGACTAATTTTGCGGTCCCGTCACATAGTCAGCTATCCTTGTGGATCACCATCCCAACGACAGCATTTGTGTTAACGTGCCATCAGAATTAACAACGGGTTCAAGCGCACCCACGAGATCGTAGATCACAATATCAGTGATAGACATTTGAGCCAACGCCCGCACTCCAGTGCCAGCTGAATACGCATGCGCCCCCAGGTGAATAGACATGATGACACAAAGTGACCGGACCGGAGGACCGCCGAAGAGAATCAACCAGCCGAAACGGCATGTACACATATATGGAGTGTGTGATCTTATGTAACAATATGTGTGTGTTGTGAAGGGCTTTAGTTACTGAATTTAAGGTGATGGTTTTTACATCGAGCACTTATTTTCTAGTAAAATAGGTTCATGGTTGATAATACAATTACTAATTAATCTAATGCAGATAATACAAATTGGATAATTTGCGTGAGGGGTGAAATTATTCATAATTTAGCAGCAAATGTTTAATTTTAATGTTGTTATATTTAACCAAAAATGAAGAACTTATTTTTGTCCAAGGCATATAATTTTGATTAAATAACTATCTATTTTGATAAGGGTCAATATGCTACGAACTTTATCGCTGGTTGATTTTTAGAACTACAGTTGGCGGAAAATTTTTATTTCGTTTCGTTTGAACATTTCGTGTTGGCTGACGTAGTTATTGTCTGTATTCGTTTTTTTATGGAACTAGTGTAGAATTTTTTTTTTCATTTAATTGTGCTGGATTAATTAGTTAGCGACAAGCTCAAGAAATGACACATTTAAAATAAACTCACAAAAGTAAAAACAAAATTCTAAATTTTTTACCCAACAATGAGCACACAGAATAAAACATTTACATGTTTTCTAGATAAAAGCTTTTGATAATAGTGTAACTGCACTTACCAATTGGCAGATATAATCTTTTTCCTCCATAGTTAACCTATTTGGTGTAGTTAAACGGTTTAATAGTTCATGCAAATCATTGCTTGTAATTTGATTATCGTCATCAAAATCATATATTAAAAACGCCCATGCGGATTTCACTTCCAGTGGACATCTGTCTGAGAACACGCTGCATAAATTAATGCAATCTTCAAAAGACAAGGTATCATCTGACCTAGTAGAAAATGCTTTGAAGATACGATCAGCAAAAGGATTGTACTTTAATTCCAAAAATAGGTTAGACATTTCTTGGGCACTAATTCGATTATTGTCATTATGTAGAACACGCTCCCCACCAAATGACATTAGTTTTTTTAAGATACTAAAATTATAAGAAAGTATTGTTTCAACTTTTTTTCAACCACGCTGATTAAATACAGAAAATATCTTACAAATTTATCTCAGCCCTATTAAGATAAGTTAATTGAACGTATTCTTCAAGTCTCTCTTCTGACAATGCACTACGATTAGCCCCCATATTATGAAATCCCACGATATAGAGTTTTTTAAATAATTTTAAAATATAATATATTAGAAATTGTGTAAATATCCCTCGGTTTTATTTAAAATGAAGAAATCAAGAACGTAATTTAAAGATGCTTGTGTTTTGCTTTGAAAGACAAAAACAGATAAGATACGAAGTGTAATTAAGCAAATAGAGTAACACAATAACCATTAAGGCTGTATATGTACATATATGAGGTTTACTTCGACAATGTTATCACATTATAGATAACTTTGCTTTTCAAATTACTATGTTCTAGAGCGTGTGCAATTTCAAGACTGCTAAGATTTGAAGAGGTGGGTGTATTTGATCATACCCAATCGCGAACAGGTTATTGCTATACACCACCAAATTTCATTGATGCAAAAAATTCTACAATATTAACCAATAAGCCTAACTTAAGCTATCATTGCCAGTACTTTCTACATTTTAAGAAAACCAAAATCCTACATTACGGACATATCACACGGCTGTAATATAGACGAACTTCGTATCCATCTCTGCGGCATAAAGTCTTCTGGACCCTCCCTCAATTGAGGGAAATCATGAAGGAACTTTTTCTTTCTCTCGATTCGACGAAATAGGAATTGGATAAGCCATTCTAGGTATCAGATCTAAAACAATAGGTTCCTATGATATTGATCTACAATTTATAAAGATTCTACCCCCAACTATCATCCATCGAATTCGATATATTTATAACTCTGTGTTACCCGAAAATTGTAAAGATTCTGCCTATACTTTGGAATACTTCGGAATATCGTCCAATTGCTATTCTTCCATTCTTGAGTAAAGCTTTTGAAGATATTAAGCCAATATATCAAAACCCATTTAAACGAACAAAAACTGATAACCAAATACATACCAGCCGGGTTTCCGTTCTAAACACAACTGCACCATAGCACTATTAAAAATCAACTCATCTCATAATCTCAACTGGTCATAACCGGGCAAAGAAATATTGATACCTTCCCACAGTTTTATCTAAATTTTGATCCTATTGACTATGTATGTGTAGATAACATTAAAACCTTCGAAGTTCATTTTCATCAGAATCTTAAATATAAACAAAACTGTGTCAAAGTTATACGGTGTCCTTGGCGAATCGATTGTTTTACCTATTTTGACATACGGTTCTAAAATATTTTCTAATATGTACCATGAGTCCAAAAAAAAAACTTACGGTGGTTTTCAATACCTGCACAAGGAATATTCAGGGTCAGCAGATATGAACACATCTGTAATTTTACTAAACAAATAGCCGGATATTCATTAACGGGCTTCTTGAACTTCAGAACTATAATGACTTTGCATCGAATCCTGGCCATCAGAGAACCTGAGTACCTTTTTCAAAAAATTCTATTTGCCAGAAATCAAAGAACTATGCAACTAATTGCTCCTAGATGTAAATATCTCAACACTTGCCATCAATTCAGTCGTTCTCGTTGCTCCAGTAGTGCTGATACATGCCACCCTTTGTATTTTATTGATTTTATTTAAGGTGGTTTTTTTGTTCACATTTTTTTCCACCAAACAGCAGCGCCGTAAAGTATGGTTGGTTTAATCATTTGATTGTATGTCCTAAGACTCATTTTTTGGTGTTTAATGGAATGCAGGTTTCTTTGATTTTTAAAGTTTGAAGATTATTTGTTCTTCTTTTAGTGAATCGAATCATCTGCGTTTTACTGGAATTGATGGAGATTCCTTCTTTCTCGCAACAGTTCCAGGTTATTTTTAGGACTTTTGTATGAAGTTTCCTATAATTCCTCATGTTTTCCTTTTATGATTATGGTTATATCGTCAGCATATCCGATGGCTGTAAAACCATTGTTATTAAGTACACAGAGAATTTCGTCTACTAGAATTTACTACATAGAAGACATCCCCTGCGGGCTACCTCTAATAGTTTTGATCACTATCTCTAGTCTTGGTGTTAGAGCTCTATGAACTACTTCCTCGAAGATCTTGGTAGGAAACTTATCGACTGGAGATTTGAAGGGTTAGAGGCCTGTACCTCTCTAGGCTTTTGATGGCACCACTGCTGTCTTCTAATACGCTGAAAAATATGCATTATTACGTGTATTTTTTAACAGAACGGTGTACATCTCCACAGCCACTGATGGGAGGCGTCTGAGCATATTATATATGTATGCCTTCGATTCCTCCAGATTTTATTTTCTCCAGTGACTCAAATGTACTCTGTAAGTCCTCCATTGAAATAAACCAGGTGTTTTTTTTTATATTAGTTACGACATTATTCTTCTTCTCCTTTTCCTTTTTTCTTCGGCGTTGTTATGGTCAGAAGTGTAGGACCATAACCTTCCCACTTAACTGCATTCCTACTGGTCCGCTTGTGGGGTCCGCCATTATGATAGTTACGACATTATGAACCTGATAAAACCGAAATTCTTTGATTGCCAATTGTCGATATCATTTCGAAAGTCGAAGTGGTGAAAGAATGCTATTAAGCACTCCAAGTACAATATTTTTATAGATCTCTATATATTTTGTGTGGGGAGAAGGGATCACACCCGGAATAAAAGAGTATTTCGGTTCAAAATCTTCACAAATTTTATTTCATCGAACTAGGAAATCGACATATACTTATACATATATGCTTAGATATAGATCTAACTTTGTAAAATACTTTATTTTTACAATAAATGGCGAATTGTCGGATTGTGTGTTATCGTACCGTACGTAAACAAACTGTCCTTGAGGTTCTTTGTTCTCCCCCTTTTATATCATTCTTTAAGAGACGGTTATTCCGTTTCTTTTTACAACAATATTTCTATTTCTTTCTTTTGTTGATTTAATCGATGCTTAGCAATTATAATAAGCATACGACGTAGGAACAATTATATACATATATTCTTTTTGTTCATGTGTATACAAATTATTATTTAATAAATGGTTTCAACATTGTTCACAATTTTTTTTTTTGTTTTCACGTCTAGTAACAATGGTCCGCTGGTTCTGGATTGAATTGAATGCCGCTTGACTTGTGTAAACATGCCAATGTTTGTCCACTGCTATTGCCCTAAAACTTGTTCCTCCAAGTTCATTCTAAGGCGAGTACTAAGTTTTAATAAACACGCCTGAAAGCGCCGCTGATGGATATTGATAAGATTATTACAGTTGGTTACTGATCAAGGAACTCTGTGTGCAAAGATGTAAATGTGGCGTGTTGTTTGTTTGCACATTTGGTACAGTCATCAGCCAAGCAACTGATCTTGATCCGTAATTCGTACACTGCTGCTTAAATATGGAATCTGCATAAGTTTTGAATGCAATGTACAACTAAGTCCCAGTGTCGTGTCGTGCTAATTTGTGTGTACTGTGCTTTTTTTTTTTCTTGTTGGAGGCTGCTGCTATTTGTTGGAGCACTCAGACACAAATACTGGTCATTGTACTGCCACACAGACACCTTAGATGGCATTACAACTCATGAAGAACCGGAGCTAAGCTTCTTTTTATTCACTCATGTTGTGTGCGATTTGTTTTTTTCACACAAGTGAACGGAACCTAAAGCTTATGCCGCTTCCGAACGGCGAGAGCCGAGAAGCTAGTGTACAACGGGGGGTTTTGCCAGTTTCCCTCCGAGGAGCGAAGCCGCGAAATAATCATTCGATGGCGTTGGTGTTATCGGGATCCGAACTCGCTCATATAGCGGCCGTCACACACGATGGTCTCTCTTCTGTGCTTTACTGCGTTCCGAACTTGTCAATGTCAAACGAATGTTTGGTCATCAATGGTCTGCTTTATTTTCGTTTCGGGATTTTTTCGGTAATTGTTTTGAATTATATATTGTTATTTCTTTTGAGTTAATTATAAATTAATTATGGAAAGTGGTAGCGATAACGAAAGTTCGTCAACTTAAAGTGAGCCACTAAAGTCGATTAAAAAGCGAACAATTCAAAAAAGGCTTCAAAAATATAAACCTGAGTGGGAAAGAGTATATGATTTGATTACTAAAGATCCTCAAAATATCCATAATGTAAAATGTATTTGCATCTTTTCTTGTTTGTTGTCTTGTTTTCATTCAATAAATGACTTGTGTGGAAAATAAAGTCGCTCTCATAAGTGAATGAGAGAAGCTGGGCTCTGGTTCTTCATGAGCTGTAACGCCATCTAAGAAGAAGAAGAGTCTAGACTATCTTAATAAATGGTTTTAATTTGATGTAAGCAATTGGTTAAGCAAAATCCAACAATTTAATTTAAGACAGGAGGTTTTGTTTAATGACTATGAGACAATATTAGAAGTTTTAAATTTAAAATTAAAAATAATTACAATATTAAATGGAATCTTTGAAAAATTTGCAAAAGTGAGTTAAGTGGCAACGCTACACGCCGAATATGGCATCATATGTCAAAAAATACTGAATACATATAACTTACCAAATTTAATTAAAGTTATTTCATTCCTGCTGTCTATTCCCGCCACATTCACAGAAAGTATATTTTCAAATATGTATTCGAAGTGACTAGAAGAAAGAAACAGATGTTTTTTTTTTTTTTGTTGGACGCTTCTACTATCTGTTTGAGCACTCATACACAAATACTGGTCCATTGTACTACCAGAGAGACACCTTGTCTTTACTGTATTTTCCCCGTTGGCCGGAGAAAAGTGCCGGAGCTTCAGTGATGAAGACCTAAGAGATTCGGCACCCACCACGTCGGCCCCAAGGGTGCGCCATCATGCGCGAACAAAGGCGGGACAGTCGCAGAGAAAGTGTTCTGCTGTGTCATCCTCCTTGCAACATGCAGCACAGGTAGGCGTATCACTGATGCCAGGCACGTAGAGATGCTTGGCCAAAGTGTAATGGCCCGGAATGACGCCCGTTAGCCTTCTGCAGTCATTTCTCCTTAAGGATAAGAAGAATGTTGTGGACTTTTTACAGACGTACGCGCTTAGTCATCCTACATCCTGGATATTCCCTCCATCTGCGATTGTCATCATGACCCAGTCATTGATGTCAGATTTAACCGTTGAGGCTGGTAGACCTAAGGCGGGTTCAGGCCCTGAGAAACTCTCCTCTGAGCCTTTTCTAGCGACTTCATCGATGATCTCGTTTCCTGGGATCCCAGGGTGACCTGGGACCCATACAAGCCTAAGTGAGTTTAGTTCAGAAAGGTCCTGAGTTCATGCACTAATTTGGAGTTGGATAGAGGGTTGGACACAACTTTGAGTGCAGCTTCGCTTTCACTGCAGACGCATATGCTTTTTTCCCTTCACCTGTGTTTCACAACATAGTGCATGGCCATTAGGATTGCGTAAATCTCCGATTGAAAGACAGACACATATTTTCCTAACGAGAAATGCAGCCGAATGCTTTCGCGCTCAAAGAAAACTCCAGCGCCGGATCCCTACCCAGTCCTGGAGCCATCTGTGAAAATGCGAAAACATTCCATTCCAGGTTCAGTGTCTGGCCAAAGCCAGTCCTGACGCCATGGTAATGTGACTGTGAAATTACAACACAGTAGAATGGCAGGTGTGATTGCGTCAGAAGGCATATCCATGAGACAAGGGTCGTAGGATATTTCTCGGGCAAATACACTTTCACTCCAATGCAAGTTGTACCAAAGAACATTTCTCTTTAGGCGAGAAATGGCTTTCAGTGCGCACCCTCTGATATACATGTCAAGGGGTGGAATATTTATCATAGCATCTAGAGCAGCTCCCGGTGTGCTGGAGAAAGCCTCCGCGCAGCTGAGACAGACCGCTCTTTGAAGTTTGGTGAGAGAAGCCACAGGGTGTGTTAGCCTGTTTTACCAAACAAAATATGCATATGAGATTATCGGTCTTATCATTGCCGTGTAGATCCAAAGGACCTTTTTCGGCGATAAGCCCCTTGTTTTGCTAAAGGCACTTTTGCATTGCAAAAGCAGACAGCGCTTTGGTGGTTTTGGACTCAACATGCTTTGACCAAAGAAGCTGACTATCTAGGATGTCTCCTAAGTACTTAGCTACCTTGGATATCGGGATGGCAATGTTTTTTAGCACCAGCTGAGTAATGCCAGTATTATTCCTCCTTCTCGTGAAGAGAACGGCATCAGCCTTAAGAGGACTAACCGACAGCCCATTACTTGTGCACCAGTCTTCGATCACATCTAGCGCCGCCTGCGCTTTGAGACAAACAGTTGATAAACATGAGCCGACAGAGAGAACAGCAACATCATCCGCATAGGCCTGGGCATAGATTCCAGAGGCATTGAGAGCATCGAGCAGAGAGTCGACCACAATGCACCATAGCAGCGGAGACAAGACGCCACCTTGCCCATGTGTACTCCAGACTTAACACATTGTTCGAGGCCTGCATCAGCGATTAATGTCCTGTCCACAAAACCACTGCTTCATCTACACCATGCCGTCTAGCAGCGTCACACATGCTGTCGAAAATTACGTTATCAAAAGCTCCCTCAATGTCGACGAAAGTACATTCAGCTTTGTCGATTTTCCTCGTTTGATAACATTAACCAACTTGCTGGTCGCGCTCAGGGATTGAATCTGTTCGCAGAAGGACTTTTGATTTACGAATAAGCTTCTAATATTCCTTCTGCTTCGATCGATATTTATTCCAGTCATCTTCCGAGTTCGATTTAAGCAATCTATTCAAATTACTTCTGATTAAAAGATGGAAGCAGACGCCACAAGTGTTCAATTTCTCCGTGCGCTAACTCTCATTTTGCAGAAGCACTAGATCTCGTATTTTAATATCCATTGTTTCGGTCTTACTCCATTTCGGCCGTAATTGTAGGCGTATTACTCTATCTTTTCCAGAACGTTTGGGTCAGTGCTTGAACTCTTTGGCCCCTGTCGTGGTACTTGGTTTTATCGACTTCATACTCGGGTAGTGGCGGTGCGACATATAGTGCTGCTATGAGGAAGTGCAGGTCCTCGATGTCTTCCGAAACAGGACAAAGGACAGGCTTCAATCTGTACTAATAGTGTGTTGAGTTTTTCGAGATTATTACCAGGTTGCCAGCAACTCTTCTGAGATGAAATTTAATGGACTTTACTCCGGCTTCCCATAATCCTCAAAGGTGAGGGAATGCTGGTGGACTGAAGTACCATGTTGCCCCCTCGTTAGCCAACTCTTGTGCACACGACTTCCAGTCCATCTGGGAAACTTTGAGGATATTTTGTTGTTCTGTGTTTGCGCCGGCGGAATCGTTTAAAGGCTGCAAAGAAGGCTTGTGTCGTGAGTGGCCATACATAGAAATATGAAAAAGTAGCCATGTATTTCTTTGGCGTTTCGTCCCTTCCAACCCTTGTCGGGCCTGCGTAGTCGCCTTGAGACTAATACCCTGGGAGCACCGATAGACCAGTTGCTTGACAGCCGTTTTGATACCACATATCTAGAACCTTTGCTGTCGATAAGGACCATTTTCTGCATTCCCCCGTGAAGAGTTTTTTTCATGGGCATCCGTGATGACCAATTTAGAGTAATGGTGTGTGGCCTTCAGAAGCCAGAGGTGCTGCTGATCATAGTGGAGATTTGCGTTTTGTAATCTGCCTCCCACTCATAGAATTCCCGAATCGTAGGTGAAAGTATTAAGTATTTTGAAACCCTTGATAGGATCAGTTTTGTCTCTTGCTTCTGCAGAAAAGATTTCCTGCTGGACATTTAACACGATCATAAGTGTTGTTGTGTAGAGTTCCAGTGGTGAGACCGAACCTGTGTTTCGATCAGCAGGTCTCTTGCGTAGATTGGCCGCCAGTCTCCTACAATATGCGAGTATTCTCGTGATTTTATTTAGAGTTGCATACCTGATTGATTCGTTGATTTGCGGCTAAATGTGCTCTTATTATTCGTTTCCGCTCCTCAGTTTCAAAGGTGTTGGGTTGATGAGGACTTACGAAGTCACGGAGAAATGACGGTCCGTTCCACCAGAGATCATTGTGTAATATCTTTTTGGGTAAGACACCACGAGACGCTACATCTGCTGGGTTTAGCTGTGACGGTATATGCCTCCATATGTTGCTGCTTATGATGGATTGTATGTCTGCGGCTCGGTTTTGAATAAAAGTTTGCCACTCTGATGGAGCAGATTTTATCGAGCATAGTGTTATCACTGAATCCATCCAAGCATGTGCTTTACAACCTTCCAATTTAAGAACTCTGGAGGTTTCTCGGATTAACCTTGCCAGTAGGACGGGAATTCGCAATCTTTAGATCGCTGTAAGCTCCGTGCGAAACATAAGCCATTCTCGCTGTAGATTTTCAGGGATAGAGTTATCCCGTTCGAGTCCTCAAGCCCGAAGCTCTTACAGCATTATTTTGGCCTTGATGCATGGGGACAACCAACCGAGGGGATCAAACAGCTTGGCGATCGATGATAAAATGGTCCGGTTGATGATGTCCTGTTCTTGAGCCAGAGTCACGTGGTACGTGTAGGAGTCACCAATTGGTGACCATTTAATTTCCGAGGGGTAACGAGAAGTCTACCTCATGCTCTTCCTCAGAGATTCCTTCCAAAAGATCTTCATTGTTGCTGGTCAATTTGCGTAAGTAAAATCCTGCCGACAATTTTTTTTTTTTTTTTGACTTCATCCCCCTTACTTTGGGCTTTTTCTTGAATCGCTGCGACTTCTTCTTCTTCTTTTCCTTTTTATCCCGGCGTCGTTATGGTCAGAAGTGTAGGACCATAACCTTCCCACTTAACTGCATTCCTACTGGTCCGCTTGTGGGGTCCGCCGGTTTGACCTCAGAAAGTAGCGGCAGGCTTCCCGGTTTGGGATTACTTCATCGCTGAGGCCAATCAAATGCTGGTGTTTTTGCATTTGTTTGCACCAATTGTTTTTCGGCCTGCCTTTTTTGCGTGTTGAAATTGGAATGTTGATTGATAATGCCTTTTGGACGGGGTTCAAAGGATCTCTCCTTTGAACATGGCAATACCAACTGAGTCGGTCGCGCTCTATATTTCTTGTGATGGTTTCTTTTACGTGGAGGCTTCCTCAGATCTTCGAACTTCTAATTCTGTCACGCTTTGTTACTCCCGCTGTCATGCGAAGCATCTTCATCTCAGTTGCCGTTAATTTGCTCTCATACTTTTTGTGCATTGTCCAGCATTGTGAACCGTATGTGAGCGCCGGACGTACAACTGAAGTGTAGAGCCTTCCTTTCAGCTTAGGGGGCATTTTTCGATCACAGAAGATGGCGGAGTTTTCCCGCCACTTCATCCACCCTACGCTTACGCGATGTTTGATGTCGTCATCACAAGTTGCTTCTCTATTAATCATAGATCCCAGATATTTAAACTTTTCACACTTGGGAAGCACTCTCCCATTCAAGTAAATGTCTGGAATAGGCTGATGAGGGTCAGAGAACGGGCAGCACAGATACTCTGTCTTCTTTGAACTAATACGATGCCCGTGTCCCTCAAAAATGTCCACCCACACATCAAGTGCTCGTTGTAGGGACGCCTGATCATCACTTATAATGGCCCCATCGTCAGCAAAGAATAGCTGGTGCACATTGGGGTCCGTCACTTTTCCTTCAAGCAAGCAATCAAGGACTGCTATAAAAAGCAGTGGGCTGAGGACGCTCCCTTGGTGTACACCGACTTTGATTGCGAATTCTTCGGTGACTCCTGCGGTGCATCTTACTCTTGTCGTTGCTCTTTCGTACATGTCCATAATTACTCGCACGTAGGTTTCTGGAACTCCTTTTTGTCTTAGCGCTACCCATAAAAGATCTCTTGGTTGCCGGTCAAAGGCCTTCTCGAAATCAACCAACACCATATGCAAGTCCTTTGAAGAATCACGATGCTTTTCCATCATGATCCTTATACTTTGGATTGCATCTGTTGTTGATTTACCCGAGACAAACCCGCACTGGTCATCAGATAGTCGTATTATTTTCCGCAGTCGGCTATCTAATACCCGTTCAACGATCTTCATGGTGTGCGACATCAGCTTGACAGAGCGGTAGTTATCACAATTTCGCGTATCACCCTTTCCTTTGTGCAATGGAAGAAGATAGCTTTCCCTCCATTGATTAGGCATAGTGTCGCCTCTCATAAGTTTAGAGATAAGAACCATGAGCCATCTAGACCCGATGTCTCCCATCTTTTTCCAGAACTCAGAGGGTATCCCGTCCGGCCCAACAGCTTTTCTTTTCTTGGAGTTTTTAACCGCGTACCGAACTTCTTCGACTGTGATGTCGGGTATTTCGGCATGATTCGGGGCGGCTCTTGGAAAGTACACTCGGGGAAACTGTTCGTTCAGAAGTTCCTCGCAATACTGTCGCCATCTGTGGAGAATTTTTTCGTCTTCCACAAGGAGTTGGCCTTCAGCATTGTTAATAAACTTTGGGAAACGAATCTCCTGAGCATTTCTTCTTCTCTGGGCGGCTATCTTAAAGATATTTGCTCCTTTGTTCAAATTGTTTTGTCGAAGCTCCTGGGTAGCCTGGTTCCTGTCAGACGCGGAAGACGATATTTCTTCCAACTCCTGATAGAGGCCTTCCATGCTTTTCGCTTTGAATTCGGCGCATTTTTTCTTCGCGATACCTTTGCAACATCTATATACCTTTTCACGGCGAGCTTTTTCCTCTCTATTAGTAGAAGAGCACTTTGACCAAGCTTGGAAAGCCATTTTCTTTTCGTGTATCACTGCTTTGGCTTCGTCTGTCCACCACCAGGTTTCTTTTGCGTGTTGGCAGGGGCCTTTAGATGTTCCGAGCAGTGATTTGGCTTTCTCCAGGCCAGATTGTTGTAGGGAATCCCACATGTCTTGTGCTCTGCACTCCTCATTACCGACCTCATCGATAATGGAAGAGAGGTAGTTTTCCATGATGGTAATAAAAGCTTCGCCTTTTCCTTTATCCAGCTTATACCACTTGATTCTCTCAGACACCTTCGTTTGCTGCTTTGACTTCTTTCTCGCATCCATAAAAAATTCAGTCAGGAGGAGACGGTGTTGAGGGACGATCGCGTCTCCCAGGATCACTTTGCAATCTTTAGCTCGTGGCTTCAT
The DNA here is from genome assembly GCA_958301585.1 of Merodon equestris. Lineage (NCBI taxonomy): Eukaryota > Metazoa > Arthropoda > Insecta > Diptera > Syrphidae > Merodon > Merodon equestris. The sequence continues at coordinate 53,296,244 of OY284417.1, read as the reverse complement.
GAAACTGGATACCAAATGATAGTCTATTTGAGTTTCATTTCCGCCGCTGCTATAAGTGATCAGGTGCCGGCTTTGTTTGACGAACATGGTATTTAGCACTATAAGACCGTACGACTTGCACATGTTTAGGATATCTTCACCTGAAGAGTTCCTGGTGCCGTATCCCAGCCCTCCGTGGTAGCCTTCATAGTCTTCGCTTGTCTTCCCGACATGTCCGTTTAAATCTCCCCCAACAAACAAAAGCTCTTCCTTTGGGATGATTTTGACAAGGTTGTGGAAATCTAGCCAGAATGCATCTTTTTCTTTTTGTTCGCATCCTACTTGAGGGGCATATGCGCTTACGATGTTCCACACCTCACCATGCATCACCAATTTGAGAGCCATCAAACGGTCACTGGACTTTGAAATGGTTAAGACGTTGCCAAGTAACTCTGCCGCAAGGATGATGGCGATTCCGTTTTTTCCTTGTTCCAATCCATAGTAAAACATCTTGTAGGCTTTTGTTTTAACGTCCAAGAAACGTGCCCGATTACCGGTGTTTCGCCATTTCGTCTCTTGTACGCACAGGATGTCTACTCGCCTTCTAACCATCATTTCTTCAAGCTCATAGCTGCGCCCACTCATGCTTCCAACGTTCCAACTCGCGACTCTTAAATGTGGCTTACGCCGTTGCATTACTTTGCTATCCCCCGGAAATCCTATAGCTCTGACCCGAGCATTGCTGCTCGTCCCAGGATCACGACCATTAGTAGTGCCTGGCGGGGTAGTGCTTTTCCTTTTAGCGTTCTTTTCCATAATGCTACGGTTTGACCGTTTTCATTCTTCCCTTCCTTTTTGACACGGGCATGCTCCAGATTTTTTATTTTTTTATTTTTTGATTGATCTTACTCTTACAACACCGGTGATCTCCAGTCGTGTCAACCCACTGATTTGCATGCACACTTGTGGGGCAGTTTAATGGTGGTATATGTGTCCCTAGGCTCACCTTGGTGTTTTCTAAATTGCCTAGATGTGAGTTTTGTTTACCTTTGTTTAGTCGCCTTTTACGACAAGCGATAGGTATCGCTGCAGGGATATTCTTAACCCGTCCCTGCACGAGGGATCTTGAATCGCTGCGACTACTTGTTGCAACGATTTCCACAAATCTCCCACTCCTAACTTGGCCCCAGCAGATTTTTTCTAATCTCAAACACAAAATTCGCCCTTAATGGACACTGCTATTTGGCTCTAAATTTCGTCAAAGAAGTTTGCATGCGTACCCTCAAGGAATACGCCTACCAGATGCCTTGGAGTAGTATAAATTCGATAAGAAAAGTGTGCCGTCGCTTTAAAGAATTTTAAAATAGATAAAGGTGCAGACTTCCGGAGGGACTAGGGGTGAGGGGGACTGAAAGAGGGGTCCTTCCACACTACTGTGCCATACATTTGATGTGGCGGTCACACCCCCCTATAAAGTTAGGGGGGTTGAAAGAAAGACGGTTATTTAGCATTTTTTTAGAGGCAATAATGTCATGTACAATTAATTTGAAAAAGCATATTCTAACTTTTTTAGACATTAAAAATATTATCAAATATTAAAAACCATACATAATTTATACACTTTTGGGTCCACTTTTCGGATGGCATTGGAATTGAAGGATATTGAGCTCGTCATTCTGAACAAGAATATATAATTTAGGGCGCGAAAATGTCTCCTTCATATTTTTTTTTGTTTGAATATGTATATTCTCTTGAACATTTCATATTACCGATAAAATCAAACGTATTCGTGTAATTCATAGAATTTCTTGGTATTGAAAAGTGTAAATTGATTACTCAATGTATTGTATGATTATAGAAACCCGTATGAGGGAGCATGCCTCCCCTGCAAACCCCCTGCCTAGCCACATGTTGGATTTGGAGTAAGGGCGAAGTTGAGTGTATGCAGTTTCTTTACACTGATGCGAAAGATGGATACAAAGTTAAAGAAAAATATGAAGGAGACATTTCAGTGACCTAAACCTCCATATATTCTTATTCGGAATGATGAATTTTGCAACATATATTAATCCCAGGATCATCCGTGTGTGTATAATTATAAAGTGTATAATTTCCAAAAAAAATTTTATCAAAAAAAAAATTGGTATCCCTATCCCCTGTGCCTCCACTTTTCCGCCCCCACCTCTAAACACCTTCTTAGTTGAATTCAAGGCCCCTCCATTCCCCTACTGACTCCTCCGATTTTAGGTCCAATCATCCTAGGACCATCCTATTTTTACTTTTTATGGGGGTGTGACCCGAAACTTCCCCGATACTTTTTGAACAAAACCTATATGTAAGTAAAAACGTAATAAGTAGAGAAAATCTACTTGTATTAGAAACTCTTTCTTGAAATAATATATAATAATACTTGCTGAAATTTACCCTTCGCGCGATTACTAACCTTGCCGCGGTGCGAATGCGGTTCAAATTCCCAACATCAACAGCATACGGCAATAGATACAAGGTTAAGGAAAAATGCATACGAGTAAGGGCCAATTGAGGATATCAGTCGAACCCTGATTTCAATTTGGCCTTCCTGGCATTGCAGATGACATTTCCCTAGCGATTAACATTTTTGAACAAAAATTGGAAACTTATGGTAGCAATGTCCTTCTAATGCCATCATTTGCTAAAAAGACAGTCGAGCTCCTAATGACCAAAGCAACCCCTAGAACTGATTCTTTTCCTGACAATATTGCTTGACAGAAAGCAAAAACATGCATGTTTTCATTTCATAATTTTGAAGCAAATGGAGGCGGAGCCTTTCCCGAAACCAAAAAGACACTGACTGGCACTGGTATACGGTGCTTAAACATTAATCTTGAATCTCTTAGGAAAAAAATTAGATCTCTGTGCAACAAGACTAAAGGGATTAAGTATGTATTGGCAATACATACATAAATCTGCTTTTACCAAATTAAGAGGATGTCTTAAAGAAAACATTGCGAAACTACGAGCTCGATACCCACCATAACGAAACTCTACGGAGGTCTGCCTAACCAGTGCATTAATACAATTTGATTAACAAATTGTATGAACTAACATAATCAGACGAAGACTGGGACTTCCCAGCGCTCCTTTAAAAATATCACCATCCTTTCTCTGGCAGCCGTACACAGGTTCAGCTTTCACGAGTAAGTATCTAGATTTTCTTTACTTGAACGAGTAGTCCCCAGGTGGCGGATAGGGGAGACCACGTAATGTGATTGCTTTTGATCGCACCCCCGCGGATCAAAAGCAATCTCATTCCCAAGTCATCATGCAATAGCGGGCGCACTCGCACAATATATGGCCTTACACCTACATGCGAGCTCTGTAGGTGGTTGACCACACCTTCTCGCCATACTCATGGGATTCCAATAAAAATCAAATAACAAAAAAGAAAATAACAATAAAAATAGCACCGAACTGATGACAGAGTCGGAAGAAGAATATCTCCTCTGTTCACCAGTACAAGAAATGGAGACAGAATCAACAGAGCCATCTCCATGCACTACAACTGCACTTCCATCCAATAAAACTGGCAGCCAAACCTCAGCAGGAGCGTGAATACTTCACAGGGGCCCAAGAACGACGAATCGCCGCTCTCATCCGGGATGGAATAGAGCTCGAAGAAGCAAGGCGAAGAGAAAGTGCTAAACACGCTCTCATAAAGGAAAAGGAAGCGAACAAAAACGTGACTACGATCAACAGCAAAGGTAGTAGATCGAATGACAACTCTTCCGCGGAAAATACAAGGAAAAAGCACCGACCACATGCAGAAGCACCTAAAAGCTTACGTGCTGGAAAGCGAATTGATCGCCTTAGATGCACTGTCGGAACAAACTCAGATCCCAGTAAAGGACTAAAAACTGGCTCATATGAACGATAAGCAAAATAATGCCGTGGAAAAACGCAGATCTACGTATAACTCAGGGCAATGATATTCCCAAGTTATCACCTGTGTTCCATTCATCCCTGAAGCCGACGACTTGACCAAGGATACCCTCTGTTGAATGAAATAACCACACTGTGTTGTCACTGTCGAACCACTTGACTCTTTATTTTTGTACTCTAGCTTATATACTAAAATTATGCTTATTCTACACAAAAAAAAATGATATTTTGGTGGGAACTCAAATTAATCGTAAATTGCTGCGTGTGTGACATTTGATGCTATTGTTTACTCGACAGGTAGACTGCGCGAATGTCACTTGAAGCCGTTGTTTATTTTGCAATTCATGGGAATGTCTCAAATTGTTGGTCACAACATGCTGGGCCTCCTCACATAGACGAGATACAGAAATCGTTATCTTCAAATGTTTGATTATTGGTTTTCTCCCTTTTCCTTGGTGCAGGTACTGGTATTGTTACGCTTAACGTACGGCTTCTCCACCATTTCAATAGGATAACGACAAGGAGTGCGATCAGTAATAAACCCCCTGTGGATCCCAATATTGAGTACTGATATGTTCTGTGCGTCTTGATATCGTTCAATATGTGCTCCTGACTCTTTTGAATCTGAATCGAATGTTCCAGCCTTGAGATTTCCAATGACATGTCAGGTTGTATTATCGGTGTTGGTTGCCGCTTATATTGTAGAGTTGTTAACTGCTCCGAAAGGTTGTGTGATGGAAGAAATGATGAATTTATCGTGCTAGTTATTATCTGTTTCCCCATAACTATCATCATTTGATCTTTAATGATGCAGTTTGATGATAAATGTATTATTCCACTACCCTTTAGCAATTTTGGTATTGGATTAAAATTGCAAATAATATTCACAGTTGTTTGCTTCGCAACGCTGTAGATCCAAGAGTTTGGTTGATGCATTTCTATCCAGTATGTTATCGGTGGCATAGAGTGAGTTAAACATGTCTCTGACAACTGCTGATTGTAACGCAGAATGCTCATCTCACAAGAGCTCGCTGCAGCGCCGGATATGTAAATCGGGTGCTCAATGTTGCACCAAAATCGATCTGGAGATCGAATCTGACAGGCTTCAAATTCGTTCTTATTTATAGGATAATGGTTATTCCCCTCAACATTCACCAATAAGTAGTCAGATGAGGGTATGATATAGGTAAAGTTTCCATTGTGCCAAGTAGGTACTGGCAAGACCGTGTATACCTTAAATTCTTCGTTGTATAACAGAGGAAGGGCAATTTCGATAATAATGTTGCGTCCAGTAACTCGTCCTCTTGACTGGAGACTCTTATAAAGTTGTAGAATAGAGTCGAGCTGCCTCTCACCAGGTAACATCAATGAACGCGGAAGGTGATCGTGTATCCGATTTAATTCTTCCTTAAACTGTTGTACAGTCAATATAAGCGGATGTATTGTTCCACCGTGTGTTGACAACACAATATTGAGTAAGATGTTCTGAGTGTTTTGATAATTTATCATCATCAATAGTGTATTTAAACCCGCGGACGACAGCTGTTCATACGCATCGTACTTGTCCATCTTCTCACAGACTTGATTTAATACGCCATTCAGTTGGTCAAGTTGCCTTTTAGTGAATGACTGTTCTTCCTTAAATACATTTAACGTTGAATCAATGATTGTAGTTTGATTTTTCATTAAAAGAATCATATGATCTTCATTTTGTTTCACGTGATCTATTGTTTCTTCATATCGTTGGGCAAATCTTTGGTCTAATATTCCAAATAGTTCATTTGCAACCGTACCGACTACGTCGAATGGAGAACGTTTTGATCTATGGATCGGGTTATCGTTTGCGTGTAACAGGATGTCGTTGTTTAGATCAATCTGCTGAAGTTGTCGATCAAATTGATTTAACGTGTCTTCGCATAAAATGGTTTTCACCTTTGGTACCCTTGTGGACGAACAGATTTCCTTCATGTGCTTGATACATTGCTTGAACGTATAATATTCTGACCAATAGTTGCTCATATTGAAGAAGATAATAGTTTTCCATGAACTAGATATCAGGTTTGCTCTTCCAACATCTTCGAAATAAATACCGGGCTGACTATCGAATTGCATTATCTCATACTGTTCGTTAACTGGCATGGCAGTGATTGTGCTTATCAAAACTGTTATTGCCCAAACCCATAATGGTAGGCTGACTCTCTTATTGCCCTTTTGTCGTAAAGGCTTGCTTGGAGCGTATGCTGCGCTTGTGGTATCCTCTATTGATGTTTCCGTAACTGCAACATTGATTTGAACTTGAGCTTCAGGTTTTGTAGAAGTTTGTTTCATCTCTGGTTGTATTTCATTCTTTTCAATAGGAATGAGGCACAATTTGGTAATGGGCCTTTTGAAGTATTTTTGGTTACTGAATACTGTAGCAGCGCGAATTTCGTTATCCTTTCCGGGATGTACTTCCGTTATGATGCCCATCGGCCAAGTAGTTGGTGGTAATCGATCTTCTTTAATTAATACAATATCGCCAAGTTTAATATTGGGCTCCCTTTTTTTCCATTTGGTTCGTTGTTGGAGTTGTGAGAGGTATTCTGATGACCAAACCTTCCAAAAATCCTGAGTCATCTTTTGTATTAATAGCCAACGGGAACGGTAACCTTTTAAATCCTCTATGATCTGTTGGGGGACAGCGTTAAGTGCACATCCAATGAGAAAATGTCCGGGAGTAAGTATTACGGTTTCGTCGACGTCATTGTTGACCGCTATGAGTGGTCGGGAATTCAAACAAGCTTCTATTTGCGTTAGTAAAGTTGAAAGTTCTTCGAAGGTTAAGGACGTATTTCCGATTATTCGTTTTAAGTGGTATTTCGTAGACTTTACCGCGGCTTCCCACAGCCCGCCGAAGTGTGGTGACGCAGGAGGTATAAAATGCCACTGAATTCCATCCAAAACAAGTTTCCTTGATGCATCTTCTGCAGATTGTCTTATAGCATTCTTTATTTGGTGCTGAATTTCTTTGTTGGCGCCAATAAACGTAGTTCCGTTGTCGCTATAGAAGTGTGAACACATTCCTCTTCTTGATATAAACCTTCTTACCGCTGCTATGAAAGCTGCAGAGCTGAGATCACTCACTACTTCTATGTGAACGGCCTTGGTTGATAAACAGACAAATATAGCGATGTAGGCCTTCGTTGTTCTATTTCCTCGTCCTTTAGAAATTAATAACTGGATTGGTCCAGCATAATCGACTCCAGTGTTTGTAAAGGGTCTAGACGGAGTTACTCGTGCAGAAGGTAGCATTCCCATTAATTGGGTTTTAGTTTGTGCGTTGAATCGATGACATCTTACACAATTGTGGACAACCTGTCGTATTATCCGCTTTGCTTGAATGACCCAATAAGATTGCCGCAAGGTTGATAACATTAGTCGGATGCCTCCATGTAAGGTTCGTCTGTGTATGTTCTCAATTAATAATTTTGTAAACCTCTCGTTGTGCGGCAAAATGCACGGATGTTTTTCAGCATCTGATATCATTGCATGTTCCAAACGTCCTCCCACAACCAGAAGATTGTCTTTATCTAAGTAGGGGTTCAATGACAGAAGTTTACTTTTCCGGTTAATAGGTTTTCCATTTCTTATGCATGACAGCTCTTCGGGAAACACTCTTGCTTGGATGGAGCGTATAAGCATCTTTCGGGCATCCTCCATCTCGTCCACGCTCAAATCTCCAATTTTCCTTGATTTTTCCCTTTTGCAATTCCTTGCAAACCTTATGCAGCACGCAATTACCTTTAACAGTTTGGTATAGCACGAGAATCTTTCAGTTATATCGTCAATTGTGTGCACTGCTATGTTCAAAACTTGTCTTTCTTCCGGAATCTTTACAGCATGTACTTCCTGCTTTGGCCACTTACTTGAATCGAACTGCAGCCACTGGGGACCATGCCACCACAATTGGTTGTTTTTCATTTGTTCTGGTAAACAACCTCTAGAGGCAGAATCCGCTGGGTTGTCGAATGAAGGGATATGCCTCCATGAAGTTTGTTTAGTCACTTCTTGTATTTCCGACACTCTATTCGCAACAAAGGTCTTCCAGGTTGATGGACATTTCTGGATCCAAGCAAGAGCGATTGTAGAGTCACTCCACGCGAATACTTCAATTACTTGAGTGCCAAATATCTTTAGTATTTCTGCCAATACCCTTGATAGTAAATGTGCTCCACAAAGTTCTAATTTGGGAAGAGGAAGTTTTCTCCGGATTGGAGCCACCTTTGTTTTTGCTGTCAGCAACGTTGTAGTGTAAGATCCATTTCCTTGTGCAACTCTTGAGTATACTACTGCCGCATATGCTGCTTCTGAGGCGTCGCAGAATCCATGAAGTTCAAATTTCTGATTTTTCTTTACTTTCATCCATCTAGGGATCTTAATGTCCTCCAGAGTCACAAGATTGTCCTTAATTTTTTTCCACTGACCTTTCAATTCAGGTAAAAGCGGTTCATCCCATTCCACATCCGACTTCCAAATTTGTTGCATTAAAATTTTTGCACTAACTGTCACTGGTGCTAACCATCCAAGTGGGTCATATAATTTGGCTATTTCAGACAACGTTTTCCGCTTCGTCAAGATGTTTTCCTGTCTTAAACATTTATCGTTGTGAACCTTGAATTGAAAGGTGTCGCGTACAGGATTCCAATGGATCCCTAAGGTCTTAATGGTTTCTTCTTCAAAAATCCTTATTTGATTTTGAGTCTCGGTAGATTCGGATGGAATGTCTTTAAGCAACCTGCGATCATTAGCTGCCCACTTTCGAAGATGGAAACCTGCTCCTCTTAGCATTGCAATGAGTTGTACCTGAGCCTCTTTACATTCTGACAAGGTGTCTCGTCCGGACAATACGTCATCAACATAAAAATCATGTTTTACAATTTCTGCTGCGACTGGATACCTCTCCTTCTCATCTAAAGCTAATTGCTGCAGTGTCTTTACTGCTAAGTATGTTGCAGACGCAGTTCCATATGTGACTGTTGTCAATTTATATTCTTTTAGTGGTTGGTCGCTGGAGCTTCGCCACATAATCCGCTGATAATCTTGGTGATCCTCATGTAGCATGATTTGCCGGTACATCTTTTCAATATCTGCCGTAAAAACATACTTATGGCTTCGCCATCGTATCAACATCGATGTAATGCCTTCTTGAAGTTTGGGGCCAACTAGCATCAACTGATTCAAACTAACGCCAGTCGAAGTTTTCGCAGATCCATCGAACACTATACGTAACTTTGTAGTAGTGCTCTCAGGTTTTAGAACAGCATGATGGGGCATGTAGTACCTGGAATGCTGTAGACGATTATCTGAAGTTGCCTCGATCATGTGCCCAAGCTCCTGGAATTCGTTAATGACCTTTGTATATTCTTTTTTTAGCTGCAAATTGGTGTTGAGCTTTGCTTCCAGCTGACGAAATCTTGCGATGGCCTTGTTCTTCGAGTCTCCTAATGTAGATATTTGTTTGTTGAATGGAATCTTCACTACGTATCTTCCGTCGGGTCGTCGATAATGTGTTTTCATATAAGTTAAAGTTTTAAATTATTTTTTTATTAAAAAAAACACAAATTTTAATTACTTGGGGACGAGCCCACTTTATTGCGACACGTTAAAAATAAAACTGAACACTTATTGAATAACTTAAGCTAATTTATACATTAATTCCAAACTGCAGCAGACGCGGTGTCAGCGTTATCCATCCGGTGTACCGTGTTGACGGTGATAGCGATGTCAGCGTTATTAGTCGGCTTGCGGTGTTGTTCATCCAGCGAATGTATTGTATCGGACGCGCGTGTTGGCTTGACCTAATTCGGTCTTGCTGGAATTTGATACTTCGTCGTGTTAACTCTTCCCTCCTTAAGTGAGAAGGTCCTCGTTCTCAGAAAAATGGGATCTGGCTGATCCTGGTTGTTTCTATAGGCGATTTTACGAGGGAGCCTTCGGGATTAGTTGCCGTTCTTATTGGGGGATCGACCAGCTCGATTGTTTTGGTGAAGCTTACTGGATTGTTCCTATGGCACCTGGCGAAGATAGCTATTAGTAGGAGACTGAGTATAATTACTGTTTGTCCGATGTTTATTAGGGAACTTCTTTGATACTCCTCTTCGATTAGCTTAATATGTTCGGTGTTGTTCACATGGAGTTGTTTCATAGATTGCAGTGTGAGAAACTCCTCGAAGCTTCTAAGGGTTGAGTCAGGTTGAACTATAGGTGGAAGAGGCTTTGCGCTGGACAGGTCTTTGGAAGTGTATGTTTGATCGCTGATCTTAATTGTTGCGTTGCTATACTGGACGATGAATGTGCCGTCTAAGTCCATCTTGTCGCTGTCTATCGAGATTGATCCGTTAAATTGGTTCAAAAGTAGCGTGCCGGGGAAGATTTCCTCTATTGTTGGTATGTGCTGATTGTTGGTTTCTGTGCAGTTGGATGGTCGGCTGCTAAGTAGGTTAGGTATACAATAAGTTTCGCTTAAGTCTATAATTTGCTCCCTATTACATATCGTTAACTTATTATTTGATTGACATTTTGTTTTTATTCCGTAGATTTTATTTTCACATATAAGTATATTTTCACTTACTATTTTAGTAACAATTTCTCCCCTTTTAGTAGGTTTTATTAGTATAGTTTTACAAATATATTGTTCCGTATTAGGAATGCTTATAATGTATAATAATGTTTGATTGCTTGCTGCAATTTTTATTTCTGCGAACTCTATCGCTTCATCAATATTTAAGTAGGGTACATTATTTCTTATAAAAAGTTCCTTAATTAGATCTACTTCGCTATTGGACAATATAAATGAATTTATTATTCCTGCCTTTGCCCATTGCAAGGCGTATTCTACATTAATAATTTCCTCTTTTACAATATCTAGCTTATACTTAATGTTAGTTACAATACCGTTTTTTAAATCTTGGTCTGTTTGGAAAGTTTTGACAATATTATTCGTTACATTAGTTAATTCATTTATTTTATCTAAGGTGGATTTATTTATTATTATTTGATTATTTTCGTTTTTAAGTGCTCCGTTAATTTTAGATTTTAATATAACGTAGTCGTCATGGTCGGGACTTCCTGTTATCCACTTCCATGCGCTACCCAAAAAATTTAATGATCTGCGAATTTTCCTTTTTGGCTTTAGTCGATAAAGTAGGAGTTGGATCTGGGAAATTTCATGGATTAGGAATGGGTACATGGGATGATCGGTTTTGACGTCTTTCGTAACCTTTAGTTTTAGCTCTCGAACTGTCTCCTCATAGGATATCAAATCAAGGACATGAACTAGTTTTAGAGTTCCGCTCTGAAGCTTGGCCGTACCGGTGCTTAACGCTATTATTTTTGATTTGGAATAATCTAATACTTGTACCTCTGCCATGCAGGAACAAGTGAGTAGCCTGGAAAAGAAAAATTAACTTTTAATGTTGCTTTTATGGACGGTCTTACCAGATTCAGTTACTATTGTTTTGGAATGGTTTTCTTTTACTATTTCCTTCCTGTATCGAGAAGATAATTTTGATCCTAACCGCTTATCAATTTTAACATAGATAATTTCTCCTGGTTTGTATTCTTTTATAGTATGTCTATTTTTATTGGCGTAACTCAGGTCAGCCTCCTGCTTCTTCTTTAGCCTAGTTATGTTGTCTTGTCTAGCTTGTTCGTAGCTCTCCGGATCGATGCTAATGTTCCTTCCGAAGAATACATCGAGTGGCTTCTTACCTGTAGTCGAGTGTACCGAATAGTTGTATTCATACACAGCTCTATCTAAAAGTTCGGGAAAAGTTCTCTGTATACCGTCTGCTTTGATGCAGCGCATTATCTCCGATAGGGTAGAGTGAAACCTCTCCACTTGCCCATTGACAGTGCTGGTATACGGGGGGGTTTTGAAAATTTGGATTTTGAGTTGGTCTTCGACCATGAAGTTTATTGATGATGAATTTAAGGATTTTTCATTGTCTATTACAATAATTCTCGGAACGCCGAATGAAAAGAGAAGTTCACGAAGGGGCTCTCTGATATCTTCTATAGCCTTTGACTTCAGTATCCTGACTTGAGCATATTTGGAGAACTTATCTAATGCCGTTAGTACATAATTTCGTTCGGTGGAGTAGATGTCTATGTGAACGATTTCCCCAGGATATTGAGGGATGGGCGTTGCCTTTAATTCTGGTTTATTTGGATGCCTGTCATATTTCTGTTCTTTGCACGTAGTGCATTGTTTTATGATGTTGTTTATTTTGGCATTCATCCTTGGAAAGTAGAATTTTTCCAGCAACTGTATCCTGTTTTCACGGGCATTTCTATGTGCTCTTTTATGCTCCTTTAGGATTTCCTCGTCTTGTCTTGCAACATTCGTAAGATCTTCTACTGTTTTTTGAGTGAAGCGTATTTTAAGGGTTTTGAAATGAACCGGATATATTTCTTGGATACGACCCATTAATCCCTCCGAAGTTTGTAGGCCGTTAATTACTGCAGGGTTTATGTATTTCTTGAAAATAGATATGAAGTCGTTTGTGGAGTACTGAGGTTGGGTAATAATATGTCTGTGATATGTAGGGAAAGGGATACTGAATTGGTAATTAGATAAACTGCCTATTTTAATGATCAACTGGTTTTTGAATACGTTTATTGGGGCCTCGGTGGTTGGAATAAGGTTATGGTCAGAACTGTCACTGCTGTGTTGCGTACCTGTTAAGGAGTTAATCTGGGTCTTCGGTGCTCTAGAGAGGGCATCTGCTACAATATTCATTTTTCCCGGTTTGTATATTAGTTCATAATTGTATTCTTCAAGGATCGCCTTCCACCTTTTGAGTTTGCTGTTGTTGTTCTTGTTACTCAAGGCGTATGTGAGGGGTTGGTGATCCGTGAATATTTGAACCTTAGCAGTACCGTATAGATAATTCCTCAAAGAGTTTAGAGACCAGATGATAGCAAGCATTTCCCGTTCGTTAGTAGCGTAATGCTCCTCCGTTTTATTCAACGTCCGGGATATGAATGTTATTGGCCTGCCATTCTGTGCTAACACCGCTCCGATGGCATAGTTGGAGGCGTCGGTTGTGAGCTGAAATTCTTTGGTGAAGTCTGGGTAGACCAGAAGTAGATCGTCAGATACTAAGGAATTTTTGATTTTGTTGAAAGCTTTGGTTGCCTCGTCATTTAAACAGATAGGTGTTTTATTTGAAGCATTTTTAGAAATACGGCCGCCTTCCCCCCTTAAGAGGGCTGTAAGGGGCTTCGCCAAGTGTGCATAGCCTTTTATAAAGCGGCGATAGTACCCTGAAAGACCGAGAAACGAGCGGAGATCTTTCAATGTTTTAGGGCTTGGGAAGTCCACTATCGCTTTGACCTTGGCTGGGTTAGTTTTAATGCCGTTTGAAGAAATAATGAATCCCAGAAACTCGACCTCATTCTTGAAGAACGAGCACTTATCGAGCTGGACCTTTAAGTTGGCATTTTCTAACGTCCGGAAAACTTTTTGGAGGTTTTCAAGGTGCGATTCCTCATTTTTTCCGAAAATAACGATATCGTCAATGTAGACGAAACATCTTACCCCAATATGCTCACGCAAGATGTCATCGAGAGCTCGTTGAAAGATGGCGGGCGCATTTTTCAGCCCGAAAGGCAGCCTTGTAAATTCATATTTTCCGTTGTTTACGGAAAAGGCTGTCTTTTCGACGTCTGATTCTTTGAGCGGGATTTGATGGAACCCACTCTTAAGATCGATTACCGAAAACAGTTTATTTTGACCTAATTGGGATAGTACGTCATTGATTTGGGGTATTGGATATTTATCCGAAACTGTTATGGTGTTTAGTTTCCTATAATCAATGACAATTCGATACTTTTTTTCCCCGGACGAATCAGTCTTTTTAGGGACTACCCATATTGGTGAGTTATATGGGGATTTTGATGGTCTTATAATCCCGTCCTTGAGTAGTTGGTCAATCTGTTTCTCTACCTCGAATCTTAGCGCCATGGGGTAGGGGTAAAATCTCGAATATACTGGCGTTTCCGATGTTGTCCTTATTTCACCTTTGACACTGGTGGTGAATGTCAACTTCTCATCGGGCTCGGTGAATAGGCTGGGAAATTGTTGAATTAAACAATTCAATTTAGCCCTTTGTTCGTCATTCATATGTTCCATATTTATTTCTATTTTATTTACTGCCGTGTAGGCGTGCTGTTTGATTTTGATTCTAACCTTATCCTTTATAATCATGTAATTGTCTCTGGTGTGGATTATGGCCGAAAGTTCTTTAAGACTATCGTTTCCTAAAATGGCATCAAATGATCTAAGTGTGGGTAGGAGAAAGAATTTGATATTTGTGTCTGCAAGGCCAAATAAATTTACGATTGTGTGTTGATCAATCTTTATACTACCACTTATTGAATTTGCGAAAAAGGGTTGTTCGTTAGACTTTGGATTTGGGACAAGTTCGGCGCGAATGTAGTTCTTATTAGAACCAGTGTCTATAAGTATTTTAAGCATTCGACCGCTCTTCGTTCTGCCTTCAAAATATGGCAGTGAAGAGCAGTTTAGCCTAAAAAATGGATGTCCGTGAAGTCAACAGGTTCTTCTTGTACATTTCCCGGTTCTTCATAAGATTCCATGTACTGTGTGAGTGATTCTGTGTGATTTTCATCTTCGTTCTCTAGGATCTGTTCATAGCTGGTTAAGGCATCTGCTTGGGGCTCGATATGGAAATTCCTTTGATACTTATTGGTTGCTTGCGCTTGCTGTGTCGAAGGCGCTTGTCTTTTCCCTGTGAAACGATTAGGCTGAGGCCTGTTCATATAGTTGACCGCTTTCGTCTGGATACTGATGTCCATGGGCTCTGGTCTAGGTTGTGGTTTGGGTGCTGACGGTCTTGGTGGGAAGGATGGATTATATGGGGTTTGGTTCGTCTGGTAATTCGGGTTTACTGACGGTTGTCTGTATGCAAATTGGTTGGGGTGGATTTGGGGTTGAGGTATGTGAGCTAGCTGTGGGAAAAAGGAAGGTTTATAACCTGGTGTGTGGTATTTTTGATGGTCTCCTAGGTTTCTACGAGGAGGGTGTGAAGGTGGTGCGGCCTGGTTGTGGGGTGATCGAGGTGGACGTTGGTGGGAGTTTGCGTACTGGGTTCTATAATTTTGGTTTTCCAATTTTAGGCATAGGTGCAACGCCTGTGGTAGATCGGTTGGCTCTCTTATGCCAAGAAGTCGTGGTAAATCGCCCCGTAACCCTCTGATGAACGTATCCAGAGCCTTATCGCGATATGTTTGCGTAAGAATAGACAGGGACTCATTACTGACTTCCATACAACCGATTTTATTTAGGATGAGGGACAGATGGGAGTACACGGCATGATAGAACTCTTGAATAGTCATATTTCCTTGGACCAAAGAGGTCATTTGGTATTCCAAAGTAGACAGATCGCGTTTATCGGCGTAGTGCATTGTTAGACAGCGAGCAATGCATTTCCAGTCCAACGGAGTGTTGTATGATTCCAACACTACGTCAGCCTGTCCGACTATCTTGTTGCGTATGACGCTTAAGATGCCGAAATATTTCGGAGTTCCCTTGATACCATCGTAAAGCTGTAGGATTCGGTCAACGCTCTTCTTCCAGGAATTAAACTCTCCTGGCTGACCCGTAAAATCCTTCAGACAGCGGACTACATCCGGTATTTTATCTAATTCACCGATGTTTTGGCGAAATTCAGGGTTGATGGTTTGATCTACTCCAACAAAGTGGTCCGAGTACGGATTTATCATTGCTTGCACTATCTGTCTTCCCTCATTTCTGAGGACTCGGTTGACTATACCCGTCACGAGAGAGTCTAAAACTTCGTTTGTAACGACTCCACCGACGTTTATGGGCGGAGGTGATTGGGAAGGACTGGGTACATTAAGAACAGGGGGTCTTATTAAATTTGGATTAGCCATATTCACAGATTTCTTATTATTATTATTTATATATAAATTTTTTTCCCTTTTTTATAATAGCTTGTAATAATTTGACTTATTCTATATTAAATGTGTATACTATCTTTATATTACTTGTTTCCTTTCGATAGTGTATATTATCTTTATATTACTTGTTTCGTTTCGATAGTGTATATTATCTTTATATTACTTGTTTTTCTTTCAATAACTTAGACTAAACTTACAAAACTAAAAGCTGCAGGGTCATATCCGTCCTGACTTGTTGCGGTTTGTGGTGCGGCTAGCGTTCTACGCTTCCCGTTCTTCCGGTTGGTCTACTTGGGGGCCCTTCACTTTTCACCACACTCGCGGGGGAACCACAGGGTATTTTTTTTCGGCGGGAGTCACTCGCGGATGGCACGTCTGTACTACTTGAGGACGTTTGACGTATACGCTTTTACGGCGGGAGTCACTCGCGAATGATTAGACGGTTTACGCGCACTTGGTGCTACTTGAGGACCTTTTATTTTACCGTACTGTCCTATGGACGTTTGACGATTGCGCGCACCTGGTACTTCTTGAGGACCTTTCTAATATATCACCGCACTGTTTATTTACCCTGGGTCCCTGCTCGGGCGCCAGTTAAAGTTTTAAATTATTTTTTTATTAAAAAAAACACAAATTTTAATTACTTGGGGACGAGCCCACTTTATTGCGACACGTTAAAAATAAAACTGAACACTTATTGAATAACTTAAGCTAATTTATACATTAATTCCAAACTGCAGCAGACGCGGTGTCAGCGTTATCCATCCGGTGTACCGTGTTGACGGTGATAGCGATGTCAGCGTTATTAGTCGGCTTGCGGTGTTGTTCATCCAGCGAATGTATTGTATCGGACGCGCGTGTTGGCTTGACCTAATTCGGTCTTGCTGGAATTTGATACTTCGTCGTGTTAACTTATATATATCCTCACATTCCTTATCACTTGGCTTCAAGTATTTCGGTGCCGCAACTTCTTCCAGTTCCCAAAATTTTTCTAACTGTCGATCAAGTGATGTTTGCACTACCAATCCGACAATTCCAATCCCATCAAGCCTTTTAGAGGATGTCCGTCCTGAGATGAGCCATCCTAATTGCGACCTTTGAGCTATCAGAGAAGATTCTCTATCTCTTTGTAGTCCCTTAAGAATAATGTCACCATATGAGTCAGCTCCTTTAATCATGTCTACGGAACCTGGGCAGTTGAATGTAGGATCAGCTAATTCAAGGTTTTTGAATTGATTAGGTTTTATATTTTTATCCACTTCGGATCGCAGTTGCCTTGTTAATTTTGGTAGTACTAGGGCTTCTAAATGTAGTACAAATTCAGATGGGAATCGTGGTCTCAATTGTACTTCCACCTTGTACTTAGCAGTTCCCGCATTCGTGCCGCCTAATCCATTTACCTTTACAAGGACCCTTTGCTTCTTGAGTCTCAATAGCTGCACGACAGATTCCGTGATCAAGGAGGCTTGAGAGCCGGGATCGATGAGCGCTCGTACATTAACACCGTGGCTAAAACAATCATTGTTCCTTATGTTTACTATTGCAGTCGTAAGTAATACATTTTGGTTCTGCTCGCCGTGGATCACTTGTTTCGTGGAATTCGAACAGCTTGGTTGTTCCATTTGCTTAAGCTGTGGAACTCTTTCTTGCCATTCCATGTGAAGTAATGAATGGTGGTTTTTATTGCAAGTTTTGCATTTCCGCTTGCTATAACATTGGGTACCATTACCATGTCGTAGACAATTTTTACACAGTTTGGCGTGCTTGACAACTTCAAGCCGTTCCTTTGGTGTGCTATTCGTGAATTTTGGGCATGTGTATACTGCGTGATCGCCTTTACAAATTACGCACTCCATTGATTTTGATGTAACAAGGAAGTTGCGCACTGGACGTTTCGGATCGTCCACCCATTTATTTTCCTTTTTCTTTGCAGGTAATAGCACTTCTAGGGCATGATATCTTCTTTCTAAGAAGTCTAACAATGATTTTAAGGTTGGCATCTTATTTGGTTCTGTGAGACCTTGCTCAAACAGGTTTCGGCTTTCTTGATCTAGTGATTTCGTCGTTAAATGCACTATGATAGAACCCCAAGAAGATGTATCGAAGCCCAGATTTTTTAAAGCTGACAAACCTTCCTTGATAGCATCCAACACTGATTTGATTGCAGATGCAGATGATTGGTTTGCATAGGATCTTAACATCTTGTCCATGTACATCGAGACGATTTTACGCTCGTTACCGTACCTCGATTTAAGAGTTTCCCATGCACAGTTGTAATTGGCACTTGAAATCGTTAAATGTTGAATTAATTGTAGTGGTTCCCCTTCCAAATGGGTCTTCAAATATTCCATTTTCTCTGTTGTACTTATGGAGTCTTTCCCATGAATTATTGTAGAAAATACATCATAGAAAGAACTCCACTCGAGATAATTTCCCCGAAATGTTGGTAACTTCAAGGGAGGTAGTTTTGCGCTAGATTCCATCCCAGTATTTAATTTATTTTCCTTGGCGAGAGCCGACGCCATCCGATGGAGACATTGATTTATGTCTCTTTTAATGTCCATGTATTTCGACTGTTTGACATATGCTGATTGCAGGTCTTCTTCCACCGCATTGGCCATAAACTCTTCATGAAGCTCATTCAGGTTCCGAAGTTGCTCTAACAAAATTTTCTGTTGATAATCGTATACTTCCTTAGAATATCCAGCGAAAGTTTCTTCGAACTCCTCCATGTTACCGAGTATAGCTTCAATTTTCACGTAAAGTTTTCTGAGTCTTTGCGATTGGAGGCTGATGTCCTTAGACGTAGTTGCTTTGGCCGATCCTATTTCTCCTACTTCATGAGGAACTATGCTTTCTAATAAACCTTTTAGTTTTTTATACATCTCCTCGACTCTGCCATATGTATTTCTCCCCATATATGGCGTGTCTGGTTTGACTGAGTCCTTTATTTTTTCATGGTTGTTTTGAAATTCGGCCCATAGTGCATTTATTCTCTCCAAACGCTCCTGTTTATAACTCGGAGTCTTTCTAGAAGCACTATCTTTTTTGAAGTTTATAGTTGCCTTCTCTAGCTCTTCTGCTAGCGTTTTTTGTCTCGCCATTGTGACAAATAGATCTGTCTCATCCTCCATATTGAAATTGTCACCTTCACTTATCAGTTAATTTACCAATGTCAGTAGCCTTGGTAACGCTATAATATACCAATGTCAGTAGCCTTGGTAATGCTATAAATGTTTGGTAATATACCAATGTCAGTAGCCTTGGTAACGCTATAAATGTTTTGTAATATACCAATGTCAGTAGCCTTGGTAACGCTATAAATGTCGATGGTTGATTCACTTTCGAAGGACCAAATTGTTGAATGAAATAACCACACTGTGTTGTCACTGTCGAACCACTTGACTCTTTATTTTTGTACTCTAGCTTATATACTAAAATTATGCTTATTCTACACAAAAAAAAATGATATTTTGGTGGGAACTCAAATTAATCGTAAATTGCTGCGTGTGTGACATTTGATGCTATTGTTTACTCGACAGGTAGACTGCGCGAATGTCACTTGAAGCCGTTGTTTATTTTGCAATTCATGGGAATGTCTCAAATTGTTGGTCACAACACCCTCCAAATGCGAATCACCAAACTAAATGTTGGTATTAGCAATAAAAGTTGGAGAGTCTTCAGGATCACAAAGGAAAAAAGCGGCAGGGACCACATCATATTTGCCATAGATGAGGCATCTAAGGACGTCATCTTAAGGCATAGATGCAAACTATTTCTCAACTTCTCTCAGATTCTGATTAGAATCAAGGGAATTTCTAAGCAAGCCAGTTAAACCGTAGGCACCAAAACCAACGACAAGGCTAAAGCCCAACCTCAAAGCGATGCCCCAATCGAACATACCATCCCCAAAAAGAAGCTTGAGGACCCAGTCAGATTGCCAAACCAACGACTTCTGAAACTAATAGGTCTACTATAGTGGCAACCAAGGAACCTCAAAAGATAAAGTTATCTAATGACATGTCTCTGACAACAAAGATTTCAGGGGTCAATCCCATGGCGTTACCGAACGCTGACACTGGCAACTCTGCCAGTACCCCTCAGACATAACAATGGTGGGACTAAGGTGCATCCAGATCTACAGCATGCGAAGGGCGCTTCGGCGGTACTTGGCCATAGATTAAACAAAGGTCACCTAGATGTAGCCTTTATCCAGGAGCCATACACAATAAAGGACCAGATTAAAGGCTTATCAGGTGAGCTGCTCTACGACTCCACCAATGAAGGAAGACCTAGAGCCTAGCATAATGATAAATAAAACTATTAAGGCCATTCCTATTCCAGAATACACCGACAAGGACATGGCAGCTGCCGTCATACAGCTACCCACTGAGGAAGGCAGATCAGATGCTGTAATTTGATCAACCTACATTGCGGGCGACTCCACTGACCTCAACTTCTCACCATTGCAGGGACTCCTCGACTACTATGGAAGAAGACCACCACAGCATGGAGAAGCTCGGACATTAACCTTACCTTTTAGAATTCATTTTCAAAAACCTTTATGAACAGAATCAGAAAGAAGCCGTAGATCTCGCCGTTACCACCCCATTCATAGGCAATTCCATTCAGAACTGATATGTCTCGAAAGAAACATCGATGTCGGATCATCGACAGATTCGTTTTGACATCCAGACAAAAGCTAAAACACTCAAAACTACAGACAACCGAGAGCGACAGACTGGGACACTTATAGCCTAGAACTCGAGCAATCGATCAGAAACTGTCCAAATAGCATCAGAAACATAGACAGTCTAGAACTTAGCTGTGACAGCCTCAATGCTACGATCATATCTGCCCAGAAATAGTTGAGATATGCAACCGCACCACCCCATGGTGGAATAATGTATGTATATGTTATTTATTGTGGCAGAAAATTTTACAATTTTTGTCATGTACAATTTAGTTTTATAGAGATATGGTCCTTTAACCTGACTACTACAATATTAATATACACATGATATGAGGTATAAAGTACAGTTATCGAAATAAAGTTATTGTGTGAAGGAAAAGCCACTAAAAACCTTCGTTTAAAATTAAGTGTCTGGTTTCACTGGTGGGAAAAGAGAAGAGGAGAGGATCTTGATTTCGAATAGCTGATTTACTTGAAATCGACATTTAAGTAAATAAATAATTGAATAAATAAATAAATAAATAAATAAATAAATAAATTAATTAATTAATTAATTAATTAATTAATAAATAAATAAATAAATAAATAAATAAATTAATTAATAAATAAATAAATAAATAAGTAAATAAATAAATAAATAAATAAATAAATAAATAATTAGATAAATAAATAGGTAAATAGGTAAATAAATAGATGCTTAGACAAATATATAAATAAATAGGTAAATACATAAATATATAACTAGGACAGATAGGTAGCTAAGGGATTCTGGTAGTTTTATTGCACTCATAATGAAGTTAGGTTTGAAATCAAGATATTGTCGGAAGATAGGCAAGATATGTTGTATTTCTGATAAAGATTTTCTATGGTGGAATAATAATCTCTCCGAGCTAAGAGCATTGACCAGGAAACAGTTCAAAAAAGCCAAGCTCAATGGAGATTGGACATTTTACCGCGCCTCACTCACCAACTACAACCAAGGGATTAGAAAAGCTAAAAGAGACTCATAGAAAGAGTTCTGCAGCAGTCTCTCAGACGTGCAAAGCAGTGCTCGCATCCACAGAGTTATAGCCAAAATTAAATTGGTCTTGTACTGAACTAGAACCGTATTCTTAAATTTCACCGTATAAAAAGTGGTAAAATGACAACGATGGTCAGATAAAAAAGAAACACCCGGTTCCGGTGTGGACCGTTTTCCTTTTATTGTCTCAAAAGTATGTACATAAATACATAAATATATAACATCAGCACAAAAGAACTGTCAAAAAGATCATTGGCAGCCGAGATCGATGTGAGGTGTTCAGTCGGTGTTTATTGTTTAAGTTGATGTTATTTGAGACTCGAACATTCTCCCTCCCTCGCTTGGTGTACAACGTCAATTAGTTTGCTTGATTGGATACCATAACATCTTGGCTGCTTCTCCAGGTGATTCCTTCTCTTAGTTTCACATGTAAAGAGTAAACAATTAATAAGGGAGATAATATTCATAAAAATACATGCAACAAGACAAGACAAGAAATAATTGATGACAACTCCTTCATCCTTGTATTGAATTTTATTGTCCTGTGCGTTATGCGATGCATTTGGTTGAGCTGCAATGCCAAATATGGGCTGGAAGTTGAGGTGCAGTGCACAGAGGCCGATTCATTGGAATTCAGTATTTTGATTGTTGACGGCTAGATTTTGGTTTAAATTCATTTAAATTAATTCATCTTATATGAAGATAATGTGCTATATGTTATGTTAAATGTATTGCATTCATGGTTGATATTCGGTTTCGTATATTTTGAAATTCGCCAAGCATACATATGACTGTCCAAGGATCTCGCACGTGTAAGTCTGTCCTGTAAGTCTGGGAATGTGAGTACATGTGTGTGATGTGATTCGCAAATAAAGGCCTGCATGAGTAAGTACAAATGATAAATTGCCGCAGGATCTATTGCATTTTCGAGGTGAATGTAGTGTACTATTCATATAATTCATATGTATAATGTTTTTATGTTTTGTAGCGGATGGACTGTATCGACTGCAATGTGGATGAACTTTACTATGGATGGATGGGAATTATTCTGATTGGGAAGATGATTATGAAATCGATGTTAAATTTATAAATTGAGCGATGGAGGACTAACAGTTATATCCTTCTTTGAAGTTTCAGTGGAGTTTCCTTCATAAAGGTTGTTAATTGGAAGTGGACAGAGCTTGGTGACTGGTCTTTTGAACTCACTAAATTGAGTCTTGACCCTTACCACTCTGACTAACCCGTCAGATCCCGGGTATGTTTCTAAAATGCGGCCAAGACTCCATCTCAAAGGTGGAAGTCTCTCATCTTTAAGCAGGACTAGGTCTCCGATCTTTAATGAAGGCTGTTGTTTTAACCATTTTGGTCTTTGTTGTAGTCTTGCCAGGTATTCCTGCTGCCAGTGTTTCCAAAACGTTTGCATTCTGAGTTGGATCAGTTTCCATCGGTCGTTTAAATTGGGTCTTTCTGCTGTAATGTCTGGTTCTGGCACAGTGAAGGCATCTTGACCAATTAGAAAATGTGGTGGTGTTAGAGCACGGAAGTCATCAGGATCCTCAGTGAGGGGACATAAAGGTCTGGAGTTCAGGCATGATTCGATTTGTGTTAAAAGCGTGGCAAGTTCTTCGTAGGTTAGAGTTCCACTTCCAACAACTCGCTTGAGATGATATTTCACGCTTTTTACACCTGCTTCCCATAGACCACCGAAGTGTGGTGAGGCTGGAGGGATGAAGCTCCAACGAATACCTTGGCTCGCTAAAACATCGGCTACTTCCTTCCAGTCATGCATTGCCGCGTTCAATAAACGATGAAGCTCTGCTTCGGCCCCGATGAAATTAGTGCCGCAGTCACTATAAACCTCGTAACAGAGTCCTCTACGGGCAACAAATCTTCGTAGTGCAGCCAAAAAAGCTTGTGTGGTAAGATCAGTTACAGCTTCTAGATGTATTGCCTTAGTAGTGAGGCAAATAAATATGGCTAAATATCCCTTATGCGTCTTAGCTCCTCGACCCTTCCATGCCTTGATATCTATAGGTCCTGCATAATCCACACCAGTGTATGCGAACGGTTTCGTTGGTCTCACTCTGTGGCTGGGAAGATTTCCCATCAATTGACAACCGATCAATTCCGAAACCTGTAACAAATCGTGCACGCGTGGATGTGTTTCTTTACGGCTCTTTTTATCTGGAAGATCCAATACCTGTTCCTCAGAAATGATATCATCAATTGAACGCTACCATGAAGGGTCTTATTATGGGCATCCCTAATCAGTAGTCGTGTAAAATGATTGTTTGGTACCAGAATTATGGGATGTTGTTGATCATAGGAAAGATCAGCATTCTTGAGTTTTCCTCCAACTCTTGTTATACCTTCCCCATCTAAAAAAGGATTTAACGAAGCCATGCCTTTAATTTTAGCCATTCCTCCCTGAAACATATCTGCTTGAACGATGCGTATTAGAGATTTTGTAGCTTGTTCGATTTCTTCCGAATGTAGTGGCCCCATATTGCGTTCGTTTTTCACCCTTTTGATGTTATTAATGAATCGTTGACAATAGGCTGTAACTCGGCTGATCTTGGTCAAACTTGAAATCCGATCAATTAAATGTGAAAATGCATTGTATATGACGCTGGTGTCTGCCCGAAGAACCTTCACAATGCTACATTCTTCATCGGTATTGAAACCCTTATGCTGTTCGGGGAATTTAAAGTCCCATGACGTATTCAAGAACTCAGGCCCGTTCCACCATAAGGAACTTTGGATTAAGGCTGAGGGAAGCAACCCTCGTGAAATTAAATCTGCATAATTTTCTTGTGTTGGAACATAATTCCAGATTTCAATCCCAGTTAATCGCTGGATCTCTCCGACTCTGTTTCGCACAAAGGTTTCCCACCTCGTAAGACCTGCGCGAATCCAGCACAGTGTGATCATGGAATCTGTCCAGGCAAATGTGGGAATTCCTTTCCACTCAAGAGCCTTATTGATGTAGCTCAAAAATTGAGCAAGTTGAACTGCTCCACATAATTCTAAACGCGGCAGAGTTACCGGGTTTACGGGTGCGACCCGCGACTTAGCCATAAGGAGATGCATGTGAGTTACGTCATCTCCGTCTACTGTTCTGAGATATACCACAGCTCCATATGCCCTTTCCGAAGCGTCACAGAAACCATGAAGTTGCAGTCGCTTGATGGCCTTCTTATTATGCAACCACCTTGGTATGCGTAAATTATTGATCACCTGTAAGTCGTTTCGAAAAGTGGTCCAATCTTCCACGATATCAGCGTCAACTTGATCATCCCAAGGTTGTTTTCGAATCCAAAGCAGCTGCATAATTAATTTGGCTTTTGTTATAGAAGGTGCAATCCAGCCCATGGGATCAAAGAGTCGGGCGATTGATGAAAGAATACATCTCTTGGTTGGGTGGTCAGTTTTCAGAGTGTTATATTTAAAGGAAAATTCATCCGACAGGGGAAGCCATTGTATACCCAACGTTTTTATCTGAAAGGAAGATTCAAAAGTTAATGAAAAGGATGTTTCGTTGTCCTCAGGTGGAATATTGACCAGAATTTTCTTATCGTTTGCAGTCCATTTTCTTAAGCGAAAACCAGCACCTGCTAACACGTCCTTAATTTCGTTTACCTTTGATTGGGCTTCCTGTAGTGTTTCAGCTCCCGAGATTAAGTCGCCCACATACATTTCTCTCCGAATACTATTAGCAGTTCTGGGATGTTGGCCGTTGACTTGTTCTGCTAATGCTTGTAGTGTTCGAACTGCTAAATATGGGGCAAGTGCAGTCCCGAACGTGACAGTTTTGAGACGGTAAACCTTTAATATGTCGGAAGGCTGTTTGCGCCATATGATAAGTTGATATAGCGTATCGTTCTCTGTTACCCAGATTTGTCGATACATCTTCTCTATGTCTGAGGTGTAAGTGTATTTGTAGAGCCTCCACCGTAGAATAATGTCAGTGAAGTTAAGGTGTAACGCCGGGCCGACCATAAGCTGGTCGTTCCCGTCCATGGTTTTAAACGAAGCGTCAAACACTACTCGCAGTTTTGTAGTGGAGCTTCCTTCCTTAAAGACTGCATGGTGCGGTAGAAAATAGTGATGCTTATCATTAATCGCGTCTTCCTTGAGTTCTTCCATATGACCAAGTTTTATATAATCCTCTAAGCAGTCAGTATACCGTTGTCTAAGTTGGGGGTCCTTATCGAATTTTCTTTCTAAGCTTTTAAAGCGACTGAGAGCTCCTTCCCTAGATCTGCCTAAAAGAGGATACACACCACCCTTGAACGAAAGAGCTACTTGGAAACGGCCATCAGTTAGCCGTGTAACATTTTTCGCAAAGTGCTCCTCACATTCAAGATCTTCTGGGTCTTGGTGTTGCTGACAGGGAACCTCTTCTACCTCCCAGAATTTTCAAAGTTCTGCTTCAAGACTAAAGACTTGAAAAAAGCTGTTTATTCGATGAGGTACGGGAGCCTTGCCAAATATAACCCATCCTAATCTTGTTTTCTGAGCAATAGGTAGGTGATCGTTGCTGGGCCTGATTAATTCTGGTAATAAAATATCAGCCAAGACATCGCCGCCTAATAATAAATCTACTTTAGCTGATGTATTAAAATGTGGATCAGCTAGGGTGAGACCATTCAAATGTTCCCAATCTTCTATCACAAGAGTCTGGGCCGGAAGATGGCCAGACAGCGTCTTGAGTACGAGGGCCTGTATGGATGCCTTAAAGGCAGAGTGGTGAGACATAAGTGCGATGTCTACCACCCTTGAACAGATGCCGCTGCTGACTAAACCCAACCCAGAAACCTGAACGGAAGTTGACCTTAGCGGAAGACCGAGAAGATGGGCAGCTGAGTTTGTTATGAAGCTCGCCTCTGAGCCTGAGTCCAACAAGGCACGTAGAGAGAGAAGTTGGCCTGTTGAAGACTTTACCTTGACCAATGCTGTTGCCAGTAAAACTTGCGAAGAGAAGTTCGTGGAGTAAAATGTGTTCACACCCTGCCCCGTTGTCTCTCTTTGTGCTGGTTGGAAAGTTCGCGCGCCAGGATGTAGCGACGAAATCGACTGTCCTGAGGTGTGTGCAGACTTGTTCACATGTAGTAGCGAATGATGTGCTTGCTGGCAATAGTAACATCGTCGGCTGCTTGGACATTGTACTGTTGTGTGTGCGTATGCTAGGCAGTTTTTACAAACCACTATCTTGTTTACTTGCCTAAGTCGCTCGTCGATGCTCATCTTTAGGAACTTTCCACACTTTCTCACCGCATCCCATGTAGAAAAATACCAGTGGTAAAAAAATTTACCACTAGTAAACCACTGGTATACCAGTGGTTACTACCAGTGGTAATCACATACCACTGGTATTGCACGATACCAGTGGTAGTACCACGGGTTCTCACCACTGGTTCAAAATATACCACTGGTGTACCACTGGTTGTTACTTGTGGTAAATATTTACCACTTGTATATCATTATACCAGTGGTGAATTTTGCCACTGGTACAACCAAACTGCTGGTGAACCACTGGTTTTTACTACTTATTGAATGTATACCACTGGGATGGGACGAGTGGTGATTTTTACAATATAAAATATTGACTTTTTTGGATTTTTTTTCAAAACTAATAAATAGGCTGCATTATTGTCATCTTTTTTTCTTCAATTAGAGAAAATTCTCTCTTATATTGTAATTACACGAAATTGTGAAATGTATTTGTTTTTTGGACATTTTGACGGGAACCATATGATTGACAGATTTCTTTGCACATTGAATATTAACAGCTGATATCTTTGCGATTGCGACTAATCCTGGAATTAGCGATACATTCATTTCATTCAGAGAAATGTTCAATTTGAACACAGCGGGGTTGTTTGAGTGCCTTCATACGTTTTGTTTGGAATCTTCTTCGAGTGTATTGTGTACAGTGAAATTGGACAGTGTTTCGCCATGTTTGTTGTTTCTACAAGGAACCAGTCATTTGTCTTTGTAATTGCATATTTGTACATTTACATTTTATAATCGTAGTTGAATAACAAAAGTAAGTTGGATATGAATTTATATAAAAGCAGAAAGCTATATTTATGTTTGTATCAACTTGTAAGATTACTTAATGGTTTTATATTTTTCTCACAAAAGCTTGTTATTTTGGAAAAATGAGTGTGTGGATGTGTGTCTACGTTCTCAACTGATTAATATACTGTTTGTGATTTCGTATAGGATATCCGGTACCTCGGTGTTCCGATTGCATCAAACGGTAGATTATACCATAAAAAATACCACTGGTACTTACCACTGGTATTTTCGAACAAAAACCATTGGTTACATACCACTGGTTGACCAGTGACCAGTGGTGCTAACCAGTGGTGAGTTACCAATGGTTTTTGTTCTAAAATACCAGTGGTAAGTACCAGTGGTATTTTTATGGTAAATTACCACTGGTATTTTTCTACATGGGATGCTGACCCTTGCTGCAAATTTGACGTTGTTGTTGACGTGTATGTTGCTGTGTGTAGAATATTTCGAGAGGAAATCGATTTTACCCCAGTAGATACAGGGTGAACTTGTTGCTGAGTGACAGTTTCCAATGTACGAAACCTAGTTTCTAAGAACTGCGTAAATTCAGAAAACGTCGGCAACGTTTTGCTATCAGCCTTGGAACCGAGCTTCTCTTCCCATAGATGTTGTGTTTTTGCAGGAAGTTTTTTAAGCAGTACAAAAATCAGCAGGATGTCCCAATGTTCAATAAGAACCTTCAAATTGGCCAAGCTATGCACCACCTCGGTTGAGGTATCCAGCAACTGTTTGATTGAGTCCGCTCGTTCTTGAACAATCGTTGGTTGATTGAAGAAATTCGTAAATAGTGTATTTACCAAAAAACGCTGATGATCGTACCGATCCGTCAATATTTCCCAAGCCTTGGCATAATTGCCACAATCCAAGCTCAAATGTGTTAACAACCTTTCAGCTTCACCGGATACACTTGTTTTGAGGTAGTGCATTTTCTGTATTTGCGATAACGCGGAATTGTGGTGAATAAGTGACACAAAGAGATCCCGAAAACTGCGCCATGTTTCATATTTACCCACAAAAACCGGGATATTAATTTAATATTATTACACCTGGAAGCAAAATAGTCCTTCCTTCGATCGTCAATCCCATGTCTGGTACACAAATGGATCCAAAACGAACGAAGACGGTTGGAGTATACACCGGAGCTAACACCGGAACACACATTTATCACAGAATAGGCAGATGCAACTCCGTATTTCAAGCACAGATATCCACAATTGACCTCTGCCTCAGAGAAAATATAAACAGAGCTGTAATCAATAAAAACATTTATATTCTCTCTGACGGCAAGCCTAGCCCTCAAAAGCTACGAAGTCAACTCTAAATTCGTGTGGGACTGCTTACAACTATTACGCCAGCTGGCCAACATAAACAGAATTCACCTCATGTGGATACCTGGGCACAGTGGCCAGGAAACGAAAAAGCAGACCAATTAGCAAGGCATCACCATTCATGATGCCACGACCATTCTGCGACATATCTATCAGCACCATAAAATGCTAAATAAAGAAATGGTTGAGGAACATGGCCAACCACTACTGGACACAAACGGAAGGTAGCAGACAAGCCAAGATGTTCCTACCAATCACTTCGCTAGTTCACTCAAAAGCATACTAAGTTTTATCATGAACTCAGGATTTTTGAGTGAACTCTAAATGGGGGACATCACAATAGGCCCTCAGAGGCAGCAGTGATGAGGTGACATGGTCCCCCCCCCCCCCCACTTGAACGAAAATTTATCTGAGTCTTCAATATACTTAACAAACTAACACAAATGATTATGGCATTATGTTCCTATCACCCCAGTTACGGTAAAACATGGAGATTGAAGCCTTAAGTTATTTTCTGGATAAACGATACTTAGTTCTATTAACACCCATATCTTTGGAATATGGTGGAAAAAGACCGAGCAGAAAAGTATAATCACCAAACAATAGGTGTTTTTTATTATGCCATCCAGATCTTATCGGGATCATGGTTTACATGTATTACAATAACAACACGTGATCCAGCTCTTGATCTGGATCAATTTCAAGATCCGAGTTTGAGTGGAAGTGAGTTTACACTATTTCCTACTGGTTTCGCATTCAAATTAGGAGAATCATTGCCTGATGAACATATAAAATTGTGGCCAGGATTTGGTTAAACAGTTTTCGCTTCCGTATCGAGTAATTGTACTCTTAATGCTATAATATGTGTATTATCTTACATTTCTAAAACTCTTGAGTCTATTGGGGAAATATTACCCCCGATTTGGGTATATCGATAAAAATTATTATCATCAGCATTTAATTCGATCGTATCAAATTTGAATGAAAAGAAACATTTTCTTTGATATGGCAATTCCACACTTAAATTTCAAAGATTGTTTTTATTGTGAAGTGGAAATGGAGCAGGTGGACAAAAAGAGGTAAACATGTATATTAATTTAAATTTCGACTGAGAAATCTGTTACTTCTTCATGCAGCAATGAATGAACTTTACTCCAAAGCTTTAACAGAGTTTATAGACTTCGTCGATCGAAGAAAGCTATTTAACTCCTGAAACAACTCTTTAAGGACATCTTGAAACTCAAGAGAGACGATACCAAAAAGCTTTTCGACTTGTTATCTGCACATTGCTGTCTAAATATCACCTTAATGACCGTATCACAATGTGGCGTTCAGGCGCTCCGGCTTTCGACAGGCGTTGTATCGACTTACGATAAACATATGTCAAAGGCGGGACCTAGGAAATTCTATTACGAAAGCCACAGCTCAATAACGAAAAGATCAGAACAGAACAGGACAGGACAGGACAGCACAGATTCGTGAAAACTGTCAGATCAAGTTAGAACAGAAAAGTACAGCCGTATGTCAGTTGTCAAAAAGCGGAAAACATCTTATATGTCAGATTGTAATAAACATGTCTTAGAATTAAATAATAAACAAAAGTGAATTCACAGAAAAATTCTTCGAAAAGTTGTGGTGGACCCTGATAGTGAAATGAGTGTGATTAGTGACTTGTCAACAATATTTTTCAGTGATGATATCCATGTTTTTTTCGAGGACTTTAGCGTTTTTTTCAAAAACAGTTGCTTTTGACACTTTTCACGAATCTGTTCTGACTCCAAAGTAGGTACAGAAGAGCGTGTTCTGAAGTGTCTGAAACACCGTCACTGAACACAAAGCGGAACACTATCGGACAGACATTTTTCTCACTGAACAGCAAAACGTGTACTTTTCTGTCCGTAACAGTCCAGAACAGCCTCATTGATGTGGCTTCAGGCGCTCGGCGGTTCAAAGATCCGGAATATGACAGATTGCAAGCAGTGTTTCCTCGAACAACTCATACACACAGTCTGCACATTTTTTTTTACCTTTTTTTACGAATACAAATACCCGAAGTAACAAACATGATCAGCTGGCGTTGAGCTCGAACTTACGATATTAGCCGAGACAACGCCAGAGGTCGCGTTCTGTGTTATAGTAGAAACACAATGTGGCGTTCGCTCGGTCGCGCGTTTGACTGGCTTTGCACCGACTTACGATAAACATATGTCAAACGCGCGACCTAGGAATTTCTATAGCGAAATGTGGCTTCAGGCGCTCGGCGGTTCAAAGAACCCATACACACATTAAGCACATAATTTTTCCCTTTTTTACAAATACAAATACACGAAGTAACCTTTACAAACGGTTCAAAACCTAGTTGGCAGAATTGAATGCGCTCTCGAAAGGAAAGAGTACGTACTAGGCATTTTCGTCGACATTGAGGGAGCTTTTGATAACGCTACTTTCGACAGCATGTGTCACGCTGCTAGACGGCATGGCGTAGATGAAGCACTGGTTTTGTGGATCAAAGCAATGCATGTGCACAGGACATTGATCGCTGATGCAGGCCTCGAACAATGTGTCAAGTCTGGAGTAAACAGGGGCTGCCAGCAAGGTGGCGTCTTGTCTCCGCTGTTATGGTGCGTGGTGGTCGACTCTCTGCTAGATGCTCTCAATGCCTTTGGAATCTATGCCCAGGCCTATGCGGATGATGTTTCTTTTCTCTTTCGGCTCACGTTTAGTGAATGTCTGTCTCAAAGCGCAGGCGGCGCTATATGTGATCGAAGACTGGTGCACGAGAAATGGGCTGTCGGTTAATCCTCTTAAGACTGATGTCGTTCTCTTCACGAGAAGAAGGAAAACAACTGGCATTACTCAGCTGGTGCTAAAAGGCATTCCCAACCCGATATCCAAGGAAGCTAAGTATCTGGGAGTCATCCTAGATAGCAAACTTCTTTGGTCAAAACATGTTGAGTCGAAAACCACCAAAGCGCTGTCAGCTTTCTGGCAATGCAAAGGTGCCTTTGGCAAAACATGGGGCTTATCGCCGAAAAAGGTCCTTTGCATCTACACGGCAATGGTAAGACCGATAATCTCATATGCATCGGTTGTTTGGTGGAGCAGACTAACACGCAAACACGCTGTGGCTTCACTCACCAAACTCCAAAGAGCGGTCTGTCTCAGCTGCACGGGGGCTTTCCCCAGCACACCGGGAGCTGCTCTAGATGCTATGATGAATCTTCCACCCCTTGATATATATATATCAGATGGTGTGCACTGAAAACTATTTCTTGCCTAAAGAGGAATGGTCTTTGGTACAACTCGCATTGGAGTGAAAGTGTACTTGCGGGAGAAATATCCTACGACGACTCATGGATATGCCTTCTGACGCAATGACACCTGCCATTCTACTGCGCTGTAACTACACAGTCACATTTCCATGGCGTCAGGACTGGCTTTGGCCAGACACTGAACCTGGAATGGAATGTCTTCGCATTTTCACAGATGGCTCCAGGACTGGGCAGGGATCCGGCGCTGGAATTTTCTTTGAGCGCGAAAACATTCGACTGCACTTCTCGTTAAGAAAATATGCGTCTGTCTTCCAAGCGGAGATTTACGCAATCCTAATGGCCATGCACTATGTTGTGAAACACAGGTAGAGGGGAAAGGGCATATGTGTCTGCAGTGACAGCCAAGCTGCACTCAAAGCTGTGACCAATCCTCTATCCAACTCCAAATTAGTGCATGAACTCAAGACCTTTTTGAACAAAGTCGGAAGACTAAATTCACTTAGGCTTGTATGGGTCCCAGGTCACTCTGGAATCCCAGGAAACGAGATCTCCGATGAACACGCTAGAAGAGGCTCAGAGGACAGTTTCTCAGGACCTGAACCCGCCTTAGGTCTAGCTACTTCCACGGTCAAATCTGACATCAATGACAGGGTCTTTAACGTACACAGTCGCAGATGGAGGGAATATCCAGGATGCAGGATGACTAAGCGCGTACGCCCTGACGTCTGCAAAAAGTCCGCAACATTTTTCTTATCCTTAGGAGAAATGATTGCAGAAGGTTAACGGGCGTCATTCCGGGCCATTACACTTTGGCCAAGCATCTCTACGTGCCTGGCATCAGTGAGACGCCTACCTGTGCTGCATGTTGCGAGGAGGATGACACAGCAGAACACTTTCTCTGCGACTGTTCCGCCTTCGCTCGCGCACGGTGGCGCACCCTTGGGGCCGACGTGGTGGGTGCCGAATCTCTTAGCTCCAAATCACTGAAGCCCCTCCTCACTTTTCTCCGGACAACGGGCAAAATACAAAGACAAGGTGTCTGGTAGTCTGAGTGCTCCAACAGATAGTAGAAGCCTCCAACAAAAAAGAAAAAAAAAACCTTTACAACCATTGTCATATGTCAAAACGTCGTATTATGTGTGTTACGAGGAGGTACTGTTTTGCACCACCTATTGTTCGAAACCGAAAAAATAAAAGAAAATTAAATCGCGAAAACAATGTTTATTCGTCCGTGGTTGCGGTGGAAGTGAGTTTAACAATTTCTATAGTTCAGCAAAGAGAAGATGACAATGATAAAGAAAAGATGTAATAGAAAACAGAGAGAGTAAATTCAGCTATGCTATTGTAAATTTAGGCTTATGTATTTGTATTTGTGTGTCAAATTGCAGGGACGAAAATGAGATGGTTATTGCTGCTGCGAACATTCTCCCCCCGTTGGAAGGTGTAGGCTTTCAACTGCTTTAGTTTCAACAGGTAGCACAGCAATCTTTCCTACAGCTCGCTTAATCAGTCCATTTGTGGTGCGAATAATAACAACTCGAGGCACGCCGTCATCACCACATATCGTATTTTCTACACGGCCGAGTTGCCACCTCAGAGGCGGAAGGTTTTCTTCTTTGATAAGCACCAATGAGCCCACACGAATGGCCGAAGTTGATGTACGCCACCTTCCTCGCTCCTGAAGCAGTGATAAATACGATAAACTCCATTTCTTCCAAAATATCTGTTGCATGTAGCAGACACGTTGCCATCGGTCCAAGCGACTAATGTTAAGATGCGTGACGTCTGGTTCGATGATAGCCGTGAAAGGTGCGCCGATTAAAAAGTGGGCAGGCGTTAGTACTTCCAAATCAGCGGGATTCTCTGTAATTGGATAAAGTGGACGAGAGTTAATTATTGCCGAGATTTCACACACAAGAGTGCGAAGCTCTTCAAATGTTAATGCCGAGAGACCAACAGTGCGCAAGAAGTGCAATTTTGCAGATTTGACAGCTGCCTCCCAGAAGCCACCGAAGTGTGGCGACCGAGGTGGAATAAATCTCCAACTAATACCATCTGCCAGACACTGGTTAGACACTGAAAGATTGTGAGCTTCACTCAAGAACAATTGCTTTAACTCAGCCAACTCATTTTTAGCGCCGACGAAATTGGTGGCATTGTCTGACCAAATTGTTTGTGGCCTGCCTCTTGTACAAATAAAACGTTTTAACGCAGCTAGAAACGATGGCGTAGATAAGTCCTTAACCAGTTCCATATGAGATGCTTTCGTTGAGAAACAAACGAAAATGCAGATATAGCATTTTATTGGGGGTCGATTTCGAATTTCAGATTTGTAATAAAAAGGTCCGCAAAAGTCGATTCCAGTAGTGAAAAACGTCCTGTTACTCTGCACTCTATCCGCTGGTAGGTTGCCCATGATATGTTCGAACATTTTCGGCTTTAGACGAAAACATCTAATGCATTTGTTTATCACTCTTGTAACAGCTTTCCGACCACCAATAGGCCAATAATGTTGCCGAATTGACGCAAGCAAACTTTGTGGTCCAGCATGCAAATATTTTCTATGAAAGTGATCGATGATAGCGTTAGTGACTGAATGGCCTTTTGGTAGCAAAAGCGGATGCTTGGCTTCAAAATCCAGAAACGAATTTTGCAATCGTCCTCCAACACGAAGCATCCCGTAAGAATCAATGAACGGGTTTAACGAATAAAGCTTGCTTGATGCATTTAGTTGTCTCTCAGATCTTAGCGCCTTGAATTCAGATGCGAAATGGACTTGCTGTATATTTCGAATTAGCAAATGTGTTCCCATTTTTATGCCTTGCGGTGTCAAAGGATCTCTGTTTTGAGTGGTGAGCCTCGATTTAAGAAAGCAAAAATGATAAATGTAGGCGAAGACGCGTTGCAGCCTTTCAAAAGAGTTGTGAAATTTACAATTAAGCGATACGTCTTGTTGCGATAAAACGATAAGAGCTTTGCGACGTCGTTCTGGCAAGTCGGTTAGGAACTCCATTGTTTTAGGCCAGAGTGAGCAATCTTCTATTAAGAACGGTGGCCCGCGCTTCCATAGTTCAGAATGTAGCAGTTCCTTTGGGGTGCATCCTCTCGAGAGAATATCTGCCGGATTTAATAAGGTTGGTACATGATGCCAAGTCATGCCATTAGTGAGTGTTTGTATCTTATTAACTCTGTTGGAGACAAATATGTTAAAATTTGATGGCTGTTCGCGAAGCCAAGATAGCGTTACCATTGAGTCTGACCAACAGTGAACTTTACAAGGATGTTTTACACTTTGCGATATTGATGCAACAAGCTCAGCAAGAAGTAGTGCCGCACATAGTTCTAATTTAGGAATAGTCAACGTTTTCAAAGGTGCTACTCTTGATTTCGCGCACAGTAAAGATGACTTTATAAGTCCCTCAAACTCGGAACGAACGTACACGCAAGCACCAAAAGCTGTTAAGCTTGCATCACAGAATGCATGCAACTCCCAGGTAGATTGGGGTATTAGTACGAAGCGAGAAAATTTAAGACTGCTTACAAGATCAAACTGAGCACATATATTAATCCAGGTGCTCTGAAGAGTTTGGGGTAAGCTCTCATCCCAATGCAGCTTTTCCTTCCAAAGCGATTGAAGAAAGATTTTAGTTTTAGTTATGACCGGTGATATCAATCCCAGCGGGTCGTAAAACCGAGCGACTGTAGAAAGGATTAAACGCTTCGTTATGTGCCCTTTGTTTGTAGTTGGGGTAAAAGCGAATAAAAATTTGTCGGTGTGAGGATCCCATACGAGGCCAAGTGTTTTGGTTACATCGGTACCATCATGGAACTTGAGAAATTTCTCACAATCTGAATCAGCAACTCCACAAAGAGCCTCTGGCTGATTAGAGCACCATTTTCGAATTTGAAAGTTCCCTCGATGAAGGAGGTCCTTCAACTGTTGCCTGATTGCAACAACTTCTTCTATGGTATCCCCACCTGAAATCAGATCGTCCACATAGAAGTCTTGACGAATGATATTAGCGCCTAGTGGGAAAGCCTGTTCCTCATCAAATGAAAGCTGATGCATGGCACGAATTGCCAAGAACGCTGCGGGTTTGGTACCGTAAGTCACAGTGTCCAATTTGTAGATTTTAAGGTTTTCCTTTGGGTGGTCACGCCATAAAATGCATTGAAGATATTCGTCTGGGTGCGAAATGCGGACGCAGCGATACATTTTACAGATGTCTCCGCATAAAGCAATTTTATGAAACCGAAACCGTAGCAGCGTATCGAATAATTTTTGTTGGATGGTTGGCCCAGCTAAAAGTAGATCGTTTAAGGAATAACCCGAAGAAGTTTTTGCAGAGCCATCGAATACGACGCGTAGCTTCGTCGTCGTACTGTCGAGCTTATGTACGCAATGATGTGGTAGAAAATACTTTGGTGTATTTACGTGGGTATCTGCTAATGACATGTGACCAAGTGACTTATACTCATTCATGAACGAAATGTACTCGGTTCTCAATTCAGGATTGGCTTGTAACCTCCTTTCCAAGCTCTTAAATCTACGAAGAGCTCGATTGAATGAGTCACCCAATGCATTAAAATTTTCTCTTGTGGGCAATTTGACTGAATAGGCTCCGGAAGACAGACGAGTAAAATTTTGTTGAAAGTGCTGCTCACACCAAAGATCTTCTTCTGATAAATACGAAACGGAGTCGGAGCAATTTTCAACTTCCCAAAACCGCCTTACCAAATCATTCAACGAAGTGTCCTCAACTATGTGGATTGGATTTTTGCTGAAAGCTGTTAGGGTTGATGACGGTTTATTCGAGTGTGAGATTCCCCCTGCGATAACCCAACCAAGACGGGTTTTTTGCAACGTTGGTAGATTGTCTGCGATTCGAATTTGACCAACGCACATCAGATCAAAGAATAAACCAGCACCAATCAAAATGTCAATGCGTTGGGGTTTAAAGAATTGGGGATCGGCTAATTTGATGTTTTGCGGAATATTCCACTGAGAAGTATTCAAATTGAAATTTGGTTGATAGTCTGTTATGTTTGGTGTCACAACAGCTCTGAACGAAGTAGTGTAGTCGCCATCCTGCGACTGTGCGAAAATGTCGACCGATTTGTCAACTATAAGATTAGATTCTCCTATGCCGGAAATTGATATTTGGGATTTTTGCGATGGGAGTTGTAACTGATTTGCTAATCGAGTCGTTACGAAGTTGATTTGAGATGCTGAGTCCAATATGGCACGGCAAGGAACGAAGGTGCCTGAGCGATTTTTGACAAAAAGAATGGCTGTAGCTAGCAACACATTGTTGTTAGTTGTTGATATCGGGGATTTAGGTGCAGGGTTTGTCGATGATGAGGATACAAGTGCCGATTGCGAAGTATTTATAGGACCATATGCTGATTCGTTGCCAGCTTCTGACGCATGCGCAAGAGGTGAAGAGGGGGCGGAAGGAGGTACAGAGCTCATATGAAGCAATGAATGGTGTTTGGCTGGGCAGTGACGACAATGACCGGATTTGCACTGCTGCAGGTTATGGCCCTTCCGTAGGCAGTTTAAACAAAGGCGCAACCGTTTGGCTTCTTTGAAGCGTAAAGTTGGGGACAAATTTGAAAAAGAGGAACAGCCAGTAATAAAATGCTTTTTTGAATCACAGAATACGCATAAAATATGTCCACTAGAAGATGCTACCAAAACGTTTCTAATGCTCTTAGTATGGTGTAAATGTTTTCCCATCTGATTGCTAGGTGTTTGAGTTACCATAGCGCTTTCCAAATTCTCCATCATCCTACATCTTTTCTCTAGGAATGATGACATAGTTTTCCATGTTGGTAGTGTATGAGTTGGTAAATCCTCTTCCCATTTCTCCTGTGTTCTTTTGTCAAGTTTGTGAACGATGAGGTATATGAGCAGTCCATCAGTAATTTGTTCAGGTGATGCCAATGTGAGTAAGGCACGAAGGTGTGAGTTGAATTTATCACTAAGTGCCCGTAAACTACTCGCGGAACCCATCTCGACGCCCTTTAGCCCGAAAATTGCCTTGACATGCTCCTGAAAAATAAGTAATTTATTATCAAATCGATTTTTTAGTAAAACTAGAGCCTTGTCATAATTTTCTTCATTGGGTTCAAGAGAACTAATTGTGTCCAAAGCGGCGTCCTGCAAATTAGATCGCAGATACTGAAACTTTTCAATTTTACTTAATTCGGTGTCCATATGGACAACGCTGGTAAACATAGCAAAGAAATTCGGCCATTCTGTATATGCTCCTCCAAATGTTGGTATTTTTAATTCTGGTAAGCGGGGCTTACGTTGAGATAACATAAAGGTTGACTGTACATCTTCCGAGCTGAACCGTTGAGTTGAAGAGTGCTGTCCCGTTTCCTTGCGATGCAACGTAATTCCACGTGAGAGTTTGGCCTTCACATCGAAATATACCCGTAAGAACTCGGCTCGGCTTGTACCATCTAATTCGCGCGGATCGGCTTCTTCCAGCGCTGACTGAATTCTTTCGAAATCACAATACACGTGGTCGACAAACTCTATTCGAACGGAAAATTCTGCTTCATCGAGTTCAGCTAGCTGGTCGACGGTGAGAAAATTATTGAGTTCCACTAATTGCACCTTTAAAGACATAATCTTCTTTTTCGCAAACAAATTAGCTTCACGATTATTCGATGCATTACTGTAAGCCTCAGCATCATTCGATGCACCGGGAGTATTCTCTATCATGTTATTAACGGGATAACGGTATGATCAGGCGACGATTTATGATCAAGCAGATATGCACGCGTTTGAGCAAAATGATAGGCAAAATAAATACGAAAATTGCGAAAATTGCGAAACTATCCGAATTGATAATAAGTTAAAGACTTCCGACCGAATCACGTCGGGGTCACCAATGTTACGAGGAGGTACTGTTTTGCACCACCTATTGTTCGAAACCGAAAAAATAAAAGAAAATTAAATCGCGAAAACAATGTTTATTCGTCCGTGGTTGCGGTGGAAGTGAGTTTAACAATTTCTATAGTTCAGCAAAGAGAAGATGACAATGATAAAGAAAAGATGTAATAGAAAACAGAGAGAGTAAATTCAGCTATGATATTGTAAATTTAGGCTTATGTATTTGTATTTGTGTGTCAAATTGCAGGGACGAAAATGAGATGGTTATTGCTGCTGCGAACAATGTGTTTCCCCATAAGATACCATTGTTTCTAGTCAATCTGTCAACGCGCGCCCGACCGAACGCCACACTGTGTTTGTGAGGGCTGAACACACTTTTCGTTGGAGTCTGAACACAACTGTGCTGAATCATAAATTTATACATTTATAACACATATGTATATTCATTCTTTTCTATCATATGAAAGTTTAGATCTTGAAATGTATAGCTTTCTTTATTACTATGTACCTACACACATGTATCTCGCTTATTCTCACACATTTTAAAACGTTTGAATTTCATATAAATTGAATTGTACAAGATTACGGATTCTTCTTTTTGTCAAATAAATGATTGTGAGCACATGTAATTAAAATTAATATCTGGCCAGGTCCATATTGTTGAATTGTGAACTAAACATAATGGTGCCTCCTGTGAGGACCTGGAGCGGATATTATTAATTGTAAATGAAAGGAGGGAATATATCCAACATTAAAGTAACACGGAAAATTGCTGAACGGGAAACCATCTAGAAAGCGGACCACCTAACCTAACGAGCACAAGGATCTTCAGCTGCAAGAAATACGAGTTGACCACATAATCTGTGACTGAGAGGTAAGTGCAATTGATATCTGCATGTGCTTGTTCCTTTTATAAAATCCTACGAAAATATTATGCAAATATGGGCGATTCCGATATTGTGAGAGAACAGGTTATGCTACTGGAGTCAGTGCAAAAAATCCTACGAAACTTCAAGAAGGAATCCACGTCAAAGAAAACTGTGGCATATCACAAGGTGCGCCTAGATACCTTAGCATCTTATAGGGCAGAATTTAGGGCAAATCATAGCATTCTAGCTCGGCAATCGCAAAAGCAAATTATCAAGGAGAATTATATCGACAACGCGGTATGCGATACATTTGAGGATGCTTATTCAGATGCTGCCACCACTATTCACGACTCTCTCGCAATTAAAATGGACGCAAGTATAAAAGAAAACAAATCTGACACCATGGTTCATCCAACACCTATTCCGGAAAACACATTGAATGGCCCGCATTTAAGGAAATATATCTTGATCGAATCCATCTAGTAAAGTCTAAGTAATTTGCAACGATTCCATTACCTTAGATCGGCGCTTTTAGATGATGCCTTACAGGATATTCAACACGTTGGCGTTGTCGGTGAAAACTACATGGCGGCATGGGAAATGTTGTGTTCTCAATACGACAATAACCGCATTCTTTTCACACACTATATGGATGTGATAGATCAACATCCGGATGTAGTCAAGGACGATTCAAATTCTTTAAAGCGTTTTACCCAGACCTGTTGTGCGTGTTTCAGTTCTCTCAAGAATCAACTTTTCGTATATTATTTAATAAAGAAGCTACCAAATTCGATACGTAGTGAGTGGGATCAGTCTCTTCGTAAGCAAATCGAAATCCCAACGTTTACCCAATTGCTTACTCTTTTAGACGAGCAATACTTGATGATGGTGACTTCTTCTAAATCTAAACAAGCGGTGCAACGAAAACCGGCAAGCCCTAGGACTACATCGTTTGTGAAGAAGAAACTGAAAGTTATGCATATACAAAAGAAACCAATTACTTGTCCTGTTTGTGATAAGGCAGATCACCCAGTGAGGGAATGCAGACAATTCTTGGAAACGAATGTCAATGAAAGGCGAAGGACAGTGGATAAATTCAAACTTTGTTTTAACTGTTTGGGATACAATCATCGCTCAACGAACTGTAGCAGTCGGCGTAAATGTGGAACTTGCGGGACCTTAATTCATTTGGAAAGGGAGACACTCAATCCCGCACTCACTTCATCACTAGCGCATGCAACAACCTACGACGAGCAACGAGATAGTCGCCCTAGAAACATATCACTATACGATGTGTTATTACCAACAGCGATCGTTACCATCAAGACATCGGAAGGATATTTGCGATCGTTTAGGGCATTACTAGATCAAGGATCACAGGCTTCCTTTGTAAATGAAAGAGTCGTGCAGTTGCTTGGTCTTCAAAGGGATAAGGCTAACTTAAGTATCAATAGATTATCAGGGACCACGATAACTTCAAGTCAATATAAGGTAAATTTATTAATCGGGTCTAGATTAGATCCACGAATAGAATATCAAGTTACTGCTTATGTGCTACCCAAGGTGTCAGGTGTTTTGCCAACAAACAAGATCAATATTTCCAAATGCAGTCATCTTCAGGGAATACCCCTCGCGGATCCACGATACTTTGAACCACAATCTGTTGACGTCTTATGTGGGTGACACACTGCTAGTATTGATACCATGGTATAGCAATACCACGTTCTATACCACATGTCTGTCACCCCAATACCACGTTCAAAGCTAGTATACCACCGAACATAGCTGGTATTGAGCTGATATTGAAATCCTTACATTTTTGGTGGTATACTATCAACTTAATGATTGCAGCGCCACTTTCTCTCTATTGGCGAATCTTTGAAGTTTGCTTGACAATTCAAAGCAAGTAATCTTTGTTTACAAACAAAGTACAAACTGTGATTTATTACAATGGAGGGAAGAAGAATAATATTATCACAAATGGAAACGATGAAAGTAATTGAAGTGTGGAAACATTTCATTAATGACCACAAAAGTAAATCTTTTTTATTCATTTTCTCCTCTATTTTTACTTTTTTTTTTGTTTTGACAACACAAGCGTCTTTTGTTTTGACAGCACAAACGTCAAAGCATACTACATAATGCGTATACTACGAAATGCTGTCTGTCAGGGTATATGGTATTCATACCATGGTATCAATACTAGCAGTGTGTCACCCACATTACTAGGCAGTGACGTATATGACGAGTGTATTCAGAATGATACACGTAAGGCGACACATGGAATGCCCATCGCTCAAAGGACAACATTTGGGTACATCGTATCTGGAAAAAAGGCTGAGCACTCGCCAACATCTGCTTTGACAACATTATACTCCAGTTTCGAAATTGATCATCTGCTAAGAAAATTTTGGGAATCGGAAGAAGTACTAGAACCAGATAAACAATCGGATGAGGATCGATGGTGTGAGGAATTCTATAAGGCCACAACTGAGCGTTTGGAATCTGGCCAATATCGAGTTCGACTACCAATAAAAACGGAAATTTCACCTACGAAGTTTATAGGAAGATCAAGAGCTGTGGCTCTAAGGCGATTTGAACTTTTAGAAAGACGACTATCAAGAGATAAACATTTGAAAGATGCATATATGGAGTCCATTAAGGAATATCTACGAAGTGCTTCCTTTGAACTACGAAAATGGGCTAGTAATCACGCATTGTTGCTAAG
Organism: Merodon equestris; assembly: GCA_958301585.1. NCBI lineage: Eukaryota > Metazoa > Arthropoda > Insecta > Diptera > Syrphidae > Merodon > Merodon equestris. The sequence goes on along the minus strand of OY284417.1, from coordinate 53,253,460 downwards.
TAAAATTCCCCCTGAACATCGCTACGTGAATAGTATGTTGCAGCTCAAACCAACAGACCCTATAAAGGCCCTTGGTTTGTATTGGGATCACTGCTCTGACGAATTTAAATTCAAAATCGATTTCAGTATCACACTCGAGACTCCGACAAAACGCTCAATTTTATCTAACATTGCACGCCTATTCGACCCGATGGGTTGGCTTAATCCTGTGGTTACATCTGCGAAAATTATTTTGCAACAGTTATGGATAGAGAAAATCGGATGGGATGCTAAATTACCTGAGGAGCTGGAGAAAATCTGGAAAAGATTTGGTGAAGATCTGTCGGCCATCGTTCAAATCCGCATTCCCAGATGGATAGGAAGTATCGAAAACTTAGGAACAACAGAAATCCATATATTTTGTGATGCATCTCAGGCCGCTCATTCGTCAGTCGCATACTGAAGGATTCGGAAAGAAGATGGAAGATATGTGGTAAGTCATCTGATGGCGAGATCTAAGGTCAACCCAATAAAGCCCAGGCTGACAATTCCTAGAGCAGAACTATATGGAGCGGTCTTGGGCACGAAATTAGTGAAAGTCATAAAACAAAATCTTAGCATTGGCATTCCTCCATCAAATGTATTCATGTGGACTGATTCGTCTATAGTATTGCATTGGATTCGAGGAGATACAAGTAAATGGAAACCATATGTCAGCAATAGAATCAGAAAAATCAGGGAGGAAACTACACCAAATCAATGGCGTCACGTAGCCTCAGGAGACAATCCTGCAGATGTTTCTAGCCGTGGAATAAGCCCATCAAAACTGGTTGACTGTGACTTGTGGTGGCATGGGGCGAACTTTCTCAAGCTGCGGTTCAGTAATTGGCCGAAACAACCAATAAATATGACATTTCCGGAAGTTGAAGACGAGAAGAGGAGGGTCAAGACATTCTCGAGCATCGTTAACGATTCAGAACCAAGCATGTTAATAAAGTGGTCATCTCTCTCCAAGGCTGTGCGAATTGTAGCTTACTGCATGCGTTTCGTGAATAATTGTCGTTCAAAGTCAGAATCCAGAGCTACTGGAAGGCTTACAGCAGATAATCTACATACGGCTATGATCTGTGTGGTGCGTTTGGTCCAACGGGCAGCATTTGCTAGTGAATGGAATGCTTTATCATTAGACAAGTCCATACCTGAAAGGAGCCCACTCCGTCCGCTTAATCCATATTTTGATCAAGAAGAAAAGACAATACGGCTTGGTGGTAGATTAAAAAATGCACTTCTTCCCAAAGACCAAAAATACCCCTACATCCTACCAACAAAACACCATTTTACGGAGTTAGTTGTTAAGTATAGCCATCTAAGTACCATGCATGGGGGTGTGACTATGACATTAAATCACATACGAAGACAGTTTTGGATAATGAACGAACGCAATGTGGTGCGATTTGCCATTCATCGTTGTGTTATTTGCTACAAGAACAAGCCCGAACCCTGCAAGCAACTGATGGGGGATTTGCCACCTGAGCGCGTTCGCCCAGCAAAGGCATTTTCATCCACTGGCGTTGATTACGCAGGACCTTTTAACATTTTGCCGTCCAGAGGAAGAGGCAGAATTACATCAAAGGGATACATAGCGCTATTTGTTTGCCTAGCAACGAAGGCCATTCACTTAGAATTGGTTGGTGACTTATCGTCCGATGCATTTATAGGCGCTTTAAAGCGTTTTATGGCGCGAAGAGGGTTTTGCAAGGATATATATAGCGACTGTGGAACAAATTTAATTGGAGCTAATAGAAAGTTGAAAGAGAACAGATATTGCTATCAACAATTCATAAATAACATTTATCCACAATTAGCGCAACAACAGATACGTTGGCATTTTATACCGCCCTCGTCTCCCCACTTTGGAGGTCTATGGGAGGCAGGTGTGAAGTCAACAAAATTCCACCTTAAAAGGGTTATCGGGGAACAAAAACTAACGTACGAGGAGCTTAATACTGTCTTGACACAAATTGAATCATGCCTTAATTCTAGGCCTTTATGCCCATTAACTAGCAATCCCGACGATTTAATGGTATTGACTCCCGGTCATTTTTTGACTGGTGATTCGTTACTTGCATTGCCACAGGCTGAAATCAATCATAATTCTCTACTAAGCCGATGGCTACATTGTCAAAAACTGGTTCAACACTTTTGGCGTCAATGGACAAAGGAATATTTGTCCAGATTACAGAGACGTCCAAAGTGGTTAAAACGCAGTACGAATATAAAACTGAATGACATCGTTATGATAAAGGATGAACGTTTTCCCTGTAACCAATGGCCGTTGGGGCGGGTTGTGGAGCTACATCCAGGTGCGGATGACTTAGTGAGAGTCGTCACACTCAAAACTCAAAACGGTATAATTAAACGCCCTATAGTCAAGCTATGTCCATTACCACTTGAGGAAAGCTGGCAAGATTTATCAAAGGAACAAGCACTGTAGTGTCAATTGTACTTTGATTTTTCGTTTACAGGTCACTCAACAACACATGCAGTACAAGTGGAGGAGTTGATCGTATAAGAAGTAATGATATTCATTCCGATATCATCCTGGGGGAGTTATGTGAGGGCTGAACACACTTTTCGTTGGAGTCTGAACACAACTGTGCTGAATCATAAATTTATATATTTATAACACATATGTATATTCATTCTTTTCTATCATATGAAATTTTAGATCTTGAAATGTATAGCTTTCTTTATTACTATGTACCTACACACATGTATCTCGCTTATTCTCACACATTTTAAAACATTTGAATTTCATATAAATTGAATTGTACAAGATTACGGATTCTTCTTTTTGTCAAATAAATGTATGTGAGCACATGTAATTAAAATTAATATCTGGCCAGGTCCATATTGTTGAATTGTGAACTAAACAGTGTTTCTATTATTACTTTATAAGAATTCATTGTTCCTATTCAGCTGTCAAAAGCTCGAGCGCTAGTATTGTGACAGAGCCATTAATGCCTCATTTCCCCCGACAATTCGTGCTTGAGAACACCCTCAGGTTAGGTTAAGCGGCTTCAATCCGTAAAAACGGTGGGGACCACTTAGACCAGGAACGGTCCATTGTGCTACCACTTGAGTCGGCTTGGTCACCGTTACTCTTGGAACCGTTTTGAGCGCTGAATAAAATTCGATGTTTTGTAGACCTCCGTATCGGATAGATCCGTTAGTTCGTTGAAGAAATATTCTCCCAGAAATCGTCTTCTTGAGGCGGCAACTGGAGCAGGACAATTGCATAGGAGATAAGATGGAGATTCTTCCTCTTCCTCATCAAGGCACCTACTGCAGTAGTCGTTCTATGACAGTCCCAATCTGGCGGCATGTTTTCCCAAAGCGCAATGTCCTGTTAGGACTCCGATTAGGCTGCTTATAATCTGCCTGCGTATTTTTAGCAGGCTTGTGGTTTTACGTTGACAATACCTGGGCCGGGTTTGACTCGCACAGTTGCATGTTTCAAGGCCCCGCCATCTCTCATTTGCCTGTTGCAGTGCATTTTTGGAGGTTTTATATTTTTGCGTTTCCATAAGTGGGTGGATTTGAATAGCTCCAGTGTGGTGCCTATTTTGGCTAATTCATCTGCTTCACAGGTACCTATGTCCAGGTACCCAGCCACAACACATCTACTCGATATATCATTTAGAGACGTGCGGCAGTGCCTGACCAATTTTCATCTTATTATTGGTGATTCGAGTGATTCTGTGTAGATGACGATATCTCTGTTGTTCATCGATCTCACAAACAGCCAGTCGGTGGCGTCACGAATCGCCGTTTATTCAGCTTGGAATATACTGCAGTGGTTCGGTAGTCTAAAGGATTGCCTGATTATTAGGGTCGGTGCATTGACATCGGCACCCACACCATTGCCTGTCCTAGACCCGTCTGTGTACATATATTTCCAGTGCAGTGCCTTTTATGGGGAATTCATTCCCCACCCCTTCTCGTCGGTTGGGAAGTGTAGTTTCGTAAAGAATTTTGAAGTCAAAGGTCGGAATTAAGCAGTCCGTTCTTTGGCGTAGAATACTAGCGTGCCCTATTTCGGAAATCTTCCAATGAGCGGATTCCTTAAGTCGCAGAGCCGATTTCTAGCTAACAGTTGCTAACATTAGGATTTTAACTAAATATCATATGCCAGTTATTGTAACAACCTGTGACAGTTTGATAAAACCAATAAAAAGCACAAGCGCAATGAATGTATAAAACACATGAGAGCTTGTGTGCAGGAGAAACAAAGGGAATATTATACTACATACACACATTACTACAAATCTAACAGGTTCCAATCTACCTGTTAACAAGTGTTCGGAATTTCGAGGACCGTCTATAAAAACGAAAAGGTTCACTAAATCAATAAAAGATAAAGACAGTGTACTACAAAACCTTATGTATTGTAGAAAGCGGATGACAGGCAAAGGGATTCGACTTGAAATCGCCCCTTTCGAAAATCATTTTGTTCAGCGGATTTTACCGTAAAATAAATTCACAACTTTAGATACCTACATATCTTCAAAACAAAATATCATTATTTGGAAGGTCTAAAAAGTTACAATTTCCCCGGAAATAATGTATCGACTTAAGAATAACATATGTATGTAGTTAAAGATTTTTTCTTTATTTTTTATAAAAAAAATCTTTTTGTAGGCAGTTTGCCTACTCCTTTATTTTTTCGGATTCACTTATACGAACTATGGCACGGAAACGACTCAACACTTCGTTCCGCATTTAGCTTTTTATAGGATGGTTCATAGAGTATTGATGGGGACTGAATATATTTTAATACAAATGGATGTGGATTTGGTTTATATTTGGTTTACAATGGGATAGGGATTGATCGTGCTGACGTTGTGTTTATATCAATGATTGGGGATGGAAGGGATGGAAAAATGGGAATTATGCTGAGTTGGATTAATGCAAGTGGATTGCCCTTTTGTTTGAGGCATTCCTCTTTGTGTTTATAAATACTTAACTTCCCCTTTCTCCAAATTTTTCGTTCCGAAAAGACTTATATTGTTACAAATATTTTATCGTTTATTTTGTTTTCGGATCATGGTATCTATTGGTTGCGAGTGTTTATTAAGAATTTTCATATTCCTTATCTTGAATTTAAAGATCAAAATGATCAAAATGATTAGCAAAACTATTGAATACAATATGATTTCCTTAAGTGAAGTTGGTCTACATTGATTTTTACATCAGATTCTGTTAAATTCATTTGTAAAATTGATGGTACTAATTGATATCTTATCATTTCTTTTGATATGAGTCGTTTTGATCCAATATTGATAGAACAGTTGTTAATTAGTATAATATAACTTCCATTTAAAGGTTTTGACACATTTTCACATTTGTTTGTTATGTATCCCTTAAAATTATCTAGAAAGATATAATTTTCATTTAGATTTTCGATAGTGGTTTTTATGCTGACAATTTTACTGCAATTTGCATTTAATCCTTTAATTACTTTCGGTATACATGATTCTTGTGATATTTTTTCAAATTGATTTTCCTTACATATGGTTATGTTTTGGATACTTTTACATTTTTCTTTTATAGATGTGTCTGTGTTTTCTAAAATTTCCTTACAGTTAAAATTGATTTTCTTATTGTTATTTGTTACTGATTTGATAACTAGATAGTTGTATTCTTCTTTCCTAGTCAATTTTCCATCTGATGTAAATATTATCTGCGAGATTTCTTCTTTATTTAAGATGTTTGAATTTATTATATCTTGTCTTGCCCAATGTGTAGAGTTTGTTATTTGGTCTAATTCTTCTTTCATTATTAAGAGTTTGTTAAATACTGGTTGATCTAAATTACTGTCTTCTTCCTGCGGATCCTAACCTATTAAGTGGTCGCTTAGAACGGTATGGTTGAAGCTCGTGTAGCTGTTTGTTTATATTGTTCTTTAGATAATTTATTTGGTTTTTAGAAGGGGAGGAATTATTTATTCTTGAAGTTAATAGTGGCATGGTAAGATGGATGTCTTTGTAGTCTATCATGTTGATGATGTGAATAACTCGGAAGGTTCTGTCTATGATTTTTGCTGATCCTATCTTAATCATAACTAGTGGTGCGTTCGTATTATCGTAAATTTGTACAGTGGCGTATGCTAATTGAACCGTTAGACTGCAATGAGAAGCATTCAGTTACTTTTAACCACCGACGCAAAAATAGAGTTGTTATGTGTTTGACGTGTCCGTTTGTCTGTTTGGCTGTGTGTCTGTCTGTGGCATCGTAGCTCCTGAACGAATAGACCGATTTTGATAATTTTTTTTTGTTTGAAAGCTACCGTGATCGAGATGGTTCTTAGCTACAATTTAGGAAGATTTGTTCAGGCGTTTCAAGGTTATTACCACTTTTTGTTATCTGTGGTATGGATCTTAGTAGAATTGGGTAGTTCAGGACATGTATGGAACTATGTCCTCAGTCGGAAACATTTCCGATCGTTCCTCAAACTGAACGAAACATGTCCATAGTTCCATTCAACCTATAAATTCATCAATAGCGGCGTTTATATTATACAACCCAGCCGAACGTTCGAACGACGTGGTCGTAGGACTATGTTGTAGAACAACGTAATCACAGACAAAACGAAAAGAAAGATAAATGCAATCGAACTACTACTACGTAGTAGACAACCAAAAACAAAATGTGAATAAATATCGTATACATTGATGTAGCGATAAGCTCGATAAGCTAACTCACACACTGGATCTGGAATAGCAGAAGGGTGATCAAACAATAATGTCCGCTTTCATACTCGTACAGGCAATTCGTTTCGTTTTTGGTGGACGAATTAGCTATGAAGGATCGGATATGGATCTCTCTTACCATACTAATAGTTCCGATAGTTCCGGCAGTTCCGATGTAGTTCCGAGGAGATAGTTCCAGGAACTAGTTCCCGGAACTAGTTCCGACTGGGAAAGGAAACTTTCCATGTTCGTTTCGGGGTTGGAACTATTTTGCGGAACTCTAGATCTTAGACACAATGGGTACTTACATTACTTTCAAACATATCTGCGACCTAACATTTGAAACACCCATGTGTGCTGGTACTACTGAGCTGGTACTCTGATGATGGAACTCGAAGGTTGGAGACGATTGCCTATTAGTAAACCTATTAAATATGGGCTCATTACATTGGTCTTAACTAATTCTGTTTATAGTTAAGGTGCTGTACTTGCTTTAAAAACAATGAGTTGATTTCGGAATCGCGATATTAATAACAAATATAGCTTTATTATAAAAAAATAGACACAGTTCCGTCGTAGGTTACATTTTTGACACAAATGTGTAATATAACGGGAATAAGTCATGCTGAATGTGGTAAATTATATGTATGCGGTAGAGTGTTACGAAAAATTTATTTTAAGTAGTTACTTGTACCTATCGGAATTAGGGCGAGTAATTTAAAAAGAATGAAATAAAAATAAAATTAAAAATTTTAAGTAACCCACGACAAAAAAAAACTCCAAAAAGTAAAAAAATAATTTTTTTTCTCTCGGCCTTTTGACTTCATTAAAAGAACCGATTAATATTTTTAAGATAACGTCGCCGCGTCGGGGGACCGCTAAGTGAAAGAGGGTAATTAGTTATATCTACATAGGTGTAATGAAAAAAACAAAAAAAAACTTATAGCTTCAAATTTGTTTTTGTGAATTCTTTTTCCTGAAATTGTTGTGACCGTGACCCTATGATTATCTCTAACTATTTCTTTAGTGTATTTCTTATTTGAGTTTACCTTTTTGTCCGGGTGCCTTAACATAAATTATATCACCTGATCGATTGTTTTTTCGGACTTCTACGATTTTTATTTTCGAAACCTAGTGTAAACTTCTACTAAATAGTGTAGATTACTACTTTTCATAGTTTCCTTAGTTCATTTAATTTTTTTGAGGATTTCCTACCGTAAAATATAGTAGCCGGTGCTTTTTTAATTGTGGAATGTATTGTATTGTTGTTCCTATCAGTTGCTATAATTGCTAGTTCTTTAATCGACAAATCATAAAAGTCTTCCCGTAAACATCTTATTATCTCCTGAATAGTTGAATGTACTCTTCTACCTGTCCGTTTACTTCACTGCGATTATGGATAGTGTTAAGTATAGTTTGAGTCCTACTGAGGTGAGAAATTCAATTACTGTTGGGGTTGTGAAAGCCTTATCTCAGTCCATTACTAACAGTTTTGGGGTTATGAAGAAATTCGAATATCTTATCTTTGAGGTGAATGGAGGACTTATTTTCAACAGGAAAAAATTTAGCAAATTTGGAGAATTTGTCGATTGAGGTTAAAAACAGTTTTCTAATTTCATGATATCTACAAGGGTGGTCCGATAAGTACTTAACCTACAAAAGAAAAACAAAAATTTTGGAGAAATGGCGATTTATTTTTCAATAAAGTCTCCTTTTAGCTCGATACACTTGACCAGCGATGCTCCAACTTTATTAACCCGTCTGAAAAATACGTTTTCTCGAGGTCTGCAAAGTAGGCCTCCGTGGCGGCGATGACCTCCTCATTCCAGTGAAATTTCTGCCCGGCGAATGACTTTTACAAGTTTGGAAACTAAAAGAAGTCGCACGGGGCCAAATCTGGAGAATACGCGGATGGGGCAGCAGTTCGTAGCCCAATTCGACCAATTTGGCCGTGGCGAGGGCGGAGGTGTGAGCCGGTGCGTTATCATGGTGGAAGAGCACTTTTTTCTTCGCCAAGTGAGGCCGTTTTTTCTTCAATTCGGCATCAAATCGGCCCAATAATTTGGCATAGTACAGCCTTGCGACCGTTTTGCCCTTCTCCAGGTAGTCGATGTGGATCACACCTTGTGAATCCCAAAAAACGGTGGCCATCACCTTTTCGGCCGATGGGACAGTCTTCGCCTTCTTCGAAGCATGTTCGTATACGTGGTGTATACCAGTGGATTCATGTTTTGTCGACTGTCACGAAACGACGCAGAAACTCCTTCGGATTGCGCTTAAACAGCGTCAAACACTGCTTTGAAGTGGTCTCACGGTTGCGCTTGCTATCCGGAGTGAGCAGACGCGGAACCCATCGCGCCGACAGCTTTTTCATGCCCAAAATTGCATGCAGGATATGAACCACGCGATCTTTTGAAATGCCTACTGTCTCAGCTATCTCGCGCACCTTCAATCGGCGGTCTGCCAATAGGAGATCGTGGATTTTTGTCACGTTATCCCCCGTGGTAGCCGTTTTCGGGGCACCTGGACGTGGCTCATCAAAAACCGACGTGTGACCACGTTGAAACTCGTTAAACCAATTTTTGATGGTCGCCATCGAAGGAGAAGAGTCACCGTACACAGCATCCAAACGCTCTTTGATTTCGCTGCGCGATTTCCCTTCCAAAAACAAGAATCGAATCACCGACCGATATTGCTCTTTTCCCATTTTTCTAAAATCCGCGGACACTCCCGCTTCCACACGCGGTCAAAACAAAACTACGAGCCCGATCCGGCTGAAATTTGGACAGTCGTCTACTAGAATGTACTACACGATAGTAAGCTCTTGAGATACTGGCGCCATCTGGCGGTGAAGCTAAGTACTTATCGGACCACCCTCGTATGTGTACTATCTCTGTTGGATATTGGGGTATTGGTGTTGAAGCTCAGTTTGTATTGGGTGCCTATCATAATTATTTCTTTTACAAACACTACATTTTCCTATGATATTTTTTATTTTCGCAATAGTATTGTTGTATGAATGAATAGAATAAAATGAATGAATGAATGAATTGATGATATCAGGGCGCATTTCGTTCTTTAATATTCGGCTTATATTTTCGTTATTAAAATTATTTCTGACTATTATTTTTCTATAGCCAGGGTGTGGTAATTCGTATATTCTGTCTTCTTCGGGCCCTTCTATAAGAATTACTTGATTTTTAAAAACGGTAATGGGAGCCTCTGTGCTATAAATATAGTCGGCTTCGTCTTCTTCTGCACTGTGCTGGGTCGTCGTTTTTGGGTTGCATTCGCTTATGTTCATTCTAGATAGTGCGTCTGCGACAAAATTGGGTTTCCCTGGTTTATAAACTAACTCATAATTATATTCTTCCAACCTTGCTTTCCATCGCTTAAGTTTTGTATTATTGCTTTTATTGCTTCAAGCAAAAGTCAGTGGTTGATGGTCTGTTAGTATTTTAATTTTCCTTGCACCGCAAAGGTAATTGCGTAAGTTTTCCAAAACCCATACTATCGCCAACATTTCTTTCTTATTAGTAGCGTAGTTTTGTTCTGTGGAATTTAAACTTCTCGATATGTTGGTTATTGGTACATATGTCTTTGCCTATTTCTCCTTGAGACAATACGGCGCCGATAGCGTAGTTGGATACATGGTTAATATGAAGGGTTTTTCGAAGTCTGGATATATGTATATAGTACATCTGTGGATGTGAGATATTGTTTCAATTGATTGAAAGCTTAAAGTCTTGATAATACTGTTCTTATATCTTCGTAGTGTTGTTCTAATGTTTTACTGAATATGATAATATTGTCTGTGTGAACATTGCATATCTTTCCGGTAATATCTCTTAGGACGTCGTCGATCATCATTTGGAAAATTGCAGGGGCGATTTTCAGTCCAAAAGGTAGTCTAAGAAAATCGAATTTTCCGTTTAGAGTGCACAAAGCGGTTTTTTCTATGTCTTGCTCTTTCATCAGTATTTGATGGAATCCAGATTTCAGATCTATCTTTGTGAAATATTTGGGTTGACCTAAGTTTGCTAAGGTGACATAAATATCGGGTATTGGGTATGTGTCTGATATGTTTATTGCATTAAGTTTCCTATAGTCAATAACTATCCTTTATTTTTTCCCTCCTGAAGCATCTAATTTTTTGGGGACTACCCAAATGCGGGCATTGAAAGGGGATTTCGATGGTCTAATGACGTTATGTGTAAGTAATTGATTTATTTGTTTGTTTACTTCTTCTCTCGTGTGAACTGGGTATGAATATGATTTTGAATAGATTGTGCTGTCTGTGGAAATTTATATTTCTGCTCCTATATTGGTTGCAGCGGTAAGCTTGTCATCTGTCGGGTTCTAATTCCTGTATAATTTTATTCAAATAAACTTGGTCTTTTTCGAGATGATCGTTCCTTACATTAAGTGAGTTTACGTCTACTGGTTCTCTCATTTCTAAAGGAATCGAAATTCCTGGATAGATGGTTAACGTGGAGTTTCCTCTGACGATAACAGCTTGAAGTTCTCTTAGTGTATCGTCACCTATTATTCCGACGAAAGATGTTAGTGGTGGCAACAGAAAGAATTTTACTGGGGTATGGTTTCCAAAAATTGAAAATATTTTTCCTGTGGCAGATTTATTTATTTTTACCTTGCCTCCTACTGAATTTACGACAAAAGGCTTGGTAACTGGTTTGGGAGAGGAGTACGAGTTCGGGTTTTATAAAATTTTTATTGGCACCTGTGTCAACTAGAAAGCTAAGAGTTTTTTCGTTTGGAGCGTGATACTTTATGTAGGGTGTAGCACTAACCCGGTTATCAGAAAATTTAGTTCTTGTTCTGGTTTATCTAGGTTCTCTATTTGTTCGGGGTCCTCATAAATGTCTTCTTCATAGATTTGGGTAAAGCTCATTGGCTGATTATTATCGAAATCAAAGTTTGTATGGAACAGTCTCTGTTGTTTTGGTTGTGGTGCTAGAATGCTATTTCCTTGTGGTGGTTCTGCTCGTTTAAACATTTGGAATTTTTTTTGATATTGTGGGGGATGTTGTGCTAGTGTTGGTAAGGGGGTGTTACATTTGGCCTGTTTATATAATTTACACGCCTAGTTCTAATACTAGAATCTACTTCCATGGGAATTGGCCTGTTCAAGATTGGTCTTTGGAAGGGAGGTTGTTTTAAAAGATGGTTTTTGGTGAGCGGAATACCTTCTTTGTGTTGTGTATAGTTGCTTTCTCTCTTGCTGTGTTAGTTAGGGGGTAATGTGTTTGGTTTCTTTTGGGAAGCTAGAATGCTATTTCCTTGCGGTGGTTCTGCTCGTTTAAACATTTGGAAATTTTTTTGATATTGTGGAGGATGTTGTGCTTGTGTTGGTAAGGGGGTGTTACATTTGGCCTGTTTATATAATTTACACGCCTAGTTCTAATACTAGAATCTACTTCCATGGGAATTGGCCTTCAAGGTTGGTCTTTGGAAGGGAGGTTGTTTTAAAAAATGGTTTTTGGTGAGCGGAATACCTTCTTTGTGTTGTGTATAGTTGCTTTCTCTCTTGCTGTGTTAGTTAGGGGGTAATGTGTTTGGTTTCTTCTGGGAAGTAATGGTGGTAAGCTTAGGGAATTGTGAGGTGTAATTATTGGATTAGTGTGTGGTCTACTTATAAAGTTAGTTGCTCTATGATCCATGTTTTGCAACTCTAGGCAAGTTGAATTGGCTTCGGGCAATGACTTAGGATTTTTTACGGCAATGAGCTTTGACAGTTCACCCTTTAGTCCTCGAATAAAATTATCGAGAGCTTTACTTTCGTTCCGAACCTTAGCCTGTGCAGTCGCATTTTAGCTCGCTCTTCGATTAATTGATTTTTTCCTTTACTTTCAAAACGACCAATTTTTCTTCTACATAATCAAAATACGCGAGTGTCCAACTGTGCCCCCAATTAGTCACCACAATTATTTAATTCCAAATTCTCTGACGCAAGCAAAAAAAAAAAAAAGAAAAACGTGTGCGCTCCCAACTTACACGAAAACAATAACACAAAAAAACAAATTAAATTATCTTTCTGAACGTGAGTGAAATTCTTTCTCGCCACTTCCCATTTTTCCGTTGTCAGTTGCATTATTTACTGACCCACTTTAAAATCCGTACGCGAGTGACCCCCCTGCCCCGTTTCTCATTAGTGCTAAATACCCAAATATGGATCACTGCGATTTAGTCCACTGTGCCAATGACAACAAAAATGCTGATCGAGTTATTTGTCGAGGTATCTGCGGCAAATCGTACCTCGTCAATGATATCTCCGAACCTAATTCCCCTAATAGCCGGAACGCCGAACTAAAACGTGACTTGGTTTCAACTCTCAACACGCACCTTAACCCTGTTCTGTTCAAGAAAATGAACGAAAACTTAAATTCCCTCCGATCCGATATTGACATACATTTCAGTCACTCATCGAAAAAAAGTATATCTCCCCCATATCAACCTAACCCACTGCTTGAAGCTATGGCTAACAAATTGAATGATGTTAGCAGTGAGCTTACCTCTACTAGGTTCACCTTAAATGAACTAGTCGAGGAATTAAGAACAGCGGCTCACAAAATTGATGACATCCACTTCCCCGGCCAGTATCATAATAATCCGTCATTTGGCAACGCCTCGTTACGCGACGAACTACTTGAAGCCAACCTTTCCACCCCCTTAATTCGTGCCTCTCCACCACCACCCCAAACAACGTCGTCTGTCTACACCCAAACAAACCAACTCTATTGAACGCTTTGGCCAAATATGGAGTATACGTGAATGGAATCAGCGCCTCCAAAAGCTTCGCAGCAGCAACGAGGATACCACTACTTTTTTGGTTGAAGGACAGGACCCAATCTCTGAGGAACAATGGATACAAAAATTTACGAAGCACTACAAAATCCCAACACTCAGCTGCCAAATGCTTCAACATCTCGGACCGAACAAACTAAAGCTCTCCATCGCAACGAAATATGCCTGGCTATTTCTTAATTCCGGCCGCCCACTCACTTTAGGTAGAACAACATTTACCAAATGGAGCGAAAAGTTTGATTCTCACCCTAATTCTACTACAAAACCTCAACATAAACGTAGTAATAAGAATAATATAAGTAAAAAGCACTCCAAGCCCCCATCCAAACCCCACGATAACTGGAGCTACAAAACCAAACTCTTCCCAATTTTTAACCACCCATCAATTTCCCATTTACAGTCTTCTTCCTCAGTTCTACCAAAACCTCAAAGCCAACGGGTCAGCTTTAATCTGAATCCAACTAGTTCTCCTGCCAATACACCCTTACCACCTTCAACCCTAGTACACGACCCGGATCCAAACTCATTCCCAAAATTCGACCTTAAATCCGGAGCCAAGTATCCTAACTTTCGAGGCTCCCACATCCTTAATCCCTCTACACCCGCCCCATCTAACACCTCAGCTACAGCCAGATCCTCATCTCTCTCACAATCTTCAAACCAACTTCCTTCGATATCAGTCTCCTCCAAATCTTTCGTTGATCCCCTAGTGCCACCTTCAGTCAAACTTACTCAGCAATCTATTGACCCCAACGAATCTCGATACGCACTCTCCAGGTTAAGAGACAAAAAAATCTATGAGAACATTCGACTCTTCTTGGCTTATCTTCACGACAAATCAGATTCGGTTTGCTATGAAGGTCTCAATTCAACAAGAAGGTCTCCCCACCGATTTCACTACCCTCAAGAATCTTTTCATTAAATATCACGAGTTTTTCAATATCTCACCCAAAAAAGTAACAAACGATCTTGATACCTTCAGACAATATATACATTCAAAGCGCATATCGCACCTTCAGCGCAGCAGAGCTGACCATAATAGGTTTTTTCGATCCTAAAATTCTCACCCTCCCTGCCACACTAACGCCCCCCGAAAACCTTCCTCTTACCTTTTATTATCAGAATGTAAGAGGCCTGCGCTCTAAAACTCAAGCTGTCCTGCAGCAATCTCATGCATTACCTTTTGAAATATTTGCCTTAACCGAAACAAACTTAATCCCTAGCATAAACAACCTTGAACTATTCCCATCCAACTTTAACGTCTATCGCGATGATGTTAACCGACCTTCTGATGGTTGTCCATGCCGTGGTGTTCTTCTAGCTGTCCGAAACTCAATTGACTCATCTCTCATAGCAACTTCATCTTCGCCATGCCTCGACTTTGTTTCCATTAAAATTGTACTACCACGGATATCGCTCTACGTCATCTGCTTTTACATTTTGCCATCACAACCTATTGAAACATATAACTGTGCCATTGATACAATCGATAATTTAATTGAATTACGAGTTCCTTAAGATGAGATCCTCGTTTTCGGTGAATTCAACCTTCCTCACCTTAAATGGATCCCTTCAGACGACCAATCGTTTTACATTGCCTCTAATCCTACTGCAGCCAAAGAATGCCTCCTCTCTGACCGCCTAGCTGATTCCAGCCTTAACCAAGTTAGCGGCATTTTGAATTTCATGGGCAGACAACTCGACCTAATTTTCACAAGTGACCCCTTCAACTCCTCAGTTTCAGCTTCTCCGCTGTCCCTATCAACCGTCGACAACTACCACCCTCCCCTTCTCCTCTCGTTCTTTCACAACTCTCCTCTTCAGAACTCTCCCCCCACTGTTCGAATCTCTCACGATTTTCACAAAGCCGACTTCCGTCAAATCAATGAATATCTCAATAATGCCCCTTTTAATTTCAACGACCTTACCGTAAATAATGCCATATCTATATTCTACAAAGAAATATTTAATTCCTTCTCCCTTTATGTACCCCTTTCTCGACAAAAAACCTCATCCACCTCCCCACCATGGTATAACCGCAGGCTCCGTTCTTTGAGAAACAAACGAAACAAGCTGTGGTCAACTTTCCTTCGTACTCAATCCCCAAATGACTTCTGTAACTATTTAGGTACTTACCTGCATTTTGTAGAGCTTTATAAATCCCTCTATCAACAGTACCTAGTTGAGACGCAAACCAACCTTATAAATAATCCCAAGTCCTTCTTTCAATTCGTTAACCACAAATGAAAATCTGATGGCTACCCAAACTCACTCTCCTTCAATAATGAAACTTCCAATGATCCTCATTACATCGCCAACCTTTTTGCCACATTTTTCAATCAATCTTTTACCCATGATTCCTTTGCACCCGATCATACCTATTTCAACTATTTACCTAATTTCTCTTCTGGACCATTTCTCCCTCGTAGTGTCGACCCGATTATCATTGAAGAAAGATTAAAGCAACTTAACGATGAATTCACCCCTGGCCCCGACGGCCTTCCAGCTATATTTTTGAAAAAATGTTTCTCCTCCCTTTCCTCCTCTTTCAAAAATCTTCAGCCTATCACTTTCCCAAGGTGAATTTCCCCATATATGGAAAACCTCTTTTATAACACCTATACACAAAAGTGGTCCGAAGAATGACATTAACAATTACCGTCCCATTGCCAAACTCTCTCATATACCCAAAATCTTCGAAAGTATTTTGTATGACAATTTAAGTTTTCAATGCAAGTCTTTGATTTCCCCCAGACAGCACGGCTTCCTTAAAGGCAGGTTGACAACCATAAACCTTATTGAATTCGTTTCCTTCACCCTCTCAGCCTTAGAAAATGGCAAGGAAGTTGATGTTATCTCAACTGACTTCAGTAAGGCCTTCGATAAAATTTCACACAGACTAATACTCTTCAAACTGTCTTCTCTCGGCTTTGAGCCCATCTTATTAAAGTGGATTTCCTCATACTTGGAAAATCGCAACTACAGCGTCCGCTTTAGATCTGCCCTCTCTAACCCCTTCCTTGCTTCTTCCGGTGTCCCCCAAGGCAGCCATTTAGGCCCGCTTCTTTTTATCCTCACCATAATTGATATTGATATGGTTATCAAACATTCCCACATCTCCCTATATGCCGACGATGCTAAACTTTTTAAGATCATTTCCTCAACACTTGACTCTTCCCTTATTCAATCGGACCTCAACAGCTTTTCCACCTGGTGCTCCAAGAACTGCCTCGGCCTAAACATTTCAAAGTGTCAATCCATTACTTTTTCCCGCAAACGCAACAAACCTCCTCCCCGCCTCTACTTTCTCCATAATCAACCCCTTTCCACCGTTAAAGTGATCCGTGATCTTGGTGTATTATGCGACCAGGAACTCAATTTCCTTGCACATATCAGCGATATAATTCTTAAGGCCAATTCTGCACTCGGCTTCGTGAAACGATGGTCTAAAAAATTTTCCAATCCCTACGTCACTCGGTCTCTTTACATAACCTTTGTTCGCCCTATTCTCGAATACGCGTCTCAAGTGTGGTCTCCTTACTATCATTCACACATTTCCAGAATTGAGAGTGTCCAACGTCGCTTTCTCCGTTTTGCTCTTCGCGGCTTACCCTGGGACAATCCTCTGATCCTACCTCCCTATCAAGACCGCCTAAAACTTATTAATTTGAACTCGCTGGAAGAACGAAGAGAGATATCCGACATCCTTTTCATCCACCGACTCCTCTCAGGTGCCATCGACTGCGCGTCCCTTTATAACTCTATCTTTTTTAACACTAACCCTCGTAATACACGAAATCCACGTCTCTTCTATGTACCCGCCTCTCGTACCTCCTATGGCTCCAATGAACCTATCTCTCGTATGCTGCGGAATGTTAATGCGAAAAACTGTTTCGACTTTAACATCAGCACTCCTTGTCAATCGCCATCTTTCTTAGATCGTAAGTTAAATTAAGTATGTAGCTTGAATTAAGCACAATAAAATGGGGGTATAGCCCCCACCAAAATCAATAATTGTTCTATAAAATGGTTTTGTTTTAAATATTTTATAATCGTCGAGAACGTTTTCGACAGATTTGATCCACGAGGCATAGGTCGTATGATTTCCGTTGAAAGAACGGATTTCCTTGACAGGGTCGGGCAATTTGTTCTGGGCTTGAAAGTCGAGTTCGGTTGTTGGTTTTACCAAAGGTGGTTTGCCTTCGGACGAAGTCTCGGTAATTGTAAGTGTGTTGCTTACAAATATTTATAAATATTTAATTGCACGGGCTACTTTTCTTAGCTTTTATTTTCAATATTTTATGAATTCTTAATTTCTAAAACTTACAATAGCATGATGGAGTTGGCCTTGTCCCTGGTGTCCGATGTTTTCTTGTTGGGATGTTTCCTTTTTCTTCTTGGGATGTTTTTTTCTTCTTTTTTATTTTTTTTTTCACTATGTATTAGGATTATAACAGTTTGTTGTTTTATAGGTTTGTAACAGTCTGCACTGTTGGTTTTTCGACAGATTGCTCTGTGAGTTTTTTGCGGGTTAGGGAGCGATATATTTATGGTGGAGGATGCTCGGACGCTAATCCTCTTTGGAGTCCAACGTTACGATTGCTGGGTCCTACTTGCGGTCGGTTACACTCACTTCACCAATTTTATTTTTTACACAATAACGGGTGTAACACCACTCCACTTTTATTTACGTCGCGCACTGCACAATTTTCTGTGTGTGACTATGTGTGACTATACTGCGATACTGCGAGCTATATACTTTTATTTAGTAGCGTCGCGCATTTACTTGTCACTTGTTACTATCACTTTTTACTTGTCACTTGTTACTATCACTTTTTACTTGTGCTGTTCGGGCGCCAGTTAAAGACTTTTTCTTTATTGTATTTTTTATAAAAAAAAATATCTTTTTGTAGGCAGTTTGCCTACTGCATTATTTTTTCGGATTCATTTATACGAACTATAGCACGGAATCGACTCAACATTTTCGTTCCGCTTTTGCTTTTGATATGATGGTTCATAGAGTATTGATGGGAAGTGAATATATTTTAATACAAGTGGTTGTGGATTTGGTTTATATTTGGTTTACAATGGGATAGGGATTGATCGTGCTGACGTTGTGGTTATATTAATGATTGGGGATGGAATATGGGAATTATGCTGAGTTGGTTTAATGCAAGTGGATTGCCTTTTTGTTTGAGGCATTCCTCTTTGTGTTTATTCTTAACTATGTATATTAAATAATAAAACCACGTGAAACTTAAATGTGCGTCTTTGTTTGTACAGTGAACCAAAAAGAAAAAGTTGTACAGTATGGCAGCCAAACTTCATCAGTCAGTATCTTATAAACTACAAAAGTTAATGAAGTGAAATAAACTGAAAACGAAACGCTATATTATTGAAATGCTGATAAACTTTATTTTAAACTTAAAAATATTTTCATTTCTTATAAAAAAAGCCAAAAAAAACTTGTACACTTCATAAATCCAATTTTCTTCGTGAACTATTGGGACATGTTACTTAGCCTAGTAGTTTGTGTGGTACCCTTTATTGTCTAAGACCATTGTCTTACAGCCATTCCCTCACTTCCTCACTAACATGGGCGAATGCTTTGGATCAATGTCCTGGAGGAAGCAAAAGTTTCTTCTAGACGCAATTTTGCGGCAGTAGGACGCAAATTATTGTATTTTTTAATATAATTAAATAATCAAATTTATTCATTGTTCCTTCGATGAATTCAAGGTTCCCTACACCGTTGGCTGCCATCGCACCCCACACCATAACGGATCCTCCACCGTGCTTTACAGTGGCGTTAACATTTTTGAGGTCGAGTGCCTCACCCTTTTATCTCCACACGAATCGCCGATCATCAGACCCGAAAATGTTAGATTTGGATTCGCCTGTGAAAATAACAGTATTCCAAAACTCTGATGGCATTTTGATAAACTCTTTTGTGTACTCCAGCCGCTTTTTTATATGTTATTTCTTGTAGATGGTGTATATCCTCCATATTCTTCCTAATGCAAGAAATTGCGGACTGTTTGTGAGTTGGCTTTCTGTTAATTTTCCGCTATTTTCACAGCTGAAACTTTGGGATCTTCCTTCACCATTTTTACAAAAAGCCTTTTAGTTTGTGGAGTCGAAATCGTGCTCGGACGCCCACTACCACTCGGGCATGTTAAAAACCCATTTTTTTTATACATATACGGTAGAATATGGCTTTTTAACAATTTCCGCTGGCTGCCTCAAACTTTCTTTTTCTTCCCATAATTTTATGATTAATTTGTTCGTTTCTAGAGATGTTTGTTTACTCTCCATTTTGATTTTTAATATCCAACTTCTGAACTCGTTCACGGTTACAAAACAACTGGACGTTACCAGAAAAAATACAACTAATTTTTTTTCAGGGAATAACGGTTGTTTAAATAAGAAGCAACAGGATATACAAGTTTTTTTTTTGGCCTTGTAAAACTGCCATATGTTGTCTTATGTTTATTTGAAAAAAAAGAGTGTAATTTATAAAATTCAAATAAAGTGTATTTAAAAGCTATTAGAATATATGTCAGTTTGAAAGTTATTTCATTTCGCTGGAATAAATAGATCAAGAGATATTGAGCTTTAACTGCTCTGAAATATAGTGTACAACTTTTTTTTTGGTTCACTGTATGTGAGGCTCAAAACTTTTTCGAACAATCCCGCGGTACAGTAGAATCTCGATAATGTGAACTATCCAATAATAGGTGTATTTTATTATGCCACATGATCCACTCAGGATCATGGGACATAATAAAACACTACAGATCAACGAATAGCCAGCTTGACATTTCGCCTTGTTCAGTCCTGTCAAAGATCTGATATTTGAGAAGAAAATAAACAAACAAATTGAAAATGAAAGCAGCTGCTATTGAGGTAAATCGCGTTTATTTGTTGAATTTAAATAGTAAATATTTGTATTAAAGTGGTTACAGGAAAGTGATATATCGATAAAAATTATTATCATCAGCATTTAAATCGATCGTATCAAATTTGAATGAAAAGAAACATTTTCTTTGATATGGCAATTCCACACTTAAATTTCAAAGATTGTTTTTATTGTGAAGTGGAAATGGAGCAGGTGGACAAAAAAAGGTAAACATGTAAACTTAATTTAAATTTCGACCGAGAAATCTGTTACTTCTTCATGCAGCAATGAATATTCAGATGTGCTGCTTTCTTCACTGTCCGTGTCACTTTCCAATAACCACTGTAATACAAATATTAACCATTTAAATTCAACAAATAAACGCAATTTACCTCAATAGCAGCTGCTTCCATCTCCAATTCGTTTGTTTATTTTGTTTTCAAATGTCAGATCTCTGATAGGACTGAACGAGGCGAAATGTCAAGCTGGCTATTCGTTGATCTGTAGTGTTTTATTATGTCTCGTGATCCTGAGTGGATCATGTGGCATAATAAAAAACACCTAATATTTGTATTATCTTACATTTCTAAAACTCTTGAGTCTATTGGGGAAATATTACCCCCAATTGGTGTATATCGATAAAAATTATTATCATTAGCATTTAAATCGGTCGTATCAAATTCGTATGAAAAGAAAAATTTTCTTTTATATGGCAATTCCACTCTTAAATTTCAAAGATTGTTTTTATTGTGAAGTGGAAATGGAGCAGGTGGACAGAAAAAGGTAAACATGTATATTAATTTAAATTTCGACCGAGAAATCTGTTACTTCTTCATGCAGCAATGAATATTCAGGTGTGCTGCTTTCTTCACTGTCCGTGTCACTTTCCAATAACCACTGTAATACAAATATTAACCATTTAAATTCAACAAATAAACGCAATTTACCTCAATAGCAGCTGCTTCCATTTCCAATTTGTTTGTTTATTTTGTTTTCAAATGTCAGATCTTTGACAGGACTGAACGAGGCGAAATGTCAAGCTGGCTATTCGTTGATCTGTAGTGTTTTATTATGTCTCGTGATCCTGAGTGGATCATGTGGCATAATAAAAAACACCTATTATAGCATTTTGAGTACAATTACTCGATACGGAAGCGAAAACTGTTTAACCAAATGCTGGCCACAATTTTATATGTTCATCAGGCAATGATTCTCCTAATTTGAATGCGAAACCAGTGGGAAATAGTGTAAACTCACTTCCACTCAAACTCGGATCTTGAAATTGATCCAGATAAAGAGCTGGTTCACGTGTTGTTATTGTAATACATGTAAACGATGATCTGGATAAGATCTGGATGGCATAATAAAAAACACCTATTGTAATACATGTAAACCATGATCCGGATAAGATCTGGATGGCATAATAAAAAACACCTAATGTGAACCGGAAAAATGATGCACACCTACTGTAAAATATGAACTCGGGACCATTTTTTGCTACAGGTGTACGAGCATGTATTCGGAAATGTGAACTTTTTTTATCTCATCTTTGTTTCTTTTCTTGTTTGCTTGCAAAGTTTTAAAAGGGAAGAGGTCACAGCAAAAAGTGAATATTGCGCCACCCCAGAGCAGATTCATTATATGTTAGTCTGGTGTTAAGGTTTGACTTAAGCTATGGCTCTTTCGAAGCCTTTGCTTTGCAACACAAATTCCTTACAATCAAGAAAAAGTTGAGATTTTGAGAAAATTGGAAACTGGCTAATCAGGATTAAATCTATCGCAGAAGTATGGTGTACAAAATCCGCCATAACAGCCATAAAAACACAAAAAAAAAAACCAAAATACATATTATTCAACATTAAAAAAGGTTTTATTTTCTATTCGATAATGTGAATCTCTCTAAAATGTGAACTGGCCATGTTTTAATTAGTTCACATTATCGAGATTTTACTGTATTAGATTCCCGGCTTCCCGACTTTAACAAGCAACAGTTTATGTTTCGCCAACTATTTTGAGTAACTATGATTAATAGGAGGAAATATATTGAGTAATTTTATTTGATTGAAAATGGTAGGTTCTACCAAAACTAATATGTGCTTTTACTATTACCTCTGATTCTATTTATATTTTATGCCTATTAATATAATGAGGGCACTATTAAGGAAACAAAGCAAACAGTACTAACTCAGTTGGGAACAGCTGACGGGCTCAATGTTTTCTTCTATCATTTATTATTTCAAAACTGATTCAATTAGTGGTTTCTACTTGTTCATTTATTATAATAAAGTATTTTCAATACGACGAAGAATTTTCCAGTTGAAAATTATATATTTTATAAAACAGCAGGCAAGTCGGTTTCTCAAATTGACAGATAAGGAGGAAAGAGCCAAAAACAAAATACACTTATCTCCATATTCTATTGAACACGAATCACGTACATATTTACATACTATTCTTTACTTCCATTCCAAACAAAAAATAGCCTATTTATTTCTAGAACATTGTTTCTGTCAAGCGGATAAATATTTACCGCGTTCCACGAATATTTTTTAAGAGCAGCTAATAGAACAAATTTATGAAAAACGCCAGCATTAGATTAATCAGATTATACGCGACCGGTTTCTTAAAACGAAAAAATTAAGTTCGATATCCTTTAATGTGTTTTTTTATCAGTTACACATAATATACATGATATTTGGATTGTTCGCCATTTCCTTCCATTGGTTTTAACACCTGGCTCGTTTTATTGATTGCGCAATAGTTAGTTACAAAATTATAGCATTTTTCAACGCACCTATTGAAATTATTGCTATTAAACCATTGAAGGCAATTTGTTCTGTGTGTGCAGAGCGCAATGTCTGCTAACAAACATTTCGATGATTTAGAAATAACACGTGATGAATTTGAAAAAATAAAATCAGCTCTTGAGAAAGAAGAGTTCCGAAAACTCTTCCTAGACTATTGTGAAGAAATACAAGATCCTAAAAACCGAAAACAATACGAGAGTGAAATAAAGCAGTTAGAAGCTGAACGTGGTGTAGAGGTGACTTTTCTTAATCCCGAACCAGGATTTGTAGTTAAAACGTCAATAAACGGAACATCTAAGTGCTTCTTGAACATTGCCAAGTGCAAAAAGGTTGCCGCCCCTCAAAATGAACCGTGCACAAATCCAAGGAATGGTTCCAGGGGATTCAATTGGAGAATACCACATGGAATACCGCCGCCGCGCAATGACTTCGATAACAAGGGGGCCATATGCAAGGTATTCGATGTGCTATTTCATCCAGACGCATTGAACTTTGCAGAGAAGAACAAAGCCTTTAAACGATGTTTGATCGATACAGCATGCGATGGAGTTGAGAGGGAATATAAAGTTCGACTGGATCGTATTAACTTAAAATTTCCCAAATTGAAGTTTAAAGGGGTTCAACGACCATCAGTGATTCGTAAACTGTCAGAAAAGCCAAAA
This sequence comes from Merodon equestris, assembly GCA_958301585.1. Taxonomy (NCBI): domain Eukaryota; kingdom Metazoa; phylum Arthropoda; class Insecta; order Diptera; family Syrphidae; genus Merodon; species Merodon equestris. The sequence goes on along the minus strand of OY284417.1, from coordinate 53,229,537 downwards.
CCTCCAAGAGAAGAATATAGCCCATTAGATTCAATATATCCACCGAAACCACCATTAGAAGAAAAAGTAAAAAATGTCGAATGCATATGGGAAACGAATCGGGACGAATATTGTAAACCAAAATACATAATAAAACATCGCCGACCAATTGACATGTCCGAGATGACTTATGAATTAGATGCTAAAATGAATGTCACTTTGCCCAAGGAACTCGTGGTGGAAGTAGATTTACCATTGTTAAAATCAACAGCAAAATGTACTTTGGATGTGACGGGCAAAATGATATACATAGTAAGCGAAGAACCAGCAAGGTACAAACTTAACATAGAACTTCCATATGAAGTAAACGATAAGGAGGGCACCGCAAAATTTGACGTAAAGCAGAGGAAGCTTATCATTACTCTGCCTGTGAAGAGGGTTCGTAAGGAACGGTTCGTAAGAGATATATATAAGGAGGATAGTGGTGTCGAAAGTGATCTTCGTGAAGAAATGCACTCTGGTGAAGGTGATTCGCAAATAACATTAAACGAAGGTAAAGATATTTTATAAAAATACATCATATTTTGCGCTTTATGAAGTTAGTGATAATTGTTTCTTTAATAGATCAAAAGCAAAAAGTTGCACCGGCCTCGCATTGCAATATAACACCATTTTTGAAGCCATCAATTCAATATATTTTCCCGAATTTTGATTGTAATATACTTGATGAAGTGATTGCCGTTATATTACACGTACGTAACATTGAAAACGGTTCAGTTGTACTTATCGAGGACGAAAAATATTTTCACGCAAAATTTACTTCAATTGGCGCTGGATATTACCCAATTCATTATTCGTTTTATTTTGAACTCGTGAAAGATAATAAAGTAAGCATTAAATCAATTGAACCAGAAGTATGGGATAATAACATAGTCCTGACATTACGTTTGGAAAATATTCAAAGTTTTGAAACTTACTACGCTGGAATTGATAAAGCTGAAGCAAAGCTTTTTAAAATACAGGAAAAATTTATAACCAATACAGTTAAACAATTGAAGCCACTTGAAAAGCGTTCTCAGTTAGATATTTCGGTTGAGCGTCCGAAAAATGAAAATTCCGTTCAAATTGAAATAAAGTCCAAACATTTAAATGACTTAAGTTTTCAAAAAGAAGACGACTACGATACTCCAAACAAAAAATGTTCTCAACAAATAAATAAAAAAATGAAGAAAAAAAGTGGAAAGCGGCGCTCGTTGTCCGAATCTGCTTGCGATGATATTAAACAATTTCAACAAAAAGGAATAAGTGCTCTGAGTGCCAAAAATAAGCTTGAAACAAAATGCGAATCAACAAACGATCATGATGAATATTCCAAAGAGACTTTGGATTCGTCACCGAAACGTGTAATATCTGGTGGGGGTTGTTCTACTCAAGTACGCTTTCCTCGTAAACAACGAAGTTTTTCCGAGTCTCGAGACAACATGACTCCTTCCTTCAAAGGAATTCTAAAACATTATAGTCGCTATTCTCATATCATTAGCGATAGCTGTTCATCTATTGACGAGCCGAGCTCGTACTCGTGCTCCATGGATGGGGGTCTCCGTTTCGCACAGTCGTTTAGTGGTATTCCCGAAGAAAGCTCCCCACCTCAATATCTTTCGGAGAGTTGCAAAAAGACTGTTAGATTTAATGAAGTCATTAAAAAACAAGTTTTTCGGTAAGATTTCAATTTTTTTCATTCGTTTTACTATGTTAAGGGTTCTGTATCTAAGAATACTATACGAAATCCTAGCAAGAAAAGCTAGATATAAGACTAAATTAGTTTTAAGGTATTAAGTTTCTTACCCTCAATATTGGGATATTGGGAGTTGATACTTAAGCGGTGTCATCATTCAAGAAGAATTAATATATATAATTGCGGCTTATCTAATTGTCAAATTAAATGTAATATTCAATTATAACAAAATTTTATTAACTCGTCTTTAAGTCGTCATTAGCACAATTCGTAATCTGTTGATCAAGTCGTTGAAATTCTCACAACTAATGGCCTGATCAGGCTGATACCGAGCTAGGGATACGAAGTTGCAAAATTCAAAATAAAAAAACACCGCTACATTTGAAATAATTGCGATAACTTTTGATAGGGTTAAATTAGGAAATTGTTAAATATGGATACATCCCCGTAACGTGTTGAATTAGTGAACCCACTTCAAAAACAATCATCACAACAAAATATCGCAGGAATGTTTCGTAAAGCTCATCATGAAGCACCTTTCTGCCCAGCTTGTGAATTTAATGAATTTGTCTCCACATTTCGCCACCTGATAATGAGAAACAAATAGACAGTGGACGAACAATCAAAAAGTAATGAGGGAACCCGGGAAAAAAGATCACGAGGTAGAAATAAAAGGCTGCATCGTAGAGGGGAGGATAGTATAAGGATGAACATAGAAGAAATGGAACAGAACAAGGAATCATGGAAGAAACACAATTGTCATCATTGTCTCTTGCCATCGTCATCTGAAATTACATTTCCTTCCAAACGATAGGTTGTAACATCTTCTGTACCGGCGTCATTTTCTTCGTATTTCATCGAAAATGGCTGACTAATGCTTGAAACCGTGGACCACGTTTATTTTCAGCAATCGGCGACAAATATCTTTTGTGTGACAAATATCCTGGGCTTTTGGTTTCTCACAATGAAAACCTTAATTGGCCGACGAAGTTATGCGATTTGAGACCATTCAAATTTTTCAACGATCTATGCTCTTGAACAAAATATTAGAACTCTTAGGCTAGTCGTGCACATACGATTTCCGTCGCACGACTATTCAGTTGCAAAAAGTAGAACACATAACGTTGAATATGAAAGGGCGCACATGACACCTGCCAATCGCAGCGTTTAAAAATCTGCAATTTGTCCCATTTTTCTGGCGACGCGAATGTCACAAGGTAAAATAAATCATACGTATTGGCAAGTGTATTCACACACTTGCGATTTAAATCGCTGCGATTAAAAAATCGTAATCGAAACAAGATATGCACTTGCGATTTTCGATTTGCGATTATTTAGTCGCAAGAAATGAAACATACAGGTTTTAATATGAAGACACAAAAAAATACAGTTTGTTTATCGTTGCGGTTATTTGTTATTTGGTCGCTTATGAGTGCATTCACTTTAAAAAATGTGTATAACATATAATTTTTAGGACTGAATAGTCATTCGACAGAAAACCACAAATGCGTGCATAATCAGATTTTCGTTCGACCACAATTTTTTAATCACATGTGCGCACCTGGCCTGATTTGCGAAATGTAGTCGCAATTATGAGAAAATGTGATAAAATTTTTATAAAAAGAATGAAGCAAAATTATCTTTCTGTTGATTTAAAACGACAACCCTTTTTGATGATCCTATGCCTGTTTCAAATAGGAACCCCGCAAAAGCACTTTATTCTACAAACGTCACCAACTTCATTTTGACCAGGTCAGATTTCTGCCAGCCATCTCCACCTAATCTACGTCGTCTACCCACTACGTCTCGTACCTACTTGCATTTCGAGTTTGATAGGAATAAACTTATGTTATTTTACAGCTACCCCAAAGAATTGATGGGTCTGGGGGGAACCAAATAAACATTTTAAAAAATGTTACAACAGTATGGAAAAAACAGGCCATTCATTCATTTGCAAAGTTCAACTGACGACTAGATTAAAGGATAGATGTAATCAACCTTACTGCAATTCGCTTTATTTTCTGCGAGGTTTCTGCCGTTAGATGTTAATTACTCACTTATTAAGTTTACATTAACGTGTGGAGGTGTGTTTTTTTAATGTTAATTTATAACAATAACTGCTCGTATTTACAGTAGAAGAAAATAATACAGTATTATCCGTATTTCTCTTCAAAGTGAAGATATGTAAATATTTAAAATTTTTAATTTTTTTATTTAAAATTTGAATAGTGGATTTTTAGCATTCTTGTTCTTATAATGGTTACTTGAACACATCCTGATAATTTTTTTTTATAAAATGCAATAACAAAAACTTTTAACCTATTCAACTAAATAACATATTCTTCTCAATTTCAGATTGGACTCGAGTATCTTAGGCCAACGAAAGAAGAATCAAAAAAAAAAAAATAAAAAACAACGTGCACTTCAGCGTCGTAATAGTGAAGGTGATTCGGCCGATTACGAAGACAATAAGGTACAACCAAATACGTACATATATTGAAAGTCGCTAATTTATACTTTACATAGAGCTAACTTCGTTTAAATAAAATTTAGTTGGGTCCCTTTTCCACTTCTATGCAACACCTTAGATGCGGTTTTTCTTTACTGCGTCGCCCCTCGGGGTTGGAATCGAACACTCATCGGGCCCAATCAGTGATTACTATTCCAATTTTGATCTTTTCTGGATTTACATAACCCAGCGTTTGATCGTAGACCCCGAACCAAATCAATGTTGTTGATCTCTTATATGGGCACAGATATGAGCAAGGATTGTACGCATATTTTTTTTCTCAAAACGGCCAAGTACCTTTCCATCCGGATAAGGTCCATGCCTCTGCACCCTAGAGGAGGACGGGTATGATTCAGTCTTTCTTAAATGCCTGGGGTTTTACGTAGATGTCTCTATTTCCTATTTGCTTCTTGAGAACAAGAGTTATGGTTACCAAAGGTAACGTTTTATGGCAACCTAAACGCACGAGTGTTTCTTCTCCATCCATGCAGGTAGTAAAATTAAAAATTATAGTTTAAAAAAACTAAAAAACACGCTTTTAGATATGATCAACTAAAAAGTAACAAATAATTCTTAGCATAGGAATAAAATTACTGCCGAGGAAATTAATGTCACCGTTCTAAAAGCGTGGGGTGCTTTGTATTACATTTTTAAACTAACTCTGCATTTCGGAATGAAACTAGTGAAAAATTATAACGATTGATATTGAGCAGGTAATTATATAGATATAAACCGTTATAATTTTTCACTAGTTTCATTCCGAAATGCAGAGTTAGTTTAAAAATGTAATACAAAGCACCCCACGCTTTTAGAACGGTGACATTAATTTCCTCGGCAGTATTTTTATTCCTATGCTAAAAATTATTTGTTACTTTTTAGTTGATCATATCTAAAAGCGTGTTTTTTAGTTTTTTTTAAACTATAATTTATTTTTCGCTTTTTAGTTCGATTTGTTATAAAACAACCGTCTTTAATATGTATGTATGTTTGAGTACAGACGTGTCAACAGTTGCATCTCGATTTAGAAACATATTAAACGATTTCTATGTTGCATTATATGTGAACATTTTATAATATTTTTTTCCGAGTATATACAGGGTGTCCCACGAGCAGTGTGCCAAAAAGCTAGAGCGTGTAGGTCTGGTCAAGACAAGAAAAAAATCGTATGGGAGGGGGGGGTCTATTCCCCCCCCGTTTAGCCGGGAGGGGCAATTTTCTAAAAAATTGACTTAATTTGGAAAAAAAATTATTAAAAATCACCAGTTACATCCACAATGCCGTGATATACTTTTTTGTAAAGCCAGAAACCTTTTCTTTTATCATGTTTTTAAACGAAGCTGTTTTAAGGAATAGTTTTTGAGAAATTAATTTTCAAACTCAAAATTTTGAAAAAAAAATGAAAAAAAAAATGTTCCAACTATTTTTTTTCAAAATTGTATGTAATTAAGTACTAATTTTTTTTCAAAAATTCAATTCCCTAGTTAGTTTTTAGTTAAAAACAGAAAACCAGATGTAAAAATGTCTTGTAGTTTTTGAGAAATTAAAAAAAAACCCGAACCATTTTTTTCTAAGAAAAACCTTTTTTTGGTTTTAACGCGGCTGGACTTGTAGCAAATTAATGTATGAAACATTGACCTTTTTTTTATTATTTTTAAAAAATTCGGAGTTTTATGAGGATACAATAAAGGACACAGTATTGGAATATCCCTGGATTAATCCTTTTTTTTCATTGATAATGCCTGAAAACTGACCTGCCAATTTCGTCTGGGTCCGCCCGCCGCCGATGGGTTCTACCCGCTAGGACCTTAAGACAATAAAACCGCAATTTTTGGATTTGGTCCGACGTAATCCCTCCCTTAGTACAAGGAGGATAGCTATTATGCTTGGAGTGCCCAAATCTAGAGTATGGAGAGTGCTTCATACCGAAAACTTACACCCGTACCATTTTAGGCCAGTTCAGGAACTCACCTCAAACGACAAGTTTTTGAGAGCAGAATTTTGTTGATCATTACTGCTTCGAGATGAAACTGAACGAAACTATTTTGCAAAGATATTCTGGACGGATGAAGCACAGTTTACCAGAGATGGGATTACTAACTTCCACAACACAATTTGCATCATTGGAGTAACACCAATCCACACAACAAAAAACAAAATAAATCACAACATCGCTCTAGCTGTAATGTTTGGCTTGGTATTGTTGGACAAACTGTAATCGGGCCCCGGTTTTTGAATGCCGTTATTAATGGAGAATCATACCTGCAGTTCCTACGAGACCTTTTGCCCGATTTGATGGACAAAGTTCCTTTGGCCATAGTAGATAATTTAATCTACCAGCAAGATGGAGCACCAGCACACTACAGCTTACGGGTTAGAAACTGGCTGGATGATCATTTTAGTGCCCGTTGGATCGGCAGAAGGGGCCCCACGGCATGGCCACCTAGATCACCAGATTTAACTCCTCTAGATTTGTATGTGTGGGGATTCATGAAGAATTATGTTTACGAAGTGGAAATAGTATCTTTGGAACAACTGAAAGAACGGATTGAAGTCGCTGGAGTCAAATTGCTTGACTTATATGAAGGAGATATAATCTTTGCCTTCTAAAAAATCGGGATCATATTGAAAATTGATTATAATAAAACTCCAAAGTTTTTAAAAATAATAAAAAAAAGGTCAATGTTTCATACATTAATTTGCTACAAGTCCAGCTGCGTTAAAACCAAAAAAAGGTTTTTCTTAGAAAAAAATGGTTCGGGTTTTTTTTTAATTTCTCAAAAACTACAAGACATTTTTACATCTGGTTTTCTGTTTTTAACTAAAAACTAACTAGGGAATTGAATTTTTGAAAAAAAATTAGTACTTAATTACATACAATTTTGAAAAAAAATAGTTGGAACATTTTTTTTTTCATTTTTTTTTCAAAATTTTGAGTTTGAAAATTAATTTCTCAAAAACTATTCCTTAAAACAGCTTCGTTTAAAAACATGATAAAAGAAAAGGTTTCTGGCTTTACAAAGAAGTATATCACGGCATTGTGGATGTAACTGGTGATTTTTAATAATTTTTTTTCCAAATTAAGTCAATTTTTTAGAAAATTGCCCCTCCCGGCTAAACGGGGGGGAATAGACCCCCCCTCCCATACGATTTTTTTCTTGTCTTGACCAGACCTACACGCTCTAGCTTTTTGGCACACTGCTCGTGGGACACCCTGTATATAATATCACTTTTCGCACACTAAACGACCTTCACCAACCGAATCGTACTTTGAAATGTCAACCGAATTTGAAGTTTCCCTCAGTACGAGAGAGTTCCTAAACATTTTCTCAATGCATCCACCAATGAACGTGTCTACTCTCAATTTGTGAATGCGTGAACCTCAAAATGTAAATGTGTAAGCTCCGATATGTGAATATATGTACTGTCAACAGATCAAAAAGTAGAAAGTAGCTCTACTTTGTTCGTTGAAGTTCATCCATTCGTCGGCTATGGGCCACTTCCCATAAGAATGTGTATAGGTATGTACATATTCTATTTTGCTCTCAATTGAAATCAACGGAGGTTGGATCAACGGATTCTAGCTCTATCTCTCTTACTCTCATGCAAAGGATCCCAAAAGAAATTCATGAATCCTGGCGAACCTAATCAGGATAATTGGATATTTTGTTCGAATTATTGTATTGTCCTCGGTCTTTGACAAGTGTGCAAAGTTTAAACCAAATCTGATCACTTGAAGTAGGGCAAAATCGACCCCAAAGAGTCAGTTACAAACATACAGGTGAAACTAATAAAAGCGTATTAAAAATTACTCTATCAAATTGGAGTCCTCGTAGGAGGTAGTTTGAAATCGGCCCTAAAGGACTATCTACATTCCTGTTCAATAATATGTGCAGTTATGTCATTATATGGTATGTTTGGAGCACACATAAAGGTCCTGACGGTCTCTGGTGACTGCAGCTGTCTGTTAAATTTTGTTGATCTTACTTGTCCGAAGACCAAAGACACGGTGTGCACCTTTCCTTTAAAATTGATGCTCCAGGTTTAAAAACCCGAGTGAGTTTTTCTTGGACTCCCCAAGGTCATGATTACTTGAAAAGAAATTTAAATAAAATATTGTAATTTTTATTTTGAGACCTTTAGGCTAACTTGATTTGCACCTCTAAAATACTGTAAGCTTAAATCTTTACAAAGGTTCTCTTAGCAATTTTATTATTGTAGTTAAAGAATCAGTTTTAAGGTGGTTATTTTTTTTAATTTCTTCAAAATATGTTGGCAAGTCAGCATAAAGCCAAGGTTGAATATATTTTGTAACAGAGCCAAGATAGTGCGCACGAACGCCCGAGCACATTAACGAAACAAGATTTTGGGATGATTACCCTTAACGAACATTCGGTTCTGACATACTCGTCTTGTTCCTGTATTCTGTTAACGTGTCGTGTGTATGCAGAGTCAGTAGTGTGCTTGTAATAGCTCCGCAAAAATTTAATTACAAAAAAAAATAGAATTCGTGAAAATGAAATTGTAATAATAATTATTACAATATACCTATATATAAGAGATAGTGAACTTTGGAAAGCTTCAGTTTTTTGTGGGTGATATAAAAAAAAATCATGTAAAATACAAATGATCAACAGCGGAAATTGAGATCAACGGAAAAATCTACCAACGTTCTCGGTTCCGCTTCTCCTGCCGTTTCAAGCACCATTAAACTATGGGAAAAGGTTGACGCTCGATTAGAGGCACTGCACACAAAATTCAACGAGTCTATCTGACAACTAAGAGCAGAAATTAACCTCATGCACCAGAGTCTATTAGATCGTCTTTCAGCAATTGAATCTAAATCAGCTGCGCTAGAAAGAGAGTTAAATGAAAGACTCTGTTCTATAATTCATTCCGTTTTTACATGCAAAAACAGAATTGACACAATAGAAAGTAATCTTTGCCGCGTTGATGCTCTGGAAAATGACATTTCCGCTATAAAAATGCAGTCACAATAACGACAACACGCAACTTAAACAGCAAACTGATTCTCTTGCCCGAAAACTTATTGCTGGTGACCTAATTCTGCATGGGGTTCCGTATACAAAAAATGAAGATTTGTATGCTATTTTTGCCAAGTACTGCGAAGCAATCAACGTAGATGTGCCAAGAACAAACTTTATTTTTCGTACGAAACCGGTGGGCAGTTCAGCAAACAGTGTTATAATTATTAAGCTTCCTCACGAACATCTCAAAATCAAGGTTCTAAGATCGACAGCCGCCTACTGTAAACAAAATGCGAAATTGGTTAGCCTTAGTGCTCTCGGCTTTGATAGTGCCAAGTTTGTACGTGTGTATGAAAGTCTCACACAGCAAAATCATACCCTTTTCCGGAAAGCGAATACACTTCGCCAAAGAAAAATGCTCCACTCAGTGTTTACGAGAAACGGGAGAGTGTTTGTTAAACAAAGGCCTACGGAAGAACCCACACCTATCATCGACGCATTCTCTCTGAAGCAATTTGAAAATACTTCCCGGATCATCTCTCCTGATTTTGCCGCCGCTGAAGATGCTGTCTCCGATTAATGTTGAGCTGTTACCTCTCCATCAATCGTACGTCTCTTATTATCATTACTGTTTTTCTTTTGTTATATTTCCTTTATTTGCTTTACGTACTTTGTTTTTTTTTTTCTTTTTTGTCAAAATCAGTGTTGCCACTTTTAATTTATTCACCTATTATATGTTAAAAGTTTAATCCATCTTGATGCACTTCTCTTTTAATTCTTCTTAGTTTTAATTATTTATTATATGTGTAATTTATTAATTGAATTTTTGAGAAGTTTTGCGAGCTTTCTTATTTTCAAAATGCCCAAGTTTGCTCATTATTTTGAGTCTACACATCAATATTTATTTCTTAATGTAATTCGTTTTTTAGTTATGGTGCTGTTTCAGTTTTTGATCGCGGTTTTCGGCGTGTTGGCGTATAAAAAAATTCATTTATCATGAATCTAAACCACCCTGACAAAATCAGGTGTGTTCTCAATGCGATGTGTGTAGCGAATTCAGGGTTCAAGATATGTCACATTAATGCTGGTAGTATTCTATGCAAATATACTATCCTTTATCAAATCTTCAGCATGTCAAATCTTCACAAAGTGTTCAATTGCCCGGCTTCAATTTGTTTAGAAATGACCATATGGATAGAATTGGTGGTGGAGTATGTACATATGTATATTTCGAATAGGCTTAAAGCTAAATGTATATGTAGGTATAGTAACCCTGAAATACAATTTCTCTGTGTGGAAGTGTGTAATGGTACGGAAAAACTACTCCTTGTAGTTGTTTATTCTCCACCTAAGTGTTTTAATGGCGAAACCATAACAGAACTTGACGAGGTGTTAACAAATTTGGGCGCAAAATATGACAAAGTCTTAATTGGAGGCGACTTTAATGTAAATTATTTCAAATGCAATAATATATGTATCTAGTCTTTTTCGTTACTTCTGTGATAAAAATGGACTTTCAATACTAAATACTCGTTATCCCACATGTTTTCAGTCCTTTACTAATTCTTCGCTAATTGACTTTTTCTTAACTAACACATTATCTAACATTATATGTAAAGACCAACTGACACCAACTAGCGAATTTATACATGACTTATTGTTTTGTTCCGTACATTTTAAAATTATCCGTTCCAACTGCGTTTCCAGTTTTAGTTATAGATCGTTTAATAATTTAAACATCTGCGAAATTGTTGAAAATTTCTATAATTTAAGTTGGTCGGACGTGTACCAAGTATCCGATGTTAACACCAAAGTTGAGATTTTAAACAGCAATGTCAAGCTCTTGTTCGATTCATTCGTTCCAGCCAAGTCGAAACAAATTAAACCTTCGCACGGTCCCTGGTATTCTAATCAAATTAAAATTCTCATTCAAGAAAGAGAGTTATTTTACAAGCGTTATAAAAGAAACCCGACGCAGATTAATAGAAGACAATACTATGTGGCTCGTAACAGGGTAAACAAACTCATTCGATGCTCTAAGCGAAAATATTATGCCAGCAAGCTTGACCCAAAAATGAGTTCAAAGGAGTTGTGGAAGAATTTGAAAGGCCTGGGGGTCACAACGGATAAAAAAATCTCTGCACTCTCTGTCCAAATCTTGTTAGCTCCTTCTTTAAGCCTGATATTAATTATTTACCGAGATTTGAGCCTGCTTTTAATTCTATAGTCTCCGGTGCCACCAGCCGTTTCTCGTTTGAATGCGTTAATGAATGTGACGGCATTAAAGCATTCCAGTCTATTAAGTCAAACGCTTCAGGATCAGATGGGATTAACCCGAAATTCGTAAAAATACTTCTTCCTCACCTACTTCCCTATATAACACATATATTTAATTTTTGTATATACAGCTGTCAACTCCCTGTCAAAAGGAAGGCAGCAACTATTGTTCCAATTCCCAAAAAAAGCTGCCCTCAAACCCCGCAGATTTTCGTCCTATCAGCATGCTATGTTTCTTATCAAAATTTTTTGAAAAAATGCTGGTCAACCAGATTCAGCAGTATCTTAGCACTAACAAGCTGCTATCAAGTTGGCAGTCTGGTTTCCGTACCACAGTTGTGAAACGGCGGTTCTGAAAGTTACAAGCGACCTAAGATCGGCGGTAGACACTGGTGATATAGGGATCTTAGTCCTTCTTGACTTTTCTAAGGCATTCGACTGCATTGACCACTCAACCTTACTTTTAAAACTGAGAGACCAATTTTACTTCTCCCCTTTCTCTCTAAGATTGCTTCAGGGTTACCTGAACAATAGAATTCAGCTTAAGCTTAATCCCTCCAAATCATCGTGTCTTATTTGCTCGCGTGGAACTGTTGACTCTTCAGAATTCCCTCCTGTTGTGCTAAATAATATTGTCATTCCATTCGAAAAGTGTGTAAAATATCTGGGTTTTCAAATAAACAGTTCTCTTTCGTGCTGTGATTCAATTAGTGAGACTATTAGAAAAATATATACTGCATTGAGATACCTTAGACACTCCGCCTATCTGCTGGCATCGGCTATAAAGCTACGTCTGTTTAAGTCACTTATTATGCCCTATTTCATGTATAACAACTCCGTGTATCCTCATCTTGACAGCGAGTGCACAAGAAGAATAAATGTAGCATTTAATGACTGTATACGTTTTATATACAATGTTCCTCGTTTTCGTAGTGTGTCTTACCTCAAAAGTGGTGTTCTGGGCCTAAATTGAAATCTGTTTTTTATCCATCGTAACGTTTTAAAATTACATAACATTATTCATCGTAAATGACCCGATTATCTACATAATATGTTGATTTTTGCACACTCAGCTCGTGGCTTAAAGTTAATCATTCCACGTTTCACGCATTGTATTGGAGAACACTCCTTTTATGTGTCAGCGATTCGTGCCTGGAATCGTCTTCCACACGGATTGCAGACAATTAACTCAACCGCCGATTTCCAAAAAAAAACTTTTTAAGCATCTCTCTGAAAACAGTACCACAATCTAAAAATGAACTTAAAACAAAACTCATTTACATACAACAAATGTATTTTTGCTTTACATTCTTTTAAATATATATATATGTCTTTTCCCTATATTTTATATTTTATTTACTTATTTTTGTTATTATACTATTAGTTATCTACTTACTTATTTTTATTTATACATTTTTTTTTCTCGGTCTACATTATGTTTCTTCTTATATGCTTCTAAAAGATCTAAATCTTGTAGCATTTTGTTAATTTTTACCAAATAAATAATAATAATAATAACGAATGATTAACAAAATCTCCTGAGCTATCATCACATATCAAGATTTGACCTTTTTTTTTCATATAAAAATAAGCTATATTTGAAACGGCATTATTACAAGGTTTAATTTTTTGCTTTACGCAGTACGAAAATTGTTAATTGATGATTTTAAATTAAATAAATTCATTACTGCATTTTTTTGGTTTTATAAAACAAAAAAAAAACTAAAAAATTATTTTACTAAATCATGGGTACTACTACAAATTCACATATCTACCTATATATATAGAAATGAATCAATATTTCCTCGGTGACGCTTACTGAACCGATTTGACTAATTTTTTTCTTAAAAGTTCGCATCAATTTAATGAAGGTTTTTACGTACAGAAACATGGGGTAGTTAATTAAATTATGAAGTGCATACGACAGTTTGGTGTACTTCGAAACATTCACGCATATGTTACGGGCAATTAATATAATCCCTTAATGCGTAAAATCGGCACAATGGCTATGCCACCAATAAGGTGGTCCAATTTAGATCGTAAAACACGTCATGCAGCATCTCAAGTAAATTATCAAGCTAATCAAACTTCAGAGCAACGCAGAGAAGGAAATGAAATTGAACGGCGAGAACCATCTTTTGTGCTCATCGAGCTGCATTTCATTTCAACGTGGCAATTGATTACGGTGCACATAAACCGTTGTCATTGGATCGGTTAACTTTAAGTGTCCACATTGTAAAGCGCTTAAATACAAAAATGAAGCACCAGTATTATGCTGCGCCAGTGGCAAGATCGAATTAACGTGATGTGAAACAACAGTTCGGTGAAAAGACCAATTGTGGAACAATTGCAAACCTTTTTTCCATCAGCACAATAAGTTCATTGCATTATTTAAAACCGCATTGGACCGATGATTACAAAATTGTAATCAGAGCCGATAAAATACCAACAGGACAACACCGAAACATTGCTTGGTTAGAAAAAACGTTGATGTCAACGAAATGAATTTATAAATTCAAAATAAATTTCTGCCTGAACTGATCATATATAAATTCCAACGGAATTTTCAAACTCACTGGAAATGCCCAGATTATCGTCTCATAATCTGAAATTGAAAATTGGATCGGTAATCAATACCTTGCGAAATATCAATCAACCACGTTTTTGTAATCGGTTGGCAATAAGGGGCAATACAAAGGAGAAGTTGTCTCAATCCCACGCAATAAATTGCATGGTTGCAATAGTACGGTTTGCATTCGCAATATCAATAAATAATAGCAAGGAAAATCATTGAGTGTTTGCGGCATTATTCTGGAAAATCCATGGTTTTCACATAGTCAATTACACGTCACCTGTTCCTATGGTGCAAAATCCTAACAATTATTTCTTTCCGCGCTATACAATAAACCAAAAAAATGTTGTCTACCAAAAAGCACTTTAATAGAAATTGTAACTTTCATTTGTAAATAAAATTTTTTTTATAGTTAAGTTATCGTAACTTCAGATGAAAATTATTGACCAACAAAACATTGATTCATTTTTATATATTACAGATATTTTTTTTTAAGAAAATCAACAAATCAACAACATTTTTTTTTCTATTTTTTAGCTAAGAGAGATCAAAAAGAACGACGTCTGTCGGGTTAGCTAGTAATATTATAATCACAAAGTCACTTGTTTTTTTTAATGCGCTTTTCGGGCGTACGGAATATTCATTTATTAAGTTTACATTACGGATAGATTTGAATTTTTGAATTTATCACAAATTAAAGTTTTCACTATTCAAATTATCATGAGTAACGTTTCCAGTTGTACACAAAACGGCAACAATAGACGAAACATAAACCATAAAATGAAGCAAACTGTCATTTAGTTAGCTCGATTAAACGGCTTACATTTGAAAAAAGATGTCCATTAAAAACTTCCAAAATTCTTACCTTTTGAGCCAACATCACTAATGAACAAATGCCCTATGCCCTGCCAAATACAAATCATAATTTAGAATGAATTCTTCGATGTTTCATTAACTTGTTTATCATTTCATCATATTATCATTTTATTAAAGAAAAATGTAGATTAAAAAAAAGCCGTTTCTGACATCTTTTACAACTGTGAGCTCAAATTTGTAACTCAGTGCGAAAATGAACCAACAATTTTCTTTTGTTGTCAAAATATAAATGTACTTCAATATAATGTTCTCGTATAGTCAAGTCAAAGTCGCTGTGATAAATTGTATGCTGTCTGAAACATTAATATGATGGGTACGGAAAATTTGTTCACCGGCAGGAATCGTGGCGTACATCCTTTTTTTTCAGGACAAAGCGGTTAGCATACAAAATATATACAAGGCTAACCTCATGATATGCGAATATTAATAGTTTTCCATGTAATACAGGTGGAATTTATAAATAAAATTTATGTGAGTCATATTGTAAAATGTTCGTACCTTCTACATTGTACCTCATGTTATTTCTTGTTTTTTTCCTTCGAACGGCTAATTATATAAACATAGTATACAAGGCAAACATTTTTAAAGAAAGAAAACAAAATCTACATACAGTCTGTCACATAATTGTTTGCAAAAGGAAAAATTGTTTGCAATTTCATCTGAAATGTTAAAATTTATGGAAACCCATTGCTTTGGCATTTTTTTCTCTTCATAACTTTATTAATAATCTTATTCTCAATGACTACAACAAAAAAAAATACCAAAGTTCAAACAAGAATGCCCGAAAATAGCAAAAATAAAAACATCTTCATATTTTAATCTGTCAAATAATTGTTTGCAAAATGCAATCATAACATAAAAGAAAACGAAAAAATAAAAATTGTCCTAATATTTAGTGTGCCCACCATTGGCATCAATAACGGCTTGTTGCCTTCTTGGCATTGATCGAATTAGGTGTTCCATATCGTAACAGTCCGGTAGCTTTTTCCACTTTTTCTGGATTATTTTAACTAGTTCGCCTTGTGATGTGGAAGCCCGCTTTGTAACCCTCTTTTTGAAAAATGCCCATAAATTTTCAATAGGGTTTATATCGGGACTTTGCGCGGGTGTATCGAGCACTTTGCTGCAGTTGTAAAGTCACCAGGTCCTGCACAAGAGTGACTTGGGCTTCGGGTCATTTTCCTGGTATAACTTTATTGCACCTATTGAGGGTTTTGGGGATTAACAAACCCGAAACTTGCAGCACTTTTGGACAGTTCATTTTGGAGGTTGTCCAAGTAATACTCGTTGGTCATTGTATTGGTGAAATACCTCACTTCTCCGACGCCCTTGGATGAAATGCATCCCCACATTATGACGGATAGTTTGCCAAACTTTATTGTGGGGATAGTTTTTTGTTTTTCAAAGCTGTATTTGGTTTCCGCCATACAGTTTGAGATCCCTCGTTGTAATGCAACATAATTTTTGTTTCATCACAAAAAATTACATCATTCCAGTACTCTGGGGGCTGTGCAATGTAATGCAGTGCAAAAGCCAGACTTTCAGTCACATTTGTTTCGGAGAGTAACGGTTTCTTGCGGGCTATTGGCGACGATTTTCACTAATATCATGACCAAGGGGTATTACTTGGACATACTCCAAAATGAACTGTCCAAAAGTGCTGCAAGTTTCGGGTTTGTTAATCCCCAAAACCCTCAATAGGTGCAATAAAGTTATACCAGGAAAATGACCCGAAGCCCAAGTCACTCTTGTGCAGGACCTGGTGACTTTACAACTGCAGCAAAGTGCTCGATACACCCGCGCAAAGTCCCGATATAAACCCTATTGAAAATTTATGGGCATTTTTCAAAAAGAGGGTTACAAAGCGGGCTTCCACATCACAAGGCGAACTAGTTAAAATAATCCAGAAAAAGTGGAAAAAGCTACCGGACTGTTACGATATGGAACACCTAATTCGATCAATGCCAAGAAGGCAACAAGCCGTTATTGATGCCAATGGTGGGCACACTAAATATTAGGACAATTTTTATTTTTTCGTTTTCTTTTATGTTATGATTGCATTTTGCAAACAATTATTTGACAGATTAAAATATGAAGATGTTTTTATTTTTGCTATTTTCGGGCATTCTTGTTTGAACTTTGGTATTTTTTTTTGTTGTAGTCATTGAGAATAAGATTATTAATAAAGTTATGAAGAGAAAAAAATGCCAAAGCAATGGGTTTCCATAAATTTTAACATTTCAGATGAAATTGCAAACAATTTTTCCTTTTGCAAACAATTATGTGACAGACTGTATCTAAAAGAAATTTTTACTACACCCATTATTATATATTCATTTACTAATTAATTCAAATTTATATTTGCAGTCGCCATGTAATGATCATCAATTCCTTAACAAGGGCCCCAATGAAAATAAACATACAAAAAATAATAAGGTAGCTGATGCATTTACTTATGAGGATGATATAAACAGGACTTCAAAAGATTGCTGCAACGAATCGGAATTATCTGACCCGGACTTTAAAAGCACTCTCATGTTCGATATAGATATATAAAATCGAAAAAACCTTGTTATAAAAAATGACTGTGTTTCGTACAAATAAATAATAATAAAAAAAGAAAAGAAAAATGTCATTAAGATAACCCAAGTTATAATATTAAAACACACAAATATAAAAGAATAAATTCAAAATTCATTAAATGCATTCGACCTTAAGGGAACATTTGTTTTTAGTTTCTTGTTATTAGTAACATTTGTAGCTGCTAAATATGACTGACAGATTTCATATCTCAGTGCAAAGAAATTTCTTCTGTGTATCATATATCAGAGATTAAATGAATATTGAAAGTTTTCCCGCAATTAGCTTACAAGTTCGAATAATGCGTCTTGAATGTACGAGTACGCGAGACTGCCTCCTTATAAAATTAGTCAACACTTAAGCTAAAGCAAAGTTTTTCTTTAAAAAAAAGCATCGGAAAAGTAATTTGTGTGGACTTCGCACATTTTTTTTTTTAATTTAACAACAATTGCAATCGATTAACAATTCGAATATTAATTATTATTTATTCCAAATTTAATATAAAAATATACAAATTCATCCTGCATTTAAATGCCCATTGAAATGTTCCCAGATTAGTTTTCACTCATATTTTTTAATAATTTCAACAAATTTTTATACTATGATATTTAGCCAACATAATTTCTTTGATGGCAACATATATTTCATTTTGACCTCATTTACCCTTAGAGAAGCTTTATCCGTTTCTGCATCAGTGGTTCTGAATGCTTCACTGACTTCTTGTTCTGTTCGTCCGATTACATCAATTTCATATATGTATGTACAGAAGCAATTATGCAGACTATAATGCCTGTTACATATAACAATTTGTTGCCATACCTGAATAGTTTGATTCTTAACTAATTCTTAATCCACTATGACTAGAAGCCCGAACTACATCCCGGGCTGCTCTTTTCTCTTTTGAAAAGCGCATGTTTTAAAAGAATGCAAAAACCCTAATTTTTAAAGTTATGTCGTCTTGAATCGTGAACTAAAACAATCAATCTGCTTTGTGACCAAGTAAATACAACTTTTTCTTTTAGTAAAGAAGAATGTTTGTGAGTGATTCGGAATCAGTCTCATCGCATTGGGTTAAAACTAACAAGTCACTGCCGATTGTTTTGTGGTTGATATACCATATATACGTATTTTAATCTACATTAAATTTTAAGGGACACGTTTTTTTTTTTTGTGCCAATACACAATTTTTGGGGGGTAAAATGAGCTATTGTTTTAAGGATTCACATTTGAATTGAATTAAAGACCTTGGGGTGTGTCACTTGAAGACACTAGTACTGCGACCATAAAGATCTATTGTAAAAAAAACTAAAAACTATCTATTGTACCCCTTCTTTGATCTATGATTTGAGTGCTGCCTTCAAGAATTTGACAACTTCTCTTGATGGGATTTCTTGGAAGTGTTTCCCGGTTATGGTTGTGTTACCTGTCATTTTGAATCTTTCTCGGGCAAGGTTTAGGCAGGTGGTTGTGTGTGTAGTATATGTTCAATGGTTTCCTTTTCCTACCCACATAGCCTGAATAGTTCTGTGCTAATAAGACACATTTTATAATGGTGGTAGTTGCATGCCCCGTATCCTGTTAGTGTCTCACTAACTTTCGTAGCACTTTTAGTTCAGCTTTATTTAGTTCTACAGCTCTTTTGGCGCATTTGGGATTGTGATTCTGTTCTATGAAAGTTCTTGAATGTTTAATATCCTCCTGTCTGTTCCAGAATTGGTTCTTTTGTTTTATGATCCATTTGTGTAAGTGTAGGTTTATGTTTGAGCTGTCAAAAACATTAAGGGGAGGTGGCCCCGTAAAAGGTATCTGAGCACCTTTCTTGGCTTGTATGTCAGCCATTGTCTTCATGGTTTTCATGACTTGGCACCCAGATCAACTTTAATCTGTTGTTTACAGCCAGTTTGTTTTGTATATTGTGACATTCCCAGACAGCTTTAGAGTTTAATGTGAACCTCTTTAGTGCTTTCTATTTGGTATGGGGGACATCAGATCATTTACTCAAGTTAGTTCCCAGATGTTATCCACTTTTTTAAGAATTTCTAGATGTCCAACAAGGTCTCCTTTGTATTTGTAGGATTTTTAAGATTAACGCTGTTTGGCAGCTTCAGCCTGTATGACAGTGTATAATCATGGGATGTTTAGCTCATTTTTGGTATTATTTCCATAAACTTTACCTCTTCCTTTAAGTGGAATGCAGGTTTCTTTGATTTTTAAAGTTTGAAAATTATTTGTTTTTTTTTTAGTGAATCGAATTATGTGTGTTTTGCCGGGATTGATGGAGAGTCCTTCTTTCTCACACTAGTTATTTCCAGGTTATTTCTAGGACTCTTTGCATGAGATTTCCTCATGTTTTTCTTTCATGATTATGGTTATATCGTCAGCGCGATGGCTGTAAAGCCATTGTTATTAAGTACACAGAGAAGTTCGTCTACTAGAATTATCCATAGAATTCAGAATTCATAGAAGGTGCGGACAACCTCAAATAGTTCTGATTACTACCTCTGACTTTATCCACTTGATAATTAAAGGGTCTACCTTTCTTCTACAAAGTGCATTTGTTAAAGAATAATGAAATAAACAAATTGTAGTTTGTGGAGTGGTGCGTTCTCCAGTGTTTGTTTTATGACCAGTTCAATCAGTTTTTCTGTCATTTTCAGTAAAATATGAGGAGAGACTGATTGGTCGGTACGATTTGGGGTTTTCGGGTATATAATTGTTTATAAGGCTTGTCCGGATTATTTAAACCATAATAGCCTATAGCTTGTTGGGGGAGTGTATTAAAAGTGCAGGGAAAATACCATCCGGCCCAGGAGCTTTGAATGCTTTGAAGCTGTTAATAGCCCACTCAACTTTTTCATACGTTATGTATTTGCTTACGTTGGGATTTCTACAATTGTTGAAGATGACATTTGCTTTACAGTTTGTAGTGTTGGTTTTTACAATACACCCAGGAAAGTGAGTCTTTAGAAGTAGTGTCTGTAAAATTATGCATCAGATTACCATCCAGGTCTTTAAGTAGACCAAGTGAGTCGTGGTTGCCCTTGGAGAGCGCTTTGTAAACTCTTGCCGTTTCCGGTGAGTCCTTTAGGTTCTCGCTCTTGTATTGCTGCCGTCTTTTTGGCCCTGTTGAATTCTCGTCTTGCTGATC
The DNA here is from genome assembly GCA_958301585.1 of Merodon equestris. NCBI lineage: Eukaryota > Metazoa > Arthropoda > Insecta > Diptera > Syrphidae > Merodon > Merodon equestris. Next base: position 53,208,876 of record OY284417.1, on the reverse strand, counting down.
TTAATCTGCTCAGTCTCGAGTTCCATCAGGGCACAGGCTGTAGTGTTCTTTTCTTTAAATGGGCAGCTATTATGGTAGGAGGCTATCATCGTATTCGTAGGGAATTCAACAGAGCTGTCAAGTTTCTCGGGAGTATTTTTGTCTAGGTGTATTCCTAGTAATTTATTGTTAAATAGGGATTTGTACGTATCTAAGGGTGTGGCTCTATGTGATCTATAGCTCACCAGGGTTTCTTCTCGAGGACCCATTCTTATTTTGAATTTGATATGTCTGTGGTCTGAGAGGGAGGCTTCTTTAGAGACCTGCAATTCTTTGATCATGTGAGCTGCTTTGTTAGTAACTAGTGTAAGGTCTAGAAATTCCCTTCTTATGGAGTTTCGGAAGGTTGGTTCTTTACCTTTATTCGCAATATCCAGATTAGTATCTCCAAGAAATTCTAAAAGGAACTCACCACGTGCATTTTTATCGCTGCTTCCCCATAGTCTGCTGTGCTGTCGGCATTGGCATCGCAGCCTATGATTAGGTTCTTACCTTTCTCTTGACAAAATTTCATCAGGTCCTTTACAAGTTTTGGTGGTGCTTCATTATCGTCTCCCGGGAAGTAGGCTGACGTAATGACTACCTCTGTGTCTGCCGTACTGACGATAATTGAGACTGTGTCCCTGTCTGTGAATTCTGAGATTGTAAGGAATTTAATATTGCTGTCTATTATTATGGCAGCTCTGGGTATGACCGCCGATTTTTCGTGTATCAACTTACAGTTTTTAATATCTAATCCAGATATTTTGTTTTTGTTAATCCGGGGCTCTTGAATCAGCCCTAGATTAAATGTACCACCAGCATGTTTTTTGCTAATTTCAGCTGATGATGATTTAGTATGCTGGAGGTTGATTGATGGATTTTTATCATTATGCTGATTTGGAGGACGTTCCAGGCACGTCGAGGATCTCTAGGTCCTCATTGGATTTGTCCGAACTGGATATTTTACGGAGGCTGATTTGAGGTTAGTGTTTGGGTAGTTCTTGGCTAATACAGGCATTTTGGTAACTACACATGCCTCCTTGTAAGTAGTGCTTGGTTTTCTAGCACTAGGTGCTGTTGAGCCCGACTTGTTGGTGCATTGTCTTTTTTTGTATGTCGTTTCTGGAGGCATCTTCTCCTCTGATCTACGTCTTTATGGAGTCGGTTTGCAGCTCCTGATATTGGTTTTAGTGCCTCCAATTTAGTTAGTTCGACGCTTATACCTTTTTTTACAAGGTAGGCGAGCCTTTTCCTAGCGGCTCCGCTAAGCTTATTTTGCTTATCCTGGACACTTAATTTGTCCATTATGTATGTCTTGGATTAGGTTAGCAGTGTTTTGAGCGGAGGTATCAGGTACCTCTTCGTTCTTCGACTTCTGCTACACAAGACTTCTTCAGCCTTTTTGCTATTGGGACTCTAAGGGCTGTCCCCGTCTTTACTTGTTTTTGTTTGGTTCTGAAATGTTTGTTCCGACGAGGACCGAGAGTCTTTAATCATTCGAGCCAGAGCGCCGGAATAGCTCGCAAGTCCGCGTATTCGCGACTAGTTACCCACCGGCCAATAATCTTTCGGCATATGCTGTTCCACCTTGGATTGGGGGATTTAAGAACATAACCTTCTCCTCGCCCAACTAGATTTAGCCAACTATTCAGCAGAGACATGATCGTGATGAATTGGTTGCTACCGGCGATCACCAAGCGAAGGTACTTGTTGCACTGCCATGATTTGAAACAGTTATGGCACGTGCTCACTATGAGTTGGCTACATGTTGGTCACCTTGTTCAAAAACATGGCCGATCACCTAAGGATTCACATACTTCTAGTCGATATTTTTTCAAAAACCAAATGCATTATAATCTGCATGAAAAATGATGAAAAACGTGAATAAGTGCACATCTGAACGTGCCAGTTAATAACTATTTAGAAGGCTTGAAGTTACTATAAAATAGAAACTATTAGTCAAATTGCAATATGGATTTTAATGGACAACAACGACAACTTAACCGATGGTTCCCATAACTGACACTGCACCTTCTGAATTTTCTTATTCAGAGCGAAATTTACCCGAAAAATAAGTTAATAAATTAAGTTAAACGATGAGTATACATCACACCTCCTGCTGACCAGTGTCCCAAGTTGTTCCAAATTCAATTTATTATTTCACTTACCAATAAATACTTTCAAAACATTTTGACTGTATGGATGAGGTGCTCCCAGAGTTTAATGCTTTTAAGGAGAAGAAAATCTCCAAAATCTTTTGTTCAACCAAATTGAAGTAATGATTGGAACCAGATGGCATTGTTCATAATTAGAATGACGGCTAATTATACAATTTAGAGATTGAGTTAAGATCTATAATTTTATCACAGTTGCTCTTCATCGTTATGATAAAGGAATGGAATCTCACAACGAAACAGAGTAAAAGAATGTGGGTTCAAAACCAACAAGACCTTTGCTCAATAAACAAAATGTTAGAGAGGCTCTTAAGGATCTCTTACATCATCTACCTCTTTTAAAAGGAAATTGATTCTGATTTAAAAAGCAACAAAAACTGATCCCTAGGAAGACTAAGAAAACATGATGGCGGTAACATTTAGTGGTTTTTCAAATGGTGGACTTGGTCCTATCTTTTGAATAAAACAAAAAAATCAAATGCTTGCTTCTTCATACTGAGAAAAATATGCCTTTGATATGGATCTACTAGCAAGATAGTGACCCCAACTATGTAGCCAAAGTGGTGACTAAGTGTTTGATCAGCGCAATATATCGGTTTCGCCAATTCCCTCAAAATCGCAAAACATAAATTCTATCGAACATCTATGATTTGGAGAAAAGGTTTTCAAATAAGAAGACACCAACAATAAGCAGACGCTGTGGACGGCAATCCAAGAAGCTTGGTATGCTTCTTGGTAATGGTAATGCAGGCATCTTATCGACTCCATGCCAAAAAGTGATAAGGTCTGATTATGATATATGTATATGCATATTCTTTATGATTTATATTTCTTGCAAGATCCAGCAGAATATGGTTTTGAGAGCTGTCAATGTTGGTGTAATGTGTCGTTATTGACTGACCACTTAAAGTCTGATGCCACTAGAATATTAAAACCATTTTCTGTTTCATTGGTGACGTGAGGATGATCAGTAAATTGTAGACGAGGAAACCAGAAACCAACAACAACTGCCTCAGTAGCAACAACAACAGCCGCAGCAGCAACAACAACAGCAGAAACAACAACAACAGAAGCTACAAAAACGCCCTAAAAAGGAAGAGGTGCCACTCATCTTTACCTATACCACGGCCCTACGAGAGACGATAGATTTCTGTAAGTGAGCTATTGGTGTAGGTAATTTTCAGTTTAAATGTTTAGGCTAAAATGTTTTTCTCCTTCACACCGAAGGCCGAGGGGTTGCAGACGACGCTAATCAAAAGCGTGGAGTCGATAACAGACCCCGATGAAATACTCTCAAAGCTCAGTGAGTTCAAGAGTGACAACCTCAAATTCGTGGGGTTAACCCATTCTCCACGATGAGCTCCCGACGGAAGAAGCGAGTAATTCCCTTCCTCCTGGTGTAACTCACAGCAAGCTGGAGATGCAGAGGAGTATCACTTCCTTAGCGTCCCTGAATATCACTTGGGAAAAATTAAAGAGAACAGCGGGAACATTTTGCAATGTATCCGCTGCCAAAGATTCGGGCACGCCTCGTCGAACTTCGAAATACAGCCTCGACGCGTTAAGTGCGTTAAGTACCAGAAGAACGAGGAATGCGAACTTGGGAAAGACAAGGTGCCGGACAGAGAGCAGCTCGAGTGTGTCTTGTGTAGGAACCGAGGACACCCTGCAAACTAAGAAACCTGGCCCGTAAGCAGAAGTTCGAGGAGAAGCGTCCCTCAGGTCGCTTCCAAACAATAGCCGTCACACAGTTGACCTACGCCCAAATGGCGCCAGGTTCGGAAAAGACGGTACAAAGCCCCATGGCTGTTCCTAAAGCCTCAGTGCCTGTCTCTAAGCCACCGGCGGCCGAGGTGGATGTATGTTCGATCTTGCTCGCAATCCAAGGGGAGATTGGGCAGATCCAACAACAGATCCGCGAGCAGGCGACTCGAGTAGACAGTATCTGCATACCCTTAAAGATCCTCTCGATGAAGGTAAATTCACTAATAAGGATCGAGCGACGAGCCTGTTGCAACGCGAAAGCCCAGATGTACTCTTGGTTAGCGAAACAAAGCTAAACCAGAATCACAAAATCCGGCACAGTTCCTACAGAATAATTAGAAAAGACAAGTCCAACGCTACTTAAGGCGGGAGAGTTGCGATCTTCATTAAAATAACCTTAAACATAAAGATATAGCGGTGAAGTACGAAGGTTCCAGGTGCAAGAAGTCTGCATTGTGTGCTTTCCTCTCCGTAATGGACAGAAAATGTACATTTTAGCAACCTATGCACCTCAACCCAATATTTTTATCGCATAGTTCAAGACACTCTTTCGATCTCTGCGCTTGAACTCAAACATTTATACATTCTGGCCGGCGATTTAAATGCCAAACATAGTGATTGAGGAAATAACATTTCCAACACTAGGAGGAGCCTACTTAGTCATTGGTGGGTTCACTGAAGTCACTGATTAAATATCTCCAACAGTTAATAAAAGAAAATTACAGAATATCTGTAAGTTTGCACTGAAACAATATAATTCGTGTTGTACAATCCAACAGCGCGAGTATGTTCCCGCAAATAAATAAAATATTTCGGGGAAACAATCAGAACGACATTCAGGATCTGAAGCTTCCGAGACCGTCAGGCAATGAACGCCTGCTATGAACAGTTAGTATCGATCCAGAGAGCGCCATTCTGGCTAAAGACTTTTTCATGATAGAGGATCCTTGGGAGAAGGTGGCTATCTTCCGGGAAGTGTGCAAGGAGAATGATAGTATTCGCCCAAACCACGACCTGGAGAACAGAGCTTTATCACTTGTACCGGAAATCCGGGAATCTTTGTTTTACCAGGTCCAATGAACATTTCTTGGCAAATAATGTCATCGCCAGTGAAGGGGGCTAATACCCTGTTTATTTCGATAGAAGATCTCCAGATGTAGTCGTTTTAGATAGATAGATAGATTTATTAACTTCATATAATAATTTACATTAGGTTTGTAATTTTTGAACAATAATAAGTGTTCAGAAGGAAAATACGACAAAAATCTTCCATATAAGAGTGGTGTTTAGATTTGGATTTAAAAAAGTTTTTGAAATTAGAGCGGGTACTTTGCAAGTGTGCGATGCGCTTTGAACTGACATGGCCGGCGAAGGTGGAGAGGTCGTTATTAATATTAAGGCGTGGGGGTCTGTCGGTAAGACTTCTTCTAGGACGTTGGTTTTCGTTTTGCGGTCGATACAAGTTTTGTCTTGGAGGTAGGCCAAATAGGGACATACATTTTCGTAGATTCTTAAATGTGACATAATAAATATAGCGGTCTTCGGCATTAAATTCGGCGAGATGGTTGGTGAGTTTAGCCGTGGGGGGAGGAGTGAATGTAAGAAAGCGAGGAAGAGGCTGATGGGGTTGTTGTGAGAAGTTGAGGAGGTGGAGGGGTTATAGGGGGTGTTGTAAGAAGCTGAGGAGGTGGAGGGAGTTGGGTTTTGAGAGTGTATAAAGTTTGGGTAGTGTGGATATGTGCGGCTATTACGAGAAGCCTGGGTGTTGGGATTGGGTGTTGAATTAACAAGATTCGGTAAGGGGGATGAGAGCCGGGAGCCGGCGGTAAAGTTAAAGGATACGCGGTTGTGGGTTGGGAGAGGAAGAGGTAGACCGATATTGGGGAATATTCTTGTCCTTAACTATGGTAAATAGCCTGATCTTCCACGTAGGTCGCAATTTCATGGAACGGCAATTCCTCTACGGACCCGATGTCGCGCTCAGTGAGCCCGAGCGCCTCATGTACTGTAGATCGATGTGTATATTAAAATGAAAAAAAAGGTATATAGTATATATATTGTTAGATATTTCACATTGGATTTAATAAGAAATAAAATAAAAAACGCTTGAACTTCTTTTACATTTAGCGGCAGTTTATTCGAGCACCTCCCTCAACTTAACTCTTGACAAGAAGTGTCTCATCCCTCCTCTATTTCATTATTCTCCATTCTCTATTTCATCATTCTCCGTCCTCTATTTCATCATTCTCCTTCCTCTTTGTTTCTTGTCTCCTATGTCCAAAGCAGTTGAGTTGTTGTGACCGATTGCGGCTCCATTCAAAAAATATGTCTATCTGTGTCTGCTCACGTAGGTACATGCACTAAGGGGATGGTTGTAACGGCACTTTTTGTCAGTAAATGGCAATGTTGCTAATAATATAAAATATATATAAAGTTAAAGTGTATATTTATTTATATATTTTAGTTAAGTTAGAAGTTTTATACTTCTTCAGGGTGTCCCACGAGCAGTGTGCCAAAAAAACTAGAGCGTGTAGGTCTGGTCAAGACAAGAAAAAAATCGTATGGGAGGGGCCAGTCTATTCCCCCCCGTTTAGCCGGGAGGGGCAATTTTCTAAAAAAATTACTTAATTGGGAAAAAAAAATTATTAAAAATCAACAGTTTCCGATTTCCAATTTTCCAATTCCGTGATATACTTTTTTTGTAAAGCCAGAAACCTCTTCTTTCATCTTGTTTTTAAACGAAGCTATTTTAAGGAATAGTTTTTGAGAAATTAATTTTCAAACTCAAAATTTAAAAAAAAAATGAAAAAAAAAAATGTTGAACTATTTTTTTTCAAAAATTCAATTCTCTTATTAGTTTTTAGTTAAAGATAGAAAACCGGATGCAAAAATGTCTTGTAGTTTTTGAGAAATTAAAAAAAACCCGAGCCACTTTTTTCTAAGAGAAACCTTTTTTTTTGGTTTTAACGCGGCTGAACTTGTAGGCAAATTAATGTATGAAACATTGATCTCTTTTTTTTATTATTTTTAAAAAATTCGGAGTTTTATTATAATAAATTTTCAATATGATCCCCATTTTTTTAAAGGCAAAGATTATATCTTCTTCTAATAGCTGCACATATGCAAGTCTATGCTTGACAAATTTTCCTGCAATTTGACTCCAATCCGTTCTTTCAGTTGTTCCAAAGATACTATTTCCACTTCGTAAACGTAATTCTTCATGAATCCCCACACATAAAAATCTAGAGGAGTTAAATCTGGTGATCTAGGTGGCCATTCCGTGGGGCCCCTTCTTCCGATCCAACGGTCACTAAAATGACCATCCAGCCAGTTTCTAACCCGTAAGCTGTAATGTGCTGGTGCTCCATCTTGCTGGTAGATTAAATTATCTGCTATGGCCAAAGGAACGTTGTCCATCAAATCGGGCAAAAGGTCTCGTAGGAACTGCAGGTATGATTCTCTATTAATAACGGCATTCAACCGTGGCCCGATTACAGTTTGTCCAACAATACCAAGCCAAACATTACAGCTAAAGCGGTGTTGTGATTTATTTTGTTTTTTGTTGTGTGGATTGGTGCTACTCCAATGATGCAAATTGTGGAAGTTAGTAACCCCATTTCTGGTAAACTGTGCTTCATCCGTCCAGAATATCCTTGCAAAATAGTTTCGTTCAGTTTCATCTCGAAGCAGTAATGATCGACAAAATTCTGCTTTCAAAAACTTGTCGTTTGAGGTGAGTTCCTGAACTGGCCTAAAATGATACGGGTGGAAGTTTTCGGTATGAAGCGCTCTCCATACTCTAGATTTGGGCACTTCAAATATAATAGCTATCCTCCTTGTACGTCGGACCAAATCCAAAATTCTTTCATCTAAGATTCCCGATCCATCTGTAACTGATCTTTCGCTTCTTCGATGCTCTCGCAGACGTCGGTGGATTCTTGAAAACATGCTACGTAGAGTCTTTCGGCTTTACGATATCGACCATTAGCTAAACCGTAGCAGAAGTGCATGTCCGTTAATTCTTCTCGAGAGTATGAGTTTGACATCGTAATGTGTTGATGAGTTAACATCCAATTTGGAAATGTTTTTTTATTAAAAATGCGATGCCTTTTATTTACATTTGGTTTGCGAATATTTTGTTTTTTAATAAAGAAAAATTGCGGTTTTATTGTCTTAAGGTCCTAGCGGGTAGAACGCATCGGCGGCGGGCGGACCCAGACGAAATTGGCAGGTCAGTTTTCAGGCGTTATCAATGAAAGAAAAGGATTAATCCAGGGTTATTCCAATACTGTGTCACTTTATTGTATCCTCATAAAACTCCGAATTTTTTTAAAAATAATAAAAAAGAGGTCAATGTTTCATACATTAATTTGCCTACAAGTCCAGCCGCGTTAAAACAAAAAAAAAAGGTTTTTCTTAGAAAAAAATGGTTCGGGTTTGTTTTTTATTTCTCAAAAACTACAAGACATTTTTGCATCCGGTTTTCTGTTTTTAACTAAAAACTAATAAGAGAATTGAATTTTTTAAAAAAAAATAGTTCGACATTTTTTTTTCAAAATTTTGAGTTTGAAAATTAATTTCTCAAAAACTATTCCTTAAAACAGCTTCGTTTAAAAACAAGATGAAAGAAGAGATTTCTGGCTTTACAAAAAGTATATCACGGGATTGTGGATGTAACTGTTGATTTTTAATATTTTTTTTCCAAATTAAGTAAATTTTTTAGAAAATTGCCCCCCCTATTTTCTTTATTGTTTTATGCCCGGTATCACCGTTCGCGAGTCGAATGTTCGCCAGCCTTCGAACTCCTAGGCGAACTAAGCTGATCGAGTTATCACGGTGCGCGGATCTCTTAATTCGCCTTAAATTCACCCTAATTCACTCGCTGACAATTGACTGACTGTCAATTCAATTAACTGGTTGTGTCAAGTGTCAAAAAAAAATTAAGAGAAAAAGTGGCTTACGCCAAAAGATACGAGTAATTACCCAATATTTTAACCCCAATGATTACTAAATGAAAATTAGCAAATAATATAAACAAATTTATCCACATATACCGAAGTGGACAAATAAAAGTTGCCACCAGAAAATTTAAACTAAACTTCGCTCAGACTCTCTGGATTCGAATAGTTATTGAATTAAGAAAGTGGTACTGGCAGTAAATATTTTCAGACATTGTCAACAATACGAATACTTTTTTGATCGCTGTATGTCTTTCGTACGTCTTTCCCCACGACACCCTGAAATTCGGAATGAAGTTCAGATTCGTAGTGACAAGATCCGTTACACACGTCTTTTCTTACAAAAAGAAAATATCACAGAGGCCGTGTTACCGAACAGATGAAAATCGTGGTATTGGGGTTGTTTTGCAAAGAAGATAAGGTCGGACGGTTCTTTAAAGTGAACTCTAAATGCAAGGAAGATATATGGCCTTTTATCCATAAATACGTTAACTCCAACACCAGTCGTATTAGTACCGATAGCGCACGCCTATATACAGGTGTTGAGAAAATGTTTTGTAATTCTACGACCCATAAAGTGACGAACCACCGCAAAGGGAAATATGTTGATTAGACCGATGCAAGCAACACTATTTACGATCTCGAGTATCAGAACAAGCTTCCGAAAAAAATCTTTTTTATGCCGCAAAACTACGCACCACCTTCATCAGTATATGACACTTTTCTTTTATCGAAAGTACTGCCTTGAAAAAAAAAATATAAGGACGACTTGGGCTCCCAAATCATGGAATTTTTACTAGACGTAAAAAAAGTGTTTCCAGGTTTTATCGGTGGTGACGAAAGTGTGGGCTTGCAACTAAAGGAATTCGACCCTCCCACCATTCACAGTGAGAACCTAGAGAGTCAACGGGTCGTTCTGATATGTTCTTTCTGCTCCTTTTATTTGTTAATAAGTTTGTAACGACATTAAAACTTCTTTCGACAAGGTATGACGAGGGAAACGCTATCAGAGGTTTCCTCACAATTTCCCGCGGCCCAGGATATTTTTCGGGTATATCTGCCTACAGCCAAAATGTTTGATAGCCTGTTTTAAATTTCACCTTCAGCTTCTTATTAGTGCTAAGCTCGAGTAGCTCCTCTTGTAATACCACATTCGACACTTCCGTTTCATCAAATGGAATATCCATGGTGATATTTCCATCGGGAGAATATCTTCAAATCTGTTTTTGAAGTCATCATGCAGGGCATTTATGAAGGTATGTCTGAATATCCACATCAAGACACAAGTGATAAGTTTGGAAACTGGGAGAATTCGCGCCAACTAATATTTTGCTTCATAAATTTAAATTTGCCAAGAAAAGCCGAAATTACACCCTTTGTTTTTATTAAATTAAGGCTGTCCCCTTGTAATTGCAAGTTAATATCACTGAATTTTTTGAATAAATTTGTCAAATACGCGATGTCTGCTTTGAATTTGATCAGGATTCTTTTAAATCTGTATCTTTACTTTCTAGAAACTCTAAGACTGATTCAAAAAGTGAGTAAGATCTTGTTAAGTATGCACCTTTCGACAACCAGCGTACTTCAGTATATAAGAGTAATCATTGGAAGTCTTCATCATTTTCGTCGCACAATTGTGCAAACAATCGGGTATTCAACGCATTGCTTCTTATATTATTAACTGCTTTAATCACAAATTTTTCGCTACTAGGTGTTGTCTTTCGATGACACAGTGAATTGCAGTTACTTCCGGTATAATTGTTTTAAGATGGCTTATAATCCCGCGATATCGCCCGAATATGGCCCATCTGCTGCCACCGAAACGATGTTTGTAAATGGAATCGATTTTTCTTTAAAAAAAAATCACTCAGGGCATTAAATATTGATTCGCCCTTAGTATCCGCCTCTAAAGTTTTCGCGAATAGCAGCTCACCATGGATTTCTTCGTCCACAACAAATCAAACATATTCCAATATTCGTGCTTCATTACCAGGTAAAGTTGACTCGTCCAGTTGAATAGAAAAATGAATTGTTTGCAAATAATTACACAAGAAGCTTTCAATATCAGAACTCATTACATCAATGCTTCGTTGTACAGTGTTGTTACTCAAAGGAATTCCTTTCAATACGTCAATGGAGGTTTGTGCAGAACTGTTTTTAAGACCTCTTCAATCGCGGGTAACATTAACTGTTCTCCGATGGTGCGCGGTTTTCCAGATTTCGCTATAAGCAATGAGATATTGTAAGATGACCGCAAGCCATCATCGTTACTTTGAGACGTTGAAGCGAACATATTGTGCATGTTGGGGTTCTGTTCAGATTTTTCTTTCAATGTTTGAAAATATTTTTGGGTTTTTGGGTCGCGACAGGGAATTAGGAATTGCAAATGAACGATTAGTCTCTTCAATGAGGTTGTTCTGGACTGTTCCGGACTGAACGTTTTGCTGTTCAGTGAGGAAAACTTCTGTCCGAAAGTGTTCTGCTTTGTGTTCAGGGTGGGTGTTTCAGACACTGCAGAACACGATTTTCTGCACCTACTCTGGAGTCAAAACAGATTCGTGAAGAGTGTTAAAAGCAGCTGCCATTGAAAAAACACTCAAGTCCTCGCTAAAACATACCTACATATATTAGGTGTTTTTTATTATGCCATCCAGATCTTATCCGGATCATGGTTTACATGTATTACAATAACAACACGTGAACCAGCTCTTTATCTGGATCAATTTCAAGATCCGAGTTTGAGTGGAAGTGAGCTTACACTATTTCCCACTGGTTTCGCATTCAAATTAGGAGAATCATTGCCTGATGAACATATAAAATTGTGGCCAGGATTTGGTTAAGCAGTTTTCGCTTCCGTATCGAGTAATTGTACTCATAATGCTATAATATTTGTATTATCTTACATTTCTAAAACTCTTGAGTCTATTGGGGAAATATTACCCCCAATTGGTGTATATCGATAAAAATTATTATCATTAGCATTTAAATCGGTCGTATAAAATTTGTATGAAAAGAAAAATTTTCTTTGATTTGGCAATTCCACACTTAAATTTCAAAGATTGATTTTATTGTGAAGTGGAAATGGAGCAGGTGGACAGAAAAAGGTAAACATGTATATTAATTTAAATTTCGACCGAGAAATCTGTTACTTCTTCATGCAGCAATGAATATTCAGGTGTGCTGCTTTCTTCACTGTCTGTGTCACTTTCCAATAACCACTGTAACACAAATACATATTAACCTTTTAAATTCAACAAATAAACGCAATTTACCTCAATAGCAGCTGCTTCCATCTCCAATTTGTTTGTTTATTTTGTTTTCAAATGTCAGATCTTTGACAGGACTGAACGAGGTGAAATGTCAAGTTGGCTATTCGTTGATCTGTAGTGTTTTATTATGTCTCGTGATCCTGAGTGGATCATGTGGCATAATAAAAAACACCTATTGTTGACGAGTCACTAATCACACTAATTTCGTTATCAGTGCCCACCACAACTCTTCCAAAGCATTTTTATGTGAATTCATTTTAGTTTATTATTTAATTCTAAAACATGTTTAATAGTCTGATACATAAGATGTTTCTATCTTTTTGACAACTAACATACGGTTGTACTTTTCTGTTCTAACTTAACCTGGCAGTTTTCACGAATCTGTACTGTCCTGTCCTGATCTTTTCGTCATTGAACACACCCGATATCTAATGAAGCATCAGTGCCGATTGAAGATTTGCGTTTGCTTTTGAGTGGCAAACTATTTACTGAAATTCATATGCCACCGCGGGGCGAAGTCCATCGGGCCAGCTAGTGACAATATAAATAACAATTAAAACAATTATATATAGCATATTTTTATATTGTTTTTTCAGTCACCGACTAGCTTTCGTGCCGGACGCATCACTTTCTATCGGTTACTTTTCCTTGTGTTCCCTCGCCTTCGACAACAGTTACTTCTTTTCTTTCTTACAAGTGCATTTGTTATTTTTTTTTTCTCAATCACGCCGGTCCCACTCTCCCCGGCAAAACCTAATCGCATGGCCTCAGGGCCAAAGATGAATCCGGGAAATAGGTTCAGCGCGCTTTCTGATGTCGTGCATTCCGAACCTCGCGTCAAAAGAAATAAAACATCTGTGACCATTGTTGACGAATTCCCCCAACTCCCTAACAACATTAATTACAAAAATCCAAGATTTATCGTAATATCCCCCCAAAGTGAATCAAAACGCCTCTCATCCATTAGCATTTTTGCATTACGAAAGGCTATTGATGCAATAAGCACTGAGTATGAGCAGATCTCTCAACTTAGAGATGGCAGAATTCTTATTCTAACAAAAAATCAAACTGTCGTTAACAGATTCATCGCGACAAAAAATCTGTCCATTCTTTGCCCCGCGACGATCACCCTTCACAATCAGCTGAACTCATCTAAAGGAATAGTGTACGCCCCATGCCTTATTAAACTTCAACGGACAAAGTAGAGCTACTTTCTACTTTTCGCTATGGGCCACCGTACCATCGTACTTTGAATGTCAACCGAATTTGAAGTTTCTCTCAGTACGAGAGAGTTCCCAAGCATTCTCTCAATGCATCCACCAATGAACGTCTATGCAATGAACGTGCTTACTCTCAATTCGTGCATGCGTGAACCTCAAAATGTAAACGTGTAAGCTCCAATATGTGAATGGATGAGCTCGCAACGGAGCGAAAAGTAGAAAGTAGCTCTACTTCAGAAACCAGAATGAGACGTGCGTCTTTCGTACGTCTTCCCCCGTGACACCCTGAAATTTTGATGAGATTTTGACAGAGGTTCAGGTGCGTAGCGACAAAACCCGTTACAAACAAACTCTAATCGTGAATACGTGTGAGTTCATTTCATTGTACCGCAGTGAACTCCCGCCACACACACTATTGGAATTATAACAATGTGCGTGATTGTTTACAAAAATTTGACAGCACTTGAGGTACCCACGTGCTCGCCCGAGCTTGTAGGCAAACGTCGGCGGCCATTTTGAGTGGGACGTCTCATTGGTGGTTTCTGCTCTACTTTGTCCGTTGAAGTTCATACATCCGTCGGCTATGGGCCACCTCCCATAAGAATGTGTATATTCTACTTTTCACTCAGTTGAAATCAACGGAGTGACGGATCGACGGATTCTATGGGCCGGGGCCTTTATACTTACAGGGGAGGTTAATTCCTGGAGTACACTGTGGGGATCAAAACGCACAAATCGCAGAGGCTCCATTCTGGAAGACTTTTTAATGAACTCGAACCTAACTGTCCTGAATGACGGTTCTCCAACTCACTTTTCAACTCATCAATCCTTTACACATATTGACATAACCTGTTGTTCTCCAATCCTTTTCCCCAAAATCCACTGGCAAATCCTAGACGATTTAAATAACAGCGACCACTTCCCGATAATTACTTCCATTAATTCCGGCTGCCCAGCAACACCCATTATCCCAAACTAGAAATTTAACATAAACCTAGCTGACTGGGCTAAATTCAGATCTCATATCTTAAAATACCCACCATGCGGAAATAATAACAGAGTTGACACCAATAAAGAGGCAGCTAATTTACTAAAATCAATAAGATCGGCCGTTAACGTCTCCATCCCCCAAACACGCCCTAGACAAAACCCTCGCTCGGTTCCTTGGTGGAGCCAATAATTAACCGCTCTGAGAAAAGGAAAAATGGCTGCGTGGAAAAATTTCAAAAAAAACCCCACTCAGCACAACCTGATACATTAGGTCTGTTCCCGTACTTTTTGGGCAGAAATTCACAGATTCTCATTTTTCCAAGAGTGGGGATGAAATTCTCTCAAAGAGAAGTGGAAACACAAAAAAGTACGAGAACGCGTTGAACCAAAAAAGTTGCACACATTTTAAATGTCAAAAACATATGTTTGAATTTGATACATTCTTGGATTCGTTAGCAGGTGCAACATACTAATTTGCAAAAACATACATATTATTTTCAGATTACTATTTATTAGATGATTCAGCATATCCATTCATCATTTAATAACGCCATATAGAGACAATGCACATCTTAAAAATGCACAAAAGAATTTTAATATAAAATTGAGCTCTTGTCGTATGACGGAAATCAGCTGATTTCACAAAGCTGTGCCAAACTACCCACATAAATTTCTTGGGTTGAAATTCGCAGCATGGGGAAATTTTTTACTCTCTCGAGAGCGCTCTCTTTTGTCCAAAAGTGTGAATTTTTGGAGTACGGGAACAGACTTTCGTAGTTTTTCGTAGATTTGGACTGTTTTTGTCAGGTACGGGAACAGACCTACTATACCCTTTATCGGCACACCTAATGGTTTCGTCTCCCACCCAACTGAGATATTTAATTTCATAACCCAAACCTAGTCAAAGTACTCCGAAGGCTCCACTTTCTCCAATATCTTTAATGAACAAAAGTCCGAATCCCTTAGCACAAATTTAACCCAATATCTTATTGATCCCATCGCTCTCCGTATCGAACGAAGTAACGATTACTGAATTCGAAGCTAGCCTTTGCAAAGCTAGAGGTAATCCAATGTTGAAAAATCTACCCGCCGAATTCAAAGCTCGTCTCATCCTATTATATAATAACGTGTTAAACACGAGTGTTATACCTCAGAACTGGAAGCTTGCCTCCATAATCCCAATTCCAAAGCCAAAGAAGGACAAATCTTCAATCAACGGGTACCGACCAATTTCCCTACTCCCATGTATAACCAAATTATTGGAAAAAATCGTGGCAAAACGGTTACTCTGGTTCGCTGAAACTAAAAATTTTATTAGCCACAATCATGTTGGCTTCAAACCCAACAGAGGATGTACCGATGCCCTTCTTCACATAGACTTCACTATCTCTAACTCATTACGCTCGAAAAACCATGTAACGATTTTGTCCCTAGACTTTGAGAAAGCTTTTGATAGGATCGGAGCGCATATTATCTTAAATAAACTGAAGGAGTGGGGAATTGGTCCAAACATATATCGCTATGTCAAGGCTTTTTTAAGCAATAGAAAAATGTGTGTTAAGCTTAACAATTGCTATTCCGCTACATTTCCCCTTCACAACGGAATTCCCCAAGGTTCCCCCTTGTCTGTTGTCCTATTTTCCATTGCTTTTGACGACATCAGCAAAATCTTATCTAACCATAAAGGTCTTGATCATTGCCTTTATGCTGACGATGTGCTCATTCTTTGCAGAAATAACGATCTGAACAAAAGCCAAGTCATTTTGAATTGGTGCGAAATATCTGGTGCCAAACTCTCGATCTCTAAATGTAAAACATTACATGTCTGTCGTAAACGTTCTTGTCCACAACAAAGTTTAAATTTTAACAATGTACAAATCATGAATGTAACTGAACTAAGTATCCTAGGCTTAATTATTAATAATAAGTATGATTGGAAACCACATTGTAATGAACTTAAAAAATCTCTCGCTGCAAGGGCTAATATTATGAAGTATTTATCCAACAAAAAAAGTAATGTTCATATTAACACCTTATGCAATTTAACAAAAATGTTGATTCTAAGTAAAATTGATTACGGTATATATGTACATTTATGGAAATTCCCCTAAAACCACCCTCCAAATTATCAAGCCTGTACCTATACCATCAAACAGCCAGAAGAAGTGTAAATGCGTTCCGCATAACCCCGATCAAAAACATCCTGGTGGAAACCGCCCTACCTACTGTCGAGGTTAGAAGAGACATTGTCATTGCCAAACTATATGCCAAACTGATTTTCTCAACAAATTCAGTCATTGATGAAGATATTCGGCGCGCTGACACGCAAACACCCAAGGAAAATAGCTTCGGCTATTGACATTATCCTGCGAGCACGATCCATAATGCAACTGCCCAAAGCGCGTCGACGTAATTTCGTTCCCGCTTTCCCCCCGTGGTCCTTGTTACCGGAAAACATTGTAATGACCTTAGCATATCATAGCAAAATCAGTACCAGCCCTTCCCTATACCGCTCTCTATTCGCTGACATCTCCTCATCCTTCAAATCGTCCGGATGGACATTTATCTTTACGGATGGCTCCAAAACATCTGATAACAACTCTTTCGCTGTAGTACTGGAAAGTGGTGCTATCATAAAAGTCGGCGTCCTGTCCCCATTTTCTTCAATCTTCACCTCAGAAGCTTTCGCAATTCCTTAGTAGTCGAAATAAGGGACCTACTGATAAGGAAAAGAAATAAAATAAAAATCATGTGCATCCCAGGCCACTGTGGTATTAAGGGCAACGAACTAGCGTATAAAGCTGCCAGTTATGCAAATAAAGCACCGATCCATAGATTTGAAATCTTTAGTAAATCAGACGTGGTCACGTATGTACATCATCATTTTAACCAACAGCTGCTGAATAACTGGAATTTATACAACCACCATTACAAAAAAGTAAACGCCTGCAGAACTCAACCTCTTTACCCAACTAAGATCCCTAAATGCAAAATAACCACATATGTCCGACTACGTTTAGGGCATACTGAATCGACTCACCAACATCTACTGAAAGGGAATAATCCTCAGGCTTGCCCCGCTTGCAATATCACTTTGGACATCCCCCATATCCTCGAAAATTGTTCGGCCCTAGATGCATTAAGAAGAAATATTTTCAACCAAAGTCCAGTGTATGAAATACTAAAGAATCCCACTAAGAACAATATCAACCTAATACATCGATTCATAAGTAAATGTGGAATTATTGTATAAAAATTTGTTACAAAGAGCCGAAGGCCCTTGCAGCCAGTGCTCATTATATATATGTTAGCTTGTAATTTTAATTGCTGATTAATAAATAATAATAATAATATATTGTTTTTTATTTATATATTAATCAATTATTTCGGAAAAAAAGACACGCCTTTTTTAGCTAAAACATATTACGAACTAAAATAGGCCTTTGGCAAAGAAATTATGCTATAAATGAGAGTAAATGTCTTGCATGGGACAGGTTACTAATATATAGTATAATACAATACATAGACAATTACAAAAATAAATTAGATTTTATTAATTTTAGCTTAATTATGATAAATTAACTACTGGAAAATATTTCCCAAGCCTCCTTATTTTTTTTAACGTAACGGAACATTTCGAACCAGTATCAGTTTCTTTTGTCATGTTCATTCCAATATAAAAATGTATCTCTTTAATTGAATTCATATCGCATACATTTTTCAAAACTTGTGATTCTGCGACTTTCATTTTGTCTTCATTGGAACAAATTACGTTTTCCAATTCCAATGTCTTGTCACGTTCGATAACAAAGTTATTTGAGGTGAGTGACAAATGATGTATTTGTGCAGCTATTGATGAGTTCCCATTGCAATATGATTTTATTGAGGTGAATTTTTGACGCTGGTCATATTCTTGAGATTCAGTAATTCTATCAAGTGAATGGCTTTCACGTAAACACCGTCTTCCACTAATTTTTGACAAAGTGCTGTCGATTAATGGACAACTTTTATTTTGCTTCGAGTTCTGAGATTCTTCAGATTTAGCTTGTTCTTTTTTGTCGCAAGTGGTTTTTTTTCTAGTTGAATTATTTAAGAGATTGTTTCCATTACTTTTACTTGAGTTAAAAGTAGCCTGATCTTGCGAATCACTTGAATCATCATGAGAATCTCGTCTGTGAACTTTAAAACGATTAGGTGTGTCTCCGACCATTTTATGTATCTTTTTCTTTCTTGATTTTGTCTCATCATCCGAAGCCTCTGAGCTGCTACATGATGGGGTCCGCATTTTGTTTAGTTTAGTCCGCCTATGCATAAGTACTGGGTTTTTATTTCTAATTTTAGCTAATCCTAAATCTTTAATACCAGATGTATCTTGCTGTCTTTCTGCCGTGTCTGGCTCAGTGCTTGCCGTGCTCTCCTGATATTCAGTAATGGGTGGAATTTTTAGATGTCCGCGTTGTTGTACGGGCTGGACTCTTGAAACCTCACTTTTTTCAGATGTTATTTTCGCTGTTATAAGGTTCTGGGAATCTTTTTCGTCATCTCCGTCAGGATTAGGTTCATACAAATGAAGATTGCCAAGCTGTCCTATGGCATTGGAGCGCTCTGAATTTTTATTTAAATTCTTTGGTTGAATAAATAATTTTGATACGTATTGTGCATCCAAACTATGTTCCTGCACTGCTCGACTTATCTTTGTATCTGATACTGATCCCCGGCAGTTCGTACCAACCCGCAATTCAGTTTTATCTGTATATTCGCAGCCTTCCTCCTCATCTTCTTCTTTGACAATACTACATTTTCTATTTCTCTTTTCCTAAAAAAATAAGCAAATAAATTTGAAATAATTGTATTTTTATAATGGTATAAACACTTACAGTTGCAACTTCAGTTGTAAATTCTATAGAATTGCATACTTCAATATTGATGGGGATCATAAATTTACTATCTTCATTAGTTGTTGCTTTGTTGTCTGTTGGAACGTAGTGATTTGATTTTGAAATTCTATTTAAAAAAAGGTAATAATTAATATCAATTTAAAGACACACACTTGCTTTATAAAAATAAATTAATTACTGAAATCCACATCAAAGATTTTTTTAAGTTTGTAACTTTCTAATGCCATAAAAGGAAGCTTAAAAATTACAATGGAAGAATGAGTTCTAGATTGTCCCCTATCAAAATATTCGATTATCGTCAGACAACTCTTTTTTTATAAATGATTGTAATAAATTGTTTTAAATATTAAATTTGCTTCAGACATACCTTGTTGTGGGCTTTGAAGGAAAAAAGCTTCGGTGGTTTGGAACTTGTTCTTGTCGCTTTTGTCTCAAACGTCTTTCCGCAAGTAGAAAATATGTTGCTGTTATGTGATTGTATTTGTTTCGGTCAAGCGATCTGTAAATAAGGAAAACAAAAATAACGCAAAAAGAAATATAATAAATAAACTGGCTTACTGCAAAATTTCTTCTTTAGTAGCAATATTTCCATTAATCATCTTTTGTATAATAAAAGCGTGATCATCCTCGCTTACTTGTTCACGGCTTACTAATGGTAAGTGGTCTGAAAAAACGTCGGCGGTTGAATTCTGTTTTAGCCAAATATCTTGAGCAATTTGGTCTAATGTTGCTCTTTTTTCCGGATCTCGAACCAACATAGATGCTATTAATCGACGGCACGTAACTGTCACATGGCTTGGCATTGTATACTTGCAATCCATTATCATCGTTAAAGTTTCAGAATCGTTCGCCTTTTCGAATGGAGGCTGACCACACACCAGCATATATAAAATTACTCCCAACGACCAAATATCTAAAACATAATTATTTGTACATTAACATATAAATAAGGGAATGAACTTACCAACAGCTGGTGCATCATAAGAGTCTCCCAACAGAATTTCGGGTGCAGAATATGCCAAACTACCGCAGGATGTTTCCAACTTTTGTCCTGGGGAAAATTTATTACTAAAGCCAAAATCCGTGAGCTTCACGACGCCTTGTTTTTCAAAGAAAACAACATTAGCTGGTTTAAGGTCCCTTTGAATTATCCACATATTATTTATAGCTATTTATTCCTGAAAATATATTCTACAAACCTGTGAACAACATGTAGTTGATGACAATAGGATATAGCTCTGACAATTTGACGAAAATACTTTCTAGCCAAATCTTCAGATAAACCACCCTCGTGCTTCATTATGTAATCGTAGAGATCACCACCATCCCCCAATTCCAAAATTAAATACAGTTTCGTTTGCGTGTCAATTACTTCATATAATCTTACAACGTTCGGATGTTGAACAAGTTTCATGCAACTATATAAAAATGCATATAGGCATGCATAAAATGTGTATATATGAATATATAGAATCTATTTATAAAAACTAGTTCTACATTTAAAACTAGCTTCTCACCGAACTTCTTGGAATAGATGTGCTTTGGACACTTCATCTAATTTTGTTTTATCAACGACTTTAACAGCAACCTTTTCACCAGTGAATACATGACGAGCAAGTTTGACAACTGCAAAATGACCCGATCCAAGTGTTTTTTCCAAATCATACAATCCAGCTATTTTTCCATCGTAGCATACAGACTGATGCTGTCCACTTTCAGGCGTATGCATATTTAAACTAAAGGTTAAATTTCGAAAAAAAAAATCGATTAAAATACTCATTTACCAATCAGAAGATAAATACTTACCTCATTAGAAATATTAATTACGCACATCAAATCAATAATGTTTAATATACCAATAAAATTTTTGACTATTACATATTTATTCCACTCGGGAGACAAGAACTTTATTTAGATACCTACACATTTGAGTTGATAGCTATGCAACTACATATGTATATCTACTAAAAAAGAATAAATTCTAAAGCTCAGTTGATTTTATACTATACATCTTACTTCGACAAATTAGAAATCATATTAAAATCAAAGCATTTAATTCCCGAAAAAAAGATATATTATATATTCCAGTAATTTGATGCACTATTACCAACAAAATAATTGATTGATCTGATTGATTAAAGGAATTACTGAGATGGTCGATGTCGAACCAACTTGCATCATGACAGACGTATAAATCAGAAATCTGGTATAAATGTAAAGGAACTGGGATTTAGGAATAAAGTACTAGAACTGACATCTGAATCTAAAAATGTACATTGAGTTTAAAACTTCATTGATGTATACGAAATAACAAGAAATAATATACATACATATGTTCTCGTACATACTAGCTGTGTTCAATGACGAAAAGATCAGAACAGAACAGGACAGGACAGCACAGATTCGTGAAAACTGTCAGATCAAGTTAGAACAGAAAAGTACAGCCGTATGTTAGTTGTCAAAAAGCGGAAAACATCTTATATGTCAGATTGTAATAAACATGTTTTAGAATTAAATAATAAACAAAAGTGAATTCACATAAAAATGCTTTGGAAGAGTTGTGGTGGGTACTGATAGTGAAATTAGTATTATTAGTGACTCATCAACAACGTTTTTCAGTGATGCTTTGTATGTTTTAGCGAGGACTTTAGTGTTTTTTCTATGACAGCTGCTTTTGACACTTTTCACGAATCTGTTCTGACTCCAGAGTAGGTGCGGAAATCGTGTTCTGAAGTGTCCGAAACACCGTCACTGAACACCAAGCAGAACACTTTCGGACAGAAATTTTTGTCACTGAACAGCAAAAGGTGTACTTTTCTGTTCAGAACAGCGTCATTGAACAGACTAACTATGTTCTAAAATGGGCCAAATTTTCAAATTCATATGATTAAGTAGTGTTCGCTTCATGCTACAAGTAATAATAGCTTAAAATGACATAAGCTACTTTTTTTCAGTTTATCACGATCGGTTTTAATGACAAAATTGCAGATTATATAAAAGGTGGCTATTTGTACATTAACGAGCTTTCCATAATTGAGAGTGAAACTTCAAAGCACTGCTCTCGAAATAATTACATATATACGCTTATGGGCACAGATTTAAGACCGAAACAAGAGTATATTTTTACTGAAATCCGACACCCCAATTATCAGCCTTACCATCAACAAATTTATATGATAATAAACATCATGTTGCATATTTATAAAGAGGCGGTACCATTGTTGCAGAAAATTGATCACAACAAAATAAATTTCGTACAACGTCAGTTTTGTTCAAGTTCAGGCTTACTAAACCAACAATATGTAAAAATTTATTCAAAACGAAAAAAATACATTGGAGGTAAATAAGTTTGGAGTGTTTTCTTCTTCTTTTTCATGCTCTACCTATGACTTAATTCAAAAATATTTTATATACAGGGTGTCCCACGGGCAGTGTGCCAAAAAGCTAGAGCGTGTAGGTCTGGTCAAGACAAGAAAAATCGTATGGGAGGGGGAGGTCTATTCCTCCCCCGTTTAGCCGGGAGGGGTAGTTTTCTAAAAAATTGACTTAATTTGGAAAAAAATATTAAAAATCAACAGTTACATCCACAATGCCGTGATATACTTTTTTTGTAAAGCCAGAAAGCTCTTCTTTCATCTTGTTTTTAAACGAAGCTGTTTTAAGGAATAGTTTTTGAGAAATTAATTTTCAAACTCAAAATTTTGAAAAAAAAATGTCGAACTATTTTTTTTCAAAATTGTATGTTCAAAAAATTCAATTCTCTTATTAGTTTTTAGTTAAAAACAGAAAACCGGATGCAAAAATGTCTTGTAGTTTTTGAGAAATAAAAAACAACCCGAACCATTTTTTTCTAAGAAAAACCTTTTTTTTTGGTTTTAACGCGGCTGGACTTGTAGGCAAATTAATGTATGAAACATCGACACTTTTTTTTATTATTTTTAAAAAATTCGGAGTTCGAAATTTTTTTTTCATTTTTTTTTTTTTCAAAATTTTGAGTTTGAAAATTAATTTCTCAAAAACTATTCCTTAAGACAGCTTTGTTTAAAAACAAGATGAAAGAATAGGTTTCTGGCTTTACAAGAAAGTATATCATTACATTGTGCATGTAACTGTTGATTTTTAATTTTTTTTCCAAATTAAGAATTTTTTTTAGAAAATTGCCCCACCCGGCAAAACGGGGGGGTGGGTGGGTGGGGGATAGACCCCCCCCCCCCTCCCGTACGATTTTTTTCGTGTCTTGACCAGACCTACACGCTCTAGCTTTTTGACACACTGCTCGTGGGACACCCTGTATATGTACATTATACATAAATGAATATATAAATTAATCAATTTTGTTCTTTCATATTATGTAACCCCTATAAGTCTGAATTTGAACGGTTTTATCTTTAAGTCGGCCTTGTATGTACAATAGATTACTTTTGATAGAGGGGAAGTCAATTTATAACACAATACATATTCCTTCGTGCTATAGAAAAAAAATCAAATCCTAATTCCTAGATTTATTAACGACTTTTAATGGACAAATAGAATGGAACTTCAGAAATTGTTTGATTTCGCTTACGATTCAGAAGACGTCATAGCTCAGACAGCTGACTTGGGAATATATTGTGTAGTTTTTATATATGCATACATGACATTTGTGAATATGAATAAACTAATTTGTCAAAAATTTCACTTCTGATTAATTTCTTTCATGAATTATTAACGTAAAACTACAAAAAAGGTTACCAAGTGAAGTTGATACTATTTCTATGCGTATTCTATAATGTAATAAAGCGCTGTTGAATGTTTCTCTTTCAAAAAGAATGTCTTAGCAATTGTGAACGTAAACATTGTTAAAATAAACATATTAAAATGAGCTTCAAATGCCAACATATTCAGAAATTTAATATCACTTCGTCTGAAATAAAAAAACTGCAGAAGGTGCCTTTATTATAATTGACCGAGAAATGTTTTAGATTACAATTCCTTTTCGTAGGTCGTCTCATGCTCTTTTTGTAAAAATACTGGCCCAAATTTATGGATATGCCTGCAGCGAAACTGCTTACAAGCGGGGTGTTCGGAACAGATTGAGGATCATAGTACTGATCATTTCAAGGTTCATATATCTTTGACAATACTTGACATATAAATGAACAATTATTTTTGAAGGCGAACAGTACACATTGCGTCCATATGAATTTATCCTCACAGCGAATTTGGTGCTATTTGTGTGAGAAGGAAGTATTCTTTGCCAACGATAAGGGCACTGTTTTAAATAATCCATTAGAACTGAAGAATTATGAATTTGGGGATAATAATTATGTTCTCGGTGTAAACGACAGTAACCAATATGAATATGACACAAAGATACAAGGTTTAGTGGGCCTTCAAAATATAGCGAATACCTGTTACATGAATTCAGCACTGCAAGCTCTGAGTAATGTTCAACCACTTACTTATTACTTTTTGGACTGCGGAGATATTATTGAGCATTATGTAGAGATTGCTGCCAATAAACATAAAACAGGTTTAGCAAAAAGTTATTACAGACTTATTAAAGATATTTGGTGCCGAGGAGGTCGAAAAAAAGGTGAATGAAATCATATAATAAGTATTACATTGCTATCAGTATATTTGTTGATTAGTTTCGTTTGAAATAAGCCCATTCCAAAACTCATACAGTCTGTCACATAATTGTTTGCAAAAGGAAAAATTGTTTGCAATTTCATCTGAAATGTTAAAATTTATGGAAACCCATTGCTTTGGCATTTTTTTCTCTTCATAACTTTATTAATAATCTTATTCTCAATGACTACAACAAAAAAAATTACCAAAGTTCAAACAAGAATGCACGAAAATAGCAAAAATAAAAACATCTTCATATTTTTATCTGTCAAATAATTGTTTGCAAAATGCAAACATAACATAAAAGAGAACGAAAAAACAAAAATTGTCCTAATATTTAGTGTGCCCACCATCGGCATCAATAACG
This sequence comes from Merodon equestris, assembly GCA_958301585.1. Taxonomy (NCBI): domain Eukaryota; kingdom Metazoa; phylum Arthropoda; class Insecta; order Diptera; family Syrphidae; genus Merodon; species Merodon equestris. Next base: position 53,183,605 of record OY284417.1, on the reverse strand, counting down.
GCTTGTTGCCTTCTTGGCATTGATCCAATTAGGCGCTCCATATCGTAACAGTCCGATAGCTTTTTCCACTTTTTCTGGATTATTTTAACTAGTTCGCCTTGTCATGTGGAAGCCCGCTTTGCAATCCTCTTTTGAAAAATGTCCATAAATTTTCAATAGGGTTTATATCGGGACTTTGCGCGGGTGTATCGAGCACTTTGCTGCAGTTGTAAAGGCACCAGGTCCTGCACAAGAGTGACTTGGGCTTCGGGTCATTTTCCTGGTATAACTTTATTGCAGCTATTGAGGGTTTTGGGGATTAACAAACCCGAAACTAGCAGCACTTTTGGACAGTTCATTTTGGAGGTTGTCCAATTCTCAGCTCCCGATCTCTTAGGAAGTTTATTTGTACATAGTTCCACTGAATAAATACTAGGCAGATCAGTATGCGCGGGCTTAACTCCGCTACTGAAAATTTTTGATCGAGCGAGCAAATTTGTTGTTTTATCAACCTTGCTCTCGCTCCGCATGGCACTTTTCTAAACTTTACTTCGTTATTTCTCACTATTTTTCAATCAAACAATTTCATTTGATAATTTATGGCTCATCTACAGACCTAGATCTATCGAATGACATGCTGCACACATGTGTGGTTATAGCCGATATCTACATTTAGTGCGTACAAGATTAGTCCGAAATCGTTTTCGGACCACTATATTCCCCGTACATGCACGCGCTAGGCCAAAAAGTGGGTGATTGCTCTCGCTCCGCTACGCTCCGCTCGATCAACAAAATTCCCCACTGAACTAAGCGAAAAAGGAATCTCTAAACAGTGATCAAAAAACATTTTTACATATACATATAAGTATATGGCCTGTGCTTAATAATTAATATAGTATAGGCTTTACCAGATTTCTTGCAATATAAGACATAGCCAAGTGCAATGATAAAGGATTCTATTCCCAATGTATAAAGGATTCTAAATTAAAACATTTAGGAATCCTTCATATTTTTTGTGGTGGCTTTTTAAACCTTACTAGATAGCTTTGTTTCTGATTAATATCTTAATTAGTTAAGTGACTGCGAGAGTTATTTAGTTAAAAGGATACAACTTTGAATATGTTATCTGTCGGATATTGTGTCATCCGTTTTTCTTGAAACTAATATAAAGAATTATTTATTTAAAAATTAATTGGTATGCGCATTTGCGAGATTTTTTTTTTGAATACGGCCCTGTCTCTTGAATTTGTATTTACTCCAAAATAACAATAAACTAAACCAAAATTGTAAATTAGAAAATGAATAAAAATATTTGTATCATCAGATTGTATAGCACCTCGGGGTATCTTGTATGGAATAAGGAGTGTCCATTCAATGTTCAGAGGTTTTCAACAACATGACACTCAAGAGTTTTTAAGATGTTTTATGGACCAACTACATGAAGAACTAAAAGAAGACGATCCATTTCTTAGCAAAGCTTTAATACAAAGCGAGATTTACCAGAAAGACGATGAAATATCTCACTATTCAAGTTCACCTTCACAATCCGAAGGTGAATATGAAACATGTGATAGTGGAGTTTCTGAGCAATCTAGCCTCTTTGAGGATTCTTTTACTCAAAACAAATATCCTAATTTGAATTGCGTTTCCAATACATCTTTAAATTCGCGATTCTCCGTTCCTTGTGGACATCGTCCGCCATTATGTGCAAACAAATGCAGCAATAAAAAGGACGATGCGATGGCTGCTGCACAGAGATCAATTATTAGTGATGTGTTTGATGGAAAATTGTTATCGTCAGTGCAATGTCTAACTTGTGATAGAATATCTACGAGAGAAGAGACATTCCAGGACCTTTCTCTTCCGATTCCACATAGAGATTATTTAAATGTTTTACACCATGCTCAAAATATAAACAATCAAAGCATTATCCGTTCACATTCGGGATCGCTTGCAAGTGAGCCAAATAAATCGGAAAGTTGGCTTTATTGGGTATGGAACTTAGTACGATCCTGGTTATGGGGTCCATCTGTTACGCTTCATGATTGCATGGCATCTTTTTTTAGTGCTGATGAACTAAAAGGCGATAATATGTACAGGTAAATTACATAGATTTTGAGCGAAATTATTTATAAATAATATTAATAAAAAAAATATTTATATTTATTTCAGCTGCTCTAAGTGTAGTAAATTACGAACCGGTGTGAAATATTCTCGTATTCTTGATCTTCCTGAAGCACTTTGCATACATTTAAAAAGGTTTCGCCATGATTTATCATATAGCTCAAAAATTTCGTCCTACATAAATTTTCCGCTGGTTGGATTTGATATGAAACCATATCTTCACAAGGATTGCAAGTCGAATGTGTCCGTGTATAATTTAGTTTCTGTCATATGTCATCACGGTACTGTTGGCGGAGGTCATTATACTTGCTTTGCGAAAAATGATTTAACGGGAAATTGGTACGAATTCGATGATCAACATGTCACTGAAGTGTCGACCGATGTTGTACAAAATTGCCAAGCTTATGTTTTATTTTATAGAAAATGCGATCCACATATGGATTTAATAAGATCGCAAGCCAAAGAGTTTTCTAATATTAATCCACAACAATTTTCTGACATTCGCTTTTTCGTTTCAAGAGAATGGATAAATCGCTTTAATACATTTGCTGAACCTGGTCCTATTAATAATTGGGCTATTTTATGTCCCCACGGAGGAGTTTCACCTCACAAAGCCTCACTTTTAAATAAAATTGCAGTACCTTTATCGCAGCCATTATGGGATTTTCTCTATAAAAAATTTGGAGGCGGACCAGTTATAAACCGTTTATTTGAATGCGAAATTTGTAAAAAAGCTGCCGAGAACCTCCTTCGTAGACAAAAACAGGAACTTGCTATATTTACAAGATACCATGATAGTTTTCAAAATGAACAAGATTCAACTACCATTTATGCAATATCGATGTCATGGTTTCGGAAATGGCAACTTTTTGCTCGAGGAATAACTAATAAAGATCCTGGACCAATAAATAACTCGGCAATTACCGCAAATACAGATGTATCTTGTGTTAACAATATATTACCAGGTTCAGACTATGCTCAACTTAATTCACATTTGTGGAATTTTTTTTATAATATATATGGTGGAGGACCGAAGATTGTATTACGAAAATCGTTAACTGAAGAGGTATGATTACTTTTTCTACAGAATAAAAAGTATATTCAATTTTTTTAAGGCTTTCGATACGGATGACGCTCGAGAAGAATGTGAAACAAGTATAAGTGATCCAATTGAAGATATAACATCAGAGTTAAATGTTACAAAGGAAAAAGAGGGTCCTTTGATAAAACAAAAAAATGTTAGTTTTGAAACGGAAAATAGGAATAACGGAGACGAAAGAAAAAGTCTAGATGCAAAGACTATGATTTTAGATGTACAAAATTTTAAGCACGCTTTCGCGAAAAAGAAAACAAAGGCCGTAACACCAAATCATAGTTTAAAGCGAAAAGCTAAGAGAAGTCGCAATTGTTTGAAGTCAGCGGGTCTCTTTGGCCCAAAAGGTAAAGCCTTTTTATGGTTTTTCTTAAAACAGAAACTCATTCCTTTTTCATATTTCCCCTTTAAAAATAAATTATTGAAATTAAAATGTAAGCTTTAATGCACATTTTACCAGTACGATTCTGATTATGTTAATGAGTTTATAAAGATTTTTTTTTTGTATTTTAATCCAAATATCATACGATAATGTGTATGTACGTCTAACTGAACTGTAATATGTTGGCATTATCTTATATTCTACTGCCAGACAAAATAAAGCCAACCAACATCTTTTTCTAATTTTCGCATTCACTCTCAATTCATCCATATCTGTCTTTTCTACGATATATTCATATCTCGAAATGGACCGAAATGCTAATGAAACATTCAAATTTTAATTTCGTTCTGTTTTATTTTGAGCAATACGCAATCTATTTGTCGATGGATTTTCCTTTCGATCAAAGCCGACTATCTAGTTTATTTTTTTTACCTTGCACCGTATTCATACATTAGTAACATACATTATAACATAGTACAACATTAAATGATTTGAAACTTTATTGTATCAAAATCGTCAAGTGTGCTTCTCTCCAAATAAAATGTCATAAATACGCAAATTTATTATTTTTCTATGTTTTAGTTATATGCAGTATTTTGCTTCTCTTTGAAGGTACTTACAACATCAATGAAGGCAACGGAAATATAAATGATTTATTTGAATTTTCCAATAAAAAACATTCCAATGAATCTGAAAATATAATTGAATATGACGATATGTCTTCATTTCACAAGAATATGGCCGGAGATGAAAAAAGACAAAGTTATAAAAACTTTATTGCGAGTGGCCAAATGCGAAGATTTCGAGACATGGATGTGAAACTGAAGGATTCCGATATGTCAAAAAAAATGTTTAAAAAACAAAAACGATCTAAAGCTAGAAGCAATGCAGTCCACAATTATATGGAATTAGAAAGCGGAACAAGTGACAACGATACTTAAAATTACTCTTAATGTGAAACAATGTAAAACCTTATTCCTCCTACTGATATTTAAAACAAATTAAAGAAAGAAATAAAAAAAGTTCGAAAAGTGTACAATGTGGAAATAAATGATTGCATTTTAAATAACAGTAAAATGTTATAATTTCTTTGTACAAACAATTTCTTTGTCTAAAGAAACTTTAATTATCATGTTACTTCATCATTAATACTGTTAAGAAGCTTTTCTCTCATTGGTAAACCGATTTATCCGGATAGGTAAAAAATATACAGTGCTATTTCAGACGAATATAGTGCATCCAGAAAAAGGTTTTTTAGTTAATAATTAAGTCCCAAATGTCAATCAATTAAATGATGCTTTATCGTCCAAAAATCTCTACGATATTCAAATCGAATACCTGCGGTACTAATTAAATTATCATTTATTTTTCACTAATTGTAGACCAACTCGTGGCCAAGTTTAATTTTTTTTTCTTTAATCAAAATGGAAACAAAACTGTTGAGTTTTATTTGCAAGGCATTGAACCCTGAAGGTATCGGTTTATCCAAACGAGGTCCAATTTAACTCTATGAATTCTGAAATCATTTCAACTCTGCAAAGAGTGTAAAGAAATCTCGCTTGATTCAGTATGACTTCCGCGCTGGACAATTTTTTGGCTTCGAATAAAGAAAACCCAAATCTTGTCGACATGGCAACATTGAAGATGTATTTAGTTCCGTTCATAATTTGTCTGAGGGCTCAAAAAACAGTTCCCTAGTGTTGGGCAAAAAAGGTGCAAGCGACTGAGCAAAACATGGCCAGGCAAAAGTCGCTATAACATATGCAAGGCACGCAGCTTAATACAGAGTCCTTTTTCTTTTCTTCTTTAGCGGCGTACACACTACGATTTGTCTATCCGACTTGTTGGGCAACCTTACTTGATGGGCCAAAACGTAAGTTTTTTCAAATTTTTGACTTGGTTGATTAACTTATCGTAAGATGTGAACAGTTGTCGTACAATTTCAGAGCATTTTTTCACTTTTGCTTGTAACTTCAGAGAGCGAACACCAATTTTGAGCGGAGTGAATGATATGACGTCAAACAAGGAAAAATAATTTTGGGTTGATTTTTTTAGGTGCACCGGAGTTTCCAGAAGTATGGAAAATAAAGTACTGAAAAACAAAGCGTACCCAGTATTATAGGTATTACAAAAAACAAAGCATACGATGTATTATTAGAAAAATGCAAGCAAATTGATAAAAGTGCATATTGCGTCTCTCAATATTGTATTTTCTTTTCTTATATGAGGACTTATTTTTCTCATTATCTCCTGGCGAATTTTCGTTCAGTTCTCTTAATAATGTTACCGATAAGAAATTATTACGTTTTTCGACCCAGGGCTTAACCACATTTCTTTTTCTTTTATTTACCCTTTTCTTCTTGCTCTTTTTCTTTATTTTCCAGTATTGCATCAATAATCATTCCTGTAACAAGAGCACGCTCCACTATGTTAATACTTCGAAATTTCTATCGCAAATGAAATCTGTCAAGCAAATTGTATGAAGTGAACGCTAGGCATTATTTGGTCGTCCAACAAATCGTATATACAAGTCGTATAGTGTGAACGCCGCTTTTCGTACAGAGTTCGAGTTCGTACATCTCCCATATTCGATCCAATTGGTTGGTGTCTAAAAAATTAAGCAAGATTAATAAAAAAAAGGCTCAGTTGGGAAAAATAAATTTCAGAGATATTGTCGAATCGGTGAAACACCATTCATCAAGAGTAAAACCTCTTCGAATCTATTAACATTTCTAGAATTCTTTGGCCAAATGCTAGCATGTGCAGATGTAAGCGTTCACACAGATAATGTTACGTCGGTTTCACTAATCGCAGGAAAAACTAAAGTAACGCCATCTAAAATTCTTAATGTCTATTGCTTAAAAAGAATCAATGGCCGGTTTTAACAATGTTGTTTGACTTTATTGAATAACTTTTAGAAGAGAGAAAAACAACCAGAGCCAATACATTCTGGACCAGAAACCAGAATGAGACGTTCGTTTTTCCCTGCGACACCCTGAAATTTTGAATGAAGTTAAGGTGCGTAGTGACAAAACCAGTTACAAACCAGCTCTATCCGTGAATACGTGTGATTTTACCGCAATGTATTTTATTTTATTTATTTGATAAGGCTAACAATGTAATGAATAAAATTACAAGCTAGCTGGGGTAAGCCAGAGCAGCGAGGGCCTTCGGCTATCTTGATTACAAAGATTATATGAATTTATATAGATTTGTGGCTTTGAGGAAATTAATTACAGTTTTTATGTTTTTTGTGTTAGGGTTAGAAAGGAGGTTGATTAGGATGTTATGGGGGGGGGAGTCTGGATGAGTGGAGGGCGGAACACTGATTGAGGATGTGGTGGATGTTGAGTTGGGTTTGGTTGCAGTAGGTGCAGGTGGAGGGTTTGTTCTTGTCGAGGTAGTGTTCGTGGGTAACTTTGGTGTGTCCAAGGCGTAGTCGGATTATTTTAGTGAGGTCGTTTCTGGGTGTGATTGGGTGTCGAGGGTCGTCGGCGTAATTTTTGATAGAGAGTCTGTCTTTGTTTATGGTCCGGTACCAGTGGGATGATTTGTTGAGTAGGGATTGTTGTTCGGGGCAGTGAAGAGTTCTAATATATTTGTTTATATCTTGTGTGTTGAAGTTTGGGGAGTGGAGAGAGGGGGTACGAAGGGTTCGTTTGGCGGTCTTGTCGGCGAATTCGTTGCCAGGGATTCGGATATGGCTTGGAATCCATATTAGTGTTGTTCTCGGGAACTGTTGGTGGAGGAGGTTGCGGATTAGGGAGGGGTAATAGCTTTGGTTGTTGGTGTTGGTGATGGCGTCGATTGATGATAGGGAGTCGGTGCAGATGGCGAATTTGGTGTTGGAGGTGTTAGTGTATTGTAGGGCAGTTAGGATGGCTATGATTTCAGCAGAGTAGGATGATGTGTAGGAAGGGAGGAGAAAGGAGAAAATTGTTTCGTTTTCTGTGGTGACGCTGAAACTGACGTTGTCTTCTGTTTTGGAACCATCAGTGTAAATGAAGTGGTGGTCGTTGAATTTGTTTTTGATTTCGGAGAAGAGGGTTCGAAAAATTTCTGGGGCAGTGTGGGATTTCTTGTAGGAGCGTAAGGTTTGGATAACAGAGGAGGCAGGGAAGAGCCAGGGGGGGTGGGAACGGGTGGGGGTATGGAGGGGTTTGTAGGGGATGTGGTGTTCGTTACAGAGGGTTCGTGCACGGTGTATGCAGGACAGTGTATTTGTGTGTTTTTTTTGCTTGGTCGGGTTTGTTATATTATAGAGGGGAGAGTCTTTGCACCGAAAGATGGATTGAAATAATTTTAGCGTGGAGTGGAGGCGAATGTCTTCAATTGTTGGCATGTTGGCTTCGAGTAGTAAATGGGTGATGGGAGTGGTGCGATAGGCGTTGAGTGCTTTTCTTATAGCGGTGTTGTAGATGGTTTTGATTCTGTTTAAGTGGGACTTGGCGGAGTAGCCGTATAAGAAGAGACCGTACCGGATTTTGCTGGTGATGATTGATTGGGTAATGGAAGTTAGGGAAAGAGGGTTACAGTTGTACCTACTGCTGGAAAGGATTTTGATGATATTTAGTTTTTTTTCTAAGGCTGGGCGTAGGTAATCAATGTGGGCGTTCCACCTGTAATTTTTCTGGAAGACGATACCTAGGATTTTAAGTTTGTTTACTTTTTGCAGGGTAATGTTGCTGGTTAGGATATCACAGGAGCATTTGTGTTTTCTACAGATGTGTAGGTGTTTGCACTTTTCGGGGGACAGCTGAGCTCCCGAGTATTCGCCCCAGGAGAGAATATCTTGGAAGATGGGGTTCAGGTTAATATTGGATGGGAAGTTTTTTTTTGTTGAGGGTTTTAATTATTGTGAAGTCGTCAGCGTATGCGCAGAAGCTTATGTGTTTGTGGCGGGAGAGGGTTTGGCAGAGACTGTTGTAAGCTATGAGGAATATGGGTACAGAGAGAGGAGAACCTTGAGGAATGCCGTTGAAGAGGGGATGTGGGGCGGAGAGGGAACCGTCTACGCGGACAGTCATTTTCCTATTGCTCATGAATTGGTAGATGTATCTGATGATATTGGGGCCAAGTTTCCAGGTTTTAAGTTGGTTGATGATAGTATGGATACCTATTTTATCGAATGCCTTGGCGAAGTCTAGGGACACAAGGGAGATATGCCTTTTTTTTTTTAGGGAATTTGTGATATGGTGGTCTAAGAACAGTAGCGTTTCGTTTATGGATTTGCCTTTTTTGAATCCCATTTGGTGACTGCTAAGGAGTTTGTTGTGGTTGATGAACCACCAGAGTCTGTTGGCTATTATTTTATCGAGTACTTTGGCGCAGCAGGGGATAAGGGAGATGGGTCTGTAAGAGTTAGTAAGGGTCTTTTTAGAGTTAGGTTTGAGGACGGGGATGATAGTGCTATTTTTATATTGCTGTGGGATATTTGAGTGAAGGATGGTGTTGTATAGGTTGAGGAGTCTTGTTTTGAGGGGTTGGGATAGGTTTGAGATCATGGGGTACGATATTCTGTCTGTAGCTGGAGTCTTGCCTTTAAGTTTGCTTAATGCTTGGTCTAGTTCTATTGGAGTGATGTTACTTTCTATGGTTTTGGCACTTTTTAGTGAGGTGTAGGAGACTGATGGGGTCGTTGCACTTTTAAGTTGGCGGAAGTTAGGAGGGAAGTTAGAGTCATGGGATTCCTTGGACCAGAAGTTGGCAAAATGGTTGGCGAGGTTGGTGGGGCCTGTAATGTTAAGGTTTTGTTGGTCTTCGGGGGTAATTGTGTGTATGGGAGGTTGCGGTATTGTGCCACAGAACCTTTTTATGGAGGACCAGATTTTGGTGTTGGGAGTGTTGGGGCGGATTTCTGAGGTGAGTTTGTGGATGGATTCGGATTTTGCGGCTTTAATTTTTCTTTTGTATTGGGCATTGGCTTTTTTGTAGTTGATTATATTGGTAGGACAAATGTTACGTTTTAGGATTTGCCACGTTCTGTTTTTGTGTTTTTTTAGTTGTTCTAGTTCTTTATTCCACCACGGTACTCTGTGCTTGCCTGATGATGGATGGGCTTGGGGGATGGATTGGTTTGCACTTTGGAGGATGATTTTGTTGATATGGGCTGCTTCTTTGTTAGGGTTGTCGCTAATGGGGTATTTCTGAGTGTATATGTCTACTAGGTTTTGGTATAACTTCCAGTTCGCTTTGTCAGTTCTGAATTTTGGGCGTCTTTTGGTAGGAGGAGGTGGTGAGGGGAACATAGAAATTATGATAGGGAAATGGTCGCTTCCGTGTAGATCATCGCAGATTTCCCAATTAGTGAACGGAGTTAGATTAGGAGAGCAGAAGGAGAGATCGATGTGGGTGAGGGTGGAGTGGGTGCTAAAATGTGTGGGAGAGCCGTCATTGAGCAGTTGATAGTCTGATTTTGTGATGAAATTAGAGATTGTCTTGCCGCGGGGGTTACTTTTGGGTGAGCCCCAGCTGGGGTTCCAGCCATTGAAGTCGCCTAATATTATGGAGGATTGGCGTCGGAGGAGGAGGACGTTTTCTAGGTGGGAGCAGGTTAGGTTGTGTGAGGGTGGGATGTAGACGTTTATTATGGAGAGAGTTCGTTTGGACACGACTGAGATGCCTAATGCTTCGAAGTCATTGTTGAGGGTTAGTCGTGTATGTTCTATGGAGGAGTGGATGAGGAAGGCAATTCCGCCATAAGGGTTCTGGGAGGAGTTATGGGAGATAAGTTGGTAATTGACGGGAGTGGGGGTTGTGTTAGTGGATGTTAGGTGGGTTTCTTGAAGGGCTATTACTTTGGGTGAGGTAGCTTTGATTAGCATTAGTAGTTCGTTGTAGTTATTTAGGTATCCTTTTATGTTCCATTGGATTATTTTTAGTTCAGAAGTTGCGGGTTGGTAGTTGTTGGCGGTGACTGTTGAGTTGGTAGATTTGGTGCGACCCCGCCATCCTGCGGTAGTGTTTTGTGGCCCTGAGGATGGGCTCAGCATGGATGGTCTGTGGATGGCGGGGTCGGTAGGTGTGTTGTTGGGTGGCAGGTTAAGATGATTCATCATTGTTGATCTGTATGGATGTGATGTGGTTGTTGTTGTTGTTGTTTTGCTGGTCGTTGGTGTTTAGATTATTGAGAAGAGGGGACTGTGTTTGTGGTGGTTGAGTGTAGTATTTGTTTTCACGTATGAGTTTAAGAGTGAGGTCAGTAATTGGAGATCTTGTGGCGTTGGTGATTTGGAGTGGGAGCTTATGAGAGTCTGGTTTTGAGTGGTTTTCTGTTCTCAGATTGAGTGGAGTAGTTGGTGTTGCGGTGGTTTTCTTGTGGGGTGAGGTGGATATTGTTTGTTTTTGGTTGGGAGATGATGTTGTTTGTGTGACTGTTGAGCTTGATGAGTTGGTGTGTGTTGATATTGTTTGCTTGATAGTGTTGGCGGAATCGCTGTAGGTGTGGGTGGGTGAGGAGGTTTGAACACGTGATTCTGTTTGGGTTGCATTTCTGGTAACTGCAGAATAGGATGAGGGGAGGTTGGAGGACGGATTTTGTGCTATGTATTTTTGCTTGGCTTCGAACAGACTGCATTTGTTTATTGTTTTAATTTTTAGTATTTCTTTTGCTTGTTGGTATTTAAGGCATGATTTGGAGGAGGATGGGTGGTCCTCTGTGCAGTTGGCGCATGAGACTCGGGTGCATGGATGTGGGGAGTGGGGGGGAAGGTTGCATTTTTCACAGGAGGGGTTTTTGGTACATCTTTTTGTTGTGTGGCCCAGGAGTTGGCAGTTTTTGCACCGCATCGGATTCGGGAAGTATTCTTCGACTTTGACGTTGTACCAACCGATGTTGATGGTTGTTGGTGGACGGAAGAGGTCGAATGTGAGTAGCGTTAGTCCGGTTGCGCGTTGTTGGTCGTTGACTGACTTTTTGAACTTGAAGACATCGATGACGCCTTGGTGCTTCATTTCTTTAATTATTTCCGACTCGGGTACGTTGATGAGGCAGGGGGCGTATACAATGCCTTTCGATGAGTTCAGATGGGGGTGTAGGGAGACATTGATGGGGCAAATGTTTGAGAGTGTTTTTTTTGTCAGGAAGATATCAGCTACTCTCTGGGATTTTGTTAAGATCAAGAGGGTTCCGTCGCGTAGTTGTGATATGCTCTCGTAAGCTGTGCTGATGCTGTCGATTCCTTTTTTTAGTTGGAAGACGCTGAAGGATGACAGTGGTTTTTCTGGGTCTGCAGGCGAGATGATGATATATTTCGGATTGTCTGTAGTAGGAGTTGGTGTGAAGTGATTGAGGGCTGTGGGAGAATAGTTTGGTTTTTTTCTTTTTTTTTTTATGGGATCGGTTAGTGCCTCTAGGTCGAGGTCACTAAACCGATTGCCCAGCACTGGGGGGGGCCCAGGGGCCATAAGGGGTCACTGTGTTGTTACTAGTTTTTATAGTTTTAACTGTTGTTGTTACGTTGGTTACGGGTTAAAAGGCGAACGGATGAGATGGTGGTGCGTTAGCGCGAGAGAGATGTCGATAACCGTAGGGGAACAATATACTGGTTGGATGTTGCTGGGTCAGTGGTTAGACTGAGACTGACCGCAATGTACTATTGATATAATTTTGACAAAACGCCGGGCACCCATGTGCTCGTCACAGCTTCTAGGCAAACGTTGGCGGCAATTTAAAGTGATACGTCTCTTTTGTGGTTTCTGTTTTTGACTGTAACTAAAGGGGTAACCATAATAGGCAGGAGCAAGCAGAAGCTTATGTCAGAACCGAACTAAATTCTCCCCTCTGTTTCAACGAATAGTCAAGATACCCACAATGAACAGATGCAAGCAGAAGGAAAGGTACTGTCAAATTGTTTTCATTCGATTTGTTTATTTTCGTTGTGGCTTTGGCTTTTTCCTTTTTGTTGAAATAAAAGCCATCTGTCCTGCACAAGTGAAATCAACTTGTTAAGAAACTCGTATTCCTTACTTATTGTATCTTTTTTCTCTTTCCTAACCTCAAATGTCACTTGTCAAAAATTCCGTTCGGAATGTCTTCTTTCAAGAAGACCTTTCGTCTGCTCGCATCAGTTAACAAACATTTAACGAAACCTCGTATATTCCCATTGTGGGCATATCATATGCTTTGCATGTAAGAAGACATTCCCACCTGCTTGCATATGCTTGCTCCTGCCTATTATGGTTGGGCCTTTACATATATTCGAACAGTGGGATATATCTTTCCTTTCCTTTATTGGCTTTATTGTGAACAGAAACCACCAAAGAGACGTACCACTTAAAATGGCTGCCGACGTTTGCCTACAAGCTTGGGCGAGCACGTGGGAACCTCAAGTGCTGTCAAAATTTTGTAAATAATCACGCACATTGTTATAATTCCATGAGTGTGTGTGGCGGGAGTACACTGCGGTAAAATGAAATGAGCTCACACGTATTCACGGATAGAAGCTCGTTTGTAACGGGTTTTGTCGCTACGAACCTGAAGTTCTTTCAAAATTTCAGGGTGTCACGGGGGAAGACGTACGAAAGACGCACGTCTCATTCTGGTTTCTGATTATGAGGATGTGATGCCTCACGACTAACGGCTCGCACAAGTGCAAAAGACATGTGACATTTATATCTAGATATTAAGAGTTTCAAAGAGTCTGTTAATAAAATCTGCGTAGTGCACCTTGTTCCCAATTGAAATTGACACTCTCAATGAAAACAAGGACCTACTAAAGTAAAAATGAGGTCATTTGCAAGAGTCGATAGTAAAATGTTTTGAAACAGTAGTTTGATAAAAGATATCTCCATTCCGACGTTGCCTTGACCTTTTCGATTATCAGATTAATCTATCACATTATTTCGATATACATACAATGAGTGTCCTTAATGTTCGGTTTTTATGTCAATGTTTTTTAAAACGTTAAAATTTGGGCAAAAATATTATATTTTATATTAACTCAGATATATTCAGAGATCATCTTGTGGTATTTCTCTTTTAAAAACATTGATTCAAAAAAATAATAAAAATCGAAAATTAAAAATAACACAAAATTACAAACTTCATTAATATATTCGGTTATCAATACATCAAAGACAAATCACTTGAAGAAAAAAATTTCAACATTTATTGCATAACTCTTAATTCTAATAATCTCACTTAGATGGTTTGGTATAACAGGAACAGTTTGCAAACACAAATAAAACAATAAATTTATTTCCCAAATACCTACCTACATACATACATAATATGTACATATGTATGCCCGCGTGAATTTCGTTTCTGACATTCTTAACACATTCGCATTGGGAAACGAGATTTCTCGTTTTTACAAAAATTTAACATTGGGAAACGAGAAATCCCGTTTGTGCACTTTCACCACTCTCACTTGATATATGTATGAATATTTTTATTTAACCCTTTATTCCCGGAGCTGTCAATAAAAATCGCTTCAAATGATAGGAACAATCAAACTAATCCACAAAAATTCACTTACTACGCACTGAAAATTACCCGAAAAAAATTGAAGCCACTAGGAATATAAAGAAAAATATTAAGTATGTATGTGGTTTCACTGCGAAACCACTAGGAAGCAAAGTGTTAAATATTTATTGATCATTAAGTAATAAAACCTTCTTAGGGATAATCTCTTCGGTCTTTTTCTTTCAATAAAATTTATGACTCAAAAGGACAATAAGGATATGGAGAATTTTTCATGAAACATTTGTAGCCCATTTAAGGATAAAAGAGAGATAAAAATGATAAGTACGATTAATTCTGCTGGAATGATATCGACTGGGAAACAAAACAGAAAAACAAAAGAAAATATTAATATTTTGTTGTGATTCACTCTTGTACGAGCCTTCAAAGGAGAAGCACTACCCCATCAAGTTCATTAGAAGAAACCGAATTACGTAACACTGATGAAAATGCAGAAGGTTTTGACCACGATAAGGAGCATGATATCAGCGTTCAGGAAAAAGAAGATTTTGTTGAATTGGAAAAGCAAACGACAAGCAAAGAGTGCTCTATTTATTCTGATATTGCAAATTGGCCAATTCCGCTGTCTGATGATTTGAGAGTTGATTTAGTGAAAAAGGGTAGTACTCATTTTCAAAATAAAGATGGTCTTTTTAATACAGCCGAAGTTCAAAGGTCAGGCGATAAAACCAAGGGGACGAGTAGGCGGTTTTATAGTACCCTCGCAAATGGTGAAAGAGTATTGCGGAAATGGATGGTATACTCCAAACTAACAAACAGTTTGTTTTGTTTTTCCTGTCGGTTATTTGCATGTAATGAATTACGATATTTCGTCACTGGGTTTAATATGTGGTGGAATCTTAACCCTAAGGTATTCGAACACGAGGCATCTGATCACCACCTTACTTCATTAGAAAAGTGGAAAACCTTGGAAATGGGCTTGAAGCTGCAAAACACAATCGACAACAATCTGCAAATTTAAATGGGTGCAGAAAAAAAGAAATGGCGCGATATTCTAATACGCCTTTTGGACGTAATTTTGTTTCTTGCTCGTCAAAACCATTCTTTTCGAGGCCATAGAGAGGACTTGTCATCGGAAAATAGAGGCAATTTCTTGGAATTAGTGAAACTTATTGTATATTCAAATATGACCAAGTTTTAAAGGAGCATTTGTTGAGAATCGAGCATTCAATAGGTGATAAGACACGAGTCAGCTCGTATTTGTCGAAGAATATTCAAAATGAATTTATAAGCCTTTTGGGGAAAGAGGTGAGGACAAACATTGTGAAAGACATCCACCAGGCGAAGTACTTTGGCATTATTTTCGACAGCACACCCGATGAATCACATATCGACCAAATGAGCGAGGTCATTAGATACGTTCACATCCAGGAAGGCAAAGTTGAGGTGAGGGAATCTTTCTAGGTTATTAGGGCTACTATGGCGGGTTTTCATAGAGGAGTTCAAAAATGAATTCGGCAAATTAATCCAAAAGCTTTGTTTATGCCATGTGCAAGCCATTCCTTAAACCTTTGTGGAATTCACTCTTTGGGAAGCACCCCTTCAAGTACAACGTTTTTCGGGACAGTGGAAAGACTTTACACATTTTTCTCAGCATCTACGCGTCGTTGGGATATTCTCATAAGAAATGTAGGTGTGTTAGTCCAGAGACTTGTAGACATTAGATGGAGCGCTCATCATGAGGCTGTTAGGTCATTGAAGGAAAATTTCGTGAAGATAGTTTCAACTCTTGAATCCTTTGTGATCCTCAAAAGGAAAATTTGGATACAAGAGGTGCTGCAACCATACTCTTATCTGCTGTATGCGACTTTACGTTTTTGTGTTATCTTTCATTTTGGTGCGATATTTTGGAAGAAGTTGATTTAGCACAGAAATACTTGCCAAAATCCGGGCTCATTCTAGAAAAAAGTGTAATAAAACTTAAGGCACTCACGAATTTCCTTCATGAACATCGTGATGAAACCGTGAAAAAGGCCATAATATACGCAAGAGAACAATGTACTGAGCCAGAAATTTCAATTGAAAGGAGGGGAAGAAAAAAAAATAAGAAAATTATGCCAGGCAAAATGGCTCAAGATCCTGGTTTGTCGTTGGAAGAGGAAATACGAAAGTCCATGTTAGAATGTCAGGATACATTTTACACTAAAGTAATTCATCGGTCTAAGGCCATGGAAGACATTGCGTCAGTTTTCTCAGCTCAGCAACCGAAAATATTGCTGTATGGAAGGGAGGAAGAACTGTGTGCTGTTGTCCCAGTGCTTACCTCGATATTAACAGAACTAACTGACAATAGTATCATATTGGAAATCGGGCGAATACGGCGTCACATGGTAGCTGCAAAAATAAATTTAAAAGATGCAGAAATTTGGACAGAACTTGAATTTTTAAGCTTCATTGTTAAGTGGGATTTTTCAGACTCCTCACCGAGTCTGTCATTGGTGATAAGAATTTTTTTAACCTTTGTGTCAACACCCACATACCCGGGTGTGTTTTTCATTTTCAAATTGATATATTTCTATTCAATATATTTACATATATTGATATTCGAAAAAAAAAATTTATTTTTCTTTTTGGGTCGAAGTTTACAAGAAGTTTTTTTCCGATTTACTATCCGATTCTATCTACAGCCAACACACCCGGGTGTGCATACGAAAATGTATGGAAATTGTTAGATACAAATGCAGAAAAGCACTTGTGTTTCGTTATAAATTCTTATTTTTTATTCATTTGACATTATTTTTTTATTTTCTTTGGAAAAACAAGGAAAATTTTATAAGAAAAGTGTTGTTTTATTATGGACATCTATCACATTGGGTTACATATACTGAATGTTCAGCACAAACTGGCTTTTTGCAGGCTTTTCGTGTTGTTTTTTTGCTGAGACATATGTATGTAACAATTTCCCTTCTGCATGATTCTGCCAGAATTGTCACGTTCTTCTTGAGCCCTTACTGGAAGATTTTCAACAGTCGGTGTTACTGGGTGGCCCAACATACTTTCAATTCCACTACGTGATGGAAAATTTCGCATGACTTGTGCATTTTGTGAACGATGCTGGATTTCTGCCATGGATAATTGTTCACTCAACTGTTGTAGAAACAAACTTCTACGGTTTGTAAAGGGTCCGCCATCTAACGTTTTTTTTTTCAAGTAGTGCTTTTTCGTGAATGGTAACACTTAGCTCATGTCTGATTTGACAGATAATTAGTTTTATCCTTCCGCTGAACGAATATGGTTGTGTATACGTTTGAACAACGCTGGGAAATATTGCGACATTACTTTGAAAATCATGGTAATGTTGCAGAATGTGTGCGAAAATTGCGTACGGATTTTGGAAGAAGAGAAGCACCGTCAGCTCCGTATGTTCGTTATCTTGTGAAAAAAGTGAAAGAAACTGGCATCCTCATCGATAAACCAAAGCGTGAAGAGCCAAAAACAGTGCGTACACCCGAGAATATTGCTGCTGCGGCAGAAAGTGTGCGTGAAGCGCCATCAACATCAATTCACCGTCGTTCTCAGCAATTGAACATTTCGGAGACATCATTGAGACGAATTTTGCATAAAGACCTTGGTATGACGCCATACAAAGTCCAATTGGTTCAGGAGTTGAAGCCAACTGACCATCCAATGCGTTTTCGCTTCGCTAAGTGGGCCTGCGATCGACTTACAGGAGATGCCGATTTTGCCAAAAAAATCATCTTTTCAGATGAAGCTCATTTTGATCTTGGCGGGTATGTAAACAAGCAAAATTGTCGCATTTGGGGCACAGAAAACCCGCACGCATACATTGAAAAGCCGGTGCATCCAAAACGAACCACTGTTTGGTGCGGATTTTGGTCCAGAGGCATAATTGGGCCATTTTTCTTCGAAAATGAGCAAGGAGTGGCCGTTACAGTCAATGGCGATCGTTATCGGGCCATGTTGAACGAATTTTTGTTCACAAAAATTGAAGAGGAAGGATATTGGCAACATTTGGTTTCAACAGGACGGCGCTACGTGCCACACAGCCGAAGCTACACTCGATGTTTTGCGCCCTGTTTTTGAAGATCGTATTATCAGCCGCAGAGCTGATGTCGTTTGGCCACCTCGGAGCTGCGATTTGACTATTATTTGTGGGGTGCCTTCAAAGATAAGTGTTACGCCGACAAGCCAGAGACAATTGACGCTTTAAAGGACAATATATTCGTGAAGCCATTGGTGAAATAGAGCTGCACACAATCTATAATGTGCTTAAAAATTGGACCTATCGCATGGCCAGCCGAGGCAGCCATTTGAATGAAATTAGTTTCCATTATTAACCGGAAGGATTGTACTTTCAAATAAAAAAAGAAATTTGAGAAAATATTCAATAGTTTTTTTATAGCATTTTCAAAAAAAAAAAATAATTATTTGGCGGACCCTTTAGATGTCTTCAAGTGTGGATTATTTTCCATGTAGATCACGAATGCAGCCACATCCACAATGTTATAAAAAAAAGCCAGAGTCCATCTCTCTGTTCTTCTCTTCGTTGTATATTCACCAAGGCATTTGTCCATATTATTAACACCTCCTTTGCTTCTGTTGTAGTCAATTATCATTTTTGGCTTCAATTTCGATATTATAATGGGAAGTAGAAAGAAACACAACCGATTTGATCTTTTTTTGAAATATATGAATACATACTTATGTTGTTGCTGAATCCAAAGATTGATGATTCTACTGCTCTTCCTTTTGTATTAGAAAATTCGGCTGGTACAAATGTACGTCTTTTGTTTACAGTTCCCATTATTGACAAATTGTAGTCTACCATCAAAGTAGAAGCCAAATTATAGCTTGTAAAAAAGTTGTCACACACGATGTTTCGACCACTTCCACGGAACAGATTACAACACAAATCTTTGTCCACACGTTCACCTTGATTTTTTTCTCTTTCTCTAGAAGGTGCCATACCAGTATAGATTTGTCCTTTGGCTGGGTAAGATGTAATAGCATCACATACCCACCAAACCTTAATTCCATACTTGGCCGGTTTTGAAGGTATATATTGAGTGAATCCGGTGCTGCCACGATAAGGGTAAAGTTGTTCATCAACAGTGATGTTGGCTCCTGCTGTATAGTTATCCTGGAGGTTCCTATTCAACATAAGGAAAATGTCAGATATGGCTGCTGCTTTGTCAGTTTGTTTACGTTGCAGGCGCGTATTTCCATTATCAAATCTGATAAACCGACTGATAGCCCAAAAACGTCGGAGACCCATTGAAGCACTATACAACGGATGTGAGTTAGTTTTCCATAGATTAGTTGAATCTACATAATTAGAATGTGACACCAGCTAACAAAAGTATACCCAGATAAGCGTCAAATTCAGTTGTAGTAATGTTTTTCCATATACATATGAAGTGGTCTTGCTGGATTTTCTTCGTGTTCACGTTCGTAGCACTGGGTTGCTTTTCTGTTGGTTTCGCGAATTATTATATCACACATTTCTGCTGACATCAACATTTTGAATGTATGTATAATGCTAAGATCTTTTGTTTTGCTTCTAAGAATATTATGCGACAAAAATCGGCGAGGTTGTGGTGGTTGCTCTGACCAAATTGTACCATGTCTAGCTGTATAGTTATTTGTAGAAGATTCAATTGGAGCTACTTCCAATTCTTCGTCCGAATCAGTCTCACTAACAGGATCATATTCTAGTAACTGCAATCCCTCTGCATCTGAATCTTCTACATACTGTGTTCACCATCGCCCTCTTCGTCTGGCAATGAACGTCCATAAGTGTCTTGCTCATCTTCACTATCAGCTTCCAAAAGTTCCTCCAACCTTTGGCTTATGTACTGTTCTCTCTCTTCAAAACTAAGTCCTTGCAATTCCCGGGGAGTTAACCATTGATCATAAGCCATAATAATCTATAATTTTATTTTATTATTATTAATATGTAGTTACTTTAAAAACCTATAAATAAATAAAGGAGTAAATATAAAATTAATATATAAATAACTAAAAAAAATATATGCTCCTCCAAATATTTTTTCTCAAATGCGTTGCGTGGAAATTAAAAGCGTCTTTGTATCCAAATGCCGTAACAAATGTTGTAACAATTGGCAGAAACACAACCCACTCCTTGCGACGTCCTTGTATTAATCAGAAACCAAAAATGAGACGTATCACTTAAAATGGCCGCCGACGTTTGGCTACAAGCTCGGGCGAGCACGTGGGTACCTCAAGTGCTGTCAAAATTTTGTAAACAATCACGCACATTGTTATAATTCCAAGAGTGTGTGTGGCGGGAGTACACTGCGGTAAAATGAAATGAGCTCACACGTATTCACGGATAGAAACTTGTTTGTAACGGGTTTTGTCGCTACGAACCTGAACTTCTTTTAAAATTTCAGGGTGTCACGGGGGAAGACGTACGAAAGACGCACGTCTCATTCTGGTATTAATGAATTATCAGCCTTACTCGTCTCTGCAAATATATATGTACATACCACTCCTTACTACTGTTTCCAATATATCACAACATTACTTTCAAGAATTGCTTATCGCTAATCCCACTAAATAACTAGCCCTTTGTTCTCGTGTGAAGAATCTCAATATCTAAAATAAAGCAATAATGACACAGTCATAAATCTATTTGGTGCATTTATGAATGCGGAAGTTCGAATATTTGCGTATTTTTCCTGTCATAAACTATTGCACATTTTTTTAAGGATGGCTTACTTGACTTATTATACTTTTATATGTACTTAAAAATGACCCTACGGAATGATTTACAACACAAATAGTAGCTGTTATTTGTAGAGGTTTTCCCAGCATCAACCATCGGAAGTAGAAGATCAGCATCTGGGTCTTATTAGGTCATATTTTTCTGCCTGTACATTGACGACCGGGATTTTGTCGACATTATACTGTATGCATAAATAGCTGGTTGCAATATAAGAAATAGAAAAAAGCCAACAAAGTGCAAAATTTATTCATACACATACAAAAATGTATGGAACACCCGGGTATGTTGGGTGTATGTTTATGTATAATTTTTTGGCTGTTGACACAATTGTTAACAATTTGCGTCTCAGTGGCATCTTGTGAACGAAGCTTTTCAAAAGTAAATTAATAGCCACTGTACCCAAGCGGGTACAGAAACTTTCAAATAGCCGTTACTTTAACTAGACAAATCATTTTGCAAAGGTATTTTTGCGTTTCAATCACATACACTGTTCTGATCAGCTGCGTGTGCATACAAAAGCGACAACGAATAACGCTTGTTGTTATTTCGCTTTGTTCTGACAAGTCTTCAACAATTTTGCGTATATTGAGTAGCTCAGTGATTGTTTGGCTGCGTAAAAAAAGTGTTGCGTTATAATTAGACAATTTTCTTTCGAAATCAGAAAGAAAAAAGGCTGTTTCTTCATATGTTCACAAGTAGAATAAATAAAATTATATTTTGATAGCATTCGGTAAGTTGGAATATTAGTGTACTCGCTTGAGTACAATGGCTAATAAGCAACTTACATGTTGTTCGCGTCGAAATGTCATTTGAAGACATCAAACCTTCAAGTTTTTATGGCCGAAGATTTCAAAACTTGGGTTGTGCTTTGGATTTCGTGGAAAGTGCTTCAAATCATGTCACGTTCGACATCGCTTTGATTCCTCCAGATACAGATTGTAATGCTGTTGAGGAGGAAGGTGACTGCGAGGATCTTCATGGGAACATCGTGCCGCAAGAAGTTCTGGGCGAAATCGAGGTATTTTGTAGCAGCGATAGTGATGACGACACTCTTCAAGAACTGTGCCGCAATATAAAGCGTTCTAAACCGAAATGGTCACAAAGATCTTGTGATATTGAGATGTCGAAAACTAGCTTTTTCTTGGAAAACAATGTGAAAATTGAGTCAGAATTAGCAGGAAAATTGGAAATTGAAGTGTTCGAAGCCTTATTTGACAAAGAAGGGGTAAATTTAATTGTTGAGCAAACTTGCCTTTATGCGTCACAGGCTAACGTGCACAATTTTTCATTCAATGAAAACGATTTGAAAGTTTTTTTGGGTATTCTTCATATACTGTCTACCAATCTATGTCAAGAGAGAATTGGTATTGACAAAAAGACGAAGATCCTCGTACGAAAATTATTTCTAACAACATGGCCCGAAACAGATTCAAGGAAATCAAAAAATACCTCCATCTTGCTGACAATACCAATTTGATAGCTATCGACAAAATGGCTAAGGTTAGGCCCTTGGCAAAACTTTTATGCGAAAAATTCTGCCAATTTGGATACTTTCAATTGATGAGTCAATGGTATGATACTTAGGCAGCCACTCTTCGAAGCAATTCATTAGAGGCAAACCTGTAAGATTTGGTTTCAAAAATTGGATACTGACCAGCAGTTGCGGTTATTTGTACCAGTTTGATACCTACTGTGGAGCCAAAGGCGTTACTGCGGAAAAACGGCAAATGCCACTTGGATCCAGGTTCGAGCTATTGGAACTGTAGGCGAGTCAAGAACAAAGAAATGTCCGTTGAAATCGAAGGCAGTGTTCACGAAAGAGGAAAGAGGATCCATGATTACAGATACGACACGGTCAATAAAATACTTTTTTTGAAGTGGAATTATAACAGCGCCGTAATAGTTGGTTCAAACTTTGAAAGTATTGAGCCGATGAGTTCCGTCAATCGATGGTGTTCGACAGCAAAAGCAAAAATAAGTGTCAAACAGCCAAAACTTATCGTCGAGTACAACTCTGGAATGGGAGGCGTTGATCTTCATGACCAAGCACTCAATAATTATAGAATAAAAATTCGTGGTAAAAAGTGCTTTTCACTGCAATGATGAATTCTGCTATGGTCAACGCCTGGAAATTGTATAAAGCAGCTAACAATTCTACCGTCACTACCTACGAAATTGCACGCAGACTTCTTTATTATTCAAACAAACAGTTATATCCTCTGTAGCAATTACTGCTGGAAACCATTTTCCAATTGAAAAGCAGTTGCGTTGTCGTCCATGCCAGAATCGAATAAGGTGAATTTGCGAGCAATGCGGCATACCACACTGTGTAGAAACAGACTGCTTTAAGATTTTCCATACAAAAAAAAAAAAGAGCTCATATGAGCCCCATATTGTGCCATTGTACTCGCTTGGGTACAGTCTCAAAATCCTACTGAATAACTTTTTTTTTTTGATATCATATTTTTCGAGTTTCTTACATTCCTTTTACTTAAATAAAATAAATGGATTTCAAAATTTTTGGTTTTAAACACACTTGGCTCTTAATGGGTTAAGACTTATATAAGATCAACAATGAGCTGAAATAGGTCGACTAATCTAGCTATACTTTCAATCGAAAAGGAGCACACAAAAAATATAGATTTTAATGATTTAAACGAAACATTCAGCGCAATAAAAACTCGAAAGTACTTTTAAATAAAATCTTTGTTCGTGCTTTTTTCTTAAATTTTTTAAGGGGTGTAAACTTGCTTTACCCTCCCGGGTGCAATTGCCTCTTAGTCCGCCCCTGTCTCCAGGAGATTAATATTAGGAGGTTGGACAGGTCTTTCGGTCACGTTTTAACAATTATAAAACAGCTATTCACGAAGTATGGGCTTTATTCTTTGGGTATTTGCCTTTATAATTTAAAATTTTTTCCCATTCCCATTTTTTGGCAGATTTCCTTAAATCTTTTTTTAAAATTTTTAAATATGATGCTTGGTTCATAATTCCGCCGATAAATACCAGGTTTACGACAACTCTAGTTGATATGCAACCCTATACCATGACACGTCCTCCTCCTTGCATCGCTTCTAAAAAGGTTGGATTTGCTTTCATCTAGGAATTTACGTCCTCCCACAACTTTGGATCCTTTTCTATGTGTTCCTTTATAAATTTTAATCGAAGATTTCCGTTGCGTAGGAACGGGTTTCTTTCTAGATATTCGACCTTTTATATTTATGGTACGGTGTACTGTTGAAGCTGAGACGGCCTTTCCACATTCAGACCAAACTTCGCTAACAATTTTCGGAGCACTTAAGTGACGATTCACTTTAATTGTTCGGCACTATAGCACGTTTTTACTTCTTGATAAACTTCTTGGGTAGCCCTATTTACTTTTTATAATTCAATTCTGCCTTCATTTTTATACCCACGAACGATGTCGCCGAAGGTATTAGGGGTCATACTCAACAGATAGTTAGAAGAGCTCAGTCATCTATCCAGAGAGTAATAAATAATTATGTTTCGACGGGTTCAATCTTGCCAAGGTCCAGAGATGATCCTCCATCTTTATTAACAAAGCGGGAACAGAAACGCATTGTTCATCTAGTTCGCCTTAACTCCAGGATGACTGCCCACCAACTGAAATTTGCGGTAGGGGAAAGGTTTGGCAAAACAATATTCGATGACAATGTCCGAAAAGCTTTTAAAAAACTGATTATCATAGCCAAGTAGCTCGTAAGAAGCCATCCGTTTCAGATATTAATAAACAGAAACGCATGGATTTTGCGAATGAATACATTTCCAAGCCTCCAGAGATTTGGAACAAGGGTACCTTTTCTGATTTTGCATTTTTGAAATAAAAAGTAAAAAGCTAGAATGGAGAAAGAGAGGTACAGCTTTTGAAAAGGAGAATTACCAACGGTAAAGCATGGTGGAAGCGGAATTATTGTTTGGGGATGTATGGCAGCTAACGGTGTAGGCAAACTTATCTTTATTGAATTCATAATGGATCAAATGGGTTATATACAGATTCTAAAAGATAATTTACTGCAAAGTGCTCAGTAATTGGGATAAGAACAAGATTTATGGTTTCAATAAGATAATGACTCCAAGCATACCGCGCGAAATGTGAAGCTCTGGATGTTATATAATATTTAAAATCAGTTACAAACACCTCCCTAATCTCCGGACCAAATCCCATAGAGCATTTGTGGGATTTGCTCGAGCACCGAATTCGGAAACATACCATTACCTCCAAAAAGATGCTTAAGAATATAATAGTGGAGGAATGGGGAAAAATTACGGTCGAAGACACAAAAAATCTAGTGGATTCCATGCCTAGACATCTCTTGATAATAATATCGATAATAAAGATAAAAGAACAAATGAAATTAAAAAGAAAACTTTATAAACCTAGTATTGTGAGCTTGTGCGTACTCCCACGGGGACATCTAATGGCCGTCAGCGTAGCAAAACCTAGTTGATCATGAATTTGTCATCTTGTTTTAGTATCGTTGAGCTGACGGTCATTTTTTGTCTGGAGCCAACCGTTCGCTTTCCGTGTCAATCGTTTAAATTCAAGGATCGAATCGTTCAAGTATTGGTTTCCAAAATGATTCGGTCATTACAATCAATCATTGATTCATTTAAAGATAGAGATCGATGTATTGTACTGGTTCAATACATTCATTTCTGTCAGAAACCACCAATGAGACGTGCCACTTAAAATGGCCGCCGACGTTTGCCTACAAGCTCGGGCGAGCACGTGGGTACCTCAAGTGCTGTCAAAATTTTGTGAACAATCACGCACATTGTTATAATTCCAAGAGTGTGTGTGGCGGGAGTACACTGCGGTACAATGAAATGAGCCCGCACGTATTCACGATTAAAGTTTGTTTGTAACGGGTTTTGTTGCTACGAACCTGAACTTCTTTCAAAATTTCAGGGTGTCACGGGGGAAGACGTACGAAAGACGCACGTCTCATTCTGGTTTCTGATTTCTGTGGTTCAGAGATAGAAACCGATTCTTTGTATTGGTTCAATGCGATCGATTTCAAAATATAAATATGCTAAAAGATTGACTCAGCTGTTAGTCCCTTTCACCTATGGAAAAATAAAAGTTCTGTTATCTGTTCCCGTACTTTTCGGGCAGAAATTCACAGATACTCATTTTTCAAAGAGTGGGGATGAAATTCTCTCAAAGAAAAATGGAAACATCAAAAAGTATGTGAACGCGTTGTACCACAAAAGTTGCACACATTTTTAATGTCAAAAAAATAATTATTTGGCGGACCCTTTAGATGTCTTCAAGTGTGGATTATTTTCCATGTAGATCACGAATGCAGCCACATCCACAATGTTATAAAAAAAAGCCAGAGTCCATCTCTCTGTTCTTCTCTTCGTTGTATATTCACCAAGGCATTTGTCCATATTATTAACACCTCCTTTGCTTCTGTTGTAGTCAATTATCATTTTTGGCTTCAATTTCGATATTATAATGGGAAGTAGAAAGAAACACAACCGATTTGATCTTTTTTTGAAATATATGAATACATACTTATGTTGTTGCTGAATCCAAAGATTGATGATTCTACTGCTCTTCCTTTTGTATTAGAAAATTCGGCTGGTAAAAAATGTACGTCTTTTGTTTACAGTTCCCAATATTGACAAATTGTAGTCTACCATCAAAGTAGAAGCCAAATTATAGCTTGTAAAAAAGTTGTCACACACGATGTTTCGACCACTTCCACGGAACAGATTACAACACAAATCTTTGTCCACACGTTCACCTTGATTTTTTTCTCTTTCTCTAGAAGGTGCCATACCAGTATAGATTTGTCGTTTGGCTGGGTAAGATGTAATAGCATCACATACCCACCAAACCTTAATTCCATACTTGGCCGGTTTTGAAGGTATATATTGAGTGAATCCGGTGCTGCCACGATAAGGGTAAAGTTGTTCATCAACAGTGATGTTGGCTCCTGCTGTATAGTTATCCTGGAGGTTCCTATTCAACATAAGGAAAATGTCAGATATGGCTGCTGCTTTGTCAGTTTGTTTACGTTGCAGGCGCGTATTTCCATTATCAAATCTGATAAACCGACTGATAGCCCAAAAACGTCGGAGACCCATTGAAGCACTATACAACGGATGTGAGTTAGTTTTCCATAGATTAGTTGCATCTACATAATTAGAATGTGACACCAGCTAACAAAAGTATACCCAGATAAGCGTCAAATTCAGTTGTAGTAATGTTTTTCCATATACATATGAAGTGGTCTTGCTGGATTTTCTTCGTGTTCACGTTCGTAGCACTGGGTTGCTTTTCTGTTGGTTTCGCGAATTATTATATCACACATTTCTGCTGACATCAACATTTTGAATGTATGTATAATGCTAAGATCTTTTGTTTTGCTTCTAAGAATATTATGCGACAAAAATCGGCGAGGTTGTGGTGGTTGCTCTGACCAAATTGTACCATGTCTAGCTGTATAGTTATTTGTAGAAGATTCAATTGGAGCTACTTCCAATTCTTCGTCCGAATCAGTCTCACTAACAGGATCATATTCTAGTAACTGCAATCCCTCTGCATCTGAATCTTCTACATACTGTGTTCACCATCGCCCTCTTCGTCTGGCAATGAACGTCCATAAGTGTCTTGCTCATCTTCACTATCAGCTTCCAAAAGTTCCTCCAACCTTTGGCTTATGTACTGTTCTCTCTCTTCAAAACTAAGTCCTTGCAATTCCCGGGGAGTTAACCATTGATCATAAGCCATAATAATCTATAATTTTATTTTATTATTATTAATATGTAGTTACTTTAAAAACCTATAAATAAATAAAGGAGTAAATATAAAATTAATATATAAATAACTAAAAAAAATATATGCTCCTCCAAATATTTTTTCTCAAATGCGTTGCGTGGAAATTAAAAGCGTCTTTGTATCCAAATGCCGTAACAAATGTTGTAACAATTGGCAGAAACACAACCCACTCCTTGCGACGTCCTTGTATTAATCAGAAACCAAAAATGAGACGTATCACTTAAAATGGCCGCCGACGTTTGGCTACAAGCTCGGGCGAGCACGTGGGTACCTCAAGTGCTGTCAAAATTTTGTAAACAATCACGCACATTGTTATAATTCCAAGAGTGTGTGTGGCGGGAGTACACTGCGGTAAAATGAAATGAGCTCACACGTATTCACGGATAGAAACTTGTTTGTAACGGGTTTTGTCGCTACGAACCTGAACTTCTTTTAAAATTTCAGGGTGTCACGGGGGAAGACGTACGAAAGACGCACGTCTCATTCTGGTATTAATGAATTATCAGCCTTACTCGTCTCTGCAAATATATATGTACATACCACTCCTTACTACTGTTTCCAATATATCACAACATTACTTTCAAGAATTGCTTATCGCTAATCCCACTAAATAACTAGCCCTTTGTTCTCGTGTGAAGAATCTCAATATCTAAAATAAAGCAATAATGACACAGTCATAAATCTATTTGGTGCATTTATGAATGCGGAAGTTCGAATATTTGCGTATTTTTCCTGTCATAAACTATTGCACATTTTTTTAAGGATGGCTTACTTGACTTATTATACTTTTATATGTACTTAAAAATGACCCTACGGAATGATTTACAACACAAATAGTAGCTGTTATTTGTAGAGGTTTTCCCAGCATCAACCATCGGAAGTAGAAGATCAGCATCTGGGTCTTATTAGGTCATATTTTTCTGCCTGTACATTGACGACCGGGATTTTGTCGACATTATACTGTATGCATAAATAGCTGGTTGCAATATAAGAAATAGAAAAAAGCCAACAAAGTGCAAAATTTATTCATACACATACAAAAATGTATGGAACACCCGGGTATGTTGGGTGTATGTTTATGTATAATTTTTTGGCTGTTGACACAATTGTTAACAATTTGCGTCTCAGTGGCATCTTGTGAACGAAGCTTTTCAAAAGTAAATTAATAGCCACGGGTACAGAAACTTTCAAATAGCCGTTACTTTAACTAGACAAATCATTTTGCAAAGGTATTTTTGCGTTTCAATCACATACACTGTTCTGATCAGCTGCGTGTGCATACAAAAGCGACAACGAATAACGCTTGTTGTTATTTCGCTTTGTTCTGACAAGTCTTCAACAATTTTGCGTATATTGAGTAGCTCAGTGATTGTTTGGCTGCGTAAAAAAAGTGTTGCGTTATAATTAGACAATTTTCTTTCGAAATCAGAAAGAAAAAAGGCTGTTTCTTCATATGTTCACAAGTAGAATAAATAAAATTATATTTTGATAGCATTCGGTAAGTTGGAATATTAGTGTACTCGCTTGAGTACAATGGCTAATAAGCAACTTACATGTTGTTCGCGTCGAAATGTCATTTGAAGACATCAAACCTTCAAGTTTTTATGGCCGAAGATTTCAAAACTTGGGTTGTGCTTTGGATTTCGTGGAAAGTGCTTCAAATCATGTCACGTTCGACATCGCTTTGATTCCTCCAGATACAGATTGTAATGCTGTTGAGGAGGAAGGTGACTGCGAGGATCTTCATGGGAACATCGTGCCGCAAGAAGTTCCGGGCGAAATCGAGGTATTTTGTAGCAGCGATAGTGATGACGACACTCTTCAAGAACTGTGCCGCAATATAAAGCGTTCTAAACCGAAATGGTCACAAAGATCTTGTGATATTGAGATGTCGAAAACTAGCTTTTTCTTGGAAAACAATGTGAAAATTGAGTCAGAATTAGCAGGAAAATTGGAAATTGAAGTGTTCGAAGCCTTATTTGACAAAGAAGGGGTAAATTTAATTGTTGAGCAAACTTGCCTTTATGCGTCACAGGCTAACGTGCACAATTTTTCATTCAATGAAAACGATTTGAAAGTTTTTTTGGGTATTCTTCATATACTGTCTACCAATCTATGTCAAGAGAGAATTGGTATTGACAAAAAGACGAAGATCCTCGTACGAAAATTATTTCTAACAACATGGCCCGAAACAGATTCAAGGAAATCAAAAAATACCTCCATCTTGCTGACAATACCAATTTGATAGCTATCGACAAAATGGCTAAGGTTAGGCCCTTGGCAAAACTTTTATGCGAAAAATTCTGCCAATTTGGATACTTTCAATTGATGAGTCAATGGTATGATACTTAGGCAGCCACTCTTCGAAGCAATTCATTAGAGGCAAACCTGTAAGATTTGGTTTCAAAAATTGGATACTGACCAGCAGTTGCGGTTATTTGTACCAGTTTGATACCTACTGTGGAGCCAAAGGCGTTACTGCGGAAAAACGGCAAATGCCACTTGGATCCAGGTTCGAGCTATTGGAACTGTAGGCGAGTCAAGAACAAAGAAATGTCCGTTGAAATCGAAGGCAGTGTTCACGAAAGAGGAAAGAGGATCCATGATTACAGATACGACACGGTCAATAAAATACTTTTTTTGAAGTGGAATTATAACAGCGCCGTAATAGTTGGTTCAAACTTTGAAAGTATTGAGCCGATGAGTTCCGTCAATCGATGGTGTTCGACAGCAAAAGCAAAAATAAATGTCAAACAGCCAAAACTTATCGTCGAGTACAACTCTGGAATGGGAGGCGTTGATCTTCATGACCAAGCACTCAATAATTATAGAATAAAAATTCGTGGTAAAAAGTGCTTTTCACTGCAATGATGAATTCTGCTATGGTCAACGCCTGGAAATTGTATAAAGCAGCTAACAATTCTACCGTCACTACCTACGAAATTGCACGCAGACTTCTTTATTATTCAAACAAACAGTTATATCCTCTGTAGCAATTACTGCTGGAAACCATTTTCCAATTGAAAAGCAGTTGCGTTGTCGTCCATGCCAGAATCGAATAAGGTGAATTTGCGAGCAATGCGGCATACCACACTGTGTAGAAACAGACTGCTTTAAGATTTTCCATACAAAAAAAAAAAAGAGCTCATATGAGCCCCATATTGTGCCATTGTACTCGCTTGGGTACAGTCTCAAAATCCTACTGAATAACTTTTTTTTTTTGATATCATATTTTTCGAGTTTCTTACATTCCTTTTACTTAAATAAAATAAATGGATTTCAAAATTTTTGGTTTTAAACACACTTGGCTCTTAATGGGTTAAGACTTATATACGATCAACAATGAGCTGAAATAGGTCGACTAATCTAGCTATACTTTCAATCGAAAAGGAGCACACAAAAAATATAGATTTTAATGATTTAAACGAAACATTCAGCGCAATAAAAACTCGAAAGTACTTTTAAATAAAATCTTTGTTCGTGCTTTTTTCTTAAATTTTTTAAGGGGTGTAAACTTGCTTTACCCTCCCGGGTGCAATTGCCTCTTAGTCCGCCCCTGTCTCCAGGAGATTAATATTAGGAGGTTGGACAGGTCTTTCGGTCACGTTTTAACAATTATAAAACAGCTATTCACGAAGTATGGGCTTTATTCTTTGGGTATTTGCCTTTATAATTTAAAATTTTTTCCCATTCCCATTTTTTGGCAGATTTCCTTAAATCTTTTTTTAAAATTTTTAAATATGATGCTTGGTTCATAATTCCGCCGATAAATACCAGGTTTACGACAACTCTAGTTGATATGCAACCCTATACCATGACACGTCCTCCTCCTTGCATCGCTTCTAAAAAGGTTGGATTTGCTTTCATCTAGGAATTTACGTCCTCCCACAACTTTGGATCCTTTTCTATGTGTTCCTTTATAAATTTTAATCGAAGATTTCCGTTGCGTAGGAACGGGTTTCTTTCTAGATATTCGACCTTTTATATTTATGGTACGGTGTACTGTTGAAGCTGAGACGGCCTTTCCACATTCAGACCAAACTTCGCTAACAATTTTCGGAGCACTTAAGTGACGATTCACTTTAATTGTTCGGCACTATAGCACGTTTTTACTTCTTGATAAACTTCTTGGGTAGCCCTATTTACTTTTTATAATTCAATTCTGCCTTCATTTTTATACCCACGAACGATGTCGCCGAAGGTATTAGGGGTCATACTCAACAGATAGTTAGAAGAGCTCAGTCATCTATCCAGAGAGTAATAAATAATTATGTTTCGACGGGTTCAATCTTGCCAAGGTCCAGAGATGATCCTCCATCTTTATTAACAAAGCGGGAACAGAAACGCATTGTTCATCTAGTTCGCCTTAACTCCAGGATGACTGCCCACCAACTGAAATTTGCGGTAGGGGAAAGGTTTGGCAAAACAATATTCGATGACAATGTCCGAAAAGCTTTTAAAAAACTGATTATCATAGCCAAGTAGCTCGTAAGAAGCCATCCGTTTCAGATATTAATAAACAGAAACGCATGGATTTTGCGAATGAATACATTTCCAAGCCTCCAGAGATTTGGAACAAGGGTACCTTTTCTGATTTTGCATTTTTGAAATAAAAAGTAAAAAGCTAGAATGGAGAAAGAGAGGTACAGCTTTTGAAAAGGAGAATTACCAACGGTAAAGCATGGTGGAAGCGGAATTATTGTTTGGGGATGTATGGCAGCTAACGGTGTAGGCAAACTTATCTTTATTGAATTCATAATGGATCAAATGGGTTATATACAGATTCTAAAAGATAATTTACTGCAAAGTGCTCAGTAATTGGGATAAGAACAAGATTTATGGTTTCAATAAGATAATGACTCCAAGCATACCGCGCGAAATGTGAAGCTCTGGATGTTATATAATATTTAAAATCAGTTACAAACACCTCCCTAATCTCCGGACCAAATCCCATAGAGCATTTGTGGGATTTGCTCGAGCACCGAATTCGGAAACATACCATTACCTCCAAAAAGATGCTTAAGAATATAATAGTGGAGGAATGGGGAAAAATTACGGTCGAAGACACAAAAAATCTAGTGGATTCCATGCCTAGACATCTCTTGATAATAATATCGATAATAAAGATAAAAGAACAAATGAAATTAAAAAGAAAACTTTATAAACCTAGTATTGTGAGCTTGTGCGTACTCCCACGGGGACATCTAATGGCCGTCAGCGTAGCAAAACCTAGTTGATCATGAATTTGTCATCTTGTTTTAGTATCGTTGAGCTGACGGTCATTTTTTGTCTGGAGCCAACCGTTCGCTTTCCGTGTCAATCGTTTAAATTCAAGGATCGAATCGTTCAAGTATTGGTTTCCAAAATGATTCGGTCATTACAATCAATCATTGATTCATTTAAAGATAGAGATCGATGTATTGTACTGGTTCAATACATTCATTTCTGTCAGAAACCACCAATGAGACGTGCCACTTAAAATGGCCGCCGACGTTTGCCTACAAGCTCGGGCGAGCACGTGGGTACCTCAAGTGCTGTCAAAATTTTGTGAACAATCACGCACATTGTTATAATTCCAAGAGTGTGTGTGGCGGGAGTACACTGCGGTACAATGAAATGAGCCCGCACGTATTCACGATTAAAGTTTGTTTGTAACGGGTTTTGTTGCTACGAACCTGAACTTCTTTCAAAATTTCAGGGTGTCACGGGGGAAGACGTACGAAAGACGCACGTCTCATTCTGGTTTCTGATTTCTGTGGTTCAGAGATAGAAACCGATTCTTTGTATTGGTTCAATGCGATCGATTTCAAAATATAAATATGCTAAAAGATTGACTCAGCTGTTAGTCCCTTTCACCTATGGAAAAATAAAAGTTCTGTTATCTGTTCCCGTACTTTTCGGGCAGAAATTCACAGATACTCATTTTTCAAAGAGTGGGGATGAAATTCTCTCAAAGAAAAATGGAAACATCAAAAAGTATGTGAACGCGTTGTACCACAAAAGTTGCACACATTTTTAATGTCAAAAACATATGTTTGAATTTGATACATTCGGGGATTGTGAATTAGTGAACTTGTAGTGAATTGAATAAAAGAAATGGAAAAGTTAAGTAACGAAGTCATCAAAATATTAATCGTTTTGATATCTGACCAAAACGATAATTTAAATATAATACTCAATGAGCCGAATATTACTGAACTGTTGCTTGCAAGTTTAGTGTGTAAAGCAAAAAGAAATTGCAGGATGGATTACATGGATTCAATTTTTCCATTATATTTTGGAAAAGAATTCAGAACACATTTCAGAATAAAGAGATCCATGTTTGAAAGCCTTTCAATAAAGTTTAAGGCATCGCATTTTTATTCTAAATTGCGATCAGACAAAAGGTGTTGTGCAAATAAACACACCGCTGTTTTATTGTGGTTTGCTGGGCACGAGGCTTGTAGCTACCGCGATTTAGCCGACCGTTTTAATCTCTCTTTGTCATCAGTGTCACGTATTATAAATCGACTTACATAGTTTTTAAGTAGTCTTAGTCCAACTACCATAACTTGCCCCAACGATAAGCAGAAACAGCAAACAAGCTTCATTTTCAAAATAAAAGCGGGTTTTCTAAAGTAATAGGTGAATCAAATATAGATTCCGCATTTATTTGTCATGTAAAGCTTATTTAAATGTAGGTTGTATCGATGGAACCCACATTACATTTGATCCAACAATATTGTGCAAAGATGATTGCATTGACCGGAAAGGAAATGTAAGCATTTGCCTACAGGCAATTTGCAATGAGAAAAAAAGTTTATCAGCATTTTTGTTGGATACCCAGGATCCTCCCATGATAGTTGGATCCTCCAAAATTCACCAATATACGAAAAATTAAATGAAGCTTGTGGAGGTAGAATAATTCAATATTTGTAGGTGAAATATACTAATTTGCAAAAACATGCATACATATCCATGCACTTGTCATTTAGTAACTCCTTATAGAGACAATGGACATCTTACAAATGCACAAAAAAATTTTAATATAAAACTGAGCTCTTGTCGTGTTGTAATCGAATACTCCTTTGGTATAATAAAACAACAGCGGCAATTGTATTACTGCTAGTTGAAAGGCTCGAAGAAAATATGATACTTTATAAGAGATTGTTACGTCCTTCATAACATTGCAAACGAAGATGACTTGGATTTTATAATGGAACCTGCTTTGAATGACAGCCAGGGAGATTTACAGTTTCTGAAAGCAGCTAAAGAAAATGTTATGAGAGATGCAATATGCCAAGAGTTACAACGAAATCAAAACATTTAAATAAAACCACTTTTATTTCAGAAAATATTTTTTTTTAGTTTTTATTTACTTGTTTAGCTTTTCTATGTTTCATTTCGCTCCTGCTCAATTTTATTTTTATTTTCAAGGGGCTCGACAATCTTTAAGTGCATTTCCTTTCCAATTTCATCAATTCTTTTTAGAATGCCTTCGTGAGCAGATTCGTGATTTCTTTTTCCTTTGGAATTACTTAAATTTGAAGACTCATCTGTGATAATAAATATTATTACCAAAACAGTATTATTTATATAGCATGTGTTCTAAGCCTTAAGTTGATGATGTATTCGCTGCAAAAGAACCACCAGCGTCGGCCAACAACTCTTCTTTTGACGTTTATTCAAGTGACTCGCTATTTAAGATAAATTCCCGATGAATCCCTAGCCTTTCGCCGAGAACATTATTTAATTTACTTCCACAGAACACATCAGTATGTGTATCAAATAAAGTTTCAAAACATTACCACTCGTAGGGACAAGTTCGCCTGTTCCTTCCTATTCTTAAATTATGTGGTAGCTTTATATCGTCGCTCCAAACTACGATATTTCCCTTGCACTTGGGTCACAGTGAATGCATAACCCTCGTCAAATAACTTTTTCTGGATTTCCTGCCACATTTTGTTTTTTGTTTTCAGTGCGACAGCTTTTCCTCCTTTCGGACGAAGCTCTTCCAAAAGCGACAGAGGTAATTTGGTTGGTGTTTCCAGCCATACATCTTTAGTTTCCTCAACTGGTAATTTCTCCGACACCAATATATTTGGTATAAAGTCGAAATCATTGCACTGTGTTCCCAGCAATTCCTTTGTAGTTTGGTCCCTGTAGTTCTCTTTTACAAAGAACTTGTTTCATTATTTTTTATTACTTGTTAGTGGAATAATTACCAGTTTGTATACGCCGGAATGTTTTGGGCGAACATTCAATTGCCACATTATTTTCCTTACTCTCGTCCATATTTATTTTAAACGAATTGATTTCCAGTTCAACCGCTTCTGTTGAAATTGTTTTTTTTATTTATTTAATTTTTGTTTTCATATATTAAGAACACACTTACCCTAGACAAAAAACTAGCTGCTAGGGGGAGTCTACTAAGCCATTGGTGGGTTCTTCGCAGCATTGAATATAGAGTCAAGTTGCTCGCAACGGATAGTCCGTCGTATCCTAGGAGCGGCTCCTATCTGGATCTCATGCTAATAGACTCTCTTAACTGTCTACGGACCATTGTATACGACAGTGACCATTGCGGACTATGTGCCGTGATCACAGTACCTGACGAGTTCGCGGAGATGGCAGAGTGTGTCCAAACGCACCCCTATGATTACAGTAGGGTGTGCTGGCCGCGCTTTGCCAATTCCCTGACGAGAGCGCTCACTTCGAGCGCCTCCTTTCCACCGACTAATAGGAACCTGTCAAACTACGAGATTGACAGGTATCTCAAACAAATGGACGATGTCATTAAACAGACAATGAACAGTACGATACCACGCCAAAGACAGCACGATACCACAAACGTATACCGAAACGCGACAATCGACGCACTGCACAGACAAAAAAGTAGACTCCTGACAAGACTCAAACTCTTGTACAGGCGGTTTACCGACAGACAAAACTCGGAGGTCAGGACACTGAAGTAACTGATTAAAAATATCCAACAGTTAATCAAGGAAAATTACAGAATATCTGTAAGCTTGCATTGGAACAACAGAATTCGTGCTGTAAAATCCAACAGCGCGAGTATGTTCCCGCAAATAAATAAAATATTTCGGAGAAACAATCAGAATGACATTCAGGATCTGAAACTTCCGAGAACGTCAGACAATGAACGCTTGCTACGAACAGTTAGCATCGATCCGGAGAGCGCCATCCTGGATGACGACTTCTTCGTGATCGAGGATCCTCAGGAGAAGGTGGCGACAGTGGGAGCTGTCTTCCAGGAAGTGTACAAGGTGAATGATATTATTCGCCCGAACCACGACCTGGAAGATAGAGCCCTGCTTCATCACTTCTATCTTCGAAATGATATCGATCATTGGCGATCAGAGAACCTTGGTTTTACAAGGTTCAATGAAGATTTCATGGCAAACAATGTCATCGCCAATGAGGGGGTTAATACCCTGTTCATATCGACGGAGGATCTTAAGATGATCTTCGAGTCTTTGAGGAAGAAAAAATCCGCGGGAGTCGACGGTATATCGAATGTTGTGCTTAGGCACCTTCCGCCAGTGGCTGTAGAGAGGTACACCATCCTGTTCAACAATGCACTGAATAATGCATATTATCCAGTGCACTGGAAGACAGCGGTGGTGCAACCAATTCCCAAGAGTGGTAAAGACACATCTAACCCGGAAAATCTCCGGTCAATAAGTCTCCTTCCGAGTATCAGCAAGGTTTTCGAGAAGGTGATCCATAGGGCCCTGTCTAAATTTGTTGAGGACAATAAAATCATCCCGGATAACCAATTCGGTTTCAGAGCGGGGCATGACACTATTCAGAAAGTTCGTAGTGAAAATTGCCAACGTGACTTCTACCCAAACATTTGAAATCAAAAATGGACTGCAACAGGGTACGGTAAATTCGCCGATCCTTTTCAGCATTTACCTAAGCGATCTGCTAGTTTCTCTTCACCATTCAATAGCGTACGTAGACGACCTAATCGCGTACAGATCAGGTCCAACGATCGACGTCATTGTTACTCTTCTGCAGCGTGACTTCGAAAAAATTCAGCAGTATTGTGATGACTGGAAGTTGAAAATCAACTTCCAGAAATCAGAATCTATATTGTTCAGAACGCCTTTGTCTAGGGCCTCTCGGGACACTAGAAAAAACTGGCGCAGGTTCTTAATTTTAGGACCGGACGGGCGTCCACTGGCGAGACAAAGTGTGGTCAGATATCTTGGGATCGTGCTGGATCAGTATCTATATTTTGACAAACATGTTGATGCTGCTCTGGCAAGGGCCCGGGGCGCTTTCGCTCTGACAAGGTGGCTGTTTCATAGCAGCCAACTCGATTCTAGGGTGAAGGTAATCTGCTACATGGCCTTAATCAGGCCCATGGTTGCCTATGGATGTCCCGTCTGATTCAATGTGAGAGCCAGCTTAATGGAAAGAATTCGGGTGTTTGAGAGACAATGTTACATGGGACACCCGAATCTGAGTACACGAAATTTTACCCGAACGAGGTCCTATACAATAGGGCCAGGATTGTACGGATAGATAATTTTTTGATCAAACTGATTCGAAGCCACGTTGCGAGAGCAATGACTTCGGTCAATAGCCTGATCTTCGGGGCTTACTACCCCAACGATTTATATCACGAGAGAGTGCGCCTTAATGGCTTCGTGCCGCCAGAAGCATTCCTCTATTTAGATAGATGCGGGCTGATCCAGGATAGATTGGCGGTACCGCTAATCTTCCACGTGGGTCGCAATTCCGTGGAACGGCGATTCCTCTACGAACCTGATGTCGCGCTCCGTGAGCCCGAGCGCCTCAGGTTATGTAGATCGGTCTCACGCCGGGATCGAGGAGACGTAGTCCGACAGCATCAACGCTTTTGGTGGCTGGAGAGAGCTACTTCAGTGGACACTTTGAGAGCTTCAGCCTCTTCAAGGCATCGCCTGCCTAACACCAATGGCAGGCTTACATAGGCTAGGGTATGGTAAGGTAGGGTAGGGTAGGTAGTAGGGTATATATACGTTTAAAAAAAAAAAAAAAAAAAAAAAAAAAGAAGATATATATATTAAATATATATTATATTATATTATGTATATAATTTATATATATATATTTTAGTAAAGGTAGAATAAGTTAGGTTTAGTTATATTAAGGTAGGCTTAAGTTTTATATATAATACAAATGATCATATGCTAAGTTTTTAATAAAAAAAACATTTTTCTTAGCTTAAGCTAGATATAGTAATGTTAGTGGTAAGTTGATATAGTAGTCGAAAGACATAGATTTAAGTTATTACGTCTATTTTAGAGTGTCCGCCTAGGGCCAGTAAGATATCTAGATTGTTAAGATAGTTAAGCTAGTTTT
This sequence comes from Merodon equestris, assembly GCA_958301585.1. Classification (NCBI taxonomy): domain Eukaryota; kingdom Metazoa; phylum Arthropoda; class Insecta; order Diptera; family Syrphidae; genus Merodon; species Merodon equestris. Next base: position 53,144,669 of record OY284417.1, on the reverse strand, counting down.
TAAGCATTTTTGTCTAGGGTAAGATAGATCTAAGAAGTTATGAATAAAAATGAATTAAAAACTAAAAAAAAAAACAAAAAACTAGCTTACATAACAACTAACATAAAATATCTTACTGGCCCTATACGGACACTCTAAAGCAAACAGAACAATTTAAGACTATGCCTTTCGGCCTTATGATTAATTTGCAATAATTAAAATAAATAAACAACTTAGGCTAAGAAAAGTGATATTAAAAACTTAGCATCAGATAATTTTTTTTATAAAAAAGCTTATAACTAAAAACAACTTAACCCTACCTTAACTAAAATATATATACAACCTTTTGTATGTATAATATATCTTTTTTTCATTATTGTTTTGTGATTTTTTTTTTGTTATTTTAATTACAGCTAAATCTAAAGTAAGCCTTCCAGCCACCCTTGCTTACCTCAGCCTGTCCTAACCTATCCTAACCTATTCTAACCTCTTCTAATCTACCCTAGTCTATGCAAGCCTGCCACTGGCATATGGCAAGCTTTGCCTTAACCCTTTCCCTCCCAGAGCCACTTGGCTACCACATACATTTTGACAAATAACAATTACAAAACAAACTAAAATTAAAAGCATTCATGTATATTAATTTGGCTGGAACATTTTCCTCCAGTTTATTAGAAATAAATTTGTTTTTGTTTATCTGGTAACGATGTATTTTGACATTTTGTTCGTGGAAGTCAAGTTCTACTGTTGTGTTGTCGGAACGTGAAGTTTGATCGTGGATTTGAACAGGTAAATATTAGTGTTAATACAAAAAAAAATATTTTTGTGGAAATAATATTGTTTAAAGTTCAATTTTGTAAAATATAAAACAATATTTAATGACACGCAGTAACAACACGCGAATAACCAGTGGTTGCCAATTGGCTACATTGGGGTGATGTTATGCATTTTTGTATGTACTCGTAGAGTAAATGTTCCACAATAATAAAAAACGTTGTTATCCATTAAAAGTTTTTTTTTTTTTTTCATTTAAATAATGTTTATTATTTTTGACTAGGAGAGTTAAAGAAGAAAAGGTATGTAAACATTACTGGTTTGTTTATTTTAGTACTCTACTTATTCCCATTGAACAGACATAAACATGTCAAGCAAACAAAATTTGCGGAACTTAGAGATAGAAATCTGTAAAATTTTACAAGGTGATTGCTCGGAAGAAGAAGAGGAAATGGAGGACGAAACTGAAATGCTAGTCGATTATATAGGAAATCAATGCGAGAGCACTCGAGTGGAGGATATTCAGTTTCTTGAAGAAATTGGTAGGTCCTATATATTTTTTTTATAAATTGTTCACGCTGAGTAACAATTACTCTTATGAAGATGGGAGTGCTATCGAAATAGTTGACATGATGGCCAATCCAGAACCCGATTCCTCGAAAACTACTTACAGTAAGGATAGCAATAAGGAATTGAAATGGCGAAAAGTAGAGATTGATGAAGTTTCAAGCCAATGCAATTTTAGTTTTTCTTCTCCTCCTGATCCAGAGTTAACTCCTTTTCAATATTTTAAGCTTTTTGTTGAAGACTCTATTATCGAGGATATTGTTTACCAAAATAATCTTTACTCCATTGAAAATGATATTGACAATCCACTCAATACTAATTAAAGTGAAATATGCAAGTTCCTTGGAATGAATCTAATGGCAAGCATTGTACATTTGCCCCAATATCCAATGTATTGGGCAAATTGTACAAGATTTGCCCCAATAGCTGACATAATGCCACGAAATAGGTTTGATATGTTAAAGAAAAACTTGCACTTAAATGATAATTCCAAAATGAGAGACCGCACAGATGAGCAATACGATAAACTTTTTAAGATCCGTCCTTTTCTGGATAAAATCAGAGCAAACTTCCTAAAAGTCGAACCTGAAGAAATGAATTCTATTGATGAAGTGTTGATTCCGACCAAGTGCAGAAATAGCATAAAACAATATATACGCAATAAACCACACAAATGGGGAATAAAAATGTTTGCCAGAGCTGGATCGAGCGGCTTTTTGTATGATTTTGAGATTTATACAGGAAAGTCAACCGAACTTGGAAAAACTAAATTAGGAATTAGTGGAGATGTGGTGATGAGACTTTGTCAAAGTTTGCCAAAACACGAAAATATTAAAGTATTCACACACAATTGGTTCACGTCCTATCATTTGCTTTGTGAATTGAAAAAAAAGGTATTTTGCCAACGGGAACTGTTCGTCAAAATCGTCTACCATGATGTGAATTTTTGGCGGAAGATGAGCTTAAAAAGATGGGTAGAGGGTCATATGATTTCAGATTGGAAGAGAACAACAATATCTTCGCTCTTAAATGGTACGACAATAAACAGGTATGTGTAGCATCGTCGCTTTATGGTGCGCTTCCTGTTGAACTCATACGTCGTTGGTCCCTAAAGGAAAAAAAGTTTATTGACGTTCCAAGACCAAGGTTAATTTCGGTGTATGATGATGGGAGGAGTAGACTTAAGCGACATGATGGTAGCCTTGTATAGGTACAAAATTGGGACAAAACGTTTCTATTTTAGAATATTTTTCCATTTACTCGATGTTGCCTGTGTTAATGCGTGGCTTTTATACAAAAGACATTGCCATCGTAACAAATTTCCAATCAAGATCAAATTCGTCGAATTCAAAACACAAATTGCGAATGGAATGTTATACGTTGGACATGTTGTTGATAAAAAGAAAAGGGGTAGACCAAATTCGAATAATGCCAGTGCCACTTCCCCACCCGTTTCCGTTTCAAACAAAAGACGAAAGCAAACCACGCAGAGGCCAATTTCAGATACACAATATGATAGAATTGGCCATTGGCCGTTTCCTATCAAAAATAAAGAAAGATGTAAGAATTGCAACAAAATGTCAAAAATGTAATGTTGCCTTATGTCTAACACAAAGTAAAAACTGCTTTTTAAAATTTCATAACAAAGACTGAGAAAATATGTGACTTACTCGTATGATTAAGTTTTCGTTATTTGTTTTTGATACGCTTTGAGAAAAAAAGTTTGTTTGGTAATATAATTGACAAGTCTGAATACAAAAATAAAAAGTCTGAATATGCAAATATTCGGCAATAAATTAGCATTTAAAAGAAAAAAGTGTTTTGATTTTGTGGTTAGCACCCCTATGTAACCATATGGCTACACTTTTGCCACGTCCACCTGATGACTCCCACTAAAAAAAAAATTATGCATTTATCTTGTGGATGGCCATATTATCCCTAAAAACATCAAAGTTAATTTTTTACGCATAGATTAATAAATTGGGAAGGAAAGGGTTAAAGAGGCTGACCTATTAAAGTTAACCACTGACGCAGTCTGCTCCAGCCACCAAAAGCGTTGATGCACTGTTGAAATTGTATTTTGTAATGAATGACAGAAATCAGCTGATTTCACAAAGCTGTGACAAACTGCCCACATAAATTTCTTGGGCTAAAATTCGCAGTATGGGGAAATTGTTTATAGTAGAAACACAATTTGGCGTTCGGTCGGTAGCTCGTTGACAGATTGACAAGAAACAATGGTATCAATGTAACAGTGGTAATGGGGAAACACATAATACAACTTCATGCGTTTGATCGGCATTTTATCGTAAATATCCTAAGCCCAACCTCAATGCCGAAGTAGAACTGCTTTCTACTTTGTCGTGCGTTTTGACAGATGACAATGATTGTATAGGTTACTTCGTGTATTTGCATTTGTAAAAAAGGGAAAAAGTGCATAATGTATGTATGGGTTGTTTGAGGAAACATTGCTTCCATTCTATCCTATTCCCGATCTTTGAACCGCCGAACGCCTGAAGTCACATTTCGTTATAGAAATTCCTAGGTCGCGCGTTTGACATATGTTTATCGTAAGTCGGTGCAAAGCCTGTCAAACGCGCGACCGCGCGAACGCCACGTTGTGTTTCTACTATTACTCTCTCGAGAGCGGTCTCTTTTGTCTTTGAGTTTGAATTTTTCGAGTACGGGAACAGACTTTCGTAGTTTTTCGTTAATTTGCAGTGGGTATGTTAGGTACGGGAACAGACCTAAAATCACACACATGGGTGATTGAGAGAACTCAGCTGATTCAAAAAGAATGAGTGACACACATATTTGTTTGGGATGAAAAAATCTATTCGAATACCACTTTATGTTAACACCCCGTCTCCACGAGACATCAGCGATGTCAAGACATGAATCATGACATCAAAATGTCTCGTGGAGACCGGTAGATATCGGACCAGACATATGTCTGGACATAGATGTCAGACATTTTTATCAGACATCTTTTTCGGACATCATGTAGGACTTTTTTTTGACAGCGCTTGTCAATGAAGATAAAATTACAGCGAAACTGCAAAATAAAAATGGCTGAGTGGAGAATGTCCTAAAGTGATGTTTTAGATTTAATTGGTGTTTACAAAAATAATGAGTGTCTTTGGAACTATCAAAGCAAACTGTATAAGAGAATAGATTTAAAAAGAAAAGCATGGGCAGAAATTGCAAACCATTGCAAAAGAAGTGTTAAAGAGGTCAAAAAAAAATTAAAAAGTTTGCGTTCTGCGTATTTGAACGAAAAAAAAAAATGGATATTTCCAAAGAATCGGGGAGTGGCGCGGATGAAATATACCACCCCCATCTATTTTACTATAATGAGTTCTCATTTGTAGACTCGGCTATAGTATTGCGTATGACAAAAAGCAATATTTCATTGGTGAGTACAATAACGATCTTTACAGAAGATAAACATATGTACATATGTATGTATATATTCATATATGTATATCATTTTCGCAGGACGATACATTGGAATATGCTTCTGAGGCCATTGAGGAAGAGGCCAATAAAGACTCTTCTAGCACATCTACCTCGGTAGAGTCATTAAAGAAGCGAGTGGTGGGAGGTGGCTCAATAAAAAGCAAGTATGGCGATGCTATTAAGGCCATCTTGTCGTCGGCGATGAGCCCACCCGAAGTTGAGCAGGAAGAGCATCACTAGTCAACTCAGAAAGCTGACAGAGTTGGAAGCTGCAATGGCCATGGATGACCTGCATCGAATGATGTCGCAGCATGTCATAGATTCGATAGAAAAGAACATCTATAGAAAGCCGAGACATTCTGTATTCGGCAGCCTTGAGTGCCAACCTGTATGAGGATGAGGATTGAATTGTTTTTTTTATTTCTTTTTTTTAATAAAAAAAAAGTTCATTGAAAAAAGCATAATTTGTAGTATTTTAAATTTATTTTTATTTTTTTATATGTTTCCATTGATATGGTACGTCGCCATCCGTTAGACAGTATCTGACCAAATTGTCACGGATCCTGTTGGCAAATTTGTAGCCGGAATGTTCCTGAGTCAAAATAGAAGACATCGTTTCAGGAAGAGCTTGAGCATTAATCGACAGAATGTCCCCAGTTCTTTGCATTTCCGGTGAAAGATAATTGTGAAGAACACAACAAGCTTTCACTAAGGCGTCACAAGTTTCCAAGTCAAGTTCGATTGGGAGATGAAAAATTCTAAATCGTGACGCCAATCGAACAAATGCAATTTCAACTGTCATCCGAGTACGACTTAGCCTGAAATTGAAAATTTCTTGGGGGTGGATAGATTTCTGCTCCTGCCAAAGCCTTTCATGAGGTGTTTATCGAGGCCAAATATGTCGTCGCCAACAAAGAAAAATGGGGTAAGCATCTCTTGTCCTTTAGTGGCACAGGCGGGGGGATGTTTAGCCGATTTGTACTCAGTTGTTCAAACAAAGACGAATTTTTATATATATATAATTACATCGGATGCTATTCCATTTCCTCCAACATCCAACATCGAAAACGGCTATGTGCATCAACAAGGGCTAGCAGGACAATACTGAAATAGCCTTTATAATTGAAGAAATCTGACCCAGAATGTGGTGGGGCTGTTATCTGAATATGTTTTCCATCGATTGAACCAATCGTATGGGGAAAGTCCCAAAACATATCAAAATCAGGTGCTACACCTAACCATTCACTCGTGGTCTGGGGAGTATACAAAATAAAAGTAAATAATTATTGGGTATCTTATAAATGTTGTTAGCGTTTTTACTTTCATATATGAAACATGAAGTGCATCGTATATTGCACAAAGAACATCCGGAACAAATTTGCTTATTGTTTTCCTCGATATTCTCGACAAAAACTCCAAGGACTTGTAAGAGTCTCCCGTGGCAATATATCTAAGCGTTATTGCGAGCCTCACCCTTGAGTAATAAAAGGGAGCCAAACAATCACCAAATTCTTTATTTAATCTTTATTCTCGTAAATCTCGAACAGAAGTGTCTCTTAAAACTAGCTTACCAATTTATATATCTTAACTTAAATGAGTAAAAAGGTATAAGAGGGAAAGAGAGAGGGGGAGAGATAACGCGCTGGCTTGTTTACATGCATGAACAATTTGGGGAGGTGACCAATCCTTTAGTAAAAGGCCTTCCCCTATTATGTGTGTTGTGACATCCGATGTGTGAGCTGATTTATAAAGCCGTTAGCTTGAAGCTTGGGTTTGGTAGTTTGGCTTGTTTGTTTCTGCTGTATACATGTCATACGATCTTGGTGGTTTGAAAAAAAACAGCGTGAGTATGGCCTGATTTATAATCATCTGATGGTATGACTTGGCTTGGCTTGGATTTTAGAGCATCGGTACAGTGTCTCTATAGTATGTTGCATGCATGTAACTCCTCCCGCCTTAGTATCGACGTTCCATCGTCCATCGTTACTATTATCTCGTTAATATGACAAGTTAGTATGACAATAGGTCATATTAATTTCGAAAATCTGGGTCGTATACGTAACATAATTTCTTTCATTTCATTGCTGTTTTAATGCACGATCTGAATGCAGTTTTCGATATATGTACATATATACATATACATTTTAATTTGATTTCATTAATATATGCTTACATACATAGTATGTACATTTCCTTAAGTATTAACACATACATTTTTTGTTACAGATAATGTACTTCAATTTTGTGTGTTTTTTTTTTTTTTTTTTTTTTTTTTTTTTTTTTTTTTTTTTTTTTTTATGATTACATATGTACAACCCTTAAATTTATATATACTTAAACTTACAAATTCAACTATTTTAGAATATATATAGAGCTAAAAAACATACATAGGTAATCTTGTGGCATCTAATTCTATAGCCACATTTCATTGTTGAATTATTTCATTTAAATTATTTTTTGTTGGTTTTGTACTTTGTTTTCAAGATATTAATATAAACATTTCACAACATGTATTGCAATACAAACCAAAAAAAAAATCAAACAAATTCACATAAACATATTATATTGTTGAATTTGAACATTTTAAACTTACTCTTAGTAATTCTTTTTCAAAGATTTATAGGTACGTGTCTATAAAATTAACTTATTTTTTTATGTCTGAGTTACTTGCGAGTAAGTAGCGAATCTTGCGGATAATCTCCTATTTGGTCTTTTTGTTTCTATACGTATAATCTCTACCCGTTAGTTTCTTTTCGAATTCAAATTTTCCTATTGGATTCTGATATTTATATTCTCTTTTTATTACCTGCCTATCGCGCTTTAATCCATATTTATCCTTAAAATAAGTCCTGCCTTTTTGCTTAACATCTTTGACGATGTAACGTGGTAAATGTTTGATATTGTGAAAACCTAAATTTTTTACTAGTTCTCGGTCTTTAAAAGGTGCTTGTTGAACCCTATTTTTGTTCAGTTTATTAATATGTTTTTCTTTATTGTCCTGCAACCGTTTTTTAATGTCTTCCCATTCTTTTTTAGTAATAGTAGAATGAAGAAGATTAGGCTTATACTTTGTACTAGAATGAACAGTATTGTTGTATAATTGAACTGCTTTGAAAACTAACGTTTTGTTGTCGATATCTTTGTTTTCTTTGTTTAGTTTAAATAATCGCATGTGTTCATTTAAAGTCAAATGAAACCTTTCTATTACAGAGTTCCCGGTATGGGTATTAGGTGATGTGAAATGAAATAGAATATTTTCGCTGTTTAGAAAGTTTTTGATATACGCCGTGTTGAACTCATTATCGGCCACGATCTTATTTGGCTTTCCTAAATTTGCGAATCTTTGTTTGAGGATATCAACTATTGTAATCGAATTTCTGTCATTTATAGGTTGGATGGACACATGTTTTGTAAGTTTGTCTATACAAGTCAAGAACATATCATTTTTGTTGAGAAACCATATGTCTACATGGACTATTTCATTTGGTTTAGTAGGTGTTTCGGAAATCATAAAATTAGGCTTTACTGGATGCCGATCGTATTTGCTCATATTGCATAAGATACAATTATTTATATATTTGTGAATTTCGAGTTTAAGGTTTGGAAAGTAGTATGAATCTTTCAGATCTAAGTAAGTTTCATCAATCCCCCTATGATTTTTAGAAAGGTGTGCTTTCTCAATAGTATCCAACAAGTTTTCTTTACATGTTATGTCACTAAGTAGTTTTGTACACCGAAGTATTTTCATATTGAGTGAGTTGGAAAAATATTTCACTATCGTTTTTTGGAATTCGATAAAAATATTGTCTTCTTTGCAGTAAACTCCTACCGTCCCTTTCAATGGGAATAACTCTTTAAGTATTTTTAGCACATAATCCTCGTTATAATTTTCTAGTGAAATTATTGTTCTTCTTTTCTTTTTGTACAGAATTTTGTTTGTGTATCCATTTGATTGAGCTTTGCTGATCACCACCTGATTTTTATATATATTTAAGGGAGTTTCTGTGATATAAATATGGTCATCAGAATTTTCTATACCACTATGTATTGTAGCTAAGTCTGATTTGATGTCTTCACCTTCGTCCTCTATGTAGTTTGTTTGTAAACGACTGAGGAAGTCAGCTACATTGTTTTCTTTCCCCTTAATGTAGTCGATGTCGAAATCAAATTCATTCAGTCTGATTTTCCAACGTTGCAGCTTGGAATTAGGCTCTTTTATTGAGTTAAGCCACACTAATGGTCGATGATCAGTTTGGACCTTGAACTTGCGACCGAATAAATATGGTCTAAAATACTTTGTGGCCCATACAATACAAAGGAGTTCTTTCTCAATTGTACTATAGTTGGCCTCATGACGATTTAAAGTCCTAGAGGCAAAAGCAACAGGATGACAATTTTGTGAGAGAACTGCTCCCAAAGCTGCATTGCTCGCATCAGTTGTTAGGGTAAATACTTTAGAAAAGTCAGGGTAAGTTAATACTGGACATGTACATATAAGTTCTTTAAGCTTGTTAAAGGACTCAATGTACTGTCTGTCTTTTGGGTTAATTTTGATATTTTTTTCAGGTATCTAGTCATTGGTAGGGCTACTTTCGAATAATCCTTAATAAACTTGCGATAAAACCCTGTAATTCCTAGGAATGACTTTATCTGTTTAACTGTTTGTGGGAGTTTAATTTGATTTATGACATCAATTTTATTCGGATTGGGCTTGATACCATCTTTCGATATTATGTGACCCAAGTATTCTGTTTCGCGCTTGAGGAAATTGCACTTGTCGATTTGAACTTTTAGATTGTATTCGTTCAGCCTTCTAAATACCTTATTTAGCGAAACAATGTGCTCTTGAAGTGAAGTTGAAAAGATGAGTATGTCATCAAGGTATACCACACAAATTCTGTTAATGTAATCAGACAAAACCTCGTTCATCATCCTTTGAAAGGATGCGGGTGCGTTTTTAAGCCCGAACGGCATGCGAGTGAACTCATAGTGCCCATTCCCTGTTGAAAATGCCGTTTTGTGTGTGTCTGTTTCGCATATCGGGATTTGGTGGAAACCTTTCGCCAAGTCGAGCACGGAAAAGTATTGAGCGTTTCCTAACTTGGAGAGTATGTCATCTATGACTGGAATAGGGAATTTATCCTCAATAGTTATCTCGTTCAGTTTTCTGTAGTCCACTACGATGCGCCATTTTTGCTGACCTGAATTGTCTGACCTTTTCGGTACGACCCAAATTGGAGCGTTGTATGGACTAGTAGACTTCCTGATTATACCAGATCTAAGCATCTCTGAGATTTGTTTATTTACCTCATCGTTATGCGCTTCTGGGTACCTATATGCTTTAGAAAACATAGGTATATCATGTTTTGTTGGAATTCTATGATTATATTTGAGGACTGTGGAGAGATTATCGCCTTCGAAGAAAAAGACTGTCTTGAACTTTTGAAGAGTTGCAATTAAATGCTTTGTTTCTTCTCTATTCAGGTTATCAAGCCGAAGTTTCTCAGTAATTGATGCCATATTTGGCTTTTGAAAATTAATTTCCATTAAATCCCTGGTTAATATATTAATTTCTTCTTCACTTGGTTGTTCTTTGGAATTACTAAATATTAAGGGAAGGATAGCACCTTTAGTAATAAGTTGTGATTTTTCAAGATCAATTTTAGCTTGCAACGGCTTTAGAACGTTACAACCAAGTATACCGTGGAAATCACTATTTATCTCAGTCTCTAGCATTTCTATTTTTGTCAGAGGTCTATTAAATTCCTTAAATAGTGGAATTGTAATTTTTGAGTTTACGGAAATGCCTGAGTTTATAGATTTAAGCAAGATAGGCTTATCCAATTCAGACTTAAATGAACTCGGAAAAAGGCCTCTTTTTATTAAAGATGTCCCTGCCCCCGAATCTATCAGTAATTTAAGTGGAAGTAAATTGGTCTGGACAATTATACAGGGAAGAGTTCGGAGGTGCCTGACGGAAAATTTTGAAATCTTGATTCATTGGAAGGTTGTGCGGTTTGGGAAGATTCATCAATAGTGGGATTTTGTTCTTGCAGGTGATCTACTTCCATTGACTGACGAGTTCTTCTAGATAAACCTGACCCAGTAGCCATTTGTCTATTATTAATAGAATTGTTTCTAAAATGTGTGGAATTATTGAAATTCCGACTTTGTTGTTGAAAGCCATCTGAATATTGAGGGCGAAAGTTTGGAAGTTGATTTGGATTGTTTTGACGAAAATATCTAGAGTCTGAGCTTTGGAGGTTTCTGAAATTTGTATTGTAATTTGGTGTTTGTCTATATAATCGATAAGTTGAATTAAATGAACCATGAAAATTGTCTGTATCTACTAAAATCGCCCTAGCTTCCCTAAAATTCTTTGGGTTCCTAGCTTGTAAGATAAGCTTCGCTAGGCAATTTGCTGATAAAAAGCTTAAGTGCCATTTCTTCATTTTGTGCGCTGTTGAACCAAGCAGGAATATCCGCAGGATTCGAAAGAGCAGACTTAATATTCAACTGAGTTAAGACACTTTGCATTCTTTCATATAAATCTTCGACCGAGTTGTGGAATTTTAACATTTTAATTTTATTTATTAAATTTTCAATGCTTTCATTTACAGTGCAGTTAGATTTGAGAATCGATTTGATTTCCGGCCAAGATGTCGGATTATTGTTATTAATTAATACAATGTTGGCACGATCTTTAATTTTCTGCCTAATTGCTAAATCTAAAAAACCATTTGACATTTCATCTAAATCATGAGTGTAATAATAAATATAATCGATATGCTTAATGAAGATCTCTAGTTCTTCGGGAAGTCCCGTATAATTATTTATACTTTTGACTAAATCTAATAAATTTAAACCCGCCATACCTGATGTACTTCTTGGTGTAGTAATTGATTGATTAATTTACGTAGTTTGCTGTTGGTGGGCTTGTAATTTGCTTCCGATGCAGTTTGCTTGCACTGTTGCAGTTTGCTTGCACTGTTGCAGTTTGCTTGCTCTGTTGCAGTTTGCTTGTACTGTTGCAGTTTGCTTGTACCTTTGCAGGTTGCTTGCACTTCTTAACTAACACCTCACACAATCTTTTCACTTAATCAAATGTTGTTTTTTCGTTTTTGTTTCCCGACTGCGCCAGTAATAAAAGGGAGCCAAACAATCACCAAATTCTTTATTTAATCTTTATTCTCGTAAATCTCGAACAGAAGTGTCTCTTAAAACTAGCTTACCAATTTATATATCTTAACTTAAATGAGTAAAAAGGTATAAGAGGGAAAGAGAGAGGGGGAGAGATAACGCGCTGGCTTGTTTACATGCATGAACAATTTGGGGAGGTGACCAATCCTTTAGTAAAAGGCCTTCCCCTATTGTGTGTGTTGTGACATCCGATGTGTGAGCTGATTTATAAAGCCGTTAGCTTGAAGCTTGGGTTTGGTAGTTTGGCTTGTTTGTTTCTGCTGTATACATGTCATACGATCTTGGTGGTTTGAAAAAAAACAGCGTGAGTATGGCCTGATTTATAATCATCTGATGGTATGACTTGGCTTGGCTTGGATTTTAGAGCATCGGTACAGTGTCTCTATAGTATGTTGCATGCATGTAACTCCTCCCGCCTTAGTATCGACGTTCCATCGTCCATCGTTACTATTATCTCGTTAATATGACAAGTTAGTATGACAATAGGTCATATTAATTTCGAAAATCTGGGTCGTATACGTAACATAATTTCTTTCATTTCATTGCTGTTTTAATGCACGATCTGAATGCAGTTTTCGATATATGTACATATATACATATACATTTTAATTTGATTTCATTAATATATGCTTACATACATAGTATGTACATTTCCTTAAGTATTAACACATACATTTTTTGTTACAGATAATGTACTTCAATTTTGTGTGTTTTTTTTTTTTTTTTTTTTTTTTTTTTTTTTTTTTTTTTTTTTTTTATGATTACATATGTACAACCCTTAAATTTATATATACTTAAACTTACAAATTCAACTATTTTAGAATATATATAGAGCTAAAAAACATACATAGGTAATCTTGTGGCATCTAATTCTATAGCCACATTTCATTGTTGAATTATTTCATTTAAATTATTTTTTGTTGGTTTTGTACTTTGTTTTCAAGATATTAATATAAACATTTCACAACATGTATTGCAATACAAACCAAAAAAAAAATCAAACAAATTCACATAAACATATTATATTGTTGAATTTGAACATTTTAAACTTACTCTTAGTAATTCTTTTTCAAAGATTTATAGGTACGTGTCTATAAAATTAACTTATTTTTTTATGTCTGAGTTACTTGCGAGTAAGTAGCGAATCTTGCGGATAATCTCCTATTTGGTCTTTTTGTTTCTATACGTATAATCTCTACCCGTTAGTTTCTTTTCGAATTCAAATTTTCCTATTGGATTCTGATATTTATATTCTCTTTTTATTACCTGCCTATCGCGCTTTAATCCATATTTATCCTTAAAATAAGTCCTGCCTTTTTGCTTAACATCTTTGACGATGTAACGTGGTAAATGTTTGATATTGTGAAAACCTAAATTTTTTACTAGTTCTCGGTCTTTAAAAGGTGCTTGTTGAACCCTATTTTTGTTCAGTTTATTAATATGTTTTTCTTTATTGTCCTGCAACCGTTTTTTAATGTCTTCCCATTCTTTTTTAGTAATAGTAGAATGAAGAAGATTAGGCTTATACTTTGTACTAGAATGAACAGTATTGTTGTATAATTGAACTGCTTTGAAAACTAACGTTTTGTTGTCGATATCTTTGTTTTCTTTGTTTAGTTTAAATAATCGCATGTGTTCATTTAAAGTCAAATGAAACCTTTCTATTACAGAGTTCCCGGTATGGGTATTAGGTGATGTGAAATGAAATAGAATATTTTCGCTGTTTAGAAAGTTTTTGATATACGCCGTGTTGAACTCATTATCGGCCACGATCTTATTTGGCTTTCCTAAATTTGCGAATCTATGTTTGAGGATATCAACTATTGTAATCGAATTTCTGTCATTTATAGGTTGGATGGACACATGTTTTGTAAGTTTGTCTATACAAGTCAAGAACATATCATTTTTGTTGAGAAACCATATGTCTACATGGACTATTTCATTTGGTTTAGTAGGTGTTTCGGAAATCATAAAATTAGGCTTTACTGGATGCCGATCGTATTTGCTCATATTGCATAAGATACAATTATTTATATATTTGTGAATTTCGAGTTTAAGGTTTGGAAAGTAGTATGAATCTTTCAGATCTAAGTAAGTTTCATCAATCCCCCTATGATTTTTAGAAAGGTGTGCTTTCTCAATAGTATCCAACAAGTTTTCTTTACATGTTATGTCACTAAGTAGTTTTGTACACCGAAGTATTTTCATATTGAGTGAGTTGGAAAAATATTTCACTATCGTTTTTTGGAATTCGATAAAAATATTGTCTTCTTTGCAGTAAACTCCTACCGTCCCTTTCAATGGGAATAACTCTTTAAGTATTTTTAGCACATAATCCTCGTTATAATTTTCTAGTGAAATTATTGTTCTTCTTTTCTTTTTGTACAGAATTTTGTTTGTGTATCCATTTGATTGAGCTTTGCTGATCACCACCTGATTTTTATATATATTTAAGGGAGTTTCTGTGATATAAATATGGTCATCAGAATTTTCTATACCACTATGTATTGTAGCTAAGTCTGATTTGATGTCTTCACCTTCGTCCTCTATGTAGTTTGTTTGTAAACGACTGAGGAAGTCAGCTACATTGTTTTCTTTCCCCTTAATGTAGTCGATGTCGAAATCAAATTCATTCAGTCTGATTTTCCAACGTTGCAGCTTGGAATTAGGCTCTTTTATTGAGTTAAGCCACACTAATGGTCGATGATCAGTTTGGACCTTGAACTTGCGACCGAATAAATATGGTCTAAAATACTTTGTGGCCCATACAATACAAAGGAGTTCTTTCTCAATTGTACTATAGTTGGCCTCATGACGATTTAAAGTCCTAGAGGCAAAAGCAACAGGATGACAATTTTGTGAGAGAACTGCTCCCAAAGCTGCATTGCTCGCATCAGTTGTTAGGGTAAATACTTTAGAAAAGTCAGGGTAAGTTAATACTGGACATGTACATATAAGTTCTTTAAGCTTGTTAAAGGACTCAATGTACTGTCTGTCTTTTGGGTTAATTTTGATATTTTTTTCAGGTATCTAGTCATTGGTAGGGCTACTTTCGAATAATCCTTAATAAACTTGCGATAAAACCCTGTAATTCCTAGGAATGACTTTATCTGTTTAACTGTTTGTGGGAGTTTAATTTGATTTATGACATCAATTTTATTCGGATTGGGCTTGATACCATCTTTCGATATTATGTGACCCAAGTATTCTGTTTCGCGCTTGAGGAAATTGCACTTGTCGATTTGAACTTTTAGATTGTATTCGTTCAGCCTTCTAAATACCTTATTTAGCGAAACAATGTGCTCTTGAAGTGAAGTTGAAAAGATGAGTATGTCATCAAGGTATACCACACAAATTCTGTTAATGTAATCAGACAAAACCTCGTTCATCATCCTTTGAAAGGATGCGGGTGCGTTTTTAAGCCCGAACGGCATGCGAGTGAACTCATAGTGCCCATTCCCTGTTGAAAATGCCGTTTTGTGTGTGTCTGTTTCGCATATCGGGATTTGGTGGAAACCTTTCGCCAAGTCGAGCACGGAAAAGTATTGAGCGTTTCCTAACTTGGAGAGTATGTCATCTATGACTGGAATAGGGAATTTATCCTCAATAGTTATCTCGTTCAGTTTTCTGTAGTCCACTACGATGCGCCATTTTTGCTGACCTGAATTGTCTGACCTTTTCGGTACGACCCAAATTGGAGCGTTGTATGGACTAGTAGACTTCCTGATTATACCAGATCTAAGCATCTCTGAGATTTGTTTATTTACCTCATCGTTATGCGCTTCTGGGTACCTATATGCTTTAGAAAACATAGGTATATCATGTTTTGTTGGAATTCTATGATTATATTTGAGGACTGTGGAGAGATTATCGCCTTCGAAGAAAAAGACTGTCTTGAACTTTTGAAGAGTTGCAATTAAATGCTTTGTTTCTTCTCTATTCAGGTTATCAAGCCGAAGTTTCTCAGTAATTGATGCCATATTTGGCTTTTGAAAATTAATTTCCATTAAATCCCTGGTTAATATATTAATTTCTTCTTCACTTGGTTGTTCTTTGGAATTACTAAATATTAAGGGAAGGATAGCACCTTTAGTAATAAGTTGTGATTTTTCAAGATCAATTTTAGCTTGCAACGGCTTTAGAACGTTACAACCAAGTATACCGTGGAAATCACTATTTATCTCAGTCTCTAGCATTTCTATTTTTGTCAGAGGTCTATTAAATTCCTTAAATAGTGGAATTGTAATTTTTGAGTTTACGGAAATGCCTGAGTTTATAGATTTAAGCAAGATAGGCTTATCCAATTCAGACTTAAATGAACTCGGAAAAAGGCCTCTTTTTATTAAAGATGTCCCTGCCCCCGAATCTATCAGTAATTTAAGTGGAAGTAAATTGGTCTGGACAATTATACAGGGAAGAGTTCGGAGGTGCCTGACGGAAAATTTTGAAATCTTGATTCATTGGAAGGTTGTGCGGTTTGGGAAGATTCATCAATAGTGGGATTTTGTTCTTGCAGGTGATCTACTTCCATTGACTGACGAGTTCTTCTAGATAAACCTGACCCAGTAGCCATTTGTCTATTATTAATAGAATTGTTTCTAAAATGTGTGGAATTATTGAAATTCCGACTTTGTTGTTGAAAGCCATCTGAATATTGAGGGCGAAAGTTTGGAAGTTGATTTGGATTGTTTTGACGAAAATATCTAGAGTCTGAGCTTTGGAGGTTTCTGAAATTTGTATTGTAATTTGGTGTTTGTCTATATAATCGATAAGTTGAATTAAATGAACCATGAAAATTGTCTGTATCTACTAAAATCGCCCTAGCTTCCCTAAAATTCTTTGGGTTCCTAGCTTGTAAGATAAGCTTCGCTAGGCAATTTGCTGATAAAAAGCTTAAGTGCCATTTCTTCATTTTGTGCGCTGTTGAACCAAGCAGGAATATCCGCAGGATTCGAAAGAGCAGACTTAATATTCAACTGAGTTAAGACACTTTGCATTCTTTCATATAAATCTTCGACCGAGTTGTGGAATTTTAACATTTTAATTTTATTTATTAAATTTTCAATGCTTTCATTTACAGTGCAGTTAGATTTGAGAATCGATTTGATTTCCGGCCAAGATGTCGGATTATTGTTATTAATTAATACAATGTTGGCACGATCTTTAATTTTCTGCCTAATTGCTAAATCTAAAAAACCATTTGACATTTCATCTAAATCATGAGTGTAATAATAAATATAATCGATATGCTTAATGAAGATCTCTAGTTCTTCGGGAAGTCCCGTATAATTATTTATACTTTTGACTAAATCTAATAAATTTAAACCCGCCATACCTGATGTACTTCTTGGTGTAGTAATTGATTGATTAATTTACGTAGTTTGCTGTTGGTGGGCTTGTAATTTGCTTCCGATGCAGTTTGCTTGCACTGTTGCAGTTTGCTTGCACTGTTGCAGTTTGCTTGCTCTGTTGCAGTTTGCTTGTACTGTTGCAGTTTGCTTGTACCTTTGCAGGTTGCTTGCACTTCTTAACTAACACCTCACACAATCTTTTCACTTAATCAAATGTTGTTTTTTCGTTTTTGTTTCCCGACTGCGCCAGTAATAAAAGGGAGCCAAACAATCACCAAATTCTTTATTTAATCTTTATTCTCGTAAATCTCGAACAGAAGTGTCTCTTAAAACTAGCTTACCAATTTATATATCTTAACTTAAATGAGTAAAAAGGTATAAGAGGGAAAGAGAGAGGGGGAGAGATAACGCGCTGGCTTGTTTACATGCATGAACAATTTGGGGAGGTGACCAATCCTTTAGTAAAAGGCCTTCCCCTATTGTGTGTGTTGTGACATCCGATGTGTGAGCTGATTTATAAAGCCGTTAGCTTGAAGCTTGGGTTTGGTAGTTTGGCTTGTTTGTTTCTGCTGTATACATGTCATACGATCTTGGTGGTTTGAAAAAAAACAGCGTGAGTATGGCCTGATTTATAATCATCTGATGGTATGACTTGGCTTGGCTTGGATTTTAGAGCATCGGTACAGTGTCTCTATAGTATGTTGCATGCATGTAACTCTTGGTGTTATGGCATATCTCATAACTGTATTTTTTTTTATTATTGCAGGTTCAATCTGTGAACTGGAGACAAAAATTAAAACTGGAAAGGAAAAACAGTCATAAAACCAATCTTACCAGATTCAGAACAGTGGTAAATTTATCAATTGACATCCTACAAAAGTTCTTATAGTCATTTTCGCCATCCCACAATATGTCCTTCAGCAAATGTTGTTCCAATTCGTGAACCTCTCTCAATTCTAAAAAAGGATTCACCCAAAACCGATGTTTTCTTTTTTTCATTTCTAATTTTTCCAATTCTTTTAAAGCAATTAATTTTTTTATCAAAGATAATTTTTCACTACTTATTCTTAGCGCCATTATCTGATTTACTATTTAATCCGCGAACATATACAACCCACTCATTTAATGTAAACACGAAGAATGAAATGTCAAGACATAATTTGCCCACCTATTCGCCAAAGATAAAATGTCAGACTGAATGTCCGACATTTAGTCTAACATATTTGTGTCTAGTGGAGACGAGGTGTAACTCACTCATCGGCAATTTCATTGTGTTTGGAATGAATGAAACGATAAAGAATTGAACGAACGGATAGAGTGAGAAGGCTATAATAAAACAAGTATACTACTTATGTCTTCGCGAACGATACGAAAGAGCATAAGGAATTAACAATTCGCTCTTCTTTCGTTTCATATTTCATATCGTTCAAATGACCGAGACAACTAAATCTGTCATTACAAAAGTATTGACTTTGTGATCGATTGGTTTGGTGTTGTGTGGTTGCAATCACCAATACTTTTGGGTGACTCGATCAAAACGAACGAATCAATTACGATCAATTCATCTCTAAACTGCGTGTGGACGCACAAAAGCGTAAAGGCCCCGGCCCATAGAATCCGTTGATCTGCCACTCTGTTGATTTCAACTGAGAGCGAAATAGAATATACACATTCTTATGGGAGGTGGCCCATAGCCGACGGATGAACTTCAACGGGCAAAGAAAAGCTACTTTCTACTTTCTGATCCGTTGACAGTTCATACATTCACATATTGGAGCTTACACATTACATTTTGAGGTTCACGCATTCACGAATTGAGAGTAAGCACGTAAATTGATAGCTCCATTGAGAGAATGTTTAGGAACTCTATCGTACTGAGAAAAACTTCAAATTCGGTTGACATTTCAAAGTACGATTCGGTTGGTGAAGGTCGTTTAGTGTGCAAAAAGTGAACATTATTCACGGAAAAAAATATTATAAAATGTTCGAGGAAAAACTCAGTCGGTCAAAGGCCATCCATTTTATAACTCAGATGAACGCACTCCACTAAATATAGGTAATAAATGTCATTGACATTTGTCAACGGACTGACGAGTTCTATGGGCCGATGCTCGCCTGCTTTATCCGCCGACACGTTTGCTCTCAGTTGAAATCAACGGAGTGGCGGATCAATGGATTCCATGGGCAGAGGCTTTAAGAGACAAATATTTATAACGACGAATCAAATGCAACGACGCATGACCTAGATGCAGAAACTCCGAATGGTATTTCAACGGAATTGGACGTAGGTGCGTCAGTGTGTGACATAGAAGCGGGAGCGTCACGTGATGCCGCAATAGAAGAAAAGCTAAACAGAACGATAGAAAAGATTCTAGATTTTCAGGCTGAAAAATAGTACATTTTTTTGATATTCTGCTTAGTTTTGGAGATAATGAGGTTTGAAATTGATTAATTTTCGATTATTCCTGAGAACCGTATCGATCAATTGCACGAAATCAATTGGGTTCTGCCAAAGAAGGATTAGCTCAATCGTCGGGCTGGGCATGAATGCCATAAAGGTCTGCCAAAAAAAGAGAAAAACACATTTGATTGTGTTCAAATTGAATCTGAATTTATTTCCAATCTATCGGTCTTTATATAATATTTCCCTCACTAGCTTTTCCAATGCATATCGATCTCAAATAGATCGCGTGCCATCATATTTCGGCTACACTGCATCGTGTCCCCACAAAGAGTCACTTCTCAGATGACACATTAAAAATTATGCTCTGTGATGTTGAATGCCACTTATGACACACATCTATCGGAATACTTGGGCATTGTAATGTTTATGTTCCAATTGTTTCTGCCTGTATTTTTGTGGTGTCAGAATTTTGTCGTGTGCCGTCCAGTGTTTAGCTTTTTTGGTGATACTTTTATATAATGTGTATTATGCAGTGTGCGGAGGTGTTTATTATTGTTTTGGTGGGTACACTGCACCCTTACCCTTAAGCGAAGAATTATTTGGAGAATAATTTTTCAAGACTTCTCTGTATCGATATATTTCGGAAATGCATCGGGATTTCTTAGATTACTAATTGCATTATTTTGTATGTCTAATTTTAACTTATGTAGTATGTTTACATTCTTGAATAATAATTAACAAAATTTTGTTTGCATTAACAGTTAGTAATTGGTATGTATTGTGTGTATTGAATTTATTATCATATGCTATATGTATTTGTTAAGGCTATTGTTGTGGAACTTCTTTCTTTCATCGTTTATTTCTATTATTGAGTTCATATTGTTTGTTTCTATTATTTTGTATTGTCCGTGGTAAGGACTTTGTAATTTTTTTTTAGTTTAATAAACACAAAATCTTCTATTTTAAAGTCGGAAATATTTCTATTCTTATCGTATTCTAATTTTCTTTTATTCTTAACATTATTGATAATTTTTCTTGTTGCTATTTATTATATCACTTGGTACGTAGGGTAATTTTCCATTGGTGTCTACATGTTATATGCAAATGCATAGTATGGTCCCCAAATGTTCCATTCATAATCTTCAGTGAAATTTAAAAGAAATCTATTCAAAACTCTATGGTTTCTCTCTAAGTTCCTATGCTTTGATGATGATATGGAGCTGAGGAAATTGTATTGATTTTTAACATTTGGCATATGTTCCTCAGTAGCTCATTTTTGAATTCAGTTCCGTTGTCTGACTTCAGTATTTTGAAACAACCGTATTTTAAGATAAATTGTTCCACCAGTGCTTTGGCGACTGTCTTTGCGTCTTTACCTTCGACAGCGTGTGCAACAACATATTTAGTTACTTCACATTGCATCGTTAATATATATCTATAAACATTTGATATTCTAAAGGGTCTAACTGCGTCTATTTGTATTGTTTCGAAACTAGTATTCGGTGTGTCTGTTATGGCCATTTTCTCTCTTATATGTCTTGTATGTTTGTTTTTAGCACATATTTCACAAGCGTTTACAAATTTCTTGACAATCTGTCTCATATTTCCAGACGTATCTTTGCTTGAGTTTTACTATCATTTTTCTTATGCCTGAATGTCCTCCATGCGGGGTGTTGTGATATTCGTTTATAATGTTTAATTTTTCTTCAAGTTTCACTATTTTTTAGAAGGTTTATAAACCAATATATTAATTGGCGAGTGTATATCATTTCGCTGCAACATATTATTGTATATATTTCTTTCAATTCCTTCTTCTTTATATATTCAAATATCATATCATCTTCACTTAGCGCTACTTCTTTTACTGGAATCTTTTTTAATTTTGATGCGAACTTCTCCAGAGTCGAAACGTGTTTCACTAAATTGTCGCTGCATCTTACAATAATTTCATTTTCTTTGATTTCAATAGTACTATTTTTCTTTTTATTATCACTTGTTAATTCATTCCGTGCAGGGACGGGTTAAGAATATCCCTACAGCGATACCTCTCGCTTGTCGTAAAAGGCGACTAAAACAAAGGTAAACAAAAATCACATCTAGGCAATTTAGAAAACACGAAGAGTGAAATTTGTTGGGAGCCAAAAAAAAGAAAACACTTTGGCACTTTTTCTTCTACTTTATTTTTTTTTCTTACTTCTCTTCGCATTCACAGTCCAATCCTGAATGAATCGAGAACAACGCTCTTAGCCTTAACCGAATTTCTAACACATAATCCAGACTTAAAAACAACTCCAAATACATACATAATCTAGAAAAACAAACAACAGAGATACATAAAAGGTTCGAAAATCACATAGCAACAAGATCGTCGAACAATGTGCATGTTGCTGGGTGATACAAAGTATGTATATGCCATTCTTGTGTGCAGATGATGCACAACACAATTTCGGTCATCCATGATCTTAACCTGGTTCGGTTATCCATGATCTTAACCTGTTTCGATCATCCAAGATCTTAACCTGGTTGTTGTGTGTGCAATACTCAAATCTTGAGCATATGGTAAGGGTTTGGATCCAAGTATGTGACTCAAGGTGAGCCTAGGGACACATATACCACCCTGCCCCACAAGTGTACATGCAAATCAGTGGGTTGACATCAGAGATGATGAACGAGATATGCAACTTTCGTACGTCTGTTCCCGTGACACCCTCAATTTTTCAGGAAATTTTGACAGGAGTTTTTGTACCAAGCCGACAACCCCCGTTACAAACAAATTCTAATCGTGAATACGTGTTAACTCATTTCATTGTAGCGCTGTGTACTCCCGACACACACACTCTTTGAATTATAACAATGTGCGTGATTGTTTACATAATTTTGACAGGACTTTATGTACCCACGTGCTCGCACAGCTTGTAGGCAAACGTCGGCGGCCATTTTAAGTTGCAGGTCTCATTGGTTTGTCTATGGTTGACATGACTGGAGATCACCGGTGTTGTAAGAGTAAGATCAAACAAAAAAATTTGGAGCATGCCCGTGTCACAAAAAAAAAAAAAAAAAGCCAGGCCGAAAAACAATTGGTGCAAACAAATGCAAAAACACCAGCATTTGATTAGCCTCAGCGATGAAGTAATCCCAAACCGGGAAGCCTGCCGCTACTTTCTGAGGCCAAACCGATGGACCCCACAAGCGGACCAGTGGGAATGCGGTTGGGTGGGAGGGTTATCGTCCTACACTTCTGACCATAGCAACGCCGGAAGAAGGAAAAGAAGAAAAAAAAGATCACTTGTTAATTCAAATTTTAATTTCTTCATATTTCTGTCGTCAGTTATGGACGTACAATCCCACATGTGAAGGTGATCAGTCTTCGGTTGAGATGTTTAATATCCTTTTTATTATTATCTTCATTGGCAATCTTCTGTGCCATATCCCTTGTTATCACCATAATCTGCTCCTTGGAGTTAACATCAGGTAAACATGTAAACTTAATTTAAATTTCGACCGAGAAATCTGTTACTTCTTCATGCAGCAATGAATATTCAGGTGTGCTGCTTTCTTCACTGTCTGTGTCACTTTCCAATAACCACTGTAATACAAATATTAACCTTTTAAATTGAACAAATAAACGCAATTTACCTCAATAGCAGCTGCTTCCATCTCCAATTTGTTTGTTTATTTTGTTTTCAAATGTCAGATCTTTGACAGGACTGAACGAGGCGAAATGTCAAGCTGGCTATTCGTTGATCTGTAGTGTTTTATTATGTCTCGTGATCCTGAGTGGATCATGTGGCATAATAAAAAACACCTATTGCTGCATGAAGAAGTAACAGATTTCTCGGTCAAAATTTAAATTAATATACATGTTTACCATTTTTGCCCACCTGCTCCACTTCGACTTCACAATAAAAACAATCTTTGAAATTTAAGTGTGGAATTGCCATATCAAAGAAAATGTTTCTTTTCATACAAATTTGATACGACCGAGTTAAATGCTGATGATAATAATTTTTATCGATATACACCAATTGGGGGTAATATTTCCCCAATAGACTCAAGAGTTTTAGAAATGTAAGATAATACATATATTATAGCATTTTGAGTACAATTACTCGATACGGAAGCGAAAACTGTTTAACCAAATCCTGGCCACAATTTTATATGTTCATCAGATTCGTGAAAAGTGTCAAAAGCAGCTGTCATTGAAAAAACACCAAAGTCCTCGCTAAAACATACATATCATCACTAATCACATTAATTTCACTATCAGTACCCACCACAACTCTTCCAAAGCATTTTTATGTGAATTCACTTTTGTTTATTATTTAATTCTAAATCATGTTTATTACAATCTGACATATAAGATGTTTTCCGCTTTTTGACAACTAACATGCAGCTGTACTTTTCTGTTCTAACTTGATCTGACAGTTTTCACGAATCTGTGCTGTCCTGTCCTATTCTGATCTGATCTTTTCGTCATTGAACACAGCTATTATGTCCCATGATCCTGAGTGGATCATGTGCCATAATAAAATACACCTATTGTTTGCTATCATTGGAATGGTTACTTCTTTTTTATCTATTGTTATCGTTAGAGCGTATTTATCATAGTCTATCTTGCACATGTATTGCGTGAAAAAAATCTTTACCTAAGATACCATCTGTTGGTCGTTTCAACTACATATGTGGAATTTGTGTGTCATAGTGTAGTTTGCGGGTTTGAGATTTAGGTATGTTGTACCTAGTGATTGAATTTCTTCTTTAGTTATCCCTGTCAGTCTACATTTTTCGTTTATTAAGTCGTTTGTATCTATACAATATGCAAAGAATATTGATATTTCTGCGCCAGTGTCTATGAGGTATGTTAGGTTTCTATTTAGCTTGGATGTGTATACCGATACATAGTTAATTGAGTTATCTATGATCTTTAGTACTACTAGTTTTAGTATCCCGGAGTAGCGATCTCCGGGCCATTTCCGTTTCACTGGTCTTGGATAACATTGACATTGTTGTTTGTCTGTCTATTCGAATTACTTCCTGCGTATGAGTTGTTCGTTCGAGAATTGTTATTATAATTGTTGTTGTTTCG
The DNA here is from genome assembly GCA_958301585.1 of Merodon equestris. NCBI lineage: Eukaryota > Metazoa > Arthropoda > Insecta > Diptera > Syrphidae > Merodon > Merodon equestris. The sequence continues at coordinate 53,119,849 of OY284417.1, read as the reverse complement.
AAAGTTCGGCTGGTAACTATTATAAGTTTCGGATGTTGGATGTCATATACCTCTGGTTGTTGTTGTTTCTGTTAGTTTTTTCTGTGGCCGTTGTAATAGTTGGAATTTCCTTTTCCTACGTACATCATTTGACCACTGGTTTGGTTCGAATCCCTTTCTAATTCAAGTGCCAGATTGATTGCATCTAATAGAGACTTGGACTGAGCTGTAAATAGTTGGTTTTATGGTCTCATTTATTCTTGATGATTCTTCTATTTGCAGGCTATTCAATTCGGCAATGAGGGACAATACTTTGTCTTTGTATGACGTTACCGATTGATTTTTCTCTGTTATTTGCAACAATCTGGTGTGTACGTGTGGTATTGTCGTTGTGTTTTTGAATTCTTCCTTCAAGCTACTTTTTAATGTTGCCACTGTTGTTAACGTTGTTGCAAAGCCTAACGCAGTTTTGACGTTCTGCGCAAGTTTGATGTGGAAAATGAATTCAATGAAAGTTGTTCTTTCGGGCTCTTTCAAAGTGTTGCGGAGTAATTCTACCAGAGTTAGAAATGAGTCGACATCTTTGAAAACTCCTGTGAATGTGAGTATTACCTTCATTTTTATCGACTTTATCTCTTCAGGTTTCGAATGCCAAGCTTGTGCTATATAACCCCTATTTGAACTTTTTTTAATTGACTTAGTATTTTTTCTAATTTAAATAGATTATTTTCCATACTTAAAGCATACATTTATTTAAACATTATTAACATTATTCCTTATTACTTTTTCTTTTACATAATTTTTATAATAATTATTTATTTTAAACATGATAACATACTTAATTATGTGACCACCACTGTATATAATATAGTTACTAGTATTGATGCTGTGTATAGGACAGTTGGCAATGGGTTTACTTTTTCGTTCACAGTCACGTTCTCCTTAGTAGTGTTGTTTTCCATGATGTTTGTATTTTATTACGATATTTTTCAGGTTTTCGATCTCTGTCCAGGTCTCTGTTGCCTTGTTCCAGGGTATTGGTACTTCTTCCTGGGTTTTTATTATATTCACGAGGTAGGCTAATCTCTTGCGGTTTTTATATTTCTTACCTCCCCTCGTCTTCTTGGACATTGTAGTTTCTTCTTTTTTTTGGGTCTCGGTTATCCTATTGTTTTGGTGGGTACACTACACAAGGTCAGACCAAGGGCATCAATCCGGCACGCACAGCGAATGGTTGCGTGAGTTGGCGAATATGGTCAATATGGCTGACAGAGGCTTCAGCGATCAGCGATCAGCATGTCAACCCTAGGGGCGTAGGTCGAACGCGTTGACTTCACGTTATTAAACAGATAGTGGGGACCATTTGGAAAGCCGTTGCCGATTATGCTCTGATCATCATGTGATGGCAACATGCAAACTGTTTTTAGATATGGATGTCGGTCAGCGATCGCGGGATTGCCCGCCAACTTCGACTGTGTTTCAAGTGTCTATAAATCGGCCACAGAGTAAACAGCTGCACGAAATATTTTTGCCACGAAATGTTTAAAAAAAAATAAAACGAAATTTTCGGGCAGAGCTTCGTATCTTTATCATCAGAACTGAATAATAATTCATATTTGTAGTGGCTGACTGCGTCATTAGCGTGGGATTCGGAATTATGAATTTAAGACATATGATACATGTGCACAGGTAAAGAAGCAAGTTTGAATTTGGATATATTGGATTACACGAGATTACAAAGTATATGATGCATGTGCATAGGTAAAGAGGCAAATTTGAATTTGGATATATTGGATTATATAAGATTACAAAGTCATAAGATCATAATACTAAACTCCATGGGAGCCGGATGTGGGATCGTAACTCACGCGACAGCATAACTGTGATGTAAGCAGTTGCATCAGAAGAAATCACGAATTACTCTATGAGCTAATTGAAGAAGGCAACGCATTTCGACAGAAGTCAAGTAGGTTACCAAGGATACCTAAAGTAATTAAGGGAACGGAACTACGCAGGTCAAGCATAACAGCCGGCGTGATTCAGGAACTCGAAGCAGACCATCCGAAGCCATTCTTTACAAATATAGCCAAGGAATGCTCTTCGATTAAGTTATTGTTTAAGATTCTACCAGTTAAACTGCATGCGCATAATAAGGAGGTCTTTTGTTACACGTTTTCTGATGAGGGCTCGTCAGTGTCCTTAATAAACGAGAGTCTGGCGAATCAACTTAGTTTGGATGGTGAAAAGGGTTATTTAACTCTGCAATGGTTTGGTAACAACATGGTTACAGAGACATCGAGGTGTGTCAACATGCAGGTATCTGGAAACTGATAAACGATTTAACCTCGCGAATGTTAGGAATGTTAAGGACTTACAATTTCCTGTGCAGACATTTAAGCTACACGTAAAGCACCGTTATAGAAAGAATCTCCCTATCAGCCAGTATTCAGATGTTACTTCGGAGCTCGGACTTGACCATGCACATCTGGGGGTGCCACGAAAAATTGCCGTGGCAGGGTGGAAAAGGCTAGCAGTAATTTTGATCAAATTAGGCTGGGTCGTATAAAGCGACGAGAAGGAAGGAACATCAAGGTGGGCCCACTGCGCGTTCTTCGCACAAGTTGAAATTACATCGATGGATAATTTGGAGCAAAAGATGAACGACTGCATCACCAACGAGAACTTAGATATGCGAGATGTCGCAAGGCAAACAGAATCTTCGGATATCGTTCGAGCGAAGCTATTGCTGGAAAGCACCACTAAACGAAAGGGTCAGCGTTTTGAAACCGGATAGTGGCTGTAGAGATGTACAGCATCCTGTCCAACTATACATAAATAAATAATACATATTATCCAGTGCACCGGAAGACAGCGGTGGTGCAACCATTCTTCAAGAGGGGTAAAGACACCTCTAACCCGACAAATCTCCGGTCGATAAATATACGTCCGAGTATCAGCAAGGTATTCGAGAAGGTGGTCCATACACCCCTGTCTAAATGGGTTGAGGACAATAAAATCATCCCAGATAACCAATTCGGTTTCAGAGCGGGGCATGACACTATTCATGCCGCGTCGAAGCTCGTATCGGATATCCAATGGTATCAAAGCTCGGGTTCCTGCCTAATTGACTAGGAAAAAGGTTTCGACACCGTATGGTTAGAACGTATTTTAATACAAGCTCAGTTGGCTGGGCATAAGTAATATCTTATAATTTCTTCTTCTTCTTCTTCTTCTTTTCCTTTTTCCGGCGTTGTTATGGTCAGAAGTGTAGGACCATAACCTTCCCACTTAACTGCATTCCTACTGGTCCGCTTGTGGGGTCCGCCGGTTTGGGATTACTTCATCGCTGAGGCCAATCAAATGCTGGTGTTTTTGCATTTGTTTGCACCAATTGTTTTTCGGCCTTTTTTTTTTTTTTTTTTTTTTTTTTGTGACACGGGCATGCTCCAGATTTTTTTGTTTGATCTTACTTTTACAACACCGGTAATCTCCAGTCGTGTCAACCCACTGATTTGCATGTACACTTGTGGGGCAGTTTAACGGTGGTATATGTGTCCCTAGGCTCACCTCGGTGTTTTCTAAATTGCCTAGATGTGATTGTTGTTTACCTTTGTTTTAGTCGCCTTTTACGACAAGCGAGAGGTATCGCTGCAGCGATATTCTTAACCCGTCCCTGCACGGATATCTTATAATTTCTTCATTTGTTCAAATATTGCTACTCATAATATTAAACCTAGCCGAAGCTATATTGTTTTGTAGATGTTCTACGTTATCTTGTAAGATATTTAATTTTAGTAGTATTTCTAGGTATACACGGTGTTTGTTAAGTTCTGTATTGCTGCCTTTATCACTGTCAATGTTACTTAATATTTTCTTTCTATCTGTTTCTATTGTTTTTTCATTGGGTAAATGTTGTGTCAAAATTGTCATTGATTTCAATGTTTTTTTAAAGGTTTTCGATAGCTACTTATTATTCTCGTCATGTTCTGCAATATTTATTCTATCGTAATCGTATGAAATTCATAGACCTCTTCTGTGTCTGTGGGGTACTGGTACCTTTGTCCTTATTGTATTAAGTTCATGATACAACAGATTTGTACTCCCTATCGGCTCTACTAATGTTATAGTATTGTTAAGAGTCTCAACTATTGACTCTTTGTCAGCTGGAATTATTAGACGAAGGATTGTGTAATAGTCTTGAATCAATTGTACGTCTTCTAGTCTTACTGTCGTAAAACCGCCATTGTTGTCTATTTTCTCGATTGTCATCATCCCTATCACTCGGATCACAACAACCCTCAAGCTGGCAGAGCTGTTCCAAAGCGGCGTCGGAAGGGAGCAGGAGCTCGAACCGAAAAAGGTAAGAGCGCTCGCAAATGGAAGACGGCCGCCGGGGACAACCTTGCTGGGGAGATAGAACGTGATGTCTCCTCCTCTGATGTAGCGGCGGGAAATCGGAGTCCGAAGGTAGATGCGGTGATCAACAAAGATCAAAGCAAAAACCTTGAAGACGGAGAGGACCAAAGACTGCTCATCGGAGGTGGGCACTTCACACAAAAAAATTTCTTCCTCTGGAAAGGAAACACAAGTGCCGTAAAGAGTCGAGACAAGCACCTCTCCTACAAAGAGGCAGCCATCTCCTCTGAAAAGGTCAGGATAGGGAAGGCTGGCAGTGACAGCAGTATGACCAGCGCAGATTACCAACACTGCGGGGATCATCTACTGGAGCTAGCTTTAGCAACAGGCTTGTGTATTCAGGCTGAGAGGTCTGCTTTAATGAATGGTACCTTCATGGTGAACTGTTCCTCACAGCAGACATCTGCCTGGATCAGGAGCATGGTGCCGAAAATCCCTCCCCTGGGAACTACTACCTATCAGGTAGTTAGTCTCCCGAAATTAACGCGCGCCATCTGCTGGATTCCGGGAAAACCCGGAAACAAGCTGAAAGTGCTGACGCGATTACGTGCACAGAACCCGGGACTCGACACGAGGGCCTGGACTGTCTATTCCTACAAGGAGAAAAAGAACTCTCTGAAAAAAGAGGGCTTCACTCTGGTTGTGGGATTGGACAGCGGCTCTGTCGAGGGCCTGAAATCCGCGTACGACTCACGTCCCTACTTCGGCCTTGGTAGGGGCCACTTTGATGTCAAGTAGTCCAAGGATGGAACGTGTTCCGCAGTCTAAATCTATGATTTTCACTCAGGTTAACCTACAGCATTGCAAAGCTGCTACTGCTCTTCTCAGTAGCAGAATTGCATGCAGTAGTACAAATCATCACATTGTATCCATTCAGGAACCATGGGTGTGGAACAAACGCCTGTGTGGTCTTGATCATCCTTTATGATGAGCGATCCGAAAGGCCCAGGGTCTGCCTCATCATATCGAACACGCTATCGGCAACCAAGCTTGGTCAATTCTGTGGTCAAGATCTGGTGGCTGCGAAAGTTAGCTGCAAAGCGCATGGAGAAATTGAACACTTCGTTGTGGCGTCTGCTTACTTCCCCTACGACTCGGTACTACCCCCGCCACCTAAGGCGGTTTCCGAACTCATAGAGAATACTGTTTGTGGCAGCAGCAAATGCAACTGGAGAGGAGACCATCTTTTAAACTTCATTCTTTCATCTGACCTTATCATCAACAATGTTGGCTCTCAACCAACCTTTGTGACGGCGAGACGACAGGACGACGACCTAACCCTGTCTAATAGGCATGTGAAGGCCATCACTAACTGGAGAGTTTTACCAGATGTTACGCTGTCAGACCATAGATACATTGAATTCCGATTGAAGTGTGGGATCTTCCCCCCGCAGCCCAAGCGGAATCCGAGAAAGACAGACTGAGTGCGATTCAGGGAGGAGCTTGAGAAATCCACTCAAGCCCCGCCTAAACTCAAAACAAATCAATTGGTGGAGGATGCCGTTCATAGCCCATCACCAACTGTATTGAACTCGCATGTTCTGTCAAAAAACGTCCCAGCAGGAAGGCGGTTCCCGGTTCCAATGTCTTCGCAGGAAAGCCAGAAGTCTCCTGAACAGATCGCTTAAATCGAACTCGGAAGATGACTGGAATAAATATCGATCGAAGCAGAAGGAATATAAGAAGCTTAATCGTAAATCGAAGAATGATTCCTATAAGTCCTTTTGCGAAGAGATCAAATCCCTGAGCGCGACCAGCAAATTGGTTAACGTCCTCAAATGAGGAAAATCGACAAAGCTGGATGTACTCAGAAAGTTTGATGGTACCTTCACCGTGTCTGAAGCAGAAACTCTTAGTTTACTGTTTCAGACTCATTTTCCGGGAAATCAGACTGTCATCGGCTCGTTGCACACTCCCTAATTGGAAACTGCGACTGAAACGATGAAAACAACTCGGCGTAGCTGGTATGTTGCATCACGCGTGGCAACTACTGAGGCCACTGAATTTGCTCTGGCATCCTTCGATGGCTTTAATTCGCACTGATGGGATATACCCCGTTATGCTGCAAAAAGGTATAAGACAGCTGCTTCCTATTCTGAAAAGAATTTTCACTGCTAGCCTGGCACCTGCCTATATACCTATTCCTTGGCGCGCGGTGAAAGTGGTCTTTATTCCCAAAAAAGGGAAAGAAGATTACTCACTAGCCAAGAGTATTAGACCAATCAGTCTAACATCCTTCTTGCTGAAAAGCATGGAAAGATTAGTAGAGTTGCACGTGCGCAAAGTTGCCCTTCGAATGCATCCTCTCTCGGACATGCAACATGCTTATCAGCGCGGAAAATCCTGCGAGACTGCGCTTCAAAACCTAGTTGGGAGAATTGAATGCGCACTCGAAAGGAAAGGGTACGTACTAAGCATTTTCGTCGACATTGAGGGAGCTTTTGATAACGCTACTTTCGACAGCATGTGTAACGCTGCTAGACGGCAGGGCGTCGATGAAGCATTGGTTCTGTGGATCAAAGCAATGCTCGTGCACAGGACATTGATCGCTGATGCAGGCCTCGAACAATGTGTCAAGTCTGGAGTAAACAGGGGCTGCCCGCAAGGTGGCGTCTTGTTTCCGCTGTTATGGTGCATGGTGGTCGACTCTCTGCTTGATGCTCTCAATGCCTCTGGAATCGATGGCCAGGCCTATGCGGATGATGTTGCTGTTCTCTCTGTCGGCTCATGTTTAGCGAATGTATGTCTCAAAGCGCAGGCGGCGCTAGACGTGATCGAAGACTGGTGCACGAGAAATGGGCTGTCGGTTAATCCTCTTAATACTGATGTCGTTCTCTTCACGAACATTTTTGCCTTTGGCAAAACATGGGCCTTATCGCCGAAGAAAGTCCTTTGGATCTACACGGCAATGATAAGACCGATAATCTCATATGCATCGGTTGTTTGGTGGAGCAGGCTAACACGCAAACACGCTGTGGCTTCACTTACCAAACTCCAAAGAGCGGTCTGTCTCAACTGCACGGGGGCTTTCCCCAGCACACCGGGAGCTGCTCTGGATGCTATGATGAATCTTCCACCCCTTGATATATATATCAGAGGGTATGCACTGAAAACTATTTCTCGCCTAAAGAGGAATGGTCTTTGGTACAACTCGCATTGGAGTGAAAGTGTACTTGCGGGAGAAATATCCTACGACCCCTGTCTCAAAAGCATATGTGTCTGCAGTGACAGCCAAGCTGCACTCAAAGCTGTATCCAACCCTCTATCCAACTCCAAATTGGTGCATGAACTCAAGACCTTTTTGAACAAAGTCGGAAGACTAAATTCACTTAGGCTTGTATGGGTGCCAGGTCACTCTGGAATCCCACGAGATCTCCGATGAACTCGCTAGAAGAGACTCAGAGGAGAGTTTCTCAGGACCTGAACCCGTCTTAGGTCTACCTGCTTGCACAGTCAAATCTGACATCAATGACTGCGTCTATAACGTACACAGTCGTAGATGGAGGGAATATCCAGGATGCAGGATGACTAAGCGCGTACGCCCTGATGTCTGCAAAAAGTCCGCAACATTTTTCTTATCCTTAAAGAGAAATTATTGCAGAAGGCCATTACACTTTGGCCAAGCATCTCTACGTGCTTGGCATCAGTGAGACGCCTACCTGTGCTGCATGCCGAACAGCCGAACACTTTCTCTGCGACTGTCCCGACTTCGCTCGCGCACGGTGGCGCACCCTTGGGGCCGACGTGGTGGGTCCCGAATCTCTTAGCTCTACATCACTGAAGCCCCTCCTCACTTTTCTCCGGACAACGGGGAAAATACAATAAAGACATGGTGTCTGTCTGGTAGTACAATACAATGGACCAGTATTTATGTCTGAGTGCTCCAACCGATAGTAGAAGCCTCCAACAAAAAAAAAATAAAATCCCTATCACTGGAGATGTTAGGGTCAGTATCAAAATCGTTAATATCCATTTGGCCTGAAAATTTGGTAGGTCGTTTAATGTTAAGGGGGTGTATCTTAGCTAAGTCTTATTTTCTTATATAGGATGACCTTTTTATTGAAAAGTAAGCCATCATTTTTCTATAATCGCTACACTATTCCTATCTTCTAGATGTAATGCTATTGAGTATTTTGAAAACCTGTCTATAAATGTTATGAAGTTGTTCTTCTTATTTGTGTATATATCTAAATCCACTATTTGATCGATGTCACTTGGAGTGTGGGTAATGTTTAATTTTGATTTCAATGGTTTCCTGTCATACTTCGCTCTTCAACATACATCACAATTGTTGATGTATCTTTGTAGAAGTTCTTTTAAATTTTTGATATAGATTGTCTTCTTTAAACTTTCGAGGTTTTCATTTATACCTCTGTGCCCTGTTTCCGTCTTGTGATATTTCGCTATAATCCTAACAGCTTCTTTCTCTGTTCGTATGTCTTTACCATGATAGGTACACTTGTAAAAGGTTATGCTTCTGTTGAATAGTTGTATTAATTTCTGCTGAATTCTACTGTAGTCGTGTTCTGATAGTTCTGAACCTGCTTTACCTGCTTTCAAAAATCTGCGAAAAATATCGATCATAAAATTGCTTTCGATGTCTTTACAGCTAATATATATTTACGCTTTCTGTCAATAATATCTATGTATTTCTTCCTGTGAATGTGTAGTAGCATTTGTGCTTAAATTATCATCTTCCTGAGGATAAGAATTTATTATGTTAATTTTTCCTGTTTCGGAGTTAATTCTGCTAAAAAGTCTGCAACGTTGTTTTTCTTACCCTTTATGTAATTAATTTTAAAATCGTATTCTCCTAGTTTGAGAAGCCAACGCTGTAATCTGGGATTAACATCTTTGCCTTTGTTTTTTTATTGTAACCACACAAATGGCTGGTGGTCCGTAAGGAGATCAAATTGTCTACCGCATACGTATGGTCTGAAATAATTGATGGCCCAGACAATCGCTAATAGTTCTTTTTCTGTTGTTGAGTATTTTTTTTCGTGATCATTTAGGGTCCTGCTAGCATAACTAATAGTATGACCATTCTGGGTGAGCACTGCTCCGATGACTAGATCACTTGCAAGTTGGAATCTCTTGCTAAAGTCTAGGTACTTTAAAATTGTTGTGTCGATAAGCAATTTCTTTACTTTTTCGAACGCTTCAATATATTGTGGATCTTTTTTGTTCTTTTTAAGATATTTTGTCATGCCTTTCGCATAGTACTATTCAAACTTTCTGTAGTAGCCCGTCAGTCCTAGAAAAGATTTTATCTGCTTGGCAGTTTCGGGTAATTTAAGTTTTTGAATATTCATAATTTTATTTGCATTTGGTTTTACTCCCTCTGTTCTGAGTATATGACCCAAATATTCTGTAGTTCTTGCATTTTTCTATCAGAATTTTAAGATTGTATTTTTTCAATCTATCGAAGAACTTTTGAATGCTATTTATGTGTTCGTCTATGTTTGTACTAAATATCAGTATATCGTCCAAATATACTACGCATATTTTGTTGATAAGATCCCTAAGATCTTAGTTCATGGGTCTTTGGAAAGTTGCCCGCGCGTTCTTAAGTCCAATTGGCATCCTTGTGAACTCATGATTGCCTAATGGTGTTGAAAATGTCATTTTCCTTGTGTCACTCTCCTTAATCATGATTATCATGATTTGGTGGAATTTCTTAGCAAGGTCTAGCGTTGTAAAATACTGAGCCCTGCCAAGTTTCTCTAGTATGTTTTCAATATTAGGTATGGGGAATTTATCACTTACTGTTATTTCATTTAAGGCTCTATAATCTATGACGATGCTCCATTTTTTCTTGCCGGAATTTTCTGCTTTCTCGGGGATAATCCAAAGTGGCGAATTGTATAGGGAATTACTTTATTTAATTATGCCTTGTTCAAATATTTCTATCATTTGTCTGTTTATTTCTTTCTCGTGTTCCAACAAAAATCGTATGACAGTCAAGGATATCTGAATTTGATTGAGAATATATTAACTAATCCCGAGCAAGAATTAACAAAGCGCCCGATGATTTTCCAGCACGATAATGCCTCCGTTCACACTGCCAAAATAAAACTATTTTTTTAGGAAAATCAAACTAAAATTCTAGAATGGCCAGCACGCTCACCTAACCTTAACATTATTGAAAACTGTTGGGGATATCTGGCAAGAGAAGTCTATGCGGAAAGTAGGCAGTACGACACAGTTGATGATCCCAAAAGGAGCATTACAGGGAAGCAATACCACGAAAATATATCAAAAAGTTATTTAATTCGCTTCCAAAGCGTATGACGGAGGTTTTAATAAATCAAGGAGGGTGAACGCATTATTAAAAAAATAAATTTTCAAGTTAATTTTTGTTATATTTTACTAATATCTCATTTAAAAAAAAATAAATGCTATTTTTTTGTCGTACCACTGTGTGCTTAACCCTTGTAATGATTGTTTTAATGGAATTGTTTACGTTATGTTTCTTGTTATTTTAGTTATTAATTATATTATCTTCTAAGTGTAAAATATCCGAGAAAAAAAAACATTTTATTTGGAATAAACAATAAAAACACAAAAAATTAAAATGTGCTATCTTCTTGTCGCGCTCGAAGAATTGGCGAGAATTAAAATTCTACGAATTAATTCAAGTTATGCAACAAACTAATGTAATTTTTGTTCCTATCCTTACAAAAATGGGTAATGGATCTAATTTGGGTGATGACGAATTGCCCATTATCTAGTCTAGATTTTTTCTGAAGGTAGAAGTTACAAAGCGCTATCCAAATGGGGTTCGATTACACCTAGAAAACGTATCGGTCAATGAATACAACGTATCTATTTTGCAACAAACTAAAGAAAAACTTGTTTCCACTGTAAAATATATTATTAGTGGCTGTACTATGAATGAACGGGAAGGATTTGTGAGACAAAATTTACATAAGGTGTCAGTGATTGACACAGTTGGATTGCCATACGAAATTATTTTTGTAATTGGGAAGCCTTACATTATTACAACAAATATACACGTTACAGATGGATTAGTTAATGGTGCTGTTGGAACATTAGTTCATATAGAATGAATTAAATTACTCGTGTATGGCTGGTTTAAAAAAACTGGTACAGTTGCCAGAAAAAAAGTTGTTGGATTTATTACAGAGCATAATATTATACGTCGAACGACAAGTATTCATCTTAACCCATTACTTCCCAAGCATAAAAAACATTGAAATTTTTTGATGAAATCTTCAAGTTAAGATTTTAATGCATTAAAAAAAAAAAATATAAAATAAAATATAAAAAGAATGTACCCAGGTTGCTGATTCAGCCTGTCCTATAAATATGACGATGGGGATATATGATCAGAAATTATGAAAGATGACATTTATAAGAAAATCAAATTTATTCGAAAACTGTGATTACAAAGAGTTATAAAATAAACTTTTCAAAGTTTATTTCCTATGATAAGGTATAAAACATTCACTGCAAAGTGTTTTTTCGCATTTAATACAAAAAGTTAGAGGTTTCTTTTTACAACCTTGTCCTTGGCAACGCCTCTGTTTGTCCCTCCTCATCATATGTGACCTGGTCTACGGAAAGGTACCTATAGTCAGAAAACAACTTTTCGAGAAAACAGCTGTTAAAGTTTTGTAGTCGCGTTCCCTTACAAAGGTAATTTTTCGAACGCTGAAAAAGATAAAATGATTGATACTAGGGTTACGTTTTCTTATCATTTCACATTAAGATCGTATTTTTTTGTTGAATTCGGAATTATTTTTATGCAGTTATTTAAAATAAATTCGGTCTGTGATCGTGAAGAATGGATTTAGAGCAACAATATCGGGAAGTAGAGAAACATTATTTCGGAGAACACCAAGCGAATACATATTAGTGATGCTGATGTAGATGACGATTTACGATTCCAAGATTTCTCTCTCCAAGATATCGATGAGAGAGAAGCAGTATTAAAGTTTTTCGCAGAACCTTGTTGCAGTCAGGAGTGTAATAAATTGATACCGCAAGATCTAATCTTGGACTTGCGAATTAACTTTATAGACCTAGAAAAGGACCAACAAGATCTAGTTTTACTAAGTAAAATAGAAAGCGGTAAAGCATGTCAAGAATTGGACCAAGTGTATGAAGAAAAGAAGGTGGATAAAAAAAAATATGGAAGGCGGAAGTTGTTCCCTGGAACTAAGGGTAATGTTATTTACCTTTAACTCCCGATATGCCGTTCAATGTTTTTGTTTTTGTATCCGTGTGGATTGAAACGGTTTAAAAATTTATTTATAATTATCATTACAATCTTCATGGCGTCGAGGTTCGAATGCACCGCAGTTCGAATAAACCAAGTAGTAAGCCGACATCATTGCAACCAAACGAAATCGCAAATGTGGTAGAATTTATAAAAGCAGTAGCTGATCGTATTGCGCTTCCTCTTCCCGGTAGACTACCCAAATTCAAAGATTACAAAATCATGAAACTCCCGTCTAGTGAAACGAAATCGTCTATCTACAGGATGTACATTGCATCCATTGATTCAGATCAGCAAAGAATCAGTAATCGATCCTTTCGCAGGATTTGGAATAAATATGTACCGTATATTTCCGTGATGAAGCCGGCAGACGATTTGTGTGGTATGTTTGTCGAGGTATGACAAAATTATTTTTTACTTAAGCTGTGTAGATTACAGGACATCGTTACTAATCAATTCTGATGATGATTTGTTTAGGTAACACGTTTCGCAATTGAAAAATTGTTCTGACGAGGTACGAGAAGAAAAGCTGAACTCATTCGTAGACCACCTCAGTAAAGCCAGGAATCAAAGAGTATTTTGCAAAGAACATTGTAAAAATGAAGATGAATCTGTGCAAGTACTATCGTCTGATTTTGCGCAAACAGTGCACTATCCTGTTAGCCACAACAACCAGGAAGCGCTTACTTTAAAGCAAAAAGAAAATGCTCAATATTCGGGATTACGAATGAAAAACAAAGAGTACAGGTATAACAATTTCAGTCGTTATAAAACCTATATTTTTTTTACAATTTTTTGTTATTTTCAGTTCAATTACTTGATCGATGAAAGTTGTGAAATTGGGAAAGGTCCTGTGTCCTTGCTTTCCTTCATCACTATCTCGAAACGCACAATGCAGAAAATCTCGTGTTATTCAGCGACAATTGTGTTGGCCAAAACAAAAACAACAGTGTATTGGGATACCTCATATGGAGAATTTCAAAAGGATTGAACAAGACGATTTCACTGAATTTTTTGTTGACAGGCCACACAAAATTCTCCCCTGATCGACATTTTGGTTTACTCAAATCGAAATATGCGGTGAGCAATATCGACACTGATCAATTGTGTGGTTGCCTCATCTCCCGGTGGCCATAATCAAGCCATCTCTGCGGAATCTATCATTTGGTACGACTGGTCCAATTATCTGAAGAAATTTTACAAACCTTTGGTCGGTATAACTACGTTTCATCATTTTGTAATATTAAGCGACAGTATTCAAGCGAAGCCGTTTGTGGATAGTGATTTTTTTTTTCATATTTTTGTAATTCTGTTCTGATTTCAAGTGTGATTTGTATTACAAGTAATAAACTTAGAAGACTGCAGTTTGTTTCATTGGAAAGAGCGTTAAATTTACTATAAAATGAGTCAAAAAACCCAAAATTCATTTTTCCGACCATAGGTACCTTTCCGTAGACCAGTGACCAATATTGTCGAACCTGATAGGTTGTAAAAGTACTTCGGAAGAACCTGGAGTAGGTTTACTTGCCCTTCCTTCTGATTTTTTCATCCAATAGAAACAAACTCTTCGTCTAAAATCCAGCAGAGGGATGGTTTCATCTTTATTTACCTGGTTGTAAATAATCCATGCATTCACTAGCGACATATCTAAAACACGAATCACCAACGGCCAGTACCATTTCTTTCCTCTAAAACGGATGGGATATTTAGAAATCAACCAATCATGTTTATCGACTCCTCCCATATTTTTATTATAATTATGAATGAGTTTTGGCTGATTCACGGCTACTTTGGCCTTTTCTGTCTTTGAGTATCTAGTAGTTTTGACAAAAGGTTCAACAATATCAAAATTAGTCAAAAGACATACTACATTGTTGTCATGCCATTTGACGCATAATATTTCATTATTTTTATCGAAACGATGATCAGAATACCCTCGGTCTTTCTTCTTCATTTCTTGCTTTGTCATGATAGGACATTTCTTAGTCCTATTGTCTCTGACTGTGCCTGTTGCTCTGACCCCGTGAGATTTCAAATCAATCAATAATTGCATACTACTGAAAAAGTTATCGAAGTACACTACATGTGCGCTGGGATCTGTACACACTGTAAGTAACTCTTTTACTACTCTTGAACCTAAGCCATCGCCAGTACCATCTGAGATTTGAGCCTCCTTGCCTGTATATAGCGAAAAGTTATAACAATAGCCACTGACTCCACACAATGCCCAAAGTTTATATCCAAACCTCACTGGTTTGCCTTTAATAAATTGTTTGATTCCATAATGCCCAAAATATTTGACAATCATTTCATCAACAGCTAAATTGGATTCAAATATACCAAACTTTCGAAATGATTCATTAGATTTATCTATAAATGGGCGTATTTTGAAAGCTTAGTCGGTTTTATCAATTTTTGAATTGTCATTGAAATGCAAATAAGATTTAATCTTATCAAAGCGATTACGGGACATTGCTTGTTCAACAAATGGGATATGTACATAATCGTCTCTACACCAATAAAGCTTGCTTTGAGGCAAATAGTGATACGAGGAAAATATTAAAATTCCTATAAAAACTTTTAGCTCCTTCACAGTTAGACTGAATTTCGAATCATTTTTGTAATGTTTGGCATAGGTTATAGTTTCGTGCGCAATATATTCTAGAATCTCATCACACAATACATATATGTTCGAATATCTCTACCGCTGATTTTCCTTCGAACTCCGTAATCATATTTTCCAAACATTCTTTAGCAGTATTGGATTCCGGCTGTATTCCAGAATAAACTGGGTTACACTTACGCCAAGCGGTTGTCTTGCTTATCCGAGATATGGATTTATTAGGGTGATCTTCTTCGACGTTATCAACCGTACATGAAAATTCCACTTGACCAAGTATATCTGACACCGGTACAACTCCCATATCGTCGTCAGGACCTTCTTCTATGTCAGTCATTTCATCCACTTGGTCCGAAGGCAATATGTTAACTTCAATATCGTTCAAGTCTTCATCACTGTAATCTTCAATATCTTGAAGGTAGCCGGCGATATCTGTCACCTTTAAAGCTTTCTTGTATTTAATTTTCACTGGATCCATTTTCTATAAATATGAAAAATATGTACGTATGTAGGTACAAATTTATCAAATAACGAGTATGTATATGCAGTTATTATTTGATAAAAAACTAAATCAAAAATGTTTATTTGCCTTCGTTAATAAATTCTTTCCTCTCTTATATTGTTCGAAGTGGCGTTCTTGCGTTGCGTTCTAAAAGAGACTGATCCCCGATCGTCTTCAACAACTTTTTAAATATGCTAGAAAATGCAAGGATATTGGGTTACAAATGTTTTATTAAAAAAAATTCTCAATATCCTCATTTAGTTTTATGACAGGAAGCAACCGAAGGGTCTTTGGATAATTAGTGATCTTATTTATAATTACTGTAATATTTATTAAGTAAATACAATAAATAATACAATACTTCCTCGTTTTCTTTTCGGAAATATTCTGATGGTCCAACGGTCCAACATTTGGTACCAGGGATTAGGGAAAACCAAATAAAATCCAATTGGACCGTATGATAATAAACTTAGACGATTTCTTTATTGGTCCGGTGTTGGGCAATGTGTAGCTCACACGACTCGCAAGAAACTAGCGATATAGGTTTCAAGATATATGTACATACATACTCCATCGTACAGGATCGAACGTGATTTCGCGGTAAATAGTATAGACGTGTTCCCAGTGTCATATATATGTATAGTACGGCCTATTTTGAAGGCATATAACATGTTTCCAAAATATGTTTTGTTTATATTTTTGTTTGTTATATATTAGATATAGGTTTTAGAATAGTTTTTACGTACTTTGAAGCAAGTTGTATTTGTCATAAACGATATATAAATCAGAAAATAATGTTCTTCTTGGCGTAACAAAAGTGATTAACTTAAAAAATTAAATTAAAAATGAAGTAAATCTTTTTTCGCGACCCAAGAAAAATATTTCAATAGAAAAATGCTGTATAAATACACATTTCATTACAAACAATAAAAATGAAAGGACTAACTTGTAAAAAAAAAGTTTTCAATATGATGTCCTATAAAAAGGACAGCGGGAAGGAATGGGTTAATTATAACAAAACGATTGTGGGAAAAATAAATCACTTTCGTATGATATCCGGATGTGCCATGACTGTTCATAAGTCTCAAGGAGTTACATTCGAGGTGATCTCGAATTACTAGTATTGAAGGTCTGTTCATATGTAACAGAAATTATGATTTAAGATTTTACCATCAAAGAAGAATCCATCCATCAATTTTGTCTTTACAAGACGAATTTAAAAGACTATCCTTGAATAAGCTTGATACTTTGCAAGACATGATTACTAGTTTTATTAAATCGAGAAAGGTATTGACAATATTATCTTTAAACTGTCAAAGTATCAAAAAACAAGTTTCAGAAATGCAAGGTTCTGTTTCTCAAAAAATGGTCTTTTTATTATTATCAGAAACATGGCTTTCTAATTAAAAAGTTATTAAAATATCTAATTTCGATTGCATAGTCAAATTTAAACGAAAAGATGTTAGAGCTGCGGAAGTTGCAATTTATCAAAACAAAAACATAGCCCAAGTAGCAACGAATTTTTATATTATCCCTTTCAATAGAAATACACGTGAACTTAAAGTTACGCAAGCAACTATTGGCGATATATATACTTCTCAAGTTAAAACGGATGATGGGAGAGAATTCCTAATTGTCATTGTGTAAATTCCACCAAATCAAAAAGTCACAGAAAGTATAAAGTTTTTACACCACCTGTCGGAGATTGGATGAGAGGCAGCGAACGCATTAGGCTGAAACAAACAACCGTATCGGTTGCTACGCGTAACAACGACAGGCAGGCAAACAACTGTGTACGAAATCATGCGATAGACATCTGCACTCTTACAAAAACCACAGCTAGGCTACGATGATGACGACACCCAGGCGAGCGCATATACAAACAACGATCAGGCGCGGGCATATACACAAAGAGATGGACGATCAAGCGATAGCATGTACATACAGGCAAGTGTTACATGTGCAAAGGAAGCAACGGCAGGCACTAATAATGACTATGATCAGGCGACAACACACACAGGCGCACATCTATGCAAGCAACAAAGGCGACGTTAACCCATATCGATACACCGCAACGAACGGGTGAAACAGGCAGATGAGTGTGGTATATTATGTTTATGTATGTTAGAACTCTATGTAAAACGATTTCAGGCTCTTTAGAATAAAGATTAATAGGCTTTTGTCATCTGACTGAAGAGGGCGTATTTTTATTCAGTTTCCAAAACATTTTTTGAAACATTTTGGTGCCCTCTGTGAGGTTGATAAGTGACAGTGTTCAATTTATTACGACAAAACTCTCGAACCAAGGCATATAAATACGAGGGCGATGGCGGAATTAAGGGTGCGAGCAAGTGCTTCGGCATCGATTACGAGGCTAATGGCAAGGCTGGAGGCTGGCAAATTGGCAGAAATGGACGTGGCGATGCAACGTGTAACGTTGGAGAATTTGGAAGGCCATTATTCGAGATTCATGGACGCTCACTTGACGGTGGTGAGTCATGAAGAGGAAGGTGAGTTAGATGCTCATATGACGCTGTTCGAGGAGGTGGAGGACAAGTACTCCAACGTAAAGGCAATGCTGACGAATGCAATCGATCCAACGGTGATGCAGGAACAACAAGGAACCGTTATAGGCGTGGCACGCTTCGCGCGGGGCCAACGTATCGAGAGCGACGACATACGCTTGGAGAAGATTGTAATTCCGGAGTTCCATGGGGAATTCAACAGGTGGGTCGCGTTTCGTGACATGTTCGAGGCAATGGTGCATGCTCAAGGGCATCTATCGACAGCGGCGAAATATACGAGGCTGAGGAAAGCGCTAAAAGGCACTGCTGCGCAGGTGGTAGCTGGGTTTTTGCCAACGGATGACAACTATGAATCGGCTTGGCAAACCCTCAATGCACGTTACGACAACCCTAGGCTGATGGTTTCGGCCCACCTGAATGTGTTTTTGATCATGGAGGCTTTAGACAAAGAATCGAATACAGGCTTGCGTCGGATGATCGATTTGACGAACGAGACGACTCGGTCATTCGCTGCGATGAAACGACCGGTCGATACGTGGGATGACATCTCGGTCCATATTCTGGTCTCAAAATTACCGAAGGCGACGATCATCCATTGGGAGATGGAACAACAAGGTACGGAACTTCCGAGGCTGGCAGACTTACTGACGTTTATCGAAGGCAGGGCACGTGGTCTTGATCACATGGGTTGCGCAATGGCTGAACGAGCGACTCATCCAGGCAGCATAGTTACTAGGCGATCTTCAAACAACCCGAAGGCACATACGAGCAGAGGATCATCACAAAAGTTAACTCGCACAAATTTACCGACGGCATCACGAGGGCATTGCTATTACTGCAACGGCGAGCACTACATCGGACGTTGTCCAGCATTAGAGGCATTAAACCCAGCAGAACGTTTTGGCAAGGTGAAGGATTCTAATTTGTGCTATAATTGCCTTACACCAGGGCACGCAACACGAGCGTGTCAATTGAAGAAGCGATGTGGTAACTGTGAAGGCGCACACCACAATTCTGTGTCGCACTCCGGCCACCAAGGAGGCGAAACACCACGAGATACGACTGTTACTACGGCATCATTACCACGAACCCAGGCTCCAGCATGACTAGACAACCCAGGTAAAGCACCACATGGCTACACCACGTTATTGGCAACAGTACAGGCAGTTCTATTAGACAATCAAGGTCAGCGAGTTACGGTAAGGGCGCTATGTGATACAGGCTCACAGATCACCTTCATCACGGAACGGTGTATGCAGCGGTTGAGGCTTAAGAGGCAGAAGTTCGGCATGGTAGTTGCTGGTGCAGGAGATGTTCGAGGACCCACAACACGAGGCGTGACGATATTACAATTTCAATCAGCTTACGAGGCGGATTTTGCTAGGCGAATAAATGCATTTGTGCTCACAAGGATTACGGCAGATTTACCGACACATCGCATATAAATGGACCAATGGCATCATTTACAAGGTTTGCAGCTAGCTGACCCAAATTTCGGAAATCCAGGCGAGATTGATCTGCTGTTAGGCGCAGACGTATGGGGTCTGATTATCAAGGACGGGCTCATCAATGGCAAGGCAAATCAACCACACGCTCAGAACACACATCTTGGCTGGGTAATATCAGGACCAGTAGATGCAATTCGTTGCAATCTGGCACACGGGTTACACAATCACGAAGGCGAGAACTTGGAGGCGAACCTAACCAATCAGAGGCAGGCACGCAATTAACGGATGAATGTGAGCAGCATTATACTGCTACGGTGCAACGACGGCAAGATGGCAGGTATGTAGTATCCATACCATTCCTACAGGATGAACCGAGGCTGGCGATTCACGACGGATGGCAATACAGCAATTTTATCGGAACGAAAGGCGAATCCATTCTGATCCCGGATTATTGTCAAAATACGTGGCATTCATGAATGACTATAAGGCATTAGGTCACATGGTACTATGCCAAGAAGAGGTACGTGAAGCCTCCTAGGCATATTATATTCCACATCATGCCGTATCAACTAAATTTCGGGTTGTGTTTAACGCGTCGGCGAAGTCAGGCAACGGTGTATCACTCAATGAGATGCAACACAGTGGACCAACGATCCCAGACAAATTGGCAAATTATAACACTGTCCGGATGTATTACATGGCTATGGTGGTGGACATCGAGAAGATGTTCAGGGAGGTACTGGTCAATCCAAACGATCAACGGTGGCAGCTTATATTATGGCGAGAGAAACCGGCTGACAGGCTAGAGACGTATCAGCTCACAACGGTGACGTATGGCACACGCTCTGGTCCATACTTGGCAGTTCGCACCTTACAACAGTGTGCTCGAGACAACTATACGCTCAATAAAAACGAGGCAGAAGCAGATGAAGCGAGGCACAGCATTGAAAGCGATTTCTACGTGGACGACTATATCTCAAGTGTTCCAACAGCAGCTATGGCAATACGACGAGCGAAGAATGTCGATATGATCTTGCAGGCAGGCCATACGAATTCACGAAAATGGCAGTCGAACAGCAGGGCAGTTACGCAGGCAATACTTGGTCGAGGCGCTTCAGGTAAATTTCCATTATCTGCTAATTCAATGGAAACGTCAGTTTTAGGCTTGCAATGGGATAGTATCTCCGATACACTTTCATACCAGATAACTTTGAACGAGGAAGTGACACGCACCAAACGAACGTGTCTCAGCGACATACCAAAGCTGTACGACCCAACAGGACTTTTGGCACCAGTCATCGTGAAGGCAAAGATTTTTATGCAAAAGCTATGGTTGGCAGGTATTGGTTGGGACGAAGAAATTTCTGGCGCGCTACTACGCGAATGGATTACGTACCGACAAGGCTGGTTCCAACTAGAGGATTTAGAGATCCCACGACATATAGGGATGCATCCAGGCCAGCGAACTACGTTACACGGTTTCTGTGATGCATCAACGCAGGCATATGCAGCAGTCATTTATTCACGAACCGTCGATAAGGCAGGCAGAGCGATTGTCCGTTTGGTGACGTCGAAGACACGAGTGGCACCAGTTAGAACTGTTTCGGTTCCGAGGCTGGAACTGAGTGGAGCTCAATTATTGGTATCTACGATGCAGGCAGTACGAAAGGCGATGAACATTTCAACAGTAGAAAGTTACTTCTGGACGGATTCAACGATTGTATTGGCATGGCTACGACAATTTCCAGTCAGGTTCAAACCCTACGTGGCGAATAGAGTGAGCTACGTACAGCAGCATAGCGAACCGTCAGCATGGCATTATATACCTACCGCACAGAATCCAGCAGACTGTGCTAGTCGAGGGCTAACGACGCTACAGTTGCAGGCTCATATCCTCTGGTGGACGAGGCCCGAATTTCTTCAACGAGGCGATCGGTATGACATGAAATGCGAACCGGCATGTAAGGCAGACGATTTGCACCACCTACACGAGGAGGAAAAAGCACTGGTGGTGGCACATATATGTGAACGAAGGAATCTACTTATGACAAGGCGGCGAGACGGCCAGGCAATCAACTTACTTGATCGAACGAATTCCCCTACGAAGCTGAAGCTCATATTCTGTACGCAGGCAGTACAAGGCGTAATATACATGGCGCTGACATATGCAGTGTCGAACGACTACATCAGGCAATGCTGGTATTAACACGGCTGGACCAACACCAACAGTACGAATACGAGATGGAATTATGCAGGCAGGCCAAGAATCTACCCAGCAACAATGGGTTTAGTTTATTGAACCCATTTACCGATCGACAAGGCATTCTACGAGAAGGAGGCAGGATTCGAAGAGCAGCATTAGATGAAACTCAAAGGCATCCAATTATATTCTCAAAGGGAAGCAGGCTGGCATACCTGATTGTTGCTGAGGTACATCGGGAAACACTACATGGCAGTGTGCAGTTGATGCTGCAAACCATACGACAGACATATTGGATAGTAGGAGGACGAGCGCTCGTGAAATCATACGTAAATAAATGTATCACGTGTCGCCGACAACGAGGCAAGGTGGCAGAACAGCGGATGGGTGACCTACCGAAGTATCGCGTGACCCGACACCGACCATTTCTCATCAGCGGAGTGGATTATTGTGGACCGTTTTTCCTTCGACTAGGCGCAAAACGTTCACGGACAAAACATATGTAGTCATTTTCGTATGTCTGGCAACGAAGGCAGTACATATTGAGTTGGCAACCGATCTCTCTACTGAGGCATTTCTAAACGCATTCGCAAGATTTACTGGCAGGCGAGGACCATGTGAGCAACTACACTCGGACAATTGCACGAATTTTCGAGGCGCAAATCGTCGTTTGCAAGAAGACCTGAAGGAATGGCATAACGAACACGTAAGGCAACAATTGACACATCGCGGTACGAAATGGCATTTTATACCACCAGCAGCGCCGCATCATGGTGGCATCTGGGAGGCGGCTGTAAGGGCAGTAAAGCGACACCTGGTACGAGTAGTTGGCAATCACACCATGAGCTACAAGCAATTCAACACGTTGTTGATCCGTATCGAGGCTTGTTTGAACTCAAGGCCAATGGTGGCTTTGTACGACGATCCAGAGGACAGGCTAGCATTAACACCAGGCCATTTCTTGACAGGTGGTCCGATTATTGCGCTACCCGAGCCTACATTGTTGAATTAATTAATCGCGTCAAGGAATGGAATTTGGTACGTCGATGGACAGAGGACATATGGCAACGATGGCAGAGGGAATATTTAACCATGCTGCAGCAGCGTAGTAAATGGCGGAAGGCAGTGGCAAACTTGAAAATTGGTTACGTTGTGGCAGTTAAGGATGAGAATCTACCCCCAACGCATTGGTGTCGCGGTCGAGTCATCGCATTACATATAGGCAAAGATCAACTAGTTCGAGTTGTGGCGACGCAACATTATGATAAGCCCACGGGTCGATCATTCAAATCTGCATCCTTCTATCTGAGGACGGTTCAGAAACCGATGTTTCAGAGGCGGCCGGGATGTCGGAGATTGGACGAGAGGCAGCGAACGCATTAGGCTGAAACAAACAACCGTATCGGTTACTACGCGTAACAACGACAGGCAGGCAAACAACTGTGTACGAAATCATGCGATAGACATCTGCACTCTTACAAAAACCACAGCTAGGCTACGATGATGACGACACCCAGGCGAGCGCATATACAAACAACGATCAGGCGCGGGCATATACACAAAGAGATGGACGATCAAGCGATAGCATGTACATACAGGCGAGTGTTACATGTGCAAAGGAAGCAATGGCAGGCACTAATAACGACGGTGATCAGGCGACAACACACACAGGCGCAGGCAACAAAGGCGACGTTAACCCATATCGATGCACCGCAACGAACGGGTGAAACAGGCAGATGAGTGTGGTATATTATGTTTATGTATGTTAGAACTCCATATAAAACGATTTCAGGCTCTTTAGAATAAAGATTAATAGGCTTTTGTCATCCGACTGAAGAGGACGTATTTTTATTCAGTTTCCAAAACATTTTTTGAAACACCGCCATTTACTCATATACAGCCGAGAGGGTTCGAGGATTTTAGAAGATAATTAAGACGAACTTCCGATGATTTTAGGAGGCGATTTCAATGTCAATCATGCAACTAACGATTCAATCCCTTTGACAACATTCCTTGAACAATAAATAATGAATCAATTAAATCAACAATTTGATATGGAGCGACAGTCGACGCTATATTTTCGAGATATCTTGATAACATGTCGTCTAACACTTTTGTATCCTATTTCAGTTATCACCGGCCAATCATTTTTTTAATACCAATCATTTTTCAATATACCTTCAACAGCTACTATTACAGAAATTATAGAAGATACGTCAAATAATATCCCGTAGTGGCATTGGAAAATATATTCTGTATTCTATTCATG
The DNA here is from genome assembly GCA_958301585.1 of Merodon equestris. Lineage (NCBI taxonomy): Eukaryota > Metazoa > Arthropoda > Insecta > Diptera > Syrphidae > Merodon > Merodon equestris. Next base: position 53,095,648 of record OY284417.1, on the reverse strand, counting down.
CATTTACATATGTACATATATTCTGTAATTATTATTATTAAAATAATATGAAAAATAAATTGATTTTATTAGGGAAACTCTATTTTGTGTTTATTTTATTCCATCTTTCGTTATAAATTTTTATTAATTATGAATTCTAATATTAAAATAGATGTTTCACATCTGCCGGGCATCCCGTGACGGCCAATTTTTTTTTATAATGATAGACGAAAAAGTGGATTAGCATGCATCCGGTACGACATCAAGCATGTGGTGTGTCAGATGTACCATGCAAGAATCTGTCTAATCGAATTTCTATTAAACTTAATATATGAAAAGTTAATAATTTTGAAAAAGTTAAGAGCGTACAGTTAATAGAAATGAAACAAAATGTAAAAAAAAAACCAATTCAGACAGAATTCGGGATAAAATGGGATTAATTATAGATATAGCACAACAAGGCTCTGGAAACACTAATGACGGAAACACAGCACGACGATTTTTTGAGAGTTTCAAAACAACTGCAGAAATACTAAATATTGAAGGTGGAATAGTATGCACGACTAGGTTTAGAAATATTTTAAATTTAATTAATAGCGATTTCAAGCTGAACGCGCAGAAGTTTCGAAACTACGCTTAAGCTACATTAACAATTCTTGTTCAACAACTCTCAAACAAAAATAATTATTATATTTTTATTATTTTATATATATTGGTCAACATATTGTAAGGTACAAAGCGGAACCAACGACCTCAATCAGCAACCCACCAAACACGAACCCAAAACAAAGCGCATAAAAGACAACTTCCCAAAATATATCCTTTATATTCAACAAAATATTCCTTTATACTCATATACTCATTTATATACTCAGAACACTTCTCATATGTTATTTCTATCGCCCTGACTGCTACTCGTCGACTTCCGACTATTCGATCAACTCAGCTGCTTTTATACCCGCGCGTTGGATGTCTGTACCGTTTATCCGCTGTGCCAATGCCATGGGCGGCTCTGGCGTTGAGAAAGGGTGCAAGACGCCATGGGCGGCGCCTGATGGAAAAGGGCGCAAGGCGCCTACGCGGATCGGATGCGTGGGTATTACAGCTCGCCCATCCTGACCTAAGGCTCGTCCTCGAGACTTCCTGCGGTTGCTGGTTCGGAAATCTCCTCGTCAAAACTGTCTGCATCAGATTCTTCAAGTTCGCTTTCGGAAATGTTGTCGTCATACAGCTCGCACCACCTCTTCATCTTGTCTGCGCTTTCAACCGTCTCAAATCGTTTTTGAGTTCGCTGCTGACCAGGAATATCCTTCAAGATGTACCGGTCGTTTGGCAAGACCTTCGCCACGATGTATGGACCCCTGTAGATTGGATCAAGCTTTCTTGACTCACCTGCTGCCACGGGCTCACGTTCGATCAGGACCAAATCATCTACAGCATACTTGTTGGGCTTCTTATGTGTCCTGTCAAAACGTTCCTTCCGCTTTTGTTGGTCTCTTGAAATGTATTGCAGGGCGACGTCCCGCCTATGGTCCATTTTCTCTTTGTCACAATGTCCGTTGCGTTCCAGTTCTAACAAAAGTTTGTCCCCGGCGATTCCTCTTGGTGTGTAGGCGAACATCAGATCGTGTGGTGTTGCTCTGGTAGTTGCGCTTCTCGCCGTGTTCAAGCTCCATTGGATACTCCTTAGCTGCTGAGCCCAATCCTTGCCTGCCGAATGACTGCACTTAAGTGCTGCAAGTACTGTCCGGTTAATTCTTTCCACTTGACCGTTGGCTCGTGGAGTTCTAACAGCCGTCATAACATGTTGTATCCCGTAAGTTTGGCAGTACTTCTTGAACTTGCTCGCCGAGAACGCCGTACCTCGGTCGGTTATTAAACGCTTGGGCATTCCAAAGTATTCACTGACTTGGTTGAGCACTCCTATCACCCCCTTCGTATTGGTCGTCTTTACAGCTTTCAAGATGGTATATTTTGTAAAGTTGTCTACTAGTGCTAGTTAGTGTCAGTTCCACCTCGCCCAGTTGTGAATGGCCCAAGATGGTCTATATGAACCGTATGAAACGGTACTGGTTCTCTTTCCACACAATGCAGCTCACCTTCTAACGCTCCACCCTTCCTCTTAGTGTAGGCGCATTCCACACATCCCTTAACGTAGCTCTTGACAAAATTCCTCATCCTGGGAAACCAATATGTCCTTCTCAGCCTTTCTAGAGTTTTCTCGTAGCCCATGTGCGCAGCCTCATCATGACACACTCGTAAGATTCGCCATCGTGCCCCTTTAGGTACTACCCACTTTCGCTGTTCACCAACGCGTCTGTATAATCGGTTCCCTTCTAGCTTGTATTCCTTATGGAGTTGGTTCTGCTCACCGCCAACAGCTGTTGATTGTAATTGTCTGATAATGTTCCGTAGTTTTTTATCTTGCCACTGCATCGTTGCGAGCCAATCGTCGTCTGTAATGTAGATATTTAATACATTAGCGGTTGCCTCTTCCATCTCCCGTTCTTCCTCTACTGGCTCATGGCGTCCACATATCCCGCTTTCCTTCCTAACTGGTGAATTGTCGTAAACTCAAACTCTTGTAATTTGAGCCACCACCTCGCGATTCTTGGTATCATCCTGGCCTTGTTTTGAGTGGCTACTATGGCTTCGCAGTCGGTCACAACTTTAAATGCCTTGCCTAGCAGGTATATCCGGAACCTTTCCAGACTTTCCACCACAGCTAAAACCTCTAGCTCGTAGCTGTGGTACTTTGCTTCTGTCTCTGTCAGCTTCCTGCTAAAGTACGCCACTGGTCTAAGTGGCTCTTCCCTCGCTGCAACAGTATTCCGGCAAGTCCCACAGTGGAGAGTGTGGACCTCGTGATCATACTCCACATCGTAAAGGGCTAAAATAGGTGGGTTGATTAACGCAGATTTCAGTTCTTTGAACGCCGCTTGTTGCTCCTCTGCCCACACAAAGGTCTTGTCTTGTTTAAGTAAGTCGGTAAGAGATGTTGCGATTTGAGAGTATTTCGGCACGAATTTCCGGAAATAACCGGTAAGGCCCAAAAATTGTCTTACCTGATGCACATTTTTCGGTTGGGGAAAATCTTTTACTGCCACCGTCTTCCGCTCACCGTCGCCCGTTTTCATCCAGCTGATGTTCGAGGAACTCAATGCTAGTTCTCAAGAACGCACACGTATTGAGTGTCAATCCCGACTCCTTCAGAACCTTCAGAAATTTGCGGAGCTTCTGTAGTCCTTCTTCCAGCGATATGCTTGCAATGATGACATCATTCAAGTAGACTGCAACATCACCAGGATCCATGCGCGCCTTTAGCTGGTTCATACACATTTGGAAGTAAGCTGGAGCGTTCACTAGACCGAACGGCATACAGAACTCGTACAGACCGTTCTCCGTAGCAAAGGCGGTGTACTTTCGGCTCTGCTCCGCTATCTGCACTTGATGGTACCCAGAAGCAAGGTCCAGTGTTGTGAAATACTTCTTCCCAGCTAGAGTTGCTAATATTTTCTCCACGGTAGGCATCGGGAACTTCTGTTTTTTTGTTACCCTATTTAGCGCCCGGTAGTCGATGCACATCCTATCCGTACCGTCCTTCTTCTTTGTAAGAACAATCGGTGCGCAGAAGTTGGATGTTGAAGGCCGAATGACTCCTTGATGCAACTCCTTCGATTGTGCACTCACCCCAGTTGTACAGTCCAAGTTCGTTGGCGTCTAGAGCGAAGCAATCTCGGTATTCATTTACTAATTCGCCGAGTAGCTCCTTTTCTTTGGCTGTGTGAGGCAATCGCCTCGTCTGAGATAATCAACGATTTGCCTTCATCATTCACAGTGCAGTCGCTGATTTTGAGTTCATGGTATGTCTTCCCGATTTTGACTTGCGGTTGGTCAAGCAAACGCCTACCGACAATTATGTTGTATGGTTGACTGTCGTCTGGGACAACTAATACTTCACACCAGCTTCGCAAAGCATCTACCCCGACTTCGGCATAAAGTCTTCCTATTGTTCGGCATCTTCCTCAGCCGAGCCCGCTCAGTTTCCTAGCATCATCGCTGTAGCGAAGATTGTTGGTGATAGCGACTGACTCTTGCAGTCTGACGCAGTCGCTGCCCAGGTCTATGAAAGCTTCGATTGGCTTCCCGTTGACGGTCACAATTTTGTGATACACACTTATGTCTTCGCACACCCACAACTGACTTGGCCTTGTAGGTTGCCGCTGTTCGGTAGCGTGTTGCTCTGCCGCCCTCGTCGTTGCCGCGCTCGTACAATTGCGACCTATGTGCCCGGATTGGTTACATTTGAAGCACCTGACCTTTGGGCAGTTGCGCCCTATGTGCCCCATCTGACTACACTTGAAACACCTGATAGTGTCAACTGATGTTGAGTTTGCACTATTGCTCCCAGATATTCCCCGTCTCTGTGATGCTGTTACGATTGATGCTGACCTCTGTTGCGATCGTACGCTGGTGGTCCACCGAACTTTCTTTATCAGCTCCTGAAGAGTTTCTGGCTGTGCCGCTTTCAGTGCGTCACGACACTCTACATCGGTGATGCCCCGCACTATATATTTGACCACAGTTTTCTCTTCTATATGCCCCCTAGACGCAATAGCTTTCATCTCATACACGAACTCCTCGATATCCTCATACGGATTTTGTTTTTTGTTCCGCAACATTTCGTGCAGATCAGCCACATCATCGTCTGCTGGGAAATTATCGACTAAGTCTCGAAGAAACTCTTCCAACGATGAATGAACTACCCCATTACCCCAAAGCTTTACTGCTCCCACTAGCTTACCGATCGCCGCCATCATGACTAGCCTTCCATCTAGCTGGTACACGTCTCTAACTTCCCTAACCCTTCGGACGAATGCGGTTGACGAAAGTCCTGTTGGGTTCCTTGGATTAAATTCGGAAAGCATTTCGGTCACATTCTTCACTGTGTAGCAACTCCTCGACTCGACTCTCTCCTCCACACAACTTGTTGCTCTTGGTTTAGGCGCTGGAGCACTCTCCGTCTTTTCACTCCCCTTCTGTATCTTGATGCTTTCCAAAGCTGCCTTCATGGACTCGATCTCTTGCCTCAGCTTCTCCACTTCGCTTTGCTCGTCCTCCTCCCATTCCTTGTCGTCGATCAATTTTTCATATACCAGTAGTTTGTGTAGCAATTGGGACTTATCTCCCCCCCCTTTCCAGCCACGTTTCTTCAGCTCTTCCCGGAGCTCATCTCTCGTATACGCGCTGAACTTGGCGATTTCTTGTTCGGCGTCACTCATTTTCAGAATACAGCAATCGATTGTTTAATTAAATATCGCACCAGGACTTTATCCCACTTCTGAAGTTGTAAGGCACAAAGCGGAACCAACGACCTCAATCAGCAAACCACCAAACACGAACCCAAAACAAAGCGCATAAAAGACAACTTCCCAAAATATATCCTTTATTACTATACTCAGAACACTTCTCATATGTTATTCCTATCGCCCTGACTGCTACTCGTCGACTTCCGACTATTCGATCAACTCAGCTGCTTTTATACCCGCGCGTTGGATGTCTGTACCGTTTATCCGCTGTGCCAATGCCATGGGCGGCTCTGGCGTTGAGAAAGGGTGCAAGGTGCCATGGGCGGCTCCTGATGGAAAAGGGCGCAAGGCGCCTACGCGGATCGGATGCGTGGGTATTACAATATTATTAATGTAATTATTCCAGTCCATTTTTTTTGCTTCTTTGGGAGTTGACAATGCCGTCAGATCTCTCCGGTTTTTGGGGCATTGTAAGTGGCAATCGCATTTTTGACAATTAAAGAACACTCATGTATCAGACGTGAACAAGACCGGACGTGTTTTCTTTTTCGCAATCGATTTTAGCATACATATGTACATATATATACTTTACATTGAAACAATTAACAAGTGGTCCTTCGAGCCTTTTGAACAGGCAATGTACTTAACAAGTGGTGAAGTGATTGAGTTTACATTAGTACTATAATAAGACAAATATTTTTTTTTTCCCCGGGAAACGGTTTCAAGCGGTACAGTTCCCAACGGGAACTCGTCATCAGAACATCGGACGATACCTAACGGGTATCTGGACATCACACCACCTTCTGCCAACGGCATTTTTTTGTACAACAATAAAAACAAAAAATTAAATTAAAATAAAAATTTTCTTTTCATCTTTTTTCATCTTTTCATTCATTTTTTTGGTTTCTTTTTTCCTTTAACTCAAAGTGTGTGTTGTGACCCGCACACGTAATACCTCCGATTTTAATTTTCGTTTTCTGCCAAAGTTAAAGTCTTTAATTTGTACTTAAATAAATTATTAATAAACTATTGACTCTCTAAACATTTAGTGTTAAAATGAAGTGTATTCTTTGTGATACAAAAGTCGATAGAAAAGAATTTAAAATACAGTGCTCTAATTGCAAAAATTACGTTCACGCAAAGTGCGCGAAAATTGAAAAAAAGGGACATTGAAACTCGCGAGCGCAGTGGTTACAAATGCGGTCGGTTCAGAGAAGAAAATCATCTCTAATTGATACTTCAATTGATTTGCCAAAAGTAAGAAGTCGAGCTGCTTCTAACTCTTCCCCAACTACCCATGCCGTCAATAATTCGGGTGCAGAAGCAGTTACTATTCAAATGTTATATACAGAGATGCAAACAATTACGGCGGAAGTCATCGACTTAAAAAATGTTGTCACACAGGCGATGTCTAAAATAAAATCTCTTGAAGACATTTATGCATCTCTTAACAAGAACGTTGACTTCTTGGAATCAAAACTGCATTCGTTGGAGCAAAGGGATAAGCGATGTTCTGTTGACATCATTGGTTTACCGAATGTAAAGAAAGAAAATGTCAAAGAAAGAGTAGCATCTCTTTTAAGACATATTGAATGAGAGGAATTAAATGCAAGTGAAATGGAGCCTTGCTTCGTTAAGAGTGTGAGAGTGAACAAAAACACAAAAAAAACACCTCTCAATATTGTGTGCGTTAAATTTTCATCTCTCTTGCGTAAGGAAGCTGTGATGCACAAAATGCGTGAGAATCGAAAGTCACCTTCGTCAAGTGTTGGAAATGGCATTGATGGCAGGAGCAACATCAGCAGCAGCAACAGCAACAACAACAGCAACATTAATATCCGCAACAATGTTTATATAAACGACTATCTATCTTCTTATTCGAGGCTAATGTTAAAAAGGGCAAATGAACTGAAGCGTAGTGGAAAATGCAAATTTGTTTGGGTGAGAAATTCAACTATTCTCATACGTAAAATGGAAGGTAGTGAAGTAATTAAAATTAAATGTTTTGAAGATTTTTCTAAACTTAGCAACATTTAATGTAAATTTTTCATTTTTTAATCCTCTTGATTTTACATGTTGTGATAAAAGTTTTTCATCTTCTATCTGTAATTGCCTTTGTATCGATCATCCAAACAATCAGGAATACTCTTGTTTTTCTGTAATCCACCAAAATATTCGTAGTATGCGTACCAATTTTGAAGTTTTTTCAAGTCATCTAGCCCGATTTAATATTTCTCTCAGAATCTTGGATTTTCCAACATGAAATTAATAATTATAAAATCCCAGGCTATAATTTAGTAGCCTATAAGTGTAATCATTCTTATGCATCCGGAGGTGTTGCAGTATTTTACAAAAATGATTTAATTGGTTGTGAAATTAACATTCGGGAAATAGAAAGTGCCGATATTATTGTTATTTCTTGTGAAATTTCTGGTATTCGTTATTGTTTTGGATGTGTTTATATGTAGATTGCACAAATATAAAGTCAATGTCTTTTTGGATGAGTTCTTGGGTCTCTCTGAGCTGCAGCATTGTATTGTTAGGTGATTTCAATGTCAACATTCTATCTGACAAACCTGATACTGACAAGTTTCTATCGTTCCTCGCTTCGTTTGGCTTCGATTGTGCTTTAAGCCAGGCAACTCGATTCAAGTCATGTTTAGACCATATATTCATAAGGACTCATAGAAACAACTTTGTCAATTATAAAACAGCTGTCTTTGACTTAAAAATAACTGACCATTGCTTGACAACTATTCAATTAGACTACAATGTATCCCGTACCAAGCAGTTACTAAGCAAAAAGTGTAGGAAAATTGACTCAATTTAACTTAAGGCTGAACTAATTTTGAATTTTGGGACGATGTCTTCAACTCGCATGATCCATCTCTTTCTTTTGACTTTTTTCTCAAAAAACTGCAATTTCACTTATCAAATTGTAGCCAGCAAATTAACCACAATAATAATAAATCAAAATGTCTTAAGCAGTGGATGAATCTACCTCTTTTATTAAAACTTAAGAAAAAACATCGGCTCTATTCGAAAGTTAAAAAACATCCTAATAATGTGAGATTTAGAGGATAATATGAAAAGATTTGCTTAGAACTAAAATCTGATATTCCAAATATTTAGCAGGGATACATATTTCAGGAATAGATTAGCTCAAAATACTGGCAATTCCAAGAAGGAATGGGGAGTGGTAAATGAAATTTTAAATAGATTCAAGAAAAATGACGACATTATACTTAATCTTGATAATGCTAATGTAACGGAAGCGTTGCAAGTCGCAAACTTGTTCAATGACTTTTTTTCTAACCTGAGCACAACTTATGACTGGAGCGATGACAATAATAAATGTAATTGCAAAAGTGCTGTTATAAAAGACTGTTTTAAATCACAATCCTTTCATTTTGAAGAATTTTCAGCTTTTGAAATTCATAAGATCATAATGTCTCTCAAAACTTCTAATTCATCTGCTAGCGACGAAATCACAAGCTCCATCTTAAAACAAATATCTTTTCAAATCTCTGATGTCTTGAGCTTTATTTTTAATTTCTCCGTTTGGCGAGGAATTTTCCCGGAAGCCTTAAAAACAGGGGTTATGATACCTTAACATAAAAAAGAGGATAGCACATTGTTAAATAACTATCGTCCTATATCTCTCTTATCTGTCTTCTCAAAAATTTTCGAAAAAGGAATGAAGTCTAGAATTCTTTCATTTTTAAAGAGAATAAATTACCTCAGTGACTTTCAGTTCGGTTTCAGGAGTGGAAGGTCTACAGAAAGTGCCTTAATAAAATTCATTGGTGAATTATACAATAGTTTAAATGATTTAAAGATTTCTGCTGCACCTTTTATAGATATAACAAAAGCTTTTGATATGGTAGACCACAGTCTCCTATTAAATAAACTTTATTTTTCCGGTTTTAGAGGATTTGTTTATGAGTGGTTCGATTCATATCTTCAGAACAGAACACAAGTGGTAAAGATAAAAAATTGTTTAAGTTCCCCTAAATCTATAAATATGGGTGTTCCACAGGGCTCCGTTTTGGGCCCGATCCTATTCTTAGTCTATGTAAATTCTTTATTTTTGCAACCTTGCAAATGAAAAATTACAGCCTTCGCTGATGATACAGCCCTCTCGTACTCAAACTATTTTGATACCTTTGTGGATGTTAATTATGATGTAGACTTACTGTGGAATTGGTCAAGCAACATAAGCTCTTAATCAGCACCAAAACTAAGTTTATGTTCTTCAACATTAAAGGTACAATCTTAAGTGACTTTCCTTTATATTTTCATTCAACAAGTTGCAGCCGATTTCCAATAAACAAATGCCAAAAATATTCCATGTATTATAATGGTAATCAATGTTGTACTGACGAATGCTTTAAAATTGAATGTGTCGATAGTTACAAGTATTTGGGTATTATTTTGGATCAAAAAATGAATCGGAAGAATCACATTTCGTATCTTAAGCAGTATGTCAATATTGTAGTCAAGTAGCTCTACCACCTTAGTCTCTTTTGTAATCAATCTGTTTTGAAACTGGTTTATAATGGTCTTTTAAAATCTAAATTGCAATATGGGCTATCTTGTTGGGGTAGTGCATACTTTTCTAATATTAAACCTCTATTACTAAAACAAAAACATGCTGTAAGAATAATTTGCAAAGTAAATCGATGTACACCTAGCTTTGATCTTTTTTAAAAACCTTAGAATTCTACCGCTTATACATCTTTATTGTTACAAAGTGTTAAAAATATTCTTTAAAAATGCTGGTTATTATGCAGTCAGGTTTGATGATAACTATAACTTGCGTGTCAATACTAGAAATTTTGCGTCAGTACCAATAATAAAGAAATGTCACTTTCATGTTTTTTCTGTGTTACTGCACCTCGGTTATTTAATTCACTTCCTATTCATTTACGATGCGAAAGAATGGAAACAGCTTTCTTGAGAGATATTTATCAATGGCTCCTGTCTCTCAACTATTCTGAGATTGAAAAAAAATTGCATATTTAATCTAATTATAATACTTTGTTTGGATGATTTCCTTCATTTTATATTTTATACTTTATATTTTATTTTAACTTATCTTTTTGCTTGCCTGTTTACTATATCTTTTGTTATGAATACCTTATTTGTACGAACACTTAGTTTTGTAAATTTTTGTTACTTAATATGGTCCCCATCAACAGTTTCTGGTATAGTGTTCAGATAAATACATTCACCACTTGTTATTTTACAATTTAATGTATCTTTACTATTTCAGTCATATGTGTCAACCAAATTATGTCTATGTAAATACTTTTGACTGAAATAAAGCTATATTAATTATTATTTAACATTTTTCGATTGGAACAGGGCCGAAATTGAGAAGCATTTGCGTGGAATTCTGACGCAAATGACAATTGATTCGGTCAATTTTAGTACGCGTAGTACAAGCCAAGGCATTAAAAATCATATTAAGGAGTTAAATACCAAATCTATTACCTCGTTGTCCGTCGTTGGAGGAAGCATCTACTGCGTTTGACAGAATCTAAGAAACGTACTTGGAGCATAGGAGTAGTATGATGGACGCGTTGGACAAACATCTAGTAGCCTCTTCCTTGATTGGATCTGGGTGAGTGAAGACAAATTGTTTACAAAACAAGATAGTTTAAGGCTTTAAAAAAAAAAATTACCCAATTTCGAGGGAAATTATGAGCAGTGGAAATCTTTTTATGTTTTGTTTACCTCACTCATACATAATAATAGTAGTTTGTCAGAGATACAAAAACTCCATTACCTTAAATCCTCTATTTCGGGAGAAGCTGAGCGCCTTTTGTGACATCTAGGGATTGACAATGGTAACTATGAACAAGCATGGTAAATTTTAAATATCGCTTTGACCACAAAAGAATATTGGTGAAAACCAAATTAAAGCTTCTGTTTTCACAGCCACTCCTACAAGGGAATCAGGCACAGACTTAAAGAACCTGCTACACACGACAAGTGAATGTCGTCATTCGTTGGCAAATTTAGGTCAACCAGTGCAATATTGGGACGACATATTAATTTACGTAATTTTTCGACAAATGCCTGAAATAACAAAGCAATTATGGGAGGAGAAGGTAGTCGAAAAGATTTACCCACCTTTCAATAGTTCACAGAATTCCTTGAGGCAAGATTCCGGACGTTAGAAGTTATCGATCCCATCGACCCCCCGAAAACCAGCAACACCAAAAAACATAATAATTTTCATGTGCAGGGCACTCAGGTAAAGAGGTCTCCTGCAACATTTGCAATATGAGTGCACATACGGTGCGATCCTGCAAACGATTCTTGCTTTGGGATCCTGTAACACGAAAAGCATCAGCAATTAAAATTGGAGTTTTCTTAAATTGTCTCTCATGTATCCACGGAACGCAGCAATGCGTTAGCCAATTGCGATGTCGAATATGGCATCATACACTCCTAATCTCAACTGCAAAAGGAAATCCATAGACAATTTCAACCTAACACACAAAATTACAATACAATTTCACAACTACCACAAAATACGCAACAAATGTCTGAACAATCAAATACAAATAATGATCAAAACCCTTATATAGGAACCTATAGGAGTATTAACTAAAACTTAAGTAACATTTCAAACACTTACCATCTGCATAATGAGAATAGGTCACAGGTATTGTTAGGAACCGCAATTGTAAAAGTAAAATCAGCTTTCGGTCAGATATATCATTTGCGGGCTTTACTCGATCCAGGGTCAGAATCAAAGTTCATCACAGAGTCAGCTGCCCAGTTACTACACTTACGAAGAACGCCAATGTTTGTTCAGGTCGTAGGTTTGGGGAGGGTCCAGAGTGGAGTGTGCCATAGTTTCGTCGACATTTGTATCGCCTCAGTGCACTCGAATTTCCATATCAATACGCGTGCATTAATATTCAAAACCCTCACGCGTCTTCTTCCGGCCTTCGAACTCAACATCCGCGACTGGAGACATATCAGAGGACTACGTCTTGGTACAATAAGCCTGCAAACAGAGACATATTGTTAGGAAGCGATGTACCTATATATAGTGACCTAATGTTACCGGGAATAATTCGTGGTGAGGATTTTGCATCACCAACTGCATTTGAAACCCAATCAGGCTGGATTCTTATGGGTAGAACTCCAATGCCGCATGCGCGATGGATACAAAGTTTTGTAGATATAAATGCTTCTTCTCTTGGTAGATAGAAGAAACACCGTTTCAAAACCCACATACTGTGGAAGATCAATACTATGAGGAACAATATTTAGCAAAAACTCATCGTGCCCTGGGCGGGCTATTTGTGGTGTCATTACCATTCAAAGAAAGAAATAATCCTGCGCTTGGACCCTCGAAGCAAGGGGTCTTGCGTAAGTTCTTGCACTTAAAGAAGCGTCTCCATCTCAATCCATCTCTGTATGCGGAATATGAAAAGTGTGTAAGAGAGTATCTGGAACTAGGACTTATGGAAGAGCTCGATCTCGTAAATGACCCAGTCTTGAAAACTCCTTTTCACTATTTTGTACCGCATCACAAAGTCTTCAAAGAGGCTAGCAACACTACAAAGCTGCGAGTCGTGTTTGACGGTACAGTCAAAACAATGGATGGAAGTCAAACAAATGGATTTTAAACGACATAATAGACATCATAAAGTGGAGTACAAACAAAATAACATTTATCGCTGACGTCGAAAAAATGTATCGGCAAATAAGGGAAATGAAATTACTCCTATTTTCAGCTTATCTTCTGGAGTGACTTTCCAACGGAAAAAAACTTTATGTTTGTTTTATTATTTCACACGTTCTAAAGAATAAACTTCCCAAAAAGGAAGGTCGACCTCAAAATGTGTGTCCGGCGTGGCACGCCATTGGACAGACAGGGTGCCTATTTATATGGCACTCCTTTAGAAGGGTTTTCCTTTTTTTTACGCTTGCCGTTTTAAAGCAAGAGAATAAGAACTGCCGATTTATTTGGCTGTTTGATTAATTCTGTCTTTTATTGTGGACTGCTTGGGTCTTTATATCCCGAGTAGTCCATTAACTTTTAAGAGTAAACATAGTGACAATATTTGTAAAATATACAATATTATTACTATTCTAACTTATCCTAAAATCTACAATACTTCTTTTCTCCTTCCAATTTCACTTCAACTCGATTTCCACTCAACATTACAAATTTGGCCTTGGCCAATTGGAGTAAGTTCTATTCGATCGGGCGTTACTTATTCCATGTGAAACGTTTGGCGTTTTTGTTGTTTTTATTTTCGTTTTACTTTGGCTGCTTGCGCTGGCGTATATTGGTCACTCATAAGTGCATGCTCAGCAGGAAGTGTTTATGACATATTCCAAGGCACTTGCTGTTGAGTGCAGTAGCGGATCGCGGGTAATGTGCGGTCACATAACAAAAATCAGGGCATATCGACTGAAAACAGTTACCTTTGGTACGACATCGGCATCATGGTTGGCCATTCGTACCCTACTGAAACTGACAGCCGATGAAGAAATCAAATACCCGGTAGCCGCTGATATGGTAAGACACGAGATGTATGTTGATGATCTCATTTCAGGACCTGAGTCGATAAATGAAGCTGAAAGTAAGATGAAAGAAGTTAGAGATTTACTCAGTTCAGCAGGCTTTATCTAACGAACGTGGACCAGCAGTAGTGAGGAGATTTTTTAACATATTAAGGTGGTTCACCGTGAAGCTGCATTTCTAGTATCATTCGGCACATCACAGTCTGTTAAAACCTTAGGTCTTTAGCCTTGATAGGTAATAGTCTTTTGTGGAAAGGTCCAGATTTTCTTCAACAGGAGTGAAGCTTTTGCTGTCCACAGCAGCCTTCAGTTTTGGAGACCGATATGGAACAACGTATCATAAGAGTTCACAACGTGACAATACTAGAAAATCATATCAACACTTTAATTAATAAAAACTCTAAACTATCTAAACTTTTAAAAATTATTTCCTTATTTTCATACTAGAATATCATATTAACACTTTAATTAATAATAACTCTTAGTTATCTAAACTTAAAAATTATTTCCTTTTATAGCAGATTCGTAGCAAATTTACGGAAATCACCCGCAGGAAGGGCTAAGAATCTCATCTCTCCAGAAGAAATCTAAGCGGCGTACTTAGTAGCAATCAGAGCAGCACAAGCAGAAACGTTTTCTATTGAGATCGGGAAACTAAAAACAGGAGAGAAGACGAAAGGACTAAATTCATTGTCTCTATTCCTGGATAAAGATGGAATAATGCGAGTTGGCGGCCGAAATGACTTTCTGGATCCAAAAGGTAATTTTACCAAACCTATAATTCAAGACGCTCACGACAAGACATTGCACGGCAGATTACCACAGATGATAGCGTACCTTCGGAATCGATTTTCGATTCTGAAAACAAGAACAGCGTCAAACATTTTATTCATCAATGTGTTATCTGTTTTAGTAGAGCAAAGAACTCAATACAGCAAATGGGAGATTTGCCCGCTCCCGGGGTTACAATGTCTCATCCCTTTACAAACACAGGGGTTAATTATGCTGGCCCGATGGACATGAAAGCGTGGAAATGGAGGGGAGCAAAGCAGTTTAAAGCGTATGTAGCGATCTTTGTTTGACTGGCTACTAAAGCCATTCACGTGAAATTAGTCAGCGACATGACCATGCAAGCATTCAAAGCAGCCTATAGAAGGTTCACAGCGCGAAGAGGTATATGCTCGAACTTATACAGTGACAACGGAACCACCTTCATTGGAGCCAATCGTGAATTGCCAGAGGCTTTGCAAACGCATTTCCAGGAGGTAGCACAGTCTCTAGCCATGGAAGGTACAAGGTGCGCCTCATTTTGGAGACATCTGGGAAGCTGGTGTAAAATCTATAAAGTTACACCTGAAGAGAGTAATGGGTTCAGAGCTGTTGACATTTGAAGAGCTTAGCACGCTACTAACACAAATAGAAGCTTGTTTAAATTCTAGACCGCTTTGTCCAAAGTCAGAAAATATTAACGATTTTTCTATTTTAACACCCGCATATTTTTTGATAGGGCAACCGCTGAATCTAATCCCTCAACCGCTGAATCTAATCCCAAGACTTGTCTGACTTGTAGGACTACTTAGATAGATGGCAGATGATCCAGAAACTGTATCAAACATTTTGGCATCAATGGAGCACCGAGTAATTAGCACGGTTGCAGCAAAGACCAAAAAGACTTAACGTTCAGGACGAGCCGAACGTGGGGGATTCAGTGCTGCTTAAAGATGGTCGTCTTCCACTAGCAAATGGAAGCTTGCAAGGATCATCTGCAAACACCCCGGCACAGACAACTTAACACGGTTGGTCACTCTAAAAACACCCACTGGAGAACTAAAGCGTTCAATCACAAAAATCTGTCTGCTGCCATCCACAAAATCGCCGTCGGTAAATGAAAACATTAAATTGCCTTCGGAAAATGAAAACATTGGATTGCCGGTGGGAATTTAAACCAAATAACCAATTACAAAAGCAAAACATAAAATAAAAGGTATTTGTTTACATCAAAATCTCAAGTATTAATCTTATAATATAGGCATATACATATACATGCATACATTCATAAACAGTAACACAAAGTAATTTATCATTAAATAATATACATATTTATTAACGAACCAAAAAACAAAAAAAATCAAATCAAAACGTGAATTGAAAATAATATAAATAATGTACATACGTATACATATGTACGTAATCCACTTGAAATCTTGTTATGTAGACATTCATTATATACTCGTACATTCATCAAACACATCAATTTGCAAGTCGGCAAAAGGTAAACAAGCAATCACAATACATGGTAACATTTTTTTTTTTTTTTTTATTTTATTTCACAGAAATAAACAAACTGTTTACAGGGTTACTTGTCCAATGTCGGTACCTTATCCACGCCCATCTTGAATGTCTCAAAAATGTTTTAAGCAAAGAGGGCGAAGCCCATATCGTCATCGTCAGACACGGATTCCTCCTTCTTCTCTTCTTTCTCGGGTTTCTTGGATTCGGTGGCGGCAGTAGCAGCTTCAGCTGGAGCAGCTGCAGCAGCAACGGCAGCACCACCAACTGGAAGGGCTGATAGCTTCTCACGACCGTCTTTAAACAGTTGCTCGACGCTCTTGCCGCTCAATTCCTTGACGACGCGGGTCAAACGCTTGTTTTCTTGTCCACAAAATTACAAAAACAAAAAAAAAATCACTGCAAGCATGACCATGGCAGATGATTGCACACACTAACACAAACCAAGTTCATTGTCCGGCGTGACAAAACGATCGTGCGTATTTACAACAAGAACCGCAACCCGTTTGCCCGTTTACCCGTTCGTTTTTTTTTTTCGTATTAACGCACTTGTTATTTTTTCTTACATTTATCAAAAAAAAACAAAAAAGACACACTTTATTCACATTATTCACTATCATTTACTTGCCACATCACTTAGTTTAGCACAACACGTCACTTAAACGGAAAGGGAGAATAGTAAACAAGTCCATTCAAAAAAAGGGGCAATGGGCAAAGATGCGCATGTATATATATACTATAACCATATGTACATTCAACCGAACCGCAAGTTATCACAATAATTGAAATGAAATTAAATTATTGCTTACCACTAGAACTACCAAGACCGTCGTTTTGACGGTTTTCAAATTTCATGCTTAAAAATTTGATATAATTTATGTAATTGTTCTAGAATTTTATTACGACTTTTAATAAAATATAAGAAGAGTTAATTATTACTATTCAATTTCCCCTCACCGACTTTAATTTTCATAATCAGTGTGACCTATACCTATTTATACCAGGAACCCGTCAAAATAACGGCTTTAGCAGTTTCAAAGTTTATAATAATTTATGTATCATCTATACAATGATGGACATCAATACATATTTACATTCATTACATCGCTTCCAGACATTTGTATTGAATGATCCAAAGTGTTCGGAAGCCGTTATAACGCCGTTAGTCTCGAGTTAGAGTCTCGAGGTTAGACGGGCGGATGAGGGCGAATTGGGCCGCCACAACATAGAGCCTGAGGTGTGTAAATGTGAACCCCCAGTGCGTCCCGCTTTTTTTTTTATTCCCAGTTTTGTTATTTCGGCGGAGCCCACAGAGGTCTCAATCTGAACTATGCGGGCAAATAAAAGAGAATTGCCGAAAATAGCTAAAGTTAGAAAAGATAACATGCCTCTTTTCTCCACAAAGCTCTACAAATCAAATGATATTGTTCTAACAATTTAAAAAAAGTAAGTCTCGCAAAAAGTACTAAGCACTAAACATAAATCGGTAAAAATTGCTTCTAATCGAAAACGAATTCCTGAAACTGTATCTTTTTACAATAAAACTAAGTTTGGAGTAGATGTACCAAATGGCCCGCAAATATAGCGTAAAAGCAGGCTCACGTAAATGGCCATTACAGGTATTTTATAATATTTTGGACTTGGCAGCAATCAATGCGTGGATTTTATATAAAGAGACTTGTGATGCAAAAATAACTAGAAACAATTTTTGTTTCAATTATCTGAAGAAATCTCCAGTGAATATAGTCGTTGCAGAAAAGAAGCCTCCTCCCAAAAACAAAAACAGGCAATGGATTGTACTCTAGAAAATTCAAAAAAAGTCCTTATGTACGCAAATCTTGCCAAATTCGATTGTTTAACAAAAACAGAGCGATTTATACTTGCAATGCATGTAACAAATATGTTTGTGGCAAGTGTTCATCTTAGATAACATGTACATGTAAAATATGTGCCTCATAGTTACATATTTCATGCATGTCAAATTTGCTATAATATAAATTCAAATAGAAACTGTTTTTGTTTGTTTTTTTATTAATGGATTATTATATTAAATGTTGTTATGCTAAATTGTATTCTTTTATTTACTTAAACTAAGTCAAAAGTTACAATGAAAGCCATAACCAAAAATCCGTCAATTAAAACTAGGTATATATTTAACATCGGTAGTTCTAGTGTTACTTACCTAAATGTCAACTCACATTTCAATTTACTTTATTTTTATTTTTCTTTATTTTTTTTGTTTTGCTGTACACACGCGAGACACTGCACAAGAACAACACCAAGCAATTAACTATGACAACATCACTGTGGAGATCAATCATCATCAAGATCATCAATCATCGTCCAACGAATCTACAGTTTGCTGTCAAGACTGTGCATAAGATGTACATTGCGAACAAAATTCACGGCGGGGAGAATGTTCAACTCTCTCAAACAAAAATAATTATTATATTTTTATTATTTTATATATATTGGTCAACATATAATTAATGTATTTATTCTAGTACATTTTTTTGCTTCTTTGGGAGTTGACAATGCCGTTAAATCTCTCCGGTCTGTGGGGCATTGTTATAAGTGACAATCGCATTTTTGACAATTAAAAAACACTCGTGTATCAGACGTGAACAAGACCGGACGTGTTTTCTTTTTCGCAATCGATTTTAACATAAATATGTATAGGTACTTTAAATTAAAACAATTAACAATGCTCAAAACATATTGTGCATAAAAGTATATAACAGCAACTGTTCACGAAATTCTTTGTCATGGAGAATAATCCCATATTTTGCCAATAGGAGAACTTTCAGAAAAGGCTCAAGAAATTTGAGACATTCAAGAAATTTTGAAATGATCATGTTTCTTTTTAAATAATAATTTTATTTTCTCCTCATGTATTTTAAATTAGATCGTTTTTAATAAAAATGGGACATATCTTAAAAATTAAAAATTGTATTGTATTGTATAATAATACATACTAAAATTATATTTCGAACAAAAAAATAATTATGAAGAAATTTCAATTAGTTTGAAAGTAACAGATTTTTGACCAGCAAATCGACAATTTTTGCCCACTGTGCGATGTCTTCTATTGGCAAATGCTTGATGCCACTACTCTCCCTTGGCCTACGTCCAGGCCTCAAGGACTTGCGAACCGGAATCGATTTTAGACCTACTGTTACGCGTGACCAAATTCCTTATCAATTTTAACTATCACCACATTTAAATAAGTTAACAATAATAACTCTTTAACAATTTATTTATTTATCGGAATGTACATTAAACAGTAGTGACGCGTTGGACAGTAGAAGAAGAACTCTCCTCCGAATGTCCAACAATCATATTATAGGGTCCGCCAAATAACTTTTTTTTTTTTTGAAAATGCTATAAAAAAATCTACTGAATATTTTCTCAAATTTCTTTTTTTATTTGAAAGTACAATTCTTCCGGTTAATAATGGAAAATAATTTCATTCAAATGGCTGCCTCGGCTGGCCATGCAGTAGCCTACACGATCGGTCCAATTTTTAAGCACATTATCGATTGTGTGCAGCTGTATTTCACCAATGGCTTCACGAATATTGTCCTTTAAAGCGTCAATTGTCTCTGGCTTGTCGGCGTAACACTTATCTTTGACGGCACCCCACAAGTAATAGTCCAACGGTGTCAAATCGCAGCTCCGAGGTGGCCAAACGACATTAGCTCTGCGGCTGATAACGCGATCTTCAAAAACAGGGCGCAAAACATCGAGCGTAGCTTCGGCTGTGTGCCACGTAGCGCCGTCCTGTTGAAACCAAATGTTGCCAATATCCTCCTCTTCAATTTTTGTGAACAAAAATTCGTTCAACATGGCCCGATAACGATCGCCATTGACTGTAACGGCCACTCCTTGCTCATTTTCGAAGAAAAATGGCCCAATTATGCCTCTGGACCAAAATCCGCACCAAACAGTGGCTCGTTTTGGGTGCACCGGCTTTTCAATGTATGCGTGCGGGTTTTCTGTGCCCCAAATGCGACAATTTTGCTTGTTTACATACCCGCCAAGATCAAAATGAGCTTCATCTGAAAAGATGATTTTTTTGGCAAAATCGGCATCTTCTGTAAGTCGATCGCAGGCCCACTTAGCGAAGCGTTGTTCAAGCGTATACACAACCATATTCGTTTAGCGGAAGGATAAAACTAATTATCTGTCAAATCAGACATGAGCTAAGTGTTACCATTCACGAAATAAACACTACTTGAAAAAAAAAAAACGTTAGATGGCGGACCCTTTATATGGGCGATGTCATGCAGTCAAAATGTGTGGGCGATATCCAAGCGTTCACAACCCGATACCGATGCTCGCGAATGCCACACCCAACGAATACGGCGACAAGGAAAACGTTAACGCAAACAAAACATTTGTCCCCTTGCCACAGTCAAACGAAGATAGTGACAATGCATCAAATGCAACGCAAGCAAAAACGTACGGCATCCGTCACATCAACATCGCCACACACATGAATGCATAACACCTCCCTTCCTTAAAAAGAAACAATATCATTGTTTCACAAATGATGTTTACATATAATACTTTCCTTATATAGTGCATACATATATCTTATATATCTTATATATATAAGTACATGTTGAACTTTCATACATTGCTTTAATTTTTATATTTTATTTTCTTTGATTCGAACATTGTTAAATATTGGTTTTACACATACATAAACATATATGTATATACAAGTTGAGTAGCTAGTATTTTGTTCATCGAGTTTTAAAACTCTCGTTAGTAATGTACAATCTTTTCTCATTCTATAATAGGCTTACGATTTCTTTTATTGAAACAATTGTGAAATAATACTATTTTATTAACTTTAACAATCTTCTTCTTCTTTTCCTGTTTCCGGCGTTGTTATGGTCAGAAGTGTAGGACCATTCCTACTGGTCCGCTTGTGAGGTCCGCCGGTTTGACATCAGAAAGTAGCGGCAGGGTTTGGTTTGGGATTACTTCATCGCTGAGGCCAATGGTTGCCAAATGTTTGCTGGTGTTTTTGCATTTGTTTGCACCAATTATTTTTCGGCCTGGCTTTTTTTTTTGTGACACGAGCATGCTCCAGATTTTTTTGTTTGATCTTACTCTTACAACACCGGTGATCTCCAGTCGTGTCAACCCACTGATTTGCATGTACACTTGTGAGGCAGTTTAATGGTGGTATATGTGTCCCTAGGCTCACCTTGGTGTTTTCTAAATTGCCTAGATGTGATTTTTGTTTACCTTTGTTTTAGTCGCCTTTTACGACAAGCGAGAGGTATCGCTGCAGGGATATTCTTAACCCGTTCCTGCACGGAAAGATTAACTTTAACAATCTTAATAATAAAATATGCAAAGACTATCGTCAATATTACGGCAAAAGTTAAAAATCCTGCTCCTTGTATTTTTGTAGGTATTGGTTTTAACAAATTCTCGATAAAGCTTTCTTCGTTTTTAAGTTCAACGCTTAAATCTTTAATATTTTTTAAATTTCCTTTTATTTTTGTTAGAGGAATGCTACTTGTTTTAATATCTTCTAATTTAGTGCTAAGACAATCATCTAATCCAAAATTATACTTGTCGTTATTGACATAAGTGAAAGTTTCGTTATTTGTGCTAATATATGTTTCTAAAGTGGGAAATCTACAGTTCGATTCTAGGTATAGGATTCCTGTTCTTTGTATATACTCGATAATTTCTTCAGTTCTACATTTGCAATTATCCTTTGCCTCATCTCTTACTAAGAAAAGATATTTATTGGATTCGTGTGCATGAAAAATTTCAATGTCGTTCTGGATTTGTTGGAATTTACAATTGTTCACTCACCTACTCATATAAATATTTAAAATACAGTTATCTTGTCTAATTGTGCTTTGCAAAACCAGATTCTTGCATATATAATATTCTTTTATCTTCTTACATTGTTTAAAATCTATAAACGTTCCAAATTGTTCTCTGTTTTCGGTTATTAGAAAATAATTAACATTTACATCTAAGGTCGAAACGTTCTTCTCTTTTATAACTGGTAAATTTATTATTTCAAAAAGTTCTATATTCCTTTTTTCTACAAGAATATTAATTTTCTTGCCCGATAAGTAAGATTTTATTTCCGATTCTTCTATAAGGTTATTATAGTTTTCAATATTTGCTTCAAAAAGTTTTTTAGTGCTTTGTTCCAGTATTTCGATAAGCTTGGATGGCTTAAGAATTACAGGATGAATTAAATTCGATTTTAGGACAAAAATAGCTTGCTGTATAATATCTGTCTCTATATCTAAAGCTAATGTTTTATCTAGAATCTGCCTGTGAATCCTTTCAAAATACGTATTTATCCTAATTTCTTTGTTAACGTTATCAAGATTTTTGAGTTACATTGTTCAATCTATCCACTAATTCATTTATTTCATCTTCATGAGAGTAATAGCTATTGTGCAAGGCTTTATTTTGCTCGTTCAGTGATTTCATTATGACAATTTGAGATTTGAGACTACTTTGTAAGTTTTCATTATTACTTTGCATCGTTCGTATAGCCTTTTCTTAGTACTCGCTATCTTCATGGTCCATAGTTCCGAAAAGACCTTTCAATCCACTACCGACTATGTTGATAAGACCTCTCCTATTTCTATTTGATCTTATGCCTAATAAACCGTATATATCTTCTAATCTTCTATCTATACGAGATGTATGTTTTAGTACTTCGGATTGTATTTCATTACATTCTAATTGATGCTTCATACAAATAGAACCTAATCCTTGAGACTGTTTAACTATTTTATCGACACTTGCTGCTTTTTCGCTGATATCTAAAGTGTTGTTTACAGTGATTTGACCGTTAGTTTTGCGAACATTTCCTTCCCTTTTGAAGTATATCCCGTTTTTTTTTTTCGATTTCGATTTATTTTCGATTTTAATACTGAACGCTGTCGGCTGCGTTATCCAAAGAATCAACCTAAAACACAAATAAACATCGTCTGTCAAAGTTCTAGTATCCAAAGGCTTTTAGTGCAAAAATGGCTTAATTTTGCTTTTATTATACTTCATATTTTTGTTATTTCTTTTGACTATTATATGATCTTGAAAAACTTTTGTTATTTTAAATGGTCCTACGTATCTCTCACTATGTTTGTCTGACCTATCATTCTCGATAAGAACATAATCATTTACCTTGTATTCTTTAATTTTATCGTATCTCCTTTTTGCTTGTTGTCTCATGTTCGATAAATTTATTTTGACATCCAACGACGTTCCAACCTTATCAATTTTAATTGTAATTCTTGTACATCTTGTACTGGTTTTCATTTTCAAACTACTATATTCGCATAGGGTATTTGCCCTATTTACCATATGGTTTAAAGCCTTTGCTGTTGTGTACCGTTGTATTATGGGAGAATGCTGCATATCTAAATAATTTTGTATTGATTTATCCTTTATCATGAGTTTTTAATACTCTCCTAGTCTAGCATGTGATCTTTCAGCAGATCCGTTCGCTTGTGGATAATTGTTACTAGTTCTTAAATGTTTAATTTTAAAAAGCTTGCATAGTTCCTTCATTACCTCATTAATAAATTCACCTCCATTGTCAGTGAGAATTATTTTTGGAATACCAAAATATAGTATACTACTTAATTCATCAGCCACAACGTTATCAACGCCCTTTCTGTATGCTATTGAATATGAGTATTCTTCTAATTTTAATCGCCATTTAACTAGTCGACTTCCTGGGTCCTTTACTCTAAACAACCATGGCAGTGTACGATGATATGTTTTTATTTTAAATTTCTTTCCATAAATATATGGTCGGAACTGTTGAATAGCCCAAACAATGGCTAAACATTCTTTCTCTGTCGTATTATAGTTTAACTCGGCATTGTTCAATGTTCTGCTTATGAAATGAACTGGTAGATCCTTCATATTCTTGGGATAAAACTGCCCCTATACCGGAATTACTCGCATCTGTTGTAATTACAAACTCTTTTTGAAAGTCTGGATAACGTAAAATTGTAAATTCTTTTAACTTATTTTTTAATTCGATAAAACTTTCTTTCTGTCCTGTTTCCAATTAAAAGGTACATTTTTCTTCAATAAGGCATGTAAGGGTTTAGCAATTGTACTGAAGTTTTGGACGAATTTTCTGTTCATAATAGGCATAATAATATATGCCTAGGAAACTTTTCATTTCCTTCTGATTTATCGGTTCTCGCAACCTGTCTATTGCTTCACCTTTTTTAAAATTTGGTAAAAGCCCCTTGCTTGTTATAATTTGACCTAAATATTCTACTTCTTCTTTCAAAAATTCCGATTTAGTTAATTGTATCTTAAGGTTGGCTTTTCTTAATCTGTCTAAAACTGCTATTAATCTTTCATTATGTTGCTTTAATGTTTCTGCGAAAACTACTATATCATCATCTAAGTATACGAAACAATCTTTACCCTGTAGTTCGTTAAGAACGTTATTCATCATTCTCTGAAAACATGCAGGCGCATTTTTTAAGCCGAATTGCATGCGAAGAAATTCAAAATGGCCGTAAGGTGTTGAAAATGCTGTTTTCTCAATGCTTTCTTTGCTCAAGGGTATCTGATGAAATCCGGATGTTAAATCCAATGTGGTGAAGTATTTGGCATTGCCAAGTTTATCTAAAATTTCTTGGATATTCGGAACTGGATAGTTATCGCTAATCGTGATTTCGTTGAGTTTTCTAAAATCAATTACCATTCTCCATTTTTTTAAACCGCTTGCATCAGATTTTTTTGGTACCATCCAAATCGGACTTGACCAAGGAGAAATACTTGGTTGGATGATTCCATCAGCGAGAAGTTTTTGAATTTGTTTACCTCTTCCTCATGTACCTTAGGGTATCTGTATGTCTTCGTATTTATGGGTAATTCATTTATGGTTCTTATAAAGTGTTCTGCACCGGATGTTCCTGTTAACGTTTCTTCTAAGCTAAATGTATCACTATATTCTCTTAATATTTCCTTTAACGCCTTTATTTCTTTATCTTCCTTTAAGTGACCTATCCTAAGTTTCCCTAAAATACCTTTCTCTTCTTTCTCTATCATTCATTTTGCTTACAGGCAAACATTTGGGTTGTGTTAACGACTCAGACTTGCCGATAGATGTATACTTTCCATCGCATTGGGGTCGGTGTTCTGATTATTATCAGCCAACGTTTGTTTGATATCTTAGTTTCATTTAAATCCTTAAAAACCCTTTTTATCTTTTCTTTCTTATCCTTAAGTTTCGATTCTTCACTATTTTTTATAACTTTATTCAAATCTTTCAGTTTGCATTGGGTGGACATAGACGTTGTAAGCGCGTATGAATAGTTTCCACATTCAATACGTTGGTTTACGCAGTTTGAACCTACCGTTTCAGCAATATATTGAATATCGAAGTCATCTCTATATTTCAATACTAACTTTTCGCTTTTATTTCTTAGGATCCTGTTTTCGCAATCGATTATAAACCCAAAATACTGTAGGAAATCTTTTCCTATAATCCCATCATAATAAGTCAATAAATCGTAATTATATAAAACTTAAATTCGTTAAAAATACCTTCTGTCAATTCCATATTTATTCTGGCACTTCCAATCCCACTTCTGTTATTTTTACCTATTCCCTTTAAAACTATTAAATCATTCCCATTTAAATCCTGCTTAAATATGCATTTCTGTTTTAATAAGGAAACTCCTGCACCTGTATCTATCAACATTTTAAATACTTTATTTTTGTATATCATATCAACATGAGGACTTCCTAACATTACTGACGAGATAGTCGCCTCCTGAACTAACCGTCCAGTCGAAAATTTGATACATTTTTTGAGTCAATTCTATTTTCACTTTTATTTATGACCTGTTTGTCGTCGTTATTATTTCTTCGAATATGTCGATGATTTGAGTCACTAGAAGTATTCCAATTCTTCTCATATCTATGAAAAAATTCAGAAGAATAGACAACCTAATAAAGGGCGTTTTTTATAGAGGTATATAACTTTGAAATGGAATAAAACTAAGATGATTTTTTTAAATTGACAAGAAATTAACTTTATTCGAAAGATAATCTTCTGACATTAAATATAATTTCTGGCATATGACCGCCATGGCTGGCTCGGACGTACTCTAATCTGGAGGTCAAATTTTCGATGATTTTTTCCAACATTTGTATATCGTCAGAAGATTATCGAATATACATAGATATTCGAATAAAGTAAATTTCATGTCAATTTAAAAAAACGATCTTTGTTTTATTCCATTTCAAAGTTCTATACCTCTATAAAAAACACCCTTTATTAGGTTGTCTATTCTTCTGAATTTTTTCATTAGATTTGTTTTTAAAACAATTTCTCGACATATGACCTTTGAGTCCGCAAGTATAACATTTTACAGGGTCCGCCAAATAAATTTTTTTTTTTTTGAAAATGCTATAAAAAAAACGACTGAATATTTTCTCAAATTTCTTTTTTTATTTGAAAGTACAATCCTTCCGGTTAATAATGGAAAATAATTTCATTCAAATGGCTGCCTCGGCTGGCCATGCAGTAGCCTACACGATCGGTCCAATTTTTAAGCACATTATCGATTGTGTGCAGCTGTATTTCACCAATGGCTTCACGAATATTGTCCTCTAAAGCGTCAATTGTCTCTGGCTTGTCAGCGTAACACTTATCTTTGACGGCACCCCACAAATAATAGTCCAACGGTGTCAAATCGCAGCTCCGAGGTGGCCAAACGACATCAGCTCTGCGGCTGATAATGCGATCTTCAAAAACAGGGCGCAAAACATCGAGTGTAGCTTCGGCTGTGTGGCACGTAGCGCCGTCCTGTTGAAACCAAATGTTGCCAATATCCTCCTCTTCAATTTTTGTGAACAAAAATTCGTTCAACATGGCCCGATAACGATCGCCATTGACGGCGTAAGTAACGGCCACTCCTTGCTCATTTTCGAAGAAAAATGGTCCAATTATGCCTCTGGACCAAAATCCGCACCAAACAGTGGCTCGTTTTGGGTGCACCGGCTTTTCAATGTATGCGTGCGGGTTTTCTGTGCCCCAAATGCGACAATTTTGCTTGTTTACATACCCGCCAAGATCAAAAAGCTTCATCTGAAAAGATGATTTTTTTGGCAAAATCGGCATCTTCTGTAAGTCGATGATTTTCAAAGTAATGTCGCAATATTTCCCACCGTTATTCAAGCGTATACACAACCATATTCGTTCAGCGGAAGGATAAAACTAATTATCTGTCAAATCAGACATGAGCTAAGTGTTACCATTCACGAAATAAGCACTACTTGAAAAAAAAAATGTTAGACGGCGGACCCTTTATATCTTTCACATAATTTATATTAATTAAATTCTTTCCCGTGTATTCCCTGCCTAGATTAAAATTCTTCGTTTTTATATTATGATATCCCAATCGGATTCCTTCTTCCATAGCCAGTTGGCTGGCTTCTGCCAATGTTTTGGGTCGTTGGGTATTTACGAAAGTTCCAATTGCTTTCTTTAATCCTGAAACGAATGCGTTAAGCATATCTCGTTGAACTGTTATTTTCTGATTACTTAACTTAATTTTTCAGTATACTTAACTTGTATACGCCGACATGTGAGAGTTTCCCATCTTTGAGTGAATTGAATGACTGTTTCATTCAATTCCTGCCTTAACCTTGTCATTTCTAAATGGAGTTGTAGACTTGAATATGTTTCTTTAAAAACTGTATTCAATTCGTGCTTCAATTGCGACCATGTAATTGCGTTTCCTGAAATCCTGCTTTTGATTAAAGCTAACAACAATGGTTTCTGTTGTGGAGATGCTAATTGTATATCTGTGTCACAGTTTTGTATGAAATTATGTGCTTTTAGCGCATCACTATTAAAGTGTGGTACTAACTTTGTTAGATCACTGAAACTAGCTAAAAGAGGACCTTCGTTTACTATAGGTTGGCTTTCATGACCCTGAATATGAAAATTATTATAAGCCAGGTTCAAATTTTCAACGATTGACTGAAATCCACTTCGCTCGTTTGTATGAGTTTCATTTGACTTTACTTTCGGAGTAGCTTTATTTTCAGCTGCTGCTAATCGCAACCTCAACCGCACTTGTATAAACCTCTTTTATTGAGTTCTCTTCCTCCAAATGAGCTAAGAACATCTTTCGACTTAATGTATGACCTTTGTAATAACCTAAAAACTCTTCTTCTATATCTTGCACACTAATCTTTAAATTTTCACTTATGTCTTTTAACGAGACTTCGTAAATCCTGCCACTA
Source organism: Merodon equestris (assembly GCA_958301585.1). Taxonomy (NCBI): domain Eukaryota; kingdom Metazoa; phylum Arthropoda; class Insecta; order Diptera; family Syrphidae; genus Merodon; species Merodon equestris. The sequence continues at coordinate 53,067,230 of OY284417.1, read as the reverse complement.
ATTCTTCCTATGCACTTATACTTTGTACCTTGAGCTCTTCACTAAAATTTAGTTCGCTCATTTTGAATTTGGTTCAAAAATTATTACAATTTATTATTATATATTTAATTTACAATTTACTATATATGTATATTCATAAAAAGGAGTAATCTTACATTACTGTTCATGATGTTTTCGTCCGGAACACTACTCGTATCTTCAGGATCGGTGTCACCTTTGATTGCCGTCGCACTATCGTAGGGATGAATTGTGTTTTGGATTGCCGTCAGATTTTTCTTCGCACTATCGTCGGGATCAATTGTGTTTTGATTGCCGTCAGATTTTATTTTGCTTCGCACTATCGTGAATTTGTATTTTTCGAATTTTTAATACGGGAAAAGAGATATTTTCCTCCCGTTCTCGAGCACAAATTATTTCACCGCTGCCACCAATTCTGTTACGCGTGACCAAATTCCTTATCAATTTTAACTATCACCACATTTAAATAAGTTAACAATAATAACTCTTTAACAATTTATTTATTTATCGGAATGTACATTAACCAGTAGTGACGCGTTGGACAGTCGAAGAAGAACTCTCCTCCGAATGTCCAACGATCATACAATATTATATGGGCGATGTCATGCAGTCAAAATATGTGGGCGATATCCAAGCGTTCGCAACCCGACACCGATGCTCGCGAATGCCATACCCAACGAATACGGCGACAAGGAAAACGTTAACGCAAACAAAACATTTGTCCCCTTGCCACAGTCAAACGAAGATAGTGACAATGCATCAAATGCAACGCAAGCAAAAACGTACGGCATCCGTCACATCAACGTCGCCACACACATGAATGCATAACACAAGGAGCTCAGCCAATGTTACTAGGAACTTTTTGAATGGCATCTTTTTTCGGTTTAGACAATGTGGATTACACATGCGTTAACTGCTGTCATCATTACAAGGCGATAGAATACTTTTTCCTATCATATTCATAGAGGCCAGACATCTATGCCAAATCTATGCCCCCCATAATTTCTCGATAAAACTTGATCAATTTTTTTTACCAGTTTTTATTTTTTCCACACTTTTTGGATAATGGCAATTAATTAGTACCAAGACTTCTTTTGTGTCTAGCCATTTTGCCAACGTCCGGATGAAGTGCATTTGAATTCCGAATCTCCGCGTGCCAGTTTCTTTGCCATCGCCGCGAACTCGTCAGGTACTGTGATCATGGCACATAGTCCGCAATGGTCACTGTCATATACAATGAACCGTCCGTAGACAATTAATATACCATTTGTTCCTGTCTGCCAGTCTCAGCTGCTCCTAGGATTTGACGTTGCGAGAGACTTGACTTCAATGTTACGAAGAACCTACCAATGGCTTAGTAGACTCCCCCTAGTGTTGCGAATGTTATTTCCCCGAGTTCAAGTGCAGAGACCGAAAGATAGGTAGATAGATCTATACATATAAAAATTGAGCCTTAAAATTGTGTTCGTTTGTCGCCGATTAACGCCTTAACGCATTTACCGATTTCAACCAAAATTTCAAACATGTTTGGTATTGGTTTCTGTTTATGGTTTCTGTGAAGTTTGGTTGAAATTGAAAAACGTATGTGTGTGTGAAGAAACACACAGTACAGTACAGTATACAGCTCAACGGTATGAGGGTGATATATTAAAGCTCGGATGAAGTTCGCCAGAGAACATAGAAATTGGACAGCAGATTACTGGAAACGTGTAGTGTGGTCAGACGAATAAAAATTTAATCGGATTTAGTCGTGGGTAAACAATATTGCTGGCGCCGCCCTTGGGAGATCATCCAAGCGAACCATGTTAAGGAAAAAGTGGATTTAGATTTAGATTAAGGTGGGGGAGGGACAATGTCACCTAATCACTGCGGCTTCTGATGGGCCTATTGTGATGTCCCCCATTCAGAGTTCACTCAAAAATCCTGAGTTCATGATAAAACTTACTATACTTTCTGCTTTAAGATAATGCCTGCCTAGGTGTTTGTGTCGTGTTCTGATGAGGCAGTTAAAGTGGCACAGTATGTGCTCTACTATTTCTGCTTCTTCGTTACACATTCTGAGATGCCCATGGCTTTAAGATGTTTTTTGACCGGGCAGTGTCCAGTGAGGAATCCTGTGACTATACGAATCTGACTCCTAGAAAGTTTAAGGAGTTGTTTCGTTTTTTTAAGGGAAGTGGTTGGTAGGAACATCTTGGCTTGTCTGCTACCTTCCGTTTGTGTCCAGTAGTGGTTGGCGTGTTCATCAACCATTCCTTTATATAGCATTTTATGGTGCTGATAGGTATGCCGCAGAATGGTCTTGGCATCATAAATGGTGATGCAGAGCCTTTTCTTGCTAATAGGTCTTCTTTTTCGTTTCCTATATGGCCACTGTGTCCTGGTATCCACATGAGATGAACTCTGTTTGTGTTGGCCAGCTGGCGTAATAGTTGTAAGCAGTCCCATGCCAATTTAGAGGTGGCTTCGTAGCTTTTAAGGACTAGAAGTGCAGCCTTGCTGTTAGAGAGAATATAAATTGTTTATTGGTTATAGCTCTGTTTATATTTTCTCTGAGGCAGAGTTCAAATACAAATATCTCTGTTTGAAATCTGTCTATACTCCAGCCCCAACACCTTCGTTCTGGATCCATCTGTGTACCATACATAGGATAGACGATGGAAGGAAGGTCTATTTTGCTCCCAGATGTGTCGAGAGGGAATTGTGACCTTAAAATTTTGGCTGGATTTATACCTTGAAGGACAATTGTCTATATTGTCTATATTAGGTATTTTTAGGATTTCATGCCTGTTTAGTTCATTAAGAATGTCAAGATGAAAGAGCCTGGAATTAGACTCATCCTCCGCGATAAGTTTATGAGCGAATATTATTGCTTCTTTTTAAGTTGGAGGTGTAGGGGGGGTAGGTCCGTGATGACTTCTAGCGCTGCTGTGGGGGTGGTTCTCATATCTCCTGTAATACAGATTTGTAGTTTGTTGAGCTTGGCTTGTACTGTAGTTTGTTTTGTATTGTGCCACCAGACGGGCGCAGCGTATGTGGGAATTGGTCTGGTGATGGCTGTGTATAGCCAGCGAGATGAACGCCCCACATTTTTTCAGTGAGACTTTTGCTGGTCCATAGAGAGATCCTGGCTTTCTCAATGGTTTTTGTGATATGAGAGTTCCAAATGAGCTTTTCGTCTAGCGTTGCACCTAGATATTTCGCTTCGTTTGAGAACTCTGTTGTTTCACCAAATGAGCTTGGGTTCTTGTGAGCTTATGTCTACTTCTTCTTTTGGTGAAAGCGACTATGGTGCTTTTTTAGGGTTGAGATTTAGTCCAACTTTTACGCAACAGCTCGCAACAAGGTTGAGTGCCCTTTGGTAGAGTTCCGAGTTTGTGTCTTCGAATTTTTCTCTAATTCTCAATATGCTAGTAAGCTCATTGACTACGATGGACCATAATTGGGGTGAGAAAACCCTGCCTTGGGGGCAGCCTTTCGTGGTTTTTACACTGATTTTATCATTGTCTAGTGAAGTGTTTATTTTCCTGTTACTAAGCATGTGTTGAATCCATCTGCATGTGGTATTATCTACCCCTGTGCTGAGGATGCACCGTTATATTTGGGCGTGATCGGTATTGTCGGAAGCATCCTTAAGATCAAGAAAGCAACCTATCGCAATTTCTTCGTCGCTTAGGGATTATTGATCCGAGCTGTTAGTTCCTGAAGAGCATGCGCAGATGATTTCTCAAGCTGGTAGGCATATTGTTTGTTGTGAAGCGGTGATTTTTTGAGAGGACCGTCTCTTATATGTATATCCAGTGTTTTTTTCTTTTGTTTTTAAGAAAAATGAGGTAAGGTTTATTGGTCGGTATGATTCTGGCAGGTTCACAGGTCTGCGACCTGCTTTTTGGGTTAAATTTTACCATTACTTCGTTCCAGCATGTCGGTAAGGTAATTAGCATGGATGCGATTTGCGCACTTCCTTTCTGGAGAGCTGGGAAGATATTATATTCTCCAGGAGATTTGAATAGGTCAAAGGAGCTTATGGCCCATTTTATACTTCCTTCATGAAAGATTGCCCTTGATCCCTCCCAGTCCCCTCTGTTGAGGCTAGTTGACGTGATCTGTGGAGGTATACTGGAGAGACTGGAGGGTATGATGCTGGAGTCTGGGAAGTATGTATTACTGTTTCTGGACCGCTTTTCGCATATGTGCCATCTGCTTTCTTCAACAGACCAATTTGATTAGTGTGCATTTTGGCGAGTACTCTGGGGATGCGAGCACTGCTTTGCATGTCTGAGAGACTGCTGCACAACTTTTTCCATGAGTTTCTTTTAGCTCTTCTAGTGTCTTGATAAGTGATGCACGGTGTGATGTCCAGTCTCCACTGATCCACTGAGCTTGGCTTTATTGAACCGTTTTCTGGTGGCTGCTCTTAGCTTGGAGAATTTATTATTCCACCATGTGTTGGGGTTGCCTATCGCAACTTTTTCTGGGCAAGCGTTGTGGTAAGCCGATATGAATGTAGCATTGAGGCTGTCACAGCTAACTTCTAGACTGTCTATGTCTCTGATGCTATTTGGACAGTTTTTGATCGATTGCTCGAGTTCTAGGCTATAAATGTCCCAGTCTGTCGCTCTCGGTTGCCTGTATGTTGTGAGTGTTTTGGCTTTTGTCAGGATGTCAAAACGAATCTGTCAATGATCCGACATCGATGTTTCTCTCGTTCTGAATGGAATTGCCTATGAATGGGGTGGTTAGGGTGAGATCTAAGACTTCTTCCCTGATTCTATTCATAAAGGTAGGACTATTTCCATGGCTTAGAATTTCTAGATTGTTTTTGAAAATGAATTCTAAAAGGTACTCACTTCTTCTGTTAATGCCCGAGCTTCCCATGCTGTGTGATGGGCGTTGGCTTCTTTGTTGACCTCTTCTTCCACAGTAGTCGAGGAGTCTAGTGGTGAGAAGAGAGGAGTCGCCCGCAAGGTAGGCTCAGCAGATTATAGCATCTGACCTATCTTCCTCAGTGGGAAGCTGCCATGTCCTTGTCTGTGTATTCTGGAATAGGAATGGCTTTAATGTTTTTATTCATCATTATGCATGCTCTAGGTTTTCCTTCATTAGTGGAGTCGTAGAGCAGCTCACCTGATAGGCCTTTAATCTGGTCCTTTATTGTGTATGGCTCCTGAGTAAAGGCTACAACGAAAAAGTAAAGTGAGGGAAGTGTCGTGGTGTGAGGTTGATTCACATGGTGGCACGTTGGACCACTTAAAAAAATTATGAAATAATGAAAAAGATGATTATTTGCGCATCTCGCATCTTCCAATTTTGTACGCTTATCCTGAAGAGGAAGTCATATTTTAACAAAGCACATGTCCAAAATAATGAGGGAATGGCTTACTGAACAAAATTTCAAATGAATGCAGTGGCCGGCCCAAAGTCGCGACTTCAATCCGATTGAGAATTTGTAGTCAATCGTGAAAAGATGGTTGGGACAATACCGATCAACCCCAACTACCCTAGAATATCTTTGACAGCGAGTGCGGTAATGGCAGAGTATTCTAAATGAAATTATAGAGAAATTGGTGGAAACTATGACAAAACGTGTAGAAAATGTTTTGCGTAATAAGGGGCTATGTGCGAAGAACTGAAAATGAGTTCAATCCCTAAAGTTGCTTTAAGGTGCAAAATTGAGTACACTGAATTTGTTTTTGTTTTATTTGTTTTTTTTCTTACAATTTTTTGTTTTCCATTTTGAATTATAAATCATTTTGTTTAGAAGTGAACGTGAATTAAAGATCTACTTTTTTTTTAAATTTGCTTTTTTATCATCATCTTTATGCAATGATCATTTCACTTAGTACAAACAGGTACTCATTTGTTCCTTTCATTGTATGTATGCATCTATAAAAGCACCCAGCAAAGCTAGTAGATAAATAAATTTTTATTCTTATAAATTAATTGAAAAAATACAAACAACAGGCTTGGAATTCATAGTGACGAAATATAAGAAAAGACAGTTACATTCAGTATTTAAATACAAGTGTAAGAATAGTGTCGAAAGCCACATCAATTGTCCAAGACTATACTAAATATGTTAAAAATGGGTGGGGTAACCCTATAAAATTAAAAAAAAAATAAAGTGAATAAATAAATAATCACTAAGCATTATAAGAAACAAGAACCAAAAGTAATTATTACAAACAAAAATATAAATAAAAATGATTTAAAAAAAAAGAAAAGTCACAAAGAGTTGAGTGAGACATAAACGAATTAAACCAAGACATTAGCAATAAAAGATTCTAAGGCCACATAATCAAAACTAAAGAGCCATCTTTTTATGCGTTTAAAGAACATTCCAGGTATTGTATCCTAATAGACTGAGCAATGCATTAAATAGTCGAAAAGAAAGAACAGAGAAAAAGTTGCGGTATGCGGTATACGGAAATTGAGTACGGAAAGAGTGTTAGACAGGTTACCACGAAGATTATAACAAGAAATTAAGCGGAAATTACCATTACCAGACTTCATAAAGCACATTTTTAGCACCTGAGAACAATACAAGTGACGAACAGGAATGTTCATGCAACAAAAGAAAGCTAGAATGTATACCAGATTTACGATACATTTTTTCTAAGGACACTTTTCTGTCCAATTCCATACTGTAACTTGGAATGAAAAAAACTCATAATAAATCATTTTTAAAAGCTTAGTAGAGCATAAGTTACGCATATAACTAGGAATTCAATGCAGGTGGGCTGCTTTGAAAAAATTGAGCTTAGCGAACCCTTTTGTCTCACTGTTTAAATTCGATTTACATCACCTGTTTACTGTGCACCTGAACGGTCGCACACTTAGCTAAGGCCGCGTGCTCCCTCCAAACTGTGCATAAAACACTACTGCTTAGTAGACATCGCACCTGATGACCTCGCCACTCAGATCGTTGACAACTCCACGCGAGACTGTTAACCTGAGAGCTGAATGGATTGTTTGGCCGTTGATGTTGTTAGCGGCAACACCAGTAGGAGCCATAAGCAGGACAGCACCGTTTACATGCAGCAAATTAACTGTCTTAACCATCTCATTGATTAGAAAAGATTTGCCTGTACCAGAAGCGCTTTGGATGATAGTCAGATTGTAGCGAGACTCTCCACGAAGTTGTTGACGTAGGTGGTATAACACTTGAGATTGCAATTCGTTCACGCTAGACGCTGCATGATCCAAAGATGGTGTTGTCGATATGTGGTTTTCTTTAGAGTTTTTGATGATTGCAATGTTGTTTGAAATATCAGGATATTTCTCATACGCAGAATACCAGTTAAACATACGATAAACGTTCCTCTATCGTACCAATAGGAAAATTGGGTTTTCGGTGATTATTCCTCAATAATAAGTCGGATTTGAAAAAACAAAACGTATGGACACTCAGCGATGTCCACATGATCACCTTGGTAAGTTTAGTCAAAATCAGTTGAATGGCTTCGGAGGAGTATTTGTAGGAAGAAACGGCTGTCCCGGGTATCTAGGCAAAAAGGGTCTTGTGCAAATCGTTGGTCACGGAATCTCATGAGATGTTCACACCACTCTCGAAAAGTTACATTGAAACCACGATTGAAGTCAAGAAAATCGCATTTACCAGTGGGGAAAAGGTGAGGAAAAGCTTGCATAATGTAACCACTCTGACGGAATTCGTTAATGGGATCACTGTTTGCTGTAGGCCAATTTAACGTAGCTTCAACTGCTGCTTCTTGACCTGGTCTTGGAGCAAACGTGACAACATTCTCTTCTATAGTTACAACTTCAGGTTCATTTTCTAGAATTTCTCCATCTTCAATGAACGGTAAATCATTCGCAATATTGCCATCATCAGGTAAACTTGAAATTCGATCTTGGTCAATTACTACATCAGCATAAAAAAGACATATCAATGCATTCAGAACAACATGTTTTCTAACTCTGAAATCAGTAAAACCATCCATACCAGCACGTCTGACGATCACTATACCTAAGTTATCTGGTGCAACAGGAAGTGAAGTTGCGGGTGGAAGTATATCTTGAACTACATTGATTACGTTTCCAGAGTAATGATACTGTCCATTTGAAACATAGGTGCGAACTTGATGTATTCTCATTACGTGATGTACTCTAGCTATAAACAATTGCTCAACCGTGGTCAGTTCTTTGAGTTCTGATGGAACGTCGCCAAGGTACATGTTATTTACAGGTGTGAATTTAGTTGGATTCTTAACACAAGCATTGCAGATGTAGTTGTCAGTTGTATTCGTGTAGTCTAAACGGTAGCAATTTGAGCACATGTAGTACGACTTGTTATCCAGATTTCGTTGGAATTCTTGTACAATTCGTGTGTCCTCACTGTTGCCATTAGATTGATTGGAGGACGATTCGTTGTCGTGTCGTTTGGCATTCACTGTTCGTCTCCCAATATTAGTTCTTTGACGCAACCTTGGCATGATCTAAGCAATTTATACCTCTTTTTAGCTCAATTGATATATTGAGTTTTTTTATGGTATTTATCCTTTTGTGTTATTTTTTCCTATGTATTTATTTCTATAGATTTTCGTTAATATCTCAGTTGTTATAACATCAATTTCTAATTACCTTATACGAAAAAGTTGCCCCAATATTTATGATTATTTTTGGAAAATAAAAAGACGAAAAATGTCCGAAAGTTCTGAAAAAATTGAGTTCGAAGCGAGAGGTGCGCAGCGCAAACTGGCAAGGGCTTCGCCGTTTTTAAACAATCTGTAGAATCTTTTTCCCTCCGGGAAATTCGATTTTGCGCGTGACATTTTTCCCATAGACATCAATTGGGAATTAGTTTTTCGGTGACTATTTCCCGATGGTGAGTCTGATCCACATAGGAAAATCGGGTTTTCGGTGATTATTCCTCAATGATAAGTCGGATTTGAAAAAACAAAACGTACGGACACTCAGCGATGTCCACATGATCACCTTGGTAAGTTTAGTCAAAATCAGTTGAATGGCTTCGGAGGAGTATTTGTAGGAAGAAACGGCTGTCCCGGGTATAAAAAAATAAAAATGTCGAAGGATGCATCGAAAATATGTTTTGAGAGTATTAACCTGATTCGCAAAACTCATCCTAGAAGAAGGATAAGCTCTCAACTTTGAAACAATAATCACAACAGACAAGATTTTCACAAAAAAAGGGAGATGAAGAACCAGACGCACAATGGTAATAAGGTTACAGGTGCATGAAAAGATACATGTATTAGCATCCAAGAAGTCCGAGGAAGATAAGCTAAAAAACATTATCTTAATTTTAGGGCTTATTACTAAAAGATGTTCAGCAAACCTCAATAAAAATAGATCCCAATTGATATCAGAGACGAGGTCCAAAAGACTGTTAGAGCCATAGGTAAAACCAATGTCATCCCCAAAGGCAGTTGGAGAACCCTTGAAATGAAGAGCAAGAAGCGAGTTGATATAGACCAAAAATAGAATCGGACCTAAGATCGAGCCTTGTGGAACACCCACGTTCGAGAGCTACTTATGTCATCTATTTTCACTTGATGCGCCCTATTTTGTATCGGTGGATATGTTGACACAACATGCACGCGCTTCCGACCAGACAACAGCGCTCGGGCAATATGTCCGAATATGAGCCGGGATATGCACCGACCATGAGCATGGGAACTACTGCGATGCGACGGAAACACCTGCGTCAGCATGGGGACGAGGTTGAAGCGAGGCGACAACGATGGGCGAACAACATCTAAGTGGCGGTCTTTTGGCGGCAGCTAACGAGAGCTACATTATTGAAATAAATTAACATTGAATTAATTCGTTGTTTCCTTTGCGAGTAGTAAGTCTAACAGTTGGGGGGAAGCCCAGCTTCCCCGTTCGCGATTTTTTTTGGATTCCCCTTATGGGGATCCTTTAACTGGCGCCCGAGCGGAGACCGCTCCTTAAACGCGATCCTTTTCTCCTGGCGATTCATCTGTTGTACCTAAATAAGGACACCGCACTGGTACGTTCTATCGAACGAAAATGGCTGTACCCATGGGAACACCCAATGCGACAGATAAATTTCCCTGTACCCATGAGAACACAGGGATAATCGCAGAAGACTAAAAGGATGCCTTAGTAGGTCGCCTTCGAGAATAAAAGTTGGCGACTAAAACGGAGAACACGGACCTTCCAAAAGAGCTCCCATAATCGAAATTCCCCGCGATACAGATTCGCATTTCTCCGCGACCGATCACGCAAAACTAATATAGACCTTCTTCTCGTATTTTTTTTTTTTAATAGGTTATTTGGCTGATTTAAAACCAGTGACTAAGGAACAAAAATATAAAAGAGGACCAGAAATGCTAAACCTTACAAAGTAAGGAAACCTTGAAGTGTAAAAGATAAGAGAGAAAAGGAGAATTTTGTGTATAACTGTAAATTGTGAAATTTCAACCGAAATAATTAATTAAATTGAAGGAAAGTAAAATAAAAATTTGTGTGTGCGCGAGATTAGCAAAAAAGTATAAAAAGATAAGAGAATTCTGGTCTAATGTGTGAAACCGATTGAAATAAAAACCTAGTATATAAGGTCGAAAAGACAAGTCAAAAAAGCTTATTAGTTGTACGATAAGAAAAAAGTGAAAAGAGTACGAGCGGGTGTTTGAAAAAAATATATAAAAATAAAGAGCAAAAGCTAGCGAAAAAGGAAAAAGTAAAAGTTAGTTATCAGTAAAAGTAAAAAAGAAAAGCAAAATCTAGTTTGCTAAATCAAGAAAGTAAAAATCATAGTTTAAGTTGGTGTATGCATGTGCAACAAATTTCATAGTGTGTATAAAAAGTGTGTGCTGCATGAGCTTGCGTAATTTCAACAATTACCAAATATAACTGCGGTAAATATTAAGCAATTTTTACTATTTAGCTTTTTACTATTTGTGCATAAGTAATAAGTATGGACGCTATAGCGATATCTGTCACCGATTTAACTGGGGCGGAGAACGCTATATTGGCTCAACTGAAAAGCCTTGAGAACCGAATTGTGTCGCTAGAAGGTAGACACACACTTGAGTCGGCGCCCGCGGATGAGGTCATAGAGCCGCGCCCACCGCAAGTGAGCAAGATCTAAGGGACATCTCTCGGCTGCCCGACTGTGTCAAGGAACTACAGGTCTTTGACTGCAACCCTACACAATATGTGTCATGGGTGCACATAGTTGAAGGTATTTTGAAGGATTTTGAAATCGTCAAATCAAAGCCCATCTACAGGGCAATCCTCCAACATATTCGGCAAAAGGTCCGCGGTCCTGCTGATGCGGCCCTGGTTTCGTATAACATTTTTGACAACAATTGGCCATCCATTAAACAGTGTCTCTCCTTGCACTACGCAGATAAGAGAGACATGAGAACTCTGGAGCAACAACTTAACCAGCTCTGTCAATGTACTTTGAAGCTGGACGAATTTTATGCCGCAGTTAACCACCAATTGTCGTTAATAATAAACAAAATTAAAACAGAATCCTTTAGTGAGGAGACTGTGAACGCATTGGTGGAGACTTATAGGAATCGTGCTCTTGATGTGTTGATCCGAGGCCTCAACGGCGACTTGTCAAGGATGCTTGTCATCCAAAAACCCAAAGCGCTTCCTGAAGCCTATTCGGTAGCCATTCGATGCACTCCGCGACTGCTCCAAATACAATAACAGCTCCTGTGAATCAGATATTCAGGAACGATCAGAGACCCGCCTTGCCGCCGAGAAGGTTTTCACCGCATTTCTCGAACGGTCCAAGGCAACAGCCCCGTTCTACAAACCCGCATGAGGCTGGTCCGCCGCCGAGACCCTTTGCGCCGAAACCACATGAGAAAATGGATATCGACAGGTCCATGCAGTCGAGACAGATAAACTATATGAATCGTCCGCACGGGATTAACCCTTTTAAAAGGCGAGCAAAATCCGACAACTACCCTAACAAACAACAACGCTTGTAAAACACGCAAATCTACGAGGAATGTCCGAACGGTGAACACGAAGAGCCAGGACAGGCGCCTCTCCAGCGTTCCATACTTAGAATACATGGCACGAACTTACACATACATAAGTCGCACATACCCAGCGAACTCATAATACCTGTAACATGGAAATTAAAATGAAATTAAAAACATGAAAACAAAAGATATCGTAGTACATTAAGAAAAGGCGCACACACAAATCTATATATCATTGCACGATGAGTTAAGTCTAGCACCCCGAATTCTTATATCTCTTGTAATCCATCCTTATGTTAACTATACCTATATTGAACCATTGCATTAATGTACTTATTTAATGATGTAATTTCAAACTTTATGTAATCCTTACGCCGCCACAAGCCGCCAAGTTCGCATTTTCAGACTTACTTGCCTGCTTGCCATAGCAACAACCCATGGACTTCAAGTATTCCAGTACACCGGTCCCCTCGACCACATCAAGGAAGGCAGAGCATCAATAGTGAACGGAAACCTGAACTTCGTCCATGTCATCAGACTCAACCAACTCAAGCAACGGATAGCAGAGGTCACGAGCTCCATCGAAAAGTACATCACGGATCGAGGGAACAAGTGGTCACTTAACATCCTCCTTGGCGAAATCACGGATCGTATCAGACTGCAAAGTGAGGTCTATCAACTGGATAGGGTCTGCGTGGAAGTGGGTTGCCGGGAATCCGGATGCTGCAGACTGGGACAGCATTCTTGAAAGCCAGCAACATATCGTCGAAAACAACAACCACCAATACAAGGTAAATGAAAAGGTCTTCGAGGTGATCGAGGATATGGCGAAAAAGATTAATTGGGTCATCGCCAGTTCCAATGGCGAAAGAGCTGTTGCTGATGTCCAAAGACTAAAGCAAGATATCTTGGACGAGATCCTGATAACGAAGGAAAAAGTCGACGAAATAGTTCGAGCCTGTCAACTAGCAAAGAGCGGTTACGTGAATGTGAACCTGCTGAACCATGATGAGATCAACATGTTGGTGAGCGAACTGGAGACCCTGCCTTACGAGAATGAAATCGAAGCAGCTGAGTTTGGAACGCCGTCAATCTACACTAATGGTTCGACGCTTTTGTATGTCCTTTTGATGCCAAAGATAAAGAAGGAAGAATACAACCTGCTCCTGATGAAACCATCGATAACAAATGGTAGACAAGTTAACGTCGACTACGATAGGGTTCTCATCAACCAACAGGAGACCTATGGTGTCATAAAGGACTGTCTCTCACTAAATAACTCCACTGTTTGTAAAGACGAGTCATTGGTAAAAATCCCGGAGGATCACTGCATAGCCAGACTACTAAAGGGAGGCCACGCAGCGTGTACATACTGGGCTAACACTCACGAGGTCATCGAGCTTATCAAAGGAAACACCATCTTCGCGACAAACCCCAATGTGCAACTAACTGCGGGAAACATCACCCAGTCCTTGAAGGGAACCTTTGTCATCCAGCTGAACAATGAGACGATCCAGATAAAGAACAGGACATTCACAAGTTCTACGTACGACTTCAAGCCTTACCACCAGCTATGGTGAATATTACCACCAAAGGTTACGAAGTGGACCTCGCATTCGTCCACACACTTAGCCTCGAGAATATCAAACGTCTCGGTAGCCTAACCAATCGGATGAGGGTCGCAACCATATCGGATGTCATCATCCTGACACTTCTAATAGCATTCGCCTTCTTTGTGATGCGTAAAGTTAGCGGAAAACTGAGTCTCCCGACATTGAGGTTGCCTCAGGGCACACCGGCCGTGATTTCGCATTAAGAAGGAAGTACTTGCTGACGCCACTGATCTGCGGGACGCAGATTTTTGAAAGGAGAGGAGTTAACACATCGCCAACGACAATGACCTGCGGATACCCGACCCTGACCGTGAATTGCATCAGCCAATGTATCGGTGGATATGCTGACGCAACATGCACGCGCTTCCGACCAGACAACAGCGCTCGGGCAATATGTCCGAATATGAGCCGGGATATGCACCGAACATAAGCATGGGAACTACTGCGATGCGACGGAAACACCATCGAGGACGAGGTTGAAGCGAGGCGACAACGATGGGCGAACAACATCTAAGTGGCGGTTTTTTGGCGGCAGCTAATGAGAGCTACATTATTGAAATAAATTAACATTGAATTAATCCGTTGTTTCCTTTGCGAGTAGTAAGTCGAACAGTTGGGGGGAAGCCCTGCTTCTCCGTTCGCGATTTTTTTTGGATTCCCCTTGTGGGGATCCTTTAACTAATACTTTGGTGATGTCAATAAATAAACCAGCAGTACATTTTTTCCCATCGAGGTGTGGCATTATAAGAGAGCAAAACTGTAAAAGCGCATCTGCCGTCGATTTACCTCTCAAAAACCCAAATTGATTAGGATTGAAAAACTTGGTTTTGTCTAAAAAACTCTATATTCTTTTTTTCATTAGTTTTTCAAAAAATTTTCTGAACACTGAGAGAAGTGAGATGGGCCTATAGTTACCGATATCTTCTGGCGACCCTTTTTTAAATAACGGAATGACGTCTGCGCATTTAAGCAATCCGGGAAAAAAACTCCTTCAAACACGCAACGATTATACAATTTCTCCAGGACATCCACTATGAAACATGCAATTTTTTTAAGCAGGTAATTAGAGATTCCATCAGTTCCACGCGAAGTCGAATTAGGTAAGTTACCAATATTTTTTAAATTTTCAAGAGCAGCTATGGGTTGAAAAACAAAAACATTATATTTACCACATCCACGAATGTAAAGACAAGTACAATTAATCGATCTGACGGTACTAGATTGTAGACTGCCAACATTAGCAAAATAACAATTAAAAGCGTTAGCAATAGCAACTTTGTAATAAAATAAAGAATTTTCAACACGTATACAACTAGGTTTTTTATAGGCAGTTGACTTATTTAATAAACTATTTACTACCCGATATTCGTTTTTTAAATTTCCCTGTGCAGAGCTGACTTGAGTACGGTAAGAGTTATCGCGGCAAATGGGTATCTCTTTCTTTAGATTAACACAGTTTCTTATACCTTGTTTGGACCGCTAACCGCTAACCAAGGTTACTTATTGAATTTTTTATTTTTTTTTTGGAGGCTTCTGCTATCTGTTGGAGTACTCAGACACAAATACTGGTCAATTGTACTGCCAGACAGACACCTTAGGCTAAGGCCACGCACTGAGCGGCAAGCGGCAAAGCGGCAAAGCGGCAAAAAGCTGAGCGACAAACTTAAGCGGCAAGTGGCCATTTACTGAGCGGCAATTTTCTGAGCGGCAACTCACTGAGCGGCAATTCTTAGCGATTAGTTCTGAAAATGTCGTTATTGAGTGCTGTTCGCCGCAATAGTTTACTAGAAAGTCGTTTTAACATTTACAGAGTTATCTCAAGCTTAAAAAAAGAAGATTTGGAGTTCATCCAATAAACCGAAAAAGATCAGGTTATGGCGAATTTCACCATTTGTATAATAATCTTCGACAACACGAAGACCGATTCAGACAATACCTACGTATGTCAATACAATTATTTGATTTGCTGTTAATATTTCTTAAATTTGCCATTATTCCTTCTTGCCGCTCAGCACTACCCTAAAATAATAGAACAGAATTGAAAGCTGAGCGACGCCGCTCTGCCGCTCAAAAACGTCGCTTGCCGCTCAGAGACTGTGTGGCCACAGCCATACGATTTCATGTGTTTAAAGCTTCTTGCCGCTCAGCTTCTTGCCGCTCAGCTTTTTGCCGCTTGCCGCTCAGTGCGTGGCCTTAGCCTTAGATGGCGTTGAGCTCATGTGGAGCCATAGCCAAGCTTCTTTTTATCACTTATGTTGTGTGCGATTTGTTTTTCACAGAAGTGAACGGAACCTAAAGCTAAATGCCGATTCCGAGAGCCGAGAAGCTTTTTCATGGCAAGTGTACAACGGAGGGTTTTGCCAGTACCCCGTCGAGGAGGGACGCCACGAAATAATCATTTGGTGGCGTTGGTGTTATCGGGATCCGAACTCGCTCATCTTGCGTGAGCGACCAACACACTACCCACTGCGCCACGGCGCTCCCTGCACTTAATGCACTTAATTCTGAGTTTGTTTTTATATACAACTAGAGACAATTTCATTATCTTCCAAAGTATTAATATTAAAATCTCCTAATATAATCAGATTTTTTGATTTTTCTCTAGTTAAAAGATAAGAAAACTCGTTTAAAAAAGTCACATCATTAAACATACGCAGTCTATAGACACAAAAAAACACAAACGTAACTTGGTTAATTTCACATTTTACATTGCAAAATGTTTCCGCTCCTCTTTAATTTTTCCCATGTGACAGTCTGGGATGCTAAGGAGTTGATAGTCCTTAGCCTCTCCAGCTAATCACATCCATTGGGTGTGAGCTGTACGAAGAGAAAGGAATCAGTCGCTTCTCCCGTCGGGAACTCACCGTGGAGAATGGCTCAATCCCAACGAATTCGAGGTCGTCACTCTCGAACACTTTCAGCTCTGAGAGCATTTCCCCGGGGTCTGTTATCGACTCCACGCCTTTGAGGAGCATTGTCTGCAACCTCTCGGCCTTAGGTGTGAAGGAGAAAAACTCCGTTGTGGACTCCTTCTATAAGCTTTTTATACCCTTATGCTGCTCCAGTATCTTGCAATGAGCAGTATAGCGCTTTTGGCCTAAACATTTAAACTGAAAGTTACGTACACCAATAGCATATTTACAGAGATCGATGGTCTCTCGGCCGTGGAATGGGTGGCACCTTTTCCTTTTTAGGGCGTTGTTGTGATTCTGTTATTGCGGCTGTTGTTGCTGCTCCTGCTTCTGCTGCTGCGGCTGTTGTTTCCTTTTTCCTCCCGACTGGGGATCCGAACCGGCTTCCAATTACGGGTCGGGCATGTAACCACTACGCTAAATCGAGTTCTGCGAATACTACGCCTAAACGCGTAGTTATTGTTTTTGTTGTTTATTTTGCTTTGCACTCTAAACAAGGTCTGTGATCAACTGACTCCCCGCACCTCATACGGCTCTAATAAACCTATTTCCCGTATGCTGGCAAGTGCTAATTCGAACACTAACTTCAATTACAGCTTCAGCACTCCATGCCTAAAACTCTCTCTTCTCCTCAATAGCCTTCCCTCCTTCTAGTCTTAGTCTCTAAAGACCGCGCTCCCTTCACCCGTTCTCATTAGTTAACAAGTTAGATTAAGTTTAGCTTGAATTAAGCTCAATAAATGGGAGTGTTTGCCCCCACGAAATTTAATTGTGCAAAAGTCAGAATACAGCTATAAAAGTAAAGTTTGGCAGCTATATTAATATATTCAGAATAACATTGAACAGTAAATTATATATCAAAATAAAGTTTATTCAATTATAAATAAAAAAACAGCAAAACAAATTATTTTAATTCAATTATTTACAAAATATAAACGAAAATCTCATTTCAATCACAAATTTGACTTTGCAAAAATCTGAATGCAATCGACGTTTTCCGAAGTTGCTTTGAATAAAGAAGTTAGATCGTGTTGTTTGAGGGGAACCCCTATTTGCAGATGCTATGCATTCAAATGGGTTGATTTTGTTCAGTTTGACTTTAGAGTCGCAACTTAAAACCCTACAAATTCGCCAAGTAGTACTAAATGAGAAAAATGAGCTCAAATAAAAGAAAATAACCCTCTTCTTCTGAAAGAGAAATCATAATTAAACTGAAAAACGAAGGAAAATCATGTACAGATATTGCATCGCTCATTGGCAGAAAGCGTACAACAATGTAAAGTGCTGTGAGGCGTTTCAATGGGGCATCTTCCATGCCAAGACTGTTCGACCACTCAAAATTGGAGCAAGTGAGGAAAAATGTATAAAATGGCCTGGGATGAAAGAACCATCTACTAGCCTTAAAGCAATTTCCACATGGCTAGAGACTTCCCCGAACACAGCTGTAAACTAATCCACAGTCTCCAGAGCATTGCACCGGGCTCAATATAAATCTTATTATCGATTGTGTCGGTTGAATTTCGCTTTGGTATTGTGTAACTCAATCGATGGAGAACTAGACTATTGTGAATAAATACGTAAATATTGTGAATAAATACGTGGATATTGTGAATACATCGTATTTTGACAGTTGTTTGGCTATCGTCTATTTATTCATCAACGAAATTCAATACATACATTCAATCCAGCGGGACTTTTGTTTTCATTATTTTTATCTGTGTGGCTATTTTAATCTAAAAGGAAAATGAATAGGATGTTTTTTGTTTTGCTGTTGTTGTTGCTGTTGTTCTTACTTTCACCCATTTTTTTCTATGAACACACAGAGGGTCCAAAACTATTTAGCAATGTCGGGTTTTGCTTTTTTGAACGAAACGTGAAATTCTAATTGTTTTTTTGTTCGTAACCTGCTTTGCTATTGGAATTTCAGAAATACATTATGTTTAATAAAATTACTACATTTCGTACGCAAAAAATATTTTTTTCTCTAACAGAAAGCAGCGATCAGTATTTTACGATCGACAACAAACGATCGACAATTGTCGACCACAATCGACATCCACAATACCAAAATCTGCAATCGATGACTGATAAATGTCGATCATCGATCGCTGATCGACACTCACAATAGGGGCCATATCGGAAATGAACCGAAAGAAACATTTAAAGTTCGCAAAGACTTATTTGAATAAAGATTTAAGCTTTTAGAGGAGCGTGATTTTTATCGACGAAACCAAATTTAATGTATGTGGCTCGGATGGTAGGAAATTTGTATGAAGAAACTCCAAACAAGAGTATCTACTGAAAAATCTGCAAGGCATCGTAAAACATGGAGGCGGGGGAATAATGGTTTGGGGTTGTATGTCTTTCGGGGGATGTGGTAATGATAAAGGAGATAATGAATAAAGTAATTTACCCCAATATTCTGACAGATAACTTGGCTGAAAGTGCGGAAACGATGGAACTTTATATGAATTATAATTTTCAAGACGATAATGATCCCAAACATACAGCGTACGATGTTTGTCAATGGATCTTACACAATGTTCCACATTTTCTACAAACTCCCCCGCAAAGTGCGGACATCAATTCCATGGAATATCTTTGGGCAATTTTGGATAGGGGTGTTCGAAAGCATGATATTCGCAATACACACCAGTTAGAAGAAGTCCTAAAACAAGAATAAGCTAAACTCCCGTCCGATGTGACTGCAAAGCTTACTACAAGCTGTAATTGATGCCAAAGGTTGGCCAGCGAAATACTGATACTATTTTCCTTGTATTCACACTTTTACAAAGTCAAATTTGAATTGAGGTTTTTGTTTATATTTTGTTAATAATTGAATTAAAATAATTTGTTTTCCTGTGTTTTTATTTATAATTGAATAAATTTTATTTTAGTACAATATATAATTTACTGGTCAAAGTTTTTTTCGGAATTAATTAAAATAGGTGCCAAACTTTACTTACCTTTATAGCTGTATTCAGACTTTTGCAAATCAAACTTTTTCCTCGTATTTATCTCGGCTATTGGATATGACTTCCAATATACTGCTAAAAAAATTACTAAATAAAATATTCGATCGTATGTAAATTGTATCCAGATTGTGTGATGTTTGTGCTGCCTATAACAGTTGTGCACAACGGACGTCGTTACCACCATTGTATCGTACTTAAGGAACTGTCAAATTGTTTTCATTCGGTTTGCTTATTTTCGGTGTAGCTACGTCACTTGTCAAAATTCCGGCCGAAATGTTTTCTTCCATTGAGACCTTCCGTCAGCTCGCATACGTATGTTAACGAACATTTAACGAAACCGCCTATATTCCTATTATGGATATATAAGACATTTCCGGAAGGTGGCATATGCTCGCTTAGATTAAAGAAACTAACCCGAAATAGTTCGGGTTAAGCTGTCAAAATACTGTCACACTTATCATTCGTTAATGGCAATTACCTTAAGGCTATCCTAGAAGAAAGGTATAGGCTGATATACTATTAGAATTGATCGAATCTGGTTGGCATATAGCACATAAATAAAACTTAGATAGATTCTTTTCAGACGCGGACCATTTTTGGCAAAGATATTCAAGACATCCCCCCAAAAGATGCGACGATTTTGGAAAACTAGCTGAAACTCAAGAAAACAGTCGGTACCTACCAAGTTGCATTGCCCTTCTTCCAGTGTTAAAACGGTCGAAGCAAGGCGCACTCCAAGATTGAAGCAACTACGAATGCATTGTATTTCTAGAAGAATTCCCTCAGATGTGAGGTGAATGAATTCAAACTCGAAAACCTACAACATTAGTTCAACGACCAAACTGAGAGTAGCTCTTGATGCGTCATTCAAAAAATCGTATAGAACGTCTCTAAATATATGCTTATGATAAGGCCAACTCTTCAAAGTAATATCATCGATGTCATCCTCAGACCAGGCTTTAGAGGAATTCTCTGTTAGCACGTCCATCAATTTCGTATTATGTTTGCTAATTGCATATTGCACAACATTTCGGAGTTACGAAGTCGATGAGTCGACGAAACGAAAACACCAGTAGACCTTCGCTCCAGAAGTAGTGGACCAAGGCACAATGTCATTGATTCCAATCGCACAAACAAGAAGTTGCGCAGAAGGGATTTCGAAAACGAGAGGCCTGAGAGAGGCGTTGAGTTGTGGGCAGACTTAGCCAAGTAAACATACCTTTCAACCAATAATACTTAATAATCCTTTATTGAAGACACTAAATTATCATATTTATTGTACGGGAAAGGCATCTTTATTCTCACATGGATGCATTCAATTAATGATTGCACATATAAGAGACAAATTTTGGATTCTTCAGCTAAAAAGAGTGGTAAAATAGCACATTTCTAGCTTCGTTATTTGCAAAAAGTTCCGAACATAAAAGGGGCAGCAGCTAATGGATAATTACCTATATCCCGAGTTACCATATCAAGGCTTTTCATAAATGCAATGAACATGTTGTTTCGTCAAAGCAGCCAATAAACCACAATAAAGAATTTTAAAATGAATCATTGTGAATTAACCAATATGCTAATTCAATAATGGCATAATACATATTTGAATTTGCCGCCAAACGGCCATCTTTATTTTATTTCTTGTACTAAAATTACAAATAAATAAAACAAAAAAGTACAAGTACTCACTTCTAACCGACCTTTCAAGCCTCGCGGTCGCATTTTTTTAGTTAGTCTAAAATTTTTTTTTTTTTTAATTTAAAAGTATATGTACAAAATAGTGCATTTTTTCATGGTGCCCGAGCAAGGACAGCAATATTTTATTATTGTTCCTTTAATAAAAACAGCGAATATTCGGTGAAAGTCCGCGCATAAAACATATAGTATAGTATAGTATAAGAGCTGCTACATCAAGAATTCCAGCAAACATCTTCTCCATAGAACACCCATGACAGGCGAAGACAAAAAAACGGAAGTTGCTCTGAACGACGTAAATGACGAAAATTGAAAGTGTAATTGATGTTGAGTGCTCCAATAAAATAAAATATAGGTACAATCAGCACTATACCACTTTCAATTCTCTTGGCATATTATACATATTATATTCAATACAAAAATATATATAAGTACACATACATATATACATTTATATAAAAACACATATATGTAAATGAAATGCGCGTTTTAACACATATATATTTAATTCTTATAAAGTGTTACAATAAAGTGATATATTATTACAACTACAACAATTGAGACAGTTAAACAAAGTTGTTGTGCTCGTTCTCGTTGCATCACCGCCACTCGTTCGAAATTCAATTTGAAGCACTACGCGTCCACACTAAATCGAAATTAAATCTATACAATTCAAATTAAATTAATTAGATAAGGTTAAATCCGAGACTACTGGTTCAACTAATTCGTTTATAAGCAGTGCGAATTTGACAGTTGACGATTGTCTTTTACACAAATGCATTTGACAAGTATAGAAAGTGCATTCAGTTAACAAATTTAATTTCTGCTTTGAATTAGCGAACAGGCAGTTAAATTCGTGGTGACGAAATAAATATTTTTTATTTCAAAAATTACTCTGCCATTTGTCTTCTTTGGCAAATTGCATATAATTCGGTGAAATTTTTTCGTGACAATTGTTGTGCGGAAATAAACTAATTTTCCCTCAATTGCGATAATTTCAATTGATAGCCGGTGTAACTAAGTCAATTGTGAATAAACTAATTTCACAAAAGCGAAGACTTTTTTTCTCGTAGGTAAATCCTTTCAATTGTTTTAAAATGGCAACCAAGAAGAGACAACCATCTCCAAGCAAAAATTAGAGCCTTGATGAATCGAAAAATTAAAGATCACTCATAACAGTAAACATTAATAGGATTAAAACGGCACTAGAACAAAAAAACTATTTCACAAAATCCGATAGAATTGGAATGTCGGCTAGAGTTAATAAACTCATATATTGATCAAGTTATGATCTGTCAATCGGACATTGAACTAGCTGATCCAAGTGACACGTTTCGTAGGGAATTAGAAGAGAATTGCGTTTATGCGAAGTCATTAATAATGTCAATGCTGAGTAAAAGGCGTATATCTAGTGCGGTAGAATGCTCTTTTAGGGGATTTCATCACTCACGACTTCCAAAGATGTCTCTTCCCAAGTTTAGCGACAAATACGCTGATTAAAAATTTATCAGTCTTTTCGAAAATTTTGTGGACAATGATTATATTCCAGATATTGAGAAATTCAATCATCTAATTTCATGTTTATCTGGTGAAGCTTTGGGAACGGTTAAAGCTTTTCAAATAACGGAACGAAACTATCCAAAAGCGCTGGCTAGATTAAAAACTCCCTATTGTCATTGGGTGACGAATAGAACATCACAAATGCTATAATAATACACTTAGTGATGTCCAAAGTCGACGCAGTCACAAGGTTAAAGTGGGAGAAGCAGCTAGGTTACAGCCCCCTACCTCTATGGAACGACATTTTGAAGCAGCACTCAATAAAAAATATCAGCACATATCGGCTGAAGAAGCGTCGACTTCGAGGTCTAAACCCAGTGACAATCAATCTAAACCGAAACAGGAAGTCGGTCGTCAGAAGAAACAACGATCTTCTATTGCGTATGTTAAGCCACAACCACCAAGACTAAATAAAATTAAAATGTTTGTTTTGTAAGTCAGATGATCATTATACATATAACAGCGTGTCAATCGTTTACTGCTCAGCCTGTCTTACAAAGATTCGAATTTGCAAAAAGTGTCCCGATATGCATCAACTGCCTTCGAAAAGGATCGAAATGCAAATTGAGTCGTTTGCAATCGTTCGCATCTCTTGTTGCTCCACCAGTATGTAACAACAATTAACAATGCACCCCAATCTTTGACCTCCGAAGCCATGCATGCCTCAGCTCCGACTGACCAAGTAATTCTTTCCACTGTCATCGTGCAAATAAAGGGCAAGAATGGTGAATATTTACCAGCGCGACTCGGGCTCTCAGATAAAATTTATAACTGAAGGGCTTACGCAAAGGTTAAAACTTCGCAAAGAGGACAAATCCCTAAACCTGCTTGGCATCGGTAAAGCGAACACAACAGTTAGCAAAAAGGTGCATGCAGTTGTCAAATCAAGATTGAATGATCATTCCTTTGATGCAGATTATTGGGTCATGAGCACCATATCAGCTTACCAACCTGATAGCGCTATAAATACTGCGAATTGGAACATTCCTCGCAAAATTTCCATAAGTCACAAAAAATAGAAATAGAATTATTGTCCGTAGGCCAAATAAAACAAGGCCCTAAATTTCCAACCATCCAAAAACATTACTCGGATGGATAGTATCTGGAAAATATTCCATATCATCAAGATGATTTGCAATCTTTAGACAAAAAGGTCCAAAAATTCTGGTCATTAGAAGAAATACCTGGAGAATCAACTAAAATGTTCACATCAGAACAACAATAGTGTGAAGAACATTTTGTTAAGAACACACATATCTTGCCGACAGGTCGTTTTGAGGTCAAGTTGCCTTTCAAGGAACCGCCAAGCTCACTCGGTACATCCTTTGAAACTGCCAAACGACGTTTTTTCGCACTTGAGCGAAAACGAAGGTGACGAGTCAACGAAGAATAATGAAATTTCAAAAAGCCCGCACTACTTTATTCCACATCAATGTGTCCTAAGACTACAAAGCACAAACACGAAGTTGCGTGTTGTTTTTGATGCGTCGAGTCGGACATCAACTCAGAAATCATTGAATGACATCTTGATGGTTGAGGCAACCATTCAAGAGGAGCTGTTTCCGACGTTGCTCCGTTTTCGCATGCATAAATATGCAATGACTGCGGACATCGCGAAAATGTACCGGCAAGTTCTTGTTGCCAAAGAGCACTCGATTTACCAGCTCGTAATGTGGAAACAGCATCCAGAACAACAACTTCAATGTTTTCGGCTTAACACTGTCACATATGGCACTGCGCCAGCACCATTTTTCTCACATTCCAACGCGAGAATACAGATCCATGGGTTCGCCGACGCTTCCGTAAGAGTATATGGGTGCTGTATATATATTCGAAGTCAATCCGCAGGCGGTATTAAGTCGACGCTGCTAACAGCAAAGTTCAAGGTGGCCCCTTTGAAAACCAAATTGCTTCCGCGATTGGAACTTTGCGCAACGCATACTCTCTTCAAATTGTGGATGAGAGTATCGGCAATGTTTAATCTAGACGCCGAGAAGGTTGTATTGTGGACCGATTCCGAAATAACCTTACATTGGATCAGGACACACCCATCATGCTTAACAACCTTTGTAGCAAATCGTACGTCAGAAATCCAAGAGTGGACACAAAACATATCATGGAGACATGTCCCAACAAAGTTAAATCCCGCATATATAGTGTCAAAAGGTTGTAACGTGGATGAATTAAATAGTTCAATCTGGTTTATTGATCCACAGTTCCTCTTGGAAGATTCTACTGCTTGGCCGATAAATACTCATTTCAAGTTGTCACCGAATAATGAGGCCTTGGAAAAGCGCAAAACTAATGTCACCCTCATAGCAATCGAAGCTCCACAAAATTATTTGATGGACTTCATTGAAAGTTTTTCATTATATACAAAATTGGCAAATACATTTAAACTGAAAAATAAAACCGAGACATTCGAAATAGTACCTACGGCAAAAGAATTATTGGCATTTTTAAAACTAATAGAAATTGTTCAATGTCACGAATTTTCCGGAGAAATTCAAAAGTTTAAACAAAAAGTGGCACTCCCTTCAAATATACAAAGACTTAGTCTCTTTGTGCATGAATTTCAAGACAGTGGTGACACATTTTCGCTACATCGAGTGGGTGGGCGTCTTGTACATGCACCAATCGAATACGATGCGAAGTTTCCGCTGTTAGTTGGTAAAAATACTAACTTTATTAAAACTTACGATATTTATACGTTAGAAATTACCATGCTGGCCCCAAGGCATTGGTAGCTCTGCTGCGCGAAAAGTTGTGGCTAATTAAGGCCCAAGAAACTGATGATCTAGAATCAGCAACTGATTTATCTTCTTACTGTTTCATTCTCGCCCTTAAAAGGTTCATCGCTCGGAGAGGCATTCCCCAGAAGATATATTGCGACAGCGAGACACACAATTCGACGCCGGGCGAGCAGCAGTTCACCAGTACGCGGCCGAAGAGGCCGTCGGCCGAATCGTCATGGTCCACGAAGACAACCCCTAGCAGTGGACAACAAGGAAGAGTCGTCGCAGTCATCGCAGGAGAGGACGCAAAGGTCAGAGTAGCCGACGTCGAGTACAGAGGAAGATTAATTAGACGACCAATCACAAAGCTGGCTGCCCTGCCTGACGAAGCTTAAAGCCTTGCAGGCCTTCAACGCGGCCTGTGTTTTGTCAAAGCAGCCAATAAACCACAATAAAGAATTTTAAAATTAATCATTGTGAATTAACCAATATATAATTGAATTGGTATTATATTTGAATTTGCCGCCAAACGGCCATCTTTTATTTCTACTTGTACTAAAATTTCAAATAAATAAAACAAAGAAGTACAAGTACTCACTTCTAAACGAACTTTAGAGCCTCGCGGTCGCATTTTGTTAGTTAGTTGAAAACTTTTCTTTTTTTTTTATTTAAAAGTACATATATGCACAAAATAGTGCATTTTTTCACATGTTTAGGAGGCAAATGTCTCAAAGGATATTTTGTGTGCAATTCATGTTTAAATAGTCAGTGGCTTATTATGCTAAGTTTTTTAATAAAAAAAAAACATTTTTCTTAGCTTAAGTTAGTTATAATAATGTTAATAGTAAATTCATGTAGACGTCGAAAGACATAAGTATGTTTCAATTGTTCGGTTTGTTTTAGAGTGTCCGCCTAGGGCCAGTAAGATAGTTACATTTGTTAAGATAGTTAAGCTAGTTTTAAGCATTTTTGACTAGGGTAAGATAGATATAAGTTAATATGAAATAAAAATAAATTGAATTGAAAAAAATAAAAAATTGAGTCAGTGGCTTAACAACTCAAACGTTTTTAGCTATTTTTCAAATAATATCCGACTACAACACAAATTTTCTGGGTGGACATGTCGAATTTCGGCATCAGTTAAAGGGCGGAACTCAGGATTATAAGGGAATTGCCGATATTTTAGCAATAGAAGGTTGGGTTAGGTTAGGTTAAAGAAGGGGAGTGTGATGGTTAAGCATCACTTCCACTTGGAGGCCAAAAGGCCCATTGTGATTCCCTTTATTTGTGGGGGTACACATATAATTAACCTGTCCTATCACGAGGTGGCTGAAACCACCCCGTGCTCTTTATGAATTTTAGAAGATCCGATATATCTGCATTAGCCACGTCCGTAATCTCTGTAAAGAATCTTTGGCCTAGCGATGCTAGGCGTCGATTCTTGAGAGCTGGGCAGTGGCAAAGCAGATGTTGGATCGCGTCAGTTTCTTCCTCATCGCCGCAGAGATCGCTGGATCCCGAGTCCCATTTCCGGAGCATTGCTCCAATGGGACAGTGTCCTGTGATCACTCCGACGAGCATACGGATCGAGTTATGGTCCAGCGCCAAGAGCTTCTTTGTTTTTCCGATATTGAGCTCTGGCAACGATGATCTTGTCGTGTAGCTGTCGTTTCTTGTAAGCCAAGACGAGTTGGCTTCTTTAATGATTGTGTCGTTTATGATCCGGTATAATGCGCTGATCGGTGGTTGCAATGACGTGTCCGCTTCGCTGATGTCCAGTTCAGACCCTTGCCTGGCCAATTCGTCTGCTCTTTCGTTCCCTGCGATTGAGCTGTGGCCCGGAGCCCAGCAGAGTTTGACTTTGTGGTGTCTGATGGACTTCAGTGAGTCGCGGCATTTCATGATAGCCTTTGATCTCGTTATACAGGATTCTATTGGCTTCAGTGATGCTTGGCTGTCTACGAAGACAGTGATATCCGATGGTGGAATATCGGTTACCTGTAGGTTTGTGGAGGGTATCAGAGTAGGTTGTGGAGGGTATCAGAGTAGAACCCGGCCCCAGTGCCTGTGTCCAAGCATTCAATCTTTTTTTCATCCTTTCCTCCAGGAATTTTCCTTTTCCTGGTGAACAAGACCAGCTCGGTTTTCTGGGGGTTTATTCTCAGACCGTTCTGTCTTGCTCACGAGGAGAGTTCCCTCAGCGCAGATTCCATTAGTTCACTGATAGTTGGTATAAATGTACCTTTTATCAAGATAACCAGGTCATCCGCGTACGCTATTGTCTTTGTGTCTTTCTCCATAAAAAAATTGAGGATTTTCTTAACTGTAAAAAGCCACTGTAGGGGGGAGAGAACTCCCCCCTGTGGTGTGCCTCTAGTTGTCACTTTCCTTATAGAGCTGTGTCCAATGTCTGCATTGATAATTCTGTTCTTCAACATATTTTCAATCCAGATTACAATGGATTTGTCTACTTTTATGTCATCTAGAGCTGTTATTATGGCCTCTGTGTTTACATTGTTGAACGCCCCCTCTATATCGAGGAAGGCTGCCATTGTAAACTCTTTTAGGTTCAGAGAGCACTCAATTTCACGGACAACACTATGCAGAGCACTTTCCACTGATCTGCCTTTGGGGTAGGCGTGTTGAGTGTTGCATAAGTTGCGTGAGTTGATGAGTTCTCTGATGTATAGGTTATGGAATCTTCCCAAGGTTTTTAATAGAAACGACGAGAGACTAATTGGCCTATAGCCCTTTGCGGCAGTATGGGTTGGTTTACCTGCCTTAGGTATGAAAATTACCTTTATTTCTTTCCACTGTGTTGGGATGTACCCCGCGCGCAGGCAATTGGAAAAAAATGCTTACGAGGTGGGGTACAGTGTGGGTCTGTGTTTTTTGAAGCATCGCAAGATATCGCCCGGCCCCGGAGATTTAAAGGGTTTGAACGAATTTATTGTCCATGATACTTTATCCGTTGTGATAATCTTGTTTATTACTTCTTCGCTTGTGTGAACCGTAGGAACAGTCGTCTCGGAGGAGACTGTGGTTTCAGGGGTTTTACAGCCTAGGAAGTGGGTTTCAGTCAGCAGTGCTAGGGATTCCTGACTGGATTCTGTCCAGGAACCATCTGGTTTAAGGATGAATCCCGGGACGCTGGGGTCCTTGGATAGGATCTTTCTGAGCCTTGCAGCTTCGTTGAGATCCTCTATTGACTCCCGCCAGGATTTAGACTTTGCTGCTCTTGTTTTGCTCTTGTATTCGTTGAAGCTGGATTTGTAGTTATAGAGATCGGGTCCTGGTTCTTAGTCGCTTTAGCTCTGTGGTCCACCAAACTGCGCAGATCTTCTTGCGAGCACGTTGCAAAGGACAGGATTTGTTGAAAGCCGCTTTCAGAATTTTCACAAGATTTTAGACTGAATTCTCAATGTAAGTTGGATCGGGGTTAGTGATGGCTTGTGGCGGTACTAACCTGTTGGCAACTAGGTTTGAAAAAAGATTCCAGCCTGTCTTCTGAGGGTTTCTGAAGGGTTTCGGTTTTTCTTTGTTCACGTTAAGGTTAAAGAGTATTCGGCTGTGGTCCGAAAAGGAACAGCTAGTGGACACTCTCCAATTCTCTACTCGGATAGAGTCAGTCTCATTTAGTAGAGTGAGGTCAATTACCTCTTCCCTAACCCGGTTACGAAACATTGGTGTATTACCTTGTTGCATATGTTGAGGTTGGTGGAGATAAAGAAATCGAAAATGGATTCACCCCTTTTATTAATGTCGCTTTCTCCATTGAGTGTGGTGTCCATTGGCGTCGCAGCCTATCAATAGACACAGTCCGCGTGACTTGGCGTGTCGCACAAGTGCTCGGACTGCGTCTGGAGGTGGGTCCTCGTCATCGTATAGCAAGTTGTTCGTCCGTTACCACCGTGAGGTCTTCATTGCTGTATGTACCTAGGAGAAAAATGTTTAAGTATTTCTTCGCGACTATGGAGGTTCGTAGCTTACCTTCAGTATGTGGATAGTATAAATTATGTACCTGAATTTTGTTCCTAAGGAGCCAAGGTTCTTGGATTAAGGCTATATCCACATCTTCCTGCAGCATGTACATCATCAAGTCATCGGTGGCTGCTTTGCAGTGGTGTAAATTAATTTGCACCACTAGCAACCTCCTTTGACTTGTCGTGTTCATTGGGGAGCCTTACCTTCAGGGTTCCCAGCCCGAACTTAATGCTGCCATATCTTCTGCGGATGTGGTCGAGTGTCTTTTGGTCAATGGTAACCATGAGGTCCTTTCCCACTCCGTTACTCTTGGCTAAAGAAATTATTCTCCAGCTGTGAGTGTCAAGCTCTTTATTCTGCTTGTCAATTAGCTTCAATATGGATTCGTCCTTTTCGGGAACCGGTGGAGGGATCCATATTGAAGCCAACGTGCGAAGCGGAAGCATCGAGCGAGGGATAACCTCGAGTTTAGCGTTCTGCCAAATTTCGCCGCAATTATCGATTGTGCGCTTTAAGAAGTCTAGGGACCTCTGATTGTCACAACCGACGACTTTGACTCCTTTCTGCCAGCCTGCTCCGTCGAGGTTCATCTCATCGCTGCTATCTGCGATAAGCATCGCTTTTAGTACTTTGGCTTAAACTGTGAGCCAATTGTCGGATGCTATTTTCCCATCCGGGTTGGAACGGTCGACAATAGCCACTTGTAGACTCATGTGAAGGCTGAAGCTGGCTGATGTTTTCGCCTTTTTCGCTTCCCTTAGAGTTTCTTCCCCGGAGCGCCTCTTGACGTTCTGCTTCGATCCTGAGGCAGTGTGTCCTTTGGGGGTGTTCGGTTGCTGTGCGCCCTTTCGACAGTGGCCGGTTGTGTTGGCTGTTATCGAGTTAATTTTGGGACGTTGGGTTTGATAAGGGCCGTGTTCAATGGCTTCTTCTCTCGCCCTGTGTCCTTTTTAGCAGCGTGAGTGGAGGTGGGAGCCGATTTCTTCTCGAATTTGGCTACCTCTTCCTTGTGCTTCTTAATCAGGAATTTTTCGGGCTCGGAGAGCGTTGGGGGTCTCTCGCGCTCATCTTCCTGATGTACTGCACCGACCTCTTGTAGCCGTTTGCTTTTTGGGCCGATGTTTTTGCCCTGATCGTTCCTTCAGGTTTGCCTGTGGCCTTAGGGTCGACCTTTTCTTCCAGCATCTGAGTCTCAGTTTCAGAGTCCACTTGCATGGTGTTGCTTACCTGTGATGAAGCCAAGGATTCATCGTCGGTAGCGGTACCAATTTGTAGTCCCTGAAGGAGAGTCCCGGTTACGCTGTCTGTATCGATCGCGCCTTCGGCAACCGCGGCGGTGGCAACCTGTGCTGTTTGCCTCTTCAGAGGATGCTTTTTTTTTTTTTTTTTCAGTGTTTTCTTCTTCCATGTGTGTTCCCACGAGTCAAGCAAGAATGGGTGGTCCACCTGTACAGAGCCCCGCAGTATACAGGCAAGGCTATTTGATCCAGCAGGGTGCCTGGTATCCTACACCGTTAGCGCCTGGGCTATTATTTAAACCGGGCTCCCAGCCTGGCTGACTCTCGGCACGGTACGGTTTACACTTTAGTCCAGCCCAGGGGAAGGGAGGGGAATGGGGGGGATACCCGGGGAAGGCAGGAGGAGGTGATGGCTGCAGCTTAGCTTCATGTCTCGTCATAGAGAATTCATGTCCCGTCTTGGAGAGTGAATTCTCAAGAGTCATTGACAATTACTGAGCCTTCGCACCGCGACAAGGTGTTCAGCCACGCGAAGGCTTAGCAATAGAAAAAACCAATTGGAATTTCATTCCAACATGTATGATATGAGATAAAACGTTTCATAATAAATAGTATTTCAATTAACGCGGGTAGATTTTGGCGGAGTGCGCGCACAATTTCGTTTTGATGTCTTCTACCAAATCTGTTATTTATTATTTAGTTACTGATACTAAATCACCATGGTAAATTACACGATTGAACAGCACGTCCAATTGATAAAACTAAGTGCAAAACTTGCGCGCATTGCGCCTTTTACGGTAGATATGTTGGCTCTTCACAATCGATTCTTCAACGTTTCGTGATCTCGCCGCGGTCCGTGAAAGTGTACAGCAGAATTTAAGGCAACCGATCTTCGCCGTGTACAAGAACTCGGACTTTCGCAGACTCCAACTTCGGCACTTTGCGTCGTGATGTGAGCCTACACCCGTACAAGATTCAACTGATCAGGAGCTCAAAGTTCATGACCGTAGAAAACACCGTTCGCTGAATGAGCGTTTGGAAGAGGACCCCAATTTTTGCCGAAAAAACTTCTTTAGCGACAGGCGCATTTTGGATAAATGGCTGTCTTAACAAGCCAAAGTGCCGTATATCTACGACACACGAGGCTCATCAGGTGACAATGGCTCCTCGTTACGGTTTGATGTGTATTTTGGGCCGGCATGTTCTGAGGAAATGACCATAAAAAACTTAGCATCGTTGGCATATAGACGGATGTGGGAATGTTTGATAACCATTTCAATATCGTTAATGGTGATGCTAAAAAGAAGCGGGCCTAAATTACTGCCTTGGGGGACGCCGGAGGAAGCAAGGAAGGGGTTAGAGAGGGCAGATCTAAAGCGAACGCTGTAGTGGCGATTTTCCAAAGCCAATTTGTAGAGTATAAGTAGGTTCGGATGCAAAGGAATCATGGATGAAAGATTGATTGAAGAACGTGCAAAAAGGTTGGCGATGTTATAAGTATCATAGGAAGTTTCATTATTGAAGGAGAGAGAGATTGGGTAGCCATCAGATTTTCTTTTGTAATTAACAAACTCAAAGAAGGACTTGAGATTATTTATAAGGTTGATTTGCATCTCGACTAAGTAGTGTTGATAGAGAGAGTTATAAAGCTCTACAAAATGCAGGTAAGTACCGAAATAGTTAGAGAAGTCATTTGGGGATTGAGTACGAAGGAAAGTGGTCCAGTGCTTGTTCCGTTTGTTTTTCAAAAAACGGAGCCTGTGGAAAGGTGGAGGAGGTTTCATGTCGAGAAAATGGTAAGTAAAAGGAGATAGAATTAAATATTTCTAATATTGATATGGCATCATTTACGGTAAGATTGTTGAAATTAAAAGAAGCACTATTGTGATATTCATTGATGTGAAGGAAATTGGCTTTGTGGAAATCGTGAGACATTCGAACAGTGGGGGGAGAGTTCTGTATAGGGAAGTTGTGAAAGAACGAGAGAAGTAGGAGAGGGTGATAGATGTCGACGGTTGATAGGGACAGTGGACAAGCTGAAACTGACGAGTTAAAGGGATCACTTGTGAGAATGAGGTCTAGTTGTATGCCGATGTACAATAATTTAAAATGTCGCTGACTTGATTAAGGCTGGAACGAGCTAGACGATCAGAGATCAAAACGATTGGTCGTCTGAAGAGATAAATTTAAGGTGAGGAAGGTTCAAGTCACCGAAAACTAGGATCTCGTCTTGGGGATCTAGTAAATCAATTAAATTATCGATTGTATCAATGGCCAAGTTATATGTTTCAATAGGTTGTGATGGCAAAATTTAAAAGCAGATGACGTAGAGCGATTTCCGGGGAAGATGAAGTTGCTATGAGGGAGGAGTCAATTGAGTTTAGGCTAGAAGAACACCGCGGCATGGACAACCATCAGTAGGTCGGTTAACATCATCGTCGCGATAATCGTAAAAGTTGGATGGGAATAGTTCAAGGTTGTTTATATTAGGGATTAGGTTTGTTTCGGTTAAAGCAAAGATTTCAAGATTTAAGTTTGATCAACGAAAGATTTGGAGGGGACAGATGTTGAAGGAAATTGGTTTGTAGATGATGGGAGAGATGAGGATCTAGCTGTAGCTGAGGTATTAGATAGGACGGGTGTTGAGGGATTAAGGATGTGGGAGCTTCGAAAATTAGGATACTTGGCTCCGGACTTAAGGTCGAAATTTGGAAATGAGTTTGAATCCGGCTCGTGTTCTAGGGTTAGAGGTGATAAGGTTGTATTGGCAGAAGAACTAGTTGGGTGGTTAAAAATTGGAAACAGTTTGGTTTTGAAGCTCCAGTTATCGTGGGGATTAGAGGAGGGCTTAGTGAGTGGGCGGCCGGAATTGAGAAATAGCCATGCATATTTCGTTGCGATGGAGAGCTTTAGTTTGTTCGGTCCGAGATGTTGAAGCATTTGGCAGCTGAGTATTGGGATTTTGTAGTGCTTCGTAAATTTTTGTAACCATTGTTCCTTAGCGATGGAGTCCTGTCTTTCAACCAAAAAAGTAGTAGTATCCTCGATGCTACTTCGAAGCTTTTGGAGGCACTGATTTCATTCTCGTAAGCTTCATATTTGGCATAAGCGTTCGATACTGGTTTCCACGGCTGGCTCTTCTACTTCAGGAAGTTGGTTTGTTTGGGTGTAGACAGATGATGTTGTTTTAGGTGGCGGTGGGGAGGCGCAAATTAGCAAAGATTGGCTTAGAGTAGTTCGTCGCGTAAAGAAGCGTTACCAAATGACGGATTGGTATGATACTGGCCGAGGAAGTGGATGTCGTCTATTTTATGAGCTGCTGTTCTTAATTCCTCGACTAAGATGAACCTTAAATGAAAAATGAATGAATGAATGAACAATAGAAGAAGAAATGCTCCGAAAATTCTTAAAAATAAGTGATGGATCTTTTACTAAGCCCGATGCAGGGAAGGTGGAACGATTTTCCACAAATACCTCGGCACATAATGATCCATATTTAAGTATTTTGCACTGATAACACAAATTAAAAAAGGGGAAAGAGAGTCACTCCCGTTCCGATTTTGAAGTGGGTCAGTAAATAATGCACTGGTTACAGAAATGGGAAGTGGCGAGAAAGAATTACGCGTAATAATTTTCGCAGTAAACAAAAAATGGGCGAGAAACAATTAATGCTGGGAGCGAAATATCAAAGCGACTGCACACAATGGGGGTTGTCGAAAAACCATATGGACCTAGACGACATGTGGTTCCAACAGGATGTGCCACATAGCGGACGACACGATTGACATTCTTAATGAACGATTTGAGAATAAGGTTATCTCTCGCAGAGATGACGTAAATTGAACACCAAGGACATGTGATTTGACTTCGCTGGCCTTTTTTCCGTGGGTATTCCTGAAGTTTATGTGAATAAAACATAATCGATCGAAGATGAACACAACATCGCTCATATTTAGCCGGATCTATGCGGAAGAGTCATTGAAAATTGGGCCACTCGGAACGGTGCCAGAGTAAGAAGTCGCGGGCATTTGGACGATGTCGTATTCCATTAATTTTGTTTACATTTTGTGTGAATATCTCATACACAGCTTCGTATTCCATTTCAACATTTTAGCACATGTTCTAACCATGGGAGCTGAAATTACAAATAGCTAACATTTCATTTGTTGATGTTTTTGTTTTGACTCAGCCCCAACTTGAATTTGCTTTAAGCTGTTTTAGGGTATGCTTAATTTTGCTTCTTAAAACTA
Source organism: Merodon equestris (assembly GCA_958301585.1). NCBI lineage: Eukaryota > Metazoa > Arthropoda > Insecta > Diptera > Syrphidae > Merodon > Merodon equestris. The sequence goes on along the minus strand of OY284417.1, from coordinate 53,032,302 downwards.
ATTATTGTTTTTTAATTTTCATGCTGAGAAGTCGCCTGTTGGTAACTATCAGGTTGATTCTGTTATTTGCTCATTTGAAGAGTTTAATAAATTATTTTTTTTAAACGAAAAAAAAAACAAAAATATATTTTAAGTTCATCAACGATAAATTCAACACTTTGCAACTTTCCAATGACCGCAATTGATCTCAGTTGAATGAATGAATCATACAGTTGCTGCTCAGTATTTATATACCCGAAGCACAAATTCAGATTTTTTGGTAGATGCGCAGGAATATGGGTTGTGTTTCGTAGATGTGGCGGCGGTAGTGTTGATGTTTCGTCAGTAATCTAGAAGATGCCTCTCATGGCGTGGAGATGTGACATGGTTTTATCCAATGGAGTACAACAGAGACTGAATGGTGGCCAACATTTTGAAAAACGCTAGATGAACTATGGCAAAGCACCTCTCTAAGCCAAGATACAGTTCCACCACATCCAATCGCAATCGGACTAGTATACCCCGCCAGATAACCCCCACTAACTGGATATTACACTACATTACTAAACGTTACATTATGTTATTCTTCGACGACCTACTAGAGGCAGGGCAATAACTTCCGGCTCTCTGGAAGGCTATAAAATTAAAGAAATTCATAATACGACACGGACATCAAACATGAGTATAAAAAGACGGATAACATTAAGATAATTGGCCTTGAATGCCATATTGACAAATGTAATTGACAGAAATGGAATGGATTTTTGACAAGTGGAAAATTGATTCGGGCCTTATTAATTTTTTTGCCAACAAGCATGCAGCCCTTCTGGTTCCCACTTGTTAAAAATCTGTCCCTCTCTTCTACACAATATAGTATTTAAATACCAATGTGAACAGGTACAATGCGAGCAGCCATAATGTGAATGGGCAAATTGTAAACAGGCATAATCGTATACTGTCCTTATCATTTCTTCGTACAAGGTGGCGCCAACTTATGCCCGTATTACCGTTCGCGAGTCGAAAGAAAAATGAGTCGAACCACACAATTTCGTATTACCGTTCGCGAATCGCGCAGATGGCATTCGACTCAAATCTCACAATTTCGGCGAACTACGATTTTTCCGTATTACGGTTGGCGAACGTTCGACTGAATTTCTGTTTCTTATGTCAAATTCAGTCGAACGCAAAAAGTTGGTGACTGGAAGGAGAACGTTCGTTACATTTAAAAAAACATTTGTAGTAATGACGGACAACCGAAAAATGTAAGCAATAAGGAATAAAATGAATATATTTTAAAGTAATTGGCGTTTTATTTTCTCTTTTTCAAGTTTAAAGAAAACCAACAGTCATCAGTTTGGATGGAGGCAAATCCAGACGTTGCCAAGGGCATAGGCGCGTTTGGATCTTCAAAAAAGAAGCAAAAAGAGTACTGGAAATTATTCGCAATCTCTTATCTGCCTTCTCAATCGATACATATTCCTCGTTTTGTTTTCATTCCAATCATTTAAACAAAATAAAACGTTGCTAATCATTTTCCTGCTTTTATTTTTTAAATTTGAATTGCAACACTCAATTACTTTTGACGTTTGACACAACCAGTGAATTGACAGTCAGTCAATTGCCAACGAGTGAATTTGGGTGAATTTCAGGCAAATGAAGAGATTCGCGAACCGTAATACCTCGATCAGCTTAGTTCGCCTGGGAGTTCGACTGCAGTCGAACGCTCGACTCGCGAACGGTAATACGGGCATTAATCACCCTATCGGAAGATGTTATAATTTTTACAAGTGGCTTCGTACGTCAATCTTATTTGACATTTGTGAACTAGACAGGTGCTGTATAATAATAATCGTGTCAAAAATTCTGTCACATCAGTTTGACCGAGCGTAAATATAAACTATACTTTTATTTAAAGAATACAATTTTTGAAAAATTCATAAATAAAACACACTTTCGAATCTTTTGTAATTGCAAACGCCAGACACCAGGTTTTTTTCGCCTGAAAAAAATGCTATCATATTGGTTGAATTTATTTTGAATGTATTTCATATATTAAACTTGAAATGAAAAAATAATTTAATAGAAGAATTTAAAGTTTTGAAATTCTAAAAGAATTAAAAGTAGCTCGTGATTTTTGTCCAGTGTGAATAATCAATTATATAACTTTTTATATTAATTGTATGAAAAAATCATTTAGATCAGTCCAGAACTTGAGGAATAGTACGTGTACAGAGCCGGCTATCACACACTGGCTCGTGAAACATGGCTCTTTTCCAATTTAATTTTTTTCCTCATCTACTCATTTGACAGTTCGCTTATTTTTCGTTTTGTATTCGAAGTGTTTGTGTTGGGGTGTAGATTATTGTTGGAAAGAATTTTTTTAATTTTGTTTGTCCCTTTTTGTTAATGAAAATGAATTACAGAAAACAGCAATTTCTAAACTTTTAATTGATTCGTCTGTTGGAAAAAAGTATTGAATAAAGTACAATTATACATAATTAGAAAATTAATCACCCCTATTCCCGTTGTCGTTTGTCGCTTTCGACGAATGTCGTTTTCTTCGTCGTGTCGTTTCTTTAATGCGTATTCCGAAACTTTAACGTCTAGACAATTTTGTAGTAGATTGTTAAACGACAAAAAAGTAATAGTTTAATGTCAAATAAAGAAATTCACTCAAGAAGTTGTTAAATAAGGTTGAGAAAAGTGAAATTTGAAGTAATCATGAATAGTGTTAAATGTTTTGTAGTACAGATGAAGATGATGAAAATAATAAAGCCAAGTACCAATTAATTATAATGAGAAAAAAAATAAGACAAAGCTCAGATCCTTTTAGTTTGCCTGACAAAAAGTAAGTAAACTGAGTATTAATTGTTTTTTTCCTAGTAACCCTTTCTTTTAGATTCGAAGGCTATTTTCGTTTATCAAAAACGGCTTTCAAACACATACTGGACGAAATATTAAATACATTTAAGGACACAAAGCGTTCGTCATCAATACCAGTTATTTTAAAACTAGTTGTTGCGTTGAGAATTTTTGCTGAAGGAAGTTACCAAATTAGTGCCGGTAATGACTTCAACTTATGTTTGGCTCAACCTACAGTTAGTAAGATATTCAAAGAAGTCATCGACATCTTGGAAAGATATATTTGTCCTAAGTGGATAACATCCAATTTGTCGGAAAAGGAAAAAAATGATGCAAAATTGTACTTCTTTGAAAAAACTGGGATGCCAGGTGTTGTTGGATGTGTAGACGGGACGAATTCAAACGCCTAAACGGGAGGAACAACACCTGTACCTAATATTAAGGGGTATTACAGTTTAAATGCAATGATTGTAAGTAATCTTATATTTGCAGACCGAAGATTTTTCTCATGTTGAGACATTTTCTCACAGGTTTGTGACAACAAAATGGTCATAAGGTATTTAGATGCGCGACATCCTGGGTCTTGTCATGATGCTTGGATATGGAATTCAAGCGGTCTTCGGGAGATTTTAAAAAGTAGATTCGAGAGAGGGGAGCGAAACACTTGGTTGCTAGGTAATTATTTTTTGTATCATTTCAAATAATAAAAAACATGTTAAATTGTAAATACATATCTAAATAGGTGATGCCGGATATCCTTTAGAACCCTTTTTAATGACACCATACAGGTTAGCGCAAAATGGAAGTCCGGAAAGTAATTTCAATGCGATTCATGCAAGATCCAGAAATATTATTGAAAGGACTATAGGTGTCTTGAAAAATCGGTTTCGCTGTCTTTTTGGTGCACGTTTATTGCATTATAACCCGGAAAAGGCAACATTCCCTTTTAAAATCGATTTTATTGATCTCTCCTTGTGGAATCCTTTTGCCAAATAAGGATTTTTGTCCATATGAGTAACCAGTATTTGGAATTGCTTTTGATTGCTGATCTTCATTTTATACATCTAAGCAAACTATTTTAATTAAAATTGAATCAATGTTTGTTAATTTCTATTTAAATAAATGAAGAAAAAACCTTGTATCTCTTTCGCATGGTTAAAGTCGTTTGATGAAAACAAAGCGACAAAAATCGTCCTTTTTATCTCTCTTTGTCGTTTCGTAAATTCTTAGAGAATGCCGAATGGTACCGTTCAACGACAAGAAAACGACGTTTGACATTTGCAAACGACAATCGCGTCGAAAAAACGACATAGGGAATGTGCGTTCAGTCGTATCGTTTTTTTTTTTCGTCGAAAACGACAACGGGAATAGGGGCGCATAATTTTTCCAAGAGAAATTTCGTGCCTACCGATCTTTACCCCACAAGCGACGAAAATGAATGAAAGTTAATTAAAATATAATGAACACGAGAAAAGAGAAACGTCAAAATGAGCCAGAAAAGAAATCGCCCGAGTTAACTATTGGTCTTAATACCACTACTTCAACCAATTGATAACTAATTACAATACTGCTTGTGTTTACATTTTCTTCGTTCTCAATGCTAAACAATTGTCGTCATTACGACGGCCGATACATTCGGTTTCCATAATATTATCGTCATCACTTTTATGTTGACCCATAAAAGTTACGATGACTGAAAATGCTAACAAATAAAGTGAACTAATGCAACCAATAACCAAATGACACTAATCCAATGCATTTTGTCGGCATTTGAAAAATGTATACACAAGCAAGTGAATCAACGATACCGGAACATTACGAAAGTGACCTGCTTAATTCGCTATTGATTTCTTTAGAATATCGAACCTTCTTCTTCTTCTGATATTCATAGGTTTTGTAAGTTTAGTTTACAAAGAACTCTAAAAACGAATAGTACAGTACATCCCTGCCTGAGACAGTGGCCGTATCCATTCGGAAAGAAGTAACACACCTAACGTCGGCTATGATATTAGAACATAATAATAAATAAATTTATTAAAAAAAAAGGCTATGGAGTTGTATTTATTTATTTCCCACGACTCACCGGTATGGATGCAACATCGTTAAAAAAAACATCGATGGTTTTGCGACAAACATCGATATCAAAAAACATCGGTTATAACAACGATACATCGATGTTTTTCCGGTGTTTTTGTTGGCTATACATACGACCTATTGTACAGAACAAAATAGTTAAATCTTACCTGTTTCAACTCAAAAACCTAAGCTAATGTTTGTGAACGAAACATCGATGTATCGTCTGCATCCCTACTCACCGGGCCATTTCAGGTCATCTCCTGCCTCTTGTCATTTTATTTTCGTCGCTTATTGAATGAAAATTAGTGGTGGACTATTGTTTATCGCATCGACACACCAGCAAGATGAAAAATAAACTATGATCACCATGTCAAAACTCTCGCCCAATGAAAAAGGGTCGGAAGAAGAAATTTAAAAAGAGCCAGGCCTCACTTGAGATTGCATATGATAGCACAGGAATGAAAAGTTAAAGAGGAAATTGAAAGTAAATCATGAGTCGTGAGGCTGCATGTAATAGCTGATTTGAAGCCTAAGCATGGTAGAATTCATGGTAAAGAATGAAAGCGGTTGCACGTTTGACAGGCGCACTGACTTACGATAAACATATGTCAAACGCGCGACCTAGGAATTTCTATAACGAAATGTAGCCTCAGGCGCTCGGATGGTCAAAGGTCGAGAATATGAGAGAATGTAAGCAATGTTTCCTCAGACAACCCATGCACACAAAAAACGCACCTATACAAGCACTGTCATCTGTCAAAACGTACGACAAAGTAGGAAGTAGGTCTACTTCGGCGTTGAGGTCGAGCTTACGATATTTACGATAAGAAGCCGATCAAACGCCTGAGGTCGTATTATGTGTTTCCCCATAAGATACCATTGTTTCTAGTCTATCTGTCAACGCTTGACCGACCGAACGCCACATTGTGTTTCTACTATAAGGAACAAAGTACATATTGTAAATCTTTTATGTTTTTGGGCAAGTTTTAATTTCTGAGCGTCTTGCTGTGAAAGTACAATATGTGGGTTAGGTCATCGAACACAACTAATCGAGCGGAAGAAAATTTAACGAAACTTTTGAATGAATAACATACCTGGAAACGACATAATGGTTTAAACGAAACCTATAACTGAATAGCAGCCCTGCGGACGATATGTTTTCTGAACCACGTCTCTCTTTCATTTCCGCCATTGTCTGATAGAGTTAGCGAAATATGGGTAAGCTGATCAATATATATATTTTTTTGAGTTTGTGAGCAAATTAAAGTTAAAATTATAAATATACAGTAAAAGATGGAACTCTCTTAGTTTAAATATTCAATATTTGTGACACAGGATTTACATCAAATTCCTCAAAATTTGATTGCAGTGCCGGTTTTTGTCGAAATTATTTTAAAATCGTAATTTTTCAATCAAATCCACTGTTGTTTCGACATTTAACTCAATGGATACTAATAAGAAATTCCAGACATCGGTGTACACATCAATATTTTCATGGATATTTATAATCTATTTGCATGCGTTGCATGACCTTTTCCATAACAGTTTACGATGACACTTCTGATGAGAATGGGATTTAGATTTATATCTGTCTTTTACATAATCTTAGGAAAACCCCGAGGTCTTCGTACTGCCAGGAAACATGTTAACCACCGGCGCGATCAACGATGGGCTGACAAAGATTATAAAAAGGCTCATCTTGGTACCAGATGGAAGGCTAATCCTTTTGGAGGTGCTTCTCACGCTAAAGGCATCGTGCTTGAGAAAGTGTGAGTATTCTTACATATAAGTATTTCCGAAATAAAGTGGGAGACGAGCTAATCAAAAATTGGACAACTCGCAGTATATTTTTGTGTTTTTGTTTCTGTAATGTCAAATCACAGGAGTATACTGTGAGCTGTTAATTTTGTTTACATCATTATTGGCGTTAGTGTGAAAATCCGTGTTAACAAATTATTTAATTTTAAGCTTATCGATACATATTGTTTCTAGCGGTGTTGAAGCGAAACAACCCAATTCCGCCATCAGGAAATGTGTGAGGGTACAATTGATCAAGAATGGAAAGAAAATCACTGCATTTGTCCCACGCGATGGTAGCTTAAACTACATTGAAGAAAACGATGAGGTTTTGGTTGCTGGTTTTGGCCGTAAAGGTCATGCCGTTGGTGATATTCCCGGCGTCCGATTTAAAGTAAACATTTTTGTTATTAATTATACAAATATAACATTAAAACTTCTTTTCCAGGTTGTTAAAGTAGCAAACGTCTCTCTGTTAGCACTTTACAAAGAGAAGAAAGAAAGACCCAGATCATAATCAAGTGATACATTACATTTATATAAAATAAAAATGGGAGATTGGAAATTCTCAGTTGGAGTATTTTTTTTATACCTTCGTTCGGCACGGTTATGATATCCGTGGCGCCGGCTTTTGGAGGTGTTTTTCGATTGAACTCGTTGGGGAAATCAAAAAAAAATTGACGTAAAATTCTTGATATTTTGGGGGAGATTTTTGATATCCGTGACGTGACTGGCTTTTGAAGGTACATATATTCCTATAGAATTCGATGAGATAAACTTACATAAAAAAATATGCAACACTCAACAAATACTATCAAAATTCCAGTGAAAAAACCTAAAAATTAATCTATTTTAAACCTCAGTATATCGAAAACTAAGCAAAATATCAAAAAATTGTAAGTTTTTTTTGGCAAACTCTATAAGGAATCACCTTCAAAAGCTGGCGCCACGGTTATTGTAATTTGGTCGTGTTCATGGGGTGCAGACCTAATCTGTGTTCTCTAGTTTAAAAATTAATTGTTCCATTTGCTCAAAAAGTTGAACGCAATTGTTTAACAAAAATTAATTGTAGTGACTAAGCATTATTTTTAATATGCATGCGCAAATATTACTGAACAAGGCACGATTACGATATCCGTGGCGCCAGCTTTTGAAGGTGTTTTCCTAAGAACGCGATGAGATAAGGGAAAAAAAATAAGTACACTGATATTTTGCTTAGTTTTCGAGACAATGGGGTTTAAAGTTGATTAATTTTTAGGTTTTTCACTGGAATTTTGATAGAATTCTGAATTTTTGTGAAATTTTGTTAAAAGTGTTGCATACATGTGGCCCAGGGGACAATCTTGTTATAAATATTGCATAATTTTTGGGCTTACCTTTAGATCAATGATATAATTATCTAAACGCGTGAGGGGGTGCATGCTGCCAGCCTGCAACCCCCCTGCCGGGCCGCAAAGAGGATTTGGAGTTGGTGCGAGTTTGGGTGTATCCAATCTTTTTTTATATCCATCTTTCGTTACGTGTAAGAAATTACATACATAAGCTAAAAAATATGCAACACTTAACAAAATACTAATATAAAATCGGTTATCTGCGTTAAGTTCCCTGAATTCAATACTAAGCGACAAATAATGATTGCCAAGAGAACGAACAAGAAAGAAAAAAGAAAAGCAGTAGGGAGTATGGTTCAATAATAGGTGTTTTTTATTATGCCATCCAGATCCTATCCGGATCATCGTTTACATGCATTACAATAACAACACGTGAACCAGCTCGTTATCTGGATCAATTTCAAGATCCAAGTTTGAGTGAAAGTGAGTTTACACTATTTCCCACTGGTTTCGCATTGAAATTAGGAGAATCATTGCCTGATGAACATATAATCTTGTGGCACGGGTTTGGTTAAGCAGTTTTCGTTTCCTTATCGAGTAATTGTACTCATAATGCTATAATATTTCTATTATCTTACATTTCTAAAACTCTTGAGTCTATTGGGGAAATATTACTCCCAATTGGTGTATATCGAGAAAAATTATTATCATTAGCATTTAAATCGGTCGTATCAAATTTGTATGAAAAGAAAATTTTCTTTGATATGGCAATTCCACACTTAAATTTCAAAAATTGTTTTTATTGTGAAGTGGAAATGGAGCAGGTGGACAAAAAAAGGTAAACATGTATATTAATTTAAATTTCGACCGAGAAATCTGTTACTTCTTTATGCAGCAATGAATATTCAGGTGTGCTTCTTTCTTCACTGTCCGTGTCACTTTCCTGTAACTTATAATACAAATATTAACTATTTAAATTCAACAAATAAACGCAATTTACCTCAATAACAGGTGCTTTCATATTCCATTTGTTTGTTTATTTTGTTTTCAAATGTCAGATCTTTGACAGGACTGAAGGAGGCGAAATGTCAAGCTGGCTATTCGTTGATCTGTAGTGTTTTATTATGTCTCGTGATCCTGAGTGGATCATGTGGCATAATAAAAAACACCTAATAAAAAACACCTAATAGGTATTTTTTATTATGCCATCCAGATCTTATCCGGATCATGGTTTACATGTATTACAATAACAACACGTGATCCAGCTCCTTATCTGGATCAATTTCAAGATCCGAGTTTGAGTGGAAGTGAGTTTACACTATTTCCCACTGGTTTCGCATTCAAATTAGGAGAATCATTGCCTGGTGAAGATATAAAATTGTGGCACGGGTTTGGTTAAGCAGTTTTCGCTTCCGTATCGAGTAATTGTACTCATAATGCTATAATAGGTGTTTTTTATTATGGCATCCAGATCTTATCCGGATCATGGTTTACATGTATTACAATAACAACACGTGATCCAGCTCTTTATCTACATCAATTTCAAGATCCGAGTTTGAGTGGAAGTGAGTTTACCCTATTTCCCACTGGTTTCGCATTCAAATTAGGAGAATCATTGCCTGATGAACATATAAAATTGTGGCAAGGGTTTGGTGAAGCAGTTTTCGCTTCCGTATCGAGTAATTGTACTCATAATGCTATAATATGTGTTTTATCCTACATTTCTAAAACTCTTGAGTCTATTGGGGAAATATTACCCCCGATTGGTGTATATCGATAAAAATTATTATCATCAGCATTTAAATCGATCGTATCAAATTTGAATGGAAAGAAACATTTTCTTTGATATGGCAATTCCACACTTAAATGTGAAAGATTGTTTTTATTGTGAAGTGGAAATGGGAAAGTGGAAGGTGGGCAAAAATAGGTAAACATGTATATTAATTTAAATATCGACCGAGAAATCTGTTACTTCATGCAGCACTGAATATTGAGGTGTGCTGCTTTGTTCACTGTCTATGTCACTTTCCAATAACCACTGTAATACAAATATTAACCTTTTAAATTCGTTGATCTGTAGTGTTTTATTATGTCTCGTGATCCTGAGTGGATCATGTGGCACAGAAACCAGAATGAGACGTGCGTCTTTCGTACGTCTTCCCCCGTGACACCCTGAATTTTTGACGAGATTCTGACAGAGGTTCAGGTGCATAGCGACAAAACCCGTTACAAACGAGCTTCTATCGGTGAATACGTGTGAGTTCATTTCATTTTACGGCAGTGTACTCCCGCCACACAAACTCTTGGAATTATAACAATGTGCGTGATTGTTTACAAAATTTTGACAGCACTTGAGGTACCCACGGCAAAGGCAAACGTCGGCGGCCATTTTAAGTGGGACGTCTCATTGGTGGTTTCTGATGTGGCATAATAAAAAACACCTAATATGTGTATTATCTTACATTTCTAAAACTCTTGAGTCTATTGGGGAAATATTGCCCCCGATTGGTGGATATCGATTAAAATTATTATCATCAACATTTAAATCGATCGTATCAAATTTGAATGAAAAGAAACATTTTCTTTGATATGGCAATTCCACACTTAAATGTGAAAGATTGTTTTTATTGTGAAGTGGAAATGGAGCAGGTGGGCAAAAATAGGTAAACATGTATATTAATTTAAATATCGACCGAGAAATCTGTTACTTCATGCAGCACTGAATATTGAGGTGTGCTGCTTTGTTCACTGTCATACAAATATTAACCTTTTAAATTTAACAAATAAACGCAATTTACCTCAATAGCAGCTGCTTCCATCTCCAATTTGTTTGTTTATTTTGTTTTCAAATGTCAGATCTTTGACAGGACTAAACAAGGCGAAATGTCAAGCTGGCTATTCGTTGATCTGTGGTGTTTTATTAAGTCCCGTGATCCTGAGTGGATCATGTGGCATACCTGTGTGACATACACCTATTGTGTTCGTATGGAGATTGTGCACATAAGGGATGTTTTTGTTTGATAATCGGAGTACAAGGAAATCGAGCATCGTTGCGTTGCCAGTGGTGTATGGGAAGGGGATTTGAAAAATGCACGTAAATACATATAATATGTGTACGATTAAGTTAAGTAATTCTTATAACTGTTTTCTAGCGCGATGAATAAATTAAGTATGATAGTGATATCTTTCTGGTTAAGTGTTGCCTATTATTTATTTTTGTATTTCACTCAATGCATGCATATTGGGACTGATGTCGTAGCAGAGGAGTAGTTCTACTGCTGTTTGGTTAATTCGTTTTTGTTCCTTTTTTGTTAAGTGAGTTTTTCTTTATTACTGTTGAATTTGATTTATTAACTATTTTTTGTAGTTTTATATAATTTCGTTTTGTGTCATAATAAAAGTGCAAACGAAAAGAAAACATAGGCGCATTTAGTGAAGAAAATGATAACAATTCTAAATATAGGTATTGTTCAGAACGGATTAGTATAAGTGGGGGATCACGCGGAAACCTTAGTCGTCGTATGAGAGTAAAGCATCCATTTAGCCAGCTAGCCGTTGAACGACAACAATCTGACCATAAAAGTCGCCATCAACTTCAACATTTACATCTTCATCTTAATCAGTACCAGCAATTATGCCATATGTTCGTAAGCCACCACTAATTCGAAAAGTTCAACAAACTGATAGACAACTTTCAAAAGGGCATCAAGCCTTAGGAATTGTGGAAGAACCCGAATTCAAGAAAATGATTGAAATGGTATCACATTGTCCGGGCTATCAACTGCCGCCTAGGAAAAGCGTATCTCAAAATTTGTTACCAGAAATCTATAATGACCCGCTGTCTGAAATTAAGCAAGTATATCCTGCACCTTTCGTATGCCTCACGACATATGCATGAACATCACGAAACAATGTAAGTTATATTGCAGTAACAGCACACTTCCTTTATTCGACCACTTGGCTTTTCTCAGCTTTGATTACCTGCAAAAATTACAACGAAAGACATACTAGTGACAATTTGTGCAATTTTTTAAAGGAAACAATGACGGAGTGGCAAATCTAAAAAAAATCCTGCTGTAATTAGTGATAATACTGCCAATATCATCACCGCCGTAAAGTTAGGTAAGTGGCAGTCAGTTGGATGCTTTGCTCATTTGCTTAATCCTGTAGTACAAAGGGCTACAAAGTAAATAGCGGAAACTTTGTCAAATATCAAATACATTGTTCAGTATTATAAAAGGAGTACCCAAGCACTGAATAAGTTAAAAGAACCACAAAAACAAATGAGCCTTCCTGAATTAAAACTAAAACAAGACGTGTTGGAATTCAAGTTATGATATACTGGACCGTATTATGGCTATAAAGGATGCTGTGATTAGCTCGATTGTAATCCTACGCAGTGATCTATCAATGGATTCCAACGACTGGATTATCTTAGAGGAAATCTTGTCAATTTTGGAAAGTGTTGCCCATATAAGCCAGTGCAGAGAAAAATGTGACCCTATCAAAGATAATTATCTTTAGTAATTTACTCCAAGGATTCCTTGCACAATGTTCTCAAAAAAAAAAAAAGGTTATTTCATTACTTATAGTTTTAAAAAATGAAATGAATACGCGGTTTGGAGACATAGAGGAAAACAGTTTGTACGCTGAATGTACCCGCGATTTTCAAAAACCCAAAGGAAATGCAATAAAAAGTATTCAAAACAAAATAAGTCAGATGAGATTGCCTGTAAAGGATTAGACACTCCAGCTCCTAGTAACGTTGTTGAGTCCCAAAAAACGATAGTGTGACGACAAGATTCAATAAGTAGCAGTAAATTACATTGAGCTAAATGACCCTGAAGAAGGAACTAGTTCAGTAAACCGATTTAAGCCAGACTGAGCGCTCTCAGGACTGAACTAAAATGCATAAGCCTACTTCCAAGTAATGTAGACTGTATTAATTCGTTTTTTGTTGTACAGCAAAATGTCAGGAGTTTAAGAGAAAAGTTTTCAGTTCTTATCGCTCATATGGATTCGTTTGTATTCATGCCGGATTTACAACTTAGAAATTAAAGACTACAATATTCCCGGGCTTAGATTTTTTGCAAATGGTAGGTTGTTTTATAAAAGGTGTATTAAATATTGTCAATGTGTCGTTTCCTGATATTTCTAGTACTGATCTGATTAAAGTTTCTGTAGAATTTGATGACATGATTGACATGATATTTATGTCTTTGTTTGTGTATGTATATTGCATGTTTTTAATATCTTAATGTTTATTGAAGAATTCACTGATTTTTTAAGGGAAGAAAAAAGAAAGAACTTCATTATTTTAGTTGATTTTAATCTAAATATTCTGGAAACACATAACACAATCATAAACTACCTGCCGTTATTATCTTCACATGGGTTAGCTTCCATCATTAATAAACCTACTAGACGTATATCTGGTATATGTTTAGATCACATCCATGTTAGATTCAATAATATTTATTTGAAGAACTGCCTAAGTTGCATTTTTGATCTGAAGTTGACTGATCATTCTATGATCGGTCTTTTAGTAAATATATTTTATGGTAAAAGCAAGAAAATAATGAAACCAGATAGTAATAAACTAATAAAGTGAGAATTAACTTTCGTCAACTCAAAAACAATTTCCTGTTTGAACTTTGGGATGATGTCTATTCTTGCGGAAATGCCTCAGTTGCTTGTACAGCTTTTATTAACTCCGTAAGAAATGATGTTTCTAAATGCAGTTCTATTTTGCCTACGAAATATGTAACCAAGAAACTTAAACCGTGGATCTGTAATTATTAACTAAATAATATCGAATTCAAAAACGATCTCAGAAATTAGGGTATAAAGAACCAAAGAAATAATAGTATAAGGAAAAAATACAGAAAGATTTGCATTGAGCTTAAGAAGGAGATTCCTTTATTCCGCTACACTTATTATCGCTCCTAGTTTTCTGCTGCTAAAGATAATTTACAGAATGAATCGCGTCTAATTAATAAAATGCTTAACAAAACGTGTCTTTTTATAAAACCTACTGCTAGCAGGCTTTCGAGGTTTAAGTCATATCTAGAAAATAGATCCCAGCGAGTAAAAATAAATCAGGTTCGGAGTGAATTTAAGTTTTTTAACATGGTTTTATTCTCGATCTATATTAACTCACTGTTGTCACTTAATTTTAAAGGTAAAGCCACCGCTTTTGTAGATGATGTTGTATGAGTTCCCTAGATTTATTTGCTGACCTTATTTGTGATCTGGACCGTCAACGATATTGGTTCGCACAACATAATTTAGTGATAAGTCCCAAAACCAAAGTAAAGTTTTTTAGTCTTTCTTCGTATAAAATAGATGTAAATTTACATTTTCATGCTGTTCAAAATAGCTTCTTAATACGATATATTACGAAATTTTTCAATCTTAGCATATGGAATAATTTTACAATATGGAAATGTATGTTGGGGCGGCGTATACTCTAATAAATTCCAACCATTACTAAGATTGCAGAAGAATGCATTAAGAAAAATATGTCGCAAGCCCAGTAGATATTCTAGTTTTTCTTTGTTCTGTGACTTAAAAATTCTACCCGCTCGTCATCTACATATATTGCTTCGAAGTGTTATAAATGTTTGTTTAAGAGATCTGGATGTCGCAATTTCCGACTGATCTCTACTAACAACCTTCATGGTAACTCTTCTAACTTGTTATTTGTACCATATTTTCGCACCACCTCATATCGTAACTTTTACTCTATTTTGTTTGTTCGTTTATTTAATAAGCTTCCTGTGATTATCAGAACAATTACAGTATCTGGCATATTTTTGAAACGGATAAAAGATTAGCTTTTCAGTTACAATTATGCTAACTTAGAATCACTCATTTTGAGATCCTAATTTTAATTTCTATTACTGATATACTGGTCTTTTTTGTTTTTCATGCTTACTTGTATATATTTTGTTTTATGTTCCTTTCTTATTTATTTATATTTATTTTTTTATTTTTTTTGTTGGAGGTTTCTGCAACTGTTGGAGCACTCAGACACAAATACTGGTCCATTGTACTGCCAGACAGACACCTTAGATGGCGTTAGAGCTCATGTGGAGCCAAAGCCAAGCTTCTTTTTATTCACTTATGTCGTGTGTTCACACAAGTGAACGGAACCTAAAGCTTAATGCCGATTCCGAACGGCGAGAGCCGGGAAGCTTTTTCATGGCAAGTGTACAACGGGTGGTCTTGCCAGTACCCCGCCGAGCAGGGAAGCCGCGAAATAATCATTCGATGGCGTTGGTGTTATCGGGATCCGAACTCGCTCATCTTGCGTCAGCGGCCGACACAGATATATATTTATATTAAATAATATATTTATAATATAATCTTAATATTAGTAAGTTGAGCAATTCATTTTTTATATGTCACCTCCTTAACTTAATTATTAAACTACATAGTATATTTGTACTTTGCAGTGACATTCGACACTATTTTTATTCTTTGTAATTCAAATACAGAATGCCACTTTATGTTCTTCTTTATTTATTATGTTTTGTTTCCTATTGTTATATAAGAAATTAACTAATTAATTAAATAACTAATAAAAATATAATATAATACAAATACAATAATAAAAGATATCCGTGACACCGATTTTTGAAGTTGATAGAACTCGATAAAATAAACAAAACAAGTAACATTTTTTAATATATTGCTTAGTTTTTGGGATAATGAGGTTTAAAATTCATCAATTTTTATGTTTTTTCACTGGAATTTGAAAGATGAAGTGTTTGTTAGAAGTGTTGCATTCTTTTAGGTTTATCTATTCACCAGGGGAAAAATGTGTTATAAATATTGCATAATTTTTGGCTACATACCAAGTTACTTGCATCCGCATTCATTCCAGGAGTCGAGTTAGCGTGTACAGTGCGTGTAGTGTTGGGTAGGACACGCATTTTTATTGAGTTTGTATGAGGTACTCATTTGGAAGAGTGAAGTGGTACATTGTCCCACCTCATTGAAAGGTACATCTTGTCACATGTCCCATTGATAGCTTGCAATATGTACTAATGCAAAAGTCGTGAGGTGCCTCTGACTATGACAAGAATTGAAGTGGTACAAATTATTTTTTTGAGGTGTTGGGATATTTTTGTACTGGTGTATGGGACATGAGGATGTGAGGTGCTCTGACTATGACAAGAATTGAAGTGGTACAAATTATTTTTTTGAGGTGTTGGGATATTTTTGTACTGGTGTATGGGACATGAGGATGTGAGGTGCTCTGACTATGACAAGAATTGAAGTGGGAAAAATATTCTTTTTTGAGGTGTTGGGATATTTTTGTACTGGTGTATGGGACACGAGGATTTGAGGTGCTCTGACTATGACAAGAATTGAAGTGGGAAAAATATTTTTTTTGAGGTATTGGGATATTTTTGTGCTGGTGTATGGGACATGAGGATGTGTGGTGCTCTGACTATGACAAGAATTGAAGTGGGAAAAATATTCTTTTTTGAGGTGTTAGGATATTTTTGTACTGGTGTATGGGACATGAGGATGGGAGGTGCTTCTGACTATGACAAGAATTGAAGTGGGACAAATAATTTTTTTGAGGTGCTGGGACATTTTTGTAGTGGTGTATGGGACATGAGGACGTGAGGTGCCTCTGACTATGACAAGAATTGAAGTGGGACAAATAATTTTTTTGAGGTGTTGCGACATTTTTGTAGTGATGTATGGGACGTTTGTAGTGCATCTTGTATGAGTAACCCAACACTAAGTGCGTGATCAAATTATTACGGTCACCATAAAAAATAAGCTATTTTCAGAATTTAGTTCAAATAAAGGCATTAAATAACAATATTAATATACTAGTTGCCTTCTGAAAATAATTTGTGACATTATTTCCAATAGCGTTTATTTTTGTGGTAACCATCTTTCTAAATAGTGTTAGAAATTTCACAATGAATTTAATAAAATAAAAAAACGCTTGAACTTCTTTTTATATTTAGCGGCAGTTTATTCGAGCACAGCACCTTGTTCAACTCATCTCTCGACAAGAAGTGTCTCATCCCTCCACTATTTCATAATTCATCGTCCTCTATTTCATCATTATCTTTGTTTCTCATCTCCTGTGCAGTTGAGTTGTTGTGACCAATTGCGGCTCCATTCAAAAAATATGTTTATCTGTGTCTGTACATGCACTAAGGGGTTGATTGTAGCGGCACTTGTTGCCATGAGTGGCAGTAAATGTCAGTGTTACTAGACGATCCATCCATGCATCCATGATCATTTTCCTGGGCGTACCAAATAGCGATAAAACATGTTGCAGCTTTTCTTAAGTTTCAGCGGTGGTAACAGTCTTCATAGATGTTAAAATACAATATTTCGTGAAGGCATCAATTATGACCAGAACATGTTTGTAAGCATCGGTTGATATTGGTAACGGGCCCAGACAATCCATGTGCATGATGTGAAATGGCTGTGTTGGCTTTTCTACTGGATTAATGTAGGTCTGCAAAGGACCAGTCCTAGTTTTTTTCACTGCACAAATTACGCAATGCCTAAGATAGTTCTTGATGAAGTTCCTCATTCGAGGAAACCAAAAGTGTTCGGTAATTGACGCATAAGTTTTATCAGCACCGACATGACACTGCTCATCATGGAAAATTCGGAGAAAACCTAAACGACGTTGTTTAGGAACAAACCATTGCAAATTGATGGTTCTATCTGGGTTAACTTGCTTGTGGTATAGCATTTCGTCCTTTTTCACGTATTGCTTATCATCAAAGCCGCCTGTTCTAAGTTTTTTCAACAGGTTTTGTACCTCTTCGTTTCCTTTTTGCTCTATGTATTCCCAATCATTATGTCGGATTCGTCGAATAAAGTTAACCGGATTCCGGCTTAAATAATCTACATGTGGCAAGCTACTTCCCTTTCGGTATACTATCTCAAAATTAAAATCTTGTAAATAAATCCACCATCGTGCAATCCGCGGAATGAGATCCTTTTTGGTAGCTGATGACTTAACGGCATTACAGTCTGTAACGAGCGTGAATCTAATACCAAGCAAGTATACACGAAAGTGCCTTGTACAATTGCTAATGTCTCGAGCTCGTATGAGTGATATTTTGCTTCTGCTACAGTAGTTCTTTTACTAAAATAAGCTACCACTTTTGACACCAAATTATGCTTCTGGATTAAGACAGCTCCATAACAAATGCTACTTGCATCTGTGTGCAGTTCGATAGGTAACTCCGGGTTAAAAATAGCTAGAAGTGGCCTGGATGTTAGGTGCTCAATCAAATATTGTCTTGCCTTTTCTTGCTCTTCATTCCACTCGAAGGTTATCTTTTGTTTGGTCAACTTCGTTATAGACGCTGTTCGAAGGGCAAACTCAGGAACAAACTTTCTGAAGTATCCCGCCAATTCCATCAATTGTCGAACTTGTTTGACGTTTTTAGGAACAGGCGACTTAATTAAAGCCTGAATTTTTTCCTTACCTGGTCGAACGCCTTCACTAGATATTTCTCTACCAAGGTATTCTAAACTAGATTGGAGGAAACGGCACTTTCTAATGTTTAAAGAGAATCCGGCGGAACTTAATGCATTGAGCACCTGTCGCAGATAATCGAGCCTTTCTTCAAAAGTAAAACTGGGAATTAGAATCATCCAAGTAAACTAAGGCGATCGTATCTTTCAATGGTCCCAAAGCAAGGTTGATGGATCTCTGGAAGATGGCAGGAGCATTAGAAAGCCCAAAAGGCATCCTCAAAAACTCAAAATGGCCATCGGGTGTGACAAAAGCAGTTTTGCGGATGGATTCTTCGTGAATAGGTATTTGGTGAAATCCCGTGCCATGTCTACGGATGTAAAGAATCTCTCTTTACCTAATCTATCAAGCTGATCCTCAATTAATGGAAGTGGATACCGATCTTTAATTGTATTGCGATTAAGCTCCCGAAAATCAACGCACATCCTGTAAGAGCCATCTTTCTTCTTAACGAGGATAATTGGACTTGCAAATGGAGATTCACTAACTCGAATAATCTTGTTGGTAATAAGGTCGGACGTTATTTTGCGAACAGCTGCTCTCTCTTCAGCAGCTAATCTGTAAGGTGAGCGGTTGACAATGGCATCCCTTTCCAGTTTTATCTTGAGGCTAATATTATTTACTGCACCTACTTTATTCCCACTTGTTATCATATCATGAATATTTCTCAAAAGATCTTGTAACGGGCTCCGAAATTCAGAAGGAACCAAAATCTCCGACATATTGGAATAGACGTTATCAGAAATTCTGTTAATTCCAGGAAGCTGTCGGCGAACAACGAGCGAACCCGTATGACCGGTTATAGTGGCCAAACTGTGGTCTTCAAACAAATTACGTCCGATAAAAACGTCATAGTCAAGACATCCGTCTGGAACAATTACATATGTTACAGCAGTTTCGATGTTCGAGATTCTTGTACGCCCTTCAAATTTTGTTGTAGCTTCAATGGTTACATTAGCTATCCCCTCAGCATAACATTGCACGCGACAAGTTTTTCTTGCAATAAGTACTGGAATTTTTTTTGACATGAGAGGTAGATCTGCTCCAGTATCAATCAATGCCCAAAATCGATGACCCTCAATAACAACTTGAGTGGCGCCCGAAGATTTACCCGAACTACAAAAATTTATATTGCGCCGTTTCTCTATAGCTGACTTTGTAAAGCAATTAGAAGTATCATGACCCAGCTTGGCACAAAAAGAACAAATGATTTGGTTTCGATAGTATTGCTGGTTTTGTCGAGGTGCTGTGCATCTTTCCCATCACCCAACTTCCTTTTTAACACTGACCGATCAATACTTGGCTCACAAACATTTTTATTACATGGCTTTGGGAAGCAAGACAAGAGGACTAATAGTTCTGGAATAGTTTTGCAGTTAGCTTTCATAACTGTATTACGGACTTTAAACTCAGCTATGCCATGTATAATTAACTCTATTAAATCACCCTCACTCTAATTCGCTCGCAGATTTTTTAGCATAGACAATTTCTTGCGGACATATGTTTCATAGGTGTTAACACTGGAGCTTCTAAATCGTGACGCCTCCTCTAGAAGGCGACCCAGATTTCTCTTTGGCAGAAATGCTTCCTCAAAATCTTTTTGAAAACTACCCCAGTCTCTGATCTCGGGGTTCCAACGTTCATACCACCGTTTTGCGTCACCAACTTCTACCAACCCGAGCCAAAGTTTGCAAATCGGACCAACCTACTTCTTTTCTAATTTCTTCAACCTGACTCAAACATTTAGTGGATTCATTTACTTCAGGCCTGAAAAAATGAAGATCAATTCGTTCGTCTGACCTCTGGGACTGCAAGGCCTTGATTAATTCACTCAGTATCTGCGATGATTCCCCGGCCACATCACCAGCTACAATTTTATTTGCAACACCGCGACCACGAGGCATGTCGCCAAAATAAGTTTTTTTTTTTTTTTTTAACAATAACAATAGACAGCAATTGTCTTTTTTTTTAATTTTCACTGTTCAATTGTCTAGTCCTTTTCGGCAAAAATGTACACAGCGTGTAGGGTTTCTATTTTTTTTTCACGATCCCACTTCTGATGTTAGAAATTTCACAATGAATTTAATAAAATAAAAAAACGCTTGAACTTCTTTTTATATTTAGCGGCAGTTTATTCGAGCACAGCACCTTGTTCAACTCAGCTCTCGACAAGAAGTGTCTCATCCCTCCACTATTTCATAATTTATCGTCCTCTATTTCATCACTCATCGTCCTCTATTTCATCATTATCTTTGTTTCTTGTCTCCTGTGCAGTTGAGTTGTTGTGACCGATTGCGGCTCCATTCAAAAAATATGTTTATCTGTGTCTGTACATGCACTAAGGGGTTGATTGCAGCGGCACTTGTTGCCATGAGTGGCAGTAAATGCCAGTGTTGCTAATAATAGATACCTAATTTTCTGTAGGTTATACTTTATATTTTTTTAACCGTTTTAACAGTTTTTTATCGAAATATCCAAGCCTACTGTTTCGACATCGGTATACTTGATACAAATGTGTTGTGTGAATTATTTTTATCTTAAATTTGTGTGCATTCAGATAGTGTTGGTTGTGTTTTTTCGAGTTCTTGTGGTAAGGCATTATTTTAGCAATGGGTAGACGAAAAGATCTTTCGCCGGCAAAAAATTCGTCTGTACATTGTGAATGGAACCATGTGCTAGGACCCTTACATTCAGGTCCTAAGAACAAAAATGTTGCCACAAACTACGGAATGCTCCCTAAACGGCAATTTTGTGTTTTTTGTCTTTGCCTTTTTGGAGGAAAGGGGTTTAGAGATATTGGAATGGCCAGGAAATACTTGGAAGCCTATGAAGAGGGAAATAGGTAAGGAAAAAATCACTAATAAGCAGGCTTTAATAGAACGGCTAATAGAAGTGTGGCATAGAAGTGAAACAGTAAAAAAAACAACTGCTTAAAATGCATCCAAAATATGCCACAAAGGGTAAAGGCTGTTATATCCGCCATAGGAGGTGTAACAAAATATTTTGTTTTTTTTTAAACTTAATCCGTTTAGAAAAGAAAAATAACTTTTTTAATTACATTGATTATAAGTACCTCCTTATATTTCAAGATAATATAAGGACAAAAATATTAAAAATAAAAATAATATTTGCGTTTTAATTATTAAAAAAAATAATATTTTATTTCTAGTGACCGTAATAATTTGATCACGCACTGTATTATAAAAAGAAAGAAAGAAAGACGCCGGCGTGAGAGATAACAACCCGCGTGGACAGGGCAATCCTCAGGAAGAGTAAACTTGACCCTTTCAAATCATGTAGAGCAATAATAATGTAAATAAATGAGGAATATGGACTGAATATGTCAAGCAGACTTGTGCGAAGATGTCTTGATGAAAATAAACTTTATGGGCGAGTTAGTAGAAAAAAAACTACTACCCACAAATGCCTGTAAAAACAAAGCCATCAAAATCTGGAAAAGAACACTTTTTACCGACGAAACGAAAATTAATTTGACTGGACCGGATGGGAAAACTTTTGTTCGCCGGGAAAAAAGGCAAGAATTTAACCCACAACAACGCCTACATATATGAATGTTGCGGCCTACAAATTCCTCAGAAAAAAAACTGAAATGAGTATGAAGATGTACTTCAAAACGATCCAAAAAAAAACGTTTTACTTCCTGTCGCAACAATTTAAATCAATCTTCAGTGACGTTCTTTGAATTATTGTAGTTGCCTTTCGAGGTACATACATGGCGCTCTTGCAATTATCTTTTGTTTCGTTGTCCGCATGAAGGTCACCATTTCGAACACCTTAAAGCTTAGCGTTACCACAGAAGTGTTTCTGAATACCATGGTACATTAATAGATTTAATCGGCAATAGCTTTAGCAATCCGCGGTTAAAGTAAAACCCTTCAAAGCGAGAGTACAATCGGAATCGTATTACCGAGCAAATGACAATATATATTTTAGGATTGTATTACAAGAATAATAAGATCGGCTCTTTCAAGGTTAATTCAAAGATCACTTCTGTTCCAGTTAATTTTCAATCGAACCACAGCATTGGTGAACATGTTAATAAATCTAATTCAGTCAACAACATCAATGATTTGGAAAACCAAAATAAAATATGTAATAAAATCATTCTAGAAAGTTGCGATTCGACAAAAACAGCGGATTGGGAATTTTATAATATTGAAAGGTCAATTGAAGAATCAGATTCATCTGATTTCGAATATGAGATAGACATCTTCTGAACTCGAGTAAGTTCAAAAACACATATATAAGTGTAGAGTTTGCGGGTCTGCTACTGGGTCAGATGATCGAACTTAGATATGTACAGATTTGTATGTACAGACGTGTATGTATAGATATGTATGTATAAAAAAGTTAAGTGCGATACCGCAGTACACTATAGTACTCATAAAGGTTACCTACTATGTATTCTATATTTTTTCGTACAGACCTTTGGTAAATAAGGGTTTTCGGGATCGGTGATCATGAATTTGAAGACAGATGCAAAATTCAAGATGGCGGATCCAATATGGTGGACGGATTGCGTAAAAAAGGTCAAAAATTGGATTTTGGTAAATTCCCTAATTCCCTAAAAAATTACTGAGGTTATACCTATTTTAAAGAAAGTCGATAGCAAAAACTTAAACAATTACAGGCCAATATCCCTACTTTTTATGTTTACCAAAAAAAAAATGAAAAACTAATTAAAGCTCGAGCTGCTGCGTTCTTAGAAAACAGAAAGTTCTTTAGTCAAAGCCATTTTAAGAGCTTAAAATTCCAACTTTCATTATGATGAAATTAAATAAGATGATGATTAAATTAAAGAAAATTTACTGCCGCACTCTATATAGACATAACAAAAGCGTTTGACATTGTAGAACACGAAATATTTTTAGAGAGATTAAAAAACAACGGCTTCGTGCTCAGTCGGTTTTCTTCATACCTTAATAACCGCAAACAAGTAATCAAAATTGTGAAAAACTTAGTCAAAGCGAAGATGTTCGAATTGGAGTACCTCAAGGATCAGTTCTTGGTCCCATCCTTTGGATTTGTGGATGATATTGTCTGCTATTCTAATCACTCAGTTAAGGACTTAATTGCTAACATCTGCTACGACTTAGAATATCTCAGGCATTGGTTTAGTGTTCATAAACTAGTCATTAGTGATAAGACCGAAATTATGTTTTTTAGTATATCGAGCAACTTCATTGAATTCTCCAATGTGACTTATCATATTAATAATTGCAGATAGATTTTAGGAGTACTTGTGATATAAACAACTGCTCTTCTAAATGCTTTGTTATTGAAAGAGTATCAGTTTTTAAGTAGTTGGGACTTGTAGTTGATGGCGGGCTTAATTAGGGTGCGCATGCTGCTATACTTATAAAACGTCGTCGAAACTGCAATATGGTCTGGTATGCTGGGATGGTTCTTCTTCTTTTCTTTTTTTTTCCGGCGTCATTATGGTCAGAAGTGTAGGACCATAACCTTCCCACTTAACTGCATTCCTACTGGTCCGCTTGTGGGGTCCGCCGGTTTGACCTCAGAAAGTAGCGGCAGGCTTCCCGGCTTGGGATTACTTCATCGCTGAGGCCAATCAAATGCTGGTGTTTTTGCATTTGTTTGCACCAATTGTTTTTCGGCCTGCCTTTTTTGCGTGTTGAAATTGGAACGTTGATTGATATTGCCTTTTGGACGGGGTTCAAAGGATCTCTCCTTTGAACATGGCAATACCAACTGAGTCGATCGCGCTCTATCTTTCTTGTGATGGTTTCTTTTACGTGGAGGCTTCCTCGGATCTTTGAACTTCTAATTCTGTCACGCTTTGTTACTCCCGCTGTCATGCGAAGCATCTTCATCTCAGCTGCCGTTAATTTGCTCTCATACTTTTTGTGCATTGTCCAGCATTGTGAACCGTATGTGAGCGCCGGACGTACAACTGAAGTGTAGAGCCTTCCTTTCACCTTAGGGGGCATTTTTCGATCACAGAAGATGGCGGAGTTTTCCCGCCACTTCATCCACCCTACGCTTACGCGATGGTTGATGTCGTCATCACAAGTTGCTTCTTTATTAATCATAGATCCCAGATATTTAAACTTTTCACACTTGGGAAGCACTCTTCCATTCAAGTAAATGTCTGGAATAGGCTGATGAGGGGCAGAGAACGGGCAGCACAGATACTCTGTCTTCTTTGAACTAATACGATACCCGTGTCCCTGAAAAATGTCCACCCACACATCAAGTGCTCGTTGTAGGGACGCCTGATCATCACTTATAATGGCTCCATCGTCAGCAAAGAATAGCTGGTGCACATTGGGGTCCGTCACTTTTCCTTCAAGCAAGCAATCAAGGACTGCTATAAAGAGCAGTGGGCTAAGGGCGCTCCCTTGGTGTACACCGACTTTGATTGCGAACTCTTCGGTGACTCCTGCGGTGCATCTTACTCTTGTCATTGCTCTATTGTACATGTCCATGTTCACTCGCACGTAGGTTTCTGGAACTCCTTTTTGTCTTAGCGCTACCCATAAAAGATCTCTTGGTTGCCGGTCAAAGGCCTTCTCGAAAACAACCAACACCATATGCAAGTCCTTTGACGAATCACGATGCTTTTCCATCATGACCCTTATACTTTGGATTGCATCTGTTGTTGATTTACCTGAGACAAACCCGCACTGGTCATCAGATAGTCGTATTATTTTCCGCAGTCGGCTATCTAATACCCGTTCAACGATCTTCATGGTGTGCGAAGTCAGCTTTACAGAACGGTAGTTATCACAATTTCGCGTATCACCCTTTCCTTTGTGCAAAGGAAGAAGATAGCTTTCCCTCCATTGATTAGGCATAGTGTCGCCTCTCACAAGTTTGGAGATAAGAACCATGAGCCATCTAGACCCGATGTCTCCCATCTTTTTCCAGAACTCAGAGGGTATCCCGTCCGGCCCAACAGCTTTTCTTTCTTGGAGTTTTTAACCGCGTACCGAACTTCTTCGACTGTGATGTCGGATATTTCGGCATGATTCGGGGCGGCTCTTGGAAAGTACACTCGGGGAAACTGTTCGTTCAGAAGTTCCTCGTAATACTGTCGCCATCTGTGGAGAATTTTTTCGTCTTCCACAAGGAGTTGGCCTTCAGCATTGTTAATAAACTTTGGGAAACGAATCTCCTGAGCATTTCTTCTTCTCTGGGCGGCTATCTTAAAGATATTTGCTCCTTTGTTCAAATTGCTTTGTCAAAGCTCCTGGGTAGCCTGGTTCCTGTCAGACGCGGAAGACGATATTTCTTCCAACTCCTGACAGAGGCCTTCCATGCTTTTCGCTTTGAATTCGGCGCACTTTTTCTTCGCGATACCTTTGCAATATCTATATACCTTTTCACGGCGAGCTTTTTCCTCTCTATTAGTAGAAGAGCTTGGAAAGCTATTTTCTTTTCGTGTATCACTGCTTTGGCTTCGTCTGTCCACCACCAGGTTTCTTTTGCGTGTTGGCAGGGGCCTTTAGATGTTCCGAGCAGTGATTTGGCTTTCTCCAGGCCAGATTGTTGTAGGGAATCCCACATGTCTTGTGCTCTGCACTCCTCATTACCGACCTCATCGATAATGGAAAAGAGGTAGTTTTTCATGCTGGTAATAAAAGCTTCGCCTTTTCTTTTATCCAGCTTATACCACTTGATTCTCTCAGACACCTTCGTTTGCTGCTTTGACTTCTTACTCGCCTCCATAAAAAATTCAGTCAGGAGGAGACGGTGTTGAGGGGCGATCGCGTCTCCCAGGATCACTTTGCAATCTTTAACTCGTGGCTTCATGAAACTGGATACCAAATGATAGTCTATTTGAGTTTCATTTCCGCCGCTGCTATAAGTGATCAGGTGCCGGCTTTGTTTGACGAACATGGTATTTAGCACTATAAGACCGTACGACTTGCACATGTTTAGGATATCTTCACCTGAAGAGTTCCTGGTGCCGTATCCCAGCCCTCCGTGTTAGTCTTCATAGTCTTCGCTTGTCTTCCCGACATGTCCGTTTAAATCTCCCCAAACAAACAAAATCTCTTCCT
Organism: Merodon equestris; assembly: GCA_958301585.1. Classification (NCBI taxonomy): domain Eukaryota; kingdom Metazoa; phylum Arthropoda; class Insecta; order Diptera; family Syrphidae; genus Merodon; species Merodon equestris. Next base: position 53,005,675 of record OY284417.1, on the reverse strand, counting down.
TTGGGATGATTTTGACAAGGTTGTGGAAATCTAGCCAGAATGCATCTTTTTCTTTTTGTTCGCATCCTACTTGACTGGCATATGCGCTTACGATGTTCCACACCTCACCATGCATTACCAATTTGAGAGCCATCAAACGGTCACTGGACTTTGAAATGGTTAAGACGTTGCCAAGTAGCTCTGCCGCAAGGATGATGGCGATTCCGTTTTTTCCTTGTTCCAATCCATAAAACATCTTGTAGGCTTTTGTTTTAACGTCCAAGAAACGTGTCCGATTACCGGTGTTTCGCCATTTCGTCTCTTGTACGCACAGGATGTCTACTCGCCTTCGAAAAATCATTTCTTCAGGCTCATAGCTGCGACCACTCATGCTTCCAAAGTGTGGCTTACGCCGTTGCATTACTTTGCTATCCCCCCGAAATTCTATAGCTCTGACCCGAGCATTGCTGCTCGTCCCAGGATCACGACCATTAGTAGTGCCTGGCGGGGTAGTGCTTTCCTTTTAGCGTTCTTTTCCATAATGCTACGGTTTGACCGTTTTCTTTCTTCTCCACCTTTTTTTGACACGGGCATGCTCCAGATTTTTTTTTTTTTTTGTTTGATCTTACTCTTATAACACCGGTGATCTCCAGTCTTGTCAACCCACTGATTTGCATGCACACTTGTGGGGCAGTTCAATGGTGGTATATGTGTCCCTAGGCTCACCTTGGGGTTTTCTAAATTGTCTAGATGTGAGAGGTATAGCTGCAGGGATATTCTTAACCCGTTCCTGCACAGGTATGCTGGGATGGTACTCATAGGAATAAAAATCAACCATTGATTGTTGTCCAGAAACATATTATTAGAATTATGTGGAGAGAGGCACGTATGGAAAACAGCTTTTCACTCTTTTTTAACTCAAAGATACTTCCTCTTAAGCACCTTTACTTCTATAAAGTTTTAATTTTTTTTTTTTAAAGTAGTTCCACTGTACATGGACTTCGTGCATCGATTTTAATCTGGCCGCTCACCACCATCTCACAACACAACTTTTCAATAAATTATCACTTGTATTAAGGTGTACTACTAATTTCCATCTTTTTAATAGAGTTATTAAAAACTGGCTTTTTAATTTTAACTTAAATGAAATAAACAGCTTGCTTAGCGTGGTATCTTAGAAATTATTTTGTGATGCGAAGTTTGCCTTGAAATGTTGATAACTGTACCTCCAATGTGTCTTATCGTAAGCACAATTACCCCACCAGTGGCGTAGCTAGCATGGGTGGCACCTGGGGCGGCAATTATGGTGTTACCCCCAGAATGAAAAACAGTAAAATAAATGAAATTCCGCTATTCCATGTATTATGACTTTTTTATTTAAATTCAAATAAAAAATGAAAAAAAAAGGAGAACAAAAATGTATACACATTATAGGCATAAAAAAAAGCAGAATAAAAATTAATATACATATACACATTGTATAAAAAAAAACAGAATAAACATTTATATAATATACACATTATAATACTTGTAGAAACTTAAAACGTCTTCTTCCTAGCTTTTACAGCAGAAAATTCGTTGATAGCGTCATCAAAATTTATTTGCTGGGTCGCCTCATGTTCAATAGTTAAAATTCCCAGATTGTTGAGCCTCTTTTCCGTTATTGTTGCCCGCAAGTAGTTTTTAATTAATTTTAACTTACTAAAACTCCTTTCACATGATGCAACTGACACACATATTGTCATAAACATTTTTAATGCGACAATGAGATTCGGAAGAGATTCTGCAAAGTCCCATTCAACGATAAATTTCATAAAGTCTAAAGATAACCAATTAGATGTTGGCACTTTAGACGCTTTCAAATGACTTCTCAACCTTGGTATCTCTGAGAGAAGTTCTGACTCTGACACCTCATCATAAACACTAGCAAATTTTGAAACAGCTATTTTCAAATCATCAATATTTGCTAAAAGCAAAGTATTCGCCTGTACAACTTCAAACAATGAAGCCACCTCCTTAATAGACTCTGTTCTTGTTCGGAGTTCAGTGATGAATCGATCAAGGCACTCGAACATGTCTTTCCGTAGTTCAGCGCGTAGTGAAGGTCCTGCATCGGTTGCCAACTCACCAGCCATTCGCTTTTTACGACGAATTCTTCTGTCTGTTGGAATGTCGTATTTCTCCGATGTTTTCATACCAAGGTTAATTGCGTCTTCTACGATTTTCGCCCGATTTTCTTCAACGTAAATGCGAAGGGCTTCTATTTTTTTAGCCAAGTGATCAACACCTAATCCCTTAGCTTGTAGTGCAATCTGAGTACAATTTATTTCTTTAAGGACATTATTCCAAAAGAAGAGAAAAGAAAGAAATGCGAAATCAGAGATTGCAGATTTTAGGTTCTGTGCAGTTCTACATTTGCTCTCGCATCACACAACTCTTCAACTGCAGCTAAGATTTCATCAAAATTTTCGGCCAAAACTTTCACTGCAGCATAATGAGCACTCCAACGCGTTGTTGAAAGTCAGTCTTTTCACGGTTGATTTGCTGTGCTTAAGAAGCACTTCCCAGCGATGAGTGGAAGCAGAAAAAAATGTAAAAGTTGTCTCTACTGTTCCAAAAAATGTTACACAAGATATATTTTGAGCAAATGAATGTTGGCCACATAAATTAATTGAAAGTTATAATATAATATTATAAAGAAAATTGCTTTGTTGTTTTTTTCTTTAATAATAGCTTGCACTCCCCCATGTACACCGCTCATAACAGCTGCATTATCATAACCCTGAGAACGACACATCATAATATCTAAACCGTCGTTTTCAAGATTCTTAAGAATTTCTTCACTTAAATCCGCATCTTTTTTTCCATGTAAAGTAAAAAATCCCAGGAATGCTTCTTTGATTTCTACTTTTCTATTATCAATTTTAACATAACGGATCACTTCAGACATCTGATCAATATGTGAAATATCAGGTGTACTATCAAACATAATTCCAAAATATTTAGCTGATTTGATTTCATTGACAATTCTGCATTTGACTTGCTTCGCTAAGATATTAATGAATTCGTTTTGTATTTATGGCGATAAATATGAGACTTTTTGTGATTTTCCTTGCTCCATATTCAAGATGTGCTCTTTCAACACAACGTCGTACTTTGACATAAGACTGACTAGTTCTAAGAAATTACCTTTATTTGAAGAGTCTTGTCCTTCATCATGCTAAGTTTTGTTTAGCCAGAAACAATGTTATGTCTAATAATCTAGATAAAAGGTGCCTCCACTTCTGTTTTTCAGCATCCATTAATTGCAAGACTGAGTCATCTATTGTTTTATGTAATTTTAAACCCATTTCAAAAGTTTTCCACTTCTCAAAATTTTCTGTGTTCATTTGAAGTCTCATGATCCGGTACTTTGGGGTTCAGTTTCCACCATTTCTGAAATCCATTCATGAATGCTGTTTTTGTATCAACATTATTGGTGGCAGCAAATAAACGACAGCAAAAGCAGTACAGGCTATTAGTTATAGGAGAATATACCATCCATGATCGCAGAATCTTGTCCCCGTTAGGCAAAACTTTGTAAAACCATTCTTCTGTAAGATGACGAACATAACCTTTTATTTTTACCCCTGGTCTGGATACAGTGGTGAATGGTCCCTCCCGGTTTTGGAAATGTTCAAATCCTTTTTTGATGATTTCAATTCGAACTTTATCAGGAACGGGTATACTCCAATGTGAGATATCTTTCATGTTCTGAAGTTCATCCGTGTAGGAATCCTCTTCAATACTTGATTCGTAGTCAGTACTATTGCTGTCATTTTGAGTATTTTCGTTTGATTCGACTTCTTGAATTTTCAACACTGATTCTGTTGCTTGGCTGTTGCTTTCTGTAGATGAGCTTGTATTTTCGGAATCATTCTCTTGATCAACGTGACTGTCATTTGCTTTTGACGAACTTTGGCTGTCGTCCATTTATTTAACATATTTGAAAATGGATCCAGACATGCTCCGCAGAACGTTCATTTTAGCCTGTTTGGATTTTCTCTGCTGAGCACCACTCTTTCTTTTTGTTATATGAACTCCTCGAGGCATATTTCTCTTGTTTTGTACGCGTATTCTCAAAAATATATTGACCATGTAGGTATGCTTCGTCGATGTATTCTAAATATTTTTATATAAATATATACTTATTTAAATTAGAGTGGTCGTTAAAAAAAACTTCACTGTAGATGGGCATAAATCAGGTCCAAATAATTAAAAACTTATTCTATATTTTATTCATATTTGTACATATATTCATCCCTTTTTATACCCTGTAAACGATGCCTTAGGTTATTATGATATCTTATTCAAATAAAAATGTATTCAATAACAATAATTATAGTAATAACATAGTAAAAATAGTGAATAATGTTTAAATAATTTGGATCTGATTAATCCCATCCAAACATAGAAATCTAATTAAAACAAAAAGGCTAACCTAATAACGATAGTGTACATTCATTACATACATTCATAAATGTTAACTACTAATACAATTAATTATTTATTTCAAACAATAGATACATTATTAAATTTAGTTATATGTGTTTCCGACAAAAACAAAAAATAAATTTAAGCTTATTTTATAAAAATCTTGATCTATGCAATGAACTTACCTCGTTTTTTACAATATAAATTTTTCTTAATATATTTTCTTTACCAGCTATTTCAATTTTTACAAGACATTATTTAAATAAAATATCTTAAAGTGAACCACAACTCACGAATGATTATACGAAATGACACAGGCAACCTCAGGGCCCACGAATATAAGAACTTCAATAACAAATGCAAAACAATGTGCACGTGCACTAAAAACACAAAATAATAAAAAGAACTCCAAGAGCTAGATGATAGAAATCGCATTAAAAAAAACAGATCTTAACAACCAACCAAATAGAGCAAAAAAAAAAAAACAAGTAAGTCAATCGTTGATGGCGACCGACGCGACGGGACGATGGAAAGGATTTAAAAAAAAAACAAATAAGAGCATGCTTTTCACAACCGCAGTGCAAAGTTCGGGGAAAAATAGCGGTTTCTCTTGCCTACCAAAAACACTACCTATTGCAGCCGCGATTCACAACATCTTCATGATATCATATCCTCATATGTATATGTGACCGCGTCCGAGAAAAGGGACCTAGTGTGTCAAAAAAGGTGTTTTGAGTTAAAAGTGGATTCTGGTACTTAAAAATGTACTTAAAAGTACATGAAATGGGTTAGATTCATGACAAAAATTTATTTATACTATCGCTTCTCTCGCTTGAAAGAACATTCACAGCATGCTTTTCACAACCGCAGTGTAAAGTTCGGGGAAAAATAATCGTATCTAAGAACGATCCGAGAATTACTTTTCTTGTCGACACACTTGCGTGTGGGACCAACCAAATAAAGCAAAAACAAAAAACGAGTAAGTCAATCGTTGAGGGCGACACGTCGATGGACTTTATTTACAAAAGAAAAAAACTGGTAGGTAGGCAGGTTAGGTACAATGTCGCATTTTTTTTTAATACTCCGCGATCTATAAGGCCATAGTATATATACTCCTTGGTAGTTTTGTTATACCCCCAAATGGGTGACACCCGGGGCGGTCCGCCCCCCCCCCCCCGGCCCCCCATTTACTACGCCACTGTACCCCACTATAATTACCACTATTATATTTACTACTTAATCTTTATTCTTTTTGAGATGATATAGTCGACAGTAGTTCCTCGAACTACAGACTGTATCTATGTACTTATTCTTCATTAATTAAAGTTTTCAAATAATGAAAAACACTTAATATATCTTCTTATATAAAATTTCTGTTTTTCTCATAAGTAAATTAAAAGGCTATGTAAATATTAAGTATCACATATATTATGTACATATCTTTTAATTGAAGTGAAGAATAAAAAGTCGCTAAGTATGTTGCATCTCCGAAAGAGGATTCATTCGAAAAGCTTTGGAGTTTGTCGTTGACAGCCGTCGTGCGTGTTCACAAACGAGAAGAAAAAGAAAAAAACAAAACAGAAAGAAAGAAAAAAGAACATAAGTGGAATGTAGTGGGGGCGCGAACAAAAAAATTAAAAATTAATAAGTGCGGGAACAGCTCGTCGGCAGCAGCGCTGAGCTAATACTCCTTCCTGTTCTCCTTCCCTCTCGTGACCAGTGTTAGCACTTAGCACCCACCCTGATTCAGTGCTAACATAACCGGCGAATAGAGGGTCGTGTGTGTTTCTCTTTGTTGGTGGAGCAAATCTTACTATTGTTAGGGCACTACACCTGCGGTGGTTTTTTTTTTTTTGCTTAGTGGCTGTTGGGTTTTTATATGTTTTGTGGGTTGTACTGATGAGGGATTTCGGTGGGCAGTATTGTAACATTCGTGGGTTACTGAAGGATTTCTTTGCCACATATGACCACGCTTCCCTCCATTACCCACTCTCTTGGTACTATGTGGAACAGAGGTCGATGAAAAATTGGATCCCTCGAATTTCAGTCTTCCTGGAAATAGCTTAGTGCTATTATTATTCGTACTTCATCGCGGTTTCGCCGTTTACGTCCGTAGTGATATCGATTACCAACTTGCACCATAATAGGTGTATTTTATTATGCCACGTGATCCGATCTGGATCATGGACATAATAAAACAGTACAGATGCACGGATAGCACCCTTGACATTTCGTTTTGTTCAGTTCTGTCAAAGATCTGACATTTGAAAACAAAATTTAATTGTGGAATTGCCATATCAATATACAAACTTGATGCGATTGATTAAAACATTGATGATAATAATTTTTATCAATATACTAATATGGGGCTAATATTTCCTCAATTCACTCAAGCGTTTTAGAAATGTAAGTTAAGACACACATTTTATAGCATTATGAGTACAATTACTTTATACGGAAGGTAAAATTAATAAAATTCACCTTCTGTAAGCACTCCATTCACTACTATTTTCTTTATAAAAGCCACAACTTAGACAGGAATGCAACATTTGATGCATTCAATGCACTGTCTGTTTCCATCCAAAGAATTGTTTCCATGTTCTCTCGCAATGAAATCGTCTTAGCGGGCGAAGTGAGTATACACTTCTTGGTGGCTTCGACATTCTGGACAGACAACACCCGAGGAAAGATACACATTGTTGAAAATTTTCCCAAGTTAAATCAATTAATTCAACTTGTGAATGAGCCTTCGTGTATCCTCGATGTTGTTGGTCATACCGCCAATACACTGGACATTTTTCTTACCTCTCAGCCTTACAAATACACGGCTGATATATTGTCGCCTCTAGGCTCGTCGACAAATGCATGATATTAGCTAAATTCTCGAACTCCAACCCCCTAGTTAAAGAAAAACCTCCTAAAGGCACAGTATGGTTGTACGAGGAAGCTAACTGGTGCGGCCTTAACAACTTCTTCCGAATCGTTAACTGGTAGTTGTGCTTCTTCCACAACGACGTGAACGCCGCAGCTGACATTATCGCAAATATTCTCCGAATTAGCATGGCAAATTTTATTCTTAATAGGATTAAAAGCACCAGGTCAAAGGATAAAACGTGGTTTGACTTAAGCCGCAAAGAGGATATTGGGCTGAGGTAGTTGAGCTTTGGGACCTATTAGGAAAACAGTGAACAAAGAATGAGCCAAAAAAGACTGCAACACCGACAGGTTAAATTCCAAACCGACCAAAAATTGAGGCGTAAAATCCTTCAATGTCCCAAAGGTAGCAAAAGTTTCTGGTCGTTTGTAAAAAACATAAAAAACTCTACTGCATCATCTCTATCAACGCTTATCCACAATGACATTCCAGCTGTCACCCCCTTAGACAAAGCTAACGTACTTGCTGTCCACTTCGCAGCCAGTTCACAGCTTCCAGATGAACGTCGTCTGCCACTGTACTAGAGTGCTTCAATTCCACCATGGGACAAATCCACTTCCACACGCGTACAGTCACAAGGATTCTCAAAGACCTCGACATACACAAACTCGCTGGTCTAGAAGGTATTGCCCTAATAAAAATTGCCTAATAAAAAATGAAGGAGAAAAAGAACAACATTTCTTCAAACATGTTTGATGTTCGAGGCAGCAGCAGCTTTAACAACAAAGCGGCAATAAAATTTACATCAACCAGGTATACGAGATCTTTATTAAAAATTGTTACCGAACTTAAACATAAAAATGAATGTAAGTTCGTATGGGTTAGACTCAACTGTTTGTATTAGGAAAAAAGAGGGAGATAAAGTTATTAAGATTAAATCTTTTGAGGACATTCATAAATTTAAATCAAATTAAATATTTTATTTCTTTTTAGATTATGAGTAATAATATTAATTTATCCACATGTTCTCAAAATGATTTAAATAATAATGCTAGTTTTTCCTCTTCTTATACTGATGATGTAAATTGTTTTTGTATAGAGCATCAAAATAATGAACAAAAATCTGTTTTTTCTGTTATCCACCAAAACATTCGCAGCATGCGTACTAATTTTAATACTTTTCTCTCTCATCTCACACCCCTAGTTCATTTACCAGACTTAATTTTTTTAACAGAAATTTGGATCTTTGAGGAAGAAAAGAATTCTTATGATGTTATTCCAAATTATACATTTGAAGCGGCTTGTAATGAAACTTCTGCGGCTGGTGGTGTCGCCGTATATTATAGTGCTAATGTAATTAATTGTGAAATTAAAAAATACAAATATGAAAGTTCAGACATTATAACTGTAAGTTGCCAAATTTCTGGTGTAAAATATTGTTTCATCTGTGTTTACAGGCTGCATAAGTGATCAGTAGGATGTTTTTTGGATGAAATATCGGGATTTTTGGGTAGCCTAAAATGAAAAAATGTAATTCTGTTGGGTGATTTTAATCTTAACATTTTATGTGATACAACTGATGTTGATAATTACTTAGCTGTGCTATCATCCTTTGGTTTTGAGTCCGTGATAAATGAGCCAACTAGGTTTAACTCTTGTTTAGATCATGTTTTTATAAGATTTCATAGAAACAATCCAGTTGATTATAAAACAATGATCCAAGACTTAATGATAACTGATCATTGTTTAATTGGAATTCAACTCAGTTGTTGTCAATATAGAACAAATAATATTGAAAAAATTAAATTCCAAAAAATTGATTTTGCCGTCCTAAGATCAAGTTTAAATACAGAGTTTTGGGATGAGGTCTACTCTGCAGCCGATCCGTCAGTTGCATTCGATTTGTTTTTAAACAAATTACAATATCATATTGATAATTGTAGCCAACAATACAATAGATGACTCCATCTTTACTTAAAAAAATCAAAAAGAAAAATAAGCTTTCCTTTATTATCAAGAGACATCCAAGTAACCAGAGATTAAAGAAATATTATGAAAAGTTTTGTAAAGACGTCAAATATGAAATTCCACTTTGTAAAAATTCATATTTCAGTAATAAATTAGTGAGAAACATCGGCAACTCTAAAAAAGTGTGGGGGGTTGTTAATGATATACTTAATAAAAATAAGCCTCAGTCAGACATTTTTATTGAAAACAATAATCAAATTGTAACTAAACCGTTGGACGTAGCTAATTTGTTTAATAATTTTTTTGTAAATATCGTTTCAAGTCATGGTGTTTCCAATGTAGTTAATCCTTCACTTCTCTGTCAGTCATATTTAGTACATGACAATATTCAATCGGACAGTTTTTACTTTGAAGATTTTTCTGCGCTTGAAATTTCTAAAATTATTGTATTACTGAAAACTTCAAACTCGTCATCTATTGACAATATTTCAAGTTTCGTATTGAAACAAATTGCATTTCATGTTTCTGATGTCCTTTGTTATATTTTTAACTATTGTGTGCATGAAGGAGTTTTTCCTGAAAGTCTGAAAACTGCAGTAGTATTACCGCTGCATAAAAAAGGTGATAAAGTGTCACTAAATAATTTTCGTCCTATTTCTATTTTATCTGTTTTTTCAAAAGTTTTCGAAAAGGGAATAAAATCTAGAATGTTATCATTTTTAGAAAGCACTCATTTCTTAAGCGATTGTCAGTTTGGGTTTAGATGTGGCAAATCGACTGAAAGTGCCCTTTTGAAATTAACTGGCGATATATACATATAATAGTTTAAATACTTCTCAGATACCATCTACATTATTTATTGATATAAGTAAAGCCTTTGATATAGTTAATCACAGTTTGCTACTTGATAAACTTTATAAAGCCGGTTTTAGAGGCTCCATTCATAAATGGTTTAATTGCTATCTGTCAAACCGCAGTCAAGTTGTCAAAATTAGTAATGCTTACAGTTCTAAAAGCTTCTTAAGCATGGGTGTTCCTCAAGGATCAGTATTGGGCCCTATCTTTTTTTTTAAATTTACGTCAACTCGTTGTTTTTACAACCCTTTAAAGGCAAAATCACTGCCTTTGCTGATGATACATTTCTTTTCTATTCGAACAATAATTTAATTTACAGCTTTGCAGATGTAAATTATGACCTAGATATAATAAGAAGATGGTTCAATTATCATAGACTAATAATTAGCAACAAAACGAAGTTTATGATATTTAATATCAAAGGCAAAGTTTTCAGTGAACTTCCTTTATACTATCATTCACCAGCGTGTAATCGATTTATTTTGGGAGACATGATATTCAACAATCATGTAGCAGATTGCCATGAAAATTGCTTTTTGATTGAGCACGTTGAAAGTTTTAAATATTTATGTGTTATACTGGACCAAAAACTTTGTTGGAAAAACCATTCAATATATTTGAAACAGCATCTGAACGGGGTTATAAAACAAATATACCATCTTAGTATGTACTGCAATCTAACGGTTTTAAAATTAGTTTACAATGGTATATTTAAATCCAAACTGGAGTATGGAATTTCTTGCTGGGGAGGTACTTATTTCAATAAAATATTGTAGAACCTTTCTTGATAAAGCAAAAGCATGCAATGAGGATCATTTTGAAAACTAATCGTAGGACACCCAGTTTTGATCTATTCAAATATCTCGAATTTCTTCCCTTAAGGCACCTTTATTGTTATAAAGTTTTAAAATTATTTTTTTGTGATTCCGGATACTATGTAGCTAGAGTGCAAGACAACTATAGTTTGCGAATCAACACCCGAATTTCGTAACTGTACCCACCATCAAAAAACCCCATTTTTCTCATTGTTATTATGTTACTGCTCCGCGATTGTTTAATAGATTACCAGAGTACCTTAGGTGTGAGAGAGTGAAAACAGTATTCCTAAAGGCAGTCAAAAAATGGCTTTTTTCATTCAACCATTCTGAAATTTATGCTTTATTAAGTCCAATGATGTAACCTAAAATTTATGTAAATATTTATAATTTAATCTTTTAATTTCTTAATTTCCATTTAAGTCTTCTATTTCTTCCCCATCAATAGAACTATTTATCTATTTGTAGTAGAATTTGTTAAGTACTTTCGTCACTGTCTTGCTTTAGACAAAAAGATTGTATTCAGCTATTTTGTTCAATACTTTGCAACGTATTTTATTTGTAATAATTATTGTGAAATAATTGAAATAATTAATTATAACGTTGTAGATATTGTTACGAAATAAAAAAAAAAAAAAAAATATGTAGTTCTGAAGAAGTATTCTTCTGCGCTGGTAAAACCATTGCGTAAGCCTTTCTTTGCCTTTCCTACTCTTCCGGGTTTTTTCCGATTAGGTGGAAAACATAATTTGTCCTGCCTATACTCAAAAAAGGCGTATCTTCTTCTCTCTCCAACTACCGATCCATTGCACTAGCTACTCCTCTTTATGAAATATCTTGAATCACGGAATCTTCTCAATTACCGACAGTATGATTTCCGTAGCAACAGATCCACTGGTGATTTGACAGCATAGCTCACCGAAAAGTGGAATCGCTCGCTTCACCAAGCAGGTGAAGGCAAAATAGTTGCACTGGATATTTCAAAAGCATTTGACAGGGTTCGGCATGAAGTCCTTTTGTCGAAAATGCGTGCTTACGGGATCGATAACCCTCTTCTTCAATGGATTAGAAATTATCTTTCGAATCGTTCAATTCAAGTTGTTTTGGAAGGATTCAAATCCGACATCCATTTCTTAAATGCTTCAGGGTCTACTTTGTCTCCTCTCTTTCTCATTTTTATAAATAATCTCTTGTCTGTCAATTCTAATCCAATCACTCCTCCGCTCTTCGGGCGGCTTGTCGTGGCGGAGAGGCTTAAGAGGGCAATGACCGCTATCTAAAACCCGGAGAATTTTGAGTTGACATGGATGAATCGACAACCAAATGGATGGTAATACTCCAGGCACTCGCAATAGCGGAAATTAACCAACGATCTCCGTGATCGCGGCTGGGGCAAGGATTCTGGAGGCCCGAGCCTTCCTACCCGGAACGACACCGACTCCTGCGGCTCATTGTCCGATCACCTGGTTGGACTGAACATGAGTGCTGCAACCAACAGAACGAGCCCCAAAATTGGGACGTACTGCAGATTGCACTGCTAAGTGCCAAAAAAGAAGGAGAAAGAGGCGTGCCCGAAAATCGTGCAAAGAGGCTGGCACAGCCGAAGGCACAGAAGATGAAAGCGAACCTCTGGGAAAAGGCTGCTGCAGGAGGCACAATCATGCAAGCACTTTCGGCAAACGGCCTCAAACTTACTCCTCTTATTGGTGACGATCAAATCCCCAATAAGAGCATGCCAGGTTCCCAAACTGACGGAGGTGTCAGCTGGAGGTGTTCGGTGTCCTGTTATAGCCGGCGCTACCGTCGAAAAAGGCGGTGATGTTGACAGACAAACTCTGATCACAGAAGGCAAAATAATTTTGGATGCCAAAAACCTCAAGCTGGCAGAGCTGTTCCAAAGCGGCGTCGGAAGGGAGCAGGAGTTCGAACCGAAAAAGGTAAGAGCGCAAACGGAAGACGGCCGACGGGGACAACCTTGGTGTCTCCCCTGTGGCGGTGGACAATCGGAGTCCGAAGGTAGATGCGGCGATCAACAAAGATCAAAGCAAAAATCTGAAGATGGAGAGGTCCATAGACTGCTCATCGGAGGCGGGCACTTCACTTCCCCAATAAAGGAGATACAAGTGACCGTAAAGAGTAGAGGCAAGCACCTCTCCTACAAAGAGGCAGTCATCTCCTCTGAAACGGTTGGGACAAAGAAAGCTGGCAGTGACAGGAGAATGACAAGTGCAGATTGCCAACACTGCGAGGATTTTCAACTGGAGCTAGCTTCAGCAACAGGCTTCTGCTGGATTCCGGGGAAACCTGGAAACATGCTTAAATTGCTGACGCGACAATGTGCGCAGAACCCGGGCCTGGACTGTCTATTCCTACACAGAGAGTAAGGTTCCTGAAAAAAGACGGCTTCACTCTGGTTGTTGGATTGGACAACGGCTCTGTCGAGACCCTGAAATCCGCGTACGAGTCACGTCACGTCCATTTTGATGACAGTTAATCGAAGGATGGAACGTGCTCCGTGCTCCATTACAAGGCTGCTACCGCCCTTCTCAGTAGCAAAATTGCATGCAGTAGAGTACAAATCATCACATTGTATCCATTCAGGAACCATGTGGAATAAGCTCCTATGTGGTCTTGGTGGTATATGTGATGCTACGATTCTTTATGATGAGCGATATGAAACTCCTAAGGTCTGCCTCATCATATTGAACACGCTATCGGCAACCAAACTTGGTCAATTCTATGGACAAAATCTGGCGGCCACCTAAGGCGGTATCTGAACTCGTAGAGTACTGTGAAGCCAGAAGGATTGGACTCATCATCTGTTGCGATGCTAACGCTCAGAATACTGTAGCAAATGCAACCTGAGAGGAGATCGTCTGATCTTATCATCAACAATGTTGGCTCTCTACCAACCTTTGTGACGGCGAGATGACAAGAAGTAATTAACCTAACCTTGTCAAATAGGCATTTGAAGACCATCACTAACTGGAGAGTCTTATCAGATGTTACGCTGTCAGACCATGAAGTGTGGGATCTCCCCCTCGTAGCCCAAGCGGAATCCGAGAAAGATGGACTGGGTACGATTCAAAAAGGAGCTTGAGAAATCCACTCAAGCCCTGCCGAAACTCAAGAGAGAAAAGCAATTGGTGGAGAATGCCGTTCATAACCTGAGCAGCGCCATCACCAATTGTTTCAAACTCGCATGACCTGGCAAAAAAACTTCCCAGTAAGAAGTCGGTTCGCTGGTGGAACGCTAAGCTCCAATGTTTTCGGAGAGAAGCCAGAAGTCTCCTGAATAGATCGCTTAAATCGAATTCGGCAGATGACTGAAATAAATATTGATCGAAGCAAAAGGAATATAAGAAGCTTATTCGTAAATCGAAGAATGATTCGTATAAGTCCTTCTGCGAGGAGATCGAAGAGATTGGTTAATGTTCTCAAGCGAGGAAAATCGACAAAGCTGGATGTACTCAGAAAGTATGATGTTACCTTTACCGAGTCTAAAACAGAAACTCTTAGCTTATTGCTTCAGACCCATTTCCCGAGAAATCCGACTGTCATTGGGTCGTTGCACACTCCCTCATTGGAAACTGAGACTGAAACGATGAAAACAACTCGGCGTAGCTGGTATATTGCGCCACGCGTGGCAACTGAGGCCATTGAATTTGCTGTGGTATCTTTCTCTCTCGAAAGGAAAGAGTACGTATTAGGTATTTTCGTCGATGTTGACGGAGCTCTTGATAACGCTACTTTCGACGGCATGTGTAAACGCTGCTAGACGGCATGGCGTAGATGAAGCACTCGTTTTGTGGATCAAAGCAATACTTGTGCACAGGACATTGACCGCTGATGCATTCCTCGAACAATGTGTCAAGTCTGGAATAAACAGGGGCTGCCCGCAAGGTAGCGTCATATCTCCGCTGTTTTGGAGCATGGTGGTCGACTCTATGCTCGATGCTCTCAATGCCTCTTGAATCTATGCCCAGGCCTATGCGGATAATGTTGTTGTTCTCTCTGTCGGCTCATGTTTAGCGATTGTCTGTCTCAAAGCGCAGGCGGCGCTAGATGTGATCGAGGACTGGTGCACGAGTAATGGGCTGTCGGTTAATCCTCTTAAGACTGATATCGTTCTCTTCACGAGAAGGAGGAAAAATACTGGCATTACTCAGCTGATGCCAAAAGGCATTCCCATCGCGATATCCAAGGAAGCTAAGTACATGGGAGTCATGTTAGATAGCTAGCTTCTTTGATCAAAGCATATTGAGTCCAAAACCACCAAAGCGCTGGCAGCTTTTTGGTAATGCAAAGGTGCCTCTGGCAAAACATGGGGTTATCGCGGAACAAGGTCCTCTGGATCTACACGGAAATGATTAGACCGATAATCTCATATGAATCGGTTGTTTGGGGTAATACAACACACAGGGTAACAAGCAAACTCGTTGTGGCCCCTTTGAACAAACTCCAAAGAGCGGTCTGCACACGTGCTGGCTTTCCTCAGCACACCGGGAGCTGATCTAGATGCTATGATGAATTTTCCACCTCTTGACATATACATCTCGCCTTAAGAGAAATGGTCTTTGGTACTCGCATTGGAGTGACAGTGTGAAATCGCGCGAGAAATATCCTACTCCCCAATACATTTTAAAGAAAATAAAAAAGAAACGAAAATTTAGAAAACTGTGGCAAGCTAACAGATGTCCAGAATTAAAAGCCAAACTAAACAAGATTACAAAAGAATTAAAAGAACTACTACAAGATCATAAAAATAAATGCCTTAACCACTACCTAGAAAAACTAACCTCAACTTTACAAACGAATTACTCCCTATGGAAAGCCACAAAAAATATAAAAACAATAATCTTACACCAACCACCCATTCTAAACGAGAACAATAGCTGGTCTAGAACAAATCTAGAAAAAGCCACGACACTAGCAAACTTTTTTGCCAAAAGCTTTACAAACAAAAAAGATGAATACCCCCACCACCTAAACTTTGATAATTCAAACGCGAATTCAGAAATAAAACCAACCACTAAAGAAGAAATTAAGTACATAATAAAATACAAAACAAAACCGAATAAAAGTTCTGGTTATGACATAATAACAGGACAAATCCTTAAAGAACTACCTGACCATGGACTGGTATTTATTAGAAATATTTTCAACGCCATCTTCCGACACAAGTACTTTCCAAAGATTTGGAAAGTCGCTGAAGTGAAAGCCATACCCAAGCCTGGCAAGGACGCAACAAACTCTTTACTACCAATTATATCAAAACTACTAGAAAAAGTTATCCAAGCACGACTACAACCAATACTTGACCAAAATAGAATTATACCTAACCACCAATTCGGGTTTAGACAACAACACTCAATAATAGAACAAACACACATGGTTATAAATAAAATTTCGAATGATTTAGAAAATAAAAGATATTGTTCGGCAATTTTTCTTGACGTATCTAAAGCTTTCGACAAGGTATGGCACACGGGACTACTATATAAGCTAAACAAAACACTACCACTAGACTTCTACTTACTACTTAAAAGCTATCTCGAGCAGCGACTTTTTTATGTTAGACACAAGGACGAATGCTCCAAGCTACTTACAGTCCTAGCAGGCGTTCCCCAGGGAAGTGTCCTTGGCCCTCTACTCTACCTACTGTACACTTTGGATATACCAAACCCAATTTCTCAACATATCATGCTAGCTACATTCGCTGATGATACCATTATTCTTCAAGCCAGTAAGAACCTAACAAACGCAAATTATAAACTTCAAGGACATCTCAACAATACTATTGACTGGTTTACAAAATGGGGCATCCAAATAAACGAAGAGAAGACTGTACAGGTGATCTATACTACAAAAAGGATTAACAACATACCCGCTTTAACAATCAATGGTAAACCCATACAAACTAGTGACTGCGCTAAATATCTCGGAATGTTTATTGACAGTAAATTGACTTGGAAACAGCACATAATACAAAAAAGAAACCAAATAAAAGATAAATTCCGCAAATGTTTCTGGATGCTCGGCAGAAATTTGAGACTATCAATGGATAACAAGCTACTTATATACAAGACAATGATAAAAGCCAAGATCTCTAACATCCAAATAATACAACGTACACAGAACAAAATACTACGGACTATCGTTGACGCTGCGTGGTATGTACCAAATGACGAAATTCACAAAGACCTTCGCCTAGCAACCGTTACAGAAGAAGAAAAAAATTGTTGCAAAAAACACCGACTCAAAATCCTACAACACACAAAAGATGAAATACGAACAATCCCAAGTGACGAACAAACACAGACCAGACGATTAAAACGATTTCGACCAACTGACTTAGTTCATAGATTTTCCTAAATTCTGGGGATACTGGTAGGTAGGTCTCAAAAGTAATATGAATATGCTTAATGCAAAAGCGAAACAAAATAGGCGACAACAACGAGCGACAAGGGGCGCTCGGAGTCAATATAACCCCAACGCTCCGGGTGGATTAAAACCCACCTGTGCCAAGACACAAATAAAAAACTGAAATAAAAATAAAATGTTAAGCAACAAAGAATTGTAAAGGACATTGGTCCTACATTGTACATTCTACCTAATATATTGTTAAAACATTAACTAGATGTCAAAAAAAGACAGATGTTAAATAAATGGTATAAAAAAAAAAAAAACCCGCCTTAGGTCTACCTGCTTCCACGGTCAAATCTGACATCAACGACTGGGTCTTTAATGCACACAGTCACAGATGGAGGGAATATCCAGGATGCAGGATGACTAAGCGCGTACGCCCTGATGTCAGCAAAAAGTTCAAAACATTCTTCTTATCCTTAAGGAGAAATGATTGCAGAAGGCTTGCGGGCCTCATTACGGGCCAATACACTTTTGCCAAGCATCTCCTTGCTTTGCATCAGTAAGACGCCTACCTGTGCTGCATATTGCGAGGAGGATGACACAGCAGACTCTGTGACTGTCTCACCTTCGCTCGCGGATGGTGGTTCACCCTTGGGGCCGACGTGGTGTATGCCGAATCTCTTGACTCTACATCACTGAGAAAGAAAGGTGTCTGTCTGGTGGTACAATGGACCAGTATTTGAGTCTGAGTGCTCCAACAAAAAAAAATCTAATCCACTCCTTCGCTGACGACAGTTCCCTTAGCTTCTCATACTACTTTACGACCCTTACGAAAACGGACGGGCGCGTCTTACCTCGAGTGCCGTGTTTAGTATTACGAGTATTCCACCGAGTTATCAAGTGACAGAGACACTATTGTTTTATCTAATATCCATTTTTTTTTAAATTTCAACAAAATTTCAGCAAAGGAAGTATGAGTGTCATACGCTGGCCAGAGGATAAACACAAAAATTACCCGATTCCCTCTCCCACTCAGGAAAAGCGGCGTTCACACTCTATCCGATTTGTTGGACGATCAAAAGAATGCCTAGCGTTCACATTATACAATTTGCTTGACAGACTTTACTTACATATGATAGAAATGAAATGCGCATGGTCTTGATACAGGGATGATTATTGATGAAATACTCGAAATTGAAGAAGAAGAAGAGCAAGGAAAAAAGTAAAAAGTGGTTTAAACCATGGGTCAGAAAGTGTAATAAATTCTCATCGGTAACATTGTTAAAAGAATTAAACAAAACTTCCCCAGAGGATTTGCGAATGGATGCAGTAACATATGAGGAGTTACTGAGAAAAATGTCCTCATTTAAGAAAAGAAAATACAATATTGAGAGATGCAACATGCATTTGTATCAATTTGCTTTTATTTTTCTAATACGAATAGAAAAAAAAGTGTACTTATTTTTTTCAGTACTTTATTTTTATACAATTCACTTTTAATACAATTATATTACTATACAATTCACTTTTAATTTTCCATACTTCTGGAAATTGCCTATACACCTCAAAAAAATCAACCCAAAGTTCTTTTCCCTTGTTTGCCGTCATATCGTTCATTCTGCTCAAAATTTGTATTCACTCTCTGAATTCACAACCAATTCAAATTCCCAGCAGAGTCAGTGTGCACAAACACCATACTCTCCACACATTATGATGACCTCCTTGGGGATCCTGCTACGACACAAACGTTTCCTGGCTCAGAAACCATTACCGCGATCAACAAGTCAACAATACACATTCTTCACCAACTCTATTGTTTCTTGAGAAACCTAGAGATGAAACAGACAAAACTAACAACATACTGGCTCAAAGAACTGAATATCATATCACAAAACAGGTTTGCCTTCCTCTCCCCCTACGAAAATGTTCAAAACCGATCCCTTATTTCAACCAAGCCCGCTGCTGAAAAAGCTCCAAAAGCCTCGGAACATATATGTATACATATATATCCAAGGGGTGAAAGCTATAGGTATCCTCGCGAATGCACTAAATGAAGTTGCACAGGACAACTTTTATATGCAAGTACTACCAAACGAGCAAGTAAAGGTCCAACCAAGGGAGTCTCAACATTACACAAACATTTTAAAAATGCTGCAATAAAAAAACACTATGCACCGAAAGACCAAAGGGGGTTTAAAGTAATTCTAAAAAACATTCACCGCTCGGCCGACAGAGACGAAATTCGAAGAGAACTCGCTGACAAGGGATACAGAGTGACATGACAAAAAGACACATTCCAAAAACACCTCTATAGATGTTCTCAATCGAAATCGAAACCAACAAAAACAACAAAGAGATCTATGACCTACATATACGAATACATTTTAAAATCACTTTTGAGCCTCCGCATATAAAGCGGGAGTACGACCACGCACGAAACTATTGTGCAGATCTGGCTGTGTGGTTCATGTGCCAATAATCATAAGACTGTTCATTAAAAAAAAAAGAACCAACGATATAAAATGTGCCTTCTGTGGAAATAATCACACGGCTAACTATAAACATTGTGATATACCATATATAATACCCTTAAGTTACACAAATTCCCACCTCGAAGAAATGAATAAATCCCAAACGCCTCAGATCCAACTACTTCAAGGAGTATTATAAATGCAACTAATGATACCAAAACAATCACTTCCTATGCTGAAGCTGCAAAAGCTGCCTTTCCCGATTCGCCGATAATCACAACGACACCTCAAGAACCCCAGCAAACACAATCCTCATATGACCTTTTGGAACTAAAATCCACTAACATACTTCACGATACTTGAATATAATGTGTATCATACAATTCATCCCGATAAAAATAAATCAAATAATCAAATCAATTGACCTCAAAAACTACAAGACTGAACACATTTACTGTCCTCCAAAACACAACATATCAACAGAACAATACAAGCAGTATCTTAATACACTAGGTACAAGATATATTGCAGGAGGCGACTTTAACGCAAAAAATACAAACTGGGGTTCGCTTAATGTGGATTTTCTTAGCACTGGAGAACTAACATTCTGGCCCACAGACATGAACAAAATACACTTCTGTATTTATAAAAATATACCAGAAAATACTTGAGAGAAAAAACATGCCTCGATACGAAAGCAAAGTAACTCTTACTGCCAACAATACAAGACTCTGCAATGAAAAAAAATTGATTGGTTGACCCACAAAGATATCACGTCAGATTTCTAATTCCACATCCTCCTCAAATCCCCTGACAATATAAAAAGTGTAATAATGCATCTACACAACACTATCTTTAATGCAGCGTATAGATTCACACCCAAATTAAATCCCTCGCCTTTTATTCCCCAATACATTTTAAAGAAAATTAAAAAGAAACGAAAATTGAGAAAACTGTTGCAAGCTAGCAGATGTCCAGAATTAAAAGCTAAACTAAACAAGACCACAAAAGAATTAAAGGAAGATTGCAAAATTACAAAAATAAATGCCTTAACAACTACAACAACCTAGCAAAACTAACCCCAACTTTACAAACGAATTACTTTCTATGGAAAGCCACAAAGAATATAAAAACAACAATCTTACATCTACCACCGATCCTGAACGATAACAATATGTGGTCTAAAACATATCTTACAATTTCGAATGATTTGGAAAATAAAAGATATTGTTCTGCCATTTTCCTTGACGTATCTAAAGCTTTCAATAGGGTATGGCACTACGGGACTACTTTATAAACTAAACGAAACACTATCACTAGACCTTTACAATATAGTAATACTTAAATGCTATTCCGAGCAGCGGCTTTTTATGTTAATACAAGGACGAATGCTCCAAACTGCTAACAGTCCTTGTTGGAGCCTAGGTAAAATTAAAACACTCCCTTGATTTTGTTAGGACGTTTCGGACGTTTTAATATTAAAATGTGTTACCTAGTCGGCGTGCTCCATTGAAATAAGGGCATTGACCTTTTCCTGCCAGATGCAGATAACTTAATAAAAATTAGCAAATTTCTTTTTTTTTATTTCATTTATGGCGCAAACGCAATGCACTCATTTAATCTGCTGTTACATCAGTTGTATAAAAATAAGAAATATTGTACAAATTGAAATTATGTGATTGAAGGGACAACATCCCGCCCCCCGTGGATCTACGACGTAGATTCACCAACAATGTCCAATACAGCTAGTTTTGAACCTGGCCTCTTGATGACACCCGATGATATTTTAACAGCACCAGACCGGATTTGTCCATCAGCCGAAGGATAAACTTCAACTACCCTACCACGCTTCCACTCACCTCTACTTTCCTTTTCATCGCAAACAATCATGCAATCACCCACCTTTATTGGTTTAACCCTTCGATGCCACTTAGTGCGCCTCGTCAACGTAGGAAGATATACTATTATCCACCTTTTCCAGAATGTTTGTTTCAGTTGTTGTAATATACGCCACTGTTTACGTGGACACGGCTTTTCTTCTACCGTTGGAGTATGTATATAGTTAGGACATCCAACTATATGACATGGCGTCAGTGGTTCGGCTTGGTCACTTTCAAGGGCTACATGAGTTAGAGGACGGGAGTTTACTAAGTTCTCAGCTTCGATTAGCAGACTTTGTAGAGTTTCCAGTTGTGGGGCCTTTTCCTTCAAGGTGAAATTCAAAACACGCTTGACACACTGAACAAGGCGCTCCCACACTCCTCCTGCTGATGGATCCCCAGCCGTGTTAAATACCCACTCAATGCGACGTCGTTTACATTCGCCTTCCAAAGAGCCATTGACGATGACCCAATCTTCTTTACTTGCACCGATAAAGTTCGTGCCACAATCGCTTCGAATCCGAACAGGAACACCGCGTCGATTCACGAAATTGCGCAAACACAAGATAACTGCGTCACTTGACAAATCCTTAGCTAACTCGAGGTGAATGGCCCGTGTTGAAAGACAGGTAAATAAAGCAATCCATCTTTTTTCTCGTCGCCGTCCAATTGCAACTTGTAAAGGTCCGATGTAATCTATTCCCGTGTATGAGAATGGCCTAACGTGATATTTTTAAATGCCACACTCGTGGTGATTAATGTTTTTAATTATGTCCTTAAATTTAGCAACTGTTCTTAGGATCCAACATACAATCTTTAATAACCGGTGGTAGCTCGAAGAACATTCGAATGGTATAACCGTCACGTCGTTATCAATAAGCTCATGAGCAGTGATGTCTTCCGGTAACTCTGGCCAATTCTCTTCCGATGTTTTTAAAAATGACGGTCCTTTAATCCACATCGAATTGGCTTGTGGTCCTGAAATTTTCTTCGGTCTCGTAGCTTCATCAGCTGGATTTTGCTTTCCAGGAACCCACCTCCATTGACTTGTTGTCGATAGGTCCAAAATCTCCGTAATTTGGTGAACTACAACCTGCTTATAGCATCGACTGTCTGATGGATTCCAATGGATGACTTTTTTTGAGTCCGACCGCAATATGACTTGGCTGGGTTTAAATTCATGACTCCTCATTATGACCTCCTTTAATCGAACTCCTAAGACGGCTGCCTGTAGTTCTAACCTTGGGATCGATAACGCTTTAAGTGGGCTGCATCTAGTCTTGCCCATTATGAAACTCTAATTAATTTTGTTATTAAAGCTGACTCGCCAATAGCCTACGGCAGAAATAGCCAGTTCACTGGCATCCACAAAAATATGGAGTTGAACTTCGGAGTCAAACTTTGTTATGTCTGAATGATAACATCTTGAAACTTGAAGAAGTTTTATGCTGTCTAGTTGCTTATACCATTTAGAAAAAAATATCTTCTGGTATTAATTCGTTCCATCCCACACTCTCTAACGTAAAATACTCAGCTACCTGTAACTGCAAATCTTTTAATTCATTTTGTTCTGGAGTAATACAGCTAACAACAACTTCTGATTCATTGCTTTCGTTAGATCCAAATAGAGTCCAACCCAGTTTAGTGTTATGAACTGCGAACCCCGTTCCAAAATTCAAAACACTAATCGGTCTTACTAGATTTGTATATGGAATTCCAATAAGAATTTGTGGCACGGCATTCACATAGTCGTCAACAAGAATTTTTGCTAGCTCGGCATATTCCATTTGAAATTCTTTAAAACGTAAAGTTTGTGCCGGCGGAAGTAAATTCTTTGTTGTGCGAACATCTTTCATCTGATAGTTGAAAGCATTATTGTAGACACCAGAAATCTCAAGGTCGACGTGTTGGGATATTTCGGTAGTCATTTTATTAGATATCCACCTCAACGATAGGAGATCAGACGCACCCTTAACTCCAATACTACGCGCTATCCTCTCCTCTATCAGCGAAACCTTAGCACCCTCATCTATAAATGCAATTACAACACACGATCCCAACGGCCCACTCAGCTTCACAGGCAGAAACTTAAAAAATGTTTTGTTTATTTTCTGTTCATATTCAATCGCATTTACTATACCATCCTCACGAACAAGATGTTCATTCGATAAATAAACACTACCTACTGTGGCGCCGTTTTGTTTTTGTTTGGTCACTGAATGCATCTCGGTAGATCCGCTATCACTATTGGGGTCATGAAGCAAACGGTTGTGACTTTTATGGCAGGCAACTATGTTACACATTCGTCGGATCGAGCATTTCGCCACTACATGACCTTGGCGTAAACAACAAAAGCATATGTGGTTTGCCTTTACCAATTTCCAACAATCGTCCACGCAAAGTATCCTAAAATCCGAACATTGATGTAAGAAATTATCGTGTTTACAGGCAAAACAATTCGATTTCCTTGGTGTGGTATCAGTTAAGGCGCAGACCGTGGTATCAGTTAAGGCGCAGACCGTGGTATCAGTTAAGGCGCATTTTTAATATTTTTTTTCATAGAGGTAGTATTTGTGGATATGTCAGTGCAATAGCTACATACGTTGCTACAGTCTTCAACCAAATATTAAAATCGCGAATGGAAGGGGACGAGGGCAGAAGAGACACTGCATGGCGAGCCCAATCCTCTCTTTTGTTTAACGAAAGTTTCATAACTAATTCGTCGAGTAAGGTGGGGTTAGATAAGTGAAACGATACAGAAACGTTTTCTAAAAACACAGTAAGATTGGATACCATGATACTGTAATTGACGATCTCATTCAATCTTGTTTCACAAATGTTTGGAAATGACCTGACCGTGGCTAACTGACTTCTTATTAAAATTTCCGGGCGACCGTAGTGAAATTCGAGGGTTTCTATTATTGCACGTACACTACTTGGATGAATCAAAAGTGCTTCGACTTTAAATTTGGCATCTCCCTTTAGTGCTCGTTGTAGACGCGAAAGATTTTCTAGGTCGGTGTATCCATGAGCGTTCGAAGTCTCCTTAAACGCGACTATAAACATAGGCCCGGCTTGCCTGAAAACTCAGGTAGTTCTTGTAGTTTACGGATTTGCTGATAATTCACTACCTGATTCAATGGGTTTGAGGAATGGGCGGTGGCGGGCAGATAAATAGGCAATGACGACGTGAAAGCATATGGTTCGGCAGTGGAAACAGTGGTAGTAGTAGAAAAAGGGTGCATACATACCTGACAAATCCGAGTCTGTGCTCTGACGTTGTGGTGCGCAAAGATGAGACGATGCTGATGGCATGCTGGTTTTATAGATAGACGTGGCGAGCTCCTTTATAAGTCCTTTATAACTCCTTTATAAGAACCACGTGCTCCGGTTCTTGTATGGCAGCCGGTAATGGCGGTTGTGGTGGCTGCGGCGGCGGTGCTACTGGAGTCGATGGTGGTGTCGACGGCATAATTTCCTTTTTTCTGCTTACTAAAATGTGTTACCTAGTCGGCGTGCTCCATTGAAATGAGGGCATTGCGAACCATTTCCTGCCGGATGCAGATAACTTAACGAAAATTAGCAAATTTTTTTTTTTTTATTTCATTTATGGCGCAAACGCAATGCACTCATTTAATGGGCTGTTATATCAGTTGTATAAAAATAAGAAATATTGTACAAATTGAAATTATGTGATTGAAGCGACAACAGTCCTAGCAGCCGTTCCCTAGTGTCTTGGGCCATTACTCTACTTAATATACACATCAGATATATCAAACCCGACTTTAAAGTCTAAATACCATGCTAGTTACATTCTCTGTTGATACTATTATCTTTCAAGCCAGTAAAAATCTAACAAATGCAAATTATAAACTTCAAAAACAACTCAACAATACTATCGAGTGGTTTACAAAATGCCGCATCCAAATAAACGAAACGGACTCTCCTACCAAGGGCTCCATACAAATTTGTAGGACCATATTATAAATACGCAATCGAGTCCCGCAGTTTATTGATTATCCTATTAATATATAACATGTGTAATACTCCTAGGTACAAGGCACTCAAAAAGGAATTAGAATTGTGTTCAATTGCAGAATTAAACAATAACTTAGTACACACATTTTGCCAACGACCATACCACAGACCAGTGAGGAAGTAGGTAGTGTTTCGGCTAATTAAGTATGGAATACATAATAAATAAAGAACATTATAAGTGCGCGTTTGGACGTGATACTCAAAATAGTACGAGGTAGAGCACCGGACTCGCAGTTTGAAGGTAGGCAGTTCAAATCTCAATTCGTAAGAAAATTGTTTTTCGCTTTTTTTTCTGTGTTCTTTCTGCTACTTCTAAATTAACCTAGAAATAGTAGGAAGAGATGTCGGGAGGCGGCGAGGGAAGACCCGTTCGTCAAACGGAATCGGAATCGGATGATTAATCATCTGATTTCGCAACAACGGCCGCCGTCATGAAAAGGCGCCGAAGGCCCAATTTCATTAAACGCCCCTCCCTCATAACTTCGACCGAAAAGCTGCTGGTTTAAAGGGAGGAAAGGACCATCGACGTCTAAAGCAGCTAGGAAGCTTTAATTTTAAATATTTAGGCCACAAACAGTATGCTGTTCAGTGCAAGACACTGGTGTAGCATAAACTTATTGAACTAAGCAACAAGTTGCAGACGATGCTCCTCAAAGGCGTGGTTAAGGGTTAAGCCAGGCTCCACGGTGAGCTCGACGGGAGAAGCGGATAATACCCTTCTTCGTAGTACAACACACACCCAATAGCAAGTATCTGCTCGCTTCTGCCGGTCCAGCGCATCTACGGTCGTAATGGGTACGCTGGTTGAGAGGCCCTTGAAGATTCTGTCGATGAATGTAAATTCACTGATAAGGATCGAGCGACGAGCCGTACTTTTTAATCTGTTGCAGGACGAACGCTCCGATGTACTCCGATGTACTCTTGGTTAGCGAAACAAAGCTAAACCAGAAGCACAAAACCCGGCACAGTTCTTACAGAACCCGGTGAAGTGCGGAGGTTCCTGGTGCATTGTGGGCATTCCCCTCCTATGCAATTGAAGCAACTCAACCCAATATTTTCATCGCAGAGCTCGAGATACTGTTTCGATCTTTGCGCTTGAACTGGGTGAAAAACTTCTACATGTTGGCCTGCGATTTAAATGCTAAACATAGTGGTTGAAGAAATAACATTCCCAACACTGTGGCGGCAGTAGGAGCTGTCTTCTAGGAAGTGTACAAGCTGTACAACAAGTATTCGCCCGAAACACGACCTGGAGAACAGAGCCCTGCTTCATCACTTCATCTTCAATATGATATCAATCATTGGCGATCAGAGAACTTTTGTTTTACAAGGTTCCACGAAAATTTCATGGCAAAAACGCCAGTGAGGGGGCTAATACCCTGTTCATATCGACGGAAGACCTTCAGATGATCTTCGAGTCATTGAAGAAGAAAAAATCCGCGGCAGTCGACCTTCCGCCAGTGGCTATAGAGAGGTACACCATTCTGTTCAACAGCATATTATCCAGTGCACTGGAAGACAGATGGACTTAATCAGGCTAATGGTTGCTTATGGATGTCCCGTCTGGTTCAATGTGAGAGCCAGCTTAATGAGAAGGATTCGGGTGTTTGAAAGGCATTGTCTCAGGACATGCCTCGGGCTTCGTAGGACACCCGAGTCTGAGTACACGAAATTTTACCCGAACGAGGTCCTGTACGTACAATAGGGTTAGGATTGTATGGGTGGATAACTTAATGATCAAACTGATTCGAAGCCTCGTCACAAGAGCAATGACTTCGGTCAATAACCTGATCTCAGTGACCCTAATGACTTATATCACGTGATTAAATTCTAACTATTTGAATTCTTAAAATTAATGGACTGATGCCATGAACATTTTATTGGTGTACTTTATACAAAAAAATCGCGCGCCTCAGCACGACAACTTGTATCACAAAATAATAAATATTGCTAGCTAAAGCAAAGGCCAAAAACTCTTGACCTACACCTTGCAACAATAAGTGTGTACTTTTTGTTGATGTCATTGACAAAGGCAAACAAAGGTAAGAATAACAAACTAAATTTGTATTTTGTTGATGTCATCAACATTCTGCCTCCTCCGATGTTGTTGCTCAATTGATCTCAAAATTACTACTCCGAATGTGGTTTTGATCTTTCAGTTTGATGTTGGTAGAGTTTCTAGTTGGACACTTGCCGTACTTAAGGACCACAGCCAATAGACAAATGATAACTATGGCGGCTGCAAACATTGAACAAAGCCTAATTGTCCAATACCGAGGCTCTTTGATTTTTTCCTAGTTGTGGACGTGTAGTCGGTTAAGCGCCTCGACTGCTTCTTAATAATTGAAATTGGAAATCTCAGTCACGTCTTTGTTAATTGGGATGACGGTCTCATTTGTAAAATAAATCGGAACTTGAGGTGGTAACGATGTGCTTATTAGTAGTAATTGATTTGCTAAAGTGCATCATTATTCTCCTTTCCTTGATTAATTTTGCTTCTAATCGTATGAATTTGGATTGGATGGCGCAGTCCGGAGTGATGGAAATGATTCCCGTGTTATTTAAAAACACTTCTTCTCGAGTAGGTCCACAGTTTACAAAGGCAGTAGTTGCTTCGGGTGTAACGAACATCCAGGGGTGACGTGTCCACAATTGTTTCCATACAGTGTGTATGGAATTCTTATGTTATTCTTAGCGTCCGAGATGAACATCGCTTGAAAGCTAGTTTGGTGGCCGGAGGATGTATGTTGTTTCATTGGGAGTTGGTGCCTTGCTTATATCTTACAGTGGTATTTCGAAATACCTCTGTAGATTATAGTTGACTCCAAGCACCGACTGCTGTAGTTGTACTTCTCGAAATGTCTGCTCCTCGATTTTTTCGGGAACACTATTAGGTTTAATCAGGTAATTTCATTGGCAAAGCTGATCATGAAGTATCCAGCTACTAAAATCTCTGTTGAAGTTGGGGACATCTTTAGTTTGTCCATTGGATCTGGTAATACCTCCATCTCTGGGCCAAGTCTCTCCGCGCAATTCTTAATGATTTTCTCCATGCTCTTGTGTGAAAAGAACTCGAACAAATGACTACGTTTAAGATATGCATTTAGCAACTTATTGTATTTCGTTTCGATTTCTCGCATGTAGCTGAGTGCAATTAGATATGCGTTCATCACATGTATATTTATTTTATTCTCGTCCACAATGATGTACCAAGATTCCATCTTGTTAATCTCCTCTAGACCAGCATTCAGCTTTTTTGTAAAGATGTTGATTTTAGTGTTGATTCTAGCTTCCGTCTCGTTCACACTGGATATTGTAGACCTCAGTGGCGTGGCGTCCATATAACCCGATTCCTACCGAGTTACCTTTTCAAATTCGAACTTTCAACAATGTTTATCAAAAAACGCGCAACATGAATCCTGATGAATAAATATAAATATATGTGTATTCCTTACACGGGCTAACGTGCCCCACACCAACATTTAACCTAAGCAGTCAACCACTGCCTATCGTTCCACTCTACGCACACACCCACACATCACTGTCTGTATATTCTCCAACACCTTACCCGATCAAGAGACACAAAGCGCTAGCAACGAAAAATAACACGGAAAAAATCGGGTTATAAAATGTTTGGCTGGATAGAACAAATTTGTTTTCCCTCCTTTTTCTTCCTTAAGCAGTGGCGGTGTTTGACTTCTCTCTGTTCAATACACGCTTTCTTACGCAAAACAATAACACGCTTTTCATCGAGTTATTTTTTGAATTTTGTATGTATCTGGTTGCGCTGCTGTGTCTAGTATAAGTTAAACTATTTGGTATAGTTTCCTTTTAAAAAAAACAACTTTATTCTTTCCCGGTTGAGTTACAATTGATTGCTTAAAATTAACTTAAATCAATTTATACCTAATTGCGATACTTGCATCGTTGGCGTTTATTGCAATGTCAGCAGCAAAGTCAGTGCATGGTTAATTGCGCAGGTGAAACTTGATGCGTTATGTTGAATTTGGGTTGAAGCAGAATTGGGTCATCAAAGTTCGTTGTCACGGGAGTTCGTTGGCGTCGATATTCGCTGCGTTGTGTTTTGCTTCGTTATGCTGGTGTGTTAACTCTTCCCCCTTTAAATTGATGTGTCCTCACATAAGTTATTGTCAGAAATATGGAATGTTGTAAATGTTTTGGGAACCGAATGGTGTTGGTGTTTGTACAGGTATCTTATTGGACATCGGAATACTTCCTGCTTCTATGCTGATGAGCGTGGGCTTTGTGGCGATGCTGTGTGCCTTTCGTCTCTTTACATGGTCGAGGATTTTGAACGTTATAAAGATGAGAAAAACTGCTCCGAATAAGATATAATTTATAGACTGATGAATTCGTTTTTCCATTTGAATGAAATTTATTTGTCTGGTATTGTTAATGTGAAGTTCTTTCATCCATTCGAGTGACAAGACTTCTTCTATTCCTTCGTCTTTAGTGGGTATGCGAAGAAAGGGAGGTAAAACATGTTGGTTAACTGTTTCACGGGATATGAATTTTTGGTTATCAATGGTTATTGAAGAGTTCTCAAATTTAACAAGGAATGTTCCATTAACCTCGTGTCTAGTATTATTAAAGTTTATGCAGCCGTTGAAATTGTTCAAAAAGATGACACCAGGTGCGAGTTCCTCCAATCGTGGTATGTGGTGGTCGTTGGTTACGGTGCAAGACGCATTCTTACTTTCTAACAGTTTAGTTATGCACTTATCATTAGTTATATCTATTACATCGGTTTGCTTACAAAGTGTTAATTGAATAATTTTTTTACAATTTCTTAAGATTCCAAAATATTGTTTATTTTTCCTTAGTATATTTTCGTATATAATTTTATTTATTAGATTGTTTTTCTTTCTTACTGACTTAACGATAAGTTTTTCATAAATAATATCAGTTGTTCTAGGTACAGATACAATATAGAGCAACCTTAGTGAATTGTATGCTATTTTTACATCAGAGAATTGCAAGGCTTGTTCTATATTTACGTATGGGAAATGGTTAACATTTAGCTGGTTTAAAGCTAAGATAATTTCTGCTTTTGATAGGATATTTGAATTTATTATATTATTTCTAGCTAATTCTAAAGATTGGATAACATTTGTTAGCTCTTCTTTTATTAGTTTTAACTTATATTGTAAACACAAGGAAAGTTCTTTCTCAAACATTTTATCTTTCTTTATATAATTCATTAATACATTTGTTGTGTTTGTTATTTCATTAATTTGTTTCATATATTCTTTATTAATTATATATTGATTATTGTTATTTTCTATCATGCCGTTCATTTTATTTTCTATA
The DNA here is from genome assembly GCA_958301585.1 of Merodon equestris. Classification (NCBI taxonomy): domain Eukaryota; kingdom Metazoa; phylum Arthropoda; class Insecta; order Diptera; family Syrphidae; genus Merodon; species Merodon equestris. Next base: position 52,974,621 of record OY284417.1, on the reverse strand, counting down.
AGTATGAGGTCATCATGGTCAGGGCTGCCAGCGAGCCATTTCCATGCTGAACCAATGAAATTGAGTGATCTTTTAGATTCATGCTTTATTTTTATGTTATTAATCATTGTTTGTATTTGTGTTACCTCGTAATTAAGTAGTTCATGGAGTGGATTTGTTTTTGGGATACTGGATTGGATTAGGGAGGATGTCTCAGAAGCGAAATGTTGGTATTGGGGATGGGTGTTGCTTTAAGTTGTGGTTTATTCGGATGTCTTTCGTACTTGTTTTCCTTGCAAACACGACATTGTTTGACAATTCTATTAATCTTGGCGTTCATTTGAGGAAAGTACATAGTATTTTAGGAGCAGTTGAGCTTTATTTTCTTTAGGGCTTCGATGTGCTCTTTGATGAGTTCTCAATATTTGTTCTTCTTGTTTTGTTTCGTCTGTTAAGTCTTGTACCCTAGTCTGTGTATGACGTATTTTGTAAGCGGTAAAGTATGAAGCGTATATGTTTTGTATTTCACCCATTGTTTCTTCGTCAGCCAATAGTCCGTTTATTACTGATGGTATAAGAAATCTTTTGAAAATAGAAAGAAGATTTTCCCTAGTGTAATGGGGTTGTGTTATGATAATTCTGCGAAAGGAAGGGAAAGGATGTTCGAGCTGGTTAGGGGTTTCATTTCCTTTGAGTAAGAGGATTTGGTTTTTGTAAACATTTATCGGAATTTCAACAGAGGGAATAAGGTTATGCGACGAACTTTCGTCGCTGTGGATAGAGGCAGTCATAGAGTTAATGAAAGAATCTTGAGGTGGTCTGGAGAGAGCGTCAGCTACAACGTTAGCCCTTCCTGGTTTATACTGGAGCTCATAATTGTACTCCTCCAGGATGGCTTTCCAGCGTTTCATCTTTGAGTTTGTATTCTTGTTGCTGAGCGCATACGTCAGTGGTTGATGGTCAGTAAATATTTTGACTTTTGCTCTTCCATATAGGTAGTTCCTGAATGTATTTAGGGCCCAAATTATGGCGAGCATCTCCTTCTCATTAACTGCGTAATTCTCTTCAGCTTTGCTTAGTGTTCTGGAAATAAACATTATCGGTTTGTCATCTTGTGACAACACAGCTCCAATTGCGTAATTGGACGCATCTGTTGTAAGAATGAATTCCTTTTTAAAGTCTGGATAGGCCAACAATGTTTCTTCTGAGGTAAGGGAATTTTTTATTTTTTCGAAGGCTTTCATTGCTTTTTCATCGAGAATGATGAGTTTTTTTGCGGAAATGGATTTGGACACGCGTCCATCTTCCCCCCTTAAGAGGGCTGTGAGGGGTTTAGCAAGCTTGGCGTAGTCCTTGATAAAACGCCGATAATAGCCCGAAAGGCCGAGGAACGATCGCAAGTCTTTAAGGGTTTTTGGAATCGGGAAATTGGAAATTGCGCGCACTTTTTCTGGGTTTGTTTTAATCCCTTCTGCAGACACATTGAATCCTAGAAATTCTACTTCACGTTTGTAGAACTCACATTTGTCCAACTGGACCTTCATATTTGCAGATGTAAGTGTTTTGAATACTTTTCTGATGTTTTCCAAGTGGGTTTTTTCATCCTGACTAAATATGATAATATCGTCTATATAGACGTAGCATATTTTGCCGATATGCTCACGGAGGATATCGTCTAGCGCTCTCTGAAAAATCGATGGAGCATTTTTCAAACCGAAAGGTAGCCTGGTGAATTCGTATTTCCCGTTGTTCACCGAGAACGCTGTTTTTTCTATATCTGATTCCTTTAAAGGAATCTGGTGAAACCCACTCTTGAGGTCGAGCACAGTGAACCAGCTGCTTTGCCCTAATTGTGAGAGAACCTCGTTGATTTCGGGTATTGGATACTTGTCTGCGATAGTTACTGAATTGAGTTTTCGGTAGTCGATCACTAGTCGGAACTTTTTTTCTCCAGAGGCATCAGCCTTCTTTGGGACAATCCACACCGGTGAATTGTACGGTGAGCGGGAAGGTCGAATAATGCCGTTCGCTAGCATATCTTGGATTTGTTTTTCAACCTCTTGCTTTAGGGACATAGGATAGGGGTAAAATTTGGAATATATGGGGGTGTCCGAGGTTGTGCGTATTTCTCCTTTGACTACCGTCGTATAAGTTAATTTTTCGTCTACCTCATCAAAGAGTTTGGGAAATTCTTTCGTTAGTTTTATTATGGAGGATTTCTGTTCTGGCGTCATGTGGTCTGTTCTAATGTTGATGGCGTTAACTGATTGGGCAATATACTGCTTAATTCGAATCTTGTGATTTCCTTTGACAGTCATGTAGTTTTCTTTGGTGTATATTATTGCAGATAGGTCTTTGAGGCTATCATTCCCTAAAATACAATGGAAAGATTTCAAATGTGGCATAAGGAAAAATTTGATCTTATTGTTTTCTAGTCCAAAGAGGTTAACAAACGTGTGGTGGGTAATTTTTATATTACCACCAATAGAATTGGCATAAAATGATTTTTCATTTTTTATGGGGTTTCTTACAAGTGAACTTTGGAGGTAATTCTTATTTGAGCCTGTGTCGATTAGTATTTTCAGAATGTCACCGCTCTTCGTCCTGCATTCGAAGTATGGGAGCGAAGAGCTCGCTAATCTAAAAAATGGATATCGCTTAGTTCGGTCATAATGTCAGTCTCAATTTCGTCAGTTGTGTCTGGTCGTTCTGTCGTATCCGTACCTACGTAGTCTATTAGTGTTTGATCGTAGTTCTCGTCTTCGCGTTGTAAAGCGGCGTTATAGTCGTCATAAGAGCACTCCAGGTGATAATTACGTTGGAGTTTATTTGGGTGCACATTTTGTTGGGACATTGTACTAGGTCTTTTGAAAGCAGGAGGCCAATTTTTTTGTGGCCTATTAGCATAGTTAACTGCTTGAGTTTTTATCGTCTCCGTCTCCATAGGTTCCGGTTTGGATTGAGGTCTCGGTTGAAATGGACGTGCAAAATTTCCTTGGTTATGAGGTTGGTGATTTCGAGGAGAGATAGGAGGAGGTCGTGGAATGTTGTTAATTGGTGCTCTAGGATTAGAGTAATAATTCGGAATAGGCCTTGGAGGGTGTGCAAGTTGTGGAAAAAAAGGAACTGATGAGGTGTGAGGATGTGGGAGAATGTTTTGTTTACGCGGAGGCATTTGTGGTGGAGCAGATGACTGCATTCGCCTACCTATCCCCTGGCTGCTGTTAGCGTATGTTGATCTAAAATTTTGATTTTCTAATTTCAGACACAGGTATAAGGCTTGCGGAAGATCAATAGGTTCGCGGATTCCGAGGAGTCTTGGCAGGTCTCCTTTTAATCCTCTTATAAAGGTATCAAGTGCCTTATCACGATATGTTTTGGTTAGCAGAGAGAGTGCCTCTGGACCAACGTCCATGCAAGAGATTTTATTCAGTATTAACGAAAGGTGCGAATATACGGATTGGTAAAATCCTTGGATGGTGTCGTTACCTTGAATTAGGGACGTCAATTGGTATTCTAATGTTCCCAGATCCCTTTTATCTGCATAATGCAGAGTGAGGCACCGTGAAATTGCTTCCCAATCGAGTGGAGTATTGTAGGATTCGAGTGCGATATCCGCATTCCCTACAATTTTGTTCCTAATGACACTAAGCACTCCAAAATACTTTGGGGTTCCCTTGATAGGTTCATACAAACGAATGATTCTATCTACACTCTTCCTCCAAGAACTGAACTCTCCAGGTTGTCCAGAGAATTCGCGGAGGGATCGAACAACATCAGGGATCTTATCGAGATCTGTTAAGTTCGCTCCAAGTTCAGGGTTGATATACTGGTCTTCGCCAGCTCCAATCCCTGCATTTGGATTGAGAATGTTCTCTATTACATGCCTGCCTTCCTTATTCAATACGTTAAGCACAATGGTTGATATCATTGAAGTTAGTTCTGCTGAGACTACAGGAGTATCTTGAGTGGAGGTATTAGGACGAGAAGAACCGGGGTTGGGATTTAGTACGGGTGGTCTGAGTATATTTTCATTCGGCATGATTAGTTGTTTATATATGTATATATGTATATGTCTATTAATATAATTTTAAGGAAAGGTTGTTTGTGTTTTTATTGATTATTTCTAGAATATCCAATTTACTTTTTTTCAGATTATTTATTCTTTTCGGACAATTTCTTTCTTCGATACTTATTATAAGATTTAGTTAATAATTTATAATTAAAACAATTCTTACGCTATAATGATCAAGGATTCCATGATCTCCTTAGAGCGGCTGGTAATCTGCGTGGTTACCTCCTTTTCGTCGTCCGTCGAGTGTTTAGCTGCCGGCGTTACTAAGGGGCCTCGTTTCTCTAAGGTTTTTTTTTGTTTTATGCTCGCGATTTTCACAATCACTAGTTTTTTGCTAATCGTCACGACCGCTTTCTTTTTTAATTGTCACAATCACTTTTTTTTCTCTTTCTAATTGTCACAATCACTTTTTTCTCTCTAATTGTCACAATTACTGGCCACAGATAGCTTTCGAGAAATTAGCCGTCGAACTACTTGAGGACACTTTTGACTATTTCACGGACCGATTTAGCACTGGTACTACTTAAGGACGCGGACTATATACCGGTTTTTACTTTGCTATCTGTGGTCCCTGCTCGGGCGCCAGTTAAACTATTTGGTATAGTTTCCTTTTAAAAAAAACAACTTTATTCTTTCCCGGTTGAGTTACAATTGATTGCTTAAGATTAACTTAAATCAATTTATACCTAATTGCGATACTTGCATCGTTGGCGTTTATTGCAATGTCAGCAGCAAAGTCAGTGCATGGTTAATTGCGCAGGTGAAACTTGATGCGTTATGTTGAATTTGGGTTGAAGCAGAATTGGGTCATCAAAGTTCGTTGTCACGGGAGTTCGTTGGCGTCGATATTCGCTGCGTTGTGTTTTGCTTCGTTATGCTGGTGTGTTAACTTATATTAAGCAGGCTTAGATGTATGTATATTGTATGTATGTAGGTTTCTGTTCGAAAAAATCGTAAGAATAATACGGTTTTCTCCGAGTTATGTACATATTTGTTGAATTTTGTATGTATTTCGTTGCTTTCTGTATTCATCTGTAGGTCAGGTCCGTTACTGTTTGATAAATTCAGTTTGCGCAGATTGTGATGCGTAGCTTAATGTGAATTTGTGTGGTGTTATAAAACTAAATAGAAAAGGACCAAATTAGGAACAGTGAAAAGCGTGAAAAGTGTGAAAAGTTTGCTTATCTTAAGGTTAAGGAATTCATTAAATTTCAAATTAAATATTGTTACCTAAAAATGGCATTATTAAGTGTAGACTGTTGCTTAACAGATTTTCTTTTGGAGGAAATAAATGACTTTAATAAACTGAGTTTTCTCAAAAAACAAAAAGTTATAGAGACGGGACGATCTACTCCTTTTATGAAAATAGATTATAAACGGTTTTGTTTCTCATTTTCATGAATCTCTGTACCAAAAATATACTTGGTTGACTGGTAGTTGTAGACTAAATAAAATGTTTTGTTTTCCTTGTCTTCTTTTTTCAAATTATCCTAGTGTTTGGAGCCGTACGGGCTTCACTGACTTAAATAATTTAATAAATTCTGCAAACAAACATGTCAAAACAGAAAAACATATTCGTAGCTGTTTATCTTTGCACGAATTCAGTACACACCGTATTGAAACGTCCTTAGGTAATTCATTTGCAGCTCACAACAAAAAAGTCGATAGAAACCGTAAATTAATGGAGCGTTTCATAGATAGTAAGTAGTTCTCTTAGGCAAACAGGAGCAAGCATTTCGGGGTCACGATGAAAAGACTGACTCCAATAATCGTGGTAATTATGTCGAAACGGTATTATACTTATCTAAGTATGATATATTAATGGACTCCCATTTAGAGCAATGTTCAAGTGCACCCAATCCAATTTTTTCCGGTCTCTCAAATGATATTCAGAACGATTTGATACATAGTATCGCTGCAGTCATAAAATCTGAAATCAAAACAGAAATTAGTAAAACGCGATTTGTGTCCATTATGATCGATGAGACACCAGACGTGAGCCATAGGGAACAACTAAGTGCCGTATTGAGGTACTTGTCGGATGATGGGATAGAGGAAAGATTTCTTGGTTTTTTTGACGTGAGTGAGAGTCGTAATGCCGAGAAGCTCTCAAAACATATTCTTAATATACTTGATATATATGTCTGCAAAGACAAGTTAATTGGCCAATCTTATGATGGTGCTGCAGTAATGTCCGGGGAAGGGGGCGGTGTTAAAAAAAGAGTCCTCGATGTCTGTCCAATGGCTTACTTTATTCCTTGTTATGCCCACGTTTTAAATTTAGTGTTATCCCGATCACTAGAAAATATATCGGAGTTGAAAGTATTTTTTGGCAATATAAACACTTTAGTACGTTTTTTCAATAAATCAACAAAGCGTTCAAATCGTTTAAAAGAAGTGGCCAAACGGCGCATGCCGAGAGTATCGGAGACTCGCTGGCACTACCATTCGCGAATAATTAACGTTATTTTTAACTGTAGATTAGATATTATTGATACTTTTAATCAAATAATAGATAACCCCGATGAATGGGATAATGACGCGCTTTCTATGGCCGAGAGTCTGTTACTTAAATTAGAGGGCAAAGGTTTTTGTTTCTTATTAAATACGCTGTCCGAAATATTTTGTAAGACTGATGTCTTGTTTAATTTAATACAGAATAAACAAACGGATGTTGAAGTGGCTAAGCAAGAAATCGAATGTTTTGAGTCTTGGCTTTGCTCTGAGTTTCCAAAAAAGGATGAATCCATTTTTGATAGCGTAAACGATTGTACCGAACTTCCGCGAAAACGTCGATTACTCGATTTAAAAACACACTATAAGCGTCTTTTTGTAGAAATAAAGGACAATATCCAGATGAAAAAATATCTTCTTTGATGAATTTTTTTCCTGGAATTTTTGAATTTACAGCTTTGAAAAACGAGCTGAAAGTTTTATATACAACTTCTTCACTTCGACAACTTGGCGTTCTAGAACTCCATAACCATTTGAAAAAAGAAATATTGCGTGACACCTTTCCCCAAATTTTGAACTTAAGTGGTCTATTTCTTACACTTCCAATAACTGTTGCCTCCGTGGAGCGATCTTTTTCAGCTCTAAAAAGAATACACACGTATTTAAGGAATTCTCAAGCAGAAAACAGACTCTCAGATTTAGCACTTTTATCGATAGAAAAGCGACTCCTTCTAAAAATTATAAGTAGACCTGACTTTTATGAAAGAGTTCTTGTAGAATATGTGAAAAAAGATCGTAGAATTGCATTAGATTATAAGTAAGAAGAGAGCAGTTTAGCAAAACTTTTCACAGTTCTTTTTCTAACGTTAACTTCTACTGTTTTTAATTTAAATAAAAAAATTTATTATTTTAATTGAAATACATATTTATTTTTAACTTTGTTACAAAACCCTATATTAATTGATATTTTTTGTATATGTTACATGCATATTTATTCAACTACGAAACATTTGTGAAGTTCCTTACTTTTTTTATTTACAACATCACTTTAAATTTTCCTTAAGGTATTGCATTTGCATCTGCCAAAAACGGTTTCTTTCGAAGCCAATTTTATTTTGCGTTAAGCCCATTGTAAACTTAAACTTTAATGAGTTGACGTATAAAAAATTGGCTTGAATTATTCTACCCACATGGCGTGGAAGGCAGATCCGCAATACACGACATAATTTCAGGAGACGTACTTAACGTTTGCGGCTGACTAATTTTTCTTCGACTTCCCTTTTGAAATTATCCACGCCACGCCACTGACTCCTATACAACACGATCTTACTATTTGTTTTGCTACTTTTTATCAAGGCCTTCTAGTTGTTGTCTAGATCCTCGATGTCATGTTATACTTCATCGTTTACTCTGAATATGGAAAGTACGTTCTTCTTCCATGTGATGAAACAGTTCATCGCATTGACTCTCCCTTGTTAATGATTTTGCCTTGTTGCACAACTAAGCCATTTGATCTCTCGTCTTGTTCATGTTAACTTGATCCCGTAAGATGCCTGTGATTGGAAATCGAACGCTCGTACGTAGCTCTCCTCGTTGAATTTTGGCTGTTCCAGTTTGTTCCACAAATAATCCAGTCTCCGGGTGTGTTATTGTATATGTAGCCCCCGGCAGGACGGATGCAAATAATGACAGAATCACAGGAGCAGTAGAGAAGCTTGATGTTTGGTTTTTATCTCTCAGCTTCCTCTTGGTCCTGCTGGATGACTGATGCGAGGAATGTAATATGTTATCATCAGACTTCATGTTATTTTCTTCGTTTGGCAGCAAACACACCTTGGCTGTTGGCCGCTTGATTGTTCCCTTCTCTGTGTTTACTGTTACTACTCTGATAAGCCCATCAATTCCGCTGTGCACTTCAATTATTCTGCCTAGAGGCCATTTCGTTGGTGTCAGAAGCTCGATTCTCAACAGTACCATTTGCCCAGAATTATTTGCGGGTTGCTTCCACTTGTATCGCTGTTGCATCTTGTTTATATATTCCTCGTACCAACGTTTGCAAACATCTTGTTTAAGTTTTTGAATTAACTTCCGCCTGTTAAAACTACTCTCTGCCATGTCCAGAATGACATCATGCTGTGGTTGTATCAGTGGTGATCCAATAATGAAGTGACCCGGTGTTAATGCAGCTAGATCTTCAATGTTGTCTGTTAATGGGCAGAGTGATCTTGAGTTCAAACATCCTTCTATTTGCACCAGAATGGTATTCATCTCTTCGTATGTTAATTTTTACTTAATTTTAATTTATGATGCGATTCAAATGGTATTTAACTGATTTAACTCCTGCTTTCCAGAGTCCACCAAAATGTGGAGCTCCCGGTGGAATGAGATGCCACTGAATCGCATTTTCGGCTAGCGTGGATTATAATGGGTCAATAATATTGTTTGCCCCTATAAAATTTGTTCCATTATCGCTGTATAGATGGTTTATAGATCATCTTTTGCTGATCATACGTCGCAGTGCTGCCATAAACCCATCCGTAGTTAAATCAGAAGTGAGTTCAATGTGCACTGCCTTTTTTGCCATGCAGACAAACAGCGCTATGTAAGCTTTATGGCATAAAGCATACACCTCGAGTTCGTGAGCATCGTATGTTGATTGGCCCTGCGTAATCTATCCCACAATGTGTAAATGGCCGTGAAAACCTTACTCGAGCCTCCGGAAATTGTCCCATAAGTTGATTTGATTCCTTAGTCTTGAATCGGAAACACTTCATGCATTGATTTATTGATGCCTTGACAGTGTTTGTTCCTCGGATGATCCAAAATTTTCTCCGATTTTGGTTCAGAGTTAGTTTTATTCCACCGTGAAGCGTATCGATATGGGTCTTGTTTATGATTAATGTTCTCAGCGGGTGCGATGATGACAGAATCATAGGATGCTTCTGATCAGCTGATAAGTGAGCATGTTTCATCCGACCTCCCACTCGCAATATCTTGATGATACCTTGCTGTTCGAATTGATTGCTTTATTTGCGATGAGGCTCTTTACAAGGGTGGTCCGATAAGTACTTAGCCTCACCGCCAGATGGCGCCAGTATCGCAAGAGCAACTTACTATCATGTAGTACATTCTAGTAGACGGCTTCTGTCGAATTTCAGCCGGATCGGACTCGTAGTTTTGTTTTGACCGCGTGTGGAAGCGGGAGTGTCCGCGGATTTTAGAAAAATGGAAATAGAGCAATATCGGTCGGTTGTTCGATTCTCGTTTTTGGAAGGGAAATCGCACAGCAAAATCAAAGCACGTTTGGATGCTGTGTGGCTCTTGTCCTTCGATGGCGACCATCAAAAATTGGTTTAACGAGTTTCAACGTGGTCGCGCGTCGGTTTTTGATGAGCCACGCCCAGGTGCCCCGAAAACGGCTACCACGGAGGATATCGTGACAAAAATCCACGATCTCGAATTGGCAGACCGCCGGTTGAAGGTGCGTGAGATAGCTCAGACAGTAGGCATTTCAAAAGATTGCGTGGGTCATATCCTGCATGAAATTTTGGGCATGAGGAAACTGGCGGCGCGATGGGTGCCGCGTTTGCTCAGTCCGCAACCGTGAGACGCAATCCGAAGGAGTTTCTGCGTCGTTTCGTGACAGTCGACGAAACATGGATCCACTGGTACACACCAGAGACCAAGGAACAGACGAAACAGTGGACTTCACCCGGCGAACGTGCTCCGAAGAAGGCGAAGACTGTCCCATTGGCCGGAAAGGTGATGGCCACGGTTTTCTGGGATTCACAAGGTGTGATCCACATCGACTACCTGGAGAAGGGCAAAACCGTCACAGGGCTGTACTATGCCAAATTATTGGGCCGATTCGACGCCGAATTGAAGAAAAAACGGCCCCACTTGGCGAAGAAAAAAGTGCTCTTCCACCATGATAACGCACCGGCTAACACCTCCGCCTTCGTCTAATTGGTCGAATTCGGCTACGAACTGCTGCCCCAACCCCTGCATTCTCCGGATGTGGCCCCGTGCGACTTCTTTTTGTTTCCAAACTTGAAAAAGTCATTCGCCGGGCAGAAATTTTAGTCGAATTAGGAGGTCATCGCCGCCACGGAAGCCTACTTTGCAGACGGGTCAAAGAGGTTGGAACATCGCTGGGTCAAGTGTATCGAGCTAACAGGAGACTATATTGAAAAATAAATCGCCATTTCTCCAAAATTTTTGTTTTTCTTTTGTAGGCTAAGTACTTATCGGACCACCCTCGTATATTTTCAGAAAAACTTCGTTGAGCATTCCTAACAAGCGCTCTTTCTGCTTCCAGTAGTTCTTTTATGGTTAACCTGCCATAAAGTAGTGGTTCATTTCTCTTGCTCCGTTGGCAATTGGATTTAAACCGCAGACAGTATGCACTTACGCGCTGAAGTTTTGAAAATTATGAAAATATTAGATAAATGTCGTCCTTGTGAGAAGGATTGCTGGGATGCATCGCTAGACAAGCAGATTTTCGAGTCTGAGGCAATTCTTGCACTTCCACTATGGAATTGTCAGCTGCCCAATATTGTTGATCCTTCTTCAACCACCCTGGACATGTCCACCACGTTGAATTTTCAAGTAGAGTATCTCCAAATGATCCTCTAGACGGAATGTCAGCAGGATTCTCTCTTCCGGGTAAAAACCTCCATTGTACCTTAAAATGTTACATATGACACACATATGACATATGATTTGTTGGCGACAAATGTGTTCCATTTCACTGGATGTTGTTCAATACTATGGTAGAGTCGGACCATGCGAAAACCTTGGTATAATTGATATCCAATTGCTCTCTGATGTACTTCATTAGTTCCGTAAGTAGCGCTGCTGCGCATAATTCTAGTCTTGCCAATGAAACTTGCTTCACAGGTGCTACCCTTGTTTTGGATGCAATGAGGCTTATTGTAGCAGAACCGCGATAAATAACCTTCTGATACACCACCACTGCAAACGCTGATTCTGATGCATCTGAAAATATATGTAACTCTATTTCGATCCTCCTGGTCGACTAAAATCTGACGATACATTTGTTCGATGTCAGCTGTGAAGACGATTGGAAACGACCTCCATCGAGGCTGCAAGGAAAATAAATCCTTTTGAATCGTGGGACCGGTCATCAAAATGCTTTTTAGTGATTCTCCAGACGTTGTCTTGGCGGAACCGTCAAATACCACTTTTAGTTTGGTGGTAGTGTTGTAATTTTTTCTCACCGCATGATGTGGAAGATAACATTTTTTCTGATGCCTCCTCCATGTGTCCCAGTTTAATATATTCTCGCATGAAATTGGAGTATTCAATCCGAAGACTCTTATCTCTTGCGAATCTTTGTTCCAACATATAGAATAGCTTTAATGCCATTTTGCGTGAATCACCCAAAACCATCGATCCTTTAGTAGTGGTAATTTGACGGTGTAACGCCCTGTATCCTCCCGTTTGTGTGACATTTGATAGTGATTCTCGCACATCTCTTCTTCAGTAGACTTGATTCTTGCACTTGGAACTTTCTCTAATTCTCAACATTTCTTCAAAGCTTCATCTGCACTGCACACACTGATACATGATGTGAGTATATTATCTTGTATCTGCTTCCTTGGGGTTGAAATCCAGCTGACTGGTCCCGATAGTATCTAGCCAAACCTTGTGTTTTGTGCCATTGGAGTGTTGGCTGGGCTCTTGACTAATCCGTTCGTCAAAACTTGCGGAAGCATATCTGATCCAATCAGTAATTCAATCTCCTTCGGTTGTTCGTACCATGGATCTGCCAATTTCAACCCTTGGATGTGTGGCCACTGGTTGGGTGTAAATTGTTGTGCTGGCAGCCTTGATGTGATAACTGGCAGCACTAGAGCATCTACCTCCAAGCTGACCTTTTCATCGTGAATTGACTGAATGGTGAAGTTGCGTGATGCGATAATTTTTGTAGCATGGCCGTTGATTCCATTGATTTTTGACTCATACTTGACCAGTGAAATCCTTAATTAACGGGCCAACTTCATTATCATGAAACATGATTGGGACCCTTGATCAATCAGAGCTCGTACGAGTCTAACTTGTCCTCCAGCGCATATGTTCACCATGGCTGTAGCTAGTAATACCATCCTATTACCATAACATGTGGTACCGATTCCTGTTGACGATGACCCTTCTTCGTTTGATGTTCTTCCTATTATATGCTGGCATAATTGCTTGATGTCGGTGCCAAATGGTTAACAATCCTTGCTGCTTCTACCTTTAGATTGCCTTTTAAACATTGAATTCGTTGAATATCGCTTAAACATCCGTTTTCGTGAACTAAACGAACAAAGAGTTCCCAAAATGATGTCCACTCTTCATAGTTGCCGCTAAATGATGGTATGCTTATAGTTGGCAGTTTGATTTCACGATGTGTTGCAGTTTGTGGAGCTATTGCCACTTGTTGTTGCTGTCGTTGTTCTGCTTAATTTGATTATAAGCTTCTTGATAAATTTGCTCTAACTCAAAGAACTCATTATTGCACACGTACTTCTGCTCGTAATCAGCTTCTTCCAATAGGACATGATTTCGTTGTTCAACTTTATCCAATTTGATGCTTGAATGTCTGCATCGCTTGATGGTGGGATTGGTGTAGGCTGGGTATTTTTCCTGATTAGTGCCAATTAAGGGTACTTAATCTCGAGATACCTCGCTTCAAATTGTAGTCGTGTTGCGGATTTGTCTTTCGTAGATCCTCCAAATACACATTATTTATTTGGAAATTGGTCCAGTGCTGTTTTAACTGTTCGAGTCGTTTTGTGAAATACTCTACAGAGTATCGAGATTCTCCATCTTTCTTAAAGTTAGTCCACCATCGATGAACTTCTTCCGTGATTCTCGTTTGATTCAACGCGATTTCTTCGATTTCACTCATTTTCTATTTTCACTCTCTGATTATTATATTGGTCTAGTACCTGTTCGGTCAAACACCGAACTAGTACAATAACAGTAAATTAGTTTAGACCATATTTTGAATTTGCCGCCCTTCAATTGTAAACCGCCATCTTTTTTTTATTAATTTATCAATACACTATGTACTAAAAGTTATCTTTATTCAAAAGGAAAAATAAGCTCTCTCTTCTAATCTAATCGTTGAACGAGAAACATCTCTCCTTTGGCTAGCTCTTGAATTTCTTAATTTTTTCCTTGATTTTTACCGCGAATTTGTGCAACCGCCTTCTTACATCTGGGAGATTTTACGTTGCATATTTTGATGTAACGAATTTCTCCACAGAGCGACTAAAAAAAACTTTAATCGTACATTTATTGACGCCCAACGTGAGGCACGCGTTTGTGGTAAAATAGAAAAATCAAAAGAAGATAGACATTGATCGAAGTGAGTGCGTTAATATATATATACATATAACTGTATATCAATCCAGCGTTGGAACCAGTTCCAGATCCTACCAGGAAAAATCATTATCACTAGGGCTAGGATTTTCATGCACTTAAAAACGCAAAATATGCGCCTAAAATATGCGCTTAAAAATGGGAAATATGCACTTTAAATCTGCACTTAAAACCATGGCGAAGTCACCTATAACGACGTGGTTTATAACGACCAGTCGCTTTTAACGACCAATTGACATTGAGTTTTTTCTTTGGGGTAAAAGCAAGGTGTATGCTAACGGCTCCAATTTAAATATTAATATTTAAGTGATTATTAGACGGATGTTTATGAGTTCGGTTTAATTTTGTTTTATTGTGTATTGCCAACTAAAACATTTAAAATGAAGTGCAGTTCGTGCAACATGAAAGTCGATAGAACAGAATTAAAAATCCAATGCTTTACGTGCAAAGAATTTTATCATGCTAAGTGTGCCAACTTGGACAAAAGAGAAATAGAATTTAATGGAAAAAGACAAGCAACTCTTTAAATGTGAAAAATGCATATCTCAGAGAAGAAAATCGATTTCTGTGGACCTCCCATGTAACCCGCTGATTAACATCTCTTCTGAGAAAGCAACAACTATCGGATCTGCTAACTCGGCTATTCCAAATTCAGCTGTAAACTTCGCTCCTGCTCTCCCTGACATCAGGAACACGGTTGAGCAAATAATAACATTAAAATTACTTTACGACGAGATCATCAAGCTGAATCAAATCAACACCGAAGCGCTCACCAAAATCAAAACTCTTGAAGAGAGTAATATGTCTCTCTAAAGGTTGATGCTCTTGAATCTAAACTGAATAAAGTCGAGCAAAGAGAAAAGCTAAGTTCTGTTGACATTATCGGTATTCCTAATGTTAACAATGAGAATGTCGAAGAGAAAATAAAAGTGCTACTCAGTGCGATCAACTGTGATAGTGACAATTCAGCTCATATAGACAATTGTTTTGTCAAAAATACCAAAATAACCAACAACAACAAAAAGCATGCACCTCTCAGTATTGTGTGTGTTAAGTTTTCGTCTCTTTCGCGGAAGAAAGCAGTAATGTCAGCTTTGCGTTCTAACAAGAACATGATCTCTTCAGACGTGTTTGAGCTCCGTGTTCCAACAACAATCTACATGTTACCAGCAACGACAACAGTGGCCGACATAAAATTATTATGCATGATTCATTAACTTTTTATTCAAGATCCTTATTAAAAGCTGCTAACAACCTAAAATTGAATAATAAATGTAAATTTGTTTGGGTCAAGGATTCATAAATTTTTATTAGGAAATGCGAGGGTGAAAAAGCGATTAGAATTATATGTAGGGTGAAAAATAGATTAGAATTTTTGAAAATTAATTTCCTATAGTTTCTTAAATGAGTAACACCAATATTAATAGCAATTATAACAACACCTCCATAGATAACTCTTTTTTTGATTTAGTCTACAATAGTTCAGTTGAAATTCTAACTAATGATGAATTTAAATGCCTATGTGTTGAACATCCAAATCCAAATTCTTATTCCAGCTTTTCTGTCGTGCACCAAAATATACGAAGTATGTATGAGAAAAAAGTTTGATGTATTCTTGGCCCATTTAGCCTCCTTAAATCATTTACCTGATTTGATTTTTCTGTCGGAAATTTGGATTTTTGATTGTGAAGTGTCTAATTTTAATATTCCTAACTACACCTTTAATGCTTGTTGTAATAACACTTATGCTTCAGGTGGAGTTGCAATGTTTTGTAGAGGTGATTTCCCTAAACTCAATACTGCTGATCTGATTGTCGTTAATTGTGTGCTATCTGGTATTTCATTTTGTTTTGTTTGTGTATACAGATTTCTTTTCTTTAATATAATTGCTTTCGTGGATGAATTTTCTGCGTTTTTGGATAATCAAAGCTGCAAGAACCAAATTCTACTTGCTGATTTTAATATTGATATTTTGTCTGAATTATCTGTTGTAGACAATTTTCTTGCTCTTTTGTCTTCTTTTGGTTTTAGGTCATTAATTAATAAACCAACCAGAGGTTTATCGTGCATGGACCATATTTTTATTAAGTTTCAAAGGAACAATAATAGAAATTATAAGGCTGATGTGTTCGACTTACAAATTACTGATCATAAATTGGTTAGCCTTCAGTTTGAAAGGGTTGTTTCCCGGACATATCAATGTTTTTCGAAAAAAAAAACAAAAAATCAATTTTGTGGCTCTCAAATCTGATTTAACTTATGAATCTTGGGATGGCGTTTTTGCTGCTCTGGATCCGTCCTTGGCATTTGACCTATTTCTATCTAAACTACAGTTCCACATTTCGAATAACTGTCAAGGCCGTGAAAGTAAAGATTCAAATCTAACTTTTCGTAAGTCTTGGATGAATATCCATCTGTTGAAAAAAATAAATAAAAAGAAAAAAACTGCACAACTGCGTTAAAAAACATCCAAATAATACGAGATTGAGAACTCTTTACGAAAAACTTTGTCTTGAACTAAAAACTGAGATTCCTCTCTGTAGAGACTCATATTACAGAAATAAACTGAGTGAAAATGTTGGGAATTCGAAAAAGGAATGGGACATCGTGAACGATATTTTAAATAGAAGAAAGACTCAAGTGGGTATTACTATTGAATACAACAATACACTTGTGTCCGACCCTGAAGAGGTTGCGGATTTATTTAATGATTTTTTCTCAAACATATGCCTGCAGAATACATATGACTTTCAAACCAATTCGAACGTACTGTGTTGTAATAAGACTTTAAGAGATGATAGTTTTAATTCAGCAAGCTTTTTCTTTAATAACTTCAGCTCACAAGAAATGCATATATAGAATCATAATGTCGCTAAAAAATTCAAACTCTCCTTCGGATGACAATATCTCTAGCACTCTTTTGAAACAAATATCTTTTTTCATATCAGATGTTTTATGTTTTTATTTTCAATTGCAGTGAACAAAAAGGTATTTTTCCAAAAGCGTTAAAAAAAGCCATTGTTATACCATTGCATAAAAAAGGAGCGACTTACAGCTTCCTATCGTCCCATTTCACTTCTTTCAGTCTTTTCAAAAATCTTTGAAAAAGGTATGATCCAGTATGAGGTCCAGAATGATTTCTTTCCTTAACAGAAACAAGTTTTTCAGCAGACATCAATACGGTTTTTTGAGTGGTAGATCCACAGAAGATGCTCTTCTAAAATTGTGTGTTGAGATTTATTGTAGTTTAAACAACTCTGAGCTACCTTCGTCTCTCTTCATTGATATAGCTAAGGCCTTCGATACTGTAGATCATACTCTGTTACTCAGTAAATTATATAAAGCCGGCTTTAGTAGTAATGTCTATGATTGGCTGGCTTCTTATCTAATGAACAGAAAACAAAAGGTAAGAATTCAAGATAAACTAAGTTCGGAAAAGCCTATATATATGGGCGTGCCACAAGGATCAGTCTTGGGCCCGATTCTGTTCTTAGTCTTTGTCAACTCACTCTTTATTCAACCCTTTAAAGGTAAGATCACAGCTTTTGCGGATGATCTGTCCTACTCATCGAAAAATTATTTCCAGCTAGTTATTGATATAAACAATGATTTAGAGATTCTTTCGAAATGGTTTTATCTTTATCGACTTGTGATAAGCAATAAAACGAGATTCATGATTTTTAATATATCAGGTAGTATCTGTGAAGATATCTCTTTCTCATACCATTCGCCGTTTTGCCTAAAGTTTTCTTTGAATAATGATTGTAAGCATGTTTCTTCCACTTTTAATGAAAACTTGTTATGTACAAAAAGCTGTTTTGAAATTGAGCGCGTTGAAAGCTTTAAGTACTTTGGTTTGCTATTGTACTTTCGGATGAGTTGGAAAAACCACTCTCTCAACTTAAAAGAGTATTTTAATTAGTTAGACAAATATACCATCTGAGACTTTATTGCCGTCAACCTGTCCTTACCCTAGTCTACAATGGCTTATTTAAGTCAAAACTGCAATACGGTCTCTCATGCTGGGGTAGGACTCATTACAATAAAATCGAACCACTACTTATTAAGCAAAAACATGCCATAAGAATTCTCTGTAGAGCTAACCGCCGAACTCCGAGCTTTGAGTTATTTAGTAACCTTAAGATTCTGCCATTACAGCATTTGTATTATTATAAAGTCTTAAAAATATTTTATGAAAGATCTGGCTATTTGTCCGCTAGGTTATACGGATCTCACAATTTGCGTGTAAACAGTAGAAATTTAGTTACCGTATATTAAGAAATCTCTCTTTTCCCACTTCTACGAAGTAACTGCACCTCGTCTTTTTAATAACTCGCCAGAAAG
The DNA here is from genome assembly GCA_958301585.1 of Merodon equestris. Classification (NCBI taxonomy): domain Eukaryota; kingdom Metazoa; phylum Arthropoda; class Insecta; order Diptera; family Syrphidae; genus Merodon; species Merodon equestris. The sequence continues at coordinate 52,956,377 of OY284417.1, read as the reverse complement.
AATTCGATGTGATACAATCAAATCTTCGTATTTAAGGAATATTAAGACCTTATTATTTTCATTGAACTTTAAGGAAATTGGCAGCTTACTGAATTTTATAACTTAATATTATTGAAATACTTTCTTTTATGATATTTTTGCTTTTCTAATTTGTGCACTTATTTTATATATGTATACCCTTGTTTAAAATTAATTGAATTTTCCTGTTAACTTTTGATAAACTCCCCCTCAATAAAGATCTATTTGGTTAATTTGTAACTTTATGCGGTATATTCAACTCTTGTCCTTAGGGCAACCGGATGTACCTAACTATTTTATTATGATTTTCTTACTCTTTGTAAATATTTTTATTGTTAGTTATAAGAAATCATGTGAAATAAAGATTATTAAAAAAAAATAAATAAAAAATTTTCCCCCACGTGGTTGGTTTTTGCATAAGTAGTCGTTCTATTTTTGAATAGTCGGATAAAATGACAGTAGGCTGTTGTGACGTATCCAAAACGTCATGAACAAAGCTATAAATATGCATTTATATGCAAGAATATGCAAAATATGCATTTATAGTAAAATATGCAAAAATATAAAATATGCACTAACGATTGGATGTCAATTTAAAGGAAAACTCATGAATCGGAAAAATAACTTATTCTAGTGCTTCTAATGTGTCTCAAAAAAAAAATGGAAATGCATTGAAATCTTAGCCCTAATCATCACCATTCAAACCCATCAGCAGATGCTTCACATGGTCGTCGTTGGAAATTATGTGCATATAAGCATATGTAAAAGGAATGATAAGTACACTCACATTCCCCGCAGGTATGTGTCTACTATTTTTATTATTCGAATGTGCGTTGGAATCAGCGTTGCCAGACGTCCCGATTTTTAGCCCAAAATGAAATATCCCGCGCGGGACAGACACAGTCCCGCTTTTAATCCATTTGTTTATCCCTATGCCGACCAAATAATAAATGTACTTTGCGAAACAAAACTTAAAATTACGCAAATTCGCAAGTAACTTCATATGGAGCTGACAATGCAAATGTTAAGTTCGGTCCAAATCGGAATTAATGAAAATGTTTGAAACTACGGAAATGGAATGGGTCGAGTTATTGCGTCACGTTAATATAAGATTTTCTGATTTTAAGGCTTGGCCTGCTTTGAAATGTTATTTTGATAAGCCAGGATCATGTGCGAAAGCCATTGAAAAGGTTTTCCATTCGGAAGAAGAGGAGACAAAAACCCCTGCCTACTTGCATTTCGTTCATAATGTTATGAGTAGTTTCAAAGGCAGGCAAGGCAAGGCAGGTAGGCAAAAAGATTGTTTTGTCGGCTACCAAACAAAACAGACATTGAATAAATTTGAATTTGTTGAATCTGAAAAAAACCAAAGCCATTAAAGACTTCAATTATTTTTACACAAATTGTCAAACGTATATAACCAAAAGTTATAATTTTTCAGATGAAAATATTTTCGCTAAACTCGAATTCATAAACCTGAATAATGAAATTAGTTTTGAAATGGTTGAGAATGCTGTGTCTGTATTAAACTTGTCAGGTGATGTTTCAGTAGATAGCTTGTGTGAAGAATTTAACTTGCTAAAAACATCCTTGGACGTAGTAGTGAAAAATCGTAAAGACACCACTGCACAGAAATGGCAGCAGCTCTTTAAACAGTTTCCAAAGAAAGTGTCCCAACTTCAAACTGCTTTCCCGAACGCGTTTTTTCCTAAATGAATTTAAAATAGTCGGATGCCAGAAATAAATGTCCCGCAAATTTAATAAAAGCTGAATTACTCATCAAATTCAATCTGGAGCTATCCTGTGCGGAGTTCTTTAACTACATATATTAAAGAAGAAAAGGAAATACTAAGAAAAGTTAATTCATTTTTAACTGAATTTAAATCTCATATAAAGAGATAAGTAATAAAAAAAAAATACTGACTACTAATTCTTTTTTTATGTCCCGCTCTCAACGTAAGAGTCCCGCTTTTTTTATCAAAAGGTTCCAAAATACCGCTTTACCCGAAAACAAAATCTGGCAACGCTGGTTGGAACACTCCTAGAGTATCATAAAGCCCGATACATAATAAAGGCTAAAATGTGCATGTAACATTATTTTTCGAATATACTCTTCTATAATCTCGAGTTATCGTAAGCTATTATACGATTTGGCTTGTGAAACAATTCAATAGGTGTTTTTTATTATGCCATCCAGATCTTATCCGGATCATGGTTTACATGTATTACAATAACAACACGTGAACCAGCTCGTTATCTGGATCACGATTTTGATCCGAGTTTGAGTGGAAGTGAGTTTACACTATTTCCCACTGGTTTCGCATTCAAATTAGGAGAATCATTGCCTGATGAACATATAAAATTGTGGCCAGGATTTGGTTAAACAGTTTTCGTTTCCGTATCGAGTAATTGTACTCAAAATGCTATTATATGTGTATTATCTTACATTTCTAAAACTCTTGAGTCTATTGGGGAAATATTACCCCCGATTGGTGTATATCGATAAAAATTATTATCGTTAGCATTTAAATCGATCATATCAAATTTGAATGATAAGAAACATTTTCTTTGATATGGCAATTCCACACTTAAATTTCAAAGATTGTTTTTATTGTGAATTCGAAATGGAACATGAAATGGAACAAAAAGGTAAACATGTAAATTAATTTAAATTTCGACCGAGAAATCTGTTTCTTCTTCCTGCAGCAATGAATATTCTGGTGTGCTGCTTTCTTCACTGTCCGTGTCACTTTCCAATAACCACTGTAATACAAATATTAACCTTTTAAATTCAACAAATGAACGCAATTTACCTCAATAGCAGCTGCTTCCATCTCCAATTTGTTTGTTTATTTTGTTTTCAAATGTCAGATCTTTGACAGGACTGAACGAGGCGAAATGTCAAGCTGGCTATTCGTTGATCTGTAGTGTTTTATTATGTCTCGTGATCCTGAGTGGATCTGGATGGCATAATAAAAAACACCTAATAATCGCCCAATTGATACTCATACAAAATTGATCTCAATTCCTCCAACAACAAAAAGCTCTCATCATATCATATCATTCTATTGTACTCGTTTCGCTTTCGTTTCGCTCGATCGCTAAAGTCTCTCGGTTGCAGACTTCCACTCACTTGATTACAAAAAAAAAAATTGAAGTCTCATTCGCCATTACATACACATTGCTCATTGCTAATATCGTAATTTGGTCCAAAAATGTCTAGTGGCTTAATAGAAGCATACTTTTAGGATTCGCATTGGATAATAGTTTCGTATTCGCTTAAGCAAATTTAAGTTTCGCTTATAAACTAGCCATTCATCTTTATACATATATATAATTCTATTGCACGTGTGTATGTCACTGAACTCCTCCTAAACGGCTGGACCGATTTGAATGAATTTTTTTGTATGTGTTTGGGTGGCACCCTGGATGGTTTAGATTCACAAATCAGCCCGGCAGATGGCGTTGTAGTCGGTTTTTATCTATATTGCAACTAAACGGTTGGACCGATTTGAATGAATTTTTTTGTATGCGTTTTGGTGGCGCCCTGGACAGTTTAGATTCACAAATCAGCCCGACAGATGGCGCTGCAATCCGTATTTATCTATACTGCAACTAAACGGCTGGACCGATTTGAATGAATTTTTTTGTATGCGTTTGGGTGGCGCCCTTGATGGTTCATATTCACAAATCAGCTCGGCAGATGGCGCTGCAGTCGGTATTTATCTAGACTGGAACTAAATGGCTGGATCGATTTGAATGAATTTTTGTGTATGCATTCATTCATTTATTTCATTCATTTTGTGTATGTATTCATTCAATGCATTTAATTTTTTTGTACGCTGTGTTTTGATATTACATATATGTATCGCATTTACGTTAATATTGAGCAATTTCTTCGGGGGTAAGAGATTTTCAACGTCCCATTTAAGAAAAAAAAATTAAACTAAGAACAAAATACGCCCAAAAAAAAAACAGAACAATTATTTTTTGTAAATAGGTACTGGTAATTTTCACTCAATTAATAAATAAAAATTATTATGAGGCTAACAAAATTTCCTTCAAAAACTCAATCATGCGAGTAGGAAAACTCAGACGCAAATGAAATTATTTATTTGCCGGAAACTTCGCTCAAGGTATTCAACTGACTTATAAAAATACCGTTTTTTTAGGAATTTGAAGAAATAAGAGAAAAAACACAATTCCTGTGTATGAGGCTAAACATATTTCCTTGACTGACAGCGTGAATAGGATTTCGTTTATTTTCGACATTTTAATTTCTGTGTATTATATTAAGTGTGTTTCGGGTAATTATTCGGAAAAAGGCCCTACTCACCGATTTTGATGAAATTTCAGTATGTCAGATTAGGATTTTTTCTAAGAATTTTGATATATATATTTTAGGTCGGACTTTCCTAGTTTCAAAGATATACGCTTTTGAAGTTCCCATACAAAATACAGATTTGGCTTGATTTAGTTGAATCATAGTTATGCCTGGAACTATGCAAGAGGTTAGAAATAACCACACTTGTGGGTGGCTCGCTTCGCTCGCTAAGAGGATTTTAACCCTTTTCTTCGCAGGGTTTAGCCGCTCACGCGACTTCGTCGCTCCGCTAAGGGTATGTCTACGACTGTCTGGCAGGCGCCTGTAAGAAAGTCCGGTGTATTTAAAGTATTATGTGGGTGGCTCGTATAATAATTTTATTTAAAACACAGTTGCATACTTTTAGGCATAATGAAATCTTATTTTGTATGGAAAATTTAAAAAGCTTATATCTTCCAAACTAGATAAGTCCGACCTAAAATATATATATCAAAATTCTTAGAAAAAATCCTAATCTGACATACTGAAATTTCATCAAAATCGGTGAGTAGGGCCTTTTTCCGAATAATTACCGTGTTTCGTTATTTTGACATTTTAATTTTTTTTTGTACGGTGTCTTTTGATATTTCAGTGAATATTAAGCTACGTACATAAAACAATGCTACGTCTTCGTGGACTAGGAGGAAATATTGGTCGACGGACTCGGAATTCACAATTAGTCCAGAACCGTCGGTTAAATAGATCGGCAGAAGATCAATTGACGGACAATGAACATTTAAGAAACCAGGCTGCGAGCACACGTGCTAATGAAAGTCAAGATTCACGTCACATTCACAAATTGTTATCGGTGCTATGAACAAACAATGCCAACACTGTCATGCACTCAAATACAAAGGTGAATCGGCTGCGCGTCTGGAAAAGTTGTATTGCCACCATTGAATTCGCCGCCAGAACCATTGAAAGCACTACTGGATGGAGCTACATCTCGATCTAAATTGTTTTTGCGTAAAATTCGCAAATTCAATTCGTGCTTTCAAATGACATCATTTGGAGCAACAAAAACCGTTCAGAATGAGGATGGTCGCAATTTTCAATCAACGTTTAAGATTCGGGGCCAAGTGTATCATCAAATTGGTTCTTTATTGCCAATGCCTGATACCGATTCAAAATTTCTGTAAATCTACTTCATGGGTGATGAGTAGCAGCAAATAAACGCACGCTGCCAGTACAACCATATCGAGCAGATGGAGGAGCGAGAAATTGTGGGTATTTTAGAACCCTTTTTACAGAATCACAACCAGTTGGTCCAGTTGTTCAATACCGTTTCAAACAAACTGCAAAACGACAACTATACGATCGTCATCAAAGCAGACAAAGTACCATCTGGGCAGCACGCGGGCCGATATAATGCACCGACCATTAATGAAGTTGCAATTGTTATGGTTGGCCACGCATTTGAACGTCGAGATATACGAATCAAACGCAGAGATAACACAATACATACGATTGAAGACAGTCATCGCTCTTACGACGCTTTGCAATATCCATTGATATTTTGGGAAGGAGAAGATGGATATCATTTAAATATCAAACAAAGAAATCCAGCAACAGGTACAATCTATACATGTCATTACCTAATATTTTATTTTTATGCATTATTAATTTCTTTTTGTCTTAATTATATTTTTACTTTGCAGGTGCAGATACCAGCAAAAAAGTGAGCGCGATGAACTTCTACGTATATCGGTTGATGATTCATGCCAACGAAGACAATAATATTCTCCGATGCCGCCAGCTGTTTCATCAATATACCGTTGATATGTATGCGAAAATTGAAAGCGAGCGATTACGATACATCAGGTATAATCAAGCGAAACTTCGAGCTGAGGAATACATTCATTTGCGTGATGCTATTGTTGGTAACGTAGATAGAATAACTAATATCAACGACATCGGTACTTCATATATTCTTCCATCATCATATATTGGTAGCCCACGTCATATGCAAGAATATATTCAAGACACCATGACTTTTGTGCGCGCGTACGGACGACCAGATTTGTTCATTACATTTACGTGTGATCCAAAATGGGATGAAATTAAAATTGCGTTATTGCCAGGTCAAACTGCAATAGATCGGCACGATATCACTGCACGTGTCTTCAGACAAAAGTTAAAATCGCTGATGAGCTTGATTATACATTCCTCTGTATTTGGCAAAATACGTTGCTGGCTGTATTCTGTTGAATGGCAAAAACGAGGTTTGCCACACGCGCATATTTTGACTTGGTTGGTCGACAAAATACAGTCTGAAGAAATTGATAAAATTATCTCAGCAGAAATTCCGGATCGGAATATCGATCAAGAATTGTATGAGATTGTTACCGCTAACATGATCCATGGCCCATGCGGTGCTATAAACATGTGGTCAATCACATCAATTGCGCACGTTAAACGGTACAACAGTTGATATTGACAATCAATGGGTGGTTCCGTATTCACCATTGTTGTGTAAAACCTACAAAGCACACATAAACATTGAGCTTTGCAGTTCGGTGAAGTCTATAAAATATATATGCAAATATGTCCATAAGGGCAGTGATATGGCTGTATTTGCTAATATGCTAAGTTTTTAATAAAAAACATTTTTCTTAGCTTAAGCTTGATATAGTAATGTTAGTGGTAAGTTGATATAGTAGTCGAAAGACATAGATTTAAGTTGTTACGTCTATTTTAGAGTGTCCGCCTAGGGCCAGTAAGATATCTAGATTGTTAAGATAGTTAAGCTAGTTTTTAAGCATTTTTGTCTAGGGTAAGATAGATCTAAGAAATTATGAATAAAAATGAATTAAAAACTAAACTAAACTATGGCTGTATTTGCTGTTCAAAATGTTAACGAAAACGATGAAATAACACGGTACCAAATGGGCCGATACATCAGCAGCAATGAAGCAGTTTGGCGTATTTTGAGTTTTCAGATACACGAAAGAGAGCCTGCTGTTATACATTTGGCCGTGCACCTTGAAAATGGACAGCATGTTTATTTCACGGAAGAGACTGCTCTACAACGTGCATCAATTGCCCCGAAAACCACATTAACTGAGTTTTTCGAATTATGCAACCGACCAGGTATTCCCTGTCAATTCGCAAAGACATTATATTTCACATGGAACAAACAGTCAAAAAAGTGGGAACCACGAAAGCGAGGTGTTCCGGTTTAAGGATACAACGGCATATTTATGGGAAATACATTAGGCCGATTATACACAGTCCATCCAAAGCAACGCGAATGTTTCTTCTTGTGTTTATTGTTGGTTAATGTTCCTGGACCGACGTCCTTCCAATACTTGCGGACAGTCAATGGCATTTTGTACGACACATATCATGATGCGTGTCGCGTATTACATTTGCTGGAAGATGACAACCATTGGGATATTACACTTGCAGATGCTGCATTGAGTTCCTCTCCTCATCAAATTCGCCATTTTATTGACGACATGTTTTCCATCTCAAGCTTCTGTTCTCTGGGACAAATATAAAGATTCCATGAGCGACGACATTCTGCATCGCATTCGGATCGCTGATCAAGATCCCAATATCGATTTTTCGCTTGAAATATATAACGAAGCGGTGCATTCTGATTTCGAATATGCCACTCATTCATTTTGGTATGCCCTCACCTAACCGCCCAGCAACAGACATCATTAACAGCGAGATTCAGCGCGAACAACAGTTCAATACGGTCTCTTTAACTACTTATGTTGAAAGTAATGAGCAACTACTCACTGATGAACAAAAGAATGTATACAATCGAATTAATTTGTCAATTGCAGCAGAACAAGGTGGATTCTTTTTTTTGGACGCACCAGGTGGCACTGGAAAAACGTTTCTCATCTCACTAATACTTGCGCGCATTCGATCACAAAATCATATTGCGTTAGCAATTGCTTCATCAGGTATTGTAGCCACTTTGTTTGATGGGGGACGGACTGCACATTCAGCACTCAAGTTGCCGTTGAACATGCACACAAATCCAGATGCAGTGTGCAACATAAAAATGCATTCCGGTATGGCTAACGTTTTGCAGAAATGCAAAATTATTATCTGGGATGAATGCACTATGGCCCACAAACATTCACTTGAAGCTCTCGATAGAACGATGAAAGATCTAAATAATAACACCAGGCCTTTCGGTGGTGCTTTACTGCTGCTGTCCGGTGATTTTAGACAGACATTGCCGGTCATTCCACGCGCTAATGCGGATGAAATTAACGCATGTATAAAATAATCATATCTGTGGCGAAATGTCAGTACACTACGACTAAACACAAATATACGTGTTCAACTGCAAAACGATCCATTGGCACTATCATTCTCCGAGCAATTGCTTAACATTGGAAATGGAACAATACCATGGAGACACACAATGCATCAAATTGCCAGACAATTTCTGCAACACGGTAAATACGAAAGATGATTGAAAGCATATTTCCAAACTTACAAGCTAATTATATTAATCATGCGTGGCTTCGTGAACGAGCTATTTTAGCTGCAAAAAATATCGATGTTGACGCTATTAACTTCAAAATACAACAATCAATGCCCGGCAATGAGATATTGTTCAAATCGATCGACACTGTTACCGATCCTGACGAAGCAGTCAACTATCCTGTTGAATTTTTGAATTCGCTGGATTTACCAGGAATGCCACCACATAACTTGCGATTAAAAATTGGCTCACCTATCATTTTGCTTCGGAATTTAAATGCACCTAAGCTATGCAACGGTACAAGATAATTCATAAAAAAAATCATGGGCAATGTTCTAGAAGCTACAATTTTGAACGGCAAATTTGAAGGTGAAGTTGTTCTCCTGCCACGAATCCCAATGATCCCTTCAGACTCACCCATTCCATTCAGACGTCAGCAATTTCCAATCCGTTTGGCATTTGCCATGACTATTAATAAGTCACAAGGTCAAACAATGTAGATTTGTGGGTTGGATCTAGAAAATCCGTCAAGTTTATTCATTTATACCCCTCAGGAATTGATTAAAAATATTGTTCATCAACTCGCATTAAGATAAAATTAAACAAACATTATTCATTATAACGAATTGGTTTTAGAATAATTGACGTTATTTCAAAATAAGGAATAATGAAATTATTATATTATTTGTCTTTCATTTCATACTTGGTTTAATATCCTAATCGCTTGAAATATCATGCAGGACAACGTCTGCGGGTTGGCTAGTATATAAATAAATTCGTACAACTTCATATTTTTATTGATCGAATAAAATAAAGTAAATTTTCGAACTGCCATCCCAACTAGAGGAATTAAAACAAGCTCGAGCTTCAACAAAAGGAAGCATTTCTCGGATAAAAACGTTAGTTGATACTAAGGATCTTTCACCGCCAGAACTGGAATGCCGTCTTGACATATTAGAATCGTATTTTAAGCAAATTTTAGCGTTTCAAAGTAATATCGAAGAAATTTCACATGAAGACACCAGCCGAAATGAGTTTTGAGATTTGTATGTTTCCACAAAAGCTAAGATTTTATCACTTATGGGCAATAGTAGACGGAGTAGCACCTTCGAAACTTCATGGACTATTCCTTCTCCTGTTAACCATCTACCGAAATTACATTTGCCACATTTCAACGGAAAATATTCAGAGTATAAAAACTTTATCAGTTCATTTACAAACATCGTGGATAATAATCCAACTCTTTCCAAAATTGAAAAATTTAATCATTTATTGAGTTGCTTAAGTGAGCAAGCACTTGGAACAATCAAGGCTTTTCAAATAACGGAAGATAATTATCCAAAAGCACTTAACCGCTTAAAGGAACGCTACGATAACGACCGTCTGATTTTCCTAGAGAATATTACTCAGCTTTTCGAGTTACCGAGGATTACAAAAACATCAGCTTGTCAGCTTCGCAATTTAGTAGACAACATTAGTGCAATTTTCAGTTCTCTTCTCTCGCTTAGTTCGGATTCTCCATATTATCATTCACATCGCGATGAGTAAAGTTGATGTAGGAACTCAATCTAAATGGGATGAACAGTTCGACTACAATACCTTACCAACTTGGAAACATTGTGCTGACGTTTTAGAGAAGCGTTGTCAATTCCTTGAAGCACGAGAAGGTAAAACTCTGCAAACAGATAATAGCAAACAACCGTTGGCAAGGCATAAAAGCCATCGCTTCGAAAACCAGCAATCGTCATCTTTTATAGCCAATCAAAAATCGTGTTCGTTTTGCAGCGACAGCGCTCATTTAATTGGTAATTTCCACAGTTTACTAAACTCTATGTTTTCGAGCATTTCAATAACGCAAAAAAGCTAAGCTTGTGCTAAATTGTTTGGGAAAAGGTCATAATCTTGCCAAGTGTTCATCAAATTATAAATGTCGAATTTGTCATCAATCGCATCATACGTTACTTCATCGGACAAATCAAACCACAAGTGGCCCAACCTCAGATGTTTCTTCTTCATCAGCAACTGCCAACTCTGTCCTCGAAGCAGATTGGAAACGCAAGGCCACAGAATAAGTCATTCTGGCTACAGCCCTTGTTCTTGGTATGCTTCGGGAAGTTTCCAAATAGGACGGGTTTTATTAGATTCAGGCTCATAGGTTAATTTCATCAAAGAGGATTTTGTTAAGTTGTTGAATTTACGAACTCAAAGATATTATTGGAATAGGGGGCAAGGAGACAAAGATAAGTTCTCTAACTCAGTCTACGATTCGATCACGTATCTCGACGTTCGAACTTCCACTTAAGTTTTTAGTCAACCCCACAATAACAGGATACCAACCGGATTCCGCAATAAATATTGTTAACTGGAATCTTCCAAAAAACATATATCTTGTTGACGAAGAGTTTAATCACCCCGGACCTATAGACTTGCTCATAGGAGCAGAAACTTTCTTTGATTTATTATTGGCAGGACAAATAAAGCTCGGAGATGGACTTCCATCCTTGCAAAATACCAAGTTAGGTTGGGTTATATCAGGAAGATACATACAAATCACTCTTCGATGATTCTCAGAAAAGACAGTGCGTAATCTCTATTGAAGACAAACTTGAAAAAGTCGTCGAGAGGTTTTGGGAACTCGAAGCCGTTGCGGGGCATAAATCAAAGTGGACGGAGGAGCAATTCAACTGTGAAACACATTTCAAACAAACATTGGATGAACTGCCCACGGGAAAACTCATGGTAAAACTACCCTTCAAGAAGGATTCAACCTTACTAGGTGATTCATACGATATCGCTTTTCGCCGTTTCCTATCATTGGAGAAAAGATTAAAACACGACTATGCATTAAAAACATCGTACGAAAGGTTTCTCGAAGAATATGAGGCTCTGGGTCATATGTCTCTCGTAAATAACACAGACTTAGCTGTACCCCATTATTATCTACCTCATCAATGTGTTCTACGGCCAAATAGTACGTCGACAAAGTTACGAGTTATATTCGACGCTTTTTGTCGCACATCGTCGCTAATTTCTTTAAATGATATTCTGATGTCCGGTCCCACCATTCAGGATGATCTTTCCATAATTCTTCTTCGCTTTCGCATGAATAGATTTGCTTTAACCGCTGATATAGTGAAGATGTATAGACAAGTTTTGGTACACCCCACCTATAGAAAGTTTCAGTATATCTTCTGGAGAGCCAGTGAAAAGGATCCAATTAAGACGTATGCTTTGAACACCGTTACTTACGGCACTACCTCGGCTCCATATCTCGCAATTCGCTGTTTGCAATACCTTGGAGATAAATTAGAGAATGAATTCCCTTTGGGATCTCGAGTCGTACGTTCGGATTTTTACGCCGATGATATGATTACTGGAACAGATAATTTGGAAACTTTAGCACAGTTAAAAAGTGAAGTCGAATCTGTGCTGCAATCTGCAGGCTTTGAACTATCCAAATGACATAGCAATCACCCTTTCGTCGTCACTCAAAATGAGTGAGTCTAACATCACAAGTACGCTTGGTATAACATGAAATTCGTCAGATGATCGCTTCTACTTTTCGTACAATCCCAATAGAATATATTTGTCATATTCCAAAAGATCGATATTGTCCTTATCCTCTTCATTGTTGGACCCAATGGGCTTACTTAATCCTATTTTAGTAAAAGCAAAAATAATTTTACAACAGCTGTGGATAAACAAGATTGATTGGGACGCAGCAATTCCACAACAAATTGATATGGAATGGCGACAATTTATGGCTGATCTGAACTCTCTTCAAAACCTCTCAGTTCCACGATTCGTTCTTATTTCAGACAGACAAATAGTACAGGTTCATGGATTTTGTGATGCATCTATGGAAGCTTATGGATGCTGCATTTATATTCGGTCACTGTAATAAAGCACTCATTGCCTTGTTTCTTCAAAATTTTTGGATTGTCAACGCCAGGGACTTGACCCGAAAAGTTGTACGCAACTGCATTCATTGTGCTCGATATCGTCCTAGGCTACTACACTAGATGATGGGAGATCTTTCTCCAGAAAGAATTAATGCGACTCGTCCCTTTCTACGATGTGGTGTAGATTTCTGTGGCCCAGTATTTGTTTACCATAGAATTCGTGGCAAGGTGCCATATAAAGCATACATTGCAGTGTTCATCTCTCTGCCGATGCTTTCATAGCATCTTTAAAACGTCTAATCAGTCGTCAAGGTCTCTCACGAGATATATTCTGCGACAACGCTATGAATTTCGTACGGGCCAATTCAAAGCTATCTGACTTACGGAAGCTATTGTTTCACAAGTCTACACAAGAAACTATTACCAATTTTTGTAGCTTCGATCAAACTAATTTCCATTTTATTCCCCCTAGAGCTCCGTACTTCGGTGGTATTTGGGAAGCAGCAGTCAAGGTAATCTTTATCGATCGCTCAAAAGTGCCAAGCTGTCCTTTGAAGAGTTTGCAACTGCTCTTTGTGAAATTGAAGCCGTGATGAACTCAAGACCAGTTATACCATTAACGAACGACCCAAGTGACTTCGAGGCTCTGACTCCAGGACATTTTCTCATCGGGTGTTCACTCAAAGCAATCCCTGAAGCGGCAGATGATTCTCCTAAGACTTCAGTATTGGCGGAGAATCAACAACATCAAAACTCACTTCTGGAGACGTTGGTCAAGCGAATACGTGACGGAGTTGCAGTAACGCTCCAAATGGTTTTCATCAGAGCCAAATCTACAAATCGGTTCCTTGGTCATTTTGCACTACGATACTCTGCCACCACAACGATGGCTGATGGGCATGGTTCACAATATTATTCCTGGGCAAGACGGAAACGTTCGAGTAGCGGAAGTTCTTACGACAAGAGGGCTGATTATCCGAACTATTCGAAAACTTGCACATTCTGCTTGTTGAAAGGGGATCCTTTCAAAGGGGGTCTAACCAGTCGTCGAGGTATTTGGCATTTTAACAAATCACTTTTCACTGTTCCGGCTAATCCGGCTCGAAGGACCATGAAAAAATTCAAACTATTTGATTCTTAAAATTAATGTATAGTACTGATGCCATGAACATTTTATTCGAGTACTTTAATTGTACTAAAATTGCCCGCCTCATCACGACAACTAGTACCACAAAATAACAAATATTGCTAGTTAAAGCAAAGGCCAAAAACTGTTGACTTACGCCTTGCAACAATAAGTGTTTACTTTTTGTTGATGTCATCGACTAAGGCAGACAAAGGTAAGAATAACAAACTAAGCAATACAAAATAAATTTGTATTTTGTTGATGTCATCAACACGCGAGAGAGTGAGCCTTAACGGCCTTGTTCCGCCAGAAGCAGTATTCTATCTGTATCGATTTGGGCTGATTCAGGATAAATTGGCGGTACCGCTAACCTTCCGTGGAACGACGATTCCTCTACGAAGCTGATATTGCGCTCCGGGAGCCCGAGTGCCTCAGGCTCTGTAGATCGGTCTCACGTCGGGATCGAGGAGACGTAGTCCGCCAGCATCAATGTTTCTTTTGGCTGGAGAGAGCTACGTCAGGCTTACATAGGCTAGGGTAGGGTAAAGAAAGGTAGGGTAGGTTGTGGTAGGATAGGGTAGTAGAGGAAAAATTAAATAAAAAATAAAAACAAAACAAAAAAAAAATTAAAGTAAAAAAAAAAAACAGTTAGTGGACTGTCACGCTTAGAGGGCACTGTGGTTCTCAGCGGAAGCGAGCCGGCCATTTTGAATAGAGTTTTTGGGCATTCAGATTAATTTTGACAGTTGATCGAGACACAAGAACAATAAAGTTTAATCCAAAATATCACCCCCATTGCTTACATAATATAATTTTATTGTATTTGAGAAAATACAGCTTTATTATATAGTAGTATTAATATTAATATTAGTGTCACCTTATGAATTTCTTCTGTATTTTGCTTCAGAGAAGTCTTGCTGGAGTCCAACAGTAATCCGCGAGCATATGTGGCCCTGATAATGTTTTTCTATTATAAACATTTTCTGGTGGAATCTTTGGCATTTTCATCGTCGACGGCACCCAAATTTTCAGGAAAGAAGTCCAAATGAGCATCCAGACAAAATATTTTTAAGGGACATGTTACTACTTAAAGCCTTATAAGCATATAAGACAGTACCTGCTGGATATCACTTTCAAATTAAACTTAAAAATATCTTTTAAGTCTCCATAAATTTTCCATTTGTTTTTGCTATAATGAAACTTCTTTCAAGAAAAATTGTATGGTTTCATAAGACTGTTAATGTAAGCAGCGTCACTTAACGGTATAGAGGGAAATTTATTACCCATTGTAAAAGAACATTTAACTTTACATTTAAGCCATATATAAATAAACGCCACTTTTCTGTTTTATATTCTATATTAAAAACTAGCCAACCCGCAGACGTTGTCCTGCATGATATTTCAAGCGATTAGGATATTAAACCAAGTATGAAATGAAAGACAAATAATATAATAATTTCATTATTCCTTATTTTGAAATAACGTCAATTATTCTAAAACCAATTCGTTATAATGAATAATGTTTGTTTAATTTTATCTTAATGCGAGTTGATGAACAATATTTTTAATCAACTCCTGAGGGGTATAAATGAATAAACTTGACGGTTTTCCAATGCGAGAACACGCCACATATAATTGGCCATGTGAAAAGACCGGATTTTCTAGATCCAACCCACAGATCGACATTGTTTGACCTTGTGACTTATTAATAGTCATGGCAAATGCCAAACGGATTGGAAATTGCAGACGTCTGAATGGAATGGGTGAGTCTGAAGGGATTCGTGGCAGGAGAACAACTTCACCTTCAAATTTGCCGTTCAAAATTGTAGCTTCAAGAACATTGCCCATGATTTTTTTTATGAATAATCTTGTACCGTTACATAGCTTAGGTGCATTTAAATTCCGAAGCAAAATGATAGGTGAGCCAATTTTTAATCGCAAGTTATATGGTGGTAAATCCAGCGAATTCAAAAATTCAACAGGATAGTTGACTGCTTCGTCAGGATCGGTAACAGTGTCGATCGATTTGAACAATATCTCATTGCCGGGCATTGATTGTTGTATTTTGAAGTTAATAGCGTCAACATCGATATTTTTTGCAGCTAAAATAGCTCGTTCACGAAGCCACGCATGATTAATATAATTAGCTTGTAAGTTTGGAAATATGCTTTCAATCATCTTTCGTATTTACCATGTTGCAGAAATTGTCTGGCAATTTGATGCATTGTGTGTCTCCATGCAATGGTATTGTTCCATTTCCAATGTTAAGCAATTGCTCGGAGAATGATAGTGCCAATGGATCGTTTTGCAGTTGAACACGTATATATGTGTTTAGTCGTAGTGTACTGACATTTCACCGCAGATATGATTGTTTTATACATGCGTTAATTTCATCCGCATATGTAGCGCGTGGAATGACCGGCAATGTCTGTCTAAAATCACCGGCCTGGTGTTATTATTTAGATCTTTCATCGTTCTATCGAGAGCTTCAAGTGAATGTTTGTGGGCCATAGTGCATTCATCCCAGATAATAATTTTGCATTTCTGCAAAACTTTAGCCATACCGGAATGCATTTTTATGTTGCACACTGCATCTGGATTTGTGTGAATGTTCAACGGCAACTTGAGTGCTGAATGTGCAGTCCGTCCCCCATCAAACAAAGTGGCTGCAATACCTGATGAAGCAATTGCTAACTATGATTGCTAGCTATGATTTTGTGATCGAATGCGCGCAAGTATTAGTGAGATGAGAAACGTTTTTTCCGTGCGTTTGGACGTGCGTCCAAAAAAAAAGAATCCACCTTGTTCTGCTGCAATTGACAAATTAATTCGATTGTATACATTCTTTTGTTCATCAGTGAGTAGTTGCTCATTACTTTCAACATAAGTAGTTAAAGAGACCGTATTGAACTGTTGTTCGCGCTGAATCTCGCTGTTAATGATGTCTGTTGCTGGGCGGTTAGGTGAGGGCATACCAAAATGAATGAGTGGCATATTCGAAATCAGAATGCAAATATCTTCAATCTTTATCAGCGCTTCGTTATATATTTCCAGCGAAAAGTCGATATTGGGATCTTGATCAGCGATCCGAATGCGATGCAGAATGTCGTCGCTCATGGAATCTTTATATTTGTCCCAGAAAGCAGAAGCTTGAGATGGAAAACATGTCGTCAATAATATGGCGAATAATTGGCGAATTCGATGAGGAGAGGAACTCAATGCAGCATCTGCAAGTGTAATATCCCAATGGTTGTCATCTTCCAGCAAATGTAATTCGCGACACGCATCATGATATGTGTCGTACAAAATGCCATTGACTGTCCGCAAGTATTGGAAGGACGTCGGTCAAGGGAACATTAACCAACAATAAACGCAAGAAGAAACATTCGCGTTGCTTTGGATGGACTGTGTATAATCGGCCTAATGTATTTCCCATAAATATGCCGTTGTATCCTTCAACCGGAACACCTCGCTTTCGTGGTTCCCACTTTTTTGACTGTTTGTTCCATGTGAAATATAATGTCTTTGCGAATTGACAGGGAATACCTGGTCGGTTGCATAATTCGAAAAACTCAGTTAATGTGATTTTCGGGGCAATTGATGCACGTTGTAGAGCAGTCTCTTCCGTGAAATAAACACGCTGTCCATTTTTAAGGTGCACGGCCAAATGTATAACAGCAGGCTCTCTTTCGTGTATCTGAAAACTCAAAATACGCCAAACTGCTCATTGCTGCTGATGTATCGGCACATTTGGTACCGTGTTATTTGATCGTTTTCGTTAACATTTTGAACAGCAAATACAGCCATATCACTGCCTTTTAAGAAATGTCCACTCGGATCCAAAAGAAATAAAATTCGAGCCAAATTAACTTTAACAAATTCTTTATTTTACGTTAATCGTACTAGTCCACCGCACTCTTCAAAGGTTACAAGGCAAGTGAGAAAAAGATAAAGGATCAAAAACTATTAGTATGACATTTACAAACTGTTATAATTCATGTGTATAGAAGTGTTAAAGCTTTATGATAGTTAAGAGAGAGAAAGAAAAGAAATCGAATGCATAATACGGCTGAATATAAATATTTTCAACATCCTCCCGCCACAATGTCTAATTTGAATTTGTTATCTCCAAAGGGTAGAGGAGTTGTATCGGTCGTCGTAAGATGGATCCGCTGGAAAGTCGAATTTCACAAGCCCTTACTTTCCAGGAAATAACTTCTGAATAACTGCTAGATTCCAAAGCGGTGGGGGCAATACTGAATCTTCCATAAGTACAACGTCCCCAACTTGAAACGTAGAGTTCGCTGCAGGTTTGACATGATGCAATGATCTCAACTGGTACAGATACTCCTTAAACCATCGTTTTTTAAACGCAGCTAAAAATCGTAAGCGTTCCTTCCACTGCTTACGTAGATCCTTGCCAGTGACATCTTTAACGCATGAATCATTTGAAGTGCTATAGGGACCGAGAAGAAAATGCGCCGGTGTAAGGGGTGACAGGTCTAATGGGTTATCACTGCAATATGTCAAGGGTCTTGCATTCACAACACTTTCAACCTCGGCGAGCAATGTGTACAGCTGATCAGCATTCAACGTCGTCTTCTTAACAGCTGCTCTAAGGGCCGATTTGACCACTCCTATCAATCTCTCCCAAAAGCCTCCCCACCATGGAGCCCGTTCGACAATGAACTTTCATTTAATTCGCGAATCGCTCAGAAATCTTAAAAAGCGTTCATCCCTTTTAACCCCCTTTAATTGATTCAGTTCAGATGAGGTTTTTTTAAAGGTAGTTGCATTATCCGAGTACAGCATGCGCGGAGCGCCACGCCTGGCTATAAACCGTCGGATGGCCAGCAAGCAACTTTCAGTAGTTAAGTCATTTGTACATTCCAGATGAATTGCACGGATTGCCGCACATGTGAATAGCAAAATATAAATTCTCTTTCGTTGACCATCCTTCTCAATGTACAATGGACCAGCAAAATCGATGCCAGTAACTTCAAAAGGACGTGATAAGAGTACTCTATCTCTCGGAAGTGGCGCAAACACTTGCGTAGCTGCATTACCACGCAGAATCTTACATGTGAAACAGTTCTTCGTTACGTTTTTTATTATTTGGCGTCCCCTTATTACCCAATATTTAGAACGTAGTTGAGTAAGAACCCCAGATGGCCCACGATGAAACGTTTTCTCATGCATATCGATAATAATTAATTTCGTAATGTAAGAGGATTTTGGCAAGATGATTGGATGATAAATTTTCATCTAAGGTCACCTGTTGAAGTCGTCCGCCTACCCGCAATATTTCTTCGTTAGGATCTAAAAATGGCGAAAGTGAAATTAATTTCGAATGGGAAAATATACCCTTTTTTTGTTGAAGTGCTGCGATTTCCTCGTGGAAGTGCTGCCGTTGTACTTGTTTGACCCAGTATTTCTCCGCCAAATCAATCTCTTCAGCTGACAGGTACTTCGTCAGTGGATGATGTTGGGTTTTGAAGGTATCAGCTGCCCAAAGGACATAAGCTGTTACCCGCAAGAGACGTCTCCAGCTACTATATTTTTCGGCTTTAAGAACAGGTATGTTGTGGTGGTCTTTTATATATGATAGTTGTTCTTCTTCCTCGTTCGCAAGAGATGTTAGCACACAAAGTAGTGCAGTATTCGGATTGAACGGCGATAGTAAGTTGATTGGTTCCTCATTTAGCCAAGAAGGCCCGTTTCTCCAAATGGATGAATTCAAAAGTGATGATGCACTTATGCCTCGCGTAAGAAGGTCGGCGGGATTTTCAACACCAGGACACTATATCCAGGATGATATATTGGATAGTGTACGAATTTCTTTCACACGGTTTTCAACATAATGTTGCCAACGCTTCTCCTTTCCCTGGATCCAGTACAGGACAATCTGGGAATCAGTCCACAAAAAAACATCCTGAAACTCAATAGAAAGTACGCAGATAATCAAGCAGACGTGCGACGATTAGAGCTGCAGTTAAGTCCATCTTTGGAATGGTCAAATCGTTCTGGCTGTCCTCTGTGGTGCAATTCTACCCTTAGCGCAAATAAATCTTACCGATACCTTTCCATCCTGGCCAACAGCTCTGGCATAAGCTGTTGCACCAAATGCTAACCGACTTGCATCCGCAAAGATGTGTACTTGCATACAATCAGCTCCTAGATTAATGTGCCGAGGTAGCACTAGGTCGTTATTTCGATGATTTCGTTACAGCATGCAGTCCAAATAGATTGAAGATCTGCTGGTAAATCCTCAACCCAATCGATTTTTCTCCGCCAAATGTCTTGGAACAGGATTTTTAGGCGCACTGTCCACGGAGCCAGAGTGCCCAAAGGGTCGAATATTTTCGCCATGACTTTCAATACGTTTCGTTTTGTGCTTCGAATAGACGTCGCTACAATACATCGTAAGCCAAGCACCTTCGGAGGATTGGAAACATCACCATCTTTCGCAAACTTTCGTCGAATAACATCGTTGTTAGAGTTCCATTTTTGGAGTTTCATTGAGGCGCTGCTAAATATTATGCTGGCTTGTTGATAAATCCGTTTTGCCATCTCTTCTTCATCTACGCTTATGGCCATGTCGTCCATGTAGAAAGCCTTCCGTAGCAGTTTACAAGTTTTCCCGTATTGTTGTTCAGCCTCTTTCAGCAGTTCCTGTATCGTTGCACCAAGAATGTATGGACTACTAGTAACCCGGAAAGTCAAGCGCGCCATTCTATAAGCCTGTATACTGCTTTGTATTTTCTCGTTAAACCATAAAAATCTATGACTATTTCTATCTGAAGTTTGGAGCAATATTTGTAAAAAAGCCTTTTCAATATCGGCAATAACTGCGATTCTCCCCAAGCGAAAGTTTAGTAGAATGGTTACTAACTCTGGTAATAAGTTTGGACCGACCTCCAAGAAATCGTTAAGCGATAAACAATTTGGTGCATGTGACGATGCGTTAAAAACGATGCGCAGCCTTGTGGTTTTCTTATCTTCTCGATAAACTGGGTGATGAGGCATATAGTAAATCCGTTTTTCAGTTATCGCGTTCGTTGGGGCATTTTCTGCAATTCCAGTAGATAACATTTCCTGCATTGAAGCATCATATTCGACGAGTTTCCCGGCTTTGTTCAACTTTCGCACCAAAAATTGCATCTGTGCCAAAGCTACAGTTCGATTGTCGTACAGAGTGGATGCCAGATCCTTCCAGGGGAGGGATGCCTCGAACCTATCACCCTTTCTATAAACATGTAAGGATAAATTCTGACTCACCTTCCCTTGGACTTCGGGAGCTATTCCTAGAACATCCAGACGCCAAAAATTTTGAATCTTCTCGCATGCACAGACGTTGAGTATAGGATGAATTGAAGATTTCACTTCCGTTGATGACGGGCATTGGATTGTCCATCCGAAAACTGTCCGAATTGCTGTTAATCTGGGCGTAAGACGCTTGTGCTCGCCGGTCGCAAATTGCCAGTATGTATCCGCGCCAATAAGAACACTAATTCTCTCTTCCGGTTGTTGTCCCTGCGCTCGAGCATCAGCTAAGACCAAATTGTGAACGGAGATCGCTGCATCTTTAGTTGGTATAGAGAGCACATCCACACATATTTCTGGAACCTCGATTGCCTCTAAAATTACTGTTTGATCATCATACTGGCTACGTAAAAGCATTCGAACCTTATTATGCAATTTACTCGGTTTAGGCTGCGAACTACCAAAGGGAAGTACACTTAAATTATGCATTCCAATAACCGGCAAATCGAGACGTCGTGCCAAGGAAGATTTGATAAATGATAATTGACTTCCACCGTCCAAAACTATGCGAACAAACACACCAAATGCACTATGTTCACTGCTAGCATATGCACATGCTGTTTGCAGGTATATATCCTGTTGCTCTGTCGTAACTGCATATAAATTCATTGCTGATGAATAAGACTTATCCGCGTTAGTTTCGGTGCCGTTGTGCGATAACATCTTCGAAATCGGTTTATAAGATGGGTCACATAATGTTGTCGCGTGACGTCGATTGCACGTTTTGCATACGATCCCCTTCACCTTACACATTTTGGAATTATGCCCCCTTTTACAGCACCTATAGCACCTGCCTTCTTCGCGTAATAATTGTTTCTTCTGTTCCAACGTGATAGCACTAGATGCACAATTTTTCGTTTCATGGCTTGCAGCTTTACAGAATAAACAATTTTCCCTCGATCCAGCCGTAAATAAACCCACAGCCATTTTGACAGGTTTTTGTTTTGATACACCCGAGTGAGCTGAATTGCATTTCGCTTCTTTCGCCTTTTCCAGAGACTGTACTTCTCTCTTTAAGAATTTAAGTAAGGAATTTACTTGTTTATCACCCGCTGTCAACCTTGACTGGGGTTCGGAGACGGATTCAGCATTTACGTCACAATCTACATCCTGGAGACGAGAGCTTTCGGTATTTTCAGCGGAGTCATCATAATATCTGTGAAAGTCTAAACGCAAGTCATGTGGAAGAGAACGCAACAATACCCCTTTCAGCATGACGAAATAACTGGAAGATGGAATGCCCAACGCTGCTAGCGAACGAGTAGAAGCTAGTACTGAGGTATACAGTCGTCTCAAAGCAAAAACGTCATTTTTGGAAGTCACTGGCAGAATTGCAAGTAATCGCAGCATGGTGTGATCCACTATCTTGTCGTTATTGCCGTATTCTTCTCTCATCAAACTGATGGCGGTATTATAATTGGCCTCGGAGGGAGTGAGACCAACCAATGTCTCAGCTGCCTTCCCGTATAGAGCTGTTTCAAGATAGTTAAACTTATCGATTGTTGTCAGCGACTTGTCTTCATGTATCAGTACTCGATACTGTTCCCAGAACGGTACCCATTCCCTGAAATCGCCGCCAAATCTTCTCGGTTGCAGCTTTTTCAATTTAATAGCATCTGATGAAGCATTTGATGGCGTAGGAATTGCATGTATGATGGTTTAATTTTCCGGTGGTGTGGACTGACCTTGACACTGACGTAGCTTGGACAGACGGTGTTTTAAGCTATTGTTTCAATAGCCTTGTCTGCATACTCGGTGATGATATCTGCCTCCTTCATGAAATCATCCGGTTTTATGGAAGAACTTACCACAACATTCGCCTTTTGTAGATTATCATGCGCGGCCGTTAAGCGGTCCAGCATGACTACAAGTTCTTCTTCGATGGTGTTGAGGTTATTTAGATTTTCGTCAATTTTTGCTTCATCGGTCTTTAGATATTCCGTGGCGGTATTCACGAGTTTAGTTACTTGACCGCGATACGATGCGCGACTAGGTAACTCCATTTTGATTAAAGAAAGTTTATTAAATGCTCGATCGTTACGTTAAATTCTTTTCGTTATTCCCGGGTTTCGTCACCAGATTTTAAGAAATGTCCACTCGGATACAAAAGAAATAAAATTCGAGCCAAATTAACTTTAACAAATTCTTTATTTTACGTTAATCGTACTAGTCGACCGCACTGTTTCAAAGGTTACAAGGCAAGTGAGAAAAAGGTCAAAAACGATTAGTATGACATTTACAAACTGTTATAATTCATGTGTATAGAAGTGTTAAAGCTTTATGATAGTTAAGAGAGAGAAAGAAAAGAAATCGAATGCATAATACGGCTGAATATAAATATTTTCAACACTGCCCTTAGGGACATATTTGAATATATATCTTATAGACTTCACCGAACTGCAAAGCTCAATGTTTATGTGTGCTTTGTAGATTTTACACAACAATGGTGAATACGGAACCACCCATTGATTGTCAATATCAACTGTTGTACCGTTTAACGTGCGTAATTGATGTGATTGACCACCATGGTCAGTGTCTCTACGACGATACAATGGATAACCATCGATATTAGTGATTGTATCATTTATACAATTTTTTGGAAAACTTTTCGTACATTTTCCATTGTCCATGCACGGCGCCGTCATGTTTATAGCACCGCATGGGCCATGGATCATGTTAGCGGTAACAATCTCATACAATTCTTGATCGATATTCCGATCCGGAATTTCTGCTGAGATAATTTTATCAATTTCTTCAGACTGTATTTTGTCGACCAACCAAGTCAAAATATGCGCGTGTAGCAAACTTCGTTTTTGCCATTCAACAGAATACAGCCAGCAACGTATTTTGCCAAATACAGAGGAATGTATAATCAAGCTCATCAGCGATTTTAACTTTTGTCTGAAGACATGTGCAGTGATATCGTGCCGATCTATTGCAGTTTGACCTGGCAATAACGCAATTTTAATTTCATCCCATTTTGGATTACACGTAAATGTAATGAACAAATCTGGTCGTCCGTACGCGCGCACAAAAGTCATGGCGTCTTGAATATATTCTTGCATATGACGTGGGCTACCAATATATGATGATGGAAGAATATATGAAGTACCGATGTCGTTGATATTAGTTATTCTATCTACGTTACCAACAATAGCATCACGCAAATGAATGTATTCCTCAGCTCGAAGTTTCGCTTGATTATACCTGATGTATCGTAATCGCTCGCTTTCAATTTTCGCATACATATCAACGATATATTGATGAAACAGCTGGCGGCATCGGAGAATATTATTGTCTTCGTTGGCACGAATCATCAACCGATATCTGCACCTGCAAAGTAAAAATATAATTAAGACAAAAAGAAATTAATAATGCATAAAAATAAAATATTAGGTAATGACATGTATAGATTGTACCTGTTGCTGGATTTCTTTGTTTGATATTTAAATGATATCTATCTTCTCCTTCCCAAAATATCAATGGATATTGCAAAGCGTCGTAAGAGCGATGACTGTCTTCAATCGTATGTATTGTGTTATCTCTGCGTTTGATTCGTATATCCCGACGTTCAAATGCGTGGCCAACCATAACAATTGCAACTTCATTAATGGTCGGTGCATTATATCGGCCCGCGTGCTGCCCAGATGGTACTTTGTCTGCTTTGATGACGATGGTATAGTTGTCGTTTTGCAGTTTGTTTGAAACGGTATTGAACAACTGGACCAACTGGTTGTGATTCTGTAAAAACGGTTCTAAAATACCCACAATTTCTCGCTCCTCCATCTGCTCGATATGGTTGTACTGGCAGCGTGCGTTTATTTGCTGCTACTCATCACCCATGAAGTAGATTTGCAGAAATTTTGAATCGGTATCAGGCATTGGCAATAAAGAACCAATTTGATGATACACTTGGCCCTGAATCTTAAACGTTGATTGAAAATTGCGACCATCCTCATTCTGAACGATTTTTGTTGCTCCAAATGATGTCATTTGAAAGCACGAATTGAATTTGCGAATTTTACGCAAAAACAATTTAGATCGAGATGTAGCTCCATCCAGTAGTGCTTTCAATGGTTCTGGCGGCGAATACAATGGGGGCAATACAACTTTTCCAGACGCGCAGCCGATTCACCTTTGTATTTGAGTGCATGACAGTGTTGGCATTGTTTGTTCATAGCACCGATAACAATTTGTGAATGTGACGAATAGTCGATGTCCGACTCATATTCAAACGCAAGGCTAAGAAGTGATGCACGTGTCAATGCGCGATACACTTGCAAACGCTGTTGTTCCCGTGTTCTGAATATGTCGGTGACTCGTTGACGGGCCAGTCTTTGTCTCAATGCATTAACTCGAAGGCGTTCGTTGCGTTGCTCTTGACTTTCATTAGCACGTGTGATCGCAGCCTGGTTTCTTAAATGTTCATTGTCCGTCAATTGATCTTCTGCCGATCTATTTAACCGACGGTTCTGGACTAATTGTGAATTCCGAGTCCGTCAATTCCGAGTCCAAAATTTCCTCCTAGTCCACGAAGACGTGGCATTGTTTTATGTACGTAGCTGAATATTCATTGAAATATCAAAAGACACCGTACAAAAAAAATTAAAATGTCAAAATAATGAGATCAAAGCCAATCTTGAGGGTAATAGAATCCTGAAAGGCATTATACAATTTAGCAGTATTGAAACCTCAATTGGTAAAGTCAAATCGGTAGATATAATATTAGAAGTATACAATAAGACTTTAGGAAGACAGATTATGAAAGTATGAATTCATTTTTGTTTTCAGTAGATTTAGTATCAATATTCTAGACTTTTCTAATGTAGTTTACAAATAGCATATACTCTATCTAGGTACATAATCACAAATGCTACCTATATAATCGTGCCTCCTAAAGTCGTTAAATGCTAAAATAAAAAAAAATCTAGCTTAATAAGAATTATTAAGACTGAAAAAATCCTTATAAAGGCCCCTATTGCGAGTGTCGATCAGCGAACGACTCGACAATTGCCGATTGTGTCGATTGATTTTGGGTTTGGTATTGTGTAACTCAATCGATGGAGAAGTAGACTATTGTGAATAATTACGTCAATATTGTGAATAAAAACATGAATATTGTGAATATGTATTTCGTTTTTTTGACAGTTGTTTGACTGTCGTTTGTTTATTTCATCAAAGAAACTCAATACATACTCCAAATCATTCCAATAGGACTTTTTTTTTCTTAATTTCAACCATTTTTCCCATGAACACATAGGAGGTCATCCTAGTTTAGTACTTAATAAACTAGATAAACAAATAAATAAATAGATAAACTAAATAAACATCTAAGTTTAGTACTTAATCTTTCCTATCTGTGTTTTGCTTGTGTTTTCAAACAAACTCTCTTAGCAATATAGGGATTTGCTTCCATGAACAAAACGAAAAGCTCTAATTGTTTTTTTTGTTCGTAACCTGCTTTGACCTGTATTAGAATTTCATAAATACTCCATAAATTCATTAATTTTATTAAAATTACTTCATTTCGTACGCAAGAAAAAGATATTTTTCTCTAACAGAAAGCAACGATCAGTATTTTGCGATCGACAACAAGCGAGTGTCAAATCGACAACGGTCGATCAGAATCGACATCCACAATACCAACATCTGCAATCGACGATCGATGATCGATAAATGTCGATTGAATCCCGAATCAATAAAAATGTAAAAGCCTTTGAGGTGAATTGAGATTTCGTAGTAGTATGATCGATGAACCAACTTTTAAATTCAAACGATGCGGTGGCATACCGGGTATTTCCGAAGAATTCAAAAATTCAATCGGATAATTTACTGCGTCCTCTTTATTCGTAGCGGTATAAATGGAATTGTATGATACCAAGTCAGTCTGTTGAATCTGAAAATTGATGTCTTAACATTTGCATTTTTTGGTGCTAAAATTCCTCGTTCTCTTAACCAAACATGTTTTTTTATAGTTTTGAACAATGTTTGGAAAAACGCGATCAATTAGTTCTTCTTTGGATATTAAAATTCTGCAAAAGTTATTTGGTAACGTGAATAAAGCCATTTTAAGCACTTGCAATTTTGCTATCGCCAATCTGTAGCAATTTTTTTGAAAACTCACGTGCTGATGGATTATTTTGAAGACGCAACCGCATATTTATGTCAAGCGATAACTTCTGTACATTTCCCCAAAGAAACAACCTTTTCAAACATGCATTAATCTCTTAAACTGGGGTTGATCTGGGAATGACGGGCAACGTTTGCTGAAAATCACCAGATAGCAATATTAATGCACCCCAGAACAACAGTTGATTTCCACGTCAAAATCAGATGTTGATATACAAATTCATAACTCACGAATGCGTCGACCAATTTCGTTCAAACTTTACATAAACCATCTACGCGACCATACAAACACAACCAGAAAATTTTATCAAATCCGGTTTAACCGTTCGTGAGTTATAAAGTCAAAGTATATACATATATTATTGATCGAGCGGAGCGAGAGCAATCACCCACTTTTTGGCCTAGCGCGTGCATGTACGGGGAATATAGTGGTCCGAAAACGATTTCGGACTAATCTTGTACGCACTAAATGTAGATATCGGCTATAACCACACATGTGTGCAGCATGTCATTCGATAGATCTAGGTCTGTAGATGAGCCATAAATTATCAAATGAAATTGTTTGATTGAAAAATAGTGAGAAATAACGAAGTAAAGTTTAGAAAAGTGCCATGCGGAGCGAGAGCAAGGTTGATAAAACAACAAATTTGCTCGCTCGATCAAAAATTTTCAGTAGCGGAGTTAAGCCCGCGCATACTGATCTGCCTAGTATTTCTAATCATTAGTATGGTATTGTTAGTGATAGATTTAAAACAACAAACTTAATTCTTTTTCAAATTAATGCTTAATTAGTTTTGAAAACCGCTATTAAGTGGATGGAATCTACATATGTATGTAGATTTTGTTAAAGCGTTTGAACGGTGTTATTTTTCTTTTGAAAACAAACGCTATATTTAATTTTTTAGCAAACTTGTGATTTATTTAAACTAACAAAGTAAAAGCGTGAAGCACTACAAAAATTGGTTTCTTTGTTTTTCTCTGGAGCAAGAAAATGAAATGGATAAGAAAAGCCACATGAAATGTCTCTTTCGCACTTCGCGTTCAATAACTACTTATGTGTGGCGTTTGGCAACACTCCCCCCGGTAAGCATGCCTAATGGCTGTGGTTACCATCATAGCCAAACGGTTCAACATCTAGTGGTGCAAGTTTTGCTATAGGCCTGGTGTATATGTTGGATGCTGCTGTTTGAATGATGGCACTCCTGACTCGTCCATCTCTGCTCTCGATGAGTTTGATGATCTTCGCTTCTGGCCACACATTCCTTGGCAGATTCTCGTCCACAACTATTACGATGTCTCCTACTTGTAGTTCTTTGCTTGACGAAAACCATTTAGTTCTTCGGGTTAACGTTGGCCACTTTCGCCAGAATTGGTTGGCAAATTGTTCTGACTTCAACCAGTTGTTTTTAACAAATCGACCATCGTCGAAAATGGACCTAACGTCTTTTTGCCATTCGTCGAGCCAAGGAGTATATGGTTTGGGGTCAAAGCTTCTTCAGTGTCACTATCAAGGGGTACATAAGTCAAAGGCCCTGAGTTCACCACAAATTCCACTTCCGCCATCATTGTTAATAATCAGAAGGATTTGATTGCACCTTTATGGCAACCAACGTTTGATTTACTGATCGGACCATTCTTTCCCATGCGCCTCCCATATGCGGAGAGCTGGTGGGATTAATGTCCACTTGATCTTGGTATTGATAAATTCTTTGGCTATGACTTGCATATTTAAATGTGTTAGCGCTTTCTTTAATTCTTCTGATGCACCTCTAAAATTGGTTCCATTGTCAGACTTGATTACGATGGGCGTTCCTCTCCTAGCTATTTACCTTTTCAGTGCTAGTATACAGGAGTCTGCTGACAGGCTGTTTGCGATTTCAATATGAATTGCTCTTACAGAGAGACAAGTTATTAACACTCCCCAACGCTTTTCTGTTAGAGAGAGCCGTGGCGCAGTGGGTAGTGTGTCGGCCTCTGATGCACGATGAGCGAGTTCGGATCCCGATAATACCAACGCAATCGAACGCGGCTTCTCTCCTCGGCGGGTAGCTGGCAAAACCCCCCGTAGTATATTTGCGTTGAAAAAGCTTCTCGACTCTCGCCGTTCGGAATTGGCATTAAACAATTTAGGTCCCGTTCACTTGTGTGAAAAAAACAAATCGCACACAACATAAGTGAATGAGAGAAGCTAGGCTCTGGCTCTTCATGAGCTGTAACGCCATGTGTTTTTAATCTTTTAGGTGGAAGTTCACTCATTTCTGGCCAAACAGGTGTTGTATTCTGATTTTTACACATCTGACAGTTCCTTTTTACTATTTTCAGGATCATTCTCAACGAAGGAATATAATATATTTGTCGGAGCTCATTCACGACGGTTTCGTTGTACTGATGATAGAATTTTTCATGATATTCCGTAATGATCAGCTGTGTTATTAAGTGTCCTTTTGGCAGTATTATGGGTCTCTTTGTATCTGTGCTGACACCCTCTACAGCATCGATGCGTCCTCGTATGCGCATGACTCCATTTTCATCAACATATGGTGATAATTTAAAGAGCGAACTGTTTTTGTTGAGAATGCCTTCTTTTTTTTCAGACTATTGTACTCAGATTTAAAATAAGCTAAATAGTTGACATTGCTTGTATAAATAATATTCTGCCTTTTGAATTTCTGAAGGACTTAAAACCAAATGTGTTTCTGGAACTAATTTCTTTCTGGTCTGTCGAATAAATCGAAATACATAACACATGCAATGAACCAGTTTACTCCAGCTGGAAAATCTTTCAATTTCTGGCACTGTTGCATGCTGATGAACTTCATGCATAAAATTTGCTTTCGCTTCTTCTTGTGTTTGAAGCTTAACTGCCTCTATTGGTTGCCAAAGTTCTTCATTGAATTTCAAAAATGATGGACCACAAAACCAATCAGAAACCACAAGAAAAATCCGGGTTGTTTTTCCATTTTGTTGCGTCATCAGCTACATTTTCTTTACTTGGAGGCCACCTCCATTGTTCCTCTTTTGAATGTTCCACTATCTCACCTACTCTTGCTACTACATACTGCTTGTATCTCCTGTGATCCGAATTAATCCACGACAACAGGGTTTTGGAATCAGTCCAATAAATTTGTCTATTTCAATTGAATGTCCTGATATTAGGTGTTTTTTATTATGCCACATGATCCACTCAGGATCACGAGATATAATAAAACACTACAGATCAACGAATAGCCAACTTGACATTTCGCCTCGTTCAGTCCTGTCAAAGATCTGACATTTGAAAACAAAATAAACAAACAAATTGGAGATGGAAGCAGCTGCTATTAAAGTAAATTGCGTTTATTTTTGAATTTAAAAGGTTAATATTTGTATTATAGTGGTTATTGGAAAGTGACACAGACAGTGAAGAAAGCAGCACACCTGAATATTCATTGCTGCAGGAAGAAGTAACAGATTTCTCGGTCGAAATTTAAATCAATATACATATGTACATGTGTACCTTTTTCTGTCCACCTGCTCCATTTCCATTTCACAATAAAAACAATCTTTGAAATTTAAGTGTGGAATTGCCATATCAAAGAAAATGTTTCTTTTCATTCAAATTTGATACGATCGATTTATATGCTGATGATAATAATTTTTATCGATATACACCAATCGGGGGTAATATTTCCCCAATAGACTCAAGAGTTTTAGAAATGTAAGATAATACACATATTATAGCATTTTGAGTACAATTACCCGATACGGAAGCGAAAACTGTTTAACCAAATCCTGGCCACAATTTTATATGTTCATCAGGCAATGATTCTCCTAATTTGAATGCGAAACCAGTGGGAAATAGTGTAAACTCACTTCCACTCAAACTCGGATCTTGAAATTGATCCAGATAAGGAGCTGGATCACGTGTGTTATTGTAATACATGTAAACCATGATCCGGATAGGATCTGGATGGCATAATAAAAAACACCTATAGGTGTATGGAGTACTCAAAATGCTTTAATATGTGTGTTGATGCTTCACATCATGATAAAATAATCTATTGTAATATTATTAATCTGTTTTATGATTGTTAAATTGACTTGGCATCACTTAGTTGACTAATTTTATAAACTTTGAAATTGTGGAATTTAAGCTTTTATTTAACTCTATAAAAGGGAGAATAAAATCGGAAAAAGGGGATTCAAAAAAGGAATACATAGTTGTTTAAATTATTTTATTTGAAAGTCCAAAAAACGCTTTGGACATTTTTTGGTGCCGAAACCCGGGACAATAGTTATAGTTGTTGAAGTCCCCATCATTAAAGTTAATTTAATTTAAATAAAAACTGAGTGGAAATTCACCATCGGAAAGGCAAAGAAGCTGGCAACAACTGGACCACAAGGAACATACCTCACTTTTTAAGGAAAAGAATATCAGCGCGGGAAACACAGCCTCCAAACAGAAATTGTGGGGGAAAATTACAATTGATGGTAAAGTTGTTTCAATTTAAAATATATGTGCTGCATATGCATAGGCTATCCAATATATAAATACATAATATACCTATTACCTACGCATAAGACAAAGGCTTATTATATACATATATATATAATACATATATTATTAAATTGCGGGATTTGAAATTCTAAATCAAAGGCTTTTTGTGCTTTTGGTGAATTCACCAAACTAACGTTTGATTCACGATCTTCGTTAAGAAGCTTTTTTATTGTACATCTTGGTTTAGCACAGACAGCACAAGAGTGCGTGGAAATTTTTGTTGGGTTAGATAGCTGTGCTATTACTTTCGAGTGACCTCTGTTGAGCAACTTCTTCATTAGAGGAGAAGCTTTTGTTCTCGTTGCTACAATTCGCCAGCTCGGCCTTGGACTGGTACTCTCAATTGTTACATTGAATTTCTGGATGTTCGTCAATTACTAAAAAAAAATATTTTGTTGTTAGTAAATTGAATTCGAACTCAGATAAGAAGTTGTTGGTTTCTGTTACATATCGAATAATTAGCTGATAGCCAATATGAGCACGTCAGAAAATGAATATGAGGAAAGAGGAGAGGCGAATGAACAGGAGTATAGAGAGCAGGCGGGTTTAAAGGGGTTAGATAGTCAACAGCGTCGTCAATTAGCTGAGCTTAAAGTCTTAAGAGCTACAACAAAAGCAAATATAACTAGGCTTAGAAAACTTATTAAACAAAAGGGCTCAATCATTTCTGTTACGGAATTAGAGTGTCGACTAGGGATTCTCGAATCCTATTTCAAACAGAACCTTAATGTACAAATGTCAATCGAGAAAATGAATGTGGTTGGTGAAGAAAAATCGAATGCTACAAGCAGAGCGGAAGTTGAAGATTTATATGTCGCCACCAAATCAGATATTTTAGTCTTGTTAGCAGAGAAAAAGCCAAATGCTGGGATATGTGACAATTTGAATGCTAGTCTGCTTCCGGTGCAACATTTTCAGAGGTCTTCAAAACTAGAGACAATCAAATTGCCGTCATTTTCCGGCAAATTTTCTGAATTCCCAAATTTCATAGGTCTCTTTAATAGTCTAGTAGACAAAGATAGTTCACTGGATGATTTACAGAAACTTAATTATTTGAAAAACTGTTTATTGGGACCGGCCTTGAGTGCGATAAGGGAATTCGATATGACGGCAGAGAACTATGACAAGGCTCTCAACCGATTAAAACAAAGATATGACAACAAAGCCATGATGTTCCAAGAGCACATTAATGGGATTCTGCAAATTCCAAAAATGTCAAAATGTTCTGCGGCTGGTTTGCGAAATTTGGAAGATAGTTTCAACACACATCTTTCTGCGATGCTCAGCATTGGAAATTACCAAGACATTGCCGAATCGATCTTAATTTCTTTTGCTCTAGACAAGGTTGATGTAGAGACGAAGGCTAAGTGGGATGAAATAGTCGATTATTCTAAGCTACCATCATGGTTAGATTTTTCCAAATTGTTAGATCGTCGTTGTCAGACATTAGAGGCAAGGGAGGTTAAAATGTATCAGACGAAGTCTAAGACAAACAATAATAACATTCAAGGTCGTTCTCGGAATACGTATAGAAGCCAAGCATCGAACAATTCATTGGTTGTTAATAAGGCAATGTGCGAGTTTTGCCAATCGGGTACACATGACATTGTTGTGTGTCCAGACTTCAACCAGCTACCAGTTGGTGATCGCTTCCAGGAAGTCAAACGTCGTGTCTTGTGTATTAACTGTTTAGAAAAAGGACATTCAGTAAGAAGATGCAGCTCAAAGAAATGCTCTATATGTTCTCTGCCACATCATCGGTTACTTCACCGGTTCACAGCGAACAGTATGAATGAGGAAGCTTCCGAAAGAGATGTGGCACCAAATGCAAGCACCAGTTGTACTAGTACTGTAATCGCGAATGCATGTGAGGAAGGTAGCGCAAAAGTAATTTTAGCGACTGCCATTGTTTATATAAGGGATCGGTTTGGTAAATTTCAACCAGTCCGCGCGCTGTTAGATTCTGCGTCGCAACTGAATTTCATTACTGAAGATATGGTTCAGAAACTTAAGTTGCATAAAACTCGAACACAAACTTTAGTGTCTGGAATAGGAAAAACAAATTCAGTTGTGCAATATAAGACAGAGGCAAGTTGTAAGTCAGGAGTTTCTAAGTATGAGTTAAATTTGGACTTGCTAATTCTTAAATCTATCACCAACATCCAACCTGAAAAGGAAATGGACATATCCAACTGGAAGATGCCTACGAATGTCTCTCTGGCCGATCCTTATTTCAACATTCCCAGTCGTATAGATCTTTTAATTGGTGCTGATAGTTTTTTTCATCTTCTTTGCGTCGGACAGATAAGGCTTGGTTCTCAGTTGCCAGTGTTGCAGAAAACGTTACTTGGCTGGATAGTCTCCGGAAGCTATGGATTGTCTGACATTCCCCAGGCTTCCTGCATGTTGGTTGGTTGCTCTGATCCTGAAGAGATTTCGTTGAATGAAGCAGTGAAGAAGTTCTGGGAAATGGAAGAAGTATCCGGGAAACCATCTTTTAAGTCGTTAGAAGAAGAAGAGTGTGAGAAGAAGTTTTTAGAAAGCGTTAGGCGTGAAAACGATGGCCGGTTTGTGGTAAAAATTCTCCTTGACCCAGAAAGAGGGCAGCTGGGAGATTCGTTGAGTCAGGCCAGGAAACGATATTTTAATCTTGAAAAGCGGCTCCAGAAAAACGAAAATGTTCGAAGAGCGTATAATGCGTTCATGGATGAATACGAGAAGCTCGGGCACATGGAAGTGGTTCCAAAGGACCAAGTTCCCCTGATTCGATATTTTGCCCCTCATCAATTCGTTCTTAGGCCTGATTCGTTGACTACTAAGCTCAGGGTTGTGTTTGACTGTAGCGCTAAAACTTCTTCTAATGCATCGTTGAATGACCTTCTTTTAAAAGGACCAGTGATACAGGATGACCTATATGACATTGTGCTACGTTTTAGGTCATATAAATTTGCAATTACTGCAGATATCTGCAAAATGTATCGTCAAATTTTAGTTGATAAAGAAGATCAAAACTATCAATGTATTTTATGGAGAACACAGTCACAAGAGGAGTTGCTAGCGTATAGGTTAAAGACTGTCACTTATGGGACTACTTCGGCTCCTTACATTGGGACAAAATGTTTAAAAATGTTGGCAGAGGAACATGTATCCCAATGTCCAATAGGTGCAAGGGTTCTAAGCGAAGATTTTTATATGGATGATATGATCACAGGTGCTGATACACTGGAGGATATTTATGCGATCTATTATGAAACTAGGCATATACTTGAAACTGCTGGGTTTGATTTGAGAAAGTGGTGCAGTAATGACGCTAGGGTTGTTAGAAAGATCTCTGATAATGAGTTTATTGAAAGGTCGTTGCGTATCAATAACAAGGATGTTATATGTTGCCCCGAATATAGATTTTTCTAAGCCCATAACAAAAAGAAATGCGTTGTCAGAACTTTCCCAAATATTCGACCCCTTAGGATTGGTAAACCCCATCGTCGTAAAGGGTAAAATCCTAATGCAGAATTTATGGATCTCTAAATGTAACTGGGACGAATCTATTCCAATGGAGATATACTCACAATGGAAGGAATTTCGTAAGGACATAGCAAGTCTGAACAATATAAAAGTGCCCAGATATATTCACTACTCACGGCAATCAAATATTAAAGTCGAGGTCCATGGATTTGCTGATGCATCAATTCGTGCGTACGGCTGTGCGGTATCTTTGCGGACCGTCGATACTTTCGGCAATATTAAATGTAACTTGTTGAGTGCCAAATCAAAAGTAGCACCTATAAAAACTAAATCGCTTCCACGGTTGGAATTATGTGCAGCAGTTTTACTAGTTGACTTGGTGCAAAGAGTTTTATCAAATCTAGTCGAAAACATCGAGGAGATTTTTTTGTGGACAGATTCTGAAATTGTTCTACGCTGGATTGCGGCACACCCATCCTCTTGGGAGATCTTCGTTGCCAATAGGGTCTCCAAAATACAGTCCGAGCTGCCAGCGGCGATTTGGAGACACGTCGGTTCTAAGTCTAATCCAGCTGATATAATATCCCGTGGTGCATACGTATCGGAATTAATCCAAAGTATGTGGTTCAGTGGCCCACCATTTTTGTACTTATCCATGGAAAATTGGCCAAAACCAAAGGCATTTCTTCGTCCAATTGAATTAGAAACCAACAACCCTATTGTTCTGCTGACAAAGAGAGTTTCAAATGATTTTGCCGAGCATTTCGTACGTTTTAATAGCTATCAAAAGACAATTCGCATATTCGCCCACGTAGTTCGATTTATCAATTCATTTAAACGAAAGTCATCTAATTCAAATGCTAACCCCCCCGCAAGGCGTAAATCATCCCAACTAACAGCAGAAGAACTCGAAGAATCTCTAATGCGAATAATTTGGAATCTTCAACAAACACATTTCCAGGAGGAAATTGATGATTTAAATAGAAAAAAGAAGATTAGCCCAAAGAGTGTCATCAGCAGCCTCAATCCCTTCCTTGATGATGTACACTCATTAGAACTCTTAAGAGTTGGTGGGCGTTTGCTGAATGCGAACCAACCTTATAGCGTCAAATGTCCTATTCTCCTTCCCAAAAATTCCTTGTTTGTACATAATCTTGTTGTCCATTTGCATGTCACTAACTTTCATGCAGGTATCCAAGCTCTGGTGGCCATTATAAGGCAGCGCTTCTGGATTATCAACGCTCGAAATATAGCAAAAAAAACAGTCTCCTCATGCCATCATTGTTTTCGGTACAAACCGAAACTTCTAAATCAGCTCATGGGTGATCTGCCAACCAACCGGGTGACGGAATCCAGGCCGTTTTTAAGATCAGGTGTGGATTTTTGTGGACCTTTCCAAATTTCACAAGGGCGGCGTGGTTATTGCACACATAAGGCCTATGTGGCAGTATTTATTTGTTTTGCTACAAAGGCGGCTCACTTGGAAATCGTTTCGGATCTGTCGACACAAGGCTTTCTGGCAGCCCTAAAACGATTTGTTGCACGACGTGGCCTTTGTGAAGAAATCCATTGCGAATGGAACAAATTTTATTGGCGCTCGAAATGAGCTTAAGGAATTATATACCGTAGTTCTGGAACAGCAGAAGGAGAACAAGTTCTCACTCCTGGCCATTTTCTAATTGGCGATGCTTTAAATTGCATTCCAGAACCTAGTATGCCAGAGGATACACCGCCATTAAAACGGTGGCGTCGACTTACTCAGATCAAGCAGCACTTTTGGAAAAGATGGGCTAAGGAGTACTTATTCGAGCTACAGCAGCGAGCGAAATGGAAAACTGCTTGCAATAATGCTACAGTGGGTACTGTGGTATTGATCAGCGATGACAATTTACCACCTCAACAATGGCTCCTTGGAAGAATCGAGCGGCTAATCGCCGGCGCAGATGGGAAAGTTCGCGTTACTGATATAAGAGCCAAAGGTACTATTTTGAGAAGACCGATTCATCAATTGGCCCCCTTGCCGAATTGTTGAAGGCTCGTTCATACCGGCAGATCCTTCAAGGCGGGCAGAATGTTGATGCTTCACATCATGATAAAATAATCTATTGTAATATTATTAATCTGTTTTATGATTGTTAAATTAACTTGGCATCACTTAGTTGACTAATTTTATAAACTTTGAAATTGTGGAATTTAAGCTTTTATTTAACTCTATAAAAGGGAGAATAAAATCGGAAAAAGGGGATTCAAAAAAGGAATACATAGTTGTTTAAATTATTTTATTTGAAAGTCCAAAAAACGCTTTGGTCAATGTGTATTATCTTACATTTCTAAAACTCTTGAGTCTATTGGGGAAATATTACCCCCGATTGGTGTATATCGATAAAAATTATTATCATCAGCATTTAAATCGATCGTATCAAATTTTAATGAAAAGAAACATTTTCCTTGATATGGCAATTCCACACTTAAATTTCAAAGATTGTTTTTATTGTGAAGTGGAAATGGAGCAGGTGGACAAAAAAATGTTTGCTCTTAGCTGCCGCATCCCAACAATCCTTAATTTCTCTGGCTTATTTGGATTAATCACTGGAAATACTGGCAAATACCAAGTGCGATTACTGCTTGAATTTTCTTCCGCTTCGGTCAACTTACGCGAATAACCTTTGCTGACATATTCGTTAATAAGAACATTTAAGTTTGTTTCAAGTGTTTTATCCTTCTGCAGCTTCGTTTCTAACAATTGTAAACGTCGTTCACCTACTACTCTATTATTTGGCATGATGACGTCTTCAAATTTCCAAAGTAAAGGCACTGTGTATCGATTGTTCTTATAAACGGTTGCGGCTTCAAGCATTTTGAACCCTTTTTCATCTTCCTTGGACATTTGCTTTGCTGGTTTTATGTTGATGGATTCAAGATGGAAATATTCTTCGACTATTTCACCCAATCTAATGTCAGAATCTGGTGCACAATTACATTGGCAGATATGAAAGCTATGAAGATTCACAAATGTTTCCTTAGCCCTTTCCTTTTCTACATACGGGCCACACACTACCCACCCGAGACGTGTTTTTGTAGTTATCGGCTCCAGTGGTGAACCTTCCTTAACGCGTAGTGGTACAGCTAGTTTCCAATGATCTAAGCCCAGTAAAATCTTTGGTTTGGCATTGTGGAAAGACTGAATTTGAATACCACTCAAGTACGGATATTTCTTCTGTAACCAGCTAGCGTCAACAATTTGTACGGGAAGATCTAATGAGTTCACTGTCCGAATGTTGTTTAACTCAAATGTTTTTGACGATCCTGTGGCTGATATGCTTGCTTTGACTCTTCTCGATTGATTTTCTGTACGATGCATATTCGATGTCCATTTTAAACAGAGTGGTTCGGTACTGCCTTTTAGGTTTAAATGATTTGCCAAATCCGTTTGCATCAAAGTGACAGAGGATCCATCATCTAACAAAGCATATGTATCGCATTTTATGTTTTTACCATAGATGGTGACGTATAATTCTGAAAAGTGTCGCAAAGTTGTCAATGCTATGAAAGTTACAATTGTTTCCGGCTTCCGTGTTATCTTTTATGGTTTCCGGTTTCTGTAACAGTCGATGATGTCTAAACAAGCAACCATTTTCACCACAACGCTTATCCACAGAACATCGTCGGCCTTTGTGATTTCTCAACCATGTTCGGCAAATATCGAACTCTTTTAAAATTTTCCATTTTGCATTGAGCGTCAGTTCGGAAAATTGTTGACAATGTTCCAACGACTTGTAGTTTCCCTTGCATACTTTGCATTTTATTGTGTTTCGATGGGTAGATGGATTTTCCTCGAGGACATTTAGAAATTCCTTTTGCTTTGCTTGCTTCTCTACGCTAATTGATGGCGAAGAAACATCAGATACTGCGTGATGCGTGAGCCATGCGCTCAAGTGGGCATGATTGACATTGTCAATGGTTTGTTGATGTACTGCCCATATCAATTTGAACGCAGATGGTAGTTTATTGACCAGTTCTTGTAATAACGATGAGTTATTAATCTGGTTTTGATGTTAACTTTCTTCACCATTTCGCATAGATCTTGAACGGCCAACGCAAAACTTATTATCGTTTCGATATTATCGGCTCTTGGTGGTGGTTCATTGCGAATATTTAAAAGCAGCGAATTGATAACCATGTCTGGTTTCCCGTACAGCATGCGCAAAGTTTCGATAACCTTGGAAATTTTAGCTGGATATAGTAACTTGAAACGTACAGACTCCAATGCCTTTCCTTTGAGACTCCGCCGCAAACGTCCAACATTTTCATCATTGGAAAATCCACAAGTTCGTGTCGGACTCTCGAACGCGTGTATAAAAAATGGACCCTCCTCAGGCTTTCCGCTGAAAATTGGAAGTTCGTTGGGCACTTTGTGAAGCAATTTGTTGAGGGCTTAACCCTTTAACGACTTGATCGCATAGCTGTCTTATGTCAGGAGCACATGAATTTGGCTATTGCTTTGTTTGTGGGGCCTCTGCTGGTATTGGGTTCTCGATTTTATCTAACCAACTGTCGATATTCTTATATGATGAGGCGGCATCGTTGACTTCACTTAAGTCTGCCATTTCTTCGAGTATTTCATACTTCTTGGCTAAATACTCTCGATCACGTTTCTTTTTTAATTCATTTTCCTCCTCTAATTTCCTCAATTTCAATGCCAGTTGATGTTTAGAGTTGTCCGAGGTTTGTGATTTGACTTTTGATGATTTCAAGCTGACAACCCTTTTGGA
Source organism: Merodon equestris (assembly GCA_958301585.1). Classification (NCBI taxonomy): domain Eukaryota; kingdom Metazoa; phylum Arthropoda; class Insecta; order Diptera; family Syrphidae; genus Merodon; species Merodon equestris. The sequence continues at coordinate 52,916,292 of OY284417.1, read as the reverse complement.
TGTAGATGGACGATCTTCATTTGCTCTGGTGACTGTGTGGGGCGTTTCCTTAAGCGTAGAATACATTTGATGCGTTGCCTGCCACTTAGTACATATGTAATCTTGAGACGCAATATCACCCTTTACTCCTGCGCAGTCGTAGTGACACCAAGAATCGCATAGATCACATTGGACCATATCGTCGGCGCTGTCTCTTCTGTCGCACATAGCACAATTATTATTTTGTGGTGGAAGGGAAGATGTGGTCTTCTTCGTGGTGGAGTGGACATTATGTAAATATAGCGACTTACCCCTTGCAGTACTGGATCAATTTATGTTGCTTGTCCTAAATCGTCTTTGTCTCCAGGTAGAAATTTTGATTTAATTGTGTTTATAGATTACCACATTTTTGTAGAAATGTTATTTTTCTTTTGAAAACAAACGCTATATTTAATTTTTTAGCAAACTTGTGCTTTATTTAAACTAACAAAGTAAAAGCGTGAAGCGCTACAAAAATTTGTTTCTTTGTCCCGCGTCTGTTTTCTCTGGAGCAAGAAAATGGAATGGATAAGAAAAGCCACATGAAATGTCTCTTTCGCACTTCGCTAATAGAATAGAGATGCAAGGCAAATAATTGAGTTGAGTGAGCATCTATTAAACCGTTTTATTGTTATTTTTTTTAAACTCATCAATTTCATTGCTCCTGGTAATGTGTGTGGAGTGAATGCTGATAGTGCCAAGTTTTGTATTTTTTTGAGTTCTTTGTTGATTTCAAAACTTTTGTCACTATGGCCATGAGATTCGATTGTCATCTAGTTAGAATCAAAGATTTTTTTTTGTGGCCGGCTTAACATCTGTTTTTTTTGGCATGACTTTTAAGACGGACGGTGATTTCCTTGTTTCAACTGAAAGTTGAACTAAATCCAATTAATATTATTTTAAATGTGTGATATTGTATAGTTCTCTAAGTGCATCTTTTTCTTCAGCAACCTTTACTTTTTCTCGTGTAAACTTTAGGTTTTTGGGGTGATGGAACGCTTGGGTGTTCTTAAGAATTGATATTATTTTGGCGGTTTTCAATTCATGCCGGAAAATTCCAGATGTTGTGGTGGTGTTGATTTATATCGATTTCATAGTCAGCAAACTTACTAAAATATCTTGGCTGTCAACGAAGGAAAAACTAAAAGATGGAAATTATTTATTAGATCACTTGATCAGAGGGTGAAGTCATACAATAAATATTTTCCAAAGGTGTAGTGGTAATATGTTGCTCAAGATTCACAGGATCTATATTTTTGAAATCTCTGAAACGTATTTGCCGATTTTATCTATTTTTCTATTCGGTTCCCGGTTTGGGATTTAGAAAAATAAGTTCATGATAGGAGAAAATAAGTGCTGAGAGTTGGTCAGATCATTGGTTGGTCTTTTTTGCTGACGAAGAAAAGTTAAAATAAAGTGCGAAATTATTATTTGGCCTACACACTGTTCCCAATATAAGATTACCTTCGCTACCTATGACATCGATAAACAGGTACTCCACTGGTGAGTGAGATAGTGAAAAGCATCTTATTTTACTTATTAAATCATCTTTTAGATACATTGTAACACCACCGCCGCCTCGAGCACATTTGTTTGCCCTAAAGAGTTTGTATTCTTGTATAAAGTATAACTTGTCTTTAAGTTCCCTGTTAAACCAGGTTTTTTTAGATACATATGGCATGCAACCCAGAGTTTTCGAATATATAACGAAACTTCTCGATTTTGGGCATCAAATTCTGCGAGTCGATGTGTACTACTTTAAAGCCTTCTCTGTAATTGCTTAACACTTTATCCTTGACCTGAGTACAACATCTCTGTAGCCGTGTTTGGAATTCCCATTATGTTCACTCATCTCTGTGGCTTAAAACTAAACTAAACTAAAGCGCTCGAAGACCAGTGCCCTTCATCTGACCTTGACGTCGAAAACCATAGGCAATGGAAGCTTTTAGAAGAAGATGGAAAGGTTGCTAATTACAACATATTAGTGTCTTTTCTGAAAGTGGTATGTCGCTTCTTAGATACTAGTAGTTCTTACCAGTGGACATCATCCAATATGAAATTGCATTTGAACATGCCACTGTATCAAGCACCATTGTGCCAAAATACCATTGTGGTGCTTTTCACGCCAGAACATCGCCCCAGATGCGCTGTCGGAACCAACTCAGATTGGCATTGGGTAAAGGACCAAGTGGGGGAAGACCAGCACCCAAGACATAGTTTTAGTTTTTTAGTTTTAAATTCATTTTTATTTCATATTATCTTATGTCTATCTTACCCTAGTCAAAAATGCTTAAAACTAGCTTAACTATCTTAACAATTGTAACTATATTACTGGTCCTAGGCGGACACTCTAAAACAAACAGTACATTTGAAACATATGTCTTTCGACGACTACATAAATTTACTACTAACATTATTATAACTAAATTAAGCTAAGAAAAATTGTTTTTTTATTAAAAAAACTTAGCATATGACCTCACCAGTATAAATGTACAAGAGCGACCATGCTAAGTCATAATTATGCACACTCTGTACCCACAGAAAACCCTCACCGATATGGAAATAAAACTGGCAAGAAAGAGCCTACTAGAGGAAATGGACAAAAGAGACAAAAACTGTCCTTCCCTTAGGTTCGTGAGATGGATGGCTATCAATTACTTGTCATGACACAGACACTGAAAATTGGCTCATCTCAACGATAAGTAAGATAAAGCCGTGGAAAAAGGCAGATCTTCGTACAACTCAGGGCAAGGATATTCCCAAGCTATACACCTGTGTTACATTCGTCCCTGAAGCCGACGACTTGACCAAGGACACAGACCTTCCTTATGCGAATCACCAAACAAAATGTTGGTGTTAGCACTAAAACAAGGAGAGTCCTCAGGATCACAAAGGAAAAAGGCGGCGGAGACCTTTACCATAGATGAGGCATCCGACGACGACATCTTAAGGCATAGATACAAACTATTTCTCAACTTCTCTCAGATTCTGATTAGAATCAAAGAAATTTCAAGGCAAACGAGTTCAACCGTGGACACCAAAACTAAGGACAAGGCGCAAGCCCATCCCGAGAGCGGTGCCCCAATGGAACACACCATTCCCTAAAAGAAAATTGAGGACACTAGTGGGTAGACGTCCAGTCAGATTGCAAATCAATGGCTTCTGATACATAGAGGCAACCAAGGAACCCCAAAAGACAAAGTTATCTGATGACATGTCTCAGACATCAAAGACTTCAATGGTCAGTCCCATGGCGGTATCGAACGCTGAAACTCTGCCAGTACCCCTCAGACACAACAATGAAGGGACTGAGGTGTTTCCAGATAAATCTACAGCATGCGAAGGCCGCTTCGGCGGTACTAAGCCATAGATTTAACAAGGGTCATCTAGATGTAGCCTTTATCCAGGAGTCATACACATTACAGGATCAGATTAAAGGCTTATCAGGTGAGCTGCTCTACCACTCCACGAATGAAGGAAAACCAAGAGCCTGCATAATGATAAATAAAATTATTAAAGCCATTCCTATTCCAGAATACACCGACAAGGACATAGCAGCTGCCATCATACAGCTATCCGCTGAGGAAGGCAGGTCAGATGCTATTATTTGATCAGCCTAATTTGAGGGCGACTCCACTGACCTAAGCTTCTCACCACTGCAGGGACTCCTCGACTATTGCGGAAGAGAAGGTCGATAAATTATCATATGCTGAGACGCCAACGCCCACCACATTGGATGGGGAAACTTGGACATTAACAGAAGAGGTAAGTACCTTTTAGTAAGGATGCCGGTCTTGTGTTGAGTCGGGAGAAATGCGAGTTCTGTAAGCCCGAACTGAAATACCTGGGGTATGTGGTAAATGAGAAAGGTCTTTTAGTGGACCCGGACAAGATTAGAGTCGAGTATCCACGGCCGAAGACAGTGTCCGGTGTCCGCAGGTTCGTCGGCATGGTGTCCTGGTACAGACGTTTCGTCCCGAACTTTTCGGACTTAATTGCCCCCATTAGAGGGCTTTTTAAGAAGAAGCGCCGGTTCGGCTGCGAAATGCGAGGAAGCTTTCTGCGCGATAAAGAAAAAATGCCTAGATTTCACGTTGACATTTACGTTGCATACCGACGCTTCAGGTTGCGGGATAGGGTCAGTTATAACTCAGGAGCGACCGGGTGAGGGCGAAAAAGTAATCAGCTTTTTAAGAAGGACCTTAACTCGAACCGAGAGGAACTACTCCACCACAGAACGGGAATGTCTGGCGGTCTTATGGGCTGTTGAGAAGTTGTGCCCCATATCTCGAAGGTAGTAGTTTTACGGTGATTACTCATCATCATTCTCTACTTTGGCTGAACAACCTGAAGGACCGCCTAGGGTCGCCTAGCTCGGTGGGCTGTCAAATTGCAGCAGTATAACTTCAATATTATACACCGCAAAGGTAAGGACCACATAGTCTCCGATGCCTTGTCCAGGGCGAGCGCCGAGTTAGCTCTAATCTCTGAGACTACAGAGGAGAAACTGATGGATGAGGGTGATGAGTGAAAGCGAGCGGTCCCAAAAGATTCTAGGCCTGAGGTGCTAAAACAATGCCATGACGACGTCTTGAGTAGGCACGGCGGTATTCAGAAGACATTGCATAAAGTTGTAAAAAGCTATTATTGGCCAAGGATGAGAGCCAGTATTGCGCGCTAAGCCTGATTTGCAAAAACCGGCAGGGTTGATGGCTTCTCGTGGCAATGTAAGCAGATCGTGGGAGATGTTATACGTCGAATACTGCTATATCTAGACCTTAGTACACTATTTCACGACATTCCCCTTATTTTTCCCAGTAAGAACAGCTACAGGTAAATCCGTTCAAATTATTCTGGAAGAGCAAGTTTTCTTGGTATATGGGGTCTCCAAATGGATTGTGTGTGACTATGGTGTTCATTTCAAGAGCAAGGACCTCGCCCACTTAGCCGAATCATATGGAGTTACCCTAAATTTCATGGTTTTTTACCATCCAAAAGCCAACCCGGCGGAGCATTATAACTAGACACTCAAGACAAAACTTCGGGCTTACGTTTCCGAAAACCATCGGAATTGGGATGAGCTTTTACCCAAAGTCGCGTGTGCTATTCGAAATTCGACGCACAAGGTCCTTAAGGCTACACTGTATTTTGTTTTGTTTGAGAGAGAGATGCACGTCAGGGAAGATGGATCTCAACTTCCTGCCGAGGGCGTCATGGTCGATAGGTCCTTCGACGTTCAAGCTTGATCGAGGGCACTAGGCGAGTTAGTGGAAGATGTTACGGCTAGGTTGCAGGCGTCGGCAAGAAAGGCCGAAGGTCAGTACAACTTGAGAAGAAGGGATGTTCAGCTCTTCCCCAAGGAATTAGTTTTGAGGAAAAACTTCGTGTTGTCAGATGCGGCTTACTATTTTCCGGCGAAACTCGCTCCAAGATACGTGGGGCCATTCGAGGTGGTAATAAGGGTCTCCCCATGGACATATGAGTTAACGGACGTCAGTGGAAAAATGTCGATGTCTGGCGCGCCAAGGATCTAAAGTTATTTAATCGGCCGTAGGCTCGCTCGGGTTGAAAACAACGAAAACCTTTCTAAAAGAAGAAGGGTGAATGTTATGATTTGATCTGCGAAAGGTTTTCGTTATCCTCTTTCGTTCAGTTTTGGTTGTGGGCGGTTCGTATCTTCCCATTTTGGGGGACCGTCCCCACATATGACGCGTGGTCCGGGAGAAGCGGCCATAGCTCGACATGCGACTGAGGTTCGACTCCCAGTAAATTACCTTACTTTTTTATTTTATGTTTGTTGGTATATAAGGGAAAACTGCTTAGATATTCGAGTAACGCGCGATGAAAATACATAGGCCAGAATAATGCCGTGATCATCACGCCACATGTCCCATATATAAGGGAAAGAAGTACTTAGTGTGCGTGGCTGCACACCTTGTCGCGGTGCGAAGACTCAGTAAATGTCAATGACTCTTAAGAATTCACTCTATGACGGGACGAGCTAAGCTGTAGCCATCACCTCCTCCCCCTTCCCCGGGTATCCCCTCCATTCCCCTCCCTTCCCCTGGGCTAGACTAAAGTGTAACCGTACCGTGCCGAGAGTCAACCAGGCTAGGGGCCCAGTTTAAATAATAGCCCAGTCGCCAACGGTGTATCCAGGATACCAGGCACCCTCCTGGATCAAGTAGCCTTGCCTGTATACTGCGGGGCTCTGCACAGGTCAACCACCGCGCTACACATGAAAGAAGACAACACAGGAAACAATAACCAAAAAATGCATCCTCTGAAGAGGCAAGCTGCACAGGTTGCCACCGCCGAAGGCGTGATCGATACAGACAGCGTAACCTCTCGTAAAATCAGCGACTCTCCTTCAGGGACTACAAATTGGTACCGCTACCGACGATGAACCCTTGGCTTCATCACAGGCAAGCAACACCATCGGCCAAAAAGGAAAGAACGGCTATAAGAGGTCGATGCAGTATATCAGGAAGATGAGCGCGAGAGACCCCTCAACGCTCTCCGAGCGCGAAAAATTTCTGATTAAGAAGCACAAGAAAGAGGTAGCCAAATTCGAGAAGAAATCGGGTCCCACCTCCACTCACGCTGCTGAAAAGGACACAGGGCGAGAGAAGAAGCCATCGAGCACGGCCCGTATCAAACACATCGTCCCAAAATTGACTCGACAACAGCCAACATCACCGGCCACTGTCGAAAAGAGCGCACAGCAACCGAGCACCTACAAAGGACACACTGCCTCAGGATCGAATCAGAACGTCAAGAAGGGGCGCTCCAGGGAAGAAACTCTAAGGGAAGCGAAAAAGGCGAAAACATCAGCCAGCTTCAACTTTCCCATGAGTCTACAAGTGGCTAGTGTCGACCGTTCCAACCTTACTAAGTGAGTCTGACTCTATCCGAGTAGAGAATTGGAGAGTGTCCACTAGCTGTTCCTTTTCGGACCACAGCCGAATACTCTTTAACCTTAACGTGAACAAAGAAAAACCGAAACCTTTCAGAAACCCTCAGGCTGGAATCTTTTTTCAAACCTAGTTGCCAACAGGTTAGTACCGCCACAAGCCATTACTAACCCCGATCCAACTTACATTGAGAATTCAGTCTAAAATCTTGTGAGAAGTCTGAAAACGGCTTTCAACAAATCCTGTCCTTTGCAACGTGCTCGCAAGAAGATCAGCGCAGTTTGGTGGACCACAGAGCTAAAGCAACTCAGAACCAGGACCCGATCTCTATTCCATAGAGCAAAGATCTCGAAAAGTATAAATGTACAAGAGCGACCATGCTAAGTCGTAATTATGCACACTCTGTACCCACAGAAAACCCTCACCGATATGGAAATAAAACTGGCAAGAAAGAGCCTACTAGAGGAAATGGACAAAAGAGACAAAAACTGTCCTTCCCTTAGGTTCGTGAGATGGATGGCTATCAATTACTTGTCATGACACAGACACTGAAAATTGGCTCATCTCAACGATAAGTAAGATAAAGCCGTGGAAAAAGGCAGATCTACGTACAACTCAGGGCAAGGATATTCCCAAGCTATACACCTGTGTTACATTCGTCCCTGAAGCCGACGACTTGACCAAGGACACAGACCTTCCTTATGCGAATCACCAAACAAAATGTTGGTGTTAGCACTAAAACAAGGAGAGTCCTCAGGATCACAAAGGAAAAAGGCGGCGGAGACCTTTACCATAGATGAGGCATCCGACGACGACATCTTAAGGCATAGATACAAACTATTTCTCAACTTCTCTCAGATTCTGATTAGAATCAAAGAAATTTCAAGGCAAACGAGTTCAACCGTGGACACCAAAACTAAGGACAAGGCGCAAGCCCATCCCGAGAGCGGTGCCCCAATGGAACACACCATTCCCTAAAAGAAAATTGAGGACACTAGTGGGTAGACGTCCAGTCAGATTGCAAATCAATGGCTTCTGATACATAGAGGCAACCAAGGAACCCCAAAAGACAAAGTTATCTGATGACATGTCTCAGACATCAAAGACTTCAATGGTCAGTCCCATGGCGGTATCGAACGCTGAAACTCTGCCAGTACCCCTCAGACACAACAATGAAGGGACTGAGGTGCTTCCAGATAAATCTACAGCATGCGAAGGCCGCTTCGGCGGTACTAAGCCATAGATTTAACAAGGGTCATCTAGATGTAGCCTTTATCCAGGAGTCATACACATTACAGGATCAGATTAAAGGCTTATCAGGTGAGCTGCTCTACCACTCCACGAATGAAGGAAAACCAAGAGCCTGCATAATGATAAATAAAATTATTAAAGCCATTCCTATTCCAGAATACACCGACAAGGACATAGCAGCTGCCATCATACAGCTATCCGCTGAGGAAGGCAGGTCAGATGCTATTATTTGATCAACCTAATTTGAGGGCGACTCCACTGACCTAAGCTTCTCACCACTGCAGGGACTCCTCGACTATTGCGGAAGAGAAGGTCGATAAATTATCATATGCTGAGACGCCAACGCCCACCACATTCGATGGGGAAACTTGGACATTAACAGAAGAGGTAAGTACCTTTTAGTAAGGATGCCGGTCTTGTGTTGAGTCGGGAGAAATGCGAGTTCTGTAAGCCCGAACTGAAATACCTGGGGTATGTGGTAAATGAGAAAGGTCTTTTAGTGGACCCGGACAAGATTAGAGTCGAGTATCCACGGCCGAAGACAGTGTCCGGTGTCCGCAGGTTCGTCGGCATGGTGTCCTGGTACAGACGTTTCGTCCCGAACTTTTCGGACTTAATTGCCCCCATTAGAGGGCTTTTTAAGAAGAAGCGCCGGTTCGGCTGCGAAATGCGAGGAAGCTTTCTGCGCGATAAAGAAAAAATGCCTAGATTTCACGTTGACATTTACGTTGCATACCGACGCTTCAGGTTGCGGGATAGGGTCAGTTATAACTCAGGAGCGACCGGGTGAGGGCGAAAAAGTAATCAGCTTTTTAAGAAGGACCTTAACTCGAACCGAGAGGAACTACTCCACCACAGAACGGGAATGTCTGGCGGTCTTATGGGCTGTTGAGAAGTTGTGCCCCATATCTCGAAGGTAGTAGTTTTACGGTGATTACTCATCATCATTCTCTACTTTGGCTGAACAACCTGAAGGACCGCCTAGGGTCGCCTAGCTCGGTGGGCTGTCAAATTGCAGCAGTATAACTTCAATATTATACACCGCAAAGGTAAGGACCACATAGTCTCCGATGCCTTGTCCAGGGCGAGCGCCGAGTTAGCTCTAATCTCTGAGACTACAGAGGAGAAACTGATGGATGAGGGTGATGAGTGAAAGCGAGCGGTCCCAAAAGATTCTAGGCCTGAGGTGCTAAAACAATGCCATGACGACGTCTTGAGTAGGCACGGCGGTATTCAGAAGACATTGCATAAAGTTGTAAAAAGCTATTATTGGCCAAGGATGAGAGCCAGTATTGCGCGCTAAGCCTGATTTGCAAAAACCGGCAGGGTTGATGGCTTCTCGTGGCAATGTAAGCAGATCGTGGGAGATGTTATACGTCGAATACTGCTATATCTAGACCTTAGTACACTATTTCACGACATTCCCCTTATTTTTCCCAGTAAGAACAGCTACAGGTAAATCCGTTCAAATTATTCTGGAAGAGCAAGTTTTCTTGGTATATGGGGTCTCCAAATGGATTGTGTGTGACTATGGTGTTCATTTCAAGAGCAAGGACCTCGCCCACTTAGCCGAATCATATGGAGTTACCCTAAATTTCATGGTTTTTTACCATCCAAAAGCCAACCCGGCGGAGCATTATAACTAGACACTCAAGACAAAACTTCGGGCTTACGTTTCCGAAAACCATCGGAATTGGGATGAGCTTTTACCCAAAGTCGCGTGTGCTATTCGAAATTCGACGCACAAGGTCCTTAAGGCTACACTGTATTTTGTTTTGTTTGAGAGAGAGATGCACGTCAGGGAAGATGGATCTCAACTTCCTGCCGAGGGCGTCATGGTCGATAGGTCCTTCGACGTTCAAGCTTGATCGAGGGCACTAGGCGAGTTAGTGGAAGATGTTACGGCTAGGTTGCAGGCGTCGGCAAGAAAGGCCGAAGGTCAGTACAACTTGAGAAGAAGGGATGTTCAGCTCTTCCCCAAGGAATTAGTTTTGAGGAAAAACTTCGTGTTGTCAGATGCGGCTTACTATTTTCCGGCGAAACTCGCTCCAAGATACGTGGGGCCATTCGAGGTGGTAAGAAGGGTCTCCCCATGGACATATGAGTTAACGGACGTCAGTGGAAAAATGTCGATGTCTGGCGCGCCAAGGATCTAAAGTTATTTAATCGGCCGTAGGCTCGCTCGGGTTGAAAACAACGAAAACCTTTCTAAAAGAAGAAGGGTGAATGTTATGATTTGATCTGCGAAAGGTTTTCGTTATCCTCTTTCGTTCAGTTTTGGTTGTGGGCGGTTCGTATCTTCCCATTTTGGGGGACCGTCCCCACATATGACGCGTGGTCCGGGAGAAGCGGCCATAGCTCGACATGCGACTGAGGTTCGACTCCCAGTAAATTACCTTACTTTTTTATTTTATGTTTGTTGGTATATAAGGGAAAACTGCTTAGATATTCGAGTAACGCGCGATGAAAATACATAGGCCAGAATAATGCCGTGATCATCACGCCACATGTCCCATATATAAGGGAAAGAAGTACTTAGTGTGCGTGGCTGCACACCTTGTCGCGGTGCGAAGACTCAGTAAATGTCAATGACTCTTAAGAATTCACTCTATGACGGGACGAGCTAAGCTGTAGCCATCACCTCCTCCCCCTTCCCCGGGTATCCCCTCCATTCCCCTCCCTTCCCCTGGGCTAGACTAAAGTGTAACCGTACCGTGCCGAGAGTCAACCAGGCTAGGGGCCCAGTTTAAATAATAGCCCAGTCGCCAACGGTGTATCCAGGATACCAGGCACCCTCCTGGATCAAGTAGCCTTGCCTGTATACTGCGGGGCTCTGCACAGGTCAACCACCGCGCTACACATGAAAGAAGACAACACAGGAAACAATAACCAAAAAATGCATCCTCTGAAGAGGCAAGCTGCACAGGTTGCCACCGCCGAAGGCGTGATCGATACAGACAGCGTAACCTCTCGTAAAATCAGCGACTCTCCTTCAGGGACTACAAATTGGTACCGCTACCGACGATGAACCCTTGGCTTCATCACAGGCAAGCAACACCATCGGCCAAAAAGGAAAGAACGGCTATAAGAGGTCGATGCAGTATATCAGGAAGATGAGCGCGAGAGACCCCTCAACGCTCTCCGAGCGCGAAAAATTTCTGATTAAGAAGCACAAGAAAGAGGTAGCCAAATTCGAGAAGAAATCGGGTCCCACCTCCACTCACGCTGCTGAAAAGGACACAGGGCGAGAGAAGAAGCCATCGAGCACGGCCCGTATCAAACACATCGTCCCAAAATTGACTCGACAACAGCCAACATCACCGGCCACTGTCGAAAAGAGCGCACAGCAACCGAGCACCTACAAAGGACACACTGCCTCAGGATCGAATCAGAACGTCAAGAAGGGGCGCTCCAGGGAAGAAACTCTAAGGGAAGCGAAAAAGGCGAAAACATCAGCCAGCTTCAACTTTCCCATGAGTCTACAAGTGGCTAGTGTCGACCGTTCCAACCTTACTAAGTGAGTCTGACTCTATCCGAGTAGAGAATTGGAGAGTGTCCACTAGCTGTTCCTTTTCGGACCACAGCCGAATACTCTTTAACCTTAACGTGAACAAAGAAAAACCGAAACCTTTCAGAAACCCTCAGGCTGGAATCTTTTTTCAAACCTAGTTGCCAACAGGTTAGTACCGCCACAAGCCATTACTAACCCCGATCCAACTTACATTGAGAATTCAGTCTAAAATCTTGTGAGAAGTCTGAAAACGGCTTTCAACAAATCCTGTCCTTTGCAACGTGCTCGCAAGAAGATCAGCGCAGTTTGGTGGACCACAGAGCTAAAGCAACTCAGAACCAGGACCCGATCTCTATTCCATAGAGCAAAGATCTCGAAAAGAACCGAAGATTGGAATAACTATAAATCCAGCTTCAACGAATACAAGAGCAAAACAGGAGCAACAAAGACTAAATCCTGGTGGGAGTTCTGCGAATCAATAGAGGATCTCAACGAAGCTGCAAGGCTCAGGAGGATCCAATCCAAGGACCCGTGCGTCCCGGGATTCATCCTTAAACCAGATGGTTCCTGGACAGAATCCAGTCAGGAATCCCTAGAACTGCTGACTGAAACCCACTTCCCAGGCTGTAAAACCCCTGAAACCACAGTCTCCTTCGTGACGACGGTTCACACAACCGAAGAAGTAATAAACAAGATTAACACAACGGATAAAGTATCATGGGCAATAAATTCGTTCAATCCCTTTAAATCTCCGGGGCCGGACGATATCTTGCCAACGATGCTTCAAAAAACAAAGACCCACACTGTACCCCACCGCGGCGATGAGGAAGAAACTGAGACGATCCAACATCTGCTTTGCCACTGCCCAGCTCTCCAGAATCGACGTCTAGTGTCGCTGGGCCAAAGATTCTTTACAGAGATTGCGGATGTGGCAAATGCAGATATATCGGATCTTCTAAAATTCATAAGGAGCACGGGGTGGTTTGAGCCAGGTTAGGTTAATTACATATCTAGCATATGTACATACATATTCAAATATTAGATTAAATCGTCGTCGAATTTAAGTACGATATAATCGCGATAAGGGGTGTTCGTTTTTTTCTTTTAAATATACAATATTCCGGACACCACGCCTATTACCAACGGGCATTGTGGCGGTTAACTAAGAGGCGTTGCTGGCGGTGCGGGTTGAGTCGCCTACGGGATTTCATTGGGTCGCAGTTTCGAATCCTCGAGTCGCCGGCAGATTTTTTTTTCTTTGGATACTTTTTTTTCTTTTTTTGTAATTGGATAGATTTTTTTTTTTTTTTTTTTTTTATAATTTGCGCGCGCAAAAGGGGTTATGACTACCCTTAAGTGTCCGGAATCAAGACACAGCACGGGCCGAAGGTATAGAGGGAGAAAGGGAGAGGAGGTACCTGTGCACATTGGTCCTAAATGTCTGTGGATTGTAGTGAGTAGGAAATATAGGGCTGGGAAGAGCATTCCATAAACGTGTTGTGCGGCTGAAGAACGAATCCCTGAACTTAACTGTACGTCCGAAAGCAGGCTTAAGGGTAAACTGATGAGCATTCCTGGCAAGACGAGTATTGCGGGTGAATTCATGGAGATGAGGAATGCAATTGGCTAACTCATTTGAGCAACGGTTGTTAAAATAGCGATAAAATAGTGACAAGGAAGACACATTACGTCGGTGTTCAAGCGAGTCAATTGACTTTGCGATATTAGTGTCTCCTATAAGTTTTATCGCTCGCTGTTGTATCCTATCTAGTAGGTGCAGTGAAGTTTTAGGGGCACCAGACCAGATATGAGCGTTATACTCAAGCTTGGGGCGGATGTAGGCCTTATAAATTGAAGCCAAATCAGAGGGGGTAAAATATTTCTTGCATCGTTTGAGGAAACCTAGACATTTTGCCGCGTTTTTGGCGATTTCAAATATGTGATCATTCCAATTAAGTTTGGTGTTGATACACATACCAAGGATGGAAAGTTTTTCGGTTTCGTCGACACAAGCGCCGCTCATGGATAATGGCTGATTATTATGGGTTCGCTTTAACGACAGTAGACAGCATTGAGTTTTAGAAGCATTGAATTCTACTCTATTATTTTTACCCCAATCGATTATGCTGTCAAGATCGGAATTCAATGTGCTTGACATACGCTGCCGTTCCAGTTCTACGGCCGAAGAGCAGGGACGTGAGTCCTGGAACGAATATGAAAAGCTGAGAGTACTGTCATCAGCGAAGGAGTGGATTGGATTAGAAGTAACAGATAAGAGATCATTTATAAAAATGAGAAAGAGAGTCGGAGACAAAACAGAGCCTTGGGGGACACCAGCATTTATTTGGTGAATATCAGACTTGAACCCATCCAAAACAACTTGAATTGAACGGTTCGAAAGGTAATTTCTAATCCATAGAAGCAGAGATTTATCGATGCCATAAGCACGCATTTTCGACAAAAGAGCCTGATGCCAAACTCTGTCAAATGCTTTTGAAATATCAAGCGCAACGATCTTGCTTTCGCCTTGATTGTGCAAAGATTGGTTCCACTTTTCGGTGAGATATGCCATCAAATCACCAGTGGACCTGTTGCTGCGAAAACCGTATTGCCGGTCATTAAGAAGCTTCCGCGATTCAAGATATTTCATAAGCTGACGGTTTATCAGCGTTTCCATGACCTTGGAAAGAAGGGACGTTAGTGCTATGGGTCGGTAGGAGGAGGGAGACGAAGATTCGCCCTTTTTGGGGACGGGCTGGACAAATGCTGTTTTCCATCTACTCGGAAAGAGACCCGAAGAGTAGGACAGATGGAAAAGCTTACGCAGAGGTTTTGCCAGCGCAGAAGAACACCTCTTCAGAAGTATTGGGGGTATACCATCCGGGCCAGCGGATTTGTGTATGTTGAGATCTTTTAGTACTCTTGCAACTGTACGAGTGCGAAAATGGATTTGTCCCATGGTGAAATCAACGCTCTCAAGTACAGGCGGAGACAATGTGGAATCTGGTAGCGTTGAGCTACACGCGAAATGTGCAGCAAGCAGATTGGCCTTGTCTAAAGAGCTGACAGCTGGAATGTCATTGTAAATGAGCGTGGGAATTGAAGACGAGGCTGAATTCTTTACGTTTTTCACGAACGACCAAAAGTTTTTGCTACCCTTGGGACATTGTAGCACTTTCTGCCTCAACTTTTGTTCGTGGAAGAATTTTACACGTCTAATTAATGCATTGCAGTCATTTCTGGCCCGTTTAAATTGTTTCCGGTTTTCCTCAGTACGGTTGTCCTTGTAATTCCGGAAACTCAACTCTCTCAACCTGATGGCCTCTTTACAGCTCGAGTCATACCACGCATTTTCTTTGGGTTTGATACTCTTCATTCTGTGAGGAATGAAGGATCTCATACCCAGAAAAAGAATGTTAGTGATCATATCAGCAGCGGCATCCACGTCACTATCGAGGAAACATAGTGACCAGTTAAAATTCCTAAAAAAGTCGTTAAGGCCGCTCCAGTTGGCTTTCTCGTATAGCCATACTATTCTTTTAGGAATTTGTTCTCTAACTGTGTGGGGTGAAGACGAGAAATTAGCTGATACGACACAGTGGTCAGACGAACCTAGGGGCGATAATATTGCAACAGAGTATTTGTCAGGATGAGAGGTGAGAAACAGGTCCAAGGTGTTGGGGGAATGATCTGCAATGTCAGGTATTCGTGTAGGTTCATTTACTAGCTGGGTCAGATTATTTACCTCAGCAAAGATCTCTACGTACCGTCCTTCGGGTGTTGTCTGGCATGAATGTCGAAGCCAATTAGAATTGTGTACATTGAAATCGCCCGCAATGGCAATCTCAGTGTGAGGATGTAGGGATACAATTCTTGTGATGGAGTCGGATAACATATCAAACTCATTGAAAGTTGAATTGCTATCCAGGTTTGGACTTCTATAAATAAAACAGTAGTGGATTAAATGCTTACGGACATGGATTTTTAGCCATAGGAAATTAAATTCCGGATTGGAACATTGGCCGTATTGTGGCTGAAGTTGGTAAGCTACATCACTACGAATATAAAGGGCGAGACCGCGGTGGAGAAAGAAAAGGGGCACCAAGCTATATCCAGGCAGGTTCAAATCCGATAAATCGGAATTCTCTCCTACCTGTGTTTCACTCAGTGCCAAGATAGCTGGTTTATACAGGGACAGGTGGACGTATACAGCGAATAGATTCGTTCTTAGGCCACGGATATTACTCACATCAACCCTGAATTTTTCCATGGTACAAAACACAGGCACCAAAGGAACCAACTCCGACGTTTGAAAGATGGTAAAGCAGAATTGAGAAGTGCAAATTTCAAATAGCTTCCCAACATCAAATCGATGTAGGTGTTATGCCCATACACCGATTTGGATTGGTCCACCAACAATTTGCACTCTTGGTTCTGCTACGTCAGATGCTACGCACTCTCGGTCATTGCGCTAACCCATTTGATGAAATCAAACGGGAGTTGCGACCGAGAATGCGCAGCCGTGGCTTGTGAAGGGAGGGACGAGAGGGAGCGGGCCGTATGCACTCGATCCAAATCACTTCACTTGGCACTTGTTAATTGTTTTTCTCTTTTTTGTTTTTCCTTTTTTTTTTTTTTTTTTTTTTGTTTTTTGACACAGTTTTAAGGCCTAATTTGTAAAACTAATTTAAGTTAATTTAAGAAATTAAAATTGTGTGAAATTTATTTTAATAGAAGTGTTGTTATTCCTACGCGTAGTGCATTAGGTATCCCGCGAGCCCCGCATCAAATTCGCGGTTCTTGTTGCGGGTAAGTCTGCGGGAGGGCAATCGCGTGGCGCCCACCTTAACACCCTAACTCACGACCATTCTTCGCGGCAGGTGGAGAGACTTTCGGTAACATCTGTTGAAGAAAACAGATGGCATGCGGAAAATGGTATAGAAACACTAAAAATCCTAACAAGTACACAGATTTCAACTTCATTCCCTCCACTTACACACAGCCCAGGGCACGAAGGATGACGGCAGGGAAAAGCAGTCAAGAGGATTAGATCGTCGGAGATATCCCCTACCGAAACCCATCTGATAGGACAACCTTGCTGGGGAGAGACAACGTGATGTCTCCTCCTCCGACGTGGCGGTGGGTAATCGGAGTCCAAAGGTAAATGCGGCGATCAACAAAGA
This sequence comes from Merodon equestris, assembly GCA_958301585.1. Classification (NCBI taxonomy): domain Eukaryota; kingdom Metazoa; phylum Arthropoda; class Insecta; order Diptera; family Syrphidae; genus Merodon; species Merodon equestris. The sequence goes on along the minus strand of OY284417.1, from coordinate 52,899,415 downwards.
TCAACGCAAAAATCTGAAGACGGAGAGGACCAAAGACTGCTCCTCGGAGGCGGGCACTTCACACAACAAAACCCTTTCCCCTGGAAGAAGTGACCGTAGAGAGTAGAGATAAGCACTCCTCCTACAAATAGGCAGCCATCTCCTCTGAAAAAGTCAGGATAGGCAAAGCTGGCAGTGACAGCAGAATGACCAGCGCAGATTGCCACCACTGCGATGATCATCTACTGAGCAACAGGCTCCTGTATTCAGGCTGAGAGGTCTGCTCTGATGAATGGTACCACCGTGGTGAGCTGTCCCCGCACAGCAGACATCTGCCTGGATCAGGAGCATGATGCCGAAAATCCCTTCCCCGGGAACTACTACCTATCAGGTAATTAGATCAGATTAACGCGCGTCATCTGCTGGATTCCGGGGAAACCTGGAAACAAGCTGAGAGTGCTGACGCGACAACATGCGCAGAACTCGGCACTTGACACGAGGGCCTGGACTGTCTATTCCTACAAAGAGAGTAAGAGCTCTCTGAAGAAAGAGGGCTTCACTATGGCTGTGGGATTGGACAACGGGTCCGTCGAGACCCTGAAATCTGCTTACGAGTCACATCACTACTTCGGCCTTGGTAGAATTTTATTCCATTTTGATGTCAGTTAGTCGAAGGATGGAACATGCTCCGCAGTCTAAATCTGTGATTTTTACTCAGATTAATCTACAGCATTGCAGGGCTGCTACCGCTCTTCTCAGTAACATGCAGTAGTACAAATCATTATGTTGTATCTGTTCAGGAACCATGGGTGTGGAATGAACGCCTGTGTGGTTTTGGTGGTATACGTGATGCTACGATCCTTTATGATGAACGATCCGAAAGGCCTAGGGTCTGCCTCATCATATCGAAGACGCTATCGGCAACCAAACTTGGTCAATTCTGTGGACAATTCTGTGGTGTAGTTAGCTAGAAAGCGCAGGGAGAAATTGAATACTTCGTCGTGGCGTCTGCTTACTTCCATGCGACTCTGTACTGCCCCCGACACCGAAGCCGGTTTCTGAACTCTGTTCGGTTCTGAGTACTGTGTAGCCAGAAGGATTGGACTCATCACCTGTTGCAATGCTAAAAAAAAAAAAAAAAAAAGAGTCTTACCAGAGGTTACGCTGTCAGACCATAGATACATCGAATTCCATTTGAAGTGTGAGATCTTCCCCTAGCAGCCCATGCAGAATCCGAGAAAGACTGACTGGGTACGATTCAGAGAGGAGCTTGAGAAATCCACTCAAGCCCAGCCTAAGCTCAGAACAAAGCAGTTGGTGGAGTCGTGGAGAATGCCGTTTATAACGAGAGAAGCAGCATCACCAACTGTTTCGAACTCGCATGTCCTGCCAAAAACCACCCAGCAGGAAGTCAGTTCCCTGGTGCAAGACATATTTATTGGGGATCAAGATTAACGACAACAAAAGGAAAAGAATTACTCAACGCAACTAGGCTATATGGATGCGAAGTCATGTCAGCCGGAAAATCAACATACTGGCCAACTGACCGAAATAAAATACCAGACCTAATATATTTTTACATAATTAAAAACATATCTATAAACTGTCTAGAAATAGACGAATTCAACGATCTAAGCTCTGATCATTCTCCAATACTACTTACATACATTGAGTGAGCGTGTAATTCAGAATGTAATTCAGAAGCAAAGCAAGCCAACATTAACGAACAAACTCACTGACTGGGAAATTTTCAAGAAGACCCTGGAAGCCAGAATTGAACTAAGCGTGCCAATGTGTAATACTGAACAACTGGATAGAGAAGTGGAAAAACTTGTCAATAATATTCAACAATCAGCGTGGATAAACACACCAGAAATAAAAAGGAAATATAAAGGCAATAAGTACCCCATGGAAATTAGAGAACTTATTTTAGATAGAAGAGCGAGAAGAGTATGGCAACAGACTAGAGCCCCCCAAGACAAAACGAAACTGAACAATCTCACCCAACAAATAAAGAAGCTAAAAGAAGACTCCATCAGTAATTATCTTCGAGGATTAACCAACGAAAAAGCCACCGATTATTCGCTTTGGAAGGCAATGAGGAATGCAAAAAGGCCAACTTTGCCGATACCACACATTAAAACAGTGGAAGGAAATTGGGCTAGAAGTAACGAACACAAATGCAAATTATTCGCAGAATACCTAAGCGGGAGATGTTTTAGAACAAAAGAGGAGGACTTGTATTCAGAATTAAAGAAAATTAAGGCAGCAGTCCCACAAGGCAGTGTGCTGGGTCCGATTCTTTATCTTCTATATACGTGCGATCTCCCAGAACTAGAATATTGCACATTGGCTACGTTTGCCGATAACACTGCAATCCTTGCAGTGGGAAAGGATAATGGGAATCAACACAGAAGCTACAATCAGCTATAATTGAACAATAAAGTGACAAATCAAGCTTAATGAGTTCACATAAATTCCACTAACAAAGCAATAACACAAATCCCGGTTACTATCAAACAGAAAATAGTACCGTATGCGATCACAGCGAAATATCTTGGCATGACGCTAGATGCTAAACTAAGATGGAAAGAGCACGTTAAAAAGAAATAAAATACAGAAAAATGTATTGGCTGATAGAAAAGAACTCCTCACTATCAGTCTATAATAAGCTTTTATTATATAAGCAATCACTGAAGCCAATATGGACATATGGCAGTCACCTATGGGGTTGTACCAAAAAGAGCAATGTAGACATCATACAGAGATTCCAAAACAAAGTACTAAGGAAAATCGTAAATGCACCATGGTACAAAGAAATAAGGACTTGGGAGTGGAATTAGTCATGGATGAGGTCTAAAAAATTGCACGAAGGAACGAATCAAGACTTCAAGTACACACAAACATAGAGGCAGAGCAACTTTTAGACAATGCAAATATAGTGAGAAGACTCAAAAGGAAAAAGCCATTTGAACTGGTCTAAATAAGAGGGCCACTCAGTTCCAATATCTTCGGAGTGAAGCCAGAAGTCTCCTCAATAGATCGCTTAAATCGAACTCGGAAGATGATCCCTGACCGCGACCAGGATGTTGATTAAAGTTCTCAAGCGAGGAAAATCAACAAAGCTGGATGTACTCAGAAATCTGATGGTACCTTTACCGAGTTTAAAGCAGAAACTCTTAGTTTATTGCTTCAGACCCATTTCCCGAGAAATCCGACTGTCATTGGGTCGTTGCACACTCCCTCATTGGAAACTGAGGCTGAAACCATGAAAACGTAGCGTAGACACGCGTAGCTGGTATATTGCGCCACGCGTGGCAATTAAGGCCATTGAATTTGCTGTGGCATCTTTCGATGGCTTCAAGTCGCTAGGCACTAATGGGATACACCCTGTTATGATGCAAAAAGGTATAAGACAGCTGCTTCCTACTCTGAAAACAATTTTCACTGCTAGCCTGGCACTTGCCTACATATCTATTCCTTGGCGCGCGGTGAAAGTGGTCTTTATTCCAAAAATAGGGAATAAACTCACTCGCTAAAAGTTTTAGACCAATCAGTCTAACATTCTTATTGCTGATGCAGAGATTAGTAGAGTTGCACGTGCGCAAAGTTATCGTTCGTGCGTGCGCAAATGCATCCTCTCTCGGACATGCAACATGCTTATCAGTGCGGAAAATCCTGCGAGACTGCTCTTCAAAACCTAGTTGGTAGAATTGAATGTGCTCTCGAAAGGAAAGAGTAGGAATTTTCGTCGACGTTGAGGGAGCTTTTAATGACGCTACTTTCGACAGCGTTCACACATGCTCCTATGCGCATTGGCGTAGATGAAGCACTGACTTTGTAGACCAAAGCAATGCTTGTGCACAGAACATTGATCGCTGATGCAGGTTTCGAACAATGCGTCAAGTCTGGAATAAACAAGGGCTGCCCGCAAGGTGGCATCATGTCTCCGCTGTTATGGAGCATGGTAGTCGACTCTCTGCTCGATGCTCTCAATACCTCTGGAATCTATGCCCAGGCCTATGCGGATAATGTTGCTGTTCTCTCTGCCGGCTCATGTTAGAGATTGTCTGTCTCAAAGCGCAGGCGGCGCTAGATGTGATCGAGGATTGGTGCACGAATAATGGCCTGTCGGTTAATCCTCTTTAGACTGATGTCGTTCTCTTCACGAGAAGGAGGAAAAATACTGGCATTACTCAGCTGGTGCTAAAAGGCATTCCCATCGCGATATCCAAGGAAACTAATTACCTGGGAGTCATGTTAGATAGCTAGCTTCTTTGATTAAAGCATGTTGAGTCCAAAACCACCAAAGCGCTGCCAGCTTTTTGGCAATGCAAATGTGCCTTTGGCAAAATATGGATCTACACGGAAATGATAAAACCGATAATCTCATATGCATCGGTTGTTGGGTGGAACAGGGTAACACGCAAATACATTGTAGCCTCTTTCGCCAAACTCCAAAGGGCGGTCTGCCTCAGCTGCACACGTGCTGGCTTTCCCCAGCACACCGGGAGCTGATCTAGATGCTATGATGAATCTTCCACTCATATTTTCATATTCATATAAATGAGTACGAACCCTTACTGAAAGCCATGTCTCGCCTTAAGAGAAATGGTCTTTGGTACTCACATTGGAGTGACAGTGTGAAATTGCGCGAGAAATATCTTGTTCAATTTCATGAAATGTGAGAGCGTTAATAAAAAAAGCAAAGAAAAAAGGAACAAAGGAAAGAACTGGTACAATCGTCCTTTTAAATAAACGTTAGTTGCAACCAAAAACGCCGGTAAAAAAAAAACACTGTTCACTTTACGTTATAAGAATGACGAGTGAGAGTTCTTTATTTTATTCGATCAATTTATACATACATACACAGACACACATGTCTCATATTTGTTTATTTAAAGGTTTGACAATTAGGGTTTGTTTTGTTTACTTGACGTCTTGTAGTGATGGTAATCGTTATAATGTTGTGATCGCGTGAGAGAACGTTGCAATCGCAACATTCTCCCGCCCCGGTGAACGAAGTTCTCAATCGTCCTTATATTGCTGATTGCAGGTTTAATGCGTTGCATGTTGATTTCTTTTAATCCTCTTCGACGGCCCTGGAGGAGTATGCCTTGGCTCATCTCATGCAATGATAAAAGAGGTATTAGTGAAATGGAACAGAACATGCATAATCAAAAGAAACAAGACGAACAAAAAAAATGTGCAAAAATGACAACTGACAAGCCGCATGTTGATGTTTCGCTTCGCTGGACTGGAAAGCAAAGTGGGTGTGAGACGCAAGTGCTTGTCTGCGTCCGATGGACTGGAAAGTGAAGTGAGGTGTAAGACACGCTTTCTCTGCAGATCGATGTTGGATTGCAAGTCGAATGGGGGTGTGAAGCCCACTTTCTTATGTCGATCGCTGATGGATTGGAATTTGCAGTGTGGTGAAAGGGGTATTCACTGTTTACATTTTTTTTTTTTTTGCGACACGACCGTCTGTCATTTCCAATATTCTTAGCCAAGTATGCAGTTGATGACCCAGATATTTTAATTTTGTTTTTATTATTTATTTATTTAATGAATTTTTTTTTTTTGAATTGTGTTCTGTTGGATGTGCAAGTGCAGTGTTTTTTTTTTTTTTTTTTTTGAGTTGATTGTGTTGGTTGTGTTGTGTGCGTAATTGATGTGTAGTGTAGTTATTGTGTAATTAAGGGTAAATAAGTGGACTGCATGCATGGTAATTAGTGCACGTAGGTTATACAATGATGCATTCGGTTGATGACTGAATCTTATGAAGTTTGTCGTGAAGTTTGTTTTGTTGCTGTATGAATGGATGGTTGGGATGAGTGCGGGTATTTCTGTGGATTTGATTTGATCTAAAATATAGATTTGTAAAAGGGTATATTTCTGAATGTGGAATTGGTGATTAAATAATTGTTCTGTCTTCTGATGTGTTGCTTTTTATTTGCGGTTCGTTTGATGGAAGAGGAGAAAGTTTTGTAATTCATCGTTTAAAAATTCCGTTTCTGGTTTTGATTTTGACCACGCGAATAATGTTGTCTTTTCCGGAGTAAGTTTCTATGATACGGCCCAGACACCATTTTGTAGGCGGCAGGCGTTCATCTCTTAACCCATTACTGCACAGCGTATGTTTTATCATACGCAAAAGGGATTTTTAATGATTTGCTTATTTCATTTCTGATATCTGTGTATCTCTCAATTCCCAACGTATGAAAAATCATACGTTAAAAAAATACATATAAACAAAACTTTTTTTTTAAATTTCACTTATATTTCAACAAAATGTCATCAGGAAATACCAAAATATGAATTCCAACAAAAAACCAAGAAAAAATTTTTTTTGGGCAGTAATGGGTTAAGAGAACTAAGTCACCAACTTTAAGTGAAGCTTGTGACTTCAGCCATTTTGGGCGATGCTGCAGACGGGCCAAATATTCAGCCTGCCACCGTCTCCAGAACGTTTGCAGATGTGTTTGGAGTGCTTTCCATCTGTCGATGTGCCCTTGGTTACCAATGGACATGTCAGGTTCCGGAACGGTGAACAAGGTAGCTCCTATAAGAAAGTGGTCGGGAGTGAGTGGTTCAAAATCATCTGGATTTTCGGTTAATGGACACAACTGCCTTGAATTTAAGCACGCTTCGATTTGTGTAAGTAGCGTGGTTAGTAAGTAAACGTAAGTGTGGCGTTGCCGATGATCCGTTTTAAGTGGAATTTAACACTCTTAACACCCGCTTCCCACAATCCTCCGAAATGGGGTGAGGCTGGAGTAATGAAATTCCAAGTCGTTCCTTCTGTCGCTAATGCTTCCGCAATCTCTCGCCAATGGTGAATTGCGACTTTCAGCAAACGACGTAATTCAGCTTCAGCCCCCACAAAGTTGGTGCCGCAATCGCTATAAATCTGTCCACAGACTCCTCGACGTGCTGCAGACCTTCTTAAGGCTGCTAGAAATGCTTGAGTTGTAAGGTCGCTTACAGCTTCTAAATGTTTGGCCTTTGTGGATAAGCATATGAAGACTGCAATGTATCCTTTATGGCGTTTAGATCCGCGACCCTTCCATGCTCGGATGTGGATGGGTCCAGAGTAATACCTGTGTGCGAAAAAGTCGTGATACGGTAACTTGGGGTGCAGGCAATTCTCCCATTAGTTGTTGTGATGTTTGACGGCGAAATCGGTAGCACGTTACGCAATTGTTTATTTGTTTTTTAACATCTCTTTTCAGTTGAAGGATCCAATATTTGCGTCGAATATGAGCCATCATGAGTTGAATTCTTCCGTGTAATAATCGCTTATGGGAATCAAGAATGATAAGCTTGGTAAAATGATGCCTGGGTTCCAAAATTATCGGGTGTTGCTGATCATAAGGGATGGTTGCATGACTCAGCCTTCCGCCCACACGAAGAATTCCTTGACTGTCTACAAATGGATTCAGTGATTTTATGCCCTTGGTTTTCGTGCAATCAGGGAACATTTCTTGCTGGGCACAGCGTGAAAGTATCTTTGCCGCATCATCAAGTTCTTTGAGGAATAGTGGTCCGGCATTATTTTTGGACAGATCTGCTTTTGCGTTGTTGACGAAGCGCTTACAACAAGCGATTACTCGTATCAATCGCGTTAAATTGGATGTTTGATGCATTAATTGATTAATTGGATTTCTAGCTACTGTCGAACAGTGAACCTTTGTCTTCCTGATACTTTCATCTGTGATTAAAGTTGTCGGTGGTGTGGGTGACTCAAACATCCACGTTGAACGCAGAAAACCTGGTCCGTTCCACCACAGACTTTCATTTATCAGTGTGGATTGTAGCATACCTCTCGAAGTTAGATCCGCTGGATTGAGTTTGGTTGGGACGTGTTTCCAGATCTGGATATCAGTCAGCCGTTGGATTTCTCCCACTCGATTACGGACAAATGTCTCCCAACGTGAAGCAGGTGAGTGAATCCAAGCTAGTATTATGGTTGAACCTGTCCACGCGTGCATCGTGACGAGGGTATGTGCGGCGTAATGTAATAATTTGGTAAGCATGACTGCACCGCACAGCTCCAGGCGTGGCAGACTAACCGGTTGCAAAGGTGCGACTTTGGTTTTTGAAATCAAGAGGTTCATATGTATCTTTCATTACCATCTTCAGTCCGAATGTACCCTGCTGCTCCATACGCCTTCTCTGATGCATCGCTAAAGCCATGCAACTCGATATGGTTCCTTTCACTAACTGTCTGAAACCATCTTGGGATGCGGATTTCATTGATTGATGGTAAGTCATTGTACAATTTGTTCCAATCGTCTGCTAATTCACTGTTTAGCTTCTCATCCCACGCAACCTTGCTTTTCCACAGAAGCTGCATGATGATTTTTGCCTTTACGATGCATGGCTATATCCATCCTATGGGGTCGAACAGTCGAGCTGGATGAAACGCTTTGACGGCGAAGGATTGTCTGAGGATGAAAACTGAAAGCAGAAATTGTCAGTGTCAGGAACCCAATGAATACCCAAGGTTTTTATCTGACCGGACACATCTGATGGGAATTGTAGGACAAGTTCTCGATCCTGGATTGGGATTTCTTCAAGAAGTTCTTTAGTGTTCGATGTCCATTTCCGTAGGTTGAAACCTGACCTTTCTAAAACATTCTTTACTTCCTTCACTTTGGTCACAGCTTCTTCAATTGTATCTGCACCTGAAAACAGATAATCAACATATATTTCACAGCGAATCATCCTTGCAGCTTTGGGATATTGAGCTTCTGCATCTTTCGCTGTTTCCAGTAGAGTTCGAATTGCGAGATAAGGAGCTGACGCTACTCGGACTTTCGGTGTTTAAGGTTGCGGTGGTATATGTATGCGTTTGATGAGGTTGTTGAGCTCTTTGCGTTGTGTTGTGTGGGTATGAATTTGAAATATGATTTGTGTTGTTGGTGTTAAAGGAATGAGGGTGAGAAGTATATGGATTATTGGCAGTGGAGGATTGATTTACGTTAGAGGAATGTGTTTGTGGAGCCGAATTTTGTGAGCAGACTGATAGCAGTTGTGATACATGACTTGCAACTTGTCCGAAATGCTCATTTTTAGAAACCGACTGCATTTTCTAATGGCGTGTTGACCTTTGCTGCAAAGCTTGCAGATTAAACTTGGGATGTTTGATTAGGTGTGAAAGGTATTTCGGTGTGCACCTCTTTTGGACAACTCGGTTGGTTTCCGACCCTGCTGATAATAATCAACTGCTTCTAGAGTGCGAAACCTTGTTTCGAGAAATTGAGTGAATTCCGCAAAAGTTGGGAGTTCTTTGTTGTTTTCCTTAGACCCCAACCTCTCTTCCCAAAGTTGTTGCGTTTTTAAAGGAAGTTTTTGTAGTAAGATATATACATCCCAGTGTTGAACCGGTACCTTTGGCCGCTAAGGCCAAATTTGCTCGTAAATTTCGTCGATGTCATTTCCCGGTTCTTCTTCTTGAAGTTCATTTATGCACCTTTCGTATATTTCAGCTGCTGACTCCATTGTTTTTTCTAAAAGGGATAAGCGACCTGCTAAATAGTTCGCTGTACGAGTGCTTGCTACTCTTTTAGAGAAATTTAGAATAACCTTCTCTAGCTGGGAACGTACTCGAGATAGCCTTGAAGGTTTCATCCTATGGCTCTTGTGATATTAATTGCTGGATCTCTTAAACCGTAAGTACGGGTGTATGCAATCTGACAATAAGTAAATTAATTCCACTTACTTGTGAATTATTGTTGCTCCGGATTGAGTTCTACGTCCACAGCTTCATGGCCAAAGTCCAAGTTTCAGGCACTTATGTAGGTCGTTATACCTCGATTTCAGGCTTCAGAGAATTAGATCGTTGCACCTCGAGTGAATTTAAAGCACAGCGCAATAAAGCATAATGGTTTTTTTTATTTAATTGTTCAATTGCATGTGTTGACTTGTAAAAAAAAGCAAGTAATTTTTCGAGATCCGGCTCGAAGGACCATGTTCAATTTCATGAAACGTGAGAGCATTAATAAAAAAAGTAAAGAAAAAGGAACAAAGGAAAGAACTGGTACAACCGTCCTTTTAAATTAACGTTAGTTGCAACCAAAAAAGTCGGTAGAAAAAAACACTGTTCACTTTACGTTATAAGAATGACGAGTGAGAGTTCTTTATTTTATTTGATCAATTTATACATACATACACAGACACACATGTGTCATATTTGTTTATATTTAAAGGTTTGACAATAAGGGTTTGTTTTGTTTACTTTACGTCTTGTAGTGATGGTAATCGTTGTTTGCCATCGCGTGAGAGAACGTTGCAATCGCAACATATCTTGTCTCGTGGATATGCTTTCTGACGCAATGACACCTGCCATCCTACAGCGTCAGGACTGGCTTTGGCCTGACACTGGAAGTGGAATAGACTGTCTTCGCATTTTCACAAATGGCTGCAGGACTGGGCGGGGGTCCGGCGCTGGAGTTTTCCTTGAGCGCGAAAACATATTAGGAAAATCAGAACTTTCTTCTTTCTTCAGAGATTTACGCAATCCTAATGGCGATGCACTATGTTGTGAAGCACAGGTGGAAGGGAAAAAACATATGCGTCTGCAGTGACAGCCAAGCTGCACTCAAAGTTGTGTGCAACCCTTTATACAACTGCAAATTAGTGCATGAACTCCTTCCTCCACCTTCGCTCGCGCACGGGGCCGACGTGGTGTGTGCCGAATCTCTTAGCTGTAACTTAGCTCATAACTGTTCTCTTCTCACTTTGCTTCGGACAACGGGGATACAATAAAGACAAGGTGTCTGTCTGGTAGTACAATGGACCAGTAATTGTTGCTGAGTGCTCCAACAGTCAGTGGAAGCTTCGAAACGAAAAGAAAAAAAAAAGAAAAAAAACAAAAAAACCTCCACAGATCAAGAGCAATTTTTCATGAAGGAAGTATAAAATGGGCCGTAAACTCTTTTGACCCATTCAAATCTCCTGGAGAAGATAATATCTTCCCAGCTCTCCTTCAGAAAGGCAGTGCGCAAATCACCCCCATGCTAATCAACTCCTTCAGGACCAGTTATGCACGCCGCAAAACTTACGGATCTGACCAAAAATACTGGATAGACATATAAGAGATGGTCTTCTCAAAAAATCACCGTTTCACAACAACAAACAATACGCCTACCAGCCTGGAAAATCAACCACGCATGCTCCTCAAGATCTAACATCTCGGATTGAAAAATCCCTAATAGGTTGCTTTCTTGATATTGAGCGTGCTTTCGACAATACCGATCACGCCCAAATACAACGCTGCACCCTCATCACAGGGGTAGAAGTGTGTGCCGTGGTGTCGTGGGGTCAACACGTAACTTGTTTCTACTAGTACAAACATTTCGTATTCTCGTAGTCCAGTTTGTATAATTTTAAATAAAATGCCGTGTGTGTGTAAATGTAAAGTGGAGCGCAACCAGCCCAAAATATTATGTGTGCAAAAATGTGCAAAAATTATTTTCATTGTTCTTGTGTAAATATTAAACCGGCGGATATTGACTTTTTAAATAAAACGAACAATAGTTTTCGGTGCAACAGTTGCTCCGCTGCACGCTTCCCCCCTCACATGAAAGATAATAATGATCGGCCACGTAAACTAGTGCATGACTCTCTTGTGATAGTTTTACCTCTCTTAACAGTGACAAGTGAAAAACGGAGTGAAACAACAGACCAACAACAACAAAACGAAATCGTTCTCCAAAAGCAAATACAGCAACAGAAACAACAACAACAACATATACCAGCATCAGCATCAGCATCTTCGTTGACTCAGCTGCAACAACAACATCAGTCAGCATCACCTTCGACTGAGCAGCAACAGCAATTTCAGCATAGTCCTTCGACCAGCATTCAAACCATTACGCTTGAATCAATTTATAATGAAATCGTTGCTCTCCGCAAAGAAAATGCGTATGCTTTTTCTCTACTGCACTCATTGCAAGAGGAAAAGAACAATCTTATTCAAACAGTTCGCGTACTGCAAAGAGAAGTTGAGCTCTTACACCAGAGCAGAAGAGAAAACTGTGTTGAAATTGTGGGCATTCCTGATGTAAACAACAGCAATGCTCTTAGCTGTGCACTGCAAGTTTTCTCACAGGGTGTGTCAACAAATGTGTTTGAACTCGAAATTGATAAGTGTTTTGTAAAAAAGGCTAAAAGTTCAAATAATGTTAATGAAAAAAACACTAAGTCTATTTTAGTTGTAAAATTTGTGTCCAAGATAAAGAAAGATTTAATAATGAGGAACAAGATTATTTATAAAAACAACATAAAAACAAAAATATTTGGCTGTGCTAAAAATAGTAACATTTATATAAATGAATGTTTAAGTGCGAAAACGAAATACTTGTTAAATGCTGCCAAAAAAGCTAAAAAAGAAAAAATGTATAAGTATGTTTGGGTTAAAAACGGGAAAGTGTGCATGCGTAAGGGAGATAATGACAACTTAATTTATATTAATTCAAGTGAAGACCTTCTAGCCATTAAATAATATGCAAAATCCAATAAAAAATTGTTTATATATCCCTCTATCAACTGCATTGACACTGATGCTCTTGATCTCTTTTCCGACCCAAAATATTCATCAAGCATACTTATTACACATCAAAACATTAGAAGCATGCGTAAGAATTTTGATAACTTTCTAGTCCATATAAACTCATTCGAGAATAAGCCTGATTTCTTATTTCTACCCGAAACATGGATTTATGATAATGAAAAATCAATCTTCGATATTGAGGAGTATGAATTTATATCTTGTTGCAACAATAATTATGCATCTGGTGGTGTGGCTGCATTCATTAAAGATTCCTTTTCGATTGAATATTATGGTTTCAATTTGAACAGTTGTGATGTATTGAAGGTTAAAATTTGTGATTTGAAGTTAACGTTTTTCTGTGTCTATAGATTCAATGAGCCATTTCGTTCCGATACAATTTTTTGTGAAGAGTTAGGAAATCTTTTGTCAAGTGAATCAAATGACGTTATTATAGTGGGTGATATTAATATAGATATTCTACAGAACTCTACTTTTGTAGATAATTATATGTTCATGTTATCATCATTTGGCTTCGAGTCATGCATTAATAAACCAACTCGCATTACAACTTCTACTAGTACATGCATCGACCATATCTTTGTACGTTTTCATAAAATACTTATAACAGAAATTTATAGCTCTGTTGTGGATTTACATGTTTCCGATCACTGTAAGACGTGTCTTAGTGTAAATTGTTCTCATGTTTCTACAAATAAAGATTGTCCAACTAGTTCCTGTGTCAACACTGATTTTGCTTGTCTTAACAATTACCTTCGCTTTGAATGTTGGGACACTGTGCTTAATGAAAATGATCCTTCTGTTGCATTTTCTATATTTATTAAAATTCTAAAGGATTAAGTCCTACAAAGTTCAAAAGAAGTCATAAAGAGGAAGAATAAACTAAAAAAGCTTAAGCCTTGGATATCTCTTGTTTTTTTAAAGAAAATTAGCATCAAAAAGAAACTGTTCAAAAAAAAGACAAAAAATCCCAACAACAATAATATAACAAAAAAATATGCAAAGAGGTTTCGAAAGAAGTTTCGTTTTGCAAAAATAATTATTATATTAACAAGTTCAACGAGGTCAGAGGTGACCCTAAAAAAGAATGGGATCAAGTTAGAGCGTTACTCAATAACTCAACTAAGAAAGTTCAAATACCTAGCCTCAAGGAGAGTGATGTTTTATTATCAGATTCTAAGGTCATAGCAGACAAATTCAACTCTTTCTTTTCAACTATAGGTACTAAAACAGTCTCCGATACTTGTGACTCTTACTGTGATTGTATATGTCTAGCTAGTGAAGTCTCGTGTGCCCATAGTTTCTTCTATGATCCCATAACGTCCCATGAATTGTTTAAAATTATTATGTCTCTCAAAAACTCTAATTCTACAACATCAGACGGATTTTCAAATAATTTTGTTAAGAAAATAGCTTTAAATATCTGTGATAATTTATGTGTGTTAATATAGCGTTAACTGTGGTATTTTTCCCCAGTATCTAAAACAGGCTGAAGTAATTCCTCTATACAAAAAGGGAGATGAAACTTTAATAAATAATTATAGGCCTATTTCTTTACTGTCTGTATTCTCTAACATTTTTGGAAAAGCATTAAAGGTAAGAATGGTCCAGTTTTTAGAGAAAAATAATTTTTTCAGTGAATGTCAATTTGGTTTCCGTTCAGGCCGTTCTACTGAGAGTACCCTCCTTAATTTCTGTTCATATGTTTACAAAGGTTTCGATAATAAGGACCTCACAGCAGGGCTCTTTGTCGATATAACTAAGGCATTTGACACAGTCGATCACGAAATATTGTTGGACAAACTAAAGGGTCCGCCATCTAACTTTTTTTTTTTCAAGTAGTGCTTATTTCGTGAATGGTAACACTTAGCTCATGTCTGATTTGACAGATAATTAGTTTTATCCTTCCGCTGAACGAATATGGTTGTGTATACGCTTGAACAACGCTTCGCTAAGTGGGCCTGCGATCGACTTACAGAAGACGCCGATTTTGCCAAAAAAATCATCTTTTCAGATGAAGCTCATTTTGATCTTGGCGGGTATGTAAACAAGCAAAATTGTCGCATTTGGGGCACAGAAAACCCGCACGCATACATTGAAAACCCGGTGCACCCAAAACGAGCCACTGTTTGGTGCGGATTTTGGTCCAGAGGCATAATTGGGCCATTTTTCTTCGAAAATGAGCAAGGAGTGGCCGTTACAGTCAATGGCGATCGTTATCGGGCCATGTTGAACGAATTTTTGTTCACAAAAATTGAAGAGGAGGATATTGGCAACATTTGGTTTCAACAGGACGGCGCTACGTGCCACACAACCGAAGCTACACTCGATGTTTTGCGCCCTGTTTTTGAAGATCGCATTATCAGCCGCAGAGCTGATGTCGTTTGGCCACCTCGGAGCTGCGATTTGACACCGTTGGACTATTATTTGTGGGGTGCCGTCAAAGATAAGTGTTACGCCGACAAGCCAGAGACAATTGACGCTTTAAAGGACAATATTCGTGAAGCCATTGGTGAAATACAGCTGCACACAATCGATAATGTGCTTAAAAATTGGACCGATCGTGTAAGCTACTGCATGGCCAACCGAGGCAGCAATTTGAATGAAATTATTTTCCATTATTAACCGGAAGGATTGTACTTTAAAATAAAAAAAGAAATTTGAGAAAATATATAGTAGTTTTTTTTATAGCATTTTCAAAAAAAAAAAAATTATTTGGCGATTTAGCCTGTGCCTTTACTGCTAATTCTGCTCTAAATCTTTCCATTAACATCAATCATGACCTTGAAGTTTTGAGCCACTGGTTTAAAACACACAAACTAGTTATTAGTGACAAAACTAAAATCATGCGTTTTAGTCCTAGTGGCAGGATAATAGACTGTGAACCGTTCCTCTTTCATTGTGCTAAATGTAAAAGATTCAAACATAGCAGGGTTACTTGTAATTCAGAATTTAGTTTACAAACTTACTTTGAGCAACGCAAATGTTCTGACAAATGCTTTTATATTGAGAACGTTAAAAACTTTAAGTATCTCGGGGTCCTGCTCGACTGGAAGATGAACTGGACTGATCATACAACTGCTCTTAAAAAGTATCTCATGGCTGCTACTAGGCAAATTTACTTCTTGAAATCTTACTGTTCACGAGAGCTTCTTAAATGTATTTATTACGGTCTAGTACATTCAAAGCTTAAGTATGGCTTAGTTGTTTCACTACAACAAATTATATCCCCTACTTGTGTCTCAGAAGCACGTTATTCGCATTATCTTCTTCTTCTTCTATCTATGTAAATAAAAATGATCTGTATGTCCTTTATAGAATCGTAAACTATGCATTTGATCATATGATGATCTTTAGCAAAGTTGTTGTGCCCGCGAAGGTTTCTGAGTTGGTACGACCAATTTTCGACAGATGGCGCCACTCTCACGGGTTTTTTTTCTTTCGTCCCTTATGGCGTGAAAACCGCTGGACAGATTTTAATGATTTTTTTTTCACATGTTGTTTAAGACTATGGGAAGGACATAGGCTATATTATTTTTGGCCAGGTTAATTTTTGGAAGCGTTTTAACCAAAAGTTTTATATTTTGCTTAATTTTTTTGACTTTTACCTGCTATAACTCTAATAGTTCTTGATCAATAGATCAAAAACAAGAGCCGTAACAGAGCTAACAGCTTTCCGCCTCTTCTAGAATCTGAGCTACAGACTAAAACACGATAAGATTAATTTTTTTTCATAAAATCGAAAACGATTGTTCTTGATCGTTCTTCTGCTTTGGGGTGATGGGCGCACAATGAAAGCAAGTTCACTCAACGAACATTGTGCGTAGTTTTCTCCGTTAGATCGGAACCAGATACCAACGACCGAGATCTCACACTCAAAATGACACGGATATACATACATACATATGTATGTACATATGGATTTGCTTAGTAGCTGCTTCTAAGGATATTAGGCACATTGTTGTAAATTCTTGAGTACGCTGTTTGACCGAACAATACATTGAAATCGTATGCCTGCCCAGCAGAAAATTGTATAAGGCATATCAGGCTAAGGTTTCAATAAGGTATAAAAAATATGACAAGCCTTATTTTATACCCATTATAATTATGAGATAAGCCTTTTTTATAAGGTATACAACATGACAGGACAAAAAATAACAGGAAATCTTGATAATCCAGATGTATGCCTTATAGTAAGGGCATTCATAAGGAATATTTGTTCTAATGCCGTTATTATTGTGCTAATATCTGAATAGGTTGGACGCAGGCGTGAAGTGTTCCGTGAAATAGTAAACTAAATAAAATTAAACAAACATTTAAGTGATTTAAAAAGGACTGAAGTGATTTAAAAAGGATAAGACATCATTAAAGTAAGTAAAATGAGCAGATTGGGGTTTTTTAAGCGGCATTATAGAAGGCTTCTCAATCAAGAGAGAGACAAATTGTTATCAGAAGCAGTCGTTGATCAGGAAGTAGAAACTGTTAACGTCAGTAGTTATAATTTTATAAGTGATTCAAGATGACCGTTTTGAAAATGTAACTAAAGTAATAATTAATCACAAATTACCCGTATTAAAAGAAAAATTAGCTAATTGGTTCATTGAGGAAAATATTTCTTACAATGCTGGAAACAAATTGTTGGCAATACTAAAAGAAGAAGGATTAGATGTTCCCTTATCAGTTCCAACTTTAATTGAAATTAACAAAATTGAAAATAAAATAATGCCCCAGCCTGATCAAAATAATGAACCGCAACAGTCACCGCAATCAACCACAACCGTTGTAAGCTTTTCATCCGATCCTCGGATGATTGGGGAGCTTCAAGGTATATTACTTTGTATTCTCACTTTACGCCTCTAATTTCAAGTCTCCATCTTTTGTAGATCTTAAAGAAGCCGTTTTAACCATGAAAACGGTTTTAGAACAGCAAACTACGGCATTAGCAGCACAAACACTGAAAATTAATACAATTTATGAGAAACTCTTCGGAATATCTGCTGCTGAAGTTTTTGATTTTCCACTCAAACGATGACTGATTTTATAGATCTGGATAAAAGACTACAACTTGAGCCACAATTTGAGACAGATGTAGTAAGTATCATGAAAACTTACATTTAACTACCATTTCCAATTCTAAATATTTGCAGAAAATATTACTTGGAACAAAATTGAGGGGTAAAGTCACCTCAAGTTTTTTTGGTTCAGTAATAGCAGATAGTCTTTTATCTGAAATTAATTGGAATGGCAGGAAAAATATGAAACAGATTAGCAGTTTCAAATTTTTCCAGTCAACTCTCTACGGTAAGTTAGTTTAATATTAGATTCAATTAAGAAGTTTTTTGCAGTCTTTTTGTTTTCATTATAGGCTGCGTGAATCGTTTCTATTTGTCTTTTGATGAATATGAAAAAGATATTAAAGATGCCATAAAAAAAGAAAAAAACCGGATTGACCAACAAAATCATAAGCCGCGGCTACAAAACAAAATGATTTTGTAATTTTATTTTATATTATGTATTTTTTTTATTGTTTCTTTTTTCTTACCAACTCTGTGTAAATTTTGTATAACTTTGTGAATTTTATTTTAGCTGTTTTATTTATTTTTTTCTAAATTAAAACAATGTGAATATTTTTATTTTAAGTTTCTAGTTTTATATTAAATTTAATTAAAAATAAAAACGTTTTATAAATAAAAAATGAAATTCATTTTATTATGCTAACAATAAGGCTTAAAAATATACTACATAATACTTAAGTAATACTGATAATGGGAGTTAAATAAGATCTTATCTAATGCTTATAATAAACTGTTAATACGATTAAGCAATGTTTTATATATAGCTTCTGTAAAACTGATAATATGCCTGAAATAAGAACTTATATAATCCTTACTTTCAACATATAATAAGTCTTATGAAAGGCTTTTTATAATGCTTATTTTAACGAAATGTAAGGTATACGGACCTTTTCCGTGCAGGGACGGGTTAAGAATATCTCTGCAGCGATACCTCTCGCTTGTCGTAAAAGGCGACTAAAACAAAGGTAAACAAAAATCACATCTAGGCAATTTAGAAAACACCAAGGTGAGCCTAGGGACACATATACCACCATTAAACTGCCCCACAAGTATACATGCAAATCAGTGGGTTGACACGACTGGAGATCACCGGTGTTGTAAGAGTAAGATCAAACAAAAAAATCTAGAGCATGCCCGTGTCACAAAAAAACAGAAAAGGCAGGCCGAAAAACAATTGGTGCAAACAAATGCAAAGCATTTGATTGGCCTCAGCGATGATGTAATCCCAACCCGGGAAGCCTGCCGCTACTTTCTGAGGTCAAACCGGCGGACCCCACAAGCGGACCAGTAGAAATGCATTTAAGTGGGAAAGTTATGGTCCTACACTTCTGACCATAACAACGCCGGAAAAAGGAAAAGAAGAAGTAAGGTATACGGACCTGATTCTCTAGGACATGGCCTGCGTAAAAGTAAGGAATAAAATAAGGAATCTTGAATGCAACGAATATAGCTTATTGTTAACAATCCTTATCTCATAAAGGATAAATTGTATTGAAATAAGACTTATTTAAGGCTTATGCTTTCTGCTGGGTGCCTTACGATTTATGAATTCACACATACACAAATCGGTTTTGAACAGAAGAAGGGGTTGAAATGACTTTTCTCATTATTGGTTTCGGATCGGAGCGAAAGAAAATTATACCCATTCGTATACGAATTTGAGGTTGATAGCACAGTGATGATCTATATACATATCTATGTATATATAAAAATTATTTTTCTGTTAGATAGTCCATTTGTCGAGGCAGGATAAAGGCTATGTAACATTACTCTACGAAGAATAAGAACCGAGCATCAATGAAAAATGACCAAAAAATGAAAAAACACCAAAAATGATTCGTCTTGAGAGCTTCCGTTGCGTACCCTGCGTAAACGGTTAAAGTTACGCAAAAATTATGTACGACGAAATTGTTCCTCTTTAAAAGTTCTAAAAAAAAGTCCGTGGCAGCATACATATACATATCTTTTAAGGTTGACTCACTATAACCCTTTTTATGAAATCAAATTTGTAATAAAGGGTCCGCCATCTAACGTTTTTTTTTTCAAGTAGTGCTTATTTCGTGAATGGTAACACTTAGCTCATGTCTGATTTGACAGATAATTAGTTTTATCCTTCCGCTGAACGAATATGGTTGTGTATACGCTTGACCAACGCTGGGAAATATTGCGACATTACTTTGAAAATCATGGTATTGTTGCAGAATGTGTGCGAAAATTGCGTACGGATTTTGGAAGAAGAGAAGCACCGTCAGCTCCGTATGCTCGTTATCTTGTAAAAAAAGTGAAAGAAACTGGCATCCTCATCGATAAACCAAAGCGTGAAAAGCCAAAAACAGTGTATACACCCGAGAATATTGCTGCTTCGGCAGAAAGTGTGCGTGAAGCGCCATCAAGATCAATTCACCGTCGTTCTCAACAATTGAACATTTCGGAGACATCATTGAGACGAATTTTGCATAAAGACCTTGGTATGACGCCATACAAAGCCCAATTGGTTCAGGAGTTGAAGCCAACTGACCATCCAATGCGTTTTCGCTTCGCTAAGTGGGCCTGCGATCGACTTACAGAAGACGCCGATTTTGCCAAAAAAATCATCTTTTCAGATGAAGCTCATTTTGATCTTGGCGGGTATGTAAACAAGCAAAATTGTCGCATTTGGGGCACAGAAAACCCGCACGCATACATTGAAAAGCCGGTGCACCCAAAACGAGCCACTGTTTGGTGCGGATTTTGGTCCAGAGGCATAATTGGGCCATTTTTCTTCGAAAATGAGCAAGGAGTGGCCGTTACAGTCAATGGCGATCGTTATCGGGCCATGTTGAACGAATTTTTGTTCACAAAAATTGAAGAGGAGGATATTGACAACATTTGGTTTCAACAGGACGGCGCTACGTGCCACACAGCCGAAGCTACACCCGATGTTTTGCGCCCTGTTTTTGAAGATCGCATTATCAGCCGCAGAGCTGATGTCGTTTGGCCACCTCGGAGCTGCGATTTGACACCGTTGGACTATTATTTGTGGGGTGCCGTCAAAGATAAGTGTTACGCCGACAAGCCAGAGACAATTGACGCTTTAAAGGACAATATTCGTGAAGCCATTGGTGAAATACAGCTGCACACAATCGATAATGTGCTTAAAAATTGGACCGATCGTGTAGGCTACTGCATGGCCTGCGGAGGCAGCCATTTGAATGAAATTATTTTCCATTATTAACCGGAAGGATTGTACTTTCAAATAAAAAAAGAAATTTGAGAAAATATTCAGTAGTTTTTTTTATAGCATTTTCAAAAAAAAAAAATTATTTGGCGGACCCTTTATAATAAAGCATTATTTGCTCGGGGAATGTTGTAAACAACCATCAGCCAACGGTCTGGTTAAAGATACATATACGACATGTGCACTTTTATTGCGGTTGCTTATCCTTCCCAAGAATTGCTTAAAGATGTATGATGTCTGCACTTTTATAACGGTTGTTGGTCCTTATAGGGCTGCTTAAAATGTACTATATGTGCACTTTTATTGTGGTTTCTAATTGCTTTAAGTCTCATGGGCACGTGTTAAATGAGTTCTGCGGTCTATCTGCCTGTATTGCCACATTCTTCGTGTTTTGTCAGTAGTCCATGTATCTTTGTTCCCATCCTTATTCTTATCTTTTCCCCTTCCCAAACTGCTCATTTAAGCAATCATTCTTCAAGACGATGCTTCAACAAATCAGTTTTTTAACTGGATCAATTTCGTACGGATTGCTTAGCAGTGTGGACGTTTAAGAATTTAAGAATTTAACATAAATAACAAATCATTTAAACGCTCAACGAATAAAGTTTCGAACGTTCCGGACGCATTTGCTGTGCAGTTTTTCCTTCGGATATCATCGTGAGGGGAATTAAAATCGATTTCAACAATTCTCGAATGCTGATTTTTTTTTCACTTCAAATTTTTCTCAGCGAAAACCGTCAATATCAACATTTCCATACGTGTGTGAACAGCCGGTTCAATTGGATTGGATACATTGTGGGATTCAGATTGCTGATTGACATCTTATAAATTCAACCGCTTTTTCACGTCGTTCCCGTACAATTATGCCTCCAAAGCGACAAGCAATTGGCCGATCTACATCTCAAGCAAGGAAGAAAAGAGCATTACGAGCCTCAGAATCAGACGAGCAACGAGCATTAAGGCTGGAAAATCTTCGAGTACATGTCGCTGAGGCCCGTTCGTCTGGATCATCGGAACAATGAGAAGTGCGGTTAGAAACTGATCGAATACGTACTACTCAGGCCCGTTCGTCTGAGACAACTGAACAACAGGAAATAAGGCTGCAAAATGTTCGAATAAGCACCGCCCGATCAAGACGAACACTGCATGATGATTTAAATCTTGGTGCATTCCATTATGACAGTAATAATGATTACAGTCTTCATCCAAGTGTCGTCATTGGAAAAATGGATAAAATTTGCATGTATTGTAGCGCCCTCAAATTTAAGAACAAAGCGCCAGGAATGTGCTGCGCCAATGGAAAAGTTTAACTGCCAGAATTACATCCACCACCCGAACCACTCTCAACGTTGCTATCAGGTGTTACACGTGAGTCGAAGCATTTCTTGGAAAGCATCCGCAAATACAATTCATGTTTCCAAATGACATCGTTCGGTGCAACGAACATCGTGCGCGAAATTTACATGCCAACATTCAGAGTCCAAGGTCAAATTTATCATCGTGTCGGATCGCTTCTACCATTGCCGGACGCAGATCACAAATTTCTTCAAATTTATTTCATGGCAAACAGTGATGAACAAATTGAACAACGATGTCATTACAATGCGGGCACTACACGAGAAATCGTGGCTAAGTTACAAGCCCTTTTCGATCAACACAATGAATTAGTTCAGTTGTTTAAAACCGCCATTCAACGAATGCCAGCCGATGACTATGCAGTTGTAATTCGAGCAGACAAAAGACCCGTTGGCCAACACGCAAGACAGTTCAATGCACCAACAATCGATGAAGTGGCGATCGTGATAGTTGGCGAAGAATTCGAATCGCGCGACATAATTCTTCATCGCAGAAGTGGTGACGTTCAGCGAGTCTCCGAAACTCATCGCTCATACGACGGATTGCAGTATCCGATTCTGTTTTGGCGAGGAGAAGATGGATATCATTTCAACATCAAAATGAGAAATCCAGAAACAGACGAGGAAACAAATAAAAAAGTCAGTGCCATGAATTATTATTCGTATCGATTGATGATTCGTCAAGACGCTGAGAACCATATTCTGAAATGTCGACAATTGTTCCATCAATACATCGTCGACATATACGCGAAGATTGAAGCCGAACGACTCATATGTATTCAATTGAATCAAACCAAGTTGCGTTCTGAAGAGTACATCCATTTACGAGACGCAATCGTTAATGATGGTAAAGTGAATCCCAACGAATTGGGAAGAATGGTCATATTACCATCTACATTCACGGCGAGTCCATGGCACATGCATGAATATGCACAAGATGCGATGACATACGTTCGCGCATATGGTCGTCCAGATTTATTCATCACATTTACATGCAATCCAACATGGGATGAAATTAAAGAACTTCTGTTAGCTGGACAAACATCTTCGGACCGCCATGACATTACCCCACGCGTATTTAAACAAAAATTAAAATCTTTGATGCATTTTATTATCAAGCAGCACGTTTTTGGAGAGACACGCTGCTGGATGTATTCTGTTGAATGGCAGAAAAGAGGATTGCCACATGCACATACAGTCGAACTTCGATGAGTCGAACTTCGATGAGTCGAACTTCGATAACTCGAATATTTGATAACTCGAATGAAATTGGTTGGCAATAGCGCCAAGACTTAAATTTACATGTAATTTTTATTTGATAACTCGAACTTCGATAACTCGAAGTTCTTGATAACTCGAAGAGATTATTTGGCGTCACCTACGATAAGTCGAATTTAGAAGGAAAATTGCCTAATGCTGTGGGTTCTTACAAATTCGTTTTACAACGAATTGCTTTCGGGGAAACTGCGTTCGCATGTTCATATGACCTAGTGTATAAAATCATGATTTCGTTATGTCTGAGAAAGAATTGTCAAATTTCTTAGTAATAGAGGGCTAGATCATCACACATTACTTGGATGATATATTGGTCGATACGAACATAGTTTTTATTATAATACACAGAGTCACAGAGTGAAGATACTTATGAATATTGCAGTGTGTATTGCTAGTTGTTATTAAGTGAAAAGTTGATTATTTTTTAACGTTAATATGTCGGTAAAGCGTGCATTAAAAACATTATCTCTTGATGAAAAATTTAAATTTATAAAAGAGGTGGAAAGTGGGTCGAAAAATAAAGATGTTGCTGTGAAATATGGTGTTCCGGCAAGTACAGTGTCTACCATTTTAAAAAATAAGGAAACAATTACACTGGGGAACAAAAAAATATTATTTTTCTGCGGCAAGAATTTTGTTATTGGTTTTAATAAACACTTACATTAGACATACACGAAATGTATATACTTTTTTTTGATTGACTCTGGTTCTTGAGATAAATGACATATAACCAAGCATTTGAAAAAATATGAACCTACCCTCCCGACTTGTATTAATTTGAGTATTTCCAACTAAATTTTGTTTTCTATTCATGTAGGTAGTTGTAATAGTTCCGATTACAAATATTAGACCTTAAGGTTATCAGTTCGTGCTCTATTTTAAGTATAAATTATCTTGTTTTTCGTGAAAAATATGAGTTCGTCGCGAAAGTCTTGCGTTAACAATCCTAACAGTTTTTGTTTTATATGTGGCAAATTTTGTCAACAAAAACAAAGAAGAAAGATCACTGAGTTTGTGAAACAAACCTACCTCGCATACTTTGGGATAAATCTAACCCAAAAAAATAAATATTGGGTGCCCAATATCGTGTGTAAGTCATGTGTGGAAACTCTGCGACAATGGACCAAAGGAGAACGTAAAGGGTTTAAATTTGGAGTGCCGATGATATGGACTGAGCCAACCAATCATTTCAATGACTGTTACTTTTGTGCTGTGAATGTGAAAGGCATGAATAGGTACAAAAAACGTACTTGGGTTTATCCTAATGTGGAATCGGCTAAGCCCCCAATATTACACAGTGAAGATTTGCCAGTTCCAGTGTTTTCAGGACCATCGACTGTAAACTGTGATGAAGTTGAAATGTTCAGTCAGAATAACAGCAGGGAAAGTGAGTTCGAAGGATGTAGTTCTACAAGACAGGGATTTTCTCAAGAGGAACTCAATGATTTGGTTCGTGATTTGAATTTACCAAAGAAATCAGCTGAACTTCTTGCTTCGAGACTAAAAGAAAAACATTGTCTTTAACCTGACGTTACTATAACATCCTACCGGACCAGAGAGCAAGATATTCTCCCTTACTTTACCGAAGAAGACAAATTGGTCTTTTGCAACAATGTTTCTGGCCTCTTAAGTTGTATGGGTCTTCCTGAATATAAGCCAGAAGATTGGCGGCTTTTTATAGACAGCTCAAAAAGGAGTCTAACATGTGTATTATTGCATAATGGAAATAAATTTGCTTCCGTCCCAATTGGTCACTCTACCAAACTCAAGGAAGAGTACCAAAATATTAAATTTGTTTTAGAGAAGATTTCGTACGTACATCATCAGTGGTCAGTATGCGTAGACTTGAAGATGGTAAACTTTTTATTAGGCCAGCAAAGTGGGTATACCAAATACCCCTGTTTCCTATGCCTTTGGGATAGTCGCGCATGGAAAGTCGAGTATGGAAAAATTAAAAGCAGGCATCTTTGATGGACCCCAAATCCATACCCTTATAAAAGACACCGCATTTACAAGCCATATGACACGGATCGAATCAGAAGCATGGCTAAGCTTTGTATTAGTGGTCAAACACTTTTTGGGTAATCACAAAGTACCAGAATATGAAGAACTAGTTGTAAAAATGCGGACAACCTAGGCGACTACAGCGAGGAGCAAGGAGAACGGTTCCACCGGGACATTAGGACCATGGAAGAAAGATATCAAGGTCGATGGGACAGCCATATGATGGCAGACTACTGATGGACTTTAATTAGGGATTGTCCTGATCAAAAACACAATAGAAAAGTCTACAAAAAAAGTTTTTTTTTGTCTTAACAGCATATATATTTAGTTTTTTATCATTGATTATAATTATAGCCGCTCTTAAAATATATATATTTTAATACGTCATTGTATTTATTATTTTGACCTTTTTAGTCAAATATTTATTAAAGCCTTTATCTCATGAACTAGAGTCAATTTGACAAATCTGATATTTTTCTCGTATTCAGCATCCTGAACTTATACAAAATTGACTTCAATCTACCTTGCCGCAAAATGACTGTTCCCCAGTGTTATCATTGCAATCGAAAATGGTGGTGTAAGTGGAAGTTCCAAGAGACTAAAAAAACCAAAGTACGAAAATGTGGACAAAGCCGTTTTGGAATGGTTTAAAGTAATTGGCTGGATAATTGGAAACGTAGGTATGTACAGACATTTATGTAACAAAAATGTGTAAATTCAAATTAAAAAAAAAGTATTTTTTTCATTTGTTCAAAGGAACGGCATATGTCATAAAAAGGCTTGTGGAGAGAG
Source organism: Merodon equestris (assembly GCA_958301585.1). NCBI lineage: Eukaryota > Metazoa > Arthropoda > Insecta > Diptera > Syrphidae > Merodon > Merodon equestris. The sequence goes on along the minus strand of OY284417.1, from coordinate 52,873,144 downwards.
TAATGATGTAAGCGACGAGGACTGTACTAAATGGAAACGCGATCTTTTACCCCATTTATTGGAGTGTTACCAATCAAGGGACGTATTTAATGCTGATGAGACGGGCCTATTTTTTAAATGTCTCCCAGATAACACTTTAACTTTTAAAAACCAGAAGTGCCATGGAGGAAAGCACAGTAAACAAAGAGTAACATTGATGATTGCCGCAAACATGGATGGGTCAGAAAAACTAAAATTGCTCCTGATAGGTAAAAGCAATCAGCCTCGCTGCTTTAGAGGTATTAAATGGTTACCTCTTGACTATAAGGCAAATACCAAGGCGTGGATGACAGGAGCAATTTTTGAAGAATGGGTGGTAAAATTTAACAACTATTTTGGAAATATGGGAAGAAAAATTATTCTTTTATTGACAACTGCCCGGTCCATCCTAAAGACATTCAACAAAAATTAAAATTTATTAAACTTGCTTTTTTTCCTCCAAATATGACGTCAAAATTGCAACCACTTGATCAAGGCATCATACAAAACATAAAATGTCATTACCGTCGTAGGATTTTGAAGAAAACAAAAAAATTAACATAACTGTGTTAGACTGAGTTGATGAAATAAACAATGCGTGAAATATCGACGTTAAATCTGAGACAATTTCTAATTGCTTTAAAAAAGCCGGATTTGGTGAATATTCTGAGTGGGAGGAAGTGGATGAAATTCCTTTGATTTTCATATCTGAACACTCTAACGAGAGAAATGAGGGGGAAATTCAACTGCAGATGGAATTTGAAGTTTGGGAAACCACGGGAAATATATAAGATGTTACATACAATGATTTTCTGCAGGTGGATGACGATATTATTACTTCGGAGTTTCCCACAGATGAAGATATTGTCGAGACATTCAGATGTAATTCCGAATCTGCACAGCTCGACAATAACGATAACAGCGATAGTGATGCAATGGAGAAAGATTTGGAGGAAGAGTTGATTCAACCACCTTCAAACGAGTTGGTTGCAAACTCGTTAAGCATTTTACATTTATATTTAAAAACCAATGAAAAAACAACAGATTCTGTTTATAGTGGTTTAAGTTCTATTCAAGATTTTTTTGAAAATAACAATAAAAAAATCACTTTTCAGTCGTATATAACAGACTATTTTAAATAATAATTATTTATTGTGTACGTGTTTTGTGTTATATATGGTCCCCAATAAAAAAGTACGTATGTATTTATATCAATTTCGTATTTTACTTAATAACTCGAAGTCTTGATAACTCGATTTTTTTTTTGTGGCAAGTAATGGTTCGAGTTATCGAAGTTTGACTGTATTTTGGTTTGGTTAATCAACAAAATTACGCCAGATCAAATTGACCAAATCATCTCAACAGAAATACCAGATAAGGATATATAGGAAATACCATTAAGGAAGGATTCGTCATCTACATGTAAAATGTTAAAGGATCGACTTAAGGCATCAACATGAGCCATTCGATCACCTTTTTTATGCTCAACAACAAAATCAAAACTTTGTAACTCTAATGCCCATCTCGAGATTCGAGAATTTAAATTTTTTTTCTTTAAGGTTAAAGTCAAAGCCTGACAATCAGTGATTACCTTAAAAGATATTCCCAGGAGATATATCCTAAATCTCCTAAGAGCATATATAATAGAAGAGTCTCCAGCTCGTAGCTATGGTACTTGCTTTCAGCTTCGGATGCTCTCTTCGAAAAATAGAAAATAGGATGAAACTTTCCATCTATCTGTTTCTGCATCAAAACAGCTCCGAATCCTATCGAACTCGCATCGCAGTGTAGCTCTGTAAGACTATTCGGACGATGCGACGATGCGACAAGTTTATCCTTCAACGCTTTGAAAGCTTGCATTTCATTTAAACCAAAAACAAATGGTGTGTTTCTTTTTAACAAATCAAAAAGCGGCTTAGCTATGTAAACAAAATGCTTTATAAATTTTCGGAAATAGGAACAAAGCCCTAAGAAGCTTTGCACGTCCTTAATGCACGTTGGTATCGGAAAACTCTGAATAGTATTCAAATTATTTTCGTTAGGCCTAATACCATCCACCGTGACCCTATACCCAAGGTAAACAATTTCCGTTTGAATAAACATACATTTATCAAATCTAAGTTGCAAATTATTATCTACAACCAGCTTAATCACTGACTCCAGAACCTCTAAATGTTCCTCAATAGAAATCGTCGCGATAGGAATATCGTCTAAGTACGTAAGTATTTTTCCCTTTGTAATAAAATCCTTGAAAATGTGTTTCATGAGTCGCTCAAAAACAGAAGGAGCGTTCTTCAAGCCAAATGGCATCCTCGTATACTCGTATTGACCCATTGGGTTAATAAACGAGGTATACTTCATTAAATCAGCTGATAGTTTCACGTGGTGGAAACCATTTTTCAAATCTAGCGTAGTGAAGTACTTTTTGTTTTTAAGACGATCAAGATGATCTTCAATGAGTGGTAAAGGATAGTTATCACGTAAAGTGAGTTTGTTGAGCTCCCGGAAGTCAACGCACAGTCTAAGTTCTTTGTTCTTTTTATGTACTAGCACTATTGGTGAAACGTAAGGGGAACTCGATTCCCGAATAATTCCCTTAGCTAATAAATCGTCTAGTATGCCTTGAAGCGAAAGTTTGTGTACAGAAGGAAGCCTTCTAGGTGCACAGCAAAAGGGGGCATCCTTCGAAAGGGATATTTTCATTTCAAAGTCAGTGTCACATAATGAAATCTCATGATTGGATAGTGCACGACCTTCTATTTCTCTAACCCTATTCTTAATATCCTCACATAAATTAGGATTAATATTTAAATCGAACTCACCCGGCTCTCTTATATCGATGTTTAGAATCTATTCGATGACGTCATCAAGGTTATCTTGACTATGAGGTAAAAGTAGAGATGAGGATTTGAAACTGGTATTGTTGCTTTTTATTCTTAGATCTTGATTGCTGCTGATGTGATTGTTAACTTTTCCAAATGCCAAGCCCGTTTTCCTTATGAAATCTCTACCTAAAATAATTGGATATGTCATTGAAAAATTATTCACTATTAACAATTGCAAATTAATAACTAAACTTTCCAATTCTATGTTCGTGTTGATACTTGCAATCACTTCCAATGGGCTGTTGTTGACACCACAGTAATTGTGTGTAGGTTTCTGTAATGTTGTTAGCAGAGCTGATGGCAGGAACCGTTCTTGAAGAAAACTGATGGGACTTTCAGAATCCAATAGTGATAACAACGAAACCGAAGCTTCCAATTGATCGGTGCTCCATTTGCATCGAATGTTGCGTTCAAAATCATTATCACTTGTTGTCGTTATTGTTGCTGTTGAGGTGTTGTCGATATGCTTTTCTTCATCCTTTTGCAATGTCATGACAGGGTTTTTGCCTTCGCATCTCGTTGATATGTGACCAGGTTGTCCGCACTTATAGCAAGTAAATATTTTTTTTCTGAAACTTCGCATCGGGAAATTGTCTAGGCATCGTAAGATTATCGGCAGGTGTTTTTGGTTTGCTTGGTGGTTGGCGACGGTTGTGTGTGGTAAGTGATGTCGATCTGATTACTCGCTCGGTGTTATCGCGGTGATTGTTTTTCAGCTTGGTGTATTTCCGAAGGGCTGATTTCAACTCTCCAAGATTGTCTGCGCTATATAAAAGACTTTTATTTACTTCGGAATCAGGTATACCTTTTATAATGAATTGTATTAAATCCTCCTCTTCGACCTTGCTGTGCGATGCAATCTGATGCATGTGTAAGACATATTGTTGAATTGATTCGTCGCGATGTTTCCTTCTTTCACGAAGCTCGTTGTACACGTCATATCTTGTTACAACTTTCTGGAACTCGTTTTTCAACGCACTCTTCAACTGTGTCCAGGTTCGAATGTTAACTGTTCGGACAAACAATTTGGCTGTAGCTTTCAGTAGCCTCTTGGCGTAAATGTATTTGCTGCGATCATCTAACCCAAAGACCTCGGAGCATTCCTCGAACTGTTCGATCCAAAACTGCACATTGTAATTATCATCTCCACTGAAGGGTGACACCGAGTCCTCAAAATCTTTAAAATTGCTGGTAGAAACTGGTCGAGAATTAGATTCCATCTCCTCTAATTGCAGCTCACGTAATTGTTTTTTCAGCTTCCTTATCTCCCCCTTCTTGTTGCATAACCTTCAATAGTTCAGCGTCGAGCGTCTCTTCGTCTTCGCTGCTGAATCCACCGCTAGAAGTATGGTCACATGGGGGCACTAAACCGTCAACACTGAGTTCTTTGCTTGTCGATGGAAACCTTTGAAACAGCTTTGTAAAGTCTTCGTCTGTGTAATTTTCAACCGCTTCTTGCACCCGGATTTTTAATTCGGCTTTAGTGCCGGTTGTTTGACACTTCAAGAGTCTAAGAATATTCTTGAGTCTCGAGACTGTAGCAGACTCCAAGAAATTTACCCACTCTTCCGACATGGTCAAAACTATCACACTCGAATTAACTTTTCGGACTATAAAAAAAACGCGGTTTTAGCATAAACGTACACTCGCACTGTACAGCAGTTCCAACACCTAAATTCGCAAAAAGCACTTGTTACCTCGCTCGCCGTAATACCACTTCTGAGAGTTGTAGGAGGAGATTTGTCGCAGAGAGGAAATAAAAGAAGAACTGTGGTGTATGAAAGATAAGTTCTTTATTGCGTACTGTTAAAAAAGAAGGCCGCTGCTGATCGCGGTCGGGGTATTTATAAAAGATTAGTACATATATGTAGTTGCATTGGAGACTTCAGGTTATTCACCTAATCGGATGATCGACATTATTAATACATAAATGCAGCTAAAAAATAGTATTATATATTAGATGCAGCTACAGTATGGTGTGCAAGAAAATCCCGCTTAACTTTAAATCTACTACACGTGTAACCCCGCTTGGGTTGCCCATATCACGCAACGCACACGGCTCTCAAACGAACACCGCATATAGAAGTGGTACAATATAATAATATGAAACTATTCGTCTTTATTTTAATTATTGTAACTTTATTAATTTTGTTATTTTATACAATGGTTTATCCGGTTGATATTATACTTGAACTGATTTTGCACTTCTCCTCGGCTTCTGTCCTCAGTGGTGGTTAGCAGATCAAAGAGACCGAGAACTCAAGCTTCGTATTTAATTCCGTCTTGCTAAAGACAAAGTAAAAGAGAGCTTGACGAATTCGTCAAAGCTGTGTATTAGAAAATTTAATATTAAAGACGGCCTTGATGAAAGATTAAGGTGCCGTTCATATTATTATATAACACCTCCTCCACCAAGTATATTTTTGGTACCCAAAAATTTGAGGAATCAGAGTCGAGGAGCAGCACAATAACATCAATTAAACTAAGCTTTCTTAAATTGAAAAGAAGTCAAAACTTCATTAGATTATATATACTAGATACTAAATTAACGATGCAGTTTATAGTATAAGGGAAAAAAAAGAAATAAAATAAAAATGAAAACGAAAAAAAATATCCATTGGTATGTGTTGAATAAATCAGTCACACTTCAATAATGGAAAAACAGTTATATACATATATTTATTTTGATATTTTAGTTTTTATATTTTTAATTTGAAATTTCGCCACAACTTGTCGGTCTAAAGGTTCGTAACCAAGTAAAGTAAAATTATAGTTTAAAAAAACTAAAAAACACGCTTTTAGAGATGATCAACTAAAAAGTAACAAATAATTCTTATCATAGGAATAAAATTACTGCCGAGGAAATTAATGTCACCGTTCTAAAAGCGTGGGGTGCTTTGTATTACATTTTTAAACTAACTCTTTACTAATTACGCCAGATCAAATTGACCAAATCATCTCAACAGAAATACCAGATAAGGACATTGATCCAGACTTATTCGACGTCATTTCCAAAAATATGATTCATGGTCGATGTGGCGCATTCAACAACAATTCACCATGCATGTCTGATGGGAAATTCACGAAACGATACCCAAGAAACTTGGTTTCTGATACCATCACTGGCAATGACGGATACCCCTTGTATCGTCGACGATCAGTTGAGGATCGCGGTAAATCCATCGTTCTGAAAGCACGAAACGTTGATGTCGAAGTCGATAATCGTTGGGTTGTTCCATATTCACCGTTGCTCTCAAAGACCTCCAAAGCACACATTAATGTTTAGTATTGCAATTCAGTGAAGTCGATCAAATACATTTGCAAATATGTCAACAAAGGAAGCGACATGGCAGTCTTCGGAGTAGGAAATGTGGCCGAACCGCTCGATGAAATCAACCAATACCAACTTGGACGCTACATTAGCAGGAATGAAGCAGTATGGCGCATCTTATCATTTCCAATCCATGAACGGCATCCAACAGTAGTACACTTGGCGGTGCATCTCGAAAATGGACAGCGCGTGTATTTCACAGCAGATACTGTACGTGCAAGAGCATTGGTTCCACCGGCAACAACTTTAACTGCATTTTACTCATTGTGCCAAGATGATCTTTTTGCAAAGACTCTACTTTATTCTGAGGTACCGAAATTCTACACATGGAATGCATCGGCTAAAAAGTTTCAACGTCGCAAACAAGGTAAAGCAGTTGAAGGACATCCCAATTTGTATTCCCGTGACGCATTGGGTCGTCTGTACACTGTTCACCCATACAATACAGAGTGCTTTCATCTGCGATTGCTGTTAATCAATGTACGTGGACCGACATCCTTCCAAGATTTAAGAACAGTCAACGGTCAGCTGTGTGCTACTTATCGCCAAGCTTGCCAGGAACTAAATCTTCTTGAGAATAATGCACATTGGGACATTGCACTCGCTGATGCATCGAATACTGCTCGACCACAGCAAATACGCACGTTATTTGCCATAATATTGACAACCTGCTTCCCATCTAATCCAAAAGATCTTTGGTAAAAATACAAGGACTACATGAGTGAAGATATTCTACATCGTTTGCGCGCTGCGAATCAAAATCCGGACAATCAATTCACACCAAACGTGTATAATGAGGCATTGATTTTGATTGAAGACATATGTTTGGCAATCGCTAACAAGGCACTGGTGCAACTGGGAATGCCTGCTCCGAACCGACCAGCGAACGACCCTTTCGATCGTGATTTGCAACGAGAAACACACTTTGATTCTGACGAACTGGGGACATTTGTTGAGACAAATCTTCCGCAGTTGGTTCCAGAACAACGCATTGTGTATGACAGAATTATGGGTGCAATCACAGAACAAAGCGGTGGACTGTTTTTCCTAGATGCGCCCGGTGGTACAGGCAAGACTTTTCTTCTTTCACCCATTTTGGCAACTATACGATCACAAAATAATATTGCACTGGCCATTGCATCATCTGGAATTGCGGCAACTCTTTTGGATGGTGGCCGAACAGCGCATTCAGCATTGAAACTGCCGTTGAATTTGCAAAACACTGAGGCACCAATATGCAACATCAGCAAAAACTCTGGAATGGGCAAAGTACTCCAAACGTGTCAAATTATCATATGGGACGAATGTACAATGTCTCACAAGAAAGCATTGGAAGCGCTTGATCGTACACTGCGAGATTTGAGAGAAAACGCACGGATGTTCAGTGTAGTACTCATTTTATAGTCGGCTGATTTTCGACAAACACTGCCGGTTATGCCACGTTCAACACCCGCTGATGAACTTAATGCATGTCTCAAATCATCAGTTTTATGGCGTCATTTACAGAAATTGACTTTGAAAACCAACATGCGTGTACAACTACAACGGGATGTATCGGCTGGACATTTTGCACAACAATTAATGGATATTGGAAATGGGCGTATTCAAATTGATGAATCTACGCAATGCATCACCTTGCCAGCAAACTTCTGTAAGATCACAGAAAGCATAGACGAATTGGTGCAAAAAGTTTTCCCAAACATAGCACAGAACTACAAAAATCACCAGTGGCTCAATACGCGTGCTATATTAGCGGCCAAAAATATCGATGTTAATACCATCAACTTCACCATTCAGAATGGAATACCCGGCGAAACGACAACATATAAGTCCATTGATACTGTGGTGAATCAAGACGAAGTTGTCAACTATCCCATTGAATTCTTGAATTCGATTGATTTGCCAGGCATGCCACCGCATGTTCTTACATTGAAAATTGGCGTACCCATCATTCTTCTTCGAAACATAAATCCACCACGACTTTGCAACGGAACCAGACTCTCAATCAAGAAAATGATGAACAATGTTATCGAGGCAACAATTTTGCCGCGTATCCCATTGATCCCGCCAGATATACCATTCGAATTCAAACGTCTGCAGTTCCCGGTGAGACTCGCTTTCGCAATGACTATCAACAAAGCACAAGGACAATCGTTGCAAGTGTGTGGATTAAATTTGGAGAATCCATGCTTCTCACATGGGCAGCTCTATGTGGCCTGCTCACGCGTCGGAAAACCTTCTGATTTATTTGTTTATGCACCAGATGGAAAAACAAGAAATATTGTGTATCCCACAGCACTTCAATAAATATCGAATTGAAACGAAACGCTGCAATGTCACAAATTTTTCGAAATGAACAAAATCAATAAAATGACTCAAAACGAATTGAATATTTGTGTAATGTCTTTCCTTCAAATTTATTTTAGTTGGTGGCGTTGCAACGCGCGCAGGGTACAGCTATTTAATATAAAGATTCGATCATTTATTTACTAATTATAAAATGTTTAATTAAACAACATACATTAAGAAATATTATTAAATATTGCTACTACAGAATGGATTTTTTACTCCAAAATAAAATTAAAATGAATGCTTCTTATTTTAATTTGAAACATATTGGAGCATTTTTAAAATACCCCTAACATTACCTCTAAGCTTTTCAGGCCTCTAAAGAAACCCCATTCTAAATTTCATCCCTCTTAAATTAGAAAAAAAAAAACCCCCAAGTTTCTATCCATGTCATACATACATATATAAGCGAGCGAAGCCGCGCGGGTCAGCTAGTCTGTAATAAAAACCGACAGTATGACAGCTTACCACTTTTTAGAACCCTAAATATTCTCCCTTTAAAACATTTATATTGTTATTAAGTCTTAAAAATATTTTTTGAAAGATCTAAACAGAAGCTCTTCCAGTTACCAGTTACGCATCAATGTGCATAATCTTGTCCAAGTACCTCACCACAATTTGCAAATATTTTTCCATTTTTTTTCTGTTGCTGAACCAAGGCTCTTTAATAGTTTACCTTATAACATAAGGTGTATTCAAAATAAACTATGTTTTCAAAAAAAAGTGAAATCGTGGCTTTTAAATTGTAATTATGTTGATATTCTCAATTGGCTTTCTGTATTGATCTAGCTGCAAGTATTTCGTTATATATTTCCAATTTTGTTTCATATTGTAATGAATCATCCATTCATCTTGTATATTGGTTGTTAACATATAGTGTATATTAAACTGCTTTCGATTCTAGTTTCTTAAGAACTACAGATTGCAGATACTTTTTTAACAAATTTGTATATTAATTTGTATTTAATTGTAATAATTTATTTTTTGTATTTGCATTTCTTATAAAAGTAAATAAATAAAAAAATAAAAAAAAAAGATAATACCACATGCAGATGGATTCAACACATGCTTAGTAACAGGAATCTGGATAATCAGTGTAAAAACCAAGAACGGCTGCCCTCAAGGCGGGGTTCTCTCATCCCTCCTATAATCCATCGTAGTTAATGAGCTGATTAGCATACTCAGCAACAATGGCTTCTATGTTTGTCCAAGGCTATGCTGATGTCAGTGTGATCCTAATTAGAGGAAAATTCGAAAACACAACCTCGGAACTCCTCCAAAGGGCACTCAACCTTGTTGCGAACTGATGCACAAAAGTTGGGCTAATGGTCAACCCAAAAAAAAGCACAAGAAGAAGTAGGCATAAACTTTAAGAACTCACTCTATTTGGTGAAGCAATAGAGTTCTCAAACGAAGCCAAATATCTAGGTGTAACACTACATGAAAAGCTCATTTGGAACTCTCACATCACAAAGACCATTGAGAAAGCCAAGATCTCTTATGGACCAGCAAAAGTCTCACTGAAAAAACTTGGGGCGTTAATCCCATGATATCGCGCTGGTTATATACAGCCACCACCAGACCAATTCTCACATACGCTGCGCCCGTCTGGTGGCACAAAACAAACATCAGTACAAGCCAAGCTCAACAAGACAAGTTTGTATCTATATTACAGGAGCTATGAGAACCACACCCCCAGCAGCGCTAGAAGTCATCACGGACCTACCACCCGTACACCTCCAACTTTAAAAAGAAGCAATGATATTGCCCATAGACTCATCGCGAAGGATGACTCTAATTCTAGGCTTTTTCATCCTGACATTCTTAATGAACTAAACAGGCGTGAAATCCTAAAAATACCCCATATAGACAATTGTCTTCCAAGATATAACATCAGCCAAAACTTTAAGGTCACAATTCCCTCTCGAAACACCTGGGAGCAAATTAGACCTTCCTTCGATCGTCAATCCTATGTATGGTTCACATTTAAATTGTTATACAATACTTCTAGGGCCACCCATTGCGAAATAGATTACATCTATTCGTCTTCTCACAAGACAAGGCTTAGTTCAATTCCTCTTCCTTTTTGGACCACGGAAGTGTCAACTTCAAAGACCACTTAGCAATGTGTTGTGTAACTAAGTACAATAGAAAAAGAAGTAAAAAATAAATTTATAAAAGAGTTATAATCGTGTATTCTTCCATATCAAAACCATCCACTTAACTATATTCTCTCTGACAGCAAAGCTGCACTTCTAGTCCTCAAAAGCTACGAAGTCACCTTTAAATTGGTATGGAACTGCTTACAACTATTACGCCATATAGTCACTGGATTCCTCACTGGCCACGGCCCGGTCAACAAACATCTTAAAACCATGCGCATCACACAAGATGACACCTGCAGAATGTGTAACATACTGTGCCACTGTAACTGCCACATCAGTACACGACACAAACACCTAGGCAGGCAATATGCAAAAAAAAAAGATGCAAAAATCGCTGCTAGTTCACTCAAAAGTATACTTAGTTTTATCATGAACTCAGGATTTTTGAAAGAGACATCACAATAGGCCCATCAGAGGCCGCAGTGATTGGGTGACATTGTCCCCCCCCCCCCCACACTTTACTTTAAATCTACATTTAAAATACTTCCGGATTACATAAAAATCATTTGGTCGAATTCTTCGGCAGGTGGAAGCCAATCTGAATTCGAAACGAATTTCGAACTTTACTAAACTTTTAATTTAAAAAATTTGGTCACTGTTTTAACCCTAGAACGTAAGGGTTTTTGAATAACGTTAATAAATATGCAACTTATAACAAGTACGATGGCTAGATTAGTTTTATACTAAGAATAGCTTTGTTATTGCAACTTACAGCGATTATGTAAACATCGTAACGAACTCAACGCAGAAACTGAAACCAATCAACATATGTATGTGTCGGTTGACGAGGCCACCTACCACTTACCCGAGCTACCAGACACCAGATATGTACAGAGGTTTAAGAATGGTTTTGAAAAATCAGAGTAGAATTAGACGCAGATCGATGTGCTTCGTTCTTACAAATAAAACGGATTGTTTTTTAAAACCGTTTTTTCTACTTGCAAATAATTAATTGGTGACCGTGACAGGGCAATTCCTTATCTTTAATTCCAGAAACACAAAGTAAGGAGAGATTTGGAAGTCGGCGCGAGTGAAAGAACAATACAAAAATTAAATACGTGTAACGTCAGCGCAAAAGACATAAAGTATCCTTCAAAGAAAGGAGAAAAATAACCAAACAAAAATCAGTAAAAACAAGATGTGATAAAAAGGAGGATCTCCCGAACTAAATCACTACAACTATCAAACAAAGTTAAGGAAGTCATCATCAAATACCATCAACATTGTAACTATAAGTCAGAAAATGTATGCATTTTACTATAACTGAGAAAATTGATTATAAGTGAGAAAATTTATGTATTTTAATATAAGAATATTGTATTCAAAGAAAACTGACTAAGACACTGGACGAATTACTTAATAGATTTAAGAATTTAAACTTAAAAATGGATACGAATATGGAAGAAACAGTAGCTAGACTCATCGCGGCAAACATAGCCTCATTGCAATTGCAAATATCTGCATTGAAGGCATCGTTAGAAGAAGTTACTAATGCTTCATTAATAACCCATATAATAGAGAGGGAGTTAAGTATTTTGCGACAAGGAAATGCTTCACTGATCGATTATTATAATTCAGTGAATACAAAATTAACCTTACTAATTAATAAGACAATAATGACACACGCTACAGATACAGATATAGCAAAGAAGTTAAACAATGCAAACCGCACAAATGCTCTTCGAGTTTACATAACAGAGCTTAACGCTCATTAATTAAGTAACTTTCTTGTCGAATATATTATCTTCTCTTTCGCCAGATGATCTAGTGCTTTCACTAAAACCCAGGAACTTGAGGCAAATAACATGAGAGCAAACTTCGCTCTACATTTTAATAGAGCTCGTGTGTCAACCTATCCTTCTCCAGAACATAATGTAACTTTTAATAACAGGAATCAAAACATTTAAGATTCCCCGTGAAGCATAATTCGAGTGACATTATTCCACCACAATGCTCAAAACCGAACCAAAGGAACTTGTTAGCTCTGCTTATTTTTTTTGTCTTTTGGCGCTAACAGGGTAAAATTAATAACTAGTATAGACAACCATTTAATAACAATCACCAAAGATATTACCAATATAATAGTCTTTTTAGGCCACACCCAGGACTGCCTAAAAAAGGAATTTAACATTTTAATTGATAAACAGATTTAGCGGCAATTGCAAAACCTTTAACAAAATATTTAACGGGAGCAAATGGAAAAGTATCACAAAACATTGAAAAAAATAGATATTAACTTAGATCAGAGGGAATCAAAGTACACCAAGAACTAAAAAATTACTTAATTAATGAAACAGAACTTTCACAGCCGGACTTCGATAAAAAATTTGTACTTACGGCGGATGCATTAAATGACGCAATTGGCGCAGTATTGTCCCAAGATAATAAACCAATGACTTTCATGTCAAAAACCTTAAACGAAACGGAACGAAATGATGCCACTAACGAAAAGGAATTAAATGCTATAGTTTAGGCTTTAAAGAAATCAAGGACCTATCTATATGGTGCTATAAATGTAGAAATAAATACATACTGATCATCAACCATTGACATTTGTGGTCTCTACTAGAAACTCTAATGCCAAAATGAAAAGATGGCATGCGCTAATAGATGACCGCGCTCCTAAAATCATTTATAAATCAGACGCTACAAATGTTGTTGCAGATGCACTGTCAAGACAAAACCTGAATAATATGACGGATGACGATTAGTCAACAGGAGCAACACAACACTCTGCTGAAAGTAGTGATAACATAAGAATTGCAGAAACATATAGGCCTCGTAAAATTTTTAAACAAATAACTTTCCTAACAGACTGAGACATCTTATCGAATATGATACGGTCGATAATTTAATGACTATAGTGAAAATGTTCATTTGTCCAGGAGTTGTAGCACTTTTTATGACCCCAGAAGAGTTATATGATATTAAGTTCAAACTATTAGAAATTTCCAATAATAAATTATTTCATGTAAAAACATTTCCAAATGATATAACTAATAAAGAAGATCAAGCTGCAATAGTTCGCCAAACACATACAAGAGCACACATAAAACTAATTCATGAAAAGTATTACTGGCAAAATATGCGAAAACAATTAGAATTCACTAGAAACTGCGACAATTGCAACAAACGCAAATATGATACTAATTGGAGAGGGGCGGACTAAGAGGCAGTGGCACCCGGGGCGGTAAAGCAAGCTTACACCCCTTAAAAAATTTAAGAAAAAAACACGAACAAAGATTTTATTTAAAGGTACTTTCGGGCTTTTATTGCGCTGAATATTTCGATTAAATCACTCAAATCTATATTTTTTGTGTGCTCCTTTTCGATTGAAAGTATAGCTAGATTAGTCAACCTATTTTGGCTCATTGTTGATCTGAGTTAAGTCTTAATTAATTTTAATTTTGAAAAGCTTCGTTCACATGATGCCACTGAGACACAAATTGTTAAATAAAATCTCATCGCCAATGACAGACTTGACCTAGGTAACGAATCTGAAAAGTCCCACTTAACAATGAAGCGTAAAAATTCAAGGGCTGTCCAAATTTCTGCATCTTTTAAATTTATTTTTGCAGCTACCATGATACTATTGTCAGTTAGTTCTGTAAATGTCGAGGTAAGCACTGGGACAACAGCACGCAGTTCTTCCTCCGTTCCATACAGCAATATTTTCGGTTGAAGAGCTGAAAAAACTGAGGCAATGTGGCCTTAGACCGATGAATTAGTTCAGTGTAAAATGTATCCTGACATTCTAACATGGACCTTCGTATTTCTTCTTCCAACGACAAACCAGCATCTTGAGCCTTTTCGCCTGGCATCATTTTCTTCTTTTTTGTTCTTCCCCGCCTTTCAATTGAAATTTCTGGCTCAGTACATTGTTCTCTTGCGTATATTATGGCCTTTTTCATGGTTTCATCACGATGTTCATGAAGAAAATTCGTGACTGCTTTAAGTTTTATTACACTTTTTTCTAGAGTGAGCCCGGATTTTTGCAAGTATTTCTGTGCTAAATCAACTTCTTCCAAAATATCGCACCAAAATGAAAGATAACACAAAAACGTAAAGTCGCATACAGCAGATAAAAGTATGGTTGCAGCACCTCTTGTATCCAAATTTTCCTTTTGAGGATCACAAAGGAGTTCAAGAGTTGAATCTATCTTCACGAAACTTTCCATCAATGACCTAACAGCCTCGTGATAAGCGCTCCATCTAGTGTCTACAAGTCTCTTGACTGACTCACCTACATTTTTTATGAGAATATCCCAACGATGTGTAGATGCTCCGAAAAAATGTGTAAAGTCTTTCCACTGTCCCGAAGAACGTTGTACTTGAAGAGGTGCTTCCCAAAGAGTGAACTCCACAAAGGTTTAAGGAATGGCTTGCACATGGCGTAAACAAAACTTTTGGATTAATTTGCCGAATTATTTTTTGAACTCATCCATGAAAACCCGCCATAGTCGCGGCATTATCATATCCCTGAGCTCGGCAAAGGTTAATGTCAAGACTAACTTCATTGAGTTGCTTAAAGATATCGTCGGTAAGTTCTTTGGCAGTCTTTCCAGATGTAGTAAAGAACCCTAGAAAGGATTCCCCCACCTCAACTTTGCCGTCCTGGATGTGATCGTATCTAATGACCTCGCTCATTTGGTCGAATATAATGGTGGATGTCTTTCACAATGTTTGTCCTCACCTCTTTCCCCAAAAGGCTTATAAATTCATTTTGAATATTCTTCGACAAATACGAGCTGACTCGTGTCTTATCACCTATTGAATGCTCAATTCTAAACAAATGCTCCTTTAAAACTGGGTCATATTTGGATATAAGTTTCACCAATTCCAAGAAATTGCCTCCATTTTCCGATGACAAGTCCTCTCTATGGCCTCGAAAAGAAAGGTTTTGACGAGCAAGAAACAAAATTACGTCCAAAAGGCGTCTTAGAATATCGCGCCATTTCTATTTTTCTGCACCTATTGAGATTTGCAGATTGTTGTCGATTGTGTTTTGCAGCTTTAAGCCCATTTCCAAGGTAAGGTGGCGATCAGATGCCTCGTGCTCGAATACCTTAGGGTTAAGCTTCTACCACATATTAACCCAAAGACGAAATATTGTAATTCATTGCATGTAAATAACCGACAGCAAAAACAAAACAAACTGTTTGTTAGGTTGGAGTATACCATCCATTTCCGCAATACTCTTTCATCATTTGCGAGGGTACTATAAAACCAAGCCGCATTAAGATGCCTATTCGTCCCCTTGGTTTTATCGCCTGACTTTTGAACTTCGGCTGTATTAAAAGGACCATCTTTATTTTAAAAATGAGTACTACCCTTGTTCACTAAATCAGCGAATTGTCCAATTTGCAATATCAGAATAAATAGACCACTCTTTGCTTGTCGTCAAAATCTTCTTTTTCCCGAACGCTGATATCATGGTCCTTATCGCGGTCAAAACCTTCTGCATTTTCAATTTCAGTGTTACGTAATTCGGTTTCTTCTAATGAACTTGATGTTGTAGGTTTTTCTAAGGAACTTGAGGGTTCGGTTTCTGCACTAGATGTAGAAGTTACTGGTGTCACATACTTATAGATGTCCGCTGTTGAAATCCACTTATTTTGGTGCGCTTCATATTTTAGTCATTATTTTTTTTTATCTACGTTAAAAAAGCTAGTGAGAAAAAATCACAACGCATACATATTATCTTCCAACATGAAATTTTACCAGCAAATGTCCTTTTCATTTAAGGAGTAATTTCCTTATGTTTTTGTGCACAAATACTAAAAATGGTCCCTCATACATAAAATAGTATTATTTTAAAATATTAAAAAACACTTTCATAAACTTTTACTTCGATTTTATTAGAGTGCTTCTCCTTTGAAGGCTCGTACAAGAGTGAATCACAACAAAATACATATTAATATTGTAATACCCACGCACCCGATCCGCGTAGGCGCCTTGCGCCCTTTTCCATCAGGCGCCGCCCATGGCGCCTTGCACCCTTTCTCAACGTCAGAGCCGCCCATGGCATTGGCACAGCGGACAAACGGTACAGACATCCAACGCGCGGTATAAAAGCAGCTGAGTTGATCGAATAGTCGGAAGTCGACGAGTAGCAGTCAGGGCGATAGGAATAACATATGAAAAGTGTTCTGAGTATAGTAATAAAGGATATATTTTGGGAAGTTGTCTTTTATGCGCTTTGTTTTGGGTTCGTGTTTGGTGGTTTGCTGATTGAGGTCTTTGGTTCCGCTTTGTGCATTACAACTTCAGAAGTGGGATAAACTCCTGGTGCGATATTTAATTAAACAATCGATTGCTGTATTCTGAAAATGAGTGACGCTGATCGCCAAGTTCAGCGCGTATACGAGAGATGAGCTCCGGGAAGAGCTGAAGAAACGTGGCTTGAAAGGGGGGGGAGATAAGTTCCAATTGCTACACAAACTACTGGTATATGAAAAATTGATCGACGACAAGGAATGGGAGGAGGAAGAGTTGTTGGAAGAGTTTCTTCGAGACTTAGTCGATAATTTCCCAGCAGACGATGATGTGGCTGATCTGCACGAAATGTTGCGGAACAAAAAAACAAAATCCGTATGAGGATATCGAGGAGTTCGTGTATGAGATGAAAGCTATTGCGTCTAGGGGGCATATAGAAGAGAAAACTGTGGTCAAATATATAGTGCGGGGCATCACCGATGTAGAGTGTCGTGTGACGCACTGAAAGCGGCACAGCCAGAAACTCTTCAGGAGCTGATAAAGAAAGTTCGGTGGACCACCAGCGTACAATCGCAACAGAGGTCAGCATCAATCGTAACAGCATCACAGAGACGGTTAATATCTGGGAGCAATAGTGCAAACTCAACATCAGTTGACACTATCAGGTGTTTCAAGTGTAGTCAGATGGGGCACATAGGGCGCAACTGCCCAAAGGTCAGGTGCTTCAAATGTAACCAATCCGGGCACATAGGTCGCAATTGTACGAGCGCGGCAACGACGAGGGCGGCAGAGCAACACGCTACCGAACAGCGGCAACCTACAAGGCCAAGTCAGTTGTGGGTGTGCGAAGACATAAGTGTGTATCACAAAATTGTGACCGTCAACGGGAAGCCAATCGAAGCTTTCATAGACCTGGGCAGCGACTGCGTCAGACTGCAAGAGTCAGTCGCTATCACCAACAATCTTCGCTACAGCGATGATGCTAGGAAACTGAGCGGGCTCGGCTGAGGAAGATGCCGAACAATAGGAAGACTTTATGCCGAAGTCGGGGTAGATGCTTTGCGAAGCTGGTGTGAAGTATTAGTTGTCCCAGACGACAGTCAACCATACAACATAATTGTCGGTAGGCGTTTGCTTGACCAACCGCAAGTCAAAATCGGGAAGACATACCATGAACTCAAAATCAGCGACTGCACTGTGAATGATGAAGGCAAATCGTTGATTATCTCAGACGAGGCGATTGCCTCACACAGCCAAAGAAAAGGAGCTACTCGGCGAATTAGTAAATGAATACCGAGATTGCTTCGCTCTAGACGCCAACGAACTTGGACTCTACAACTGGGGTGAGTGCACAATCGAAGTAACGACGACACAACCAGTGTATGTGCAACCCTACCGATTACCTTTCGCTAAGAGAAGGATAGTAGAGGAAAAGATCAGCGAAATGTTGCATCAAGGAGTCATTCGGCCTTCAACATCCAACTTCTGCGCACCGATTGTTCTTACAAAGAAGAAGGACGGTACGGATAGGATGTGCATCGACTACCGGGCGCTAAATAGGGTAACAAAAAAACAGAAGTTCCCGATGCCTACCGTGGAGAAAATATTAGCAACTCTAGCTGGGAAGAAGTATTTCACAACACTGGACCTTGCTTCTGGGTACCATCAAGTGCAGATAGCGGAGCAGAGCCGAAAGTACACCGCCTTTGCTACGGAGAACGGTCTGTACGAGTTCTGTATGCCGTTCGGTCTAGTGAACGCTCCAGCTTACTTCCAAATGTGTATGAACCAGCTAAAGGCGCGCATGGATCCTGGTGATGTTGCAGTCTACTTGAATGATGTCATCATTGCAAGCATATCGCTGGAAGAAGGACTACAGAAGCTCCGCAAATTTCTGAAGGTTCTGAAGGAGTCGGGATTGACACTCAATACGTGTGCGTTCTTGAGAACTAGCATTGAGTTCCTCGAACATCAGCTGGATGAAAACGGGCGACGGTGAGCGGAAGACGGTGGCAGTAAAAGATTTTCCCCAACCGAAAAATGTGCATCAGGTAAGACAATTTTTGGGCCTTACCGGTTATTTCCGGAAATTCGTGCCGAAATACTCTCAAATCGCAACATCTCTTACCGACTTACTTAAACAAGACAAGACCTTTGTGTGGGCAGAGGAGCAACAAGCGGCGTTCAAAGAACTGAAATCTGCGTTAATCAACCCACCTATTTTAGCCCTTTACGATGTGGAGTATGATCACGAGGTCCATACTCTCCACTGTGGGACTTGCCGGAATACTGTTGCAGCGAGGGAAGAGCCACTGAGACCAGTGGCGTACTTTAGCAGGAAGCTGACAGAGACAGAAGCACAGCTACGAGCTAGAGGTTTTAGCTGTGGTGGAAAGTCTGGAAAGGTTCCGGATATACCTGCTAGGCAAGGCATTTAAAGTTGTGACCGACTGCGAAGCCATAGTAGCCACTCAAAACAAGGCCAGGATGATACCAAGAATCGCGAGGTGGTGGCTCAAACTACAAGAGTTTGAGTTTACGACAATTCACCAGTTAGGAAGGAAAGCGGGATATGTGGACGCCATGAGCCAGTAGAGGAAGAACGGGAGATGGAAGAGGCAACCGCTAATGTATTAAATATCTACATTACAGACGACGATTGGCTCGCAACGATGCAGTGGCAAGATAAAAAACTACGGAACATTATCAGACAACTACAATCAACAGCTGTTGGCGGTGAGCAGAACCAACTCCATAAGGAATACAAGCTAGAAGGGAACCGATTATACAGACGCGTTGGTGAACAGCGAAAGTGGGTAGTACCTAAAGGGGCACGATGGCGAATCTTACGAGTGTGTCATGATGAGGCTGCGCACATGGGCTACGAGAAAACTCTAGAAAGGCTGAGAAGGACATATTGGTTTCCCAGGATGAGGAATTTTGTCAAGAGCTACGTTAAGGGATGTGTGGAATGCGCCTACACTAAGAGGAAGGGTGGAGCGTTAGAAGGTGAGCTGCATTGTGTGGAAAGAGAACCAGTACCGTTTCATACGGTTCATATAGATCATCTTGGGCCATTCACAACTGGAGGAGGTGAAACTAAACATTTGGTAGCACTAGTAGACAACTTTACAAAATATACCATCTTGAAAACTGTAAAGGCGACCAATACGAAGGGGGTGATAGGAGTGCTCAACCAAGTCAGTGAATACTTTGGAATGCCCAAGCGTTTAATAACCGACCGAGGTACGGCGTTCTCGGCGAGCAAGTTCAAGAAGTACTGCCAAACTTACGGGATACAACATGTTATGACGGCTGTTAGAACTCCACGAGCCAACGGTCAAGTTTAAAGAATTAACCGGACAGTACTTGCAGCACTTAAGTGCAGTCATTCGGCAGGCAAGGATTGGGCTCAGCAGCTAAGGAGTATCCAATGGAGCTTGAACACGGCGAGAAGCGCAACTACCAGAGTAACACCACACGATCTGATGTTCGCCCACACACCAAGAGGAATCGCCGGGGACAAACTTTTGTTAGAACTGGAACGCAACGGACATTGTGACAAAGAGAAAATGGACCATAGGCGGGACGTCGCCCTGCAATACATTTCAAGAGACCAACAAAAGCAGAAGGAACGTTTTGACAGGACACATAAGAAGCCCAACACGTATGCTGTAGATGATTTGGTCCTGATCGAACGTGAGCCCGTGGCAACAGGTGAGTCAAGAAAGCTTGATCCAATTTACAGGGGTCCATACATCGTGGCGAAGGTCTTGCCAAACGACCGGTACATCTTGAAGGATATTCCTTGTCAGCAGCGAACTCAAAAACGATTTGAGACGGTTGAAAGCGCAGACAAGATGAAGAGGTGGTGCGAGCTGTATGACGACAACATTTCCGAAAGCGAACTTGAAGAATCTGGTGCAGTCAGTTTTGACGAGGAGATTTCCGAACCAGCAACCGCAGGAAGTCTCGAGGACGAGCCTTAGGTCAGGATGGGCGAGCTGTAATACCCACGCACCCGATCCGCGTAGGCGCCTTGCGCCCTTTTCCATCAGGCGCCGCCCATGGCGCCTTGCACCCTTTCTCAACGTCAGAGCCGCCCATGGCATTGGCACAGCGGACAAACGGTACAGACATCCAACGCGCGGGTATAAAAGCAGCTGAGTTGATCGAATAGTCGGAAGTCGACGAGTAGCAGTCAGAGCGATAGGAATAACATATGAAAAGTGTTCTGAGTATAGTAATAAAGGATATATTTTGGGAAGTTGTCTTTTATGCGCTTTGTTTTGGGTTCGTGTTTGGTGGTTTGGTGATTGAGGTCGTTGGTTCCGCTTTGTGCCTTACAATATTTTCTTTTGTTTTTCTGTTTTGTTTCCCAGTCGATATCATTTCAGCAGAATGAATCATACTTATAATTTTTATCTCTCTTTTATCCTTGAACGGGCTACAAATGTTTTATGAAAAATTCCCCATATCCTTATTGTCCTTTTGAGTCATATGTATATTTTATTGAAAGAAAAAGACCGAAGAGAATTTCCCAAAGAAAGTTTTATTACTTAATGATCAATAAATATTTAACCCTTTGTTTCCTAGTGGTTTCGCAGTGAAACCACATACTTAATATTTTTCTTTATATTCCTAGTGGCTTCATGGTAAAACCAAATGCCATCAAAAACATAACTTGTAAAAAAAACCAAGTCTCGCAACTCAGTTCTTCTACTGTAAAAAGTTGTGAGATCTATGTAATACCAAGTCGGTTAATTTATTCAGCCCCTACTTAAGGGACCTTCTGTCTTAAGTTATTACGTAATTAGCTAACCTAACAACATCTTATAGTGACCATATTAATATTAAAAATCTTTTATGTTTTAAATAAATAGATTGACTTGTCCATCGCATGCATCTCACAAATAATACATATTATATTAAATTAGATTGTCTAGTGCGATTGCCAAGTCAATCTATTTATTTAAAACATAAAAGATTTTTAATATTAATATGGTCACTATAAGATGTTGTTAGGTTAGCTAATTACGTAATAACTTAAGACAGAAGGTCCCTTAAGTAGGGGCTGAATAAATTAACCGACTTGGTATTACATAGATCTCACAACTTTTTACAGTAGAAGAACTGAGTTGCGAGACTTGGTTTTTTTTACAAGTTATGTTTTTGATGGCATCTCATTTCTTTTTGTAGATAGTCCTACTCTTCTTCCTTTCCGGTACCTTCTACTTTTTGAATACCAACAACAGATTTTCTTAAAGCCCACTCTGTGTCTTATGAGCTTTTCTTATTTTTGTAGGTTGTCTTCCTCTTTTTCTTTTCCGGTACTACTTCTTGAGCTTCAGCTGCAGTTTTTCTCAAAGCCCACTCCCTGTCTCTATGGGTTTTTCTCAAAGGCTTTGATGTTACAATTTTTATCAAGTCTGGACGGTAAATGCTTCTTAATCTATTGTATTCACAAATTGAGGATTCCTGCGCTTTAATATTTCCAAAGTCGACATTAATTAGATGTAAGCCGCCCAGACTTGTAAATCTCGAAAGTGCCACGTAAGCTTGACCGGATGTGAATACTGCAGAACCGATATCCATCAGCGCATTATTTAGACTTAGGCCCTGACTTTTGTGTATAGTTATAGCATAGGCTATACATATAGGAAACTGTTCGCGATGAACATAAGCTCTATTAATAATTTCAAATTTAGTTTTGACCGGACCAAGCTCGTAAACCTGTTCTTTATCAAATGTAATGTATATTTTCTTAATTATTTTTGTATTTTCCGGATCAACCTTTACTCTTTGCACTATACCGATAGAACCATTAACTAAACCAAGACTCACGTCAATATTTCGCCTTAACATGACTCTTGCTCCTATTTTTATAATTATGTTCTCTTCTAGGCCCGCAGTCATAGAAGCATCGTCTTCATAATTTTTTATGCATTCACGAGCTCTTTTTGTTATCCTCTTTTTGCAATCTATGCTATCTACAGCTGTAAGTTTTATTTCGGGATGTGGGAGAGATCTAAGCATTGCAGTATTTAATTGTTGACACATGTTTTTTGTAGGTAATAAGCAAACGGTATCATCAGGAAGTTTCGAGAGGTGTTCAATTATTTCAATCAATCTGTTTTCATTTGAATTGGTTTTTAGAGTTATTAATCTAGTCGAGAGTAAGTCGCGTTCTTTTTGTGTAGTCACACCTAATCTTATTCTATTTAGCATTTCAACAAAGTTAGAATCATTAAGCTGTCGCATGTTAATAGTAAGTTCATCGTATACGAACAGTTCAATCCACAGATTCGGCATACTGAGGGAACCTAACAACTTGTTAGCTTCAGCAGTTGAGAGTTTTTCAAAAGGTGACTTTTCTCTTACCGGCGGAAGCTGTAAAAGATCCCCGAAAAGTACAAGATGTTTTTTTTCCAAACCACCAATTCTGATCATCGCTTGTGTCAAATATCTCAGACAAGCGTAAATGAATATATGTTAAAGTAACATTGGATATCATCGACACTTCGTCTATGATAAACAACACTACTTCTTTCAAATCTGATCTCAGAACTTGGAGCACTTCATCGGAAAGTGGCTTGTACCTCGGTGTTTGCTTGTGTTCCACAGGCAGCTGCAATAGTCTGTGTATAGTCAATCCATTCACATTGAATGCAGCTATGCCTTTTGGATCACTAACTGCCACTTTTTTGTTTAAATACATCTTAACCCAAACTTTCAGAGTTTTTATTAAAAAGCACTTTCCAGTGCCACCAGTTCCACTCACAAAACAGCGTAAAACGTCAGCGTTATTATCAGTTGTGTCCATTTCATGTGTGATCATATCGAAGACTCTTTTTTGATCGGCATTAAGTTTTGCGATCATACTTTGAAGATCAGTCTGCTCTTCTTCTACCAGATTGATTCTGTGAAAGTCATCCATTGCGTTTGCAGCTTCCACAGCTTCAAAGTCTAAAGGGTTTTCAAGACCATCGTCATCATCAACAATTTCCCTTTCTTCGTTTATCTCAGCAACTTTAGATTCTATCATTTCACATGCTTTTTGTATCTTATATCTTGACTCTATCATTGAATTACCATAATCGATTCCTTCTTTTAAATCTTCTTTCGCCAAATTAAAGGCCTCCGTGTAAGTATCACACCCCATTTTGAGTTCATCTAAGGAACGTCATGGCTTGAATAAAAGAAGTAAAGAGAAGAAATATTTCTCTGGTACTTGTTCTCCGTCGTAGAAATAGTGATTGATCAAATATGGGTTATCTCTTCTTTTCAGGAACTTTTTACCGTCATTTATCTCGTAGCACTCGACTTTAGAGGAGACTGGGCGTGTTTTAACAATATCGTAATTTTGAGCGAAACTGTACAAGTTAGTAGTCTCCAACTCTGACACCGAACATACAATTTGTTTTAAAATTGATTTAATTATAAGTTCATCAAATGGTTATTAAATATATGTACATAATAAAGATATTTATTTTATATTCCGTCAAATACATGAACCACATTGACCACTAAACCCAATTCCCCAACCGCCCATTGATTGGGTTGCATTGCATATTTTTAGGGGTTAATCGCCATCTAGATAAATTGAAAAAGGATACATACAGACACTATCCTATTAGTAATAATATTTGGTGTATCTAGAAAACTGGACCAAAATTGCAAAATATTTTAGTTTTTCCTTGATTTATACACTAAACACTAATTGTATTCTAAATTTCAAGCTTCTATGTCTGCTAGAAGTGGCCTAGAGTTTTGATGATCGGTGAGTGAGTGAGTGAGTGAGTGAGTGACAGAATTAGAAACTTTGACTAGTTATAATTCTTAAACTACTGGTTCAAATTTAATGAAATTTGAAATATACCGTGTCTATGGGATGCCTGCTTGGTTACTGAAAATTCAGGCTTCTAGTTTTATCCACAACGAAGTTATAGGGGGTCGAAAATGGCCCGAACTGCTTCGAGAAAAGGATGGTACGGCCGTGCCGCTTTTTTGCTCGACTTGGCGGGGGCACTGCCGTGCCCCCAGATGTATTTCTACGAACTGTTATTCATTTTATAACGTTAACAATTTTTTTTCGGGTAATTTTCAGTGCGTGTAAGTGAATTTTTGTGGATTAGTTTGATTGTTCCTGTCATTTGAAGTGATTTTTATTGACAGTTCCGCGAGCAAAGGGTTAAATAAAAATATTCATATATCAAATGAGAGTGGTCAAAGTGCACAAACGGGATTTCTCGTTTCCCAATGTTAAATTTTCTCGTTTCCCGATGGGAATGTGTTAAGGGAATAGATCAGAAACGAAATTCATGCGCACATATGTACATATTATGTATGTATGTATGTAGGTATTTGGGAATTTGGGAAATAAATTTATTGTTTTATTTCTGTTTGTATTTTGTGTAATGTGCGAAATAGTTATTTTACTGTTACTGATTGCACCCCCTATTAATCTGCTAGCCGGAGCGGACCCCTCAACCTCCTTAATTCGCCACTGGCTCCAATTACAAAGAATGAAGGGGAGTACCTTCATATAGACATATTCTCCGCCCAAAAAATAAAATATCCCACATGCGTCAATGCATATTCAAAATTCTTACTAATTAAACCACTTGAGAGTAAGTTGAATTTAAAAAACAACATGATAGAACTTTTACAAATTTTTCCCAATTGTAAAAAGATATCCGTAGATAATGAAAAAGGATTCAGATCTATAATCTTTAAAAATTAAATGAACAGATTAAATATAAAAATTTATTTTTTTGATCTTGGTCATAGTGCATCAAACGGGCAAGTAGAAAGAATTCATTCCACGTTAATAGAAACGACTAAGTGTTTAAAGGACGAGTAGGAAATAATAGATACAACTGAAGCATTGCTTAGAGCAGCGCAACAATATAATCAATCCATTCATTCTGTCACTAAATTCAAACCATATGAGATGCTATGCAATAAAATTAACCATGAGAATGTCCCTTTATATCTGAAAGATGCTCAAAGAAAAACGTTTAGAAGAAGGAATGCAAAAAGAAAACTAAAAACATATGAATCCAAAAGAAGTTGTTTATGAGAAAATTTTACAATTTAAAAACAAAAATAAAATGGTAAACAATTATAGGAAACGTATAGTTGAGGAAGATCTAGGAAGGAAAATCTAGATCTAGGAAATAAAATCAGAATTCATAATAGAATTATACGAGTACATAAGGAAAATATTAAAAGTTAAAACGCCTTACAATTTCAACATGATGGTCGAAATTAATGCTTTTATTCAGTTTGACCACAGCCGACATAATAGACTACACACGGGAAAACTATCTTTTATTATAAAATGGCAGAACTGCAATTTATGCTGATTATGGATTCTATGTTACCAATCTAACTTATTTCGAAGATTTAATACAGGAAGGGGAAAAAAATGTGCTGAATATGTGTATGAGTTGTTTGACATATGTTTATCATAAGTCGGTACAACGCCTGTCAAATGTTTGAGCGCTCATATTGTGATGCGGCCATTATGGAAATTCCTCGGTTGCGCGTCTGACATATGTTTATCGTAAGTGATACGGCCATAAGTCTTTTTCATCTCCATTTATAAACTTCCCCACTCTCCCCACTGGACAAGCGCAGCAAATAGAAATATCTCATATGCCACCAGCAAGTCTTCCGTGCAACTGAGTAATTATGAGCCAACTGATCAAACGTATCAACGCCACCTTTCGGTCTGGTTGTAAAAGTAGATGATCTCGGGTTTTCTTGTCTCCGAGTCAACCTCAAAACTTATTTTCCTTTTTTCGGAGTAAAAGAAACCAAAGTCAGTTTGTCTTTAAAGGCAAATTGAGAAGAGAGTACATCTTTCTTTCGGTTGGGTAGGATGATGAAAGCTTACAGTTATTTTGCGAACTAACTGCAGCGGAATCGGATCATTTTATTTCGTATCATATTTTGCAACGTATCCCAGACACTATATAATATGAGTATATGCGGGAATCACACATCGTTATAATTTTTATGACATACTTATCTGGCTTTGAAGGGATATACAATCTAAAACGACAATTTCTCGTACCTTTGAATCCCAAAAGCTGCTTATCAATTGTACAGTATTCGTGGAGCGTTTAATATTTTGAACACTTTATATTAATTTTTTCCCAATTTTTACAACCGGACTGGGGCCAGTTTATCCGAGCGACATCTCGTTGCATCGACTCGGATGCAATAAATCAAGAACTCAAACCGGTTGAGCCCATTTAAGGGTGAAATATCTCTAAGCACTTAGTAGTCTACATATCTCGTGTTTCTTCGAACCTGCTTTTGCCAGCAATGTAGAGTGAACCAATTATGGCGCGATGATACCATGATTCCGAAGTTGGAAGTTGAGAGGATGTTGAAGGCGATGGGGAATCGGCTGGTGAAATAATATTTTGACGTTGGTTTCTGATCTGGATTATTGTTTTTTTAACCAAAGCTTGTAACTTAATATTATCGAACAGAAGATTCCATGCTTCCACCGCCGATGTTACAAATTTAGCCTCACCTTTGCAACCAGCATTTTCTCTCACTGTCTCTCGCTGCTGCCCGATCGCTTGATGATGAAGGCTGTATCTTCCAACGAATTTTTTTTTTTATAAAATAACTCCCAAGTGATTTGAATATTCTTCACTTTTCGATTTCATCGTCTTCTTCAGGATCCGGCTCTACGTCATCTAAGCAGACTTCATATCCATATCATCATGGACGTCCAAAAGGAGTTCTCTTATCTCGTCCTCATAGTAGCTAGATCTATTTTGAAGCACATTGTGCAAATATTAGAACACCCGTGCAGTTCTGCAATTTAGGAACGTTTTAAAATAAAATTTTGAAATGATTCATCAACTTATCTTGTAAAAGTTCCAAAAATTAAAAAAAAAATCATTCACTTATCTTTTAATATAAATATTACACAAACACATATGGGGTCCAAGTACACCCCAGTGGCCACGATATCTTCAGTCCGAAGAGAGAAAATGCATTAAACATCCTTTGGATACAAAGCATTAACGAAAAAAATAAAAGTATTGGCATTCTTCAAAAATTACTCTTATTTTCAAAAATATAACAGTTTGAATTTTGAAGTGGGGCGCAATCGCACCCCAAACGCATTGTATTTGCTGAGGGTGGATATCAGCACGGTGTGGGAGATGATTATAATCTGGGATTGGCTCAACCCACTGCAAAATTTTTAGAGAAGTATGTAATGTTTTGGAGATGCCAGACAACTACGAAAATGGGGAAAGACGGACATGGCTACTCGGTGCGATACATCCTATTTTTCATATTATAAAATGCCAATTTTATTTCTTTTTTTAGGCTATACAAGCTATCCCTTTGACCCACATATGATAACCCCCTTCAGATCAGCTGTAAGTGGAAACTCGGATGGTTTGCTCGCATGCAAAAGCGTTGTTTATTGGATTTCACTCGATTTTGAAGAAGAAAGAACGCATATAAATTCAATGCACGAAGAAATTTCTGAAATACAAATAGCAGTTAATATAAGGAATAAAATTTTAGAAAAGTTTGTTTCACTTTAAAAATTTATTTCGAGTTCAGTTTTTAAAAAAAAATAAAACTAAATGCATTTATGTACATACTTGCATACTAAACTGCACATTACAAGTGAAATAAAACTTAAAAAAGAGTAAATTCTTTACTTGAACACAGAGTTCGTTTTAGACTTAGTTTTTGTACTCATTGTTAAATCGATTTCGAATCAATTGAAGTCGTATACTTATGAACCATTTGATAAATTAGAGAAAACAACTACCTTTTCAGGTCAATCAGTAATTAAATGCCTTTTGTGAGTAACGTAAGGGTCGCTGCCACTTCCGATCATATAAGACAGAAATTATCAAAAGACGATTGTGCTTCTGACGTCGACTTTAATTGTAGTGAGATCCTTGCGTTAACGGTTGATTCTAGTGAAGAGATTGACTTACGCCCGAGCCTTGACTTGGTCAATTCGGAGAAACTTAAGCGTATTATAGATGAAAAATACTTGCGCTTTGTTAAATCAAAAGGGGGCCCTATGGATCTTGAGAAGCATATACCTTGAGACAGACGTTCCGTTCTTCTTTCAACTCCGAAGATTATCGTTTAGTGAGAAAAAGGAGGTTAGTGAAATCATTAGTGATCTTCCGCATAGGCGTATTATCAAACCGAGTGATTTTCATTTTGCTTCGCCAATAGTTTTAGTAAAAAAGAAATCGGGTGAAACCGGCATGCCTGTGGATTATCGGGCCGTTAATAACAAAACTATTCGTGATAACTACCAACTT
This sequence comes from Merodon equestris, assembly GCA_958301585.1. Lineage (NCBI taxonomy): Eukaryota > Metazoa > Arthropoda > Insecta > Diptera > Syrphidae > Merodon > Merodon equestris. The sequence continues at coordinate 52,843,851 of OY284417.1, read as the reverse complement.
CCGTTGATTGAGGTTTGTATAGAGTTCTTAGAAGGCAAAAAGATATTTACTGTTCCAGACTTTAAGAGTGGATTTCAACAAGTCAAAATTTCTTCGCATCGACACAGTACACCTCTTTTTTACACCCAAGGGATAGTACGAATTTTTAAAAATGTTGTTCGACCTAAAGAATTCTCCAAGTGTTTTTCAAAGATTTATCAATTTATAGATGATAATAAGATAATTGTTTATATGGATGATATAATCATTGCAACTAAAGAAATGAATCATATGGATTATATGGAGCTTCTTGGACAGGTTCTCCATTGTATCTCAATGAACGGCCTAGAACTGAAATTAGCTGAGTATCGCTTATTCTATGATAGACTACTTAGGATATAAAGTTACAGAGTTCGGTATCCAACCAAGTCATACACACGCCACATAGATAATTACCGTATTCCTTCCGATGGAAAGAAGTTACACTCTTTCTTAGGACTTTGCTCATACTTCAGACGGTTTGTAGAATCGATTTCGCGAATAGCAAAACCCCTTAATGATTTGTTAAGAAAAGATGTCCCCTTAAGATTCACTTCAGAGTGCGAAAATGCCTTCCGCCAACTTCAGAAGTGTTTAATTTCGCCGCCAGTGCTTGCGATATATAACCTTAAGCTCGGACCGCGACGCAAGCTTGATTGGGTATGGTGCAATTCTACTTCAGAGGCAAGATGAAAAGAAACTACATCCGGCAGCGTACTTCTTTAAGAATACGACTCCTCAAGAGTTAATATACCTTGGCTTTGAGCTTGAAACGATAGTTATCATCTCAGCACACCGACCCTTCAGAGTTTATCTACAAGGGATGCCATTTACTATTGTTACTGATTGTAATTTGCTTACACTGACGTGAAGATGTGAACCCATGAATAGCACGATGGTCCTTGGAGCTTGAAAATTTAAAATATTATTTTAGTTGAAGATGTGGTTGTTCAGGCAACGTTTATCGCTGTAATTATAGTTAAGTCAGTTGATTTTGTAATTTTTACTTTGATTCTACTATTATCAATATTTGGCTTCAGATTTGTAAGGAATATTCGCAAATCTTCCTGTTCTGTGATGTTCATTCTGCTCCTTTTATTTGTAAATAAATTTGTAACGACACTAACATTTTTTTTCAACAAGGTATGGCGAGGGAAACGCTATCTAAAGTTTCCTCACAGTTTCCCACAGCCCAGGATATTTTTCGGGTATTTCTGCCTGCAGCCAAAATGTTTGATAGCCTTTTTTAAATTTCACCTTCAGCTCCTCAATGGTGCTAAGCTCGAGTGGCTCCTCTTGTAATACCACATTCGACACTTCCATTTCATCAAATGGATTTATGACCCATGGTGGTATTTCCATCGTGAGAATATTTTCAAATCTGTTTTTGAAGGGCATTTAAATGCTGAACGTATGTCTGAATATCCACATCAAGACATTCTGCCTGTGATGAGTTTGGAAACTGGGAGAATTCGCGCCGACTAACATTTTGCTTCATAAATTTCAATTTTCCAAGAAAAGCCGAAGTTACACCCTTTGTTTTTATTAAATTATGGCTGTCCCCTTGTAACTGCAAGTTAATGTCATTGAATTTTTTGAACCAATCTGTCAAATACGCGATGTCTGCTTTCATTTTGATCAAAATGATTTCTTTTAAATCTGGATTTTAACTCTCCAGAAACTCTAAGACTGATTCAAAAAGTGAGTAAAATCTTGTTAAGCATGCACCTTTCGACAACCAGCGTACTTCAGTATGTAAGAATAATCGTTGGAAGTCTTCACTATTTTCGTCGCACAATTGTGCAAACAATCGGGTATTCAACGCAGTGCTTCTTATTTTATTAACTGCTTTAATCACAAATTGAAGCGATTGGTACAATCTATCAGTCTAATTTTTCGCTACTAGGTGTTGTCGATGGATGACACAGTGAATTGCAGTTACTTCTGGTATAATTTTTTAAGATGGTTTATAAGCCCACAATATCGCCCGAACATCTGCTGCCACCGAAATGATGTTTGTAAATGGAATCGATTTTTCTTTAAAAAAAAATCACTCAGGGCATTAAATATTGATTCGCCCCTGGTATCCACCTCTAAAGTTTTCGCGAATAGCAGCTCTTCATGGATTTCTTTGTCCACAACAAATCGAACACATGCCAATATTAATGCTTCATAACCAGGTAAAGTTGACTCATCCAGTTGAATAGAAAAATGAGTTGTTTGCAAATAATTACACTAGAAGCCTTCAATATCAGAACTAATTTCATCAATGCGCCGTTTTAAATGTTGTTATTCAAAGTAATTCTTTTCAGTACGTCAAATGGAGGTTTGTGTAGAACAGTTTTTAAAACCTCTTCAACGGCGGGTAAAATTAAATGTTCTCCGATGGTGTGTGGTTTTCCAGATTTCGCTATAAGCAATGAGGTATTGTATTGTGAGACGTTGAAGCGTACATACTGTGCACGGTGGGGTTCTGTTCATATTTTTCCTTCAATGTTTGAAAATATTTTAAATCTCTGCCTATTTTATCAGAATGACTTCTTGCTCAAAATGTCGTTACATAAAAAGCATATCGTTTGCCTTTTTTCTTAGATTCAGCCATGCTTCATATCAGTTACCTACCCGTAAAGAAAAAAAATGTTTGCTTAGTAATCATAAGGCAATTTGAGCAGGATATGGCTTTTTTAACAGAATAGGAATAGGAGCAATAAACCTTTAAGACCCATAAAGAGGTTCTCTCAAAACGGCTGGAACTATTTTAATTTAATATAAAACATTTTTTGATTAACTATTATATATTTTGATACATTTCTGCTAATTCGAGAGCACTATGTACTTTTAAAGAATATTTCGACATCATAACTCCAACGTTACAAGTGGTATCTACATACATGAAGAAACTTACAATTTATAAAATATTTTTAGTCATCTAATATTAGCAACGACGAGGGCTATATCTCTCCTTTAGTGAATCGCCACAGTTGGGCAAAAAGATAATTTAATAATAAAAAGTATAATAATAAAGGTCAATTTTTCTCGGCTTTTCCTTCTTTTAAAGAAGTATCGAATGATCTCCCTGTTTAGTATTTAATTTTTATTAAGTACATACTACACGCAAACATAACAAATATAATATTATTACAATATAAAATAGAAGTATGCATAACAAATGTACAAATAGGCAGGTACTTACTTTTTCCGGCACTGTCAAAAACTGACATTGATTTACTCACACTTTTCTTTTCAAAATTCAGGAAACAAATGAGTTTGTCCTTGGCAGCATTGGTATTTATATTGGTGAAGAATCAGACAAGTTGATGCAAGATTGTAAGCACAGCACAAATCGTATTTCGTCCCTTTGCACGTCTGAACAAAAACAGCGTTGCGGGCGGGATGGCGGCGTTTTACCAGTCTCACACGTTGCTTGATTATACCTGATGTATCGTAATCGCTCGCTTTCAATTTTCGCATACATATCAACGATATATTGATGAAACAGCTGGCGGCATCGGATTATATTATTGTCTTCGTTGGCACGAATCATCAACAGATATCTGCACCTGCAAAGTAAAAATATAATTAAGACAAAAAGAAATTAATAATGCATAAAAATAAAATATTAGGTAATGACATGTATAGATTGTACCTGTTGCTGGATTTCTTTGTTTGATATTTAAATGATATCCATCTTCTCCTTCCCAAAATATCAATGGATATTGCAAAGCGTCGTAAGAGCAATGACTGTCTTCAATCGTATGTATTGTGTTATCTCTGCGTTTGATTCGTATATCTCGACGTTCAAATGCGTGGCCAACCATAACAATTGCAACTTCAGTAATGGTCGGTGCATTATATCGGCCCGCGTGCTGCCCAGATGGTACTTTGTCTGCTTTGATGACGATCGTATACTTGTCGTTTTGCAGTTTGTTTGAAACGGTATTGAACAACTGGACCAACTGGTTGTGATTCTGTAAAAACGGTTCTAAAATACCCACAATTTCTCGCTCCTCCATCTGCTCGATATGGTTGTACTGGCAGCGTGCGTTTATTTGCTGCTCCTCATCACCCATGAAGTAGATTTGCAGAAATTTTGAATCGGTATCAGGCATTGGCAATAAAGAACCAATTTGATGATACACTTGGCCCTGAATCTTAAACGTTGATTGAAAATTGCGACCATCCTCATTCTGAACGATTTTTGTTGCTCCAAATGATGTTATTTGAAAGCACGAATTGAATTTGCGAATTTTACGCAAAAACAATTTAGATCGAGATGTAGCTCCATCCAGTAGTGCTTTCAATGGTTCTGGCGGCGAATTCAATGGTGGCAATACAACTTTTCCAGACGCGCAGCCGATTCACCTTTGTATTTGAGTGCATGACAGTGTTGGCATTGTTTGTTCATAGCACCGATAACAATTTGTGAATGTGACGAATAGTCGATGTCCGACTCATATTAAAACGCAAGGCGAAGAAGTGATGCACGTGTCAATGCGCGACACACTTGCAAACGCTGTTGTTCCCGTGTTCTGAATATGTCGGTGACTCGTTGACGGGCCAGTCTTTGTCTCAATGCATTAACTCGAAGGCGTTCGTTGCGTTGCTCTTGACTTTCATTAGCACGTGTGATCGCAGTTTCTTAAATGTTCATTGTCCGTCAATTGATCTTCTGCCGATCTATTTAACCGACGGTTCTTGACTAATTGTGAATTCCGAGTCCGTCGACCAATATTTCCTCCTAGTCCACGAAGACGTGGCATTGTTTTATGTACGTAGCTTAATATTCACTGAAATATCAAAAGACACCGTACAAAACAAATTAAAATGTCAAAATAACGAAACAAACTTAATATAATACACAGAAATTAAAATGTCAAAAATAAACGAAATCCTATGCACGCTGTCAGTCAAGGAAATATGGATAGCTTCATACACTTATTTCTTCAAATTCCTAAAAAAACGGTATTTTTATAAGCCAGTTGAATACTTTGAGCGAAGTTTCCGGCAAATAAATAATTTCATTTGCGTCTGAGTTTTCCTACTCGCATGATTGAGTTTTTGAAGGAAATTTCGTTAGCCTCATAATAATTTTTATTTATTATGTAATTGAGTGAGAATTGAGCAGTATTTACAAAAAATAATTGTTTGGTTCTGTTTTTTTTTTGGGCGTATTTTGTTCTTAGTTTAATTTTTTTTTTTCTTAAATGGGACGTGGAAAATCTCTTACCCCCGAAGAAATTGCTCAATATTAACGTAAATGCGATACATATATGTAATATCAAAACACAGCGTACAAAAAAATTAAATGCATTGAATGAATACATACACAAAATGAATGAAATAAATGAATGAATGCATTCACAAAAATTCATTCAAATCGATCCAGCCATTTAGTTGCAGTCCAGATAAATACAGACTGTAGCGCCATCTGCCGAGCTGATTTGTGAATATGAACCATCCAGGGCGCCACCCAAACACATACAAAAAAATTAATTCAAATCGGTCCAGCCGTTTAGTTGCAGTATAGATAAATACGGATTGCAGCGCCATCTGTCGGGCTGATTTGTGAATCTAAACTATCCAGGGCGCCACCAAAACGCATACAAAAAAATTCATTCAAATCGGTCCAGCCGTTTAGTTGCAATATAGATAAATACCGACTGCAGCGCCATCTGCCGGGCTGATTTGTGAATCTAAACCATCCAGGGTGCCACCCAAACACATACAAAAAAATTCATTCAAATCGATCCAGCCGTTTTCAAAACTGCAAAACGACAACTATACGATCGTCATCAAAGCAGACAAAGTACCATCTGGGCAGCACGCGGGCCGATATAATGCACCGACCATTAATGAAGTTGCAATTGTTATGGTTGGCCACGCATTTGAACGTTGAGATATACGAATCAAACGCAGAGATAACACAATACATACGATTGAAGACAGTCATCGCTCTTACGACGCTTTGCAATATCCATTGATATTTTGGGAAGGAGAAGATGGATATCATTTAAATATCAAACAAAGAAATCCAGCAACAGGTACAATCTATGCATGTCATTACCTAATATTTTATTTTTATGCATTATTAATTTCTTTTTGTCTTAATTATATTTTTACTTTGCAGGTGCAGATACCAGCAAAAAAGTGAGCGCGATGAACTTCTACGCATATCGGTTGATGATTCGTGCCAACGAAGACAATAATTTTTTTCTTTGAACTTTCTCAATTCTTGCAGATGAGTTTGTATAATATGGATTCCAAACTGTATTACAATACTCAAGAATGGACCTTATGAGTGAGATATAGAAGGATTTTAATGCATATGGATCCGTAAACTCTTTACTGTTCCGCCTAACAAATCCAAGCATAGATGCTTTACTTATGATATAATCTATATGAGGTATAAACGTGAGTTTGGAGTCTAGAATAACCCCCAGATCCTTTTTACGACTTACTCTTTCAATGTGAATACCATCAACATTATAACTGTAATTTATTGGTGTGAAACTTCTAAAGCAAGAGAAGGCCTGACATTTCGAAACATTCAAGAATAGATGATTTAGTTTACACCATTGAGTTAATTTTTCCAGATCTTCCTGAAGAAGAAAACAATCATATTCGGATGAAATTTTCCGATTTATCTTCAGATCATCCGCATAAAGCAAACAGTGCGAGTTTTGAAATATGGATGGGATATCATTTACGAATAAGAGAAAAAGCAACGGGCCCAAATGGCTACCCTGCGGAACACCAGATGGAACGCGAATATGTTTAGATAAATGATGGTCGATTTTAACAATTTGATGTCGACCTATTAGATATGATTCAATCCATTCAAGAAAGTTGGAATGAAATCCTAAGCAGGACAACTTATGCAACAAAATAGAATGATTTACCCGATCAAAGGCTTTTGCAAAGTCTGTAAATATGATATCTGTTTGGGACTTATTGATAAAGTTCATGGTTATGTAATTTGTAATAATGGATAGGTTCGTTGCGGTTGATTTACCTGACATAAATCCATGTTGAAAAACAGATATATGTTCCTTGACAAGGAAGAACAACTTATTGTACACAATTTTTTCAAATAATTTAGGGATGGCAGATATTTTACAAATAGGCCTATAATTTGTTATATCTTGCTTAGAACTAGATTTAAAGACTGGGGAAAGGAATGAAATCTTCCATTCATCCAAAAAATTTCCACTAGCAAGAGACATTAAATAAGTACGTAAGTGGCCTAGCCAACACCTTCCCACAACTTTTCAATAATATAGGTGGGAACCCGTCTGGTCCTTCTTTCTTGCTTGAGTCAATTGCAAGTAAGGCCTCTTCAACCTCGGATATGTTAAGGCAAAGAGAGGTTCATATTCACAAATCAGCTCGGCAGATGGCGCTGCAGTCGGTATTTATCTAGACTGCAACTAAATGGCTGGATCGATTTGAATGAATTTTTGTGTATGCATTCATTCATTTATTTCATTCATTTTGTGTATGTATTCATTCAATGCATTTAATTTTTTTGTACGCTGTGTTTTGATATTACATATATGTATCGCATTTACGTTAATATTGAGCAATTTCTTCGGGGTAAGAGATTTTCCACGTCCCATTTAAGAAAAAAAAATTAAACTAAGAACAAAATACGCCCAAAAAAAAAACAGAACCAAACAATTATTTTTTGTAAATACTGCTCAATTTTCACTCAATTACATAATAAATAAAAATTATTATGAGGCTAACGAAATTTCCTTCAAAAACTCAATCATGCGAGTAGGAAAACAAATGAAATTATTTATTTGCCGGAAACTTCGCTCAAAGTATTCAACTGACTTATAAAAATACCGTTTTTTAAGGAATTTGAAGAAATAAGAGAAAAAACACAATTCCTACGAAAAAAGTGTATGAGGCTATCCATATTTCCTTGACTGACAGCGTGCATAGGATTTCGTTTATTTTCGACATTTTAATTTCTGTGTATTATATTAAGTGTGTTTCGTTATTTTGACATTTTAATTTTTTTTGTACGGTATCTTTTGATATTTCAGTGAATATTAAGCTACGTACATAAAACAATGCCACGTCTTCGTGGACGAGGAGGAAATATTGGTCGACGGACTCGGAATTCACAATTAGTCCAGAACCGTCGGTTAAATAGATCGGCAGAAGATCAATTGACGGACAATGAACATTTAAGAAACCAGGCTGCGATCACACGTGCTAATGAAAGTCAAGAGCAACGCAACGAACGCCTTCGAGTTAATGCATTGAGACAAAGACTGGCCCGTCAACGAGTCACCGACGTATTCAGAACACGGGAACAACAGCGTTTGCAAGTGTATCGCGCATTGACACGTGCATCACTTCTTCGCCTTGCGTTTTAATATGAGTCGGACATCGACCATTCGTCACATTCACAAATTGTTATCGGTGCTATGAACAAACAATGCCAACACTGTCATGCACTCAAATACAAAGGTGAATTGGCCGGTTTATGCTGCGCGTCTGGAAAAGTTGTATTGCCACATTGAATTCGCCGCCAGAACCATTGAAAGTACTACTGGATGGAGCTACATCTCGATCTAAATTGTTTTTGCGTAAAATTCGCAAATTCAATTCGTGCTTTCAAATGACATCATTTGGAGCAACAAAAATCGTTCAGAATGAGGATGGTCGCAATTTTCAATCAACTTTTAAGATTCAGGGCCAAGTGTATCATCAAATTGGTTCTTTATTGCCAATGCCTGATACCGATTCAAAATTTCTGCAAATCTACTTCATGGGTGATGAGGAGCAGCAAATAATCGCACGCTGCCAGTACAACCATATCGAGCAGATGGAGGAGCGAGAAATTGTGGGTATTTTAGAACCGTTTTTACAGAATCACAACCAGTTGGTCCAGTTGTTCAATACCGTTTCAAAAAAACTGCAAAACGACAACTATACGATCGTCATCAAAGCAGACAAAGTACCATCTGGGCAGCACGCGGGCCGATATAATGCACCGACCATTACTGAAGTTGCAATTGTTATGGTTGGCCACGCATTTGAACGTCGAGATATACGAATCAAACGCAGAGATAACACAATACATACATACGATTGAAGACAGTCATCGCTCTTACGACGCTTTGCAATATCCATTGATATTTTGGGAAGGAGAAGATGGATATCATTTAAATATCAAACAAAGAAATCCAGCAACAGATACAATCTATACATGTCATTACCTAATATTTTATTTTTATGCATTATTAATTTCTTTTTGTCTTAATTATATTTTTACTTTGCAGGTGCAGATACCAGCAAAAAAGTGAGCGCGATGAACTTCTACGTATATCGGTTGATGATTCATGCCAACGAAGACAATAATATTCTCCTATGCCGCCAGCTCATATATCAATATATCGTTGATATGTATGCGAAAATTGAAAGCGAGCGAACATCAGGTATAATCAAGCGAAACTTCGAGCTGAGGAATACATTCATTTGCGTGATGCTATTGTTGGTAACGTAGATAGAATAACTAATATCAACGACATCGGTACTTCATATATTCTTCCATCATCATATATTGGTAGCCCACGTCATATGCAAGAATGTATTCAAGACGCCATGACTTTTGTGCGCGCGTACGGACGGCCAGATTTGTTCATTACATTTACGTGTAATCCAAAATGGGATGAAATTAAAATTGCGTTATTGCCAGGTCAAACTGCAATAGATCGGCACGATATCACTGCACGTGTCTTCAGACAAAAGTTAAAATCGCTGATGAACTTGATTATACATTCCTCTGTATTTGGCAAAACACGTTGCTGGCTGTATTCTGTTGAATGGCAAAAACGAGGTTTGCCACACGCGCATATTTTGACTTGGTTGGTCGACAAAATACAGTCTGAAGAAATTGATAAAATTATCTCAGCAGAAATTCCGGATCGGAATATCGATCAAGAATTGTATGAGATTGTTACCGCTAACATGATCCATGGCCCATGCGGTGCTATAAACATGACGGCGCCGTGCATGGACAATGGAAAATGTACGAAAAGTTTTCCCAAAAATTGTATAAATGATACAATCACTAATATCGATGGTTATCCATGGTATCGTCGTAGAGACACTGACCATGGTGGTCAATCACATCAATTACGCACGTTAAACGGTACAACAGTTGATATTGACAATCAATGGGTGGTTCCGTATTCACCATTGTTGTGTAAAATCTACAAAGCACACATAAACATTGAGCTTTGCAGTTCGGTGAAGTCTATAAAATATATATGCAAATATGTCCATAAGGGCAGTAATATGGCTGTATTTGCTGTTCAAAATTTTAACGAAAACGATGAAATAACACGGTACCAAATGGGCCGATACATCTGAAGCAATGAAGCAGTTTGGCGTATTTTGAGTTTTCAGATACACGAAAGAGAGCCTGCTGTTATACATTTGGCCGTGCACCTTGAAAATGGACAGCGTGTTTATTTCACGGAAGAGACTGCTCTACAACGTGCATCAATTGCCGCAAAAACCACATTAACTGAGTTTTTCGAATTATGCAACCGACCTGGTATTTCCTGTCAATTCGCAAAGACATTAATGTGCCACGATATTTCACATGGAACAAACAGTCAAAAAAGTGGGAACCACGAAAGCGAGGTGTTCCGGTTGAAGGATACAACGGCATATTTATGGGAAATACATTAGGCCGATTATACACAGTCCATCCAAAGCAACGCGAATGTTTCTTCTTGCGTTTATTGTTGGTTAATGTTCCTGGACCGACGTCCTTCCAATACTTGCGGACAGTCAATGGCATTTTGTACGACACATATCATGATGCGTGTCGCGAATTACATTTGCTGGAAGATGACAACCATTGGGATATTACACTTGCAGATGCTGCATTGAGTTCTTCTCCTCATCAAATTCGACAATTATTCGCCATATTATTGACGACATGCTTTCCATCTCAAGCTTCTGTTCTCTGGGACAAATATAAAGATTCCATGAGCGACGACATTCTGCATCGCATTCGGATCGCTGATCAAGATCCCAATATCGATTTTTCGCTGGAAATATATAACGAAGCGCTGATAAAGATTGAAGATATTTGCATTCTGATTTCGAATATGCCACTCATTCATTTTGGTATGCCCTCACCTAACCGCCCAGCAACAGACATCATTAACAACGAGATTCAGCGCGAACAACAGTTCAATACGGTCTCTTTAACTACTTATGTTGAAAGTAATGATGATGACTCACTGATGAACAAAAGAATGTATACAATCGAATTAATTTGTCAATTGCAGCAGAACAAGGTGGATTCTTTTTTTTTGGACGCACCAGATGGCACTGGAAAAACGTTTCTCATCTCACTAATACTTGCGCGCATTCGATCACAAAATCATATTGCGTTAGCAATTGCTTCAACAGGTTTTGCAGCCACTTTGCTTGATGGGGGACGGACTGCACATTCAGCACTCAAGTTGCCGTTGAACATTCACACAAATCCAGATGCAGTGTGCAACATAAAAAAGCACTCCGGTATGGCTAAAATTTTGCAAAAATGCAAAATTATTATCTGGGATGAATGCACTATGGCCCACAAACATTCACTTGAAGCTCTCGATAGAACGATGAAAGATCTAAATAATAACACCAGGCCTTTCGGTGGTGCTTTACTGCTGCTGTCCGGTGATTTTAGACAGACATTGCCGGTCTTTCCACGCGCTACATATGCGGATGAAATTAACGCATGTATAAAACAATCATATCTGTGGCGAAATGTCAGTACACTACGTCTTCTTCTTTTCCTTTTTTTTTATTTTTATTTTTTTATCCCGGCGTCGTTATGGTCAGAAGTGTAGGACCATAACCTTCCCACTTAACTGCATTCCTACTGGTCCGCTTGTGGGGTCCGCCGGTTTGACCTCAGAAAGTAGCGGCAGGCTTCCCGGTTTGGGATTACTTCATCGCTGAGGCCAATCAAATGCTGGTGTTTTTGCATTTGTTTGCACCAATTGTTTTTCGGCCTGCCTTTTTTGCGTGTTGAAATTGGAATGTTGATTGATAACGCCTTTTGGACGGGGTTCAAAGGATCTCTCCTTTGAACATGGCAATACCAACTGAGTCGGTCGCGCTCTATCTTTCTTGTGATGGTTTCTTTTACGTGGAGGCTTCCTCGGATCTTTGAACTTCTAATTCTGTCACGCTTTGTTACTCCCGCTGTCATGCGAAGCATCTTCATCTCAGTTGCCGTTAATTTGCTCTCATACTTTTTGTGCATTGTCCAGCATTGTGAACCGTATGTGAGCGCCGGACGTACAACTGAAGTGTAGAGCCTTCCTTTCAGCTTAGGGGGCATTTTTCGATCACAGAAGATGGCGGAGTTTTCCCGCCACTTCATCCACCCTACGCTTACGCGATGTTTGATGTTGTCATCACAAGTTGCTTCTCTATTAATCATAGATCCCAGATATTTAAACTTTTCACACTTGGGAAGCACTCTTCCATTCAAGTAAATGTCTGGAATAGGCTGATGAGGGTCAGAGAACGGGCAGCACAGATACTCTGTCTTCTTTGAACTAATACGATACCCGTGTCCCTCAAAAATGTCCACCCACACATCAAGTGCTCGTTGTAGGGACGCCTGATCATCACTTATAATGGCCCCATCGTCAGCAAAGAATAGCTGGTGCACATTGGGGTCCGTCACTTTTCCTTCAAGCAAGCAATCAAGGACTGCTATAAAAAGCAGTGGGCTGAGGACGCTCCCTTGGTGTACACCGACTTTGATTGCGAACTCTTCGGTGACTCCTGCGGTGCATCTTACTCTTGTCGTTGCTCTCTCGTACATGTCCATAATCACTCGCACGTAGGTTTCTGGAACTCCTTTTTGTCTTAGCGCTACCCATAAAAGATCTCTTGGTTGCCGGTCAAAGGCCTTCTCGAAATCAACCAACACCATATGCAAGTCCACGATGCTTTTCCATCATGATCCTTATACTTTGGATTGCATCTGTTGTTGATTTACCCGAGACAAACCTGCACTGGTGATCAGATAGTCGTATTATTTTCCGCAGTCGGCTATCTAATACCCGTTCAACGATCTTCATGGTGTGCGACATCAGCTTGACAGAACGGTAGTTATCACAATTTCGCGTATCACCCTTTCCTTTGTGCAATGGAAGAAGATAGCTTTCCCTCCATTGATTAGGCCTCTCATAAGTTCGGAGATAAGAACCATGAGCCATCTAGACCCGATGTCTCCCATCTTTTTCCAGAACTCAGAGGGTATCCCGTCCGGCCCAACAGCTTTTCTTTTCTTGGAGTTTTTAACCGCGTACCGAACTTCTTCGACTGTGATGTCGGATATTTCGGCATGATTCGGGGCGGCTCTTGGAAAGTACACTCGGGGAAACTGTTCGTTCAGAAGTTCCTCGCAATACTGTCGCCATCTGTGGAGAATTTTTTCGTCTTCGACAAGGAGTTGGCCTTCAGCATTGTTAATAAACTTTGGGAAACGAATCTCCTGAGCATTTCTTCTTCTCTGGGCGGCTATCTTAAAGATATTTGCTCCTTTGTTCAAATTGTTTTGTCGAAGCTCCTGGGTAGCCTGGTTCCTGTCAGACGCGGAAGACGATATTTCTTCCAACTCTTGATAGAGGCCTTCCATGCTTTTCGCTTTGACTTCGGCGCATTTTTTCTTCGCGATACCTTTGCAACATCTATATACCTTTTCACGGCGAGCTTTTTCCTCTCTATTAGTAGAAGAGCACTTTGACCAAGCTTGGAAAGCCATTTTCTTTTCGTGTATCACTGCTTTGGCTTCGTCTGTCCACCACCAGGTTTCTTTTGCGTGTTGGCAGGGGCCTTTAGATGTTCCGAGCAGTGATTTGGCTTTCTCCAGGCCAGATTGTTGTAGGGAATCCCACATGTCTTGTGCTCTGCACTCCTCATTACCGACCTCATCGATAATGGAAGAGAGGTAGTTTTCGATGATGGTAATAAAAGCTTCGCCTTTTCCTTTATCCAGCTTATACCACTTGATTCTCTCAGACACCTTCGTTTGCTGCTTTGACTTCTTTCTCGCATCCATAAAAAATTCAGTCAGGAGGAGACGGTGTTGAGGGGCGATCGCGTCTCCCAGGATCACTTTGCAATCTTTAGCTCGTGGCTTCATGAAACTGGATACCAAATGATAGTCTATTTGAGTTTCATTTCCGCCGCTGCTATAAGTGATCAGGTGCCGGCTTTGTTTGACGAACATGGTATTTAGCACTATAAGACCGTACGACTTGCACATGTTTAGGATATCTTCACCTGAAGAGTTCCTGGTGCCGTATCCCAGCCCTCCGTGGTAGCCTTCATAGTCTTCGCTTGTCTTCCCGACATGTCCGTTTAAATCTCCCCCAACAAACAAAAGCTCTTCCTTTGGGATGATTTTGACAAGGTTGTGGAAATCTAGCCAGAATGCATCTTTTTCTTTTTGTTCGCATCCTACTTGAGGGGCATATGCGCTTACGATGTTCCACACCTCACCATGCATCACCGATTTGAGAGCCATCAAACGGTCACTGGACTTTGAAATGGTTAAGACGTTGCCAAGTAACTCTGCCGCAAGGATGATGGCGATTCTGTTTTTTCCTTGTTCCAATCCATAGTAAAACATCTTGTAGGCTTTTGTTTTAACGTCCAAGAAGCATGCCCGATTACCGGTGTTTCGCCATTTCGTCTCTTGTACGCACAGGATGTCTACTCGCCTTCTAACCATCATTTCTTCAAGCTCATAGCTGCGCCCACTCATGCTTCCAACGTTCCAACTCGCGACTCTTAAATGTGGCTTACGCCGTTGCATTACTTTGCTATCCCCCGGAAATCCTATAACTCTGACCCGAGCATTGCTGCTCGTCCCAGGATCACGACCATTAGTAGTGCCTAGCGGGGTAGTGCTTTTCCTTTTAGCGTTCTTTTCCATAATGCTACGGTTTGACCGTTTTCTTTCTTCCCTTCCTTTTTGACACGGGCATGCTCCAGATTTTTTATTTTTTTTTGATTGATATTACTCTTACAACACCGGTGATCTCCAGTCGTGTCAACCCACTGATTTGCATGCACACTTGTGGGGCAGTTTAATAGTGGTATATGTGTCCCTAGGCTCACCTTGGTGTTTTCTAAATTGCCTAGATGTGAGTTTTGTTTACCTTTGTTTAGTCGCCTTTTACGACAAGCGATAGGTATCGCTGCAGGGATATTCTTAACCCGTCCCTGCACGAGCAGTCAGTACACTACGTCTAAACACAAATATACGTGTTCAACTGCAAAACGATCCATTGGCACTATCATTCTCCGAGCAATTGCTTAACATTGGAAATGGAACAATACCATTGCATGGAGACACACAATGCATCAAATTGCCAGACAATTTATGCAACATGGTAAATACGAAAGATGCTTTGATTGAAAGCATATTTCCAAACTTACAAGCTAATTATATTAATCGTGGCTTCGTGGCTATTAGCGTGGCTTCGTGAACGAGCTATTTTAGCTGCAAAAAATATGGATGTTGACGCTATTAACTTCAAAATACAACAATCAATGCCCGGCAATGAGATATTGTTCAAATCGATCGACACCGTTACCGATCCTGACGAAGCAGTCAACTATCCTGTTGAATTTTTGAATTCGCTGGATTTACCAGAAATGCCACCATATAACTTGCGATTAAAAATTGGCTCACCTATCATTTTGCTTCGGAATTTAAATGCACCTAAGCTATGCAACGGTACAAGATTATTCATAAAAAAAATCATGGGCAATGTTCTTAAAGCTACAATTTTGAACGGCAAATTTGAACGTGAAGTTGTTCTCCTGCCACGAATCCCAATGAACCCTTCAGACTCACCCATTCCATTCAGACGTCTGCAATTTCCAATCCGTTTGGCATTTGCCATGACTATTAATAAGTCACAAGGTCAAACAATGTCGATTTGTGGGTTGGATCTAGAAAATCCGGTCTTTTCACATGGCCAATTATATGTGGCGTGTTCTCGCATTGAAAAACCGTCAAGTTTATTCATTTATACCCCTCAGGAATTGATTAAAAATATTGTTAGATAAAATTAAACAAACATTATTCATTATAACGAATTGGTTTTAGAATAATTGACGTTATTTCAAAATAAGGAATAATGAAATTATTATATTATTTGTCTTTCATTTCATACTTGGTTTAATATCCTAATCGCTTGAAATATCATGCAGGACAACGTCTGCGGGTTGGCTAGTATTTATATATAATTAATGATTACATGTCGTCTTTAACACAGTGCTTAGTAATAAAAATCAACTAGAAGATGAAGTATTTGATTTTACGGAACAAATACAAAAAGCTGCTTGGAAAAGTACTCCTCAGATAAAAAAGAAAGAAATCGGGTATAATTGTCCTAAACGAATACTTAATTTAATATCCGAGAAGAGAAAATTAAGAAAAAAATGGCACCAAACAAGATATCCGTTGTACAAGTCACAATTAAACAATTAAACAAGCTTACAGAAATGATTCGGTCGCAATTAAGTGAGCTTAAAAATAAAGCAGTTAACCGAAAATTACATCAACTAACAGCCGACAAGTCGACCGATTACTCATTGTGGAAAATAACCAAAAACCTTAAACGTCCTATTCAACACAACCCACCAATTAAATTAAATAATTCATGGGCCAAAAGCAACTTTGAGAAAGCAGAAGCATTCGCCGAGTATCTGATGAATGCATTTCAACCCAATGTAAGACAACATGTAGTAATATGGCCGGAAATTGAGCAACAATCCATGGAAATTCCTCCAGTTACACCTTTGGAAGTAGAAACTATTATTCAAAAAGATCTCAAGAGAAAAAAGTCACCTGGCTATGATCTTATTACTGCTGAGTTATTACAACACCTGCCGCCTAGAGCTAAGATTAAATTAACAATAATCCTAAATGGTTGTTTGCGCCTGAAGCATGTCCCTTGCTATTGGAAAGTTTCAGAGGTTATAATGATTCCCAAGCCAGGTAAAGATTCGCACGAAATGTCATCCTACAGGCCAATCTCCTTACTGCCCGTTTTGTCAAAAATATTCGAAAAGATCCTGCTGACGAGGCTTAAGCCATTTATAAACAGCGAAAATATGATTCCGTCTCATCAATTTGGATTTAGAGACTGACATTCTACTATTGAGCAGGTACATAGAATCACCAACATTATCGAAGAAGCCCTTGAAAATAAAATGATATGTTCTGCAATATTCCTGGACGTCGCCAAGCGTTCGATAAAGTATGGCATGAAGGCCTACTTTATAAGCTCAAAACTCTCTTTCCTAAAGAATATTCAACAATTCTTGAATCTTACCTTACTGATAGATATTTCCGAGTAAAACAAGAAGATGCCTATTCTGCATTGAAAGCGATCAGAGCCGGTGTTCCCCAGGGTAGCATACTAGGCCCAACAATGTATATATTATTCACAAATGACATGCCAACCTTCTCGAATTGCACACTTGCTACGTTTGCTGATGACACTGCCATTCTCTCAGTTGGAAAAAATGAAGTGGAATCAACACAAACCATACAGAATGCTGTAAATATTATATCAGACTGGACCAAAAAATGGGGCTTAAAGCTAAATAGCATGAAATCCATACATGTTAATTTTACTAACAAAAAGATTCAACATATTCCAATCATTGTTAATGGGATACAAATTCCTTATTCCAATACAGCAAAATACTTAGGAATGAACCTGGACGCTAAATTACGATGGAAAGAACATATAAAAAAGAAAAGAGAAGAGCTTAATATGAAGCTGAGAAAACTCGATTGGTTGATTGGCAGAAGATCTATTCTATCAATACATAACAAACTTCTTATATATAAACAAACATTAAGACCTATATGGACATACGGTATTCAACTCTGGGGGTGTGCTGCTAAAAATAACATAGAAATAATTCAGCGCTTCCAAAACAAAGTTTTAAGACGTTTAGTAAATGCTCCATGGTATGTTAGAAACTACGACTTACATCGCGACCTTAAGCTTAAATCTGTAGAAGAAACAATCTGTGAATTTGCAGCAGCCCACCACTCAAGGCTCCAACAACATATTAACCAGGAAGCAGCAAAACTTTGCGATACAACTGGGATTACTCGAAGACTAAAGCGAATTAAACCACACGAGCTAACTGTGAACAATGTTATCTAAAAGATACAACAGAAATGTAAAATAAGTGTGTATTCGTTTAATGTAAATTATAATGTATATAATGTAATGTAATATAAAACAAATGTAAACTACTCGTTAGTGTCAACTAGTTGTAGTATAAGGAAATGTTGTCAAATCTATAACATTTCAATAAAAAAAAAAAAAAAAAAAAAAAAAAAAACATGTCGTCTAATAGACATAACTATGCCAGTAACATACATCACGTACAATTATGTGGAGCTCATTGCGCAAAAAATATGTGCATTTTTACATACTCGTATAATGCAATAAGTGCTACATACAACTTTTGGCATTTAAAAGTTTTGTTATACAAATATGTGCCCAGTTAAAATTGTGAACCTCTTTAAAATCCTGCAGCTATGCATTGTGTTCTTTGGCTTCTTAATGGAGCAAAAAAGTATGAGTTTTGAAGTAGCTAACAATGTCGTATTTGAAGACAACTCAGAATTTGTTATGAAATACATCTGCAGAAAAACCTCGCGCTCGCAAATCAACCCCAGGTAAAAAAAAAATACAGCAGTAGTAGAAAGAGATAAAAACAAAGACTGATTGCGGCCGTTGAAGTGCGTCCGGTAAATATTTAAGACTTACTTACTTACTTATATGGCGCTATAGTCCGCGGTGGACCTGTGCCTCAAACAACAAGCGTTTCCAGCTGGCACGATCTTTCGCCAGCTGTTTCCAGCGGCTGATTCGGCCGTCCCCTACTGCGTCGTCCCTCCGGGTTGGATTCGAAGACTCTTCGGGCCGGAGCCGTGTTGTCCATCCACTCTACATGGCCCAACCATCTTAGATGTTGGATCCGGAGACGTCGTACCAGGTCCATGTCGCTGTACAGCCCGTACAGTTCTTCGTTGTATCTTCTCCTCCATACACCGCTAGTATAAACGAGACCATAGATTAAACGCAGAATTTTCCTCTCGAAACGACCAAGAGTGTCCTCATCCGCTTCAGTTAAAGTCCAAGCCTCCGCGCCGTAAAGGAGGACTGGGATGATTAAGGTTTTGTACAACGTTATCTTGGTCTTTCGAGAGAGGGCTCTACTTCTCAATTGCCTCTTGAGCCCAAAGAAGCAGCGGTTGGCAAGAGTTATTCTGCGTTTTATCTCAGCGCTGGTCACAAGTGAGCCAAGGTAGACGAAGTCCTTGACTACTTCGAAATTATAGCTGCCAAGCATGACGTTCTGGCCCAGACGTCGGTGTTGTGTGTCTTTTTTCGATGACAGCATATATTTGGCCTTACCCTCGTTAACGCTAAGACCCACTTTGGCCGCTTCCGTCTCAATGCTTATGAATGCCTCATTGACGTCTCGCTGCGATCTCCCGATCACGTCAATGTCATCTGCGTACGCAAGCAGTTGGGAGGACTTGAAATAAATCCTACCTCTTGTGTTGACCAGTGACTCTTGTACGAACTTCTCAAGTATGATAGGGGTGGTAGTGGTGCAATGGTAATCATCACCGACTGTTAAGCGGAAGGTCTGTAGTTCAAGTCTGACCATAGCCAAGAAAAATTCCTATACGGAAAAAACCCATGCAACAACACCAGTTGTGAATGAGAGATGATCAAAAAATGCTGACGAAGGCATAACACTCGCAGTATAAGATCACTTCAAAATTCATACTCTGTGTGTGCATTTCCAATATAAGATCTTAATGGCATGGAATAAAGTTACTGTAAAACTACAATCAACGCGACAAATTCAGTCGAATCTCTCGAATCCCAAGACAACCACCCCCGGAGAGTAGTGAACGAACATCTTCGACACAAACCATCTGCACCCCGTCCAGGTTGTGTGACAAACATCAAAAGAGCGTAACTCTTGAACCTGCACGAATTATAAAAAAAAAAAAAAAAAAAAAAAAGAAATTGCATGACAGTGCGTCGCCTTCTCTAAATCCTTTTTTAACACCAAAGGTCTGGGTTAGCTCATTACCGATCTTAACGGAGCAGCGGGAATTCTCCATTGTCGACCTGCGCAATCGGACGAGTTTGGCAGGGATGTTAAAACTAGACATGGCACCGTATAGCTCGTCTCTATTCACACTGTCATACGCGGCTTTAAAATCGATGAAAAGGTGGTGCGTATCGATTTGAAATTCTTGGGTCTTCTCCAAGATCTGCCGCAGTGTGAATATTTGGTCTATTGTGGATTTGCCTGGCCTTAAACCCCACTGATAAGAGCCGATCAGGTTATCCACAAAAGGCTTCAGGCGTTCACACAATACGGCAGAGAAGATCTTGTATGCGACGTTGAGGAGACTTATTCCCCTATAATTGGCGCAATTATAGAGGTCTCCTTTCTTGTGGACCGGGCAAACGATGCTGAGATTCCATTCGTCGGGCATGCTTTCCTTATACAGTCTGCAGAAGTGGTCCTGCCATATTCTCAGCATCGACTGTGATTCTACTACTAGATCGCCGTTTTCATCCCGGCAGGCTCTGGCTTTGTAGCCCTGACATGTTCGTTTTACTTTTGGTAAAACTTTCGAGCTTCATTCCTGTTATGACATCTCTCCATTTCCTCGATTTCACGCTTTTCATGCTCCTTTTTTTTCTTTCTGAAAAGCGCATGTTCTTCCCTTCTTTTCTGCTTGTAGAGCTCGCAAGCGTCTTGCTTTGCTGCATGGGCTCGTTCGCATTGCAGGTCAAACCAGGGGTTTCTAGGCGGTCTCGATTTGAAATCCAGCACATCAGAGGCAGCGTCTCTGATTGCGTTCTGGCAATGCTCCCACTGCTGGTCTGTGGATAGTGTCGTCGTTGTTGGGGTTTGAGAGAGCTTGAGGGAAACGCGATCGGCAAAGATTCTAGCGGTCTCTTGCGATTGTAGCTTTCCGACGTCAAACTTGCGTTGTCCTACTCGACTCCGTAGCTTTCTCGATATCCTCATTCGTACCCTGGCTACAACAAGGTAGTGATCTGAGCCGATGTTGGCTCCTCGAAAAGTTCGCACATCGAGAATGCTGGAGGAGTGTCTGGCGTCGATCGCAATATGATCAATCTGGTTGGTAGTCGATTGATCACGGGACCGCCAGGTTCTGGTTATGCCCTGCTAGAAAATCAATTAGCCTGAGTCCATTATCGGACGTGGTGTTATGTAGGCTATGCTTTCCTATGATTGACTCAAAGATTTCCTCTTTGCCCAGTTTTGCGTTAAAATCTCCTAGTACGATTTTGGTGTCGTAACTGGGGCATTGTGGGTACGTTCGGTCTAGGAGGTCGTAGAAATCATCTTTGAGTCGATCATCTTTTTCTTCCGTTAGCATTTGAGGCTAATGTTGTTGACAGTGCCCTTGTTTTTAGGCGTTCGCTTACATGTCGAAAGCCTAAGTCTACCTCGAATAACAAATCCGCATCCAAATAAGCGTTGCCTATTTTCCTTGTAGCAGTCACCGTAGCATATATCACAATTTCTCATCCGCTTTTTGCCTGGTCCATCCCATCGCACTTCTTGGAGTGCCATTCTTCTTCTTTTCCTTTTTCCGGCGTTGTTATGGCCAGAAGTGTAGGACCATAACCTTCCCAATTAACTGCAATCCTACTGGTCCGCTTGTGGGGTCCGCCGGTTTGACCTCAGAAAGTAGCGGCAGGCTTCCCGGTTTGGGATTACTTCATCGCTGAGGCCAATCAAATGCTGGTGTTTTTGCATTTGTTTGCACCAATTGTTTTTCGGCCTGCTTTTTTTTTTTTTTTGTGACACGGGCATGCTCCAGATTTTTTTGTTTGATCTTACTCTTACAACACCGGTGATCTCCAGTCGTGTCAATCCACTGATTTGCATGTACACTTGTGGGGCAGTTTAATGGAGGTATATGTGTGCCTTGGTGTTTTCTAAATTGCCTAGATGTTCTTGGAGTGCCTAGACTTCTTGGAGTGCCTTTATATCTGCTTTATAGTAGTCGAGGGTTTTTTCCAGTTGTTGGCCTGCACCTGGTCTGTTAAGGGACCTTACATTCCAGGTGCAAACTCGTAGGTTGTCCTTTCGTTTATGGGGGTCGTCAACATGTTATCCGTCCGTATCCGAGGCTTTTGTTGGTTGCTTCGTAACAATTGGCTTTTTCCGTGATAGGGATGTTAGCCCTAAGCACAACCCCCAGGTCAGGTTTCTTTTTCCCCAGGAACGTGGGGTCGGCACATGCCGTTCCTAACCGGGCTGAGCTCCCAATATGTAGGAGTAGCCCGGTTTGGTGTTCATCAAGTAGTCCTACTCACTCGAACTGTGGGCGCCGCCGTTGATTCCATCCTGGTAATTCCTCCGCCGCCGCCATGTTGCAGGAGCCGAGCCTTGATGGTAGCTCAAGGCCTCCCCCCTCTCTCGTTTGCTGCCCTCAACAACCTTACAAAGGGGATTCTAACCCCAATCTATAGTTGAGGTACTAGGCACCCGGAAGCCACCGCGGGGAGGTGGGAGTAGGAGTTGGTAGACAGAGGCTAAGTGTTGACGCTGGTGCCGACATATGTTCGCATGATCTACCCCTTTGGCAAATATTTGAGGCTGGATGGCTGAATTAATGAAATAAAAACAAAGTGGTTGGCTGTTGTGGCGCATTTAAAACCAACTTGGCCAAGTTACGTGAAAAAAATACGTGGCAAGGAGCAGTTGAACTACGAGGGTGGTCCGATAAGTACTTAGCCTCACCGCCAGTATCGCAAGAGCAACTTATTATTGTGTAGTACATTCTTCTAGAAATAGAAACCCTCGCATAGACGGTGAACTGATGGCACTTCAAGCAAATACAACGATTTAAAACTGTCACCAGTGGCCAAGCTGCAACAATAGCCAAGACTCAAATGAGTGCAAAAGACAGGGTCAGTGAAATAGAAATATGCTGCCAGTGATGCGCGGGTAGGTTTCTCCGTGCATCTTTTCGTTATATTCTTGTTCTTTGTTTTGCGATGCTGCTTCACATACGAGGGTGGTCCGATAAGTACTTAGCCTACAAAAGAAAAATAAAAATTTTGAAGAAATGGCGATTTATTTTTCAATATAGTCTCCTTTTAGCTCGATACACTTGACCCAGCGATGCTTTAACTTCTTTAACCCGTCTGAAAAATACGTTTTCTCGAGGTCTGCAAAGTAAGGCCCCTATTGCGAGTGTCGATCAGCGATCGACTCGACAATCGCCGATTGTGTCGATTGATTCTGGGTTTGGTATTGTGTAACTCAATCGATGGAGAAGTAGGCTATTGTGAATAATTACGTCAATATTGTGAATAAAAACATGAATATTGTGAATATTTCGTTTTTGACAGTTGTTTGACTGTCGTTTACTTATTTTATCAAAGAAACTCAATACTCCAAATCATTCCAATAGGACTTTTTTTTCTTAATTTCAACCATTTTTCCCATGAAGATATAGGAGGTCATCCTAGTTTAGTACTTCATAAACTAGATAAACAAATAAATAAATAAATAAACTAAATAAACATCTAAGTTTAGTACTTAGTTAACACCATCGACCAAGGCCAGGGGCTAAGGTCGATACCCCGTACTAACGGGACTTGATGAATCAGCATTTTGTACGGTTCTTTCTACTTTGTGTGTTCCATCATTGCATCAGCCAATACACGCATGCTAACGAAGCATGCACACATTCCCGATCAGGTAACAGCTCTCGAGGAATATGCACCGAACATGATCATGGGAACTGCGGATTTACGACGGGAACACCTGAGTCAGCATGGGGACGAGACTTGAGCGAGGCAATGAGCACAAGCGACGAACTGGGGAGTGGCAGTCTTCTGGCGAGCGCGACGGGATTAAGTCATACTGTAACCTAGAACAAATCTTGCGAATAAATAGTATAACGTAATAGTATAGGTACGTGTTTGAATTATAAGTCGAACAGTTGGGCCAGCCTTCGGGCTGGCGTTCGCGTTTTTTTTTTGGATTCCCCCTTAGGGAATCCTTTAACTGGCGCCCGAGCAGGGACCGGCAAAATAAGGCCATATCCTTTTCGCCTGTGGATCAGCAAACACAGGAACCAGTACGCTCTATCGAGCGAAAGTCATTGTACCCATGAGAACACAATGACCATTCTGAGTTCCTGTTGCTAACCTTTCGCATACCCATGAGAACATGCGGATATCCTAGAAGGCTAAAGGATACGGTAGTGAAGATTGTTCGTACCACGAGTAGGTCGCTTACAAGAATAAACGTTTGCGACCAAAAGGGAAACATACGACACTTCCTTGCCGGCTCCCAAAAAGCAAACCCCGTTACGGTTCAGTTAATTAACCGGTATTTTGTTAAAGATAATCGTCGGGATCATTAGATAACTAATTAACGAAACAAAACGATAATTACCCCCGAAAAATGAATCAACAATTTTTGTAAGTGAAAAAAAAGCCACAACTATAAAAGGAAGAATTAAAATTAAAAATAGTGTTAGAGAAGTGCATTGAAAATAGCAATCGAAGTGCATTGAAAAATCCGAATAAAGATATAGAAAAATATAGTGAAGAAAAAGAATATACATTCCTACCTATACGCATACGTATATAAAAAGAAAAAATCTTACCTGAAAGTTGTCACTTGTGTTAAAAAGGAAAATTAAAAGAGAAGCTGTGCTTGCGTGAATTTTATATATAGGGTCCGCCAAATAATTTTTTTTTTTGAAAATGTTATAAAAAAAACTGCTGAATATTTTCTCAAATTTCTTTTTTTATTTGAAAGTACAATCCTTCCGGTTAATAATGGAAAATAATTTCATTCAAATGGCTGCCTCGGCTGGACATGCAGTAGCCTACACGATCGGTCCAATTTTTAAGCACATTATCGATTGTGTGCAGCTGTATTTCACCAATGGCTTCACGAATATTGTCCTTTAAAGCGTCAATTGTCTCTGGCTTGTCGGCGTAACACTTATCTTTGACGGCACCCCACAAATAATAGTCCAACGGTGTCAAATCGCAGCTCCGAGGTGGCCAAACGACATCAGCTCTGCGGCTGATAATGCGATCTTCAAAAACAGGGCGCAAAACATCGGGTGTAGCTTCGGCTGTGTGGCACGTAGCGCCGTCCTGTTGAAACCAAATGTTGTCAATATCCTCCTCTTCAATTTTTGTGAACAAAAATTCGTTCAACATGGCCCGATAACGATCGCCATTGACTGTAACGGCCACTCCTTGCTCATTTTCGAAGAAAAATGGCCCAATTATGCCTCTGGACCAAAATCCGTACCAAACAGTGGCTCGTTTTGGGTGCACCGGCTTTTCAATGTATGCGTGCGGGTTTTCTGTGCCCCAAATGCGACAATTTTGCTTGTTTACATACCCGCCAAGATCAAAATGAGCTTCATCTGAAAAGATGATTTTTTTGGCAAAATCGGCATCTTCTGTAAGTCGATCGCAGGCCCACTTAGCGAAGCGAAAACTCAATATTTCCCAGCGTTGTTTCAGCGTATACGCAACCATATTCGTTCAGCGGAAGGATAAAACTAATTATCTGTCAAATCAGACATGAGCTAAGTGTTACCATTCACGAAATAAGTACTACTTGAAAAAAAAAGCGTTAGATGGCGGACCCTATATATTTATATGTGATTGTGATTCCTCCCTAAGCGGAATTTTCACTAAATTGAAAATTTAAAAAATTGTGAATTGTGCCTGATCTGGTGTTTGAGAATTCATATGCGATTTAAGAAATTCTTGTGAAATATAAATATATATATTTTTTTTTTTTAATTTTTTCCGCCTGTGCTAAGTGTGGGTAAGTCATTTGTATCCTTTTTCTCTTAAATTAAGTATCTGATACACTGAAAATGGAAGCCGTAACCAAATCCCTCACCGAGCTAACCGGGGCAGTGAATGCCATACTAGCCCAGGTTAAGGGAATTGAAGGTCGCCTCAAGGCTCTCGAGGACAATCAAACCCTCGGAGTCGTGACGACCGATGAACCGGTGGAACTTTGTCCACCTCGAAACGAATTTGATCTTAAAGAGATCAGTCGACTCCCGGATTGCGTAAAGGAGTTGCAAGTCTTTGACGGCAACCCGACTCAATATGTTTCCTGGATTCACGTTGTAGAGGGAATCCTAAAGGATTTCCAAATAGTAAGATCTAAGCCGTTGTATCGAGCTATCCTCCAACATATCCGGCAGAAAATAAGGGGGCCTGCCGATGCCGCACTGATATCTTATAACATCTTCGACAACGATTGGCATGAAATAAAACAATGCCTTTCGCTTCATTATGCCGTCAAAAGGGATATGCGTACCCTGGAGCTCAGTCAATTGTCGCAGAAAGGTTCACGGTTAGATGAGTTCTATGCCGCAGTGAACCACCAACTGTCCTTAATGATCAACAAGATCAAAACGGAATCCTTTACGCAAGAAACAGTGACGGCTCTGGTAGAAACCTACAGAAATCGTGCGTTAGACGTATTCATCCGCGGTCTTAACGGCGAGCTCTCGCGAATGCTAATCGTGCAGAAACCAAGAAACCTGCCAGAAGCGTATTCCGCTTGCTTAGAGATCCAGAATCTCAACTACCGCAGCCACATAACTCATAATCCGGCGGCGTCAAATACAATTACTGCGCCAATCAATCAGTCCTTTAGACCTTTAGGAAGGGCGCCGTTACCCCCTAAAATATTCTCCCATCAACAACTCCCGAATAGGATCGAACAGTCAGCGCGCGACGTTCCTTCTCGCGACAGCGGTGCTCCACCCAGGCCCTCAGGACCAAAACCACCCGAGAGGATGGATGTGGATCGCTCTGTGCAGTCGCGTCATGTGAACTACATGAACCGGCCGCAGGGAAGCAACCCGTTCAAGAGACGGGCAAGGTCGGATAACTATCCGACCAAACAGCAAAGATTATATAACATAGAACTGACTGGCGAAGATTCCTTGCAGGAGTATGAAGAGACAGCGGAGGAGGCCACTGAGGAAGAAGTAAATTTTATGACAGGGGCCCATCCAGCGTACCATATATAGAGTACGTAACAAGGGACGGACGGAGGTTGAAGTTTCTTGTTGACACAGGGGCTAACAAGAATTTCATCAGTCCGTCGGTACAAGGGGAAGCCTCGGCCCTTTCAAAAAGCTTTTTCGTCCATTGTGCTGCTGGTAGACTAGAGATCACGGAATACGTCAATACGTGGGCAACGATACTCTGATTACGTTCTACGTCCTACCAGGTCTTAAATCCTTCGACGGTATCATCGGGGACGATACCTTAAAGGAACTGGAAGCCGTAATAGACCGGAAAAAGAATATACTGAAGTTAATACCATCCATCGAAATACCACTCCGAGAAAAATTGTCGGCCCAGGTTAATATTACACTGGACGAAGACCTGCCACCAAACATTAAGGACGAGCTATATCAGTTAGTCGAAAGATATGGTGTACTTTTTGGACCAATCAACGCAAGGGAGTTGATCGATACAAGTGTTCAAGCGGAAATCAAGACCAATACGGAAGAGCCCATGTACACCAAGAGTTACCCTTACCCAACCTGTCTGCGGGAGGTAGTTGAGCAGGAAATTGCAAAACTTTTAGAAGAAGGGATCATTCGACCATCTAAAAGTCCCTACAATTCTCCCATTTGGGTCGTTCCCAAGAAACCGAAGCCCAATGGTGAAAAGCAGTATAGGATGGTGGTTGACTATAAACGTCTTAATAGTGTAACCATCTCTGATACATACCCGATTCCTGACATAACGGCTACTATCGCCAGCCTCGGCAAGGCGACGCATTTTACCACCTTTGACCTTACCTCGGGATTCCATCAGATCCCAATGAAACCATCAGCCCAAGACAGCCTTTTCAACTATGAATGGTAAATACGAATTTTTACGATTACCCTTCGGACTGAAAAACGCCCCGTCGATCTATCAGCGGATGATTGACGATGTGCTGAAGCCTTACATTGGGAAGTTATGTTATGTCTACATCGATGACATTATTGTCTTCGGTGATAGCCCACAGAACCATCTCAAGAATTTGGACACAGTTCTGGCCAGGTTGCGAGAGGCCAACCTGAAGGTAAATCTGGAAAAAACTCAATTTATGAAAACCCAGGTTGAGTTTCTCGGATACGTGATTGTTGTGTATTTAGATTTGGAGAAGAAAACAATTGGTATTAAGAAAATTAACAAAACCTTTTAATTTTAAATTTCAAAGAAATACAGAGAAGGTACTAAAAAAGAGTAAAGGTAGTAATGGCGGAAATCGTCCTCCTTGTTGCCGCCACGAGGGTCCGAAGAACAAGACCGGAAGATATTACGAGCAATGTCTTTTTTCTTTTTTATTTTTTTTTGCTGTCAAATGTTTCCGCTGTCAAATTGTGGAGTTGACATTCTTACATTCTTAGGGTGTGTTGACATCACATTCCTCCCCACTCTGCTAAGATGCTAATGATATACTAAACGATCCGGCTGCTTCTTCACGCGTTCACTTCTGCGTATTGCAATCTCCGCTGCTTTGTCGTTGTTATTCGAATGCGTTCCCATGACATCATTGTTTGGAGTCACTAGTTTTGATGGTTGACTTGGTTGTTCTTGATCTTGCTGTTCTGGCTGTTGCGGCGCTGACAGTACGCTGGTTTCCACAGGCTGAAATGTTAAATTGTTGTCCGCTGAGAAAGTTTCCATCCTCGGCACCCTATCGTTCTCTCTGCAGCGCTAGTGGTCTGCGTGTCGTCTTCGGCGAACCCCTTCAGATGTTTCTATAATATATGAGTAACGATTAGTTTGTTCTATTACCTTGGCTGGTTCCCAATGTTTGTCCAATTTCGTTTTGCAATATACGCGTTGATTTGGTTTAAATTGTCTATTGTTGTCTTGGCTTTGTTGTATTTGGTTTCTTACGTGCTTGTACTGCAATGTTAACCTGGTGTTTGGTTTTATGTTGTCAAAGATTGTTCTTGAACGTCTTCCAAACATCAATTCCGCTGGAGATTTTCCTGTTGTGCTGTGTGGTGTATGAAGAAAGCACATTGCGAAGCTGATGTTTCTCCTCTTCTGAATCGCTATTGCTGGCTACCATCCTGGATTTAAATGTTCTTACAAATCGTTCCGCCAAGCCATTTGTTCTGGGGTGATATGGAGATGACGTAATATGACGAATCGCTAGTTTTTTACAAAAAAATTGAAAAATATCCGATGTGAATTGCGGTCCATTGTCTGAAACAATCATGCTAGGAAGTCCGAATGTGCAGAAGAGTTCGTCCAAGGTATCACACAAACTGGAAGCCGTCGTTGTTCTCATCGGTTTCACCTCGATCCATTTTGACAAAACATCCACCAAAATGAGCCACATTCTACATGAAGCTTTTCCCAAACATATTCTGGAAGCGACCAAGAATATACTGGAAGTTCCTGGAGGTTCGGCCGCGATTCCTGGCAGTTATGGCACTTTTTGACAAAGTTATCAATGTCCTTGTCGATATTGTACCACCATATATAATACCTAGCTAATGCACGCATGGCCACGATACCTGGATGACCTTTGTGAAGATGATTTAGTGTTTTCTTCCTGAGCTTTTCTGGAATGATCATGCGTCCTTGCCACATCAAAACTCCGTTTTCAACTGACAACTCATCCCTTTTATCAAAATATGGCTTGATATCAGGGCCAATTGATGAAGGTTGCCATCCCTTTTGCGTATTCCATATTATGCGTCGCAGAGTCCCATCGCTTTGTGTTGCTCGCCTGAGGGCTGTTTCCGACAGATGTATGTCCTTGAATTTGTCATTGCGTTGTTCTTCACCGACGAAACAGATACTATCCTCTTCTCTCGACGCTGTCTCCTTGCTATTAGGAAGACGAGATAAACAATCTGCGACTGTGTTTGTTGTCCCTTTCCGATACTCGATTTCGTAATCATATTGTCCAACATATAATGCCCAGCGAGTTAGACGATTGTTCACCAGTTTTGGCAGCTGCCGTGTTCTGCCAAGGAGATGTTTTAGTGGCTTATGGTCTGTAAGTAAGATAAATTTTGTTCCTCGTAAATAGTGGTCAAATTTCTTTACTGCGAAAAATATAGCCATTGCTTCCCGGTCAATAACCGAATATTTCGTTTCCGCATCTGAGAGTTTGCGAGAAGCAAAAGCAATTGGCATCTCATGGCTCTTGTCGCGATGAAAAAGTACTGCTCCGAGACCCTTTTCCGAGGCATCACAAGCTAAGAACAATTGTTTCGTGCTGTCGAAGGAAACTAAGGTATGCATTTGTGATAGCCTTCTTTTTATGTTATCAAACACATTTTGTTCCTGTCGACCCCATTTCCATTGGCTATTTACCCTTGTCGCTGAGTGTAAATCGGCGCAAATACCATGTAAGTTTGGAATAAATCTCTCGTAAAAATTAAGGAGGCCAAGGAACGATCTTAACTCTGTCTTATTTTTTGGCGTGGATGCATTTTTGATTGCCGCGAGTTTGGATTCCGATGGTTTTATACCGGCTTTGCATATTTGATGACCTAGATACTCAATTATGGGTTCGAAAAATGTGCACTTACTGCGTTGAACTGAGAAACCAGCCTTCCTCAGTCTTTCGAAAACAGCTGCAAGATTTCGTAGATGTTCACTATCATTTGTTCCAGTTACTGCGATGTCGTCAAAGTAAACAGCTGTATGCGGAATATCAGCTAAAAGTCGCTCCAGATAGCGTTGAAAAATCGCCGGTGCATTAGCTAGTCCGAACGGTAAGCGATTGTACTGGAAATATCCCAAGTGTGTTGAGATAACCAGATACTTCCTTGAAGAAGGTGCTATCTCAAACTGTAGGTAAGCATCCTTCAAGTCGATCTTCGAGTACTTCTCACCTCCTGCAAGTTGTCGTCGAAGTTGGTCGAACAATGGAACTGGGTGGGTGTCTTTGACAAGCACAGGGTTTATTGTTGTTCTAAAATCTCCGCAAATACGTATTTTTCCATCCTTTTTGGGAACATTGACCGTGGGTGTTGCCCATTCAACTGGTGTGTCATTGGGATCGACTGGTGAAATAATGCCTTTTTCAACGAGTCTTTTGAGTTCCTTTTCTACGTTGTGTTGGATTCCAAATTTGATTGGCCTTGCTGGAATATGAATAGGTTTAGCATTGCTTGTAATGTGTATTTTTACCTGAAAGTTTCTTATTGCTGTGTTGCCTCTTTCAAATAATTCTAGGTTTTTTGACAGCAGGTCCTGAAGCGCGCGATTGGAAATTGAGTTGCCTCCCATGTTGCTATGGTTCTGGTCCTTCGGATTGGAAGCGGCTTGCAGTGAGTAAACCTGATCAGGAAACTCCATACCAAAGGATTCGCACCACGTGAGTCCAAATAACATTGGGTTTGCGCCATCTAGAACAACTACAGGCACTGATTTTGTTGTACCTGCCACCTTCATTGTCACTGTACACTTCCCCCTAGGCTGCAGCTTGTAATTGCCATACGTTTTAAGCATTGGTCCCCTTTCCAATTTTGGAGACCCAATTTTTGTCCAAAATTCAGTGTTGATAATAGAAACAGCTGCTCCTGGATCCCAGTCCATCGTACACTTGTGCCCATTAATCTGCAAATCTATATGTTTACCGTGGCTTTTGTCTTTGACGTGGAAAATTTGTTCGTCATCACTGTCTGACTGTTCCGTTTGATGTGACGCTGTCAAGTAATTAGTACTGAGGGTGTTGTGTTTCAAGTTTTTCTTGCGGTTCCCTTTCGTTTTACTGCTCGTTGATTAAAACTTGAATTGTTGCTAATAATTGCACGGCCTCTTGCAATACAGCACGAACTATAATGACCCCTTCTTCCGCATGCCTCACATGTATGCTCTCTGGCGCGACACAGTTTCCGTGGGTGTTTCTCTTTCCACCCGCAAGATTTGCATTGATGTTCTTTGAGCTCGCGTATTCTATGTTTTTGTGCCACTGATTTGTTTTCTTCTGCCATGTGTTTAACTGGTGTTTCGCTATTACTTGGTAAATCGCAGTCTCTCTCCGCTGCCTCTCTTGATAATGCAACTGCAAAAATTTCTGCGAACGTAATTTCTCTTTCCCCATCCTTGTCTGTCGTTTTTAGGTCTGGCCACTTTTGTTTAAGTTCAATTTCCAGGCGCTTGTGCTGCAAGCCTGTTTCAAATCTATCTCTAAGCTGTCTGTCTAACAGCATGCCGTCATAACCACAATCACGACTTATTTCCTTTAAACGGTTCGCATACGCCTCAAATGTTTGATTTTTGTTCCTAATACAATTCCAAAATGTTGTGAGTGCTTTGAATCTAGTGGTCTTTATTTGGTACAGGCGGATGAATTTTGATTTGATGGCATCATACGTTTGTTTCTCAAATTTCTCTGTGGCATCTGCGAATGCGACTTTGAGCTCTCTGTACTGTTCGGGCTTCAAGGCTGAAAGAAATAATTCTCGTTTTACGTTATAGTACTCAGGATCTTCAACATATTTATTCAACCTATACATTCGGCATCGTGTCTCGAAACAATCCAGAAACGTTTCAGCGGGGTTTGATACGTCATAAGCGTCGCAGCGGAAACTTCTCACAATGCGGTTGATATCGTTCGGCGTATTTTCGGCTGTGCTCTCGTTTTGTGCATTTCCTCGGCTGTCAATTAATAGTTTAATAAGATCTTGCTGACTTTGTAGAAGCTGGGCGAATTGTGCGGCATCCATCGTTGTGACAAATGGCGGATCAGTAAAAAAAAATCCTATTATATCGGTGCAATCTGTCGGGCTTAAGCTCCTAAATTATAAATCCTCGTCGCCAGAATCCTTTAGATTTGGAGAGGAAAACAATTGGTATTAAGAAAATTCACAACACCTTTTAATTTTAAATTTCAAAGAAATACAGAGAAGGTACTAAAAAAGAGTAAAGTTAGTAATGGCGGAAATCGTCCTCCTTGTTGCCGCCACGAAGGTCCGAAGAACAAGACCGGAAGAGATTACGAGCAATGTCTTTTTTCTTTTTTTTTGCTGCCAAATGTTTCCGCTGTCAAATTGTGGAGTTGACATTCTTACATTCTTAGGGTGTGTTGACATCACAGTGATTACTCCCAATGGGATAAAACCCGATTCGAAAAAAGTGGCCGCGATACAAAATATTCTACCACCGGACAATTTAAAGGCATTGAAATCCTTCTTAGGTCTAACCTCCTATTACAGAAGGTTCATCCGTGACTATGCTAAGGTTGCGAAACCACTAACCAACCTAACTCGGGGGGCGAATGCGCAGATTAAGACTAACCAATCCAAACGCGTGCCCATAACCCTTGATGCGGCGGCTATGAAGGCCTTCAACGACCTAAAGGAGTTATTGACGTCCGCTGACGTCCTGACCTACCCTGACTATAATATGCCCTACAACCTAACGATCGATGCTTTGAACTTTGCCATAGGAGCGGTTCTATCTCAAGGTGAAATTGGAAAGGATATGCCCTATATTTCGCGTTCTCTCAATAAGACCGAGGAAAACTACGCGACCAACGAAAAAGAGATGTTGGCAATAGTCTGGGCCCTGGATAACCTACAATCCTATTTAAATGGGGCGAAAAAGATACGAATTTACACGGATCATCAGCCATTAACCTTTTCCTTGGGAAATAGGAACCGTAACTCAAAGTTGAAGCGCTGGAAGGCTAGAATGGAGGAATATAACTACGAGTTGATTTACAAACCGGGTAAATCAAATGTCGTGGCCGATGCCCTCTCCAGGTTAGAGACGCAGGTGAACCACTTACCCCACTCCGCATCTGCTGAGGCGGGACCAAGTGAGAATCAGCAGGACAGTCTTTCTGCAACGGGAAGTGCTAGTGAGCGTAACTCTAGTACAGAAACGGCACACTCTTCAGCCCCAGAAATGTCCGTAAGAGGCTCTTCGACGAAGGTAAGGCAAGTCGACGATGGCACAACTGACTCAGCTTCTGAAACAATGCACAGCGCGGCACAAGATTCCTCCGACCTTATTCCGCATGTGGAGGCTCCTCTTAACGTATTCCACAACCAAATCATCATAAGGGTAGGTAAGGGCTTAGATATCTACGAGGAGCCGCCTCCTGGCTATTCCAGACACTACACAGCGGTCGAAAATCTGGGCAAGTCTGATCTCAGAGAAATCCTAAAGACTAGGCTGCAACCGAATGTCATTAATGGCATTAAAATCCCGGAAACACATATAGCCCTTCTACAAGAAGTCTACGCCGAGAGTTTCGTTGCTTACAAGATCCGCATTACGCAAAGAATTGTCGAGGACGTGAGGAACGAGGATCGGATATGGCAGTTGATCAGTAAGGAGCACAGAAGGGCTCACAGGAATGCTCGGGAAAATAAGGAACAGCTGTTAGAAAAGTACTATTTCCCCAGGATGAATAGCCTGATTACGAAATATTCGAAATCCTGTGAAATCTGCCTAGCTAACAAATACGACAGGCACCCTGTGAACCCCGAGCTACAACCTACACCTGTGCCATCTTATCCGTGTGAGATACTGCACATGGACATAATGGAGATACAGAACCAAAAGTTTATTAGCTGTATCAAACCCCTGTAAATCGGAGTGAAATAAATGGCCAAGTCGAGAGGTTTCACTCGACAATCATAGAAATGTATAGATGCCTGAAGGCCGAGTACAAGGGCTTGCGCTTAAAGGAACTACTGAACATAGCCGTTGACCGATACAATAACACTGTCCATTCGGTCACAAACCGGAAACCGTCCGATATATTCTTTAATCGAAGCTCCAGAATCAACTTCCAAACACCTTAAATTTCCGCATGAAGGTCAATGATGATCTCAGAAAAAGGATACAGACCAAGCAAAAAGCAGGTAACGGTAGATTAAATAAAAAAAGAACTTCACCCAAGGAGTTCAAGCAGGGTGACGTAGTATATACCCGCTACAAACGAATCCAGGGTAAGCATCAGCCCTTGTATCGAAGGGAAGAAGTGGCGAAGAATAATAAGGTAACGGTAGTTACAACTACAGGGCGCAAAGTACACAAGGCGCACGTAAAAAATAACCGGGATAAGGAAGATAATTAACATAAGAGCAAAAACGACATTAAGCACACTAAGCACAAGCACAAGCACCAAGTAGAATTTAAGTTTCGGCACAAAAGCATAGTATATATAAATAGCACGGATCATGGCACAAGGCACGTACCATAGAATACGAGTATAAGCCTTTTAATCTTTGTGGGATCGTAAAGACATAATTTAGTATATCATAGAGAATATGTACAATTAATTAATTAATATCACAAACCATTAAGTCACCTTTAAATTTTATTTCTTCCATGTTTCATAATTTCAATACTAGAACATCCTAATCATGTACTTAGATTAAGTTAAACATTGTATATATATTGTAACTATCTGTAGCCTTATGTCCGCCGCAAGCTGCCTGATCTGCCTGTCAATAGCCGAAGGATTCCAGATATTTCAATACACTGCTCCACTCGTTCCCATCAAGGAAGGCAAAGCATGGATAGTCGACGGAAATCTCAACCTAGTGCATGTTATTAACCTGAATCAATTCGAACAACAGGTAGCAGAAGTCGCCGCTGCAGTCGAGAAACATATAACAGACCAAAGGGACAAACGGCTGATTAACCCCCACCTCACCGCCATTACGGATCGCATCGAATTACTGAGCAAGAAGGTAAAAAGGAAACCGAGGTCTATCAACTGAATTGGCTCAGCCTGGAAATGGGTTGCTGGGAACCCGGACGCTTCAGACTGGGACGAAATCCTCAGAAGTCAAGAGCACATCGTGGAGAACAATAACCACCAATATAAGGTCAACGAACGAGTCTTTGGGGCAATCGGAGAAATTACTAAGAAGCTTAACTGGGTAATCAACGACTCCAACAACGATAGAGCAGTAGCGGATATACAAAGGTTCAGGCGAGACATTCTCGACCAGGTCCTACTAATGAAGGAAGAAGTAAATGAGATAGTGCGAGCGTGTCAAATGGCGAAGACTGGCATTGTGAATACTAACCTCCTGAACCACGACGAGGTCAACCTATTAGTAAATGAACTCGAAACGCTTCCGTATGAGAACGAAGTCGAAGCGATAGAATTCGGGACACCATCCGTTTACACAAATGGCTCCTCGCTCCTGTACGTTTTGTCAATGCCAAAGGTGAAGAGGGAGGACTATAACCTGCTACTCATAAAACCATCGATAATCAACAACAAGCAGGTAAGCACCGAATTCAATAATATACTTATCAATCAGGAGGAAACCTACGGCATAAGTCGAGAATGCCTGTCAATCAGCAACACAACTGTGTGCAGAGAGGAGTCCTTGTCAAAAATTCGAGAGGATCACTGTATAACCAGATTGTTGAAAGGAGGTCACGCGGCTTGCACATATCGAACCAACACCCGTGAAATAGTCGAACTGGTCAGAGGGAACACCATCTTCGCAACAAACTTCAATGGCCGGCTTATCGCGGGAGGCGTTAACCAGTCTCTAGCGGGCACCTTCATTATCCAGTTAAACAACGAAACAGTTATCCTAGGGAACAGGACTTTTGTGAGCTCAAGCTACACTACTCTCCAGATCCTGCCGTCAGTGCTGACGAATGTCACTAGCAAAGGGCATGAAGTGAATCTTCAATTCCTCCACGAGCTGAGCATCGATAACATCAAAAAACTCGGTAACCTGACCACCAGGATGGCGCTCTCGACCCTATGGGATGCCACCGTTTTCATACTACTGATTCCATCCATCATCATAATCTGGCGGAAGCTTAGTGGGAAGTTGAGTCTTCCAGCGCTGAGGCTGCCAGAGGATTCTGCGGCTACAGCCTCAAACTAAAGATCTACGGGACGTAATTAACACCATCGACCAAGGCCAGGGGCAAAGGTCGATACCCCGTACTAACGGGACTTGATGAATCAGCATTTTGTACGGTTCTTTCTACTTTGTGTGTTCCATCATTGCATCAGCCAATACACGCATGCTAACGAAGCATGCACACATTCCCGATCAGGTAACAGCACTCGAGGAATATGCACCGAACATGATCATAGGAACTATGCACCGAACATGATCATGGGAACTGCGGATTTACGACGGGAACACCTGAGTCAGCATGGGGACGAGACTTGAGCGAGGCAATGAGCACAAGCGACGAACTGGGGAGTGGCAGTCTTCTGGCGAGCGCGACGGGATTAAGTCATACTGTAACCTAGAACAAATCTTGCGAATAAATAGTATAACGTAATAGTATAGGTACGTGTTTGAATTATAAGTCGAACAGTTGGGCCAGCCTTCGGGCTGGCGTTCGCGTTTTTTTGGATTCCCCCTCAGGGAATCCTTTAACTTACTTAATCTTTCCTATCTGTGTTTTGATTGTGCTTTCAAACAAACTCCCTTAGCAATATAAGGATTTGCTTCCATGAACGAAACGAGGAGCTCTAATTGTTTTTTTGTTCGTAACCTGCTTTGACCTGTATTAGAATTTCATAAATACTCCATAAATTCATTATTTTCATTAAAATTACTTCATTTCGTACGCAAAAAAAAGATCTTTTTCTCTAACAGAAAGCAACGATCAGTATTTTGCGATCGACAACAAGCGAGTGTCAAATCGACAACGGTCGATCAGAATCGACATCCACAATACCAACATCTGCAATCGACGATCGATGATCGACACTCGCAATAGGGACTTAAGCCTCCGTGGCGGCGATGACCTCCTCATTCGACTGAAATTTCTGCCCGGCGAGTGACTTTTTCAAGTTTTGAAACAAAAAGAAGTCGCACGGGACCAAATCTGGAGAATATGGTGGATGGGGCAGCAGTTCGTAGCCCAATTCGACCTATTTGGCCATGGCGAGGGGGAAGATGTGAGCCGATGCGTTATCATGGTGGAAGAGCACTTTTGTGACCGTTTGCCCTTCTCCATGTAGTCGATGTGGATCACACCTTGTGAATCCCAGAAAACGGTGGCCATCACCTTTCCGGCCGATGGGACAGTCTTCGCAGCACGTCCGCCGGGTGAAGTCCACTGTTTCGACTGTTCCTCGGTCTCTGGTGTGTACCAGTGGATCCATGTTTCGTCGACTGTCACGAAACGACGCAGAAACTCCTTCGGATTGCAGCGTCAAACACTGCTCTGAAGTGGTCTCACGGTTGCGTTTGTTGCCCGAAGTGAGCAAACGCGGCACTCATCGCGCCGACAGCTTTCTCATGCCCAAAATTTCATGCAGGATATCATCAACGCGATCTTTTGAAATGCCTACTGTCTCAGCTAACTCGCGCACCTTCAATCGGCGGTCTGCCAATACGAGATCGTGGATTTTTGTCACGTTATTCTCCGTGGCAGCCGTTTTCGGGGCACCTGGACGTGGCTCATCGAAAACCGACGGCGACCACGTTGAAACTTGTTAAACCAATTTTTGATGCTCGCCATCGAAGGAGAAGAGTCACCGTACACAGCATGCAAACGCTCTTTGATTTCGCTGCGCGATTTCCCTTCCAAAAACAAGAATCGAATCACCGACCGATATTGCTCTTTTTCCATTTTTCTAAAACCCCCGGACACTCCCGCTTCCACACGCGGTCAAAACAAAACTACGAGTCCGATCCGGCTGAAATTTCGACAGTAGCCGTCTACTAGAATGTACTACACGATAGTAAGTTGCTCTTGTGATACTGGCGTGAGGCTAAGTACTTACCGGACCACCCTCGTACATTTCACACTTCTGTGCGGAGAGTTATGAAGTACTATTTTAAAAATGAGTGAAATTAATGATTTTAAGTGGACAAATGAATTGACATGTGAGCTCATAGATAATTATGAGATGCATCCAGCATAGTCTACTAATTCATTTACCTCCGATTACATCTTTATTATAGTATGTATATAAAACCGCTAACAACCATCGACACTGAATAGCGCACATTAAGGAAAGAGAAATGTCAAATTGATGCGCAACACCGCGAAATAAAGATATGCACCATGTAATAACCACTGCAACTCGAAACGTGATTTTAAAAGTAAATCACCACGTTGCACGACAAAAAGATAGGACATGTAATACCTGACAATGATGTCAATCGTAAGTTTATATGTCATAGTCGTCGAAAGACATAGATTTAATTTGTTACGTTTATTTTAATGTTCGTCTAGGCCCAGTAAGATATTTAGATTGTTGAGTAGTTAAGCTAGTTTTAAGCATTTTTGTCTACCGTAAAACAGTTATAAGAATTATGAAATAAAAAGGAATTTAGAAATAAACAATTGTGAAACTTAAATCGTACGAAATCATCGCTCGTGTACATATGAACCGAATGCGAAAAATGTACATGTAGGATAATCTACACAAAATATGGGTCAAATTTTGTATACGCATTTGTAACAATATTATATGCGGTCGCCTAGAGCACATATTTTTATGCGGTTTTTTTTTTTACACAATACACATATCGTGTAATACATAAATTATGCAATTCGCCATATTCGCGCTACGTATTAAATATGCATACGAGTTGCACTTTTCTTTTACGTCACGGGTACACAATTATGTGTTTTTTACACGTTGTCTGATCTTAGCTTTACATTGTTGCATATGTTTCAAGGACATGATCGCAAGAACGAAATAAGAGTTGTTTTCAAAGCGCATTTCTGATTCAGAACTGTCCTTTCTAACGATTCTACTAACCGAATGAATCGAAGATGTGTTTTACACAGCTTACTATATAGTAGAGATATCCGCTATTCTAAAACGGCTTTTAACACTGAACTCTACACCAGGGACTCAACGCAAAGTAATCGAAACCTTCCTCAAACAAACTTAACTTCGTTGTTCAGGGCTGGTATCTTCTAAGGTGATATATAATATGTAATCAGATTTGTGATTGTCATATGTGGCTACAACCAAATGTTGGCTTTGTGCAAGCTGACCACAAAAGAAAAAAAAACAAAAACTTTTTATGAAAGGGAAGTGAGTGCTGCCATTCGACATGAGAGAAGAAAGTTGTCAAATAATTAAAAAACAAAACTAAAAGTAAATTTAATTTTGTTGGTGTGGCCGTGGTGCAATGGTAATCATCACCGACTGTTGAGCGGACTTCGAGTCCGTCCATAGCCAAGAGCAATTCCTATACGGAAAAACTCTGCAACATCAGTTGTGAATGAGCGATGATAAAAAAAAAAAAAATGCTGACGAAGGCATGACACTCGCATTATAAAACCATTTCAAAATTCATACTCTATGTCTGCATTTCTAAGATAACACCTTAATGACATGGAAACAAAAAAGGTTCTATGAACTCCCACCAATGCGACAAATTCAGTCGAATCTCTCATCCTATCTAGGACAACCACCCCCGGAAAGTAGTGAACGAACATCTTCGACACAAATCATCTGCACCCCGTCCAGGTTGTGTGACAAACACCATAAGAGCGTACTCCAGGACCTGCACGAATCCTATAAAAAAATATATATATATATATGTCGGGAATGTTAAGATCCGTATGAAAAAAATGAGTAATGGAAGAGGCGAAAATAAAAAAATAAGATCAAATTGATGGAACTGTAGCAACTGTTTACACATGAAAGTTCAATACGGAATATTTTTTTATGATGTTTTGAGTTTGAGTTGTTTTTTTTTTTGTTTTTTGGAATACTTAAAACACGGACTGCCCTGGCCAGTGTCGACCTCTCAATCTGGTAATTCGGCTTGGACCAAACAGCATAAGCTTCATGGGCAGCCACAGCAACTTTCCATATCAAACCACTTTTGCAAGAAGCTCCTAGCAGCATTCCATAGCCGAAGACGTCCAGGGTATGCGATTCAACGAACACGTTCACTTTTTCATCCGGCAAAACTCACCAATCTCATTTATGAATAAATCAGTAGGTTAAAATTGTGTGTGGGGCCACATACAATGCAGATTATGCTTCAAAGTCGATTTTAGGTTTTTAGAGCTCGTAGTCTCGCGAAAGGCCGTAAGTGAAATTCCCTCAACGTCTTAAATGCACAGTACCTACCGAAACCATGAATCGAAGATTGTAGAGCGTTTTTTTTCCCACCGGTGCAGTGCCCATCTGAAGGCTATTCATCTATGACCAGAGTCTGAATTATTTAGCGCCTCTCAACTTTCGATTCAGTACCTTATATTTGACTTTAGACCTATCATGAGAGGCTTTTAAACAGTACTTACCCACATGACATTAAACGTAATTACATCCAATGTCGGAAGTAAGTATGACTTACGCGGCAAATACATCGAATCTTTTACTATCCTCTAAAGTTATTTTAATAGTGGTGACATTTTTTTTTAATTTACTAATGTTATTGAAAGAAACTGAAAAAATATTGACGTAAAAATAACATCAAATAAAACAAAATTAAAGCTACAAAATTTGCGTCATGCACAACCAGCTCATCGAGTGATCCTGTTGAAAGTAAAAATGCATATGTACTTACTTGTGATGTGAACGTCCGTGTCGTCGTAAAGCTTAAGATATCTTAAGATCAAGAGAAATACACATTCAAAGAAAAATTTTTTTTTTAACTGTGTAGATTTCAAACAACAAATAGGTGTTTGAGTATTATCTTCTTCTTTTCCTTTTTTCCGGCGTCGTTATGGTCAGAAGTGTAGGACCATAACCTTCCCACTTAACTGCATTTCTACTGGTCCGCTTGTGGGGTCCGCCGGTTTGACCTCAGAAAGTAGCGGCAGGCTTCCCGGTTTGGGATTACTTCATCGCTGAGGCCAATCAAATGCTGGTGTTTTTGCATTTGTTTGCACCAATTGTTTTTCGGCCTGCCTTTTTTGGGTGTTGAAATTGGAACGTTGATTGATAAAGCCTTTTGGACGGGGTTCAAAGGATCTCTCCTTTGAACATGGCAATACCAACTGAGTAGGTCGCGCTCTATCTTTCTTGTGATGGTTTCTTTTACGTGGAGGCTTCCTCGGATCTTTGAACTTCTAATTCTGTCACGCTTTGTTACTCCCGCTGTCATGCGAAGCATCTTCATCTCAGCTGCCGTTAATTTGCTCTCATACTTTTTGTGCATTGTCCAGCATTGTGAACCGTATGTGAGCGCCGGACGTACAACTGAAGTGTAGAGCCTTCCTTTCAGCTTAGGGGGCATTTTTCGATCACAGAAGATGGCAGAGTTTTCCCGCCACTTCATCCACCCTACGCTTACGCGATGGTTGATGGCGTCATCACAAGTTGCTTCTTTATTAATCATAGATCCCAGATATTTAAACTTTTCACACTTGGGAAGCACTCTTCCATTCAAGTAAATGTCTGGAATAGGCTGATGAGGGTCAGAGAACGGGCAGCACAGATACTCTGTCTTCTTTGAACTAATACGATACCCGTGTCCCTCAAAAATTTCCACCCACACATCAAGTGCTCGTTGTAGGGACGCCTGATCATCACTTATATTGGCTCCATAAAGAGCAGTGGGCTGAGGACGCTCCCTTGGTGTACACCGACTTTGATTGCGAACTCTTCGGTGACTCCTGCGGTGCATCTTACTCTTGTCGTTGCTCTATTGTACATGTCCATGATCACTCGCACGTAGGTTTCTGGAACTCCTTTTTGTCTTAGCGCTACCCATAAAAGATCTCTTGGTTGCCGGTCAAAGGCCTTCTCGAAATCAACCAACACCATATGCAAGTCCTTTGACGAATCACGATGCTTTTCCATCATGACCCTTATACTTTGGATTGCATCTGTTGTTGATTTAGTCGAGACAAACCCGCACTGGTCATCCGATAGTCGTATTATTTTCCGCAGTCGGCTATCTAATACCCGTTCAACGATCTTCATGGTGTGCGACATCAGCTTGACAGAACGGTAGTTATCACAATTTCGCGTATCACCCTTTCCTTTGTGCAATGGAACAAGATAGCTTTCCCTCCATTGATTAGGCATAGTGTCGCCTCTCATAAGTTTGGAGATAAGAACCATGAGCCATCTAGACCCGATGTCTCCCATCTTTTTCCAGAACTCAGAGGGTATCCCGTCCGGCCCAACAGCTTTTCTTTTCTTGGAGTTTTTAACCGCGTACCGAACTTCTTCCACTGTGATGTCGGATATTTCGGCATGATTCGGGGCGGCTCTTGGAAAGTACACTCGGGGAAACTGTTCGTTCAGAAGTTCCTCGCAATACTGTCGCCATCTGTGGAGAATTTTTTCGTCTTCCACAAGGAGTTGGCCTTCAGCATTGTTAATAAACTTTGGGAAACGAATCTCCTGAGCATTTCTTCTTCTCTGGGCGGCTATCTTAAAGATATTTGCTCCTTTGTTCAAATTGCTTTGTCGAAGCTCCTGGGTAGCCTGGTTCCTGTCAGACGCGGAAGACGATATTTCTTCCAACTCCTGACAGAGGCCTCCCATGCTTTTCGCTTTGAATTCGGCGCACTTTTTCTTCGCGATACCTTTGCAATATCTATATACCTTTTCACGGCGAGCTTTTTCCTCTCTATTAGTAGAAGAGCTTGGAAAGCCATTTTCTTTTCGTGTATCACTGCTTTGGCTTCGTCTGTCCACCACCAGGTTTCTTTTGCGTGTTGGCAGGGGCCTTTAGATGTTCCGAGCAGTGATTTGGCTTTCTCCAGGCCAGATTGTTGTAGGGAATCCCACATGTCTTGTGCTCTGCACTCCTCATTACCGACCTCATCGATAATGGAAAAGAGGTATTTTTCATGCTGGTAATAAAAGCTTCGCCTTTTCTTTTATCCAGCTTATACCACTTGATTCTCTCAGACACCTTGGTTTGCTGCTTTGACTTCTTACTCGCCTCCATAAAAAATTCAGTCAGGAGGAGACGGTGTTGAGGGGCGATCGCGTCTCCCAGGATCACTTTGCAATCTTTAGCTCGTGGCTTCATGAAACTGGATACCAAATGATAGTCTATTTGAGTTTCATTTCCGCCGCTGCTATAAGTGATCAGGTGCCGGCTTTGTTTGACGAACATGGTATTTAGCACTATAAGACCGTACGACTTGCACATGTTTAGGATATCTTCACCTGAAGAGTTCCTGGTGCCGTATCCCAGCCCTCCGTGGTAGTCAGGTAGTGGGTTGACACGACTGGAGATCACCGGTGTGAGTATTATACTGGTAACATTTAGCAGGTATTTCGACTACTAATAAAAGGCTGTTAATTTACTTTCCTCATTACCTGTACATATCCCTCAAAAAGAGTTGGTTCACTTCTTCCCCATTCGAGTATTAGATGTGATTTCGAGATAGAACATAATTTCTAAATCACTTATTCAAGTCGAATTTCTAAATTTACAGATCAAATTATACTTGGTAACTAAATAAAATAATTGTCAAATCAAACAATATTATTAATTTATGGCTACCTTATTTTACACTGTTAAAGTGTTGTTTAATGAAATAATTAGACAAAAATTTATGTATCGGAATTATGATTTCTTAAAAAAAAAATAAAAACAATTTGACATAAACATGTATCTTAGTATCTTATTTAAGAATAGCGCATATTTCCATAATTGACAGCACCTGGACGTCGCATACGACGTGCTCTTTGTGCTCGTTGATTTTGAAAGCCCCGGGATGGACTGCCTGGATCTTGATTTCGTATGGTGGGTGATGCGTTACGAGGACTGCCCGACTGATCTAAATTGATATAGAAAATAATAAATGTCAAAA
This sequence comes from Merodon equestris, assembly GCA_958301585.1. Taxonomy (NCBI): domain Eukaryota; kingdom Metazoa; phylum Arthropoda; class Insecta; order Diptera; family Syrphidae; genus Merodon; species Merodon equestris. The sequence goes on along the minus strand of OY284417.1, from coordinate 52,798,960 downwards.
ACGATACAAGAGAACAAGAATTTTTTAATTATATGTATGTATATAATAAAAAAAAATATTGATTTTTCTTTAAACCATAATATGATATTCTCAATGAGAAGTTTTTCGAAATGTCTAACATGTTGAAAAGGATCAAGTTACTGGCTTATGCCACTCTAATTACTTAGTCCTTTATACTTTGATATTAATCTGAATTAGGTATAAATAAACATCTAAATTCCTTTTTTTATATATTTTCTTATTAATATTGTGGCAACACTCACAGTAAAATAAAAACGATAAAGAATACGACCGGGCTGACGGTCCAAAGAGATAGTTCCAGTTCAGTTGTTGAGAAACAGTAGAATAGTCCATACGTATACGTGTATGGATGTTAGAAAAAAAAAGTATATTCCAACAATTAACTGAATTTGTTTAATCTACTTGCTAAAATCAGAATTGGGATATACCTATACATTCAGAAAAAGAGTGCGAAAAAAAGAAAAAAAAAAAAAAAAAAAAAGAAAGAATTAAAAAAATTTACGGCTGCGCAATTAAAGTAGTGGTTAAACACATTGACCGCTAGCAATAAGAGTGAATTGATGTTGTGTTTGATTGAAATTCGCGTTAGTCAGAGTGGGGATTACGCTTCTCATATAGGAAAACACGAGTCCGAAAATATGGGTTCTGGTGAAGACGACGAGGGCGATTAAGTGTACGAAGACAGCATCGCAAACAGTTCTACAGAGGGAATGAAACCGAAATAATGAGGGACAACCCAGACGAAGAGCGTAATAACAGCAGTGACAACCTAGACAGAAGGGGTGATAATCTGGACGAGGGAAAAAGGCAAAAGGAGAGAGCTAAACACATAGTGAGAAATAACAAAGAGAGTAACAATGACGAGAGTTTGTTGTTGTGCATGGTTCGCGGGCTATGTATATATCGTAATGGATACAAATTTGGAACTAAAACTTCTGGAATGTGTTGTGCTTCTGTGAAAGTTCGATCACCAGAATTTCAATATCCACCGGAATCATTACCATCATTACTTTCTAGCACAACACCCGAATCAGAACATTTTTTGGGTATCATTGAAATGTACAATTCATGCTTCCAAATGACATCTTTTGGAGCAATGAATATAATCTACTTAAATAAAAAATAAATCGCAAAATGTGTTGCTAACCGCAAAACTCAAGAACCGTTTTTTTTTTATATTTTATTTAAGGCACAAAGGTTTTTATGGAGACAAAACATACAAATCACAGACTAAATTAAAACCCAGCTGTTAAATATTTGGGGTCAATCAAAACAAAATACAAGCGTGTTAGGATTATGTTTGGTATTCATTCAAGTTGATAAGTTTGTATGGATATTAACCTATGCCCGCCCAAAATTAAGGTTTTGCAAAATTGATAATCGTTGGATTGTTCCCTATTCACCAATTCTATCAAAGACTTTTGAGGCGCATATCAATGGTGAATGTTGATATTTCGTCAAATCTATAAAATACATTTGTAAATATGTAACAAAAGAAAGTGATATGGCTTGTGATTGGTGTTGGTGCTGAGAATTCCATTAATGAAGTTATTGGGTAACCAAATGGGCCGCTATGTTAGCAGTAAATGAAGCAATTTGGTGCATTTTTTCCTATTCCTGAAAGATATCTAACTTTAGTTCACTTAGCAGTCCACAACCACCATCTACGACCTTGACCAGTTTTCTTGATGTGTCAGAATGATGATTTTGTCCGAACACTGCTAAACTCATAAATGCCAAATATTATATTTGACATCAATCCCCAACAAAAATTTCAACGACGGAAACAAGGAAACCCAGTTCCAGGTTACCCCAAAGTATATTCCACTCAATTGATCGCATTTATTTATTTATTGTGTTGAGCTGTGAAACGGTTAATAGTGCAAACGTCAGTGGAATTGTTGGCTGTGAAAATTTTTTAATTATTTGCGATTATTTTGAGAATAAATTTAAAAACAAACTTTTTTCTGAGTGCTAAGCGAGGTGTCTATACACCTATGGTGAAATATTGGACAAATGATAGAGTGTTCCAAGTGCAAGAGCCCTATTAGGGGAGAGACAGGAATCTCATGTGCCGGAGTCTGCAAGAAGGTCTCCCATTCAACTACAAAATGTTCGGGATTAGATCAGTATACCGCTGCTGTGCCGGATTCGGTAAGATTCATGTGTGATGACTGCATTACATACATTCAAAATGTGGATTTGGTGGTCAAAGAAATGGCAGAAAATGTAGACCGTAATTCCAGTTACCTAAAGCAGTACAAAGAAGAATTTGAAGAGTCGTTAAAGAAAAATGAGACAGAATTGAAAGAATTACTAGCGGCAATCGAAAAACGTTACGCAGAGAGAATAAAAGAAATGAGAATAGCTCAAGAAGTATGCGAGAAGTCACTTGAAGAAGTCATGAAAATAAATGCTGTCACTGAAAACATTAAACAGAATGAAAAAATATGCGCGGAAATAAAGAAAAACAATGTTGGAGTTTGTAACGAAGTTAAACATTTTGTTGACAAAATGCAAGCAAAATGCGGTAAACAAGTGTCATATGCTGAAACTGTCAAAAGATCAACAGGGACATGTCAAGAAAAAAGGTTTGTATCTGAGCTAAAAAAAAGAGTTGCCATTGATTGTTAAGCCAAAAGTGAAGCAGAATAGTGTGAAAACAAGGGAAGTACTAAACAAGAAAATTGATCCAACAAATTTAAAGATAGCCAACATCGAGGGTAGCAGAAATGGTAGCGTTATAATTGCTAGTGAAAATAGCGAAGATAGACAAAAAATACAAAAAGTGATGCAAGATCAACTCGGGGAGGAATATGAAATCAAAATACCAAAGAAAATTAAAGCAAAGATAATAATACCATTTATGAAATTTAAAAATAATGAGCAGGAAATTATCGATAGACTAAAAAAACAAAACTGTATTATGGAGAGTAGTGAATTAAAACTTTTAAAATACAATGAAAATATTAAAAACAGTAAAAAAAAACTATAGCGCTATTCTAGAAATTGATGATGATACATTTACAAAAGTACTGGAAATAGGAAGAGTAAATGAAGGATGGGAGAGGTGTAAAGTTTTTGATGGTGATGACGTAATTATATGTTTTAAATGCAGAGGGTTTAACCATAAAGCAGCAAACTGTAAGAAAGATGAAATATGTCTGAAGTGTCATGGAAAACACGAGACAAAAAGTTGCGAGAAAGAAGATACACCAAGGTGCATAAATTGCAGTAGAATCAATGAAAAATTGAAACTAGGAGTTGATGAAAATCACAGTACGATGAGTAAACAATGTCCCTCATATTTGAAGAGACTTGAAGAAAAGAAGAAAAAGATGGGATATTAGCAACCAAAGCCCAAAATAAGAGCATTATATTTCAACATTCAAATTATTATTAATAATTTCGATGAACTTGAAACAATAATAAGCAATAATAACTATGATTTCATAATTTTATCGGAAACGCATTTAACAGAGAATATTGAACAAAGTGAAATACAACTGGAAGGTTTCAAGTGCATATCATGCCTCTCAAACTCACCGAGAACTGGTGGTACGACACTGTACATAAAAAATCAATGGAGTATTACCAATACGTGGCAGACAGCAGTCGATTACCAAAGATGGTTACTGGAATGTAAAGTCAGCTACAAAAACATTAACTTGACTATAGCAGCTGTGTACAGGTCTCCAAGTAGTTCTGAAAGAGATTTCTGTACGTTTTTCGAAGAATATATTGAAGTCACGGAAAGTTCAAACAATATTATAATAGCTGGTGACTTCAATATAGATTGGTCGAAAAATGAGGTCTACAAAAAGGACCTGGAAAGAGTTATTAATGACAATTTTCTTTCACAAAAAATTAGCGACTATACAAGGACAACGGCAACATCTAGGACAATAATAGACTACATTGTTACAAATATATATGACCTATGTACAGAAATTAGAAGTGAATGGAACGTATCTGACCACGAATGCATTGAAATCAAAGTACATAACAATAATTTAATCAAAGACATAAAGAAAATAGAAACTTTTAGGTATAATAAACAAAGATACAGAAATGATATGAGAGAAATGGATGTTAGGTACGATAATACACACAATTTAAACTACAATGCTAAAAAAATTGGCAACATCTTTGTGCAGCTTAACCAAAAATATACGATAAAAAAGATCAAAAATAAAAAACGTGATGCAAATAGTTGGTTCAGCAATAGCCTCAGAACACTGAAAAACGAAAAGATCCAGAAGTACATGCAAGCGAAGATGACAAACGATACTAACATTTGGCGAGAATATAAAATTATTCGAAACCAATACAAAGCTAAACTTAAAGAAGCAAAAAATAATTACATTAACCAAAAGATCAGTAATGCAAATGATCAAAAGGCTATGTTGAACGAAATTACAGTGCTAGTTTTGAACCAACAAAAGCAGGAAATTAATACAGTTGAGTTTTATGGCGACACCTATAACTGCAGCAAGGATATCGCACAAAAATTTAATAAGTATTTTATCACCAGCATTAACGAAATAAGAGATTCTATCCCACATATCCAAACCGAGAACATAATTCCGAGTGCCGAATGTAGATTTAAAATGAAGAAATTAACTGAACAGGAGTTAAAAATAATTATTAGTAAAATGAAAAACAAACGAGATGTTAACAAAGTTAGTCCAAAAATTCTTTTAGACAACTAGTCAACAGTAGGTCATTGTATAACAAAAATAATAAACACCTCAATAGAAACCGGTGAATTTCCGCAAGTATGGAAATGCTCGGTGATCACCCCTGTAGAGAAAGTGAATGGCTCAATTAAGTGTGAAGATTACCGACCAATAAATACAATACAAACCCTCGATAAAGTTATGGAGATAGTTGTAAAACAGCAACTAGTGAAATTCCTTGAAGAAAACAACATAATATCTGACTGTCAATCTGGCTTTAGGAAAGGCTATTCATGTGAGACAGCAATAAATCACATTGTCGACAAGTGGAAAGCAAACGGATCCAGTAACAAGATAACCGCTCTTTTCTTGGACTTCAAAAGAGCATTCGAAACAATTGACAGAAGCATACTTTTCAAAAAAAAATGTTTGAGTATGGAATCAGGGGTATCGAATTGCGATGGTTCCAATCATTCGAGGAAACCAATCCAGAGGTTTCAGAAAACCAAAGTGAATGGTGAAGTCTCAATTGAGCATGAAATAAGGCACGGAGTCCCACAAGGATCAATACTGGGAGCACTATTATTTGTCATATACATAAACGATATGCCAAAAATAGTGAAGAAATGCAAGATTGCTCTATATGCTGATGACACGCTAATTTATGCTGAGGGCAAGAATGGAATAGAATGTAGAGAAAAATTATCGGAGGATATTGAACGACTGACTAAGTGGTTACAGATGAACAAACTTAAACTAAATGAACAAAAAACCAAATATATGGACATTTATAAAGAAAACAATTTCGCAATAAAAATAAATAACTGTGCAATTGAAAAAGTTGACGAGATAAAATATCTAGGCGTTATAATTGACAAGAAACTTAATCTCAATCCCCACATCGATTACATATGTAAAAAAATCGGTTTTTTCAAACGTATCAGAAAGAGTTTGAGCACGCTAACAGCAATAAATGTCTACAACACGATTGTTAAGCCGCATTTTGAATATTGTTCTACGCTTTTATACTCGTGCTGCAATGCTGGTCACATAGCTAGATTGCAAAAGCTGCATTCTCAGATGCAATAGATACACCGCAGCAGGATGGATGTTAGCTAGCCTAAAGTGGCTGAACATAAAACAACGATGGGAGTTTAACACACTAAAGATAGTGTTCAAAATAAAGCATGGACTTGCACCAGCATATTTGAGGGAAGGAACGATAAGTGTTGGTGAATCACAACCATATGCACTAAGAAATACAGATGACTTTAGAATACCATTTAGAGGCACAGCAGCTGCACAAAATACTATACTGTATAAAGGTCTTGAACTATATAATTCACTACCTTTCCACATAAAGTCTGAATCTAATTTTAACGTATTTAGAAATAAATGTGTAAAATTAATCAACATGAATGCTATGTAAACTAATTAAATTAATTTGTACGTTAAATTCTGTTGAACTCGATGTATTGTAATGGTAATAACTATGTCCAAATAAACTTATCTATCATCTATACCTAATGATATAAATTTTCAAAGATTTAAAAGAAAATGCATTGAATTTGTAAAACATAATGTTTAAAAATTGTAAATGAAATAGATTGAGTTAGTTTTTCGGCTAACTTACTAAGTTATTATAAATTTAATACTAAGTTTTTTGTAAGGTACTTTAAGTACTAATATAATGGATATTGTAGTCTTCTTTCAGCAAGATAGGGAATAGCTACAGAGCCGAATGAATGGATATTGTATATCCAGGAATCGGTGCCTTCCGGCTCTTGCCGAAAAGAACGCAATTCTTCTTCTTCTTCTTCTTTTATTCAGTCCATCCAAGCAATGATGAGTGTTTATATTTCCGATAACTGTTGGTCAATGTTCGAGGCCCAACATCATTCCAACATTTACGAATTGTTAATGGTGAAGCCTGTCAGCGTTTATAACTGTTAAAAAATGATTCACATTGGGATCAAACTTTAAATGATACTTTAATTTCTTCAAATTTGCTTCAGTTGATGCATAGATCAGATAGAAAGATGATATGTGTGAGGATATCTTGTATCAAATGCGCAATATCTACATTTACAATTCACAGAAGAATATCGAGTTGGGGGAATTAACTTTTTGGACGCTCCGGGCGGTACGGGAAAGACTTTCTTGATTTTAACAACATTTCGCTTGCACAATGAAATTGCACTCACATTTGGTTCATCTGGTATTCAGCCCATTACCATTGAATATTCAAAACAACGAAACTCTAACCTGCAACATTTCTAAAAGCTCAGCAATGTAAGTTGATAGTATGGGATGAATGCACGATGGCATATAAAAAGTCTTTGGAAGTATTAGACAGAACTATGAAAGATCTGCGAAACAATCAAAATGATTTGATGGATCGATGATTTTATTAGCAGGAGATTTTCGTCAAATATTACCAGTGATTCCATGGTCAAAGCTAGCGGGCCTCCATTTTGTGGAAATACGATAAGATACTAAATTTAAGCAAGAATTGCAAAATGAAGAAATATTTTCTAAACAACTCATTGACATTGATAATGGCAAAATCTCTGTAGATGTTTTAACTGGCTGCATTACATTTCCTGTCAATTTTTGCCAGTTTACTGAAACAAAAACCGAATTCATACAAAACGTCTCTCAAAATTACAGAGATCATTTTTGGTTGAGCGAACGTGTTGTAACATGGATGTAAATGAAATAAACTTAAAAATTCAAAATTAAATTGCCGGTATATTAAAGAAATACAAATCAGTTGATTGCCCAACTAATCAAGATGATGTCGACAAATATCCACCAGAATTGCTTAACTCATTGAATTTGCCAGAATTGCCACCCTATAATCTTTAATTGAAAGTCGGATCGGTTGTCATAATGTTACGAAATGCTAACCAACCGCGTCTTTGTAACGGCACACGGCTAGCAGTGAAAAATTTACTTCACAATGTGATCGAGACAACCATTCTTAAAGGAATATATAAGGGAGAAGATGTGTTGATACCCCGCATCCCAATGGTACCAACTAACGTAGCATTATTTGTACGACTGTAATTGCCAGTGCGGCTTGCTTTTGCTATGACCATAAATAAATCCCAGTGTCAGTCGTTGAGTGTCTTTATTTATTTACGTGCCAGGAAATCAAACAAAATATATCGTGTGCCATAAACCATTGCAATGAAAATATCATGACATTATTTATAAAGTCTTGCAGTGTATGAAATAGATAACTAATTTTTGTAATTAATCATTGTTTATTATTGAGAAATAAATAAAATGATCACCCGAAAATGCGTTTTACTTATTTAATTTTTTCTATTGGACTTCAATAGGCCAATAACTTTTGACAGAATGAAGTCTGTCCCGGCAGCTAGAAAGTGAATAAAAAATAAGCTTGGATCTGGCTCTTCATGAGCTCTAACGCCATCTAAGGTGTCTGCCTGGCAGTACAATGGACTAGTATTTGTGTTTGAGTGCTCCAACAGATAGCAAAGGCCTCCGAAAAAAAAATATCACGAACTATTTGAAATGCATTACGTTTTCTCCGAAATACCGAAAACATGAAACAATTCTACACAATATTTCGAAAGGGAATAAACCGTTCAAGACGCTGCATGACGGACTAGTTTTATTTAAGAATGCAAAATAGTATATTTTTGGTTGAAATTGTTAAGTTATATGCGGTTCGAACCACTAAAACTAGAGAAGTGATAAACAGTCTGAGGTCTGAGGGCGTACAGCCGCCTAAGGAGTTTTGTATCCGATCGAAAAGATTTTAGAATATTTTATGAAGAGAATAATGATAGCAAAGCTGACTAATGGAGGAGCTAGTTTCTCTTTGGATAAGATTATACCAGCAGACATAGAATTTGCATTATATAATACTCTAAATCGAAGTATGGGTATCACAGCAAGTGAGTTATTTTTCGGGGTTAGACAGAAAGGGAGAATGATAGATTTTGTTAGGGAGAAATAAGAGAAAACGAAAGAGAAAAGTAATGGGATTTAACATCCTTAAGAAATCTAACCTTAGCAAGGATAGAGAAAGTTCAGAGATACAATAAACAGCGAAAGGATAGAAATGGAATTCAAAAACATTATGAAGTAGGTGATTATGTCGTGATTAAGAATTTCTTGTGTGAGCAGGGAATATGCAAAAAAAAAAAAAAAAATGCTCCGACGTTCAAAGGTCCCTACAGAATAGTCAAGTACACCCAAATGACAGATACTTACTAGAAGATGTTGAGGGTCATTAGATAAGTTGAGTTAGGTATAGAGGAGTATGTATGAGTATGGGAGTTAGCTAATATTAAACCTTGGATGAATAGCAGTGACAAAATTACGGATGGCCGAATGGTGGCAACACTCACAGTAAAATAAAAACGACAAGGAATAAGAGCGGGCGGTGCAAAGAAATAGTTCCAGTTCAGTTGTTGAGAGATTACAGAATAGTGCAGACGTATACGTGTATCGATGTTAGAAAAATTAATATATTCCAATAATTAATTGATTTTATTTGATCTACATGCTAAAATATTAAATTAATTTATTTATTTTCGTATCATAATTTACATTTGGTGAGCCACCGCGCAATTTACATGCAGAGATATGATATTTTGATATCTTTCAACTGAACAACTACAATTATTTATGATAACAAATACTTGACAATGATAATAACGTTTGAAGGAAAACTACGACAAAAACCTAAAATAACAAGTTTTTCAACTATTAAATAGAGTTTTTGCTTTGATTTTATTACAGTTATTAATAAAACAAACTATGTATGATTAAAACGCTTTTTCTCAGTAGTATGATTTATCATATCTGTGCAAGTTGTGCTCATTACTTGTAAAAAGTAAATATTATACTATATAAAATAAAAGTATCTATCTATTTATTTACCCATAATGTGAAAAATATAATCAAATTGATTCGATTTGTACCAAATCGCAAGTTGCTCTGAGTTTTTGTATTTAATAGTCCTAGATGCATTAAAAATATTCAAAGACAGAATGTGCTTGCTTTCGACTTAGTCCAATTGAAAATTTAATTTGATATTTTATTTTATTACGATAAAAATTTCAGAGATAGTGAGTAAACAGTAAAGAGAAATGCCGAATCCGTAACAATGGCTGGAAAGGAAATGAAATTTGAAGTAATATACTAAGATGAGCAGGGTGCGTAGAATTATTGGGCAGTGCGCAAACAGTCAAAAGAATGATTGCTGGAAAAGTCGAGGGCAAAATGACTCCGGATGCCGATAGTAAAAAGTAATAAAAATAATGATAAAAATGATAATGATAATAATAATAATAATAACAACAATGAGAATGATAATAATAATAATAATAACAACAATGAGAATGATAATAATAATAATAATAATAATTATACAGTCAAAATCGGTTATAACGTCCTTTAAGGGACTGACGAATTTGGTCGTTATAAGCGATATCTCGCTGTACCCGATATTAAAAACCGTATATAAATTAATCTGTTTTGATGTAGATGTCTTTTTTTTAATTCTTAACCTTAAGGCATACATGTATACGAGACAAATGTACATTTACTATTATTAAAAAAATAAAAATCTATCTATATATATAATACGCCAGTGAAGACGCTTCTCCTCCTAAACTAAAAGTCGCACAATCAAGTGCGATACACCGTTGGAAAGGTATTTGTCTGAAGTGGTGCACTATGTAATAAAATTTAGCAAAAACTTAATGCTGGAGTGATTTAAACCGGATTTAATTAAATATTCCTTTATGTAGTTTATTTTATATTCCGTCAAATACATGAACCACATTGACCACTAAACCCAATTCCCCAACCGCCAATTGATTGTTGCATTGCATATTTTTAGGAGTTAATCGCCATCTAGATAAATTGAAAAAGGATACATACAGGCACTATCCTATTAGCAATAATATTTGGTGTATCTAGAAAACTGGACCGAAATTGCAAAATATTTTAGTTTTTCCTTGATTTATACACTAAACACTAATTGTATTCTAAATTTCAAGCTTCTATGTCTGCTAGTATTTACATAATTGCTTAGTTTTATTTTCGGTCAAATTGTTGACACCAAGATCTTTTAATAAAAATGATGTTCTTAAAGTGCGTACAGAAATCAGAGCATCTTCGATGCTGAACAAATCTTCTTTGCAGCGAGTAGATCCAAACCTCAACTGAAACCTAAGAAAAACCTGACATATATCCTGTATATCCTGACACAACGAAAATCAAACAAAAACGAAAACTAAGAAAACAATGGCAAAGCAATAGATCGCCAGAATTAAAAACGAAACTGAAGTAAGCCACGAAATAAGTGAAGGAACTTTAACAAAAATAAAAGAATAAATTCATCAATAAGTACTTTTCAAATCTGACTCCTACTCCACAAATTACTCATTCTGGAAGGTAACTAAGAGATATGTTCCGTTTGGGGAGCACCCCCAATTCGGACCAAGGTTTTTTTACATGTTTACCTCGATTAGTGATGAAAATTCCTAAAGGGCTTTTTGGCGCAAATGCGCCTGCCTTTTTTTAAGGAAGTTTAAATTTGTAACGATTTTTAATCATTTTCTCTTAATGATGACTCCTGAAATAGGCCAAATATTGTGATAAGGTTGGCCGCGAGTACATACAAAATGGCCCTGAAAGGAAGCTAAATTATGGGTCTATATGGGGATTTTCATTTTTACGCCGTATTGAATTTATAACGATGATCAAGACAAATTTTTCATGAGGGTTTTAAAATTTACCGTTTTTTTCGACTTATGATAGACAAATGAGACAATGGTTTCCTTACAGATTCCACCTTTCGATAATTCTCGCCTCATTCAGCGCCATGACGACTCAACGTTTTGAGTATATATGTATATCTATGGTTATTGTTAGTCACTATACAACGAGATCGCGCACTGTAACATATTTACAAATTGCACATGTAGTGGGGGCTGCGCCTCTGGACTCAGCGCCCCCAACCCTTCAAAACTACTCGTAAATCCCTCCGAATAAATGACTAAAAATGGTAAAATCTTCAAAATCCCATAAAAACGGTATTTGCGTAAAAAATCCCTTGGGGATTTTTCATATCCCACCGAGGCAACAAATGCCCAAAGTTTCATCCACATCGGGGGTGCCCCCTAAACGGAACTGTACCCCAACAAAGAAACTAAAAGCGACGGTCTCACGCCATCCTATTTGAAAACAAAACGTGCTCTAGAACTGACTTAGAAAAAACACCTTTGCCAAAACCTTTACAAACAAAATAAAAACAACCCCCATAGCTTAAACTTTGAGTACAGTAATGAAAACATTTTGATTAAACCGACCACGAAAATTGAATTGAGGTATTTCATTAAATATAAATCTAAAGCCAAGACGAGTACTGGCACATTAAAACTAGTGATGGTGCCAGAATTTTATTAACAGTAAATTGACGTGGAAACAACATAATTATACAAGAAAAGCGTAACCAAGACCAATTCCGAAGATGTTACTGGATGCTAGGAAAAAACTCCAGACTATCAATTGAGAATAAGTTACTTATATACAAGACAATTATAAAACCCATTTGGACTTATTGGCTTTAACTATGGGGAACAGCTAAAACCTCATACAAATATTGCGACGCGCACCGAACAAAATATTAAATATTACGGATTATTACAAACGGAGACTGGTATGTGCCCAATCCACAAAGATTTACGTTTAAGAACTATGGCAGAAGAAATAAAACTACTCAGCATCAAGCATAAAATATACTAAAAATTTTCATCATCATACAAACCATGAAATACGTACGATCCCTATTTACGAACGACTGCAAAAACGACGAGCAAACCAATTTCGACCAACGGACTTAGTTCGTAGGTTTTGAAGGTATAGAGGGAGAAAGGGAAAGGAGGTACCGGTGCACATTGGTTTTAAATGTTTGTTGATTTTGATGAGTGGGAAAAGTTGAGCTAGGTAGAGCATTCCACATTCGGTTGGGGTTAGCTAAAAAAAAAAAATGAGTCTAAATTTGACTGTGCGTTTGAAGACAGACTTGAGGGTGAATTGATGAATTCTGGGCGAGACGTGTACAGCGATTACCTGTTTGAAGGCGAGGAATTCAACTGGTTAGTTCACTTGAGCCTTGTCTGTTAAAATAACGATAAAACAGAGAGAGAGTGAGGAGACATTGCGTTGATGGTCGAGTGAGTCGATCGACTTTGCGGTATTGTTGTCTTCTATAAGTTTTATCGCTCGCTTTTGAGTTCTATCTAGCAGGTGCAGAGGTCTTGGGAGTACCAGACCAGATATGAGCGTTGTACTCAAGCGTGGGGCGATCAGAGGGGGTGAAAATAATAATTATACTAATAATAACTAGGAGGCCGCAGTCGCTTGTCGTACCGTAAGTAAAAAGAGGTAAAACTTAAAAGTAGAGTTGATCTTAATTTACCGAAAACAATTAAAATGAAATCAACACTACGTGAGTCATATTGATGTTTGTCAAAATCTATCCGATTTCAAATGCTTTTTTTGAATGTTTTTATCAATCGGCCCTTAGGTGTTGAAATTTGAGACTAACGATTTAAATCTGTTCACACGTTTAGAAAAACGCTCCTTGTGGACTTTCATGCTGCATATGGTATAAGACAATCTGATATCATAAGTTAAGTGTAAAAACTAATATTGATTAACATAATTCAATTCGCGCAATGCTATATGCAGACTCATGAGTTTAATGTGATAGAAAATGGATTTTTTTATTTATTTAAGACATTACTCATTACGTTTCATTAGTTCATAATTCCTACTGTTGATAAGTCTGATTTGACCAGTTCCTTCTTTACTTGCAATAAATATACAGTCTGTCACATAATTGTTTGCAAAAGGAAAAATTGTTTGCAATTTCATCTGAAATGTTAAAATTTATGGAAACCCATTGCTTTGGCATTTTTTTCTCTTCATAACTTTATTAATAATCTTATTCTCAATGACTACAACAAAAAAAAAATACCAAAGTTCAAACAAGAATGCACGAAAATAGCAAAAATAAAAACATCTTCATATTTTAATCTGTCAAATAATTGTTTGCAAAATGCAAACATAACATAAAAGAGAACGAAAAAACAAAAATTGTCCTAATATTTAGTGTGCCCACCATTGGCATCAATAACGGCTTGTTGCTTCTTGGCATTGATCCAATTAGACGCTCCATATCGTAACAGTCCGGTAGCTTTTTCCACTTTTTCTGGATTATTTTAACTAGTTCGCCTTGTCATGTGGAAGCCCGCTTTGCAATCTTCTTTTGAAAAATGCCCATAAATTTTCAATAGGGTTTATATCGGGACTTTGCGCGGGTGTATCGAGCACTTTGCTGCAGTTGTAAAGTCACCAGGTCCTGCATAAGAGTGACTTGGGCTTCGGGTCATTTTCCTGGTATAACTTTATTGCAGCTATTGAGGGTTTTGGGGATTAACAAACCCGAAACTTGCAGCACTTTTGGACAGTTCATTTTGGAGGTTGTCCAAGTAATACCCCTTGGTCATGATATTAGTGAAAATCGTCGCCAATAGCCCGCAAGAAACCGTTACTCTCGGAGACAAATGTGAATGAAAGTCTGGCTTTTGCACTGCATTGCATTGCACAGCCCCCAGAGTACTGGAATGATGTAATTTTTTTTGATGAAACAAAAATTATGTTGCATTACAACGAGGGATCTCAAACTGTATGGCGGAAACCAAATACAGCTTTGAAAAACAAAAATACTATCCCCACAATAAAGTTTGGCAAACTATCCGTCATAATGTGGGGATGCATTTCATCCAAGGGCGTCGGAGAAGTGAGGTTTTTCACCAATACAATGACCAACGAGTATTACTTGGACAACCTCCAAAATGAACTGTCCAAAAGTGCTGCAAGTTTCGGGTTTGTTAATCCCCAAAACCCTCAATAGCTGCAATAAAGTTATACCAGGAAAATGACCCGAAGCCCAAGTCACTCTTATGCAGGACCTGGTGACTTTACAACTGCAGCAAAGTGCTCGATACACCCGCGCAAAGTCCCGATATAAACCCTATTGAAAATTTATGGGCATTTTTCAAAAGAAGATTGCAAAGCGGGCTTCCACATGACAAGGCGAACTAGTTAAAATAATCCAGAAAAAGTGGAAAAAGCTACCGGACTGTTACGATATGGAGCGTCTAATTGGATCAATGCCAAGAAGCAACAAGCCGTTATTGATGCCAATGGTGGGCACACTAAATATTAGGACAATTTTTGTTTTTTCGTTCTCTTTTATGTTATGTTTGCATTTTGCAAACAATTATTTGACAGATTAAAATATGAAGATGTTTTTATTTTTGCTATTTTCGTGCATTCTTGTTTGAACTTTGGTATTTTTTTTTTGTTGTAGTCATTGAGAATAAGATTATTAATAAAGTTATGAAGAGAAAAAAATGCCAAAGCAATGGGTTTCCATAAATTTTAACATTTCAGATGAAATTGCAAACAATTTTTCCTTTTGCAAACAATTATGTGACAAACTGTATATTTAAAAAACAACTAATGTTCATACATTGCTCATTGTTGGCTCATTTCACTGATGTGTTATTGATAACTTACCCTGCCACACAATAGGAGTAGGTCTGCCACCTCTTTGATATCCCCTAGAAGGTCTTCTAGTTGCAATGTTACCCCTAGTGGTTTTTGATCTGGTATTGATGGATGGTGAAGTAGAGGCTTCTGCTTCTCGCCCTTCCTCCTGTATTTTAAAAGCATACATAAATATTGGGCATAATTCCACTTGGTTTAATTACCTCTAAGTCTTCCTCTAGATTTCCTTTTTCTCCTTCAGATGACACAGTATCAATGCCTTCACTATCTTCTGCGGCTGTTCCTTCAACTTGATTCTGTTGTATATCAGATCCAGATTGTGTGGCTCCTGCTGTAAAAAAGATAATTTTACGATTGATATATAATATATATAAATATATACACATACTTTCCGAATCAATAGTTTGTATTAGTTCCCGTGGAGCTGTCGATGGCAATTGCGCAACCTCGGTTTCGCGTTCATCAGTTGCACTTACATGCACACTGCTATCTAGTTTTTTAAATTCATCTGATGAGTCAAATGTCTCGCTTGCCTTTTTATCTGTGTAATTGTCAATGAGGAATTCCTCGCCTGTAGCCTCTTCGGAAATATTTATTTTACAATTTTCGCCCTCTTCTAGGCGTGCTGATTCAGAAAATATAAATTTAGATCCATGAGGAGAGCTTACACTTTCGCTACAACTGAAAGTAGAATATACCATATGTGGCTTAGAAAATTAATTTTGCTAGTACCTCTCGGATCGGTGACCACTGAATTGAGCTGTTTTCTCTTCAACAGATTCTCCTTCAATTCCTTGTTGAAGCATCATAAGAGTGGCCTTTTGTTGGCGAGATAAGGTAGTACTTTGTTTCCAAGACAATGGTTCAGAGCTTCCACTACTTATAGCTTGGCTTTGTTGATTATTTTCTTGAGTAATGCTTGTGCTGGCATCAGAATTCACTTGATTTTCGGAGGTACATCGACTTGCATTATCTATAGATTCCTCAACTTCAACTTCATTATCAACTTCAGGACATTCATTTTCATCCATATCCTGGTCCTGTTCATAGGAATCTACATATCCTTCGTTATCTCCATCCTCATTGGGACCATCATCCGCTTCAGCATTACCCTCGTCTACCATTCCATCATCTTCGGAATCCACTATTACAACATCATCCTCCTGATCTCTTTGGGAAGACGTTGGTACTTGGTATTCAACATCAATACCCGATTCCGACACGCCTATTTGAGATCCAACACTTTCTCCAGCGTGTATGCGTGTTCTTTTGTTTAAAGGTTTTGATTTCTCAGCACACTCTTCAGTAGCACTCGTTGAACTGTCGCCCTCAACATCTCTTGGTCTCTTGTGACCGACCGCCTGTGTAGTTGTGACATTACTGCTCGATGAAGCATGGCGATGGCTACTTATAGAAACATGCGATGAACTCGTCGTTCCAGATGTACTAGGTTGATTGTTTGTTTCTTGACTCTGGATTGTTGTCGGCAGTATATTCTGAGATCCTTCAACGCGAGGTGATACAAGGGCAACTACTTGCTGTTGCCCTCCACTTACAATTACTTGCGAATCGTTATTCTGTGTCGGTGCACTTTCAGCTTCCTGTGAGCACTCTGAGGCCGAAGCTCCCATTGGAGGTATAGCTGCAACTGCAACTGCGGCTGAACTTGTGGATGGCATGTAATCAGTGTGTGAACTTGTAGGTGATGATGACATTGATTCTACATTGCTTCCTGTTGTGTGAACTTGCTGTTGCGGTGGTACCAGGGCTGTATTACTACCGGAAGCTGATCCTTGTCCAACACTCATATTACTATTTTGGCTTGTTGGTAAAACTGCCGCAGTTCTATTTTGTACCGATATTGGTCGTATGCTAGCAAGGGGAGTTTCACTTCCCCTCCATGGAGTTACCGTTGCTGATTGCTGACTACTAGATCCAGACATTGGTTTTACATTAGCAGTTCGTAGCGAAGATTCGGAAATGCATCCTTTTTCTGAAATAACATTGGAACTCGTTGAAGGTTTTGCTGATTGCTGCAATCCAAGTTGTCTATTTAGTTGATTCAAACGAACTAATAACGATTCGTTTTCGCGAGTGAGTTTTGCAATTGTTTCTTTGTTACCAGAATTTTGTTCAAGCAAATCTTTTTCTAATCGAGACAATTTTTCGTCATATTGATTTTTAATGCTAGAAATTACCGTATCATGATCTTCAGTTGATTGTTTCAAGTTTTGCAACTTCGATTTGGTTTGCGCCAGTTCTTGTGCTACAAGATTTTTTGATTCAGTTAGGCTCATTATTCTTGACTTAGCTTCTCTTAAAAGCAATTTACCACGTTCATCCTTCTCTACGGCTGCGCGTAATTCCTCATTTTCTTTTCGTAACTTGTCATTTTCTTCTTGAATATTTTTTATTAACACATTCAGTTTATCAACATTTTCTTTTAATTCTCTTTCATTGTCTACTTTGTTAGTGTTTGAACTTGAATTCTCACCTTGATTAAATGAGGCCGTGCTTAAATTGTCACCGCTGGTGGTTCCGTCTGGATTGGCATTGATTTTGTTTGAAAGTTCTATAAAAGAATCTTTATAACGTTTAGCAATTTTTCTTATCTGAATCTCTTTGTTTTTAGAATCAAGTAATTGTGCATCTTTGGATTCGAGCTCTTCAGTTATTTTATGTATATTTTCCTCCTTTTGTAGAAGTTGATTTTTTAGTTCCATGACTTCTTGGGTTAAACGAGAATTTTGCTGCTTAAGCAGATTGAAGTCATCGGTAAGCTTCTTTTTCTCCTCATTTAAACTTTGTAGCTGACGACCTAAGTTGTTCATTTCGAGTTCCATTTTAGTTTTTTCAGATTTTATTATGTTAAGCTCTTCGTTGATTTGTTTTAGAAGTTCTTTTTCAGATGTCAACATTTTCGCGAGATTTTCCCTTTCTGCTTGCAGGCGCTTAAATTCTTCGGGATTTTTATTACTTTTCTCTATTAAAAGATTAGCTCTTTGGCGCCATTTAATTGCTTCCGTGCGAAGGGAACTATTTTCTGAAGAAAGTTCTTCGATTTTGGATGACAAATCACGATTACGTTTTTCCAAAGGAAATAATTCATCCTCTATTTTTGTGGTACGTTCATTGAGTTCTTTAACTCGAGATTGTAGAGCATCCCGTTCCTCGCGCAAGATTCTATTACTGTCAGTTATTGCATTAAGAGTTTCAATTTTACGCAGTATTTCTTCATGACGAGAAGCTGTTACAATCACTGTTTCAGATTTAGTGCGTTCCTGGTTTAAATATCCGTTTAACTCGTCGATTTTTTTTTGTAGAATCGTATATTCCGATTGTAATCTTACATTTTCAGATTTAAGGATATCAACTTTAGCAACTGCTATATCCTTTTCTTTTCGCAGATATTTAATAATCTGCAAGAGCTGATCGTTGTTTTTTATATCTTCTTCATTAATAGATTTATTTTTCTCCGATGAAGACTCATTTATAGAATCATTGGCACTAGCGATATTGCTAGAATTTCCTAAGATGACTAGTTTCGAAGAAAGAGCTTGAATTTGATTGTGCAATGAGGCATTTTGTTTGTCTAAATCATTTAATCTGCTTTCGAGCTCCTCCTTTTCTTTTCTTAAAACAATTTCTGTTTCATTAAGCGACTTTCTCTTCTCATTTAACTCTTCTTGGGCTTTATCACGATCTTCTTTTAGGCAAGAAATTTGTTCCTTTATCTGAAATCACGAAAAGCAATATTAAAGTGTCATAAAATGAGTCAATACACGATGTAAATGCATTGGAAATAAATAAAAGTACCTTTGATAACTCAGTTTTTGTTTTCGCAAGTTCCTGAATATCAGCTGAATGCAGAACCATTTCATTCGCGTATTTTTGTTCAACACCATTGAAAGATTCCGAAAGATTATTATAATCTGCGCGTATACTTCTCAGTTCGCGGTTGCATTCACTTAATTTTTGCAGAGCTTCTTTGAGTTCATCTTGGGTTTTCTGCAGTTGGATAGGAGCCTTATTTCCTGAATTCTGTGCTTCTGTTACGGCTTGCAATTGAATTTCGGTTCTTAGTTCTTCGACTTGTGATTTGAAAACTGTTTCACTTTGTTTAAGATTTTTAATTTCATTTTCCGTTTTCATTACATAATTTGTATGAAGATCGTGCAAGTTCTTTATTTCCATTTCAGCACTTTGTGATATTTTATAATATTGTTCCGCATGCTCTTTAGATTTTGTCAATTCATTGGTAAGAGATTCGATTTCCAGCTGAGCTTCTTCGAGCTTAATTTCGAGCTCACGTACCTTTTTGTTTGCTATAGCAATTGGATTGTCGTTCTTAGTAGGAGCTAAATTATCTTGTAGCTTTTTGCTAAGATCGTCGACTTGTTTACTTTTATTATTAAGTTCATTGCGCAATGTCGTAACTTGCTCTCTTAATTGATCTGCAATCCGTTTTTCCTCCTTCAATCTTTCCTTTGATGTGTCTGTTTGTCTTTTTAAATCAGCAGCCAGCTCCCGGAAACGGTCTTGTTCTTCTTGATATCGGCGACGTTGTGCCGACAATTCCCTTGAGGTCTCATCTAAACGGGATTCCAATCTTGCTTTGCCCTCTAATTCAGATCGTTCGAAACTGGCTTTGATCATTTCCAAATTATTTAAGAGAAGATTTTGATTTTGTCTTTCCCTATGAAAGCCCTCCTTTTCAGATTGCAGACGATTCACAGTATCCTTCAAGAGCCGAGTTTCTTGCCTCAAATGATTCAGTTCGGATTCAGCAGCTGAGAGATTTTTTTGTGCTTTCAATATTTCATCCTTTAAGTAAAGTGTAGTTTGTTCATGTTTAATAATTGTATTTTCATAATTCTTGTTTCTATCTTCTAAGGCACAAATTTGTTGTTTGTACGTGTTTATATTTTTTTGTTGTATTTTTATTTGCTGTTTATTATATTCAACAGTCGAAATTAACTTACAATTCGTTGCGGTTAATTCACGTACTTCTGTGCGCATTGAATCAAATTGTTCATTCATAATTTTTTCATTGTTTTTTTTCTCCTTCGTATAGTATTCATATTGTTCTTTTAGTGATTTTGATTGCTCTCTGAGTTCGCTCAATTGTATCTCAAGTTCCGCAATACGTTTATCTTTCTCAGTTGTTTCCTTATCTGAAGAAATTACATTACTTTTTTCAGGGTCCATATTATCATCGTTGATATCATCTGGACTTAGTTTGGACATATTTTTAGCACAAACTTCAAAATATAAACGCTTATATCGGTCGCATTTTGTCATATACGTATTTAGCATTTTGGATTGATTTTGTAATGAATCCTGCATTGCTTGAATCTTCTTGGAATAACTTTCTATTTTTTCTTTGTAGGATGCTTCGTTTAAATGTTGTTTTACGTTTTCAATTTCTTCAAGTTTGTCGCTAAGATCACGAACCAACAACAGCAATTTTTGATTGTTTTCATGTAATTCTTGAATATTGCTGAAGGTGACTAATTTTTTAGATATAACTTCGTCTGTAGACAAATTATTACTTAGTGTTTGGTTTCCATCAGACGTAAACCCGCATCGATTCTAAAAAGAAGTATGTTAAAACCATTTAAACTATTCGCAAAACCTATTCACAATTGGTTGTTTATTTCTTATAAACATTACTCATATTTGTTTCAATATAGAGCGTATGTTAAGATAGGGCATCCATAAAATGCATACAAATTAAGGATACGCTAGTGGAACGTATTTCGCTTGTACCCACAGAGTGCTTTCCAAAGAGCACAATAGACCATTCACTTACTAGATGACATAGAAGCTAACGACGAAATGAGACAGGTAGACGCAGTATGGTTAGTAATAAAGTGTTGTAATAGAGGCAGCAGAAAACAAACTAGGCTATTGAAAAGCCTCCAAAGTAAAGCCTTGATTCGAAGAAGAATGCGAGGAAAAAATAAAAGCCCGTAATGTTCTAGAACTTCAAATACTGGACTATAGCTTAGAGATCAAGCGTATAAGATTTCAAACCTTACAACAGAAAGTCAGCCTTCTCCTTCGAGATAAAAAACGACAATGTCAAAGGAAAAAGTTTGCTAAAATTCTAGAAACACATGATCTATGCAGGTATGCAGGTTTTAACGCCAAACGAAAAGGATACCAGGCTAGATCAACATTTATCCGCAACAATTATGTGGAGCTCGTTTCCGGTAACGAAAGAGTTGTATCCCCTTAGAGGATAGACTGTTGAATGTACATGCAGAGCCAGTAGCCTCGGCAATGGTTCTGGTGGAACTGTCAAACATCTTCTTCTTTTCCTTTTTCCGGCGTTGTATGTGGCAAAAAAAAGGGGACCAGTACAATTATATGAAAAGCATTCCCATATGTTTATTTTTGCGCCGTCGTGCTTAATTGTCTTAATAGTGTACTCTGGCTTGAACTCCTTGTTTTTTGGCCTGCGGATAAATATTCTGGTACAAGGAGTATCAATTAAAACAATTATGGACTCATCGGTCCATAATATATTACGCCACTTAGTTGGCTCCCAGTGCAAGTGATTTGTTGCAAATATCTTTTGTTTTTGTAAGTACGCCTTTGTCAATAAGTGAATCTTCCTGGGACTTCTCGCAGGTAAATTTTTCTTAGGTTTTTTTCTTTATTGTCGAAGTGGTCACAGATATATTTAATTACTCTTTTATTTTATTAGAGGTAATAAATGGATTTTGTTTTATTGATTTCTTTATGCGTCGTTCATCGATAGGAGTTAATTTCGGTTTTCTGCCACTTTTTTCATGTTGGTGATTTCATTGAAAATCATTTTATTATTGTAGAACATCCAACTAGTGTTCTAGTATATTTATACGTTTTCCCCACAGAAATTATTTTTTTTTATTAATATATAAATGTTCTTCTGTAGTACAATTTTTTTTATTAATAAACGTTCTTCTGTAGTACAATTTTTTTTTACAATATAATTCGTGCAGGTTCAAGATTGTACGCTCTTATGATGTTTGTCACACAACCTGGACGGGGTGCAGATGTTCGTTCACTACTCTCCGGGGGTGGTTGTCTTGGGATTCGAGAGATTCGACTGAATTTGTCGCGTTGTTTGTAGTTTTATAGTAATTTTATTCCATGCCATTAAGATGTTATATTGGAAATGCACAGGAAGAGTATGAATTTTGAAATGACATTATATTGCGAGTGTTATGCCTTCGCCAGCATTTTTTGATCATCTCTCATTCACAACTGGTGTTGTTGCACAGTTCTTTTTTCCGTATAGGAATTGTTCTTGGCTATGGCCAGACTACAGACCTTCTGCTTAACAGTCGGTGATGATTACCATTGCACCACTACCACCCCCAATGTCTACCACGACCCATCTTGAGGTGTTAAACACATTGCATTTATGAGATATTAACTTTAAGTTACTTAAATAACTTACCTTGATATGGTTAAATATAAACAAATATGAAATAATAATAATATAATATGAATAATATATCTCAACGGATAACGGGAATTTTTATCACAAATCAACGAAAACACTGATAGTTTTGGGTAATTTCCTCTTTTCATTATGCAACTGAATGCAATAGATATACTTTTCGTTAGATGCATTGTATTAATATCTATAGAGAAGAACGGAATTTGTAAGATAAGTAAAAAATTCTACATGGTGGAATTTTTTTTTTCACAGAGCTGTACCTGAATATTTAAAGAAAGGAGATGCTTTGTCATTTTCCGTTTTAATTTGGTGATAGAATGGTGAAAATGAGAGGGGAATTACCTTTTACGGAATGACATCCATTCCAGCTTACGCTGACGATGTGTGCAAGTTTATGGTCACTGGCCGACTTGGATCGATCCAAACCTCACCTAACTGTACTCGATAAACTCTTTGACATAGTGGACGAATTCAAATATCTGGGCATCATATTGGCTGACAAAAACTTCAAGATCGAAATAAATAAAAGCATGTGGGCAACGCATGTTTCATTGCGCTGAAGGAATTATTCAAAACAACTCCTTGTCTCGCAATGTTAAAATCCGCATTTATAAAATCATAACAATGACAGTGGCACTTTACGCATGTGAAACCTGGTCTCTGACTCAGGAAAAAAAATACATTCCGGGTTTTTGAAAGAATCTTAAGGAGAATCTGTGGTGGGAAATAGGACGAAGAAACAGCCGAATGGAGAAGACTTCACAATCATGGATAATATAAGACACCCGAATTTGAGTACATGAATTTTTACCCGAACAACGACCTATACAATAGGGCCAGGACATTTACGGGTAGGCAATTTTCTGATAAAACTGGTACGAAGCCACGTTGCAAGAGCAATGATTACGATCAATAACTTGATCTTCGTGTTATTACCCCAACTTTATTATGCGCTTTATTATTGTTATTATTACTTAGACCAATGTGGGCTGATCCAGGACAGATTAGCGGTACCTAATCTTCCACGTAGTCCGCAATTCCGCGGAACGGCGGTTCCTCTATGAACGTGATATGCGAGCTCGAACGTCTCAGGTTCAGCAGGGCGATTTCACGCCGAGATCGAAAAGACGTCGTCCTACAGCATCAACGTTTTTGGTGGTTGGATAAGAGTGCGTAAGTGGTACATTGGATTCCAATCGCCTCTTGAAGGCAAACCCGGCCGAACGCCAATGGCGGGTGATAGGGTATGTAGGGCGGAGGGTAGGTTGAGTTTAGTTTATTCAAAATAAATTAAAAATAGAAAAACAAAAAACCAAAAATCCATAACAAAAGAATTATAAAACAAAAGATATATGTACACATATACATAATATATATTATGTATTCTTGCATATACAGCTATGGACAGAGAAATAGCGCACTTCCTGACAATAAAATAAACTCCTTAATATTTTATCATGTGAATATTTTGAAACAATTATTTGTGTATAAATCTTTTCTTTTATTTCATTCTTAACAAATAAATATAAAATAAATAAGAATTTATAATTAATTATTTCAATGACTTCATAATAGTCTAAATTGTACCAGTTGAGGCTGGACACCAAAATAGCGCACTTTTTTTCTAAATCGAAACAACAAATATATCAATATAGTCACATTATAGATCATACAGCTCTCTGCAACTTGCAGCTTATATTAGAAGCTGTAAGCTGATAGAGAAGCTGTATCACTTCTCCCTGCTCTATGCTCATCTTCGATAGAAGATAAGCACAGAGGAATTAAAGAGAAGAAAACTCTCCGCTAGGTTTAAGTTAGTTTTAAGGTCACTTCTCTGTTGGACGTCGAGGAAGACACACTTAAGAAAATAAATGTAATTAGTTGTAAAGAGAAATAATAAAGAATCATAATAAAACTATATGAAAATGAGATAAATTTGGTTGTGAAATTACTTACTTAATTAGTATTTAGTAGAATAACCATTATTTTTTAGAACTGCTTCACATCTACGAGGTAAACTTTCTATTAACTTTTGGCATCTCTCCAAAGGAATAGAGTGCCTTTCCAAAGTTCATCGCAATTCTTAATTTTTTTTTGTCCAACATAAGCCTTGACGTCATTCCACAAATTCTCATTTGGATTAAGGTCGGGACTTTATGCCGAATATAAGAATTGAAATTCTTTCGTTGGAAATCCAATCTTTCACGACTTTTGCTGTATGTTTGGGGTCGTTATCATGCATAAAAATCCAGTTCAATGGCATGAACTTAAAGCAATACGGCTCCATTGTATTCTTAAGTATTTGAAGATAGGAACACTTATCCATATTGCCATTTATCCTTACAATTGGTCCAACCCCATTCGAAGAAAATGATCCCCACATTTTTAAATTTCCTCCACCGTGCTGAACAGTTTTTCTAGTATACCGTGGGTTAAATTCTTGGCTTTTTTCCCGGCGAACAAAAGTTTTCCCATCAGGGCCCAAATTAATTTTTGTTTTGTCGGTAAAAACTATTCTTTTCCAGAATTTGATGTCTTGCTTTTATGGGCATTTGCGAAAGACAAACGCGCCTTAATATTCTTTTTGGATAGTAGTGGTTTTTTTCTACTAACTCGCTCATAAAGTTTATTTTCATCAAGGCGTCTTCACACAAGTCCATATTCCTCATTTATTTCCATCATTATTGTTCGAGAGAATTTGAAAGGGTCAAGCTTACTCTTCCTGATGAATGCCTTGTCCACGCGGGTTGTTGTCTTTCACGCCGGCGTCTTTCTTTCTTTTTACAAAGCATATTGATATCTGCACTTACACATTTGATCACATTGTATATCATTTTTCGGGAACAACCTACTATTTCCGTGATTTTTATCTGTTTTGTACCTTTTTTGATAAGGGTTCCAAATTATCATCTTTTTTTTTCAAATGAGCAGTGAGGTCCTCTACCCATTTTATTCACACTATCGATTATTTTGTTTCAAAACAATATTTTTTATCCTAATAAACAGAAATCTACCACAAAAATGTGCACTAAATGCCTTAGGCGACGATCGAAACAAAACTGCGCTATTTCGTTGTCCAACGAAATAATCTGCATTATGAACAGAAAAGTCACTCGTGCAGGGACGGGTTAAGAATATCCCTGCAGCGATACCTATCGCTTGTCGTAAAAGGCGACTAAACAAAGGTAAACAAAACTCACATCTAGGCAATTTAGAAAACACCAAGGTGAGCCTAGGGACACATATACCACCATTAAACTGCCCCACAAGTGTGCATGCAAATCAGTGGGTTGACACGACTGGAGATCACCGGTGTTGTAAGAGTAAGATCAATCAAAAAATAAAAAATCTGGAGCATGCCCGTGTCAAAAAGGAAGGGAAGAATGAAAACGGTCAAACCGTAGCATTATGGAAAAGAACGCTAAAAGGAAAAGCACTACCCCGCCAGGCACTACTAATGGTCGTGATCCTGGGACGAGCAGCAATGCTCGGGTCAGAGCTATAGGATTTCCGGGGGATAGCAAAGTAATGCAACGGCGTAAGCCACATTTAAGAGTCGCGAGTTGGAACGTTGGAAGCATGAGTGGGCGCAGCTATGAGCTTGAAGAAATGATGGTTAGAAGGCGAGTAGACATCCTGTGCGTACAAGAGACGAAATGGCGAAACACCGGTAATCGGGCACGTTTCTTGGACGTTAAAACAAAAACCTACAAGATGTTTTACTATGGATTGGAACAAGGAAAAAACGGAATCGCCATCATCCTTGCGGCAGAGTTACTTGGCAACGTCTTAACCATTTCAAAGTCCAGTGACCGTTTGATGGCTCTCAAATTGGTGATGCATGGTGAGGTGTGGAACATCGTAAGCGCATATGCCCCTCAAGTAGGATGCGAACAAAAAGAAAAAGATGCATTCTGGCTAGATTTCCACAACCTTGTCAAAATCATCCCAAAGGAAGAGCTTTTGTTTGTTGGGGGAGATTTAAACGGACATGTCGGGAAGACAAGCGAAGACTATGAAGGCTACCACGGAGGGCTGGGATACGGCACCAGGAACTCTTCAGGTGAAGATATCCTAAACATGTGCAAGTCGTACGGTCTTATAGTGCTAAATACCATGTTCGTCAAACAAAGCCGGCACCTGATCACTTATAGCAGCGGCGGAAATGAAACTCAAATAGACTATCATTTGGTATCCAGTTTCATGAAGCCACGAGCTAAAGATTGCAAAGTGATCCTGGGAGACGCGATCGCCCCTCAACACCGTCTCCTCCTGACTGAATTTTTTATGGATGCGAGAAAGAAGTCAAAGCAGCAAACGAAGGTGTCTGAGAGAATCAAGTGGTATAAGCTGGATAAAGGAAAAGCTTTTATTACCATCATGGAAAACTACCTCTCTTCCATTATCGATGAGGTCGGTAATGAGGAGTGCAGAGCACAAGACATGTGGGATTCCCTACAACAATCTGGCCTGGAGAAAGCCAAATCACTGCTCGGAACATCTAAAGGCCCCTGCCAACACGCAAAAGAAACCTGGTGGTGGACAGACGAAGCCAAAGCAGTGATACACGAAAAGAAAATGGCTTTCCAAGCTTGGTCAAAGTGCTCTTCTACTAATAGAGAGGAAAAAGCTCGCCGTGAAAAGGTATATAGATGTTGCAAAGGTATCGCGAAGAAAAAATGCGCCGAATTCAAAGCGAAAAGCATGGAAGGCCTCTATCAGGAGTTGGAAGAAATATCGTCTTCCGCGTCTGACAGGAACCAGGCTACCCAGGAGCTTCGACAAAACAATTTGAACAAAGGAGCAAATATCTTTAAGATAGCCGCCCAGAGAAGAAGAAATGCTCAGGAGATTCGTTTCCCAAAGTTTATTAACAATGCTGAAGGGCAACTCCTTGTGGAAGACGAAAAAATTCTCCACAGATGGCGACAGTATTGCGAGGAACTTCTGAACGAACAGTTTCCCCGAGTGTACTTTCCAAGAGCCGCCCCGAATCATGCCGAAATACCCGACATCACAGTCGAAGAAGTTCGGTACGCGGTTAAAAACTCCAAGAAAAGAAAAGCTGTTGGGCCGGACGGGATACCCTCTGAGTTCTGGAAAAAGATGGGAGACATCGGGTCTAGATGGCTCATGGTTATTATCTCTAAACTTATGAGAGGCGACACTATGCCTAATCAATGGAGGGAAAGCTATCTTCTTCCATTGCACAAAGGAAAGGGTGATACGCGAAATTGTGATAACTACCGTTCTGTCAAGCTGATGTCGCACACCATGAAGATCGTTGAACGGGTATTAGATAGCCGACTGCGGAAAATAATACGACTATCTGATGACCAGTGCGGGTTTGTCTCGGGTAAATCAACAACAGATGCAATCCAAAGTATAAGGATCATGATGGAAAAGCATCGTGATTCTTCAAAGGACTTGCATATGGTGTTGGTTGATTTCGAGAAGGCCTTTGACCGGCAACCAAGAGATCTTTTATGGGTAGCGCTAAGACAAAAAGGAGTTCCAGAAACCTACGTGCGAGTGATTATGGACATGTACGAGAGAGCAACGACAAGAGTAAGATGCACCGCAGGAGTCACCGAAGAGTTCGCAATCAAAGTCGGTGTACACCAAGGGAGCGTCCTCAGCCCACTGCTTTTTATAGCAGTCCTTGATTGCTTGCTTGAAGGAAAAGTGACGGACCCCAATGTGCACCAGCTATTCTTTGCTGACGATGGGGCCATAATAAGTGATGATCAGGCGTCCCTACAACGAGCACTTGATGTGTGGGTGGACATTTTTGAGGGACACGGGTATCGTATTAGTTCAAAGAAGACAGAGTATCTGTGCTGCCCGTTCTCTGACCCTCACCAGCCTATTCCAGACATTTACTTGAATGGAAGAGTGCTTCCCAAGTGTGAAAAGTTTAAATATCTGGGATCTATGATTAATAGAGAAGCAACTTGTGATGACGACATCAAACATCGCGTAAGCGTAGGGTGGATGAAGTGGCGGGAAAACTCCGCCATCTTCTGTGATCGAAAAATGCCCCCTAAGCTGAAAGGAAGGCTCTACACTTCAGTTGTACGTCCGGCGCTCACATACGGTTCACAATGCTGGACAATGCACAAAAAGTATGAGAGCAAATTAACGGCAACTGAGATGAAGATGCTTCGCATGACAGCGGGAGTAACAAAGCGTGACAGAATTAGAAGTTCAAAGATCCGAGGAAGCCTCCACGTAAAAGAAACCATCACAAGAAATATAGAGCGCGACCGACTCAGTTGGTATTGCCATGTTCAAAGAAGAGATCCTTTGAACCCCGTCCAAAAGGCGTTATCAATCAACATTCCAATTTCAACACGCAAAAAAGGCAGGCCGAAAAACAATTGGTGCAAACAAATGCAAAAACACCAGCATTTGATTGGCCTCAGCGATGAAGTAATCCCAAACCGGGAAGCCTGCCGCTACTTTCTGAGGTCAAACCGGCGGACCCCACAAGCGGACCAGTAGGAATGCAGTTAAGTGGGAAGGTTATGGTCCTACACTTCTGACCATAACGACGCCGGGATAAAAAGGAAAAGATGAACAGAAAAGGATAAAAGTCCCGTTAGGTAAAGGGTTATCAGGTCAGTTGCTTGGTATTTGAGGATAAGCAAAAAACAGAACTTCATCAGAGTAAATGTGAAATGCATTTTATTTGTTTAGGAGCAACCATTCATATTGTGTAAACTAGAAGTGCGCTATTTCTCTGTCCATAGCTGTACATTTTAGTTAGGGTAGGGTTAAGCTAATTTTAGTTAGTTAGTTTTATTTATATTAAAAAGAAAAGGGAAATTCCAATGCTGTTTTTTTTTTTAATAAAATGTTTCCTAGCGTTAATTCTTCAGTTGTTTTTATTAGTTAATAATAAGGCCGAAAGGTTCTGTTGTTCTGTTTTCTTTAGATTGTTCTTATAGGACCAGTAAGGTATTTTAGGTAAGTTAAGTTATTTAAGGTAGTTTTAAGCGTTTCTGTCTAACATAAGATAGTTCTAAGAAATGTGAAAGAAAAATCAATAAAAAAAGACAAGAAAAAAATAAACACGATCAAGATATCAGGGCAGACAGGACAAGTAAAACGAATGGAGTGGATCAACCGATAAACGAATAATGACAGAAATATTTTAAGATGGACCTAGAAAAGATGCAATAGAAAGGCAACTTGAAAGGAATATGTTCATAACTGGTGGGCTTAGCGAAGGGTTGTCAACGACGCTCTAAATTAAATTTCCGAGTTCCAAATAACCGTATAAATAAAATTAAAATTGTGAAGTAATTTTTTTTATTTGGACAATACTTCTCGGCCATAGCAGCAAAAGGTGACCTAAAAGCAAAACCTGCATCACATGCTATCTTCCCTAACCCTGTTGTACTATTATTATGAGTGTACGCCCACGTACTCGGTAGTTCACGCTTGCTCATTCTTTACTTTTCTGAAATATACGCAGAATAATCAAATTCTACAAATTAAAGGAGAAGGCGGACATAAAACCTATTCATACCCTTCGAATTCAAGCGTTTTCTCGCTCACTTATGCAGAAACAACCAAGAAACTTAACTTAAAAAAAAAACAAAATGTCCCCTCTCAGCATTCTCAATCCTCATCTCCTACTCTAAATACAACCATTCCAACTCAAGCAACAAATCTAATGATTCAGGAAGCCCTTAGATTTGTAACGAACAAGCCTATCCCACAGAATTGTCAGAATTATATACTAAAAACTCGACCCTAATTCAAGCAAACAAAAAAAAAAAAAAAAAAAAAAAAAAACAATTCGTGTTGGCGCCTTCCTCATCTCTTTTCACTCTCTTAAATCCAGCCTCTTAAATGTTATCTCTTATTTACTCGGAACCATTAACGTGTTGCTCTGATACCTTCGAAAAATTATATTTGCCCATAAGATACGAGAGTGGTCCGATAAGTAAAGGGTTTTCCAAAAAGGACTTGACAACTTTTTTTTTAAATAAAACCCAAACCATTTGAGATATTTCAAAAACTTATAAGTTATATTTCTATAACTTATTATCGGCTTGAAGTACAATCAAAACATTTATGAATGGAACTCGACTTCGTTCATATGACCACCGCGAGCACGTTTGCAGTGGTCGATTCGTTGGACCCAATTTTCGATGATTGGCCACACATTTCGGCCGAAACGGCCGCTGTTTCGCGTTCAATGTTGGCTCTGAGCTCTTTCAACGTTGTCGGCTTGTTGGCATAAACCCCCAAAGAAAATAGTCTAGAGGCGTTAAATCGCACGAACGAGGCGGCCAATCGACTGGCCCATTTCTTGAGATAACACGCTCATCAAACTTACTCTTCAATAAATCGATTGTAACGTGTGCTGTGTGGCTTGTGGCACCATCCTGTTGAAACCACATGTCGTCCAAGTCCATATTATTATATAGAAGCACCTTCTACAAAGTGAACCTACTTTTAATACTTTACTTAAATGCACTTCTACTACAGGGAAGGGAGTTGAGCGAGATTGTCAATTAGACATCTCGCTCTCTTCTATTACTAAATGGAGAGTTGAGACCAGACAAGCTCTCTTTGGTTTTGGTCGTTGAAACTAGCGGTCGTGTTTTTTTTGTTCCGTTACTGAATAAATAATAAATTGGTTACTTATAATAAAAGAAAGTTTAAGAAGTTTTATTTAACTTATATACGTAATTATATCTTCCAATACGGGCCAAAAATAATAATCCGTAATCAAGGCGCGATAACATTGGCCATTCACAGTAACGTGACGATCGTTATCGTCGACGAAAAAATATGGCACAATAACGCCGCCGGCATGCAAACCGCACCAAACAGTTATTTTTTGTGGATGAAGTGGTGATTCATGAAGCACATGTGGATTTTCACCCGACCAATAACGCATATTTTGCTTATTGATGAACCCATCGAGCCAAAAATGAGCTTCGTCACTGAAGATGATTTTGCGATGAAATTCATCATCTTAGCGCATCTTTTCCAGAGCCCAATCGGAGAACGTACGTCGCTTCAAATGGTCCATCGGCTTCAATTCTTGAGTCAGCTTGATCTTGTATGGGCGTAAACCAAGATCCTTACGCAAAATACGCCACAATGTTGTCTGAGCGATGCCAAATTCTTGAGAACCCCGTGGAATTTACTGATTTGGATCGTTTGCTACGGACGCCTGAACGGCAGCGATATTTTCGACACTTCGACCAACCCCGTTGTCTCACTGACACGGCAACATTACACAACGAATATGTAGACTGAAATTTTTGCACTAAGCTTGTTATTGCCTGTCTACTAGGGCGAGAATTACGACCGAAAATTGGAGTTAACGCTCTTAAAGTTGCGGTCACCGACTCCGAATTTCGGTAGAAAATTTTTATAATTTGCAGACGTTGCTCGTTCGTGTACTTTACCATGATGAAAAGAGTTGAGTTTACTGAATAAATTGACAATGACAGTTGGATGATTAGTGAAAGGGTGCGTTCAAAAATTAAATTCAAAGCTGTCAAGTCTCCATTGGAAAACCCTATACTTAGCCTACAAAAGGAAAACAAAAATTTTGGAGAAATGGCGATTTATTTCTCAATATAGTCTCCTCTTAGCTCGATACACTTAACCAGCGATGCTCCAACTTCTTTAACCCGTCTGAAAAATACGTTTTCTCGAGGTCTGCAAAGTAGGCCTCCGTGGCGGCGATGACCTCCTCATTCGACTGAAATTTCTGCCCGGCGGATGACTTTTTCAAGTTTGGAAACAAAAAGAAGTCGCACGGGGCCAAATCTGGAGAATACGGTGGATGGGGCAGCAGTTCGTAGCCCAATTCGATCAATTTGGCCGTGGCGAGGGCGGAGGTGTGAGCCGGTGCGTTATCAAGATGGAAGAGCACTTTTTTCTTCGCCAAGTGGGGCCATTTTATGGCGGAAAATAGAAACATACAATGAAACAGCGAATGGAGAGAATTAAGAACCCAATAAACTTTATACAGTTCCAAGCATTGTCCGAGTAATGAAATTGCCAAGGTCAATATGGACAAATGGACGGACAGATAAAAGAATGAGTCGAAAACCCGAAGGTAAAAATACCGCGCCGTAGATGAGATGAAACAGAACAGCCAAACATGGAATAAACACACTCATGTTAGATAGATTTGGCGAAATGTTGTCAACGAGGTTCTGAGCCCCCGTACTCCAAATGGTTTCACATTAGAGCAAATAGTTATCGCAACTAGTCTCCCTATTTTTTTTTATTTAGATAGATTTTAGTTATTTGTAAATAAATAAGAATAATATTAATATATTTGTATTTCTATATTACTATACCTGCTCAATTTCCTTCAGCAAATAACACACTTGTCGACTTAAATCGCTTTGAGAATGTTTTAATTTTTTATTTTCCCTTTCGAGATGGTTAATCTTGGTCTGAGCTTCCTCTACATCCTGTTGGCTTTCACTTTTTTTCGCTATCATTTCTTCAAGTTGCTGTGCTAAAATATTGTTTGTTTCAACGAGTTTTTCATATTCAAGTTCTTGCTTTTTCATAATGGGTGCTCGTTCTTCCAGTTCATGAAGTATTGTTTTCATTTGAAGATTAAGACGATTATTTTCTCTTTTTTGGTATTCACATTCTTCTGTTGCCTTTACATATAACGAATACAACTCAGTTAAAGTCATATCCGATTTTATGAGCCGACTAGCAACTGCCGCTGATGGAGCCAATTTGCTTAAGGCATTTTCCATATTTTCATGTTGAACTTCTTTAATTAAATCATTAGCATGCGCTATTTCGTGCTTAAGTCCCTCGATAACTTTATTTTTTTCTTCTATTTCTTGTTCGTGTTTTAAACAGAGAGACTTCATATTTGTTTCTAATTGACCATATTGATCACTGGCTTCTGCTAACATGCGTTTTAGATCTGTTATGGCATTTGACATTTCATTGCTTTCCAAAGCTCGTTCTTCGGAATTTGTTTTATATAATTCTGCTAATTTAGTTTTAGCCTGAAGTTCTTTTTTATAGAAGTCCATCATTGTATTTGCTTCCTCATTTTGCGATAACATTTTGGCAGAAAGCTCCTGTGTGCTAATAGTGAGATTTTCTATGGTTTCTTTATACTGAGCACATTGAGTATAAACAATTTTTAGTTCTTCAATTTTTTCATTTAGTTTTGTCTCCAAATGAAGACTTCTCACAGTATTATCCCTGCGAATATTCTGGAGCTCACAAATATTACGGTTAAGGTCTTCAGTAAGAGTTTGCACTTGATTTGTTAAAATAGAACGTTCCTGTTCTATCCGCTTTTCTTTAAATTCAAGTGCTGCTTCTTTACTTTCGACTTCATCAAGGCGAGCGAGTGCTTCACATTTACTATTTATTGCGGACTTTAATTGTATCTGACATGATTTCACTTCTTGTTGCAATCTCTCGAGTTCTGAATTCTGCCTTTCAACCGCTTTCAAAAGCGAGTCACGCTCGTCAATCACATTATTTTTTTCCCGACGTAATATTAGTAGTTCTTGTTCATATTTAGTGGTCAATTCCATTAGATGAGACCTTTCAGCAGAAAATACATCTAATTGTTTCCGTAATTCCGACACATTACATTCGGAATTTTTTAGTTTAAGATCATAGTCCTGGATTTGTGAAGTCAGTTCGTCTATCTTCTTCTCACTGCTATTTCGAAGTTCTTCTAAGAAATAATAAAGAAATAATTTATAAATGTATTCAAAAAAATATTAATCAAAATAAGTAATCATTTTTTAAAATATACATTCAATAGAAAAAGTCTGCGTTCAGCTATTAAAATGAATTATATTTCATTCAAATAGAGGGATTAAACTTTTTAAATAAAATATTTATTTCACAATAATATTAATATTATATTATCCGACTTCAAATAATTATTTGATACATTTTTAAAAGCAATCCAAGTACAAATAGTAATAAAAACATGCAAAAAGAGAAAGCAGATACATAAAATCATCAGAAAAAGCCTGCGTACACTTTAAAAAAAATTAAAATATTAAAAAAACAAATTAAACTTAATATTGTGTGGGGTAGCCTCTCTGCTTAATAACTGAGTCTGTTTGGCATTGAATTAACCAGGTTCGAAGTATCCTCAAGTGTGATCTTAACCCGTGATAACCGTTTTGACGTTGTAGAGCAGCCAAAGTTTCACAATTTCGGATGTATGTTTGGGGTCATTGTCCTGCATGAAATAATATTGACGACTAAGACCCAATTTATCCGCACTCTGATTGATATTTGTTTATAATATCTCCAGGTACCCATACTTGTTCATTGTGGATTCTATGAAACTCAATCTTTCAACGCCAGGTCCACCTATACACCCCCAAACCATTACTCCACCACCACCATGCTTAACAGTTGGAAGTAGGTTGTCTTTGCTAAAAGCAGTACCAGGCTTCCTCCGCACAATCTTTCGGCCTTTTATACCAACAATACAGAACTTGCTTTCATAAGTAAATATTACTTTCTGCCAGAAGTCCAATGGCTTATTGAGATGTTCGTGTACATATTTGAGTATTTTTTGCCGATTGACTCTTGATACAAATGGCTTTCTACGAGCAACACGACCTTTATAACCAGCTTTTTTTAATTTTTTTCTTGCAGTATCTGCACAGATCTTTTTGTTAAATTATTCGCCAATATTTTTTGCAATTTCCGATGCCGTTATTTGTGGATTTTTTTTTAACTAATCCGATCAGACTGCGCTTTTCTCTTGCGGATAATTTAGTAGGGCGCCCAGAACGCGGCTTTGAAACATAAGGTCTGTTCCCGTACCTGACAAAAACAGTCCAAATCTACGAAAAACTACGAAAGTCTGTTCCCGTACTCCAAAAATTCACACTTTTGGACAAAAGAGAGCGCTCTCGAGAGAGTAAAAAATTTCCCCATGCTGCGAATTTCAGCCCAAGAAATTTATGTGGGTAGTTTGTCACAGCTTCGTGAAATCAGCTGATTTCCGTCATTCCGTCATACGACAAGAGCTCAATTTTATATTAAAATTCTTTTGTGCATTTTTAAGATGTGCATTGTCTCTATATGGCGTTATTAAATGATGAATGGATATGCTGAATCATCTAATAAATAGTAATCTGAAAATACTATGTATGTTTTTGCAAATTAATATATTGCACCTGCTAACGAATCCAAGAATGTATCAAATTCAAACATATGTTTTTGACATTTAAAATGTGTGCAACTTTTTTGGTTCAACGCGTTCCCGTACTTTTTTGTGTTTCCACTTCTCTTTGAGAGAATTTCATCCCCACTCTTGGAAAAATGAGAATCTGTGAATTTCTGCCCAAAAAGTACGGGAACAGACCTATAACTTCCCGTTGATTTGAACGTATTAACCACTCTTTGTATAGACTATAGATAAATGTGTTCTATTTAGTGTTTTGCCGATTTCTCTTAAACTTTTTCTCTCTTTCCACAACTTAATAATTATTTCCCGTTTACTTGAACCAATTTCTTTTCTTTTCGCAACCATCTCAAAAATGCTCTCCTCAACTACCGAACATAATAAATGAAATAAATTCCTATTCTATACTGTACGCAGACTTTTTCTACTAAGTGTATGTAGTTTTAGATCCTGGCATAATTTAAAACACATACAGTGCTGTGCAGAATAATAAGAACACAAAGCTTTCCCATGTTTATTGGTGTAAAATTGCAAAAGCAACAGAATATCTTTTGTGTTCGGATTCCGTTGGAAGTTAACGGTAAAATGTTGACATCAAAGTTGCCTTAATAGAATGCTTTCCAGTAATTTTGCAGCTTTTGTAGCAGATGGTCGTTTCAACGCTGTGCAAAATAATAAGAAACTCAATTTCGAGTAAAATTATAAACTAATATGTAGTAACATTTCGTAAGCCACTAACTCTGATCATTTTTTTTTTTGATTTCCTGTTGTAAAGCATTAAAAGTAAATATTGGGATTGAATTCACAATAGAAATTCTGATTTTTTTGAGAAAGATGGGCAAGCACTGCATACTTGAACCTACAGAAATAATTCCAAATCTGAAAAAGAAAAGCATATCCCGAAGAGAAAAGAGAAATTTTCAAAACATTCCAAAAAAAAAAAAAACTAAAGAATTCCGCGGCAAAAAAGTATCCTCTGTATCTCTGCGGAAATCAAAACTGAACTAAAATGAAGTAGTAAGTTCTTTAATCAGAAGAAGGCTTATGGATCAACATTTTAAGGCCTGTTTTCCAAAAAAAAATGACAAAGAATCAAAAAAGAACATAAGGGATCGAATTAATTTCGCTAAAACGCACCATCAGGAACCAGTAGAGAAATAGCGCAACATAATCTTGTCTAATGTAATGACCGTAGCGCATGGCGTAGGTAATATTATGGTCTGGGGATGCTTTCACTACCTTTCACTTGGACCAATTTACTGAGAAAAATATATTCTAGCAAAGGAAAAGTACGTTGACATATTAAATAATGTAATGTATCCCTTTGCTGATGTTAACTTGCCGTTGCTTTCTTGCTTTCAACAGGACCATGACCCTAAACATACGGTAACGAAAAAGTAGTTTGAAGATAGTAATATCAAAGTTCTCCAGTGGCCTGTACAATCCTCAGACCTTAATCTCAATGAAGATTTGTGGGGAATCGTTAAGGAAGAGCTTAGTGGAATGCCAAAACCAAGAAGTAGATTTGAGCTGTGGGAAAACGTCCAAAATATCTGCTACAATATTCCGAGCTCACTCTGCAAGAAGCTATCATGCCACGTAGATGTAGCGCTGTTTTAAAAAAAATAAAAAGGCACGCTACCAAATATTAATGAATTAATGTCTTTTATAAAAACATAATTAATGAACTTTTTAATTTTTTTTTTATTTTTAAGAAAGTATTCGTCATTCTTTGCGCTGTATTTATTATTTTGCACAGCTCGAATCATTGAATAATTATTAGGTTTCAGTTTTTTTTATTATCCTTTGTTGAAATTCACAAAATTATATTTATTTGAATTAATTTATGTTCAAAAATAAAAAAAATAAACAATGGTAACTGATACCATTTTTCTTTTTTAATTTAAGGTTACGTATCTTACTTCCATTTCCGAGTAGTCTTTCAACTAACAACTCCAATTTTCATGTCGACGTGCTTATAGAGAATGTCGTTCGAAAAAAAATTGTGGAAAAAGTGAATTAAAACGACTTTAAGGCCAGTATTGGTGCTAAGCTGACATTGTGTTTATGGATGAATCAGAAAGGATTCGTACTTTATGAAGTGCGAGGTTGATTCTGTCAACAAAAACCCGTCCAATATGGATCAATAGAAAGGGCATTGTCTTCCATTTTAATGAAAATAAATCCACATCAAGAAGAAAAAATGAGTTGCTGCAGTTCTTTCGCAAGGAATCCCAAAAATGTTACACTGGTTGAAATATGGAAATGTCCACTATAAGATGGCAATAGGTCATAGAAAATAATTTCCAAAATGTGTTTAAATAAATTTCATTTTCGATTAAAGGAATAATTAATGAAAAAATGAAGAAAATCTCTTAATCTTATCTTTTAGTAAAATAGGTCTGATTGCAAACTTTTTAAAGGGTGAAAGAAAATCTACGACTGTCTGGAAGACCACGACTGTAGAGATAGTTGTTGTCTCACGCTTCAACGAAAGAATGGAGTATTAACAATTAAAGAATCATTTGAGATGCCTGTATATAAACATTGGAGGAGAGAGCAATAATAAAATTAGAACTATTAGCTCAAGAAGATTTCGATTTTATTAGTTTAACCGAAACACATGTAACTAAAAACATAAAAGATAGCGCAACAGTAGAAACCTTACGACAATTATAACAGATTATGAGGCTAGTTTTAGCGAAACGGTAAATGTTTTTTTGTCATGAACTAAAAAGCAATGCAAAAGATAGTAATTAGAAGAGCATGCAAGCAGAACGACGAATGTAGTTATTGGTTCAATGAACATCTATCCAGGATAGACTATCCTACTTGAAACGAAGTAAAATTCGGTTATCCGATCGCTGTCTGAACAAATACCAGTGATGCTTGGAACATCTATAAATGTATTAGAAACAAATACGCTCAAGAGCTTACATTAGCAAAAAATAATTATATTTCAAGTAAGGGGGATGCATTAACAAAAAACGTTTTCAATTTAAATGAATACAAATCAATGAGCTGAAAAACACTGATAAAGATGAATAATGAAAAAAGATTTCAATCTGCTATCGGTGCATTCGAAATCATTGGGCCAATTTTTCAGCAGATTATTAATGAAGCTCAATTTTATATTAAAATTCTTTTGTGCATTTTTAAGATGTGCATTGTCTCTATATGGCGTTATTAAATGATGAATGGATATGCTGAATCATCTAATAAATAGTAATCTGAAAATACTATGTATGTTTTTGCAAATTAATATATTGCACCTGCTAACGAATCCAAGAATGTATCAAATTCAAACATATGTTTTTGACATTTAAAATGTGTGCAACTTTTTTGGTTCAACGCGTTCCCGTACTTTTTTGTGTTTCCACTTCTCTTTGAGAGAATTTCATCCCCACTCTTGGAAAAATGAGAATCTGTGAATTTCTGCCCAAAAAGTACGGGAACAGACCTATAACTTCCCGTTGATTTGAACGTATTAACCACTCTTTGTATAGACTATAGATAAATGTGTTCTATTTAGTGTTTTGCCGATTTCTCTTAAACTTTTTCTCTCTTTCCACAACTTAATAATTATTTCCCGTTTACTTGAACCAATTTCTTTTCTTTTCGCAACCATCTCAAAAATGCTCTCCTCAACTACCGAACATAATAAATGAAATAAATTCCTATTCTATACTGTACGCAGACTTTTTCTACTAAGTGTATGTAGTTTTAGATCCTGGCATAATTTAAAACACATACAGTGCTGTGCAGAATAATAAGAACACAAAGCTTTCCCATGTTTATTGGTGTAAAATTGTAAAAGCAACAGAATATCTTTTGTGTTCGGATTCCGTTGGAAGTTAACGGTAAAATGTTGACATCAAAGTTGCCTTAATAGAATGCTTTCCAGTAATTTTGCAGCTTTTGTAGCAGATGGTCGTTTCAACGCTGTGCAAAATAATAAGAAACTCAATTTCGAGTAAAATTATAAACTAATATGTAGTAACATTTCGTAAGCCACTAACTCTGATCATTTTTTTTTTTGATTTCCTGTTGTAAAGCATTAAAAGTAAATATTGGGATTGAATTCACAATAGAAATTCTGATTTTTTTGAGAAAGATGGGCAAGCACTGCATACTTGAACCTACAGAAATAATTCCAAATCTGAAAAAGAAAAGCATATCCCGAAGAGAAAAGAGAAATTTTCAAAACATTCCACAAAAAAAAAAAACTAAAGAATTCCGCGGCAAAAAAGTATCCTCTGTATCTCTGCGGAAATCAAAACTGAACTAAAATGAAGTAGTAAGTTCTTTAATCAGAAGAAGGCTTATGGATCAACATTTTAAGGCCTGTTTTCCAAAAAAAAATGACAAAGAATCAAAAAAGAACATAAGGGATCGAATTAATTTCGCTAAAACGCACCATCAGGAACCAGTAGAGAAATAGCGCAACATAATCTTGTCTAATGTAATGACCGTAGCGCATGGCGTAGGTAATATTATGGTCTGGGGATGCTTTCACTACCTTTCACTTGGACCAATTTACTGAGAAAAATATATTCTAGCAAAGGAAAAGTACGTTGACATATTAAATAATGTAATGTATCCCTTTGCTGATGTTAACTTGCCGTTGCTTTCTTGCTTTCAACAGGACCATGACCCTAAACATACGGTAACGAAAAAGTAGTTTGAAGATAGTAATATCAAAGTTCTCCAGTGGCCTGTACAATCCTCAGACCTTAATCTCAATGAAGATTTGTGGGGAATCGTTAAGGAAGAGCTTAGTGGAATGCCAAAACCAAGAAGTAGATTTGAGCTGTGGGAAAACGTCCAAAATATCTGCTACAATATTCCGAGCTCACTCTGCAAGAAGCTATCATGCCACGTAGATGTAGCGCTGTTTTAAAAAAAATAAAAAGGCACGCTACCAAATATTAATGAATTAATGTCTTTTATAAAAACATAATTAATGAACTTTTTAATTTTTTTTTTATTTTTAAGAAAGTATTCGTCATTCTTTGCGCTGTATTTATTATTTTGCACAGCTCGAATCATTGAATAATTATTAGGTTTCAGTTTTTTTTATTATCCTTTGTTGAAATTCACAAAATTATATTTATTTGAATTAATTTATGTTCAAAAATAAAAAAAATAAACAATGGTAACTGATACCATTTTTCTTTTTTAATTTAAGGTTACGTATCTTACTTCCATTTCCGAGTAGTCTTTCAACTAACAACTCCAATTTTCATGTCGACGTGCTTATAGAGAATGTCGTTCGAAAAAAAATTGTGGAAAAAGTGAATTAAAACGACTTTAAGGCCAGTATTGGTGCTAAGCTGACATTGTGTTTATGGATGAATCAGAAAGGATTCGTACTTTATGAAGTGCGAGGTTGATTCTGTCAACAAAAACCCGTCCAATATGGATCAATAGAAAGGGCATTGTCTTCCATTTTAATGAAAATAAATCCACATCAAGAAGAAAAAATGAGTTGCTGCAGTTCTTTCGCAAGGAATCCCAAAAATGTTACACTGGTTGAAATATGGAAATGTCCACTATAAGATGGCAATAGGTCATAGAAAATAATTTCCAAAATGTGTTTAAATAAATTTCATTTTCGATTAAAGGAATAATTAATGAAAAAATGAAGAAAATCTCTTAATCTTATCTTTTAGTAAAATAGGTCTGATTGCAAACTTTTTAAAGGGTGAAAGAAAATCTACGACTGTCTGGAAGACCACGACTGTAGAGATAGTTGTTGTCTCACGCTTCAACGAAAGAATGGAGTATTAACAATTAAAGAATCATTTGAGATGCCTGTATATAAACATTGGAGGAGAGAGCAATAATAAAATTAGAACTATTAGCTCAAGAAGATTTCGATTTTATTAGTTTAACCGAAACACATGTAACTAAAAACATAAAAGATAGCGCAACAGTAGAAACCTTACGACAATTATAACAGATTATGAGGCTAGTTTTAGCGAAACGGTAAATGTTTTTTTGTCATGAACTAAAAAGCAATGCAAAAGATAGTAATTAGAAGAGCATGCAAGCAGAACGACGAATGTAGTTATTGGTTCAATGAACATCTATCCAGGATAGACTATCCTACTTGAAACGAAGTAAAATTCGGTTATCCGATCGCTGTCTGAACAAATACCAGTGATGCTTGGAACATCTATAAATGTATTAGAAACAAATACGCTCAAGAGCTTACATTAGCAAAAAATAATTATATTTCAAGTAAGGGGGATGCATTAACAAAAAACGTTTTCAATTTAAATGAATACAAATCAATGAGCTGAAAAACACTGATAAAGATGAATAATGAAAAAAGATTTCAATCTGCTATCGGTGCATTCGAAATCATTGGGCCAATTTTTCAGCAGATTATTAATGAAGCTCAATTTTATATTAAAATTCTTTTGTGCATTTTTAAGATGTGCATTGTCTCTATATGGCGTTATTAAATGATGAATGG
Source organism: Merodon equestris (assembly GCA_958301585.1). Lineage (NCBI taxonomy): Eukaryota > Metazoa > Arthropoda > Insecta > Diptera > Syrphidae > Merodon > Merodon equestris. Next base: position 52,756,511 of record OY284417.1, on the reverse strand, counting down.
ATATGCTGAATCATCTAATAAATAGTAATCTGAAAATACTATGTATGTTTTTGCAAATTAATATATTGCACCTGCTAACGAATCCAAGAATGTATCAAATTCAAACATATGTTTTTGACATTTAAAATGTGTGCAACTTTTTTGGTTCAACGCGTTCCCGTACTTTTTTGTGTTTCCACTTCTCTTTGAGAGAATTTCATCCCCACTCTTGGAAAAATGAGAATCTGTGAATTTCTGCCCAAAAAGTACGGGAACAGACCTATAACTTCCCGTTGATTTGAACGTATTAACCACTCTTTGTATAGACTATAGATAAATGTGTTCTATTTAGTGTTTTGCCGATTTCTCTTAAACTTTTTCTCTCTTTCCACAACTTAATAATTATTTCCCGTTTACTTGAACCAATTTCTTTTCTTTTCGCAACCATCTCAAAAATGCTCTCCTCAACTACCGAACATAATAAATGAAATAAATTCCTATTCTATACTGTACGCAGACTTTTTCTACTAAGTGTATGTAGTTTTAGATCCTGGCATAATTTAAAACACATACAGTGCTGTGCAGAATAATAAGAACACAAAGCTTTCCCATGTTTATTGGTGTAAAATTGCAAAAGCAACAGAATATCTTTTGTGTTCGGATTCCGTTGGAAGTTAACGGTAAAATGTTGACATCAAAGTTGCCTTAATAGAATGCTTTCCAGTAATTTTGCAGCTTTTGTAGCAGATGGTCGTTTCAACGCTGTGCAAAATAATAAGAAACTCAATTTCGAGTAAAATTATAAACTAATATGTAGTAACATTTCGTAAGCCACTAACTCTGATCATTTTTTTTTTTGATTTCCTGTTGTAAAGCATTAAAAGTAAATATTGGGATTGAATTCACAATAGAAATTCTGATTTTTTTGAGAAAGATGGGCAAGCACTGCATACTTGAACCTACAGAAATAATTCCAAATCTGAAAAAGAAAAGCATATCCCGAAGAGAAAAGAGAAATTTTCAAAACATTCCACAAAAAAAAAAAACTAAAGAATTCCGCGGCAAAAAAGTATCCTCTGTATCTCTGCGGAAATCAAAACTGAACTAAAATGAAGTAGTAAGTTCTTTAATCAGAAGAAGGCTTATGGATCAACATTTTAAGGCCTGTTTTCCAAAAAAAAATGACAAAGAATCAAAAAAGAACATAAGGGATCGAATTAATTTCGCTAAAACGCACCATCAGGAACCAGTAGAGAAATAGCGCAACATAATCTTGTCTAATGTAATGACCGTAGCGCATGGCGTAGGTAATATTATGGTCTGGGGATGCTTTCACTACCTTTCACTTGGACCAATTTACTGAGAAAAATATATTCTAGCAAAGGAAAAGTACGTTGACATATTAAATAATGTAATGTATCCCTTTGCTGATGTTAACTTGCCGTTGCTTTCTTGCTTTCAACAGGACCATGACCCTAAACATACGGTAACGAAAAAGTAGTTTGAAGATAGTAATATCAAAGTTCTCCAGTGGCCTGTACAATCCTCAGACCTTAATCTCAATGAAGATTTGTGGGGAATCGTTAAGGAAGAGCTTAGTGGAATGCCAAAACCAAGAAGTAGATTTGAGCTGTGGGAAAACGTCCAAAATATCTGCTACAATATTCCGAGCTCACTCTGCAAGAAGCTATCATGCCACGTAGATGTAGCGCTGTTTTAAAAAAAATAAAAAGGCACACTACCAAATATTAATGAATTAATGTCTTTTATAAAAACATAATTAATGAACTTTTTAATTTTTTTTTTATTTTTAAGAAAGTATTCGTCATTCTTTGCGCTGTATTTATTATTTTGCACAGCTCGAATCATTGAATAATTATTAGGTTTCAGTTTTTTTTATTATCCTTTGTTGAAATTCACAAAATTATATTTATTTGAATTAATTTATGTTCAAAAATAAAAAAAATAAACAATGGTAACTGATACCATTTTTCTTTTTTAATTTAAGGTTACGTATCTTACTTCCATTTCCGAGTAGTCTTTCAACTAACAACTCCAATTTTCATGTCGACGTGCTTATAGAGAATGTCGTTCGAAAAAAAATTGTGGAAAAAGTGAATTAAAACGACTTTAAGGCCAGTATTGGTGCTAAGCTGACATTGTGTTTATGGATGAATCAGAAAGGATTCGTACTTTATGAAGTGCGAGGTTGATTCTGTCAACAAAAACCCGTCCAATATGGATCAATAGAAAGGGCATTGTCTTCCATTTTAATGAAAATAAATCCACATCAAGAAGAAAAAATGAGTTGCTGCAGTTCTTTCGCAAGGAATCCCAAAAATGTTACACTGGTTGAAATATGGAAATGTCCACTATAAGATGGCAATAGGTCATAGAAAATAATTTCCAAAATGTGCTTAAATAAATTTCATTTTCGATTAAAGGAATAATTAATGAAAAAATGAAGAAAATCTCTTAATCTTATCTTTTAGTAAAATAGGTCTGATTGCAAACTTTTTAAAGGGTGAAAGAAAATCTACGACTGTCTGGAAGACCACGACTGTAGAGATAGTTGTTGTCTCACGCTTCAACGAAAGAATGGAGTATTAACAATTAAAGAATCATTTGAGATGCCTGTATATAAACATTGGAGGAGAGAGCAATAATAAAATTAGAACTATTAGCTCAAGAAGATTTCGATTTTATTAGTTTAACCGAAACACATGTAACTAAAAACATAAAAGATAGCGCAACAGTAGAAACCTTACGACTATTATAACAGATTATGAGGCTAGTTTTAGCGAAACGGTAAATGTTTTTTTGTCATGAACTAAAAAGCAATGCAAAAGATAGTAATTAGAAGAGCATGCAAGCAGAACGACGAATGTAGTTATTGGTTCAATGAACATCTATCCAGGATAGACTATCCTACTTGAAACGAAGTAAAATTCGGTTATCCGATCGCTGTCTGAACAAATACCAGTGATGCTTGGAACATCTATAAATGTATTAGAAACAAATACGCTCAAGAGCTTACATTAGCAAAAAATAATTATATTTCAAGTAAGGGGGATGCATTAACAAAAAACGTTTTCAATTTAAATGAATACAAATCAATGAGCTGAAAAACACTGATAAAGATGAATAATGAAAAAAAATTTCAATCTGCTATCGGTGCATTCGAAATCATTGGGCCAATTTTTCAGCAGATTATTAATGAATCACTTAATTCTGGAAATATCCCCGACTGGAAGGAAGCTGCCTATCGAAAAGGTAAAAAATATTGATAAGCCAGTAGAATTACGCCCAGTAAATATGCTAATGACAGAGTGCAAAGTTTTTGAAAAGTTGGTCTTTTAAACAATTAACCAGAAATATGGAAAGGAATAACCTACTTTCTGAATATCGGTTTGGCATCATTTACAGTGGGAAACTCACATGCAGGACGAAAAGGTAGTAGTGGCGGTTTTTTTGGATCTTCGTATAGCATTTGAATCTATATCCATATTGAGAAACTAAAAATTTGGGATAGAAGGAACGGAGCTAAAATGGTTTAAGCTGTTATTTGTCAAACAGACAACGAATCCGAATATATGGATACACCTTAGAATCTCTGATACAACAGGGAACAGTTCTTGGTACACTGTTATTCATCATATACATCAATGATATGGAAAAGGTTCTTCAATTTTCCGTAATCAGGCTTTTTGCTAATTTTTGTAGCTGGACGTTCGGTGGATGAATGTATTGATCTACTAAATATCGACTTAGAAAATGTTTCAAATTATATAAATATGAATAAATTAAAACTCAATACTAGTAAAAGCTATATTATCTCTACATCTATAAAAGATAACACATTTTTGTGTTTGTCCCCGAATAGGGAGTAGGTACTTAACGATACCTCAACAATATATATATCAATCAATTTATCGTGATTAACCGTATTACATAGGATGTTTTTTATTATCCTAGGGTTTTAAAACCCATTTTGTATGACTCTTTAACTGAAAAAGAGCCTATTTTATACTTTGCACACATATTACAACAAAATGGCTGAACAGATTTGAATATGACTTTATTCTTCGATTAGTACATTTCCTGACGAAGAGATTGATGTATCAATCATTATTCTGTGATTCTTATGACGGAAGTAATAAGCAAAAATGTAATTATTTGATATTGAAATATTCTAGGGATATGCGTAGGTCATTGAAATATACAGTTCCCCAGTGGAGTGCGGGCACATTCATGTTTATCAAACAAACTCTTTTTCCTCTCTCTTTTCTTTTATTTTTTCTTCTCTACTCGTACATCTACAAAAGAGAACGTATTTTCCTCTTTGTCCGCGAGTAGGGAGTGGGTACGTAACGGTACCTCAACAATATATATATCAATCGATTTGTCCTGATTAGTCGTATTACATAGGATGGTTTTTAGTATCCTAGGGTCTGACATGAAAATAAACTAAGTTACTGTGAACTACAACCAACGCGACAAATTCAGTCGAATCTCAGGTTGTCCAGGTTGTATGACAAACACAATAAGAGCGCTTGAACTTGCGCGAACACTATACAAAAAATCTATTAAAGGAACCAGCAAAGCGGGGACATCCAGCTAGTTATTGATAAAGTTGCAATTGAACGAGCAAGTGAAATTGAATATTTGGGTGTTATATTCGATAAAGAATTGAAATTTGATAAAAATTTAAGTAAAATTTGCAAAAATATAACTAATAATATCGGTGTTATCAAACGAATCAGATAAAAATTATCAATTAATACTTCAAAAATCGATGTTAAAACCCCATTTTGAATACTGCTCAACAATTGTGTTCTTAAATCAAAAAAAATATTAAAGTGAGATTGCAAAAATTAGAAAATAGGGGAATGAGATGTATTTTAATGTGCAATATATTATCTCCAGTAAAAATGATGGTCGACACTTCAAAATGGCCAACAATAAACCAAAGAATATCAATAAATGTGGCAGATGTTCAGCCATAATAGATCACAAAATATATTATTGTATAACAGTTTGAAATCATATAATAGCCTGCCAAACTATAATTAAATTTTTTTTTTTTTTTTTAACAATTGTACAACCTTTGTAAAAAAATACTACAAAGCTAAATAAATCTAATCTAATATAATCTAGGAGTGGAAGTAATTTCTTACCCTTTTTGTCTTTCTCTCTCTCACGACTAACTACGAAATCTTTGTGATGTGCTGTTTTAAGAGGGACCAAATAATTTAGGTGAGAATATAGGCCAGTGTACGACGAAACTTGTTTAGATTATCTTTCTCCCAATTTCAAAGTCAATTTGGAACTTTGTCAAAATGTCAACATTTATAAGAAATTAGTTTTGACGGATGCAAACCGGTTAAACAATGACGAATATCCTGGACCGATGCAGTGGATTTGGCGACACAATATGCCATAACAGAACGAAGAAAGTAATTGCTGATGACCAGATTTAATAAAAAAAAACAATTGCTCGATGGGCCACAATACTATTTCCAATTAATATTTAACAGCACCGAGTTAAGTCTTTCTACATGATACATATTAAGAGGTAGATTTCATTTGTAATTTCCATTGTTGAATCGATCGTTTTTATTTCTAACCGTAGATTGACAAGCTCATACATATACATACATATTTAACAAATGAAAGGGTACTACTACCAAAATTTGGCAAAATCCTCATATTGCCGTAATTTGAGCATTTAGTAGCTTGGATACCTTTAAAAATATTCGCAACTATATACATACATTCATATAACTTATATACTTGTTGTTATCAAATATACTTCCCACTCGGTTTGAAAGTTTTAAATAAGGGCCAGGGTTTTAAGGTCACTTAAAAAAACTGAACTTCAATTACAGTGTAGCGCATTAATTTGCTTCATATAAACTTTACTTCGAAAAATTTTAATATCTATAAAGATGTGCTTTTTTCGTCGCATAAGTAATCCTACGAGTCTACTACGTATGAACCGTTGAATGTTCATTGCAAACCAAGCTTGAAATCTTAGAATGTCTGCCATTTATAGTGAAATATGTATGTAGGTAAGGACGCATTGATGCCACCTCAAATTTAACTGAATGCGGAGCCGCAATTATATATAATTCAAGCTACATATATGTATAGCTTAATGAATTTGATATTATATGCAGTTCCAAAGGAAAGTAAAAAGAACTAATTGAAAGGATATAAAAAGGCCGTCATGTTTAAGTCTGTTACCCGACACTCACCAACAACATTTCTTGAAGTTTCGCTGGCAGCCTTTGTTGTAAGGTATTCTTCGAACACTTCTTCAAAGTATTTATTAATTTTTTCTTGAACAGCAGTAGGTATTTTGCTTAGCTCTTCTGTCGTTAAACACTTTAACAGCAACTCCGGACCGGCACGATCCATGTTTTAACCTTTTTTCAATTTGCCTTACTTAATAATGAAAAAACAGTGCGCTCTCTACAACATGAAGTTGTACTCGCGTTTCTATCGTCGCAATAAACAGTGATGCCAATCCTTTCCGCAACACTATTAACTTAAATGGTCACGTTCAGGTAATATATCCAAAATTTTCATTATCAGGGTTGGTAACAAAATATTAGAGTATGTTTTTGTTTATTTAGTAATCGTGTATTATTAAAATAACACATGTATAATATTTCTAGATCTCATTATAATAGATTTACTATATGTATACTATAATTACATTTTGCCTTGATTTATATTAAGCCATAATAATTTTTCTCAATGCTCTATTTTGTAGCATTTGAAGTCTATTTATATGTTAATTATTAATCATATAAACAAAATAGTCGAACAAAATTCAAAGTGAGGTTTAATTATTATTAGTGTTATATACAGGGTGTCCCACGAGCAGTGTGCCAAAAAGCTAGAGCGTGCAGGTGTGGTCAAGACAAGAATAAAATCGTATGGGAGGAGGGGTCTATTCTCCCCCGTTTAGCCGGGAGGGGCAATTTTCTAAAAAATTGACTTAATTTGTAAAACAAATTATTAAAAATCAACAGTTACATCCACAATGCCGTGATATACTTTTTTGTAAAGCCAAAAACAACTTTTTTCATCTTGTTTTTAAACGAAGCTGTTTTAAGGAATAGTTTTTGAGAAATTAATTTTCAAACTCAAAATTTTGAAAAAAAAAAAGAAAAAAAAAAGTCGAACTATTTTTTTTCCAAAATTGTATGTAATTAAGTACTAATTTATTTTCAAAAATTCAATTCTCTTATTAGTTTTTAGTTAAAAACAGAAAACCGGATGCAAAAATGTCTTGTAGTTTTTGAGAAATTAAAAAAAAACCCGAACCATTTTTTTCTAAGAAAAACCTTATTTTTGGTTTTACCGCGGCTAGACTTGTAGGCAAATTAATGTATGAAACATTGACCTCTTTTTATTATTTTTAAAAAAATCGGAGTTTTATTAGGATACAATAAAGTGACACAGTATTGGAATAACCCTGGATTAATCCTTTGACAGCACATAATACGGATATATTTTTCCTTATACGTTTTAGGAACTCTATTTTTTCTTTCGATATTTTCTTGGTAATGTATGACATATGATTATTTAAGTTCACTTTATTGTCCAATTTGCCACCGAGATATTTTATTTCATCTACCTGACTATGATTTCATTGTTTATTTTTAAATTTTCCTATCATCGCAGTTCGGCACCATACACTTAGTTTTCTTAGTGTTAATTTTGAGCTTATTTAATTGAAGCCACTCACAGAACTACGTTATATTACATTTCATTTTTTCTTTAATTTCATTTAGGTTTTTACCATTCACAAACATTAAAGCATCATCAGCAAAAAGGGAGATCTTACAATTTTTTACATGGACCAAGTATAGTTCCTTGTGGGACACCAAAACATGTCTAAATACTATTCGATATTGCACCATTTACACTTGTTTTTTGTGTTCGGTTAGATAAATAAGATCAGCTGTCAATTAAGTTCAGTACCCTCTACACAATTGCTATGTAACTTCTTTAGTAAAAACTCCCGATCAATTGTCTCCAAGGCTCTTCGAAAATCTACAAACAAAGCTATAGATTTGCATCCACTATGGCCTTCTTCTTTTAGCGTCATTATTAGCCAATTCAGAGATGACTCACATGAGTGATAAGGGCGAAATCCAGATTGATTTTCTATTAACAATTCATTAACACACACATATTTACAGAACTGATCAACAATTTTTTTAAGAATTGGCATCATGTTCACTGGTCTAAATTTCTCATAATCCGTCACCCAATGGTTGTTTGAGTATAGGAACAACTGTTGACTCCTTTAGGTTTTTTGGATACACCCTGCACATAATTGAATCATTTATGATCTTTAAAATAATTGGACCAATTAAATCAAGGCAGTTAATTAACATTTTGATATTATGTAATGCTAAACGCACTTTTAGTGTTTATCTTTTTATATTCATATTCAGCCGTCTAAATTGGAAATTTGTCGCAGATCCGGCAACGACATACATAGTTACCCGAGAGGCCGAGATGCCTTGATTACATGTAATTGAGCTACTTATTTCATTTATACTCTCGATAAAATATGAGTAAAATTTATTGGCAATTATATCGATATCATTTTCTAGTATATTGTTGAATCTAACTTCACTAATTTCATACTTTGGTACTTTAAGTACTAAGTTCTTAATTGTTTTCCACATACAGTTTTGACTTTTTGCGGTTTGCAGGTATTGTTTGTATTCGTTCCTAATGTTTCTGTAAACGATCCAGTAATCCGGCCTATTGAAAATACTAGCTTTCTGGAAAGCATGAATTTTTTGCTATCTCAATTGTTTAAGAGTCTCCGTAAACCATTTGTTGTCCGAGTGGTTAACCTTTATCTGTTTAGTTGGTTGGTTTACACAATATTTTAAACTTTCTTCTAGTATAATCAATAGGTTATTAAATTCACTATCTATATTTATCTGGGAAACTCTTTCACTTAATAAAATTCTGAACTCATGTCTCTTGTATTTGAATCGATTAATTAGATTTTGATTCCCAGTCCTAACTCTTTTTTTGGATATACTCACTTTTACCAATATAGATTCGTGATCACTAATTTTTAAATCTTGTACTGTATCTGCCCAAACATTTTTTTCTGAGGGAGTTAATCTCTAAAAACTAAATCGAAGTTGTTGTGTAATAATCTTTCAATCCATTCTTCAAATAAATTACAACACTCGCGTTCCGGACTACTCGGAGACCTGTAACATATTTCAACAGTCTCACTGAATGTGTTTGTAAAAAATTTAATAGTAACCACATTTTCATTTCAATTATTGCTTTGTCGATTATCCTGTATTGAATAATGTCTTTAACATAAAAAACCACACTGCCAGTTTGGCTGCTTGTTGAATCGCATCTTATATACTCGCATTTTGTATTTGGGGTGATTTATTTCACTATCCGTTAAGTCTTTTATAAAATGGGTTTCAGAAAAAGCAAGTACTTCGAACATGTTTTTTCCCACTATATCTTCTATCTCGTTAAAGTTATTGATAAGACTTTGAACACTGGATACCCAGTAAGAAAGTTGGTTTAGTTGCTAATACTGAACTTTTTCTTTCTGAACCTGTAATTTCCGTAGAAACACTGGAAAACATTTATCACCGGCTTCATGAGCACGGTCCATATGCAAAACCTGGGAATCGTTTATTCTTGAACAGTTTGGGCACTTAGTTTCGTCAGTTTTGCACTCTTGTATCGGACGTTCACCCCCACATTTTCTACATGATAATATATTCCTACATACACTTACTTTATGATGTAGTGAACCTTGACACTTATAACTTGTCCTTAAGTCGAAATATTCTTAAGCTGGACATTTCACCCAACCCACCTTAATATTTTCCAGCTTCATTTCTTCCTTCCTTTCCTTTTTCCGTCGTTGTTATGGTCAGAAGTGTAGGACCATAACCTTCCCACTTAACTGCATTCCTGATGGTCCAGCTTCATTATTCTATGATAACTGTCACTATCAACTTCTAGGATTATGTTTAAGTTTCTTCACTTGATTTTATTTTTGTACCAGTGAACTAGTTTCATATTACATTCCTTTAATTCGGAATTTTGATTTTTTTTTTGGATTCACTTTTGTTTAAGACTTCCGAGAATAGTTTTGTGCTACTCGTTCTCGGTTTATCCAGCCTAGTCTTATTGTCATTTAGACTCTTGATGTCCTCTTTTATCTTCTTCACACTTTTTATTACCATTTTATTGCTATCCGCTATTTTTTTGACGTCTCCAAAGATTTGAACGCTTTGTGTTTTGAAACATTTGCTAAATTCACTCATTTATTTAATTTCGTTTACGCTTCTCTCACAGGACTCTTGAGCAGTTTTCATTGCTCCCATTCTCGTTGTATACCATTCTTCAACTGCCTCAAGTAAGGACTTAATTTCAATTTCATTTATTTTAAGGGATTCATCAAATTCACGTTTATATATAATAAATATAAATATAATATAATTTCCATTCTTTTTAACAATATCCTGAACATCTTTCAGTACCATGTCCACATTTGAATGTATATAATGCAATCTTCACAAATAAACTTCAACGTAGGATTCGTTTTCAAGCTAGCATTTAATCGAAATGCGGAAATTATTGCCACAAACGCCTGCACATTTTATCCCCGATTAGCCACGAATACTACTCTTACAGAGTCTGCCATCTCATATGGGTCGATGTAAACTTCGAATAACTTCAACAATTGTGATTTGAACTGATTTTCATATGTCATAGCACGTCAATTCAGTACAATTTAGTACCGTGAATCGCTTCACACCAAAAGAACGCGCGGAAATAGTTTCAATGTTCATTGTTCGGCCTCCGAGATCGCCGGATTTGATTCCTTCAGACTTTTTTCTTTGGGATACTTGAAAAGGAAGGTGTATGCTAATGGCCCGAAGTTAAATAGAACAGCTCGCAGAAATTTGGCGCGAAATGCTCGAAAATGTCATGTCGAAATTTACATCGACCCATAGGAGATGGCGCACGCTGTACATTTTGCGCATTTAACGCACTCCATCACGCGGAACTTCCCAGTAATTTGCTATATATCGTATGTATTTTACGCACTAAGTTAAAAACACGTCCGTTCTTGTTCACTGTTCATTACGGGATTGAATCGCAGCGACGCGTGCTCATTTTACAGTGATCATTATTAATGAAATACTTGAAAATGAAGAAAATTAGCTAGAAAAAAAAAAAAACAAAGGAAAACGTAATAAATTCTTATCGGTAAAATTGTTAAGAGAAGAGAAATTTTGGTTGTTTCGTTAAAAATATATACATACAAAAGTCCTCGATGTCCCGGTCTCTCAAGTACTAACGTAATAAAAATTGGCTTACATAGGTTTTATATGTTTAATGTTTCATTGTTTATAAATAAATTTGCTGGTCTTTTAGACAAAGAAAATTTCAAAAATTTAATCATCTTAGGAGATTTTAATTAGAATATTTTAGAAACAAATGATTACCTGTTAGCATCCCATGACTTAGCTAGATATATCAAATAACTTATCAGGCAGGTTTCTGGTAAATGTCTGGACCATATTTTTGCTCGATTCAAAAATATTTATTTGTGAGCATTGTATCCTAACCCTAATGATAACTGATCGTATGATAACTGATAGTAGGACTTTTTAAAATATAAAATTACGAGGTCGAAAAATAAACAAAATTAAAAACCAACTTTAACAAATCGAATACTTGTTTAATGTTTGAATGCTGGGAACATTTCTTTTCTTGTGGTAATGCCTCTACTGTCTGTACGGTATTCATTGATTATCTAAAGCCGTGTTCAACGAAAAGATCAGAACAGAAAGGGACAAGACAGCACAGATTCATGAAAACTGTCAAATCAAGTTAGAACAGAAAAGTACAGCCGTATGTTAAGCGAAAAACATCTTGTGTCAGATTCTATAAAACATGTTTTAGAAATAATAAACTAAAATGCATTCACATAAAAATGCTTTGGAAGAGTTGTGGTGGGCACTGATAGCGAAATCAGTCTGATTGGTGACTCGTCAACAACATATTTCAGTAATGATATGTATGTTTTAGCGTGGACTTTAGTGTTTTTTCAATTACAGCTGCTTTTGACACTTTTCACGAATCTGTGCTGATCCAGAGTAGGTGCAGAAAATCGTGTTCTGAAGTGTCCGAAACACCCTCACTGAACACAAGGCAGGACACTTTCGGACAGACATTTTTCTCACTGTACAGCAAAACGTGTACTTTTTTGTCCGGAACAGTCCAGAACAGCCTCATTGAACAGACTATAAGAAAACATGTCTCCAATTCAACAACATCCGTAAGCGCAAAAAGGTATGTAAAAGACTTAAACCGTGGTTCTCGATGTACTTATTAAAGAAAGTAAAATACAACTATAAACTTAGACTCAGATGTATAAGGTTCTCTAATAACTCTAGTTTAAGGTCGAAATAAAATAAATTGTGTTGTGCATTTAAAAAGGAAATTCTGATATGTCGAGATGTCTATAGTGTAACCAGTTTAATGCAGTTAAGGATAATTTGAAAAAAAAACATAAATGTGAAATGAGAGCCAAGTTCAATATTATGATATATGCCTTGGTTATTGACTTCAACGACAAAAGAAAGGAGATCTGAATGGGTGCCAATTTCAATGGTCAGTCCTGAAATTTATTTATAAAATAAAAATTGTTTATAAAAAAAAATATTTTATAACAACTTAAAATATCATTTCTACTTATAACTTAGGATAATATATTGAAGCTTAAGGTCTGGCTTGGCTAGTTTTCATATACGAATTATATAATAGCCTTCGCAAGTTCTAAAGCTGTAAGTTCTCATTTTATTCTTCCGAAAATTTGGCTTGCTGGCAGAAACTAGCCTTCGAACATAGGGCTCTTCCATGACTGTTTTAGTAATATAATAATTCATACCATACGTATGCTTGTCATCCAAATGCCTGTGAACACGGTTTTCCAGGTAAATTAATTAAATCTTAGCCTACAATTTTGTTTAAAGCGAACTAAGTAAATCTACTATAATAGATTACTTTAACTATTGTCGGGGAATAGCCGAAATAATAACGTCTCGCGTTGATGTCAGCATTGAAGGCGAAGAAAAAACTATGCAAATCGACGAGACTTTTCTTACAAAAAGAAAATATCACAGAGGCCGTGTTACCGAACAGATGACAATCGTGGTATTGGGGTTGTTTTGCAAAGACGATAAGGTCGGACGGTTCTTTAAAGTGAACTCTATATGTAAGGAAGATTTATGGCCTTTAACTTTAACGTTAACTCCAATACCAGTCGTATTTGTACCGATAGCGCACACCAGTATATACATAGGTGTTGAGAAAATGTTTTCTAGTTCTACGACCCATGAAATTACGAACCACACCAAAGGAGAATATGTTAATAAGACCGATGCAAACAACGCTATTAACGATCTAGAGAATCAGAACAAGCTTCTGAAAAAAATCTCTTTATGCCGCAAAACTACGCACCACACTCACCATATGGCACCTTTCTTTTATCGAAAGTACTGCCTTGAAAAAAAATATAAGGACAACTTGGGCTCCCAAATCATGGAATTTTAATAGACGTAAAAAAAGTGTTTCCAGGTTTTATCGATGGTGAAGAAAGTGTGGGCTTGCAACTAAAGGAATTCGATCCTCCCACCGTTCACAGTGAGAACCTAAAGGCTATTTTACCGCCAAGACAACCTCTGGTTCTCACTATCAGCGATGAACTCAACGAACTCGACAGTAACATCAGTACGGACGAAAACTTCATTGACGAGACTCACATACTTTTTTAATACATTGAAAATTGACTTAACTATTTTTAACCAACTTCAGACTTACTTACACCCCGGCTGACTAAGACGTGGAATGCAATGCAATTCTACCTCCTCGTGTTGCATTCTGGGTATCGCTAAAGGAATTGATGTACTTACTTACAAAGATAAACCCATATCAATATATTGATATCGAAATCTTGCATCGGTTCAATGGAAGTATATACATACATCTAACCTCGCACTTACCCCAAATCCTACATTGGCCCAAGCAGGGGGGTTGCAGGAGGGCAGCATGCCCCCCATACATATTAACACCGTAAATACCAGAAAACAAAAAATCCCGGAAAAAGTACTTTTAGTAATTTTCGATTTTCAAAAACTAGAAGACATAAAACCATTCGGTTGCTTGTGTTCGATTCAGAATTGATATGAGCATTGACCACAAAAAGCCAATTTAGCACTTCTATTCATATTTTGAAAAAAAAAGGTCTAAACTTTTTTTTTCAATTTTTTAGTCAAGTTTTTGAGTTTGCATGCGAATTTTTCAAAAACTATTTATACAAATAATTTAACTTAAATTAAATATTAAAGAACAAGTCCCCCCCTCCGCCCCATAGTGAAAAATGCTTGTTTTTGACCCCTCTACAAAAAACCGTTATATATTTTGGGCGCCAAAGTTATCATACTCGTGCCATGTATTTATGAAGGGCCTCGTTGGTGTTATTCTTGGTGGCCGTAAGTTCCCTGCAGCTCTGTTGCATTTCACGCAGTATTGTACTATTGATCGTGCCATTATCTTGCCTTTGATTGGCCAAAATCCTTGTCTCATATGCGCTAGTAATAATTGGGGGCCCCAGTGGCTATGCTTCTCATGGATTTCTTGCATCAATAATATTACTAGAGGATTATTGTATAGAAGAAGCATTGGATGCTTGGCTTCAAATGACAGTGTTCCAGCCTCTAATCGGCCTCCAACTCGAATACTTCCCTTTTCATCCAGGAATGGAGCAAGGCTGTTGAAATTCTTATTCTTCTGCCTTGATTCCTTGTAGGTCCGTAGGTCACTGATTCCTTCCATTAATTCCAATGCCTGCATTAGTCGAACTATGACAAAGAGTGTATCTTCTAACTCCCTTGGCGTCAATAGTATACCATTTTGTCGTTGATCGCCTTGATGTATCTGGAATGATTACAAAAGCGTAGAATATATCCAGTTATCCTTTGAAGAATTTTGAACGAATTGTGGGGTTAACCTAATATAAGTAGCTGTTGCTACAGTTGGTATTTTTCGCTTTCTCGCTGTGTCTTCTGAAATTGAGAGCTCCTTGATATATTTTGATGGCCACATATCCTGATGGTCAGATAAGAAAAGTGGACCATAAAACCAAAGTGTGCATTATGGTAGCTAAGATGGTTGAAGGCCCCTTGATAATACATTCTGGATTGTGTTTTGACGATACATGTCGCCATTGCTCGGGAAGTTAAGTTCCTGCATAACAGCCAACGAATGTGGGCGTTGGCTTTTGGAACATCATTGTTAAATATGTGGCGTTGAAATTGAAAATTGTTTAGTTCCTTTAAGTCAGAGATGAAGAATGAGATATGCAACTTAAAATGGCCGCCGACGTTTGCCTACAAGCTGTGCGAGCACGTGGGTACATAAAGTCCTGTCAAAATTATGTAAACAATCGCGCACATTGTTATAATTCCATGAGTGTGTGTGGCGGGAGTACACTGCGGTAAAATGAAATGAGCTCACGTATTCACGGATAGAGTCGTTTATAACGGGGGTTGTCGGCTTGGTACACAAACTCCTGTCAAAATTTCCTGAAAAATTTAGGGTGTCACGGGAACAGACGTACGAAAGTTGCATATCTCATTCTTCATCTCTGCTTTAAGTTATTTCGAAATGTAATCCATCTTGTATGTAGCTCGGCTGATAGTGCTTCATCAAATTATAGCTGCAATACGAGTAGCCATAGCTTTTGGACGAATATTTTTGCTGTAACAACTACTGGAGTTGTTTCTTGAGTGAATTGCGAAAACGGACGGACGTGTTTACATCGAGTGCCGTGTTTTAATATTATGCTGACCAGTTTTCAAGTGATAGAGACACTAAATTTTAAGCAAAGAGCGCTACTTAACGCAGTTTTATCTATTGTGGTATCCAAAAAGAAAAATCCATTGTCTTTTTTTTTTTTTTTCTATTTTCTATTTCTTTCTATTTGTCGCGAAAAAGTGAAAAAAAAGAATAACAAACAAAGGAAAACAATAAAGGAAGTATGAGTGTCTTACGCTCGCCTCCCCTTGAGCTTAAACTCAAAAATTCCCCGATTCCCTCTCCAACTCATGAAACACCAACCAATTCAATCAATTTTCAAACGGATTTCCCCTCCCTTCCAGTCAAACATATCCCTAGACATCAACCTTCTAATATAATTTCCCTGCCAGTTTCACAACCAATCCAAATAAACTTGAACTTCCCACCAAACACAGTAGCGTCTCAAAAAAAGTACCCACTTATAAATATACCTTCCCAACAGAGCCTATTAAACAAATGCATGGCCATAACAAATACCGCCACAACTACGATAAAAACAACAACAACAACCAGTACAAAAACCACAGCATCGACATCAGCGTGCGCAAACACCATACCCTCCACACATTATGATGACCTGGTTGGGGATCCTCCTACGACACAAACACTCATTGGCTCAGAACACATTGGCCATCAACAGGCCAACAATATCAAATACATCCTTCACCAACTCTATTGTTTCTTCCGTAAAAGACACAGGTGAGAAACTTAGAGATGAAATGTAATGTAAAATGTAATGTAAATGTGATGTAAAATGAAACAGTACTCAATGACCTTAAAAGAACCAGACCATCTCCAGAACAACCTATGAACAAAAGCAACAATAACAAAAAGCAAAGAACAGCGACACAGACAAAACTAACGACATACTGGCTCAACGAGCCGACTAACACATCCCAAAAGAGGTTTGCCCTCCTCTCCCCCGACGAAAACGTTAAAGACCGACCCCTTACTCCAACCAAGCCTGCTGCTGAAAAAGCTCCAAAAGCCTCAAAACCTCCACCTATAGATATCCAAGGAGTAAAAGTTATAGGTATCCTCGCGAATGCACTTAATGAAATTGCGCAGGACAACTACTACATGCAAGTGCTACCAAACGAGGAAGTAAAAGTCCAACCAAAGGAGTCCCAACAAATATTTTAAAAATGCTGCAACAAAAAAACACCAGGTACTATACCTACAAACCGAAAGACCAAAGGGGCTTCAAAGTAATCCTAAAAAACATGCACCCCTCAGCCGATAAGGATGAAATTTGAAGAGAACTCGCTAACAAGGGACACAGAGTGACTAACATCTACAACATGACAAAAAGACACACTACAGAACCTCTCTCGATGTTCTTAATTGAAATAGAAACCAACAAAAACAACAAAGAGATCTATGACATACATACACTCTTACATTGTAAAATCACTTTTGAGCCTCCTCATATAAAGCGAGATATACCGCAATGTTATAACTGTCAAAAGTACGGCCACACACGAATATACTGCACAGACTTGCCGGTATGTGTTAAATGTGCAAATAATCATAAGACAATTGACTGTCCATTAAAAGAAAGTACTAAAGATATAAAGTGTGCCCTCTGTGGAAATAATCGCACCGCTAACTACAAAGGCTGTGATATATATAAGACCCTAAAACTACAAAGATTCCCACTTCTAAGAAATAAACAAATCTCAAACGTCCCAGAACCAACTACCTCAACGACTACTATGAATGCGATCACTGGTACCAAAACAATTGCCTTACGCTGAAAAAGCCTCTCAGCTAACAAAAACACAAAAACAACGCACAGTTGCCCCAACAACCACCCCTCCTATTATTATCCCAGCATCCATTCCCGATCTTCCGATCTTGGAAC
The DNA here is from genome assembly GCA_958301585.1 of Merodon equestris. Classification (NCBI taxonomy): domain Eukaryota; kingdom Metazoa; phylum Arthropoda; class Insecta; order Diptera; family Syrphidae; genus Merodon; species Merodon equestris. The sequence goes on along the minus strand of OY284417.1, from coordinate 52,738,717 downwards.
TAAAATTCATGATACAACAACTGTGACGCAAATAGCAAATATGATGAATGTGCCACAATACTGATAACAAAAATTAGCAAGTAAACATGGAGGTAATGAAAATTATTATATGGAACGCAAATGGCCTACAAAAACAGTCTAACGAACTAAGATCTTTACCAGGACTAACTCTATAGACATTTTACTGATTTCAGAAACACACTATACTGACAAAAATTACTTCACGATACCTGAATATAATGTGTATCATACAAACAACCCCATCAACAATGCCCACGGCGGGTCGGCAATCTTAATAAGACAAAAAATTAAATCCATTGAACTCGAAAACTACAAGACTGAACACATTCAAGCAACGACAATACAAATTGGAGACGATTACGGGCCACTCACAATCTCAGCACTATACTGTCCTCCAAAACACAACATATCGACAGAACAATACAAACAGTACCTTAGTACACTAGGTACAAGATTTATTGCAGGAGGCGACTTTAACGTAAAAAATACAGACTGGGGCTCTAGAATAACAAACAAAAAGGGCTCTACACTACTAGGGGTACTTAATTCGATTAATGTGAATTTTCTAAGCACTGGAGAACCAACATATTGGCCCACAGACTACTTACGAAAGCAAAGCAACTCTTACTGACAACAATATAAGACTTTGCAATAAAAGAACTGATTGGTCGACCTTCAAAGATATTATCATCTCAGATCTCCAACTCAACATCCCAATCAAATCCCCTGACAACATAGAAAGTGCAATAATGCACCTAAACGACACTATTCTTAACGCAGCGTATAGATCCACACCCAAATTAAACCTAAAGGAAAGCTCATACCCTACTCCCCAATACATTTTAAAGAAAATAAAAAAGAAACGAAAATTTAGAAAACTGTGTAGCTTGCCACAGATGTCCAGAATTAAAAGCCAAACTAAACAAGACTACAAAAGAATTAAAAGAACTACTAACACACAAGTTCATAAAAATAAATGCCTTAACAACTACTCAAGCTAGAAAAACTAACCCCAACTTTACAAACGAATTACTCCCTATGGAAAGCCACAAAAAATATAAAAACAACAATCTTACACCAACCACCCATTCTAAACGAGAACAATAGGTGGTCTAGAACAAATCTAGAAAAAGCCACAACACTAGCAAACTTTTTTGCCAAAAGCTTTACAAACAAAAAAGACCCCCACCACCTAAACTTTGATAATTCAAACGCGAATTCAGAAATAAAACCAACCACTAAGGAAGAAATTAAGTACATAATAAAATACAAAACAAAACCGAGGAAAAGTCCTGGTTATGACCTAATAACAGGACAAATTCTTAAAGAACTACCTGACCATGGATTGGTGTTTATTAGAAATATTTTCAACGTCATCTTCCGACACAAGTACTTTCCAAAGATTTGGAAAGTCGCTGAAGTGAAAGCCATACCCAAGCCTGGCAAGGACGCAACAAAAACTAATAATTATCGACCTATTTGTTTACTACCAATTATATCAAAACTACTAGAAAAAGTTATCCAAGCACGACTACAACCAATACTTGACCAAAATAGAATTATACCTAACTACCAATTCGGGTTTAGACAACAACACTCAACAATAGAGCAAACACACAGGGTTAAATAAAAGATATTGTTCGGCAATTTTTCTTGACGTATCTAAAGCTTTCGACAAGGTATGGCACACGGGACTACTATATAAGCTAAACAAAACACTACCACTAGACTTCTACTTACTACTTAAAAGCTATCTCGAGCAGCTACTTTTTTATGTTAGATACAAGTACGAATGCTCCAAGCTACTTACAGTCCTAGCAGGCGTTCCCCAGGGAAGTGTCCTTGGCCCTCTACTCTACCTACTGTACACTTCGAATATACCAAAACCAATTTCTCAACATACCATGCTACCTACATTCGCTGATGATACCATTATTCTTCAAACCAGTAAGAACCTAACAAACGCAAATTATAAACTTCAAGGACATCTCAACAATACTATTGACTGGTTTACAAAATGGGGCATCCAAATATACGAAGAGAAGACTGTACAGGTGATCTATACTACAAAAAGGATTAACAACATACCCGCTTTAACAATCAATGTTAAACCCATACAAACTAGTGACTGCGCTAAATATCTCGGAATGTATATTGACAGTAAATTGACGTGGAAACAGCACATAATACAAAAAAGAAACCAAATAAAAGATAAATTCCGCAAATGTTTCTGGATGCTCGGCAGAAATTCGAGACTATCAATGGATAACTAACTACTTATATACAAGACAATGATAAAACCAATTTTGACATACGGAATACAAGTATGGGGTACAGCCAAGATCTCTAACATCCAAATAATGCAACGTATATAGAACAAAATACTACGGACTATCGTTGACGCTGCGTGGTATGTACCAAATGACGAAATTCACAAAGAGCTTCGACTAGCAACCGTTACAGAAGAAGCAAAAAATTGTTGCAAAAAACACCGACTCAAAATCCTACAACACACAAACGATGAAATACGAACAATCCCAAGTGACGAACAAACACAGACCAGACGATTAAAACGATTTCGACCAACTGACTTAGTTCATAGATTTTCCTAAATTCTGGGGATACTGGTAGGTAGGTCTCAAAAGTAATATGAATATGCTTAATGCAAAAGCGAAACAAAAATAGGCGACAACAACGAGTGACAAGGGGCGCTCGGAGTCAATATAACCCCCAACGCTCCGGGTGGATTAAAACCCACCTGTGCCAAGACACAAACAAAAAACTGAAATAAAAATAAAATGTTAAACAACAAAAAATTGTAAAGGACATTGGTCCTACATTGTACATTCTACCTAATATATTGTTAAAACATTAACTAGATGTCCATAAAAGACAGATGTTAAATAAATGGTATAAAAAAAAAAAAAAAATACTGGAGCCATCACGCCCAATGGATCGAATAATCTGGCAAGATCTGAAGTACCAATTCGTTTCGCCACTCTACTTGTCGCACTTAAATTAATTTTAAAACAAAATGTATCATTTTTCGGGTGCCACGTCAATAATGTCTTGATTGATGCACTGTTTTTAGGCGGGGATGATTGGCGCACCAGATGGTGGTGAGTTGATTTGTATTTCTAATGCAGTTGATAAATTATTATTTCCAGTTAGGCAATCATCGACATAACAATCGTTGTGGAAAGCATGAGCGCTTAATGCCAACATTTCACTATTTTCGTTGGCTAGTAGCTGTAGGCACGTTGTGGCTAAATATGGTGCTGCTCTTGTGCCGTAGGTCACCGTATTTGGTTGATAGTAGCGTAAAAGTTCTTCTACATCTGTTCTCCATACGATTGTTTGGCTTCTATCGTCTGGGTGAATGATTATTTGCCGATACATTTTTTGAATATCGGTGCAAAAGACATATCGTGGTAGCCGGAATCGAAGTAACAACGAAAATAATTCACCCTGTACCGTGGGGACAGTATACATACATGATGTCGTTTAATGATTTTCCGGATGATGTCTTGCATGAAGCATCAACGGCCTTAAGCACGCAATGATGAGGAATTACGCAGTTTGGTGCAATTATGTCATTGAAGTCGATATCCGTTATGTGACCCAATTCTTCGTATTCCCTCATAAACCGGATGTATTGCTCCTTCATTTCCATGTTTTTCTCTAAACGTCGCTCCAGGCTCAGGAACCTGTTAACTGCTGTTTCCCTGGATTTGCCTAAAGCTTCCGAACCTTCATGAAATGGCCAATGAAGCGGCCATCAGTATCTCTATGTGTGCTTTGCATGAAATGAGCTTCGCACATGTTTTCGGTTTTTGATAGATTACTACGTGCTGGTTCAACTTCATCGAGACTCCACAAATGTTCAATCATTTGATGAAGGTCGTTGTCATCATACGTGGAGATGGTTTCATCTATTTTACCAGCTAATACTCAACCAAAAACTGTGTTTTGAAGGATCGGTAGATCGTCTTCTAAACGTATTTACCCGATGGAGAATAGTTGATGATAAAACTCTGCACCGAGAAGTACATCGATTTTGTTTGGATGATTGAAGTTTGGATCTGGCAGTGGGATATTTCTTGGTATTGGCCATGACGAGATGTTCAAATGTTGCGAAAGTTGTGCCGCTATGATGTGTGACAGGACAAAGGCTTCAAGACGAGTAGTGAAGGCAGTTGTTCTTGACTGTAGTTGTACATTTACACGTAGATGGGATTCCTTCCTGCCATCGCCAATGCCTTGGATATCATTGCAGTATTTCTTGTATGAATGAACAATCTCTTCACGAGGCGTGGGGTAATTAAGGTCACTTGAGAGCCAGAATTGAAAATGGCTCTGCATGTCAACTTCTGTCCATTGGTTGCTACAAGTTCAACGATGGCTATACTGAGGAGAACGTAATAATGCCTTTCTGGGCTTTTGAATGCGGCTAGTGTCACTAATGATCTTGTTCCAACTTGAAGATTGTTACTGCTGTTTGCAGTGTTAGTTTGTTGTTTATTGTTAGCCGACTCATTGACGTTACTCTCAATATGTAACAGCGTGTTGTGTTTTTTATTGTACCGTGAACAACTTCTTGAAACACAATTATTCGCCCCATGGCCACTTCTTAAGCAGTTAAGGCACAGCTTATGCGTTTGCACAATTTGTATACGCTCTACTGGTTGTACTTGTAAGAACTGTTTGCAGGCAAATAAAGGGATTGTTTCGGTTCCGCAATTCTTGCAAAGGGTCTTATTACCGTGGCTGGAAATTAATGATGCACAAGCTCGAGGTCAAGTCTCCTTTTTCCTTTGTCCAAGTGATTCTAGTGATTGGAATTGGTTTCTTGATTGACTGCAACTCTTTGGGCTTCTTGAGAGATTGCTCATATAGGATCCTTGTTCCTTGGTCTGGTTAATTACTAGTAAATGAAGTCGAAGGGGATCCCATGTTGAAGGGTCCATGCCGATGTTGCATAATGCCATCAAGCATTCTTGCGTCGTATCATGAAGGTTTCTAATGACTACTGCTGATCGTTGAGCTTTCGTTTGCCTTGGTTGTCCAATTATTTTTTGCACAAGGGTTGACGTAAGAATCCTAATGTTGTTGTATCGATCTTGAAGAATGCGGTTCTGTAATTATCCTCCGTGAGTGATAAATGACGGATGAGGTTCTCGACTTCTCCGCTAAGATGAGTTTTGAGATACCACATATTTTGTATGCTGGTTATTGTTTGCTTGTCGACCATATCAAAAAATTGTCTCCACTTCAAATAGTCGCCATCGAATTTTGGAATTGTTATCTTTGGTAAGGTTACCGAATTCATCTTCGATAATTCCATTCCTTTCTTCTTTTAGCCTTATTGCTAAGCTAATAAGGTTTTCTTCTACCATTGCTTCCATGGTGATGAATTCTAACTGACTATACCCAGCTGCGGCAAAGTCATCAGTCAACTCCCTTATTGTCTAATTTAGGCACTCTATCCGTTGCCAAAACTGTCCTACGCCACCACTCATAGTACTGTATGGGCTCGTCTTGCCTCAAAGAAAATTTTTCGATTTGTCTTCTGAGGGAGCACATAATTGCCTTTTGTCTTATTATCGCACACGACCCATCAGTACAATAGGTCGTCAGCTTGACCCAATATATATTATTTCTTGTATTGGTGGCGTCAGCACGATGGTTGTTGTTGACGTGAAGTACTGCATTACGCATTATTGACATCTTGGAGTTGACCCAAAACGCAGTTTACCTGACATTTAAATTGGATCAAATTAACGAACACTGGAGAAAGTTGGTGACAATGAACGACGAAATCATGTTCTCATTGGAAGAAGCTGATTACGAGGAGAAGTACGTGCCCAATAATGAGTTCCTCGGCTTAGAGCAAATACATCAAGATGCTTATATCCAAATTAAAGAAGCAGAACAACGACAACAACAACAAGTGGCAATAATTCCACAAGCTGCAATACATTGTGAAATTTAACTACCAACCATAAGCATACTATCATTTAGCGGCAAGTATAAACAGTGGATATCATTTTGGGAACTGTTTGTTCGATTAGTTCACGAGAATGGATCTTTAAGCGATGTTGAACGGATTAAATATTTAAAGAGCAATCGAAAGGAGAAGCAGCAAGGCAGCCAAGTGTTAACCATTTGGCACCGATATCACGCAATTATGCAGCAGCTGTAGAACTATTAACTAAGCGGTTTTAAACGGTTTTAAAATCCAGCAGCATTTGTCAACAACTATATTCAAAAATTGCTTACCAGTTCGACATGAAAATGTGTTCGATTTGAAAATGATCATAGGTATGTTAAAGGAGATCTTGTACGGCATCAAAAATTTAGGGGTCGACGTAAGCTCCTTGGACCCATTAGTGATTCAGGTGTTATATCCGAAACTTGATCCTGAATGAAAAAAATTATACCAACAAGTAAGAGGAACTTCGACAGAAAGCTAAGTGAACCTTTTTGCTTCATCGAAGGAAGATTCCGAGGATTAGAAGGCATCCGCGAATTCAACCGTGGACACCAGTCGCAAGCACTATGGGTAACATATACAAAAAAACATTTGATAACAATCACACAGTCGAAATGCACTGTATGAACTGAATAGCTGCAAAAGGTTTTTAAGTACGAAGAAGAAAACCCGATTGGATATGGTCCAAAAGTCGAAACTGTGTTTCAACTGTCTACGATATGGACATACGGCGAGGGAATGTTTGGGGGTTGCAAAAGGGTTGCAAAATATGCGCACAACAGCATAATTCCTTACTCACACTCCCCTAGAGGTGAATGTTCTACAGTCCCGTTAATGGAAAGAACATCAAATGAAGAAGCGTCATCATCAACAGGAATCGCTACCGCATGTTATGGCAATAGAATGGTACAGCCATGGTACAGTTACAGCCATGGTGAACATATGGAGGACAAGTTAGACCCTTGCGAGCTCTGACTTATCAAGGGTCCCAATCATGTTTCATGACGGCGAAGTTAGCCCGTCAATTAAGCATTCCACTGGTCAATTATGAGTAAAAAATCAATAGAATCAGACGCCATGCTACAAAAATCAGCGCAGCTGGCCACTTCACCATTCGGTCAATTCACCATGAAACGGTCAGCTTGGAGATGCTCTAGTAATGGCAGTTATCACATAAAGACTGCCAGCACAACAATTTACACCCAACCAGTGGCCACACATCCACGGGTTGAAATTGGCAAAATCGCAATTTTTGACGCATGGATTAGTTAATGGCTCAGCCAACACTCCACTGGCACAAAACATATGGTTTGGCTGGATACTATCGGGACCAGCCAAGACTCCAACCCTAAGAAAGCAGACACAAGATACCATACTCACATCATGTATTAGTTAGTGCATGTGAAATTTTGGGAATTAGAAGAAGTTTCAAGTGCAAGGAACAAGTTTATTAAAGAAGAAATGTGCGAGAATCACTATCAAGTGACACACCAACGGGATGACACAGGGCTTTATGTTGGAAAAAAGATTCGCAAAAGATGAGAGTCTTCGGAATGAATATTCCAATTTCATGCAAGAATATATTAAACTGGGACACATGGAGGAGGTATCAAAGGGTTATATTGGAAAAGATATTATCTTACACATCATGCAGTGAGAAAAAGTGACAGCACTACTACCAAACTAAGAAGGGTATTTGATATATTCCGCCAAGACCACATCTGTAGAATCACTAAACAGCATTATGATGACGGGCCCACGATTCAAAAGGATTTGTTTTCCTTACTACTTCGATGGAGGTCGTTTCCAATCGTCATCACAGCTGATGTCGACAAAATGTATCGGCAGATTATTGTCGGCCAGGGGGATCGAAATTTACAACTTACCTTGTGGAGAGAAAACTCTAAGGATCCGATCAAGGAATACGTTCTCAAAAACCGTTACATATGGCACATCATCCGCACCGTACTTGGCAATTAAAGCTCTATGTCAGCTAGCTGAAGATGAAAGGCAAGGTATCCACGGGCAAGCAAAACATTGCCTGAAGGATTCTTTGAAGGTGCAAATTCCTTGAGAGAATGTCAAGATCTGCAAAGGGAATCGACGCAACTACTTCGGAAGGGTGGATGCAATTTACGGAAATGTACATCAAACAATGCAGCATTCATAAAGGTATTGCCAAAGGAAGTAACTGAATTTGAGCCAGAGTATAACTCTGATAGTGATACAACGTTTAAAATTTTGGGAATAAAATGGTGCCAACTGCGACTTCCAATTTAAGGTACATTTTTCGTCATTCAGCACAAAAGATACAAAACGAACAGTACTGAGTGACGCTGGCAAAATATTTGATTCTTTGGGTTGGCTGTCGCCCATAAATATCAAGGCAAAGAACCTTATTTAAAAGCTCTTGGGCATCGAATGAGATGAGGATGCTCCAATGAAGATTAAAAAGGAATGGTTTGAAATCAAGGCAAAGCTATCATCACTTCAAAAACTAAGTATTCCGCGATGGACGCAGCAAATTGAAAATGCTCAAATAGAGTTAGATGGATTTGCAGATGCATCAGAATTTTTATCTGCAGCGTTTGCAGCGGTGTATCAGAAGCTTACTTATCGTGGTTCGCCTACAATAAGCTTTATTGCGTCCAAGAGAAGGGTGGCGCCTGTGAAGCAAGTTTCATGGGCAAGGCTGGATTTATGCGCAGCAGCACTGCTCACGAAACTAATGAAGTACATCATTGAGCAATTAGAAATCAATTAAACCAAGGTTTTCATATGGTCCGTAGTATTGAACTGGTTAAACCAACATCCAGTGAAATGGAACACATTTGTCGCCAACTCTAGGATACTGACAACATTTTAAGGGGGGACAATGGAGATTCGTACCCGGAAGAGAGAATCCTGCTGACATACCGTTTAGAGGATCATTTGGAAATGCCCTAGCTGAGAATTCAACATGGTGGAAAGGTCAACAATACTGGCCAGCTAACTATTCCATAGAGGAAGTACAAGAAATGCCTGACAGCAAATCTCACGCTTGTCTAGCGATGCATCCCAGCAATCCTTCACACAAAGTCGACATTTATCTGTTATAACTTTTTCATCACTTTCAAAACTTCAACGCGTAAATGTATACTGTCTGCGGTTTAAATCCAATTGCCAAAGGAGCAAGAGACATGAACCACTACTTTATGACAGGTTGACCATTAAAGACTACTGGAAGCAGAAAGAGCACATGTAAGGGGTACTCAACGAAGTTTTTCTGAAGATATAAAGAGTCTTATTGCAAATAAAGCACTCAAATCGGCAAGATGTCATCACTGAATCTGTTTATCGACGCCAATGGGACACTGCGAGTGGGAGGTCACTATTCAGTTGATTAGAAGTATCCTATGATTCTCTGATTATCGCATCCGCTTACAAAATTAACCATAATCAATATCGATACGCTTCATGGTGGATTGAAACTAACTCTGAACCATATTCAGAGAAAATTTTGGATAATCCGAGGAACCAACACTGTCAAGGCCATAGTAAATCAATGCATCATGTATTGCCGATTCAAGGCTAAGGAATCAAATTAACTTATGGGACAACTTTCGGAAGGTTTTCACTGCCATTTACACATTGTGGGATAGATTAGGCAGGCTCAATCAACATACGATGCTCAAAAACTCGAGATGTGAAACGGCATAAAGCTGTTTGTCTGCATGGCAACAAAGGTAGTGCATATTGAACCCACTTCTGACTTAACAGCGGATGAATTTATGGCAGTATTGCGACGCATGATCAGCAGAAGAAGATCTTTAAACCATCTCTACAACGATAATGGAACTAATTTTATTGGGGCAAAAAATATCATCTACGCTAGCCGAAAATGTGATCCAGTGGCATTTGTTGGGAAGCCGGAGTTAAACCAGTTAAATACCATTTGAATAGCATCATAGGAGAGCAAAAATTGATATACGAAGAGATGAAGGCCATCCTGGTGCAAATAGAAGGAGGCTCAAGACCAATCTGTCCATTAACAGACAATTTTCAAGATCTACGTGCATTAACATCGGGTCACTTCATTGGATCACTATTAATAGCACCTCAGCATGATGTCATTCTGGACATGGCAGAGAGCAGTTTAAAAAGGTGGAAGTTAATTCAAAAACGTAAACAAGGTATTTGAAGAATACATAAACAAGGTGCAACAGCGATACAAGTGGAAGCAACCCGCAAAGAATTTGGACTGTGGATAAACTAGAGATGTCCTCGAATTCAACGGAAATTTTAGTATCTGGATACTTCATGATCAGCGATGCTAATGAATATGATCTTATTAAGTCTAACACTGTTCCTGAAAAGATCGAGGAGCAGACATTTCGAGAAGTACAACTACAGCAGTCGGTGTCAACTATAATCTACAGAGGTATTTCGAAGTACCACTGGAAGATAAAACTCTAAATGAAACAATATACATCCTCCAGCCATCTGTATTTCACAGTATTGAGCAGAGTAAGGATTGTATTGTCCAGCAACTGTACAAGAAACTGACTTTCAAGCGATGTTCATCCAGGATGCTAAGAATAACACACACTGTATGGAAAGAATTGTGAACGTACAATACCTGGATGATCATTACATGTGAGGAAACCACTGTCATTGATAATAATAATTATAATAATAATAATAATTTCTTTATTCCTTTATATAGTTTACAATAAATGTTACAGACTGACGAATTTACATGATTTTTGTAAGGAATAGCTTTATACAATCTATTGTCAAAAACAAGTGGCGGAAGTACCTATCAAGTTCAATTTCACATAATAAATATAGACTATTAGACTATTCATGGGGAATGAATGACGTAAACAAAAGTAGTAGCAAATAATATTAATAATAGTAATAATAACTAAATCAAGACAACGCAGTAAATAACAAGTTAATTGAATGATTAAATGAAATGAGCCAAATTTTAACATTGATCAAAATTACTGATTTCTTTTTCTCACACCTTAGGTTTTCAGGCAAAAGATTGAATAGTGGAGGCGCGGTAGCATAAATAAAACGTGCGAAGTGTGTTTTGTAAATAGTCGGAACAGTGATAGTATTGGCGCTTCAGTTATATCTCTCATGAAGACTTATATGAAAGTAACCGGAATTTACAAAAAAAGATCTTTAAAACTTTGTAGCAGTATAGTTGCCTTAAAGGAAGAATTGCCAGACTCCTAAATAGTTCAAAACTGGGTGTCTTCAGCCATCATTTTTATCGCATGCTTTTGTTTAATTAATGAGGGCTCGATCTTATTATAATATGTGCCACCCCAACAAATAATACCATACTGCATTTTTGTTTTGAATAGTCCATTGTAAACTATCTTTAAGATTTGTAGATTGCAGTAGAGACTAAGATGATACAATCTTATTGCCTTACAATCTTATTCATATTCTTTTTAAGATAACTTGTGTGATCTGACCAAAATAATGCCTAGATATTTGAAACTGTCGTCACATTCAATTTGAAAACAACCATCACTGCAGTTTACTCTTTCATTAACCTTTAACTGGGGACATGACTAAATAATTACACTATAAGGGTCATGACGCCTCACAGGCTACTACTTTCAAAGTTAGTTTTTGTTATAAAATTTAATTTGGATATTTTGGACCACTGGTATGTAATAAAAACAATATAAGTAAATTCAATTAGCTATTATTATGAATTATTAAAAAAAATGCTAGCTAACACTTAGTGGTACTTTTCAGCCTTAATTGACATGAGATCATTATTTTAGCACTTTAATATGCCTTACACAAGTAATATGATAAATTTTACACTTTATACTTAAAATTAATCTAGAAAAAAACAAAAAACATAATAGGTACTTCTGAAAACAAACAATAAAAATTCTGACAACTACCCAATTTGGCATAAATCACTGGCAATTTTTGCACAAGGGGCGGGAACATTGCAAGCATATGGGATTGCAACACCCGACACTGTCATTCTGTGCAGTTTAGGCGGACAAACACTGCATGCCTTACGTTTGCCCTGACTCGTTTCTTGACTTTGGACACCTTCTTCGACCATATCATCACCCAGAACTCGCTTGATCACTAGTCGTAACACCCTTGGTAATTGATTGCGGACAACACGTCTTTGAACGGGCTAATAACTTTAGAAAATCTCCTCTATCTTTAATCCTGGGTTGATGCATATTATATAATATGTAAGCATTTATGCCGCTCAAATCCACAATGCGGTAGAACACCACCATTGGCCATCTTCTCGTTCGGCGGCTACTGGAATAAATGGAACATTTTTTATCAGCTTCGTCAACACCTCCTTTGGTTGCATTGTAATAAAGAATCATTTCAGGCTTTTTAGTATCCTTGTCAACCTCGTTATCGTGATGCATTGTGATACACAAGTATCACAGCTCTATTCTTTTTTGGCACGTATGAGCATATAGTTTTTTGGTTCGTAAAACCAAACAAAGTAGACTGGATATCTCGATTTTTTGCGGAGAACCAGTTATCAGCAATTACATTTCGGTTGCTTCCTTGAATTGGCTGCGTCAACCGTAGGACACACTGAGTGGGCACAAGACGTTTTTTATCTTGTATGGTCAATCCTACACCATCAGAGCCTTTTCCAGTATAAACATATCCGTTATAAAAATAGGCATTTTATGCATCACATAAGGTTCGTATGATCAGTCCGTATTTACCTTAGGCATATATGAAATCATGTGACTTTTTTCTCGAAACTTCACTAACATCTCATCTACGGTGACGCATTCGCTCAATTCATATAGTTGTTGAGAATTGCTGACAAACTTGTTAAAAATAAAAGATATAGCTGCCAAGCTGTAATTTTTTTTGCCTTTCAGCGCGATCATCTGAATTATCGAATCGCAAACACAGTATGTTGGTGGTCCCTCTAAGCTGAATAAACTTCCGAAACAAAATAAAGCGGCTTTCAGAGTATTGTTTGGTAGTAGAGTTTATTCTCTAAATTAAAATATTTACAAGTATTATTATACATAAATGTTTTACAAAGACGCTTACTCTTGTTGGCTTCTCGGGACAGAATGGGAAAAGGAAGGAAAAGAATGATGGTGGTCGGGAACAATATTATGAAAGGGAAATTACGTGGGATAAAAAGGTTTTCTTCTGTCGATACTGTATTATCGACGACCGGGTGTATCTTGATTCTTGACATCCCCACCCCCGTGAACTGACCCGGAGGGGGAAGCTTCACCACGTTGCAATACGTCCACGTCCAAAACTGCCAATTTTGAAATGGGTCTCTTGAGGGTGCCGGCAGTCGTATTCACATCAGCCGATCGCGCTATGCCATCCTTACCGTAGTAGAACTTTACGACCCTTCCTCGTCTCCAATTAGATCGTGGAGCTTCAACGTCACAAATCAACACGAGGCAGCCTACCGTTCTTTAAATTCTGTGCTATGCGCCACTGTTTCTTTAGACACATCAATCTTGGCTCGTACGGTGCTGGCGTCTGCGTTGAGTTGGTACAGCCCAAAAGGAAATGGTTCGGTGTAAGAGGTTCCGGTTCGTCTGGTGTCACGGGTAGATGTGTCAATGGTCTTGAATTCACCATATTCTCGGCTTCAATCAAACAGCTTTGAAGCGTTTCTAGGCGTGGTGAGTGTTCCTTAAGCACGGCGTACAAAATCTTCTTGACTGATTGTACTAGCCTTTCCCATGCTCCACCTTCGCTTGGATTCAAAGGCGTATTAAACTTCCACTCGATGCCTAACAGCGAAAGTCCAGATTGAAATTTCTCGTCCTGGTTACGGAAGTCCCGTGCCCTTTTAAGCTCCTTTGGTATGCCAACAAAATTCGTTCCATTATCACTCCTTATTTGTACAGGCACACCTCGTCTATTAATGAAGTTCCGAATGCAGATAAGACAGGCATCGCTTGATAAATCGGTTGCAATTTCAAGATGAACAGCACGCACCGTCAGACATGTGAATAATGCCACCCACCGCTTCTCACGTTGACGACGAATAGTCACACTAACCGGTCCAAAGAAATCGAGACCTGTATACGAAAATGGCCTCACATACGGCGTGACACTGTCAATCGGTAACGGACCCATCTGTGGCTGCATTGGCTTGGCTTTTTTATATCTGCAGACTTGGCAGTGATATTGTACGCTGTTCATCCCACGTCTGATGGATGGAATCCAGAACCTCTGGCGTACTTCGCCTATCACTGTAGACACGTTGATGTGGTGGAACTTCTTGTGGTAAAATTCAAGCAATAGTCGTGTAAAACCATGTCCATATGGCAGAATGGTAGGATCTCTCGCCTCAGTTGGTAAACAAGCTGCCCTTGATAGCCTTCCGTTTGCACGCAAAATCCGTCCGGCGCTTGGAACGGATTTAGCGACTTTATCGCGCTACTATGCGAAACTGTTTGGCCATTCGACAAATCCACGAATTCTTTCGCAAAAGCCTCCACCTGCACCCAATAGCAGAGCTGTCTTTCTGCTGCCATTTCATCTTCAGCGGTCAACTCGCCGGTTATCAAAGGATCTTTGTTAATTTTCCTTTTCGAATTTTGCACGAAACGGGATACCCAGGCAATAGTTCGTTTGAGATTGGAATAATTAGAGAAACGATTCTTCTTTTCCTTTTTATCCCGGCGTCGTTATGGTCAGAAGTGTAGGACCATAACCTTCCCACTTAACTGCATTCCTACTGGTCCGCTTGTGGGGTCCGCCGGTTTGACCTCAGAAAGTAGCGGCAGGCTTCCCGGTTTGGGATTACTTCATCGCTGAGGCCAATCAAATGCTGGTGTTTTTGCATTTGTTTGCACCAATTGTTTTTCGGCCTGCCTTTTTTGCGTGTTGAAATTGGAATGTTGATTGATAACGCCTTTTGGACGGGGTTCAAAGGATCTCTCCTTTGAACATGGCAATACCAACTGAGTCGGTCGGGCTCTATATTTCTTGTGATGGTTTCTTTTACGTGGAGGCTTCCTCGGATCTTTGAACTTCTAATTCTGTCACGCTTTGTTACTCCCGCTGTCATGCGAAGCATCTTCATCTCAGTTGCCGTTAATTTGCTCTCATACTTTTTGTGCATTGTCCAGGATTGTGAACCGTATGTGAGCACCGGACGTACAACTGAAGTGTAGAGCCTTCCTTTCAGCTTAGGGGGCATTTTTCGATCACAGAAGATGGCGGAGTTTTCCCGCCACTTCATCCACCCTACGCTTACGCGATGTTTGATGTCGTCATCACAAGTTGCTTCTCTATTAATCATAGATCCCAGATATTTAAACTTTTCACACTTGGGAAGCACTCTCCCATTCAAGTAAATGTCTGGAATAGGCTGATGAGGGTCAGAGAACGGGCAGCACAGATACTCTGTCTTCTTTGAACTAATACGATACCCGTGTCCCTCAAAAATGTCCACCCACACATCAAGTGCTCGTTGTAGGGACGCCTGATCATCACTTATAATGGCCCCATCGTCAGCAAAGAATAGCTGGTGCACATTGGGGTCCGTCACTTTTCCTTTAAGCAAGCAATCAAGG
Source organism: Merodon equestris (assembly GCA_958301585.1). Classification (NCBI taxonomy): domain Eukaryota; kingdom Metazoa; phylum Arthropoda; class Insecta; order Diptera; family Syrphidae; genus Merodon; species Merodon equestris. Next base: position 52,723,135 of record OY284417.1, on the reverse strand, counting down.
ACTGCTATAAAAAGCAGTGGGCTGAGGACGCTCCCTTGGTGTACACCGACTTTGATTGCGAATTCTTCGGTGACTCCTGCGGTGCATCTTACTCTTGTCGTTGCTCTCTCGTACATGTCCATAATTACTCGCACGTAGGTTTCTGGAACTCCTTTTTGTCTTAGCGCTACCCATAAAAGATCTCTTGGTTGCCGGTCAAAGGCCTTCTCGAAATCAACCAACACCATATGCAAGTCCTTTGAAGAATCACGATGCTTTTCCATCATGATCCTTATACTTTGGATTGCATCTGTTGTTGATTTACCCGAGACAAACCCGCACTGGTCATCAGATAGTCGTATTATTTTCCGCAGTCGGCTATCTAATACCCGTTCAACGATCTTCATGGTGTGCGACATCAGCTTGACAGAACGGTAGTTATCACAATTTCGCGTATCACCCTTTCCTTTGTGCAATGGAAGAAGATAGCTTTCCCTCCATTGATTAGGCATAGTGTCGCCTCTCATAAGTTTAGGGATAAGAACCATGAGCCATCTAGACCCGATGTCTCCCATCTTTTTCCAGAACTCAGAGGGTATACCGTCCGGCCCAACAGCTTTTCTTTTCTTGGAGTTTTTAACCGCGTACCGAACTTCTTCGACTGTGATGTCGGGTATTTCGGCATGATTCGGGGCGGCTCTTGGAAAGTACACTCGGGGAAACTGTTCGTTCAGAAGTTCCTCGCAATACTGTCGCCATCTGTGGAGAATTTTTTCGTCTTCCACAAGGAGTTGGCCTTCAGCATTGTTAATAAACTTTGGGAAACGAATCTCCTGAGCATTTCTTCTTCTCTGGGCGGCTATCTTAAAGATATTTGCTCCTTTGTTCAAATTGTTTTGTCGAAGCTCCTGGGTAGCCTGGTTCCTGTCAGACGCGGAAGACGATATTTCTTCCAACTCCTGATAGAGGCCTTCCATGCTTTTCGCTTTGAATTCGGCGCATTTTTTCTTCGCGATACCTTTGCAACATCTATATACCTTTTCACGGCGAGCTTTTTCCTCTCTATTAGTAGAAGAGCACTTTGACCAAGCTTGGAAAGCCATTTTCTTTTCGTGTATCACTGCTTTGGCTTCGTCTGTCCACCACCAGGTTTCTTTTGCGTGTTGGCAGGGGCCTTTAGATGTTCCGAGCAGTGATTTGGCTTTCTCCAGGCCAGATTGTTGTAGGGAATCCCACATGTCTTGTGCTCTGCACTCCTCATTACCGACCTCGTCGATAATGGAAGAGAGGTAGTTTTCCATGATGGTAATAAAAGCTTCGCCTTTTCCTTTATCCAGCTTATACCACTTGATTCTCTCAGACACCTTCGTTTGCTGCTTTGACTTCTTTCTCGCATCCATAAAAAATTCAGTCAGGAGGAGACGGTGTTGAGGGGCGATCGCGTCTCCCAGGATCACTTTGCAATCTTTAGCTCGTGGCTTCATGAAACTGGATACCAAATGATAGTCTATTTGAGTTTCATTTCCGCCGCTGCTATAAGTGATCAGGTGCCGGCTTTGTTTGACGAACATGGTATTTAGCACTATAAGACCGTACGACTTGCACATGTTTAGGATATCTTCACCTGAAGAGTTCCTGGTGCCGTATCCCAGCCCTCCGTGGTAGCCTTCATAGTCTTCGCTTGTCTTCCCGACATGTCCGTTTAAATCTCCCCCAACAAACAAAAGCTCTTCCTTTGGGATGATTTTGACAAGGTTGTGGAAATCTAGCCAGAATGCATCTTTTTCTTTTTGTTCGCATCCTACTTGAGGGGCATATGCGCTTACGATGTTCCACACCTCACCATGCATCACCAATTTGAGAGCCATCAAACGGTCACTGGACTTTGAAATGGTTAAGACGTTGCCAAGTAACTCTGCCGCAAGGATGATGGCGATTCCGTTTTTTCCTTGTTCCAATCCATAGTAAAACATCTTGTAGGCTTTTGTTTTAACGTCCAAGAAACGTGCCCGATTACCGGTGTTTCGCCATTTCGTCTCTTGTACGCACAGGATGTCTACTCGCCTTCTAACCATCATTTCTTCAAGCTCATAGCTGCGCCCACTCATGCTTCCAACGTTCCAACTCGCGACTCTTAAATGTGGCTTACGCCGTTGCATTACTTTGCTATCCCCCGGAAATCCTATAGCTCTGACCCGAGCATTGCTGCTCGTCCCAGGATCACGACCATTAGTAGTGCCTGGCGGGGTAGTGCTTTTTCTTTTAGCGTTCTTTTCCATAATGCTACGGTTTGACCGTTTTCATTCTTCCCTTCCTTTTTGACACGGGCATGCTCCAGTTTTTTTATTTTTTTTATTTTTTGATTGATCTTACTCTTACAACACCGGTGATCTCCAGTCGTGTCAACCCACTGATTTGCATGCACACTTGTGGGGCAGTTTAATGGTGGTATATGTGTCCCTAGGCTCACCTTGGTGTTTTCTAAATTGCCTAGATGTGAGTTTTGTTTACCTTTGTTTAGTCGCCTTTTACGACAAGCGATAGGTATCGCTGCAGGGATATTCTTAACCCGTCCCTGCACGAGTTAATTAGAGAAACGATTAATGATGTTATCGAGTACATTTACCTTCTGCGCTGCTAAAAGGACGTGTCTAGCTCGAAGTTCCTCACTGCTCTTATCTTCGTTGCCACCCATTAAAGATTCATTAGGCCACTCCATCTCATTTTTTCTAAGAAACTGCGGTCCGTTCTTCGTTCTACCATCTGGTTCATATCTCATAGGATATTTTGACCGTGTCGCTTCGTCTGCTGGATTAAGTTTACCAGGACACCATCTCCATTCGTCTATTTCTGTGCTCTCTAATATTTCTGATACGCGGTTTGCCACATACTGTTTGTAAGCTCTATGCTCTGATCGTATCCAACGGATCACTGTATGTGAGTCACTCCAGAAATAGCGTTTGTTGACCTTTACAGTATGGCACTTTAAAATTGTATCCATTAACCGAACAGCCATTACCGCTGCTTGTAATTCCAGCTTAGGTATAGTGTGGTATCGCTTAGGTGCCAGACTACTTTTACCTGCGACGAAAGCTATCTCCACGGTGTCTCCATATGCTGCCCTCCAGTATGCCACAACCGCCATTGCCTCTTCGCTTGCATCGGCAAATAAGTGCAGATCTACTTGCACCGATTCAAATTCCAAAAAATAACAACGCGGCACCCTCACAGTTTCCACCTTTGGTAGTTCTTCGACCCAAGTTTTCCAGTGATGGAATATGTCGTCTGATATTGGCTTATTCCATTCTATTCCAGTCCTCCACGTCATCTGCATTAATACCTTCGCCGTGACCATGAAATCAACCAAAAACCCAAAAGGATCGAACACCGACATGTTTATACTGAGTAGCTCTCGCTTGGTAGGCTTTCTATTAAAATTTAAAATCTCAGCGGGCACTTTATGAAAGCTTAGACAGTAGACAAAAACATCTTCTTTCGGCATTCCCAAAACTCGTTGTTACCGGTCGCCTCCCCACCTGTCCGCGACGTCGTACGAAAGGGTGCTCGGCCAGTTGCGAAGACTGGTCGTGAGTTGAGATGTCGAAATGGGCGCCACGCGATTGTCCTTCCGCCGACTTACCCGCCACAAGAATCGCGAATTTGCTGCGAGACTCGCGTAAGACACAAAACACCTCAAACAAAAAAAAAGGTAAAGAAATAACACCACGGAACGTTCTTATAAATTAACAAGTTTAATTCCTTAATCTAACTTAGTCTAGATTTACAATTCAAGTCTTATAACTACCCTTCACCGTGTAATAATGAAAGTGACAAAAAAACGAATTCACTATCAACAAAAAGAAACCGAAGAAAAAAAAAACTATCGAGCCGTAAACTGAAGATTCGAACCCGTGCTCCTACCACTCCTCGTATTGTTACCGACGACTTTACCCTCACCGCCAACAGGCACTCTACCATTCGTTCCCCCAATACCCGTCCACAAGCAACGCGATACCCGGATCGGCGTACACAAAAGAGACACAACGTACCACCACGGACCACGACCTTATGGTATAATAGCACCAACGTCAAGTGTTAAATTAAAGGGTACCTTTGCGATGGTCTCCTCTTAGCTGGCCGTACTAATGGTCTTGCCGTTCTTTTTCTTCTTCTTATGTGTGTTGGTACTAAGGCAGTACCGATGCTTCCACTTCGGCCACGTCCTGATGTCCAGCGGCGGCTTCAGTCAAACATTAAAAAGGGGGGGAAAGGAAAACCTTCAACCATATCTTGTTCCTGCAAAAAAAAAAGGAGAAATCGAATACCTACAACAACCGAGAACCAGCTAATATTATCCTTACCAAATATTTTCGTAAATCTTATTCCCCACTCGCACTACGAATCGGCCTTGCGAACTATGCTGATTAGTCGGCTATCCTCAACTGATTCTCTAAATTACTTAACACCCGATCAGAACCTGCCGTACGCACACTACCTTCTCTTTCCCTTATATAAGGGACATGTGGCGTGATGATCATGGCTGGCCTGATTCTGGCCTTATGTGTTTCCAGTCAATCCGAACATAACTCTCCGAGTCCTTTGCCTGCTCTCCCTTATGTATTTATAGCCCTCAACCTCAACCAAGCAAAAAAACAAACAAAAAAAAAAAGTGACATCACACTCACTGGGAGTTGAACATCACTCGCCCGCATGTCGAGCTATGGTCGTCTCCCCCGGGCTGCGTGTTACCTGTGGGGACGGTCTTCCAAAATGGGAACATACGAACCGCCCACAACCGATACTGAACGAAAGACGTCAACGAAAATCTTTCGCAGAACAAATCATAACATTCACCCTCCTTCTTTTAGAAAGATTTTCGTTGTCCGCAGCCCGGGCGACCCTATGACAGATCTTCTTGCCGATTGAATAATTTTAGGTCCTTGGCATGCCACACACCGATCTTTTTTCCGCTAGCGTCAGCTAACTCATAGGTCCATGGGGAGACCCTTCTTGTCACCTCGAATGGCCCCACGTATTTTGGAGCGAGTTTAGCCGTAAAATAGTTAGCCGCATCTGACAACACGAAATTTTTCCTCAAAACTAATTCCTTGGGGAAAAACCGAACATCCCTTCTTCTCAAGTTGTACTGATCTGCGGCCTTTCTTGCCGACGCCTGCAACTTAGCCGTAACATCTTCCACTAACTCGCCTAGTGCCCTCGACCAAGCTTGAACGTCAAATGACCTATCGACCATGACACCCTCGGCAGGAAGTTGAGACCCGTCTCCCCTGACGTTCATCTCTCTCCCGAACAAAACAAAATACGGTGTAGCCTTAAGAACCTCGTGCGTCGAATTTCGAATAGCACACGCGACTTTGGGTAAAAGTTCATCCCATTTCCGATGGTTTTCGGAAACATAGGCCCGAAGTTTTGTCTTGAGTGTCTGGTTATAACGCTCCGCCGGGTTGGCTTGTGGGTGGTAAAAAGCCGTGAAATTTAGGGTAGCGCCATATGATTTCGCTAAGTCGCCGAGTTCTTTGCTCTTGAACTGAACACCATTGTCACACACAATCCATTTGGGGACCCCATACACCAAGAAGACTTGCTCTTCCAGAATAGTTCGAACGGATTTAGCTGTAGCCGTTCTTACTGGGAAAAATAAAGGGAATTTCGAGAAATAGTCTACTACGGTCAAGATATAGCAATATCCCCGAGTTGACCTTGGAAGTGGTCCCACAAAATCGACGCATAACATCTCCCACGGTCTGCTTATATTGCCACGAGAAGCCATCAACCCTGCTGGTTTTCGCAAATCAGGCTTCACCGCCTGACAGATTGCACAAGCCCGGACGTAGCGCGCAATGCTGGCTCTCATCCTTGGCCAATAATAGCTTTTTGCTACTTTATCTACCGTCTTCTGGATACCGCCGTGCCCACTCAAGACATCGTCGTGGCATTGTTTTAGTACCTCAGGCCTAGACTCCTTTGGGACCGCTCGCTTCCACTCGTCCCCCTCATCCATCAATTTCGGGTATTTCCTTGGTATGCGACGGAACAACATACTACCGTCGACCCTCCAGTCTGGAAACTTCCCACCATCCCGTCGAACAAGGTCTAACATCCTCAGATACCAAGCGTCCTCAGTAGTCTCAGAGATTGAAGCTAATTCATCACTCGCCCTGGACAAAGCATCGGGGACTAGGTGGTCCTTCCCCTTACGGTGTATAACCTTGAAGTCGTACTGCTGTAATTTGACAGCCCACCGAGCTAGGCGTCCCTGTGGGTCCTTCAAGTTTCAAGTTCAGCCAAAGTAGAGAGTGGTGATCGGTAACCACCGTAAAACTACTACCTTCGAGATAGGGGCGCAACTTCTCAACAGCCCATAACACCGCCAGACATTCCCGTTCTGTGGTGGAGTAGTTCCTCTCGGTTCGAGTTAAAGTCCTACTTAGGTAGCTGATTACTTTTTCGCCCTCACCCGGGTGCTCTTGAGTAAGAACTGCCCCTATTCCGCAACCTGAAGCATCCGTATGCACCGTAAACGGCAACGTGAAATCTGGGCACGTGAAGATCGGAGCCGATATTAATTTCTCCTTTAACGCGCAGAAAGCTTCCTCGCATTTCTCACCCCATTCGAACCGGCGCTACTTTTTTAAGAGCCTGGTAATAGGAGCAATTAAGTCCGAAAAGTTCGGGACGAAACGTCTGTACCAGGACACCATGCCAACGAACCTGCGGACACCGGACACTGTCTTAGGCCGTGGATACTCGACCATACACCTAACCTTGTCTGGATCCACTAACAGACCTTTCCCATTTACCACGTACCCCAGGTATTTCAGTTCGGGCTTACAGATTTCGTATTTCCCCCGACTCAACACAAGACCGGCAGCCTTAATGCGCTCTAACACTGCCCTTAACACCTCCAAATGCTGTTCGAAAGTCTCAGAGACTACAATGACGTCGTCCAGATACAAAAACACGTTCGGTTCTAGGTCGGCTCCAATGACTGTATCAATAAAACGCTGCCACGTCGCTGGTGCGTTGTGAAGCCCAAAAGGCATGCGGCGAAATTGATACAGCCCTTTCCCGGGAATAGTGAACGCTGTGTATACTTTCGACGACTCAGCCATTGGGATTTGCCAATACGCGGACTTGATATCCAACGACGACAAGAATTTTGCGTTTCGAAGTTTATCAAGCGTCGCAGAGACATACGGAATGGGATACGCGTCGCGGTCAGTTACTCGATTGAGTTTGCGAAAATCGACGCAGAACCGATATTTTCCGTCCTTTTTCCTAATCAACAGAATAGGCGAGGACCATGGGCTAGACGACGGCTCAATAACCCCTGCTTTGAGCATCTTGTCCACCTCTCCTGTGGACGTACACCTCCACCTGTGGGGACGGTCTTCCAAAATGGGAACATACGAACCGCCCACAACCGATACTGAACGAAAGATGTCAACGAAAATCTTTCGCAGAACAAATCATAACATCGTTCGACCTATTATCAACGCTCACGGACTCGCTCTGATCTCTCACGGCTTGACCAGCTGCTACTATCAGTTTGTCCGAGTTAGATGTTATATTACGCAACTCGAAACCACCAGCTTTGTGTATCTGAATAATGCGTTGTAATACTTCGATCGCTTCATCCTCCGTCTGAAAACAATCCACATAATCATCAACGTAATGTTTACCTACAATCCCTTCTACGGCGCGAGGAAACTGCTCCTTATAGGTGTTGGCGTTTATATTTTTCACATATTGAGCAATTGTTGGTGAACATGTCGCGCCGAAAATCATCCTCTCCATCACATAGGTCTGAACTGGATCATGGGGATCATCCCTCCAGAGAAATCGTTGGCTGTCCTGATCCTCTTTTGCAATCTGAACCTGGTGAAACATTTATTTAATGTCACCACAAACTGCAAACGGCGCATGTCTAAATTTAAAAAGAATTGCAATTAATGGCTGATTTATATCCGGACCGGACAACAAAGCTTTATTTAAAGAAAATTGTCCCACTTCGGCTGCTGCGTCAAAAACAAGCCGAAGACCCTTTTTATTCGGGTTTTTTACCCCAAAGTGTGGTAAATAGGAAGTCTTTGCAGTACGGTGATTTATTTCGGCTGGACTCAGTTTTCGTGCATAATCCTTACTGATGTAATAATTTAGTTTGGTTCGGTATTGCTCTGCGTAATCTCGATCGCGACTCATTTTCCGTTCTACGCCTTCGATCCGATTAAGTGCCATAGTAAAGCTGTCCGGGAATGGAAATGAGGAATAGTCTTCCTTCCACAGAAGTCCAGCTGGACTTCGAAGTCCAGTTTTTTAGTTTTTGTTTCAAGCAAAACCAGCGCCCTCTGGTCGGCTGTAGAATGCATTATCCTCACATCAGGCTTTATACCAAATGTTTCCACCTCGAAAAACGATTTCATCGTGTCGTATATTTCATCCATTTTACTTTTCGTGTCATCCGAAACTTTTCTTAAATGTAGCGCACGTTTGTCTGTTGGCATTTCGTAATTGTTTATTGGGCCATATACTATCCAACCAAGTCTTGTCTTAACTGCGATTGGACCTGAATCTAAAGACGCACGGGGGCATTCCATCGGCACCGTCAAAAAGGCATGGGCTAGGCTGACTGTTCTGGGCGTCCAAATGTTTCTTCAAGAGTCCCCATAATGGCATTGACGTTGTTCGAATTGGAGAGTAGCGATTCAACAGTTTCCCGTGCAGATCCTTTTAAGACGTCGCGTAATCGCATGATGTTGTGAAGCTGTGAATATTCAAATTCTACCGTAGTGCTGTTAAAGGCTTCGACAAATGTTTGCCACTCCTCCGGTAATCCGGTAAACATTGGCAAAGGATAGATTTTCTTGTGCCTTTGTATCGATTGTCCTTGAGTACCGTTGCTGAAGGGCGATTCTAGAGTTGTATTTCGCAATGGCTGCGTATGATGAAATAATTGTTGGTGTTCCTGAGACTCTATTTGTTGTACTATGGGCTGCGATAAAAGTGGTTGATTTGGTTGAGATAAAGCTTGCTGTTGTGTGGCTGTAGATAAACAATTTGTCGCGGGAATTATGATAATATTTCCCGCAGGAGCGTAAAAAAAAAATACAACTTTATTCTTTAAGCTTCAGATTATTATTGACAGACTACTATTTTTCATTCTTACATCAAACCTACGCTTTGCGAAGGTGATCCCAAGAAATTGAATGCTCACAGTCGCCGGAAGTTCGCCAGACGCTGACACTTCAATTATTTAGGTCACCTGTGCAATTACATTGCTTATCTAAAATATGACGTTTGCACTTTCCCATGGGTGAGTGCATCCGATCGCTGCTGTCGGTTGATGACCTGTACATGTTGTTGTTGTAGTTGCGGGTGTTGACTTTGTATATGATGTTGTTGTAGGTCGTGTGTTTGTAACTCCTCCCCCCTAGGTGTGAAGCGAGGGCCAGGTAGCTCTAGGATAGCTGGACTCGAGCGATGCTGAAGGTTGATTATTCTGCAGAGATAAATGATTAGTATGGTAGATGCTGATGTGATGCAAACTATGACAAGGAGGATGTAGCCGTCTTCGCGTTTCGTTTTCCAGATCAAGCTATGCATTCCTTCTTCCTGTGAAAACTGATAGTTATTTAATTTTTTTGTGATAAATGTTTGTACGGTGAAATTTGGAGATATGTGTTCATATAAGGGCGGGATATATGTTGATTTTATCCCAAAAGGTGCTTGGTTTATGTTTATAGGTTATTCCTTTGATTTTGACTTCGCAGTTTTCGTAATATATTAGCGCTGAGCCGGTTAGGGTTTGATGAAAATTGTTGCATGTTGAGCTGATGAATGTTGGTTTAACATGGATGAGGAGTATGTAGTTGTATTGAGGTTGGGTGATAGAGACAGCTTCGCCAATGTCGTTGATTGCACAGTTCGCTGGGATGTTTCTCATGATGTTTCCAATGCATGTAGAATCTTGCGTTGATTCCTGGTGTTGAGATTCTCGACAAACAAAGATATCCTCTATTCTTGGGCATTTGGAGTCAAAATATTGTATACTTTTCTCATTAAATAACATGTATGGCCTTACAATAACTTCTTTTGTCTTATTAATGGGTATTGGGACTAGATGGAAGAGGGAAAAGTTTTCTTGGGACAGGATAGGAACACGGATGTTAAAAATTATATTTGAGTGATTGTAATATGCTTGTAATTCTAGCATTTCCACCAAATGTTCACTAGACTTAACCTCTATTGAGTTATTAAGGGTATCATAAATAAGTAGAAGTTCTTCTTTGCTAAGTATCATTTTGGGGATAATGTTGACTTTGGCTAAAACGATAGCTTCAGAGATGTCACGTATGTGATTTGTTAAGAGGTCGATATTGAAATTGAGGTGATTGAGGTATTGGATGTGCAGAAGCATATCGGAATTAACACGGATTTGGTTAGTGGATCGGTTTTGAGAGTATTCGAGATAGCCCTGTATTAAGTCTTGTTGGAGGTTAATGTGTGTTGTTATGTTTTTAAATCGTTCAATTATTTGTGTGTTCAGTTTAGATTTCATTGAGATTTCGTTAAGGAGGTATTGTTACTTTTGATTTAGAATTTCGATTTCTTTATTTAGATTTTTAGCATCGTTTTGGTCCATATTCCCTGTTATAAATTTAATAGCCGTTCCTAGTCCGTCGACAAGTCCTCTTTTCTGTCTTATTGCTGGCATTAGAAATTCTACTTTGTTTCGAAGCTCTTTAAGTTTTTGGGTTGTTGTTTCTACAGCGGATTTAAGGTTTTCAATATGGTTGAATTTTGTTAGTGTATCTTCTAATTTGTCTATGTTTGTCATGTATTCATCAAGTTCAACTATGTGCAAGATATTGTAGTAAGTCTTTATAGTCTTTGCTGTGCCTAATTCCAATGGGAGTATACCTACTAGTTTCGTAAGGTCACGGATTTCCAGTTTCTGGGCGTTTAGCAAAGTGAGCCTAATAAGATGAGTGTATTATTCGTTAGATGGTTTTGTTAGTTTCTTTTTCTTTTTTATTTTTGATTTGTGGAGTTTCTTATTATACACGGTTAGTAATGTTACTTTGTTGTTCGATTTAACTTTGTGCTTAGTAAATCTAGGTGTTAATTTGTTACGTTTGCATTCTCTTCTATAAATAATATCATTAACTTGGACATCTTCGGGGTCGTTCCTATCTAAATTTAATTTTTCTATTCTTTTGCTTACTGATTGCTCCAACTTGTCTTTTATTTTTGGGAAGAATTCTTCTTGGAAATTAGTAAGTTTGGTAAGGTATTCGTGTTCGCTATTATAATTAAGATTCTTAAGGAATTTGAAAGTACGTCCGTAAAATAGTTCATATGGAGTGTACTTAGTTGCGGAATGGATAGAATTATTGTAAGTAAATATGGTGTCAGAGAAAATGTCGTCATGGTCTATTTCCAGTTTGTTTTCTTTATTAGTTGTGAGAATGATGCGATAAATTTCTGTCAAGGTAGAATGCAGGCGCTCAACGGGGGAGTTGCTGCTTGTCTGTTGGAAGGATGTTATGTGTAATGTGATTTGGTGACGTTTACAGAAATCTTTAAAGATGTTGGAGGTAAATTCCGTGCCTTGATCACAGACAATTTTTGATGGAATGCCGTGTAGGCTGATGTAGTGTTTCAGGGATTTTAAAATAAGTATACTGTTGCGAGAAGTCAAGGTGTAACCAGCAGCAAATTTCGAAAATTTGTCTAAGATCGTAAGAATGGGTTTACCGTTGATTGTATATATATCGATATGAAGTATATCGAGGGGCTTGATTGGTGTTTCAGGTTTTTCAAATTTGATCTTTTGTGGGTTTCTATCGTATTTTAATAGTTGACATTTATCGCAGTTATTAATGGTCTCAGTGATTTTACTTTTCATGTAGGGGAAGTAATATTCTCTTTTTAGATGGAGAAGAGTTTCTTCGATACCTCTATGATTGCTGTTAAAATGATAAGTCTTAATAAGTTCTTCTTGTTGTTCGGTTTGTCTGACGTCGGTTAATAATTCTACGCAGCGGATAAGGCGAAAGGCTTTGCTATTAGAAAAGTACTTGGAGAAAATAGATTGGACTATATTGAAGGTTTCGTCATCAGTAAAAATAGCGTTCAATTTATTAGGTGCCATGATTTTTTTGAAAATGTCTACAATTTCGTTTTCGCTAAAGTTTGGAGATCGTATCGTCCGTCTTTGTTTGTTCTTAAATACGGTTTCAAGCGTCATAGGGGAAACTTTACTTGATTTCTGAAGGATAATTTGGAGGGAGAATTCATTCAGGGGTCTTTCGGATATGGGTATGCCGTCGTTTAGATCTTCAACTGCGGAGTGGATTGTGGATCCGCTTGTGCCTTGAACAGAAAAGGTATCGTTGATGTTAACGTCGATACTTTGAAATTTCGAAGGGTGATCTATTCGTATTCTACTAAGGGCATCTGCATTCGTATTAGCTATACCTTTTTTGTAGGATATTTCGTAATCGAACTCCTCGAGTTTCAGTCGCCATCGTAACAGTTTTGGATTTGAATCTTTAAGGTTCATAATCCAGGTGAGAGGTTTGTGGTCGGAGATGATTTTAAATTTACGACCATATAAGTATGGCCTGAAGTACTTTGTTGCCCAAACTATGGCCAACAATTCCTTCTCTATGGTAGAATAATTGATTTCCGAGCTTGTAAGGGTTCGACTAGCATAACATACCGGTTTGTCGTTACCAACGGGTCCCTGGGATAGGACTGCTCCAATTGCAAAATTACTTGCGTCAGTAGTAAGATTGAAGGGTTTGGAAAAATCAGGGTACCAGGATGGGGTCGTTGGTTAATATATTTTTGCAGGTTTCGAAAGTGGATAAATAACGTTCGTTTATTTCGATTTTACTATCTTTTTTTAAACATTCTGTGAGTGGTTTTACCAATTTTGCAAAGTCCTTTATGAATTTTCGATAGTACCCGAGTAATCCAAGGAATCCTCTTATTTCTTTCTGTGTCTTTGGGAGGGGAAAATTTTTAATGGCGTGTATCTTGTCAGGATTAGGTTTGACGCCTTCGGTAGAGACTATGTGTCCTAAAAATGCAATCTCTTTCCTGAGGAAATCAGATTTATCCAGTTGGACTTTTAGATTTGATTCTCTTAATTTTGAAAAGACCTTTGTTAAATTTTCTAGATGTTCCTGAAGTGACGTTGAGTATATAATAATGTCATCCAGATATACTAAGCAACATGTACCGATGAGTTCCTTAAGGATATTGTCCATCACTCTTTGAAAAGTAGATGGCGCATTCTTAAGGCCGAATGGCATTCGCAAATACTCATAATGACCTCCGTCAACTGAAAAGGCTGTTTTTGCTATATCTCTTGGCTCCATCTCGATCTGATGGAACCCGCTAGCAAGATCGAGGGTTGAGAAATACATGGATTTCCCAAGTTTGTCTAATATTTCTGTAACATTGGGAATCGGATAACGGTCAGATACGGTTTTTTCGTTTAACTTGCGATAGTCTATGACTAATCGCCATTTCTGCTTACCACTGGAATCTATTTTTTTCGGCACTATCCATACTGGTGCACTCCAAGGCGAATAACTATGGCGAATTATGCCTTGTTCCAACATTTTACTGATCTGTTGCCGGATTTCTTCTTTGTGACAGTATGGGTAACGATAAGATTTTGTGTAAATGGGTAAGTCGTCTGTCGTATCGATTCTATGTTTAACTTGGTTGGAAAAGGTCAAGTCCTGTCCGTTTTTAAAAAATATGTCTTCAAATTCTCTGCAGACCTTGAGGAGTCCTTTTTTTTCTTCCGAATTAAGATGAGTCAAACGTAAAAGCTCTGAGATATCAGACTCTGATGAGTGTTCGGTGTAATTTATACTGTAATTGTTAATTTCAACAAACTGGGTGGAAAGATATGCTGTTACTTTAAGCGGCTGTTCAATCAAAAGGGTTTGTTCGGATAGGGAGTTATTACAGACTTCAACTAGGCAATACCAGTTTTTAGCGTTGTAAATACCTTCAGAAACAGTGAGATCTGGTTTAATGATTGTCTGTTTTATAAACACGTCACCGTTCTTACAATCGACTGGGACTCTCATTACTACTTTAGTGTTTGAGGGAATCAGGTGTTTGCCTGAGTTAAAATTGGGCTTAAAAAGAAGGGGTATAGTAGCATTTTTTGTTATTAGGGTTTTATTTTCGAGGTCAATTTTGGCGTTAAGTTGGGTCAATATATCCAGTCCTAGTAATCCGTCGAAATAACCATGAAATTTAAACAACAGGAAATTAAATTGTCCAGAGTCATAAAATTCGTTAAAGGCGGGGACTACCACTAGTTCGTTGAGTTCATGATTGGTAAGGATTGTGGATATGTTAATAGGTTTACATTTTTGGGGTTTTAAATGGAGAGCGAATTCAGGATTAAGGAAAGAGGCGGATGCTCCTGTATCGATTAGAAATTTTAGGGGGCGACCAAAGGGAGATGTGTATGTATGGTAACAGCGATCCGTGTTTGTTAACGTCTATGTATCCGATTGCGTTGGATGGGTAGGTAATCGAAAATTTGCGTCTTCTAGTTCTTGCATGGTTTCGATTGTTTGTTGGTCTCTTTCGTCTAGGTCGTTCTGGTTCTGGAGGTTGTAGTAATATTCGTCTAAGTTTGGTAAGTGTTGGGGTGGTTGAGGGTCAATATAGTCGTTTTGTGTGTTAACGTTATGCACTTCCTCGATAAAGTAGCGAGGAGTGTTGCTGCGCTTCGTTTGGCTACTAGCGTTTGTTTGTGCATTTTGGTATGCTGTCGGTTGGCGTAAACGAGATTGTTCTGATCCTAGTATCATTGGTTCGGGGGCTGGTAGAGGTCGGGGCTTGTATTGTGTTGGTCTCGGGGATTGTGAAGCTTGCATTGTTGTGTTCGGCAGATATGGTATGGAGGTGTATGGGGTGTTATTCTTTAAACCGAAAACGTTTGGTTGGGTGTGTCTCGTGTTTAAGGCGTTGGGTGGTAATCTTGGATTCGGAAATTGATGTGGAAAGTTGCTAATACTGGGGTGATTTTGGGGAAAGAAATGAGCTGGTTTGTAGGTTTGTTGTGGAAAATGAGTTTTATTAAAGGTTGAGTATGAATTGGGAGAAAATTGGTTGTAAGCTGGTCGTTTTGTTTGGGTTTGGAAACGATGATCATGTTTCATATAAAACATGTTTTGCTCTTGAATGCAGTATGACAGTGCAATTGCTAATGTAGTCGGTTTCATTGCCCGTATACTGGAACCAAGAGGTTCTTTTAGACCAGAGAGGAAGGTGTTAAGACACATTTCTGAAAACAAGTTCTTCTTTGCATTAATCACGTTGGAATCGGTTTCATGGATGAGAAGGTTATTGTTCAACGCAGCTTGTATTTCTACAATCTCACTATGAAATTGTTCTATTGTCTTTGAGTTTTGTCTTAATAGGTTTTTTTTGTTTTGTTTGTTCAATATTCCTTTGAACGAATGAACGATGTTCGACCGGTCGTTAAGAGGCAAAACTCACTGATTTTTTTTTTTTTTTTTTTTTTAACGAAATCGCGTTTATTAATTTTCGGTAAACCTCCGAATTAATTATCAAATCGTTAAGTAAAAACCATCGACCGGACTACACGACTGCGCCAATTATGATAATATTTCCCGCAGGAGCGTAAAAAAAAAATACAACTTTATTCTTTAAGCTTCAGATTATTATTGACAGACTACTATTTTTCATTCTTACATCAAACCTACGCTTTGCGAAGGTGATCCAAAGAAATTGAATGCTCACAGTCGCCGGAAGTTCGCCAGACGCTGACACTTCAATTATTTAGGTCACCTGTGCAATTACATTGCTTATCTAAAATATGACGTTTGCACTTTCCCATGGGTGAGTGCATCCGATCGCTGCTGTCGGTTGATGACCTGTACATGTTGTTGTTGTAGTTGCGGGTGTTGACTTTGTATATGATGTTGTTGTAGGTCGTGTGTTTGTAACTCGGGCGAAGGATGCGCAGATGATTGTAACGGAGGCGGTGGCGGATTGGCTAGACAAAGGGTTTTTTTCAGTTCGTTTCGTAATTCGAACACGCTATTTTGAAACATCTGGCTGTTGGAAAAAATTAAAGCTTGCATGGCTTACGTCTGGCGGCTAAATTCGTTTTGAATTTCTGCCATTCTAATTTCAAAGGCTTCCTTGGCGTGTGGTACAGAAGATGGTGTTTCGGTTGGCGATGGCTGTGGCAGCGTCGTAACAGTTTCAAGCGGCTGCGGCGGAAGTTCAGATGGCTGAAGGGGCTGTATAGGTTGCGGCTGCCTGGCGGGAGATTTTGGTGGTGCCGTTTGCATATTTGGCGGCGATCGGTTGACTGGCATGTCGGCTTGACAACAAATTGGCGTCGCGGTTTTGTTGTTGCGCTGGCTCGTTCGCTTCGGCAATTCCTGGGAAAGAGACATATGGCATAGGCTATGAACCCGTTAATGGAGAAGCTCACACGATGACGACAAACAAGTTCCGTGAATAGCCGGCTTCAACCGTATGAAGTGTATGGCGTACGCGGGCAATAAAGATGGCGGGGCTCGACTTATGAATATAGGTGACCAAGCACCAAGAAGAATAAAGTTGTTGCCAATCCCTCGAAGCTGAATAAACTTCCGAAACAAAACAAAGCGGCTTTCAGAGTATTGTTTGGTAGTAGAGTTTATTCTCTAAATTAAAATATTTACAAGTATTATTATACATAAATGTTTTACAAAGACGCTTACTCTTGTTGGCTTCTCGGGATAGAATGGGAAAAGGAAGGAAAAGAATGATGGTGGTCGGGAACAATATTATGAAAGGGAAATTACGTGGGATATAAAGGTTTTCTTCTGTCGATACTGTATTATCGACGACCGGGTGTATCTTGATTCTTGACACAGTAGCAAAACGACAAATCTGTTTTCTGACATGCAGCATCTAAATATCTCACAGCCTGTACCATCCCTAGCAAATAAGTAACTTGAGCGTTCGTGGTTAGATTTCAAGACAGCTGAAAATAGTAAAAGACCCACAAAAGCCTTCAGTTCAAGCATATCTACATATGTCTTTCAGTTCAGGTTTATTCTGACGGGCAAACTTTATCCTGTAACTGGAGATTTTCTTATTTGTCCAAGTCAAAATTTGTTGAAGCATTTTTTCGTCAAATAATTTATTCCAAATAGAGAAAGGGTCTTTTTCATCCTCGACTGTCAATTTCGAGACCCAAGCCTGAGTAATTATATTGTGTTGAGGTATACGTACCCTAGTATTAGGAGGCGCCTTTGATCATTTATAACGATTTTTACCATAGTAAAAATTTGATTTTCGTAATTCCGAAAGAGGTCTTCATCTTCAGAACTATCGCTGGCAACTTCTTCTCGAGTGATCAGACTCTCCTCTGGATCTTCATCTTGATCACTTTCATGATGCTGTAAAAGTTCGCTTTCAGAAATCAAGAACTCTTCAAAATCACCCTCGCTATCAGATTGGTCCGAAGCCAGTATGAGGGCATTGATTTCCTCCTCAAATGACGGACTGTTTACACGTAATATTTTTATCTCTGATGAACTCGTGGTCTTGCATTGAGGTTTCCCAGAGTTTTCCGTTATTTTGCACTACAAGATATAAAAATAGTTCGAAACAATATTTTTATGACAACTAGGGACATGTAGCCTCACAGGATACGCCGTATTTTTTTTATTAGTATTACTCACGTGTTATACAACCGATGACACGTCTGTCTTCTTCCGCGGTCGTTTAAGCACTAAAACAAAAGCTACTAAGACGCAGAGTAGCGGCAAGCGGGGAGAACTGGCCAATTCTAAGAATTTGCAAAGCGCGAGTTACATCCGCCCAGTGACCTACATTCAGCTAAGTTCCCAAATGACCATCAATAACCTTTCCACACCGCCGACACCGGATACTCCCTTTGGCCACCAGTATCAAACATCGCACATCGACCCCATGCACCGGCACTGCACACGAACCCAATAAACATATTGTAAATGTCCCAATTTCCCATAATTTGTGATTGCACAAGTGAATCGAAGAAATGCAACTATGCGTCTGGGGAACTTCAGATTTCACCTGTGCAAAAGTCCCACTTGTAATAAATGATCAATTTGTTAATTCAGTTCATTGTTAGCTCTAAGACCGAATGGTCACTAAGTAATAAAATTGTATTTTTTTATGGATCCCCGATTTTAGGAACTTATTTGGCGCAGTCGGTAGGATCCCGCGAACGGTCGAAACTCTTATTAAAAGTAAAATAAACCTAAACAAAAAAAAAATAGAAATACATTTTGCGACATTCCGTGTGAATTAAAAACTGTGAACTGTGAACGAAAAACTGTGAACTGTGAAGGAAAATTCTTTTATTAATTAATTATATTAAAAGAACAAAAAGAAAAATATATATACATACATATATAATATATTCCGTGTGAACTGAAAACTGTGAAGTGTGAACCGTGAAAGAAAATCCTTTTATTAATTAATTGTGTTAAAAGGACAAAAAGAAAAAATATATATATATTAATAATATATACATATATACAAAAAAAAAAAAAAACAATAATAACAATAATATACAGGGTGTCCCACGAGCAGTGTGCCAAAAAGCTACAGCGTGTAAGTCTAGTCAAGACAAGAAAAAAATCGTATGGGAGGGGGGGGTCTATTTCCCCCCGTTTACCCGGAGGGGCAATTTTCTAAAAAATTGACTTATTTTGGAAAAATAATTATTAAAAATCAACAGTTACATCCACAATGCCACGATATACCTTTTTGTAAAGTCAGAAACCTCTTCTTCCATATTGATTTTAAATGAAGCTGTTTTAAGGAGTAGTTTTTGAGAAATTAATTTTCAAACTCAAAATTTTGAAAAAAAAATTGAAAAAAAAAATTTCGAACTATTTTTTTTCAAAATTGTATGTAATTAAGTAGTATTTTTTTTCAAAAATTCAATGCTCTCATTAGTTTTTAGTTAAAAAAAGAAAACCGGATGGAAAAATGTCTTGTAGTTTTTGAGAAATTAAAAAAAAACCTGAACCATTTTTTTCTAAGAAAAACCTTTTTTTTTTGGTTTTAACGCGGCTGGACTTGTAGGCAAATTAATGTATGAAAGATTGACCTCTTTTTTATTATTTTTAAAAAATTCGGAGTTTTATGAGGATACAATAAAGTGATACACTATTGGAATAACCCTGGATTAATTCTTTTTTTTCATTGATAACGCCTGAAAATTGACCTGCGAATTTCGGCTGGGTCCGCCCGCCGCAGATGGGTTCTACCCGAATTTTGAATTTGGTCCGACGCAATCCCTCCCTTAGTACAAGGAGGATGGCTATTATGCTTGGAGTGCCCAAATCTAGAGTATGGAAAGTGCTTCATACCGAAAACTTACACCCGTACCATTTTAGGCCAGTTCAGGGACTCACCTCAAACGACAAGTTTTTGAGAGCAGAGTTTTGTCGATCATTACTGCTTCGAGATGAAACTGAACGAAACTATTTTGCAAGGATATTCTGGACGGATGAAGCACAGTTTACCAGAGATGGGGTTACTAACTTCCACAATTTGCATCATTGGAGTAGCACCAATCCACACAACAAAAAACAAAATAAATGACAACACCGCTTTAGCTGTAATGTTTGGCTTGGTATTGTTGGACAAACTGTAATCGGGGCCCGGTTTTTGAATGCCGTTATTAAGGGAGAATCATACCTGCAGTTCCTACGAGACCTTTTGCCCGATTTGATGGACAACGTTCCTTTGGCCATAGCAGATAATTTAACCTACCAGCAAGATGGAGCACCAGCACACTACAGCTTACGGGTTAGACACTGGCTGGATGATCATTTTAGTGACCGTTGAATCGGAAGAAGGGGCCCCACGAAATGGCCACCTAGATCACCAGATTTAACTCCTCTAGATTTTTAAGTGTGGGGATTCATGAAAAATTATGTTTACGAAATGGAAATAGTATCTTTGGAACAACGGATTGAAGTCGCTGGAGTCAAATTGCAGGAAAATTTGTCAAACATAGACTAATGTGCAGCCATTAGAAGAAGATATAATCTTTGCCTTCTAAAAAATGGGGATCATATTGAAAATTTATTATAATAAAACTCCGAATTTTTTAAAAATAATAAAAAAGAGGTCAATCTTTCATACATTAATTTGCCTACAAGTCCAGCCGCGTTAAAACCAAAAAAAAAGGTTTTTCTTAGAAAAAAATGGTTCGGGTTTTTTTTTAATTTCTCAAAAACTACAAGACATTTTTGCATCCGGTTTTCTGTTTTTAACTAAAAACTAATAAGGGAATTGAATTTTGGAAAAAAAAAGTAGTACTTAATTACATACAATTTTGGAAAAAAGTAGTTCGAAAATTTTTTTTTCCAATTTTTTTTCAAAATTTTGAGTTTGAAAATTAATTTCTCAAAAACTATTCCTTACAACAGCTTCGTTTAAAAAAAAGATCAAAGAAGAGGTTTCTGGCTTTACAAAAAAGTATATCGCGGCATTGTGGCTGTTACTGTTGATTTTTAATAATTTTTTTTCCAAATTAAGTCAATTTTTTAGAAAATTGCCCCTCCCGGCTAAACGGGGGGGAATAGACCCCTCCCCCTCCCGTACGATTTTTTTCTTGTCTTGGCCAGGGCTACACGCTCTAGCTTTTTGGCACACTGCTCGTGGGGCTACCTGTATATACAAAAAAAAAAAAAATAAAATTTATTATAAATAAAGATAAATTCGTCAAGAGTGAAGCACCGGTGGGTTTTAACCCTTCATCGCGGGAAAATCACCAACAATGCTGGGCATAGTCATCGTAATCTGCTTGTGGTAAGTGCTGTTGTGTTGTTATTAAACTAATATACGAAGATACTATTATTATTATCGCTATTATGCATTGCACATTAGGACTCATAGTGTAGAAATATCACGATTATATAAGAAAAAAAAAGAAAATAATAAAAACAAAATAAAACGAAAACCTTTGTGAGACACCTCCCACCTTTCTAATGTCAGAAAAATCTAAAACTAAGGTTAGATACTTTCCATACAATCTCAGGCAACTATCCAAAAGTTTAAATTCAATTCCGGAAGACACAAATCTCGTAAGCCCTAACGTATCTCTATCTTCCACTTCCTCAAACTTAATAGACATGGTTAACGAAAGTAATAATTCCAACCCAATCCCTATCCCAATCCCCTTCAGCCAAACAATCAATCATAACGATATTTTTAACTCCTTGAGAATCCCTGATGCTATCAAGGATCCTCCCACGTTTGACGTTAGTTCGCCGCCACCGCCAGCGGGGGCTTTAGATCTCCAATTGCCCTCTTCAACAGTTCAAAAGCACAAAGTGGCGCATGCCGCATCGAGGAACAAATATAAGATAATTGTGAAAGTTGGTAAAGTACAAGGGGCCAACAATGACGATTACATCAAAGTGTATGATGATTTGCCCAATTCCGCAGTGGAGTTAGAAGTCAAAGATAAGTTTTTGCGCAAGTTAAACCGACAAGAGCGTGTCGTGGAAGAGGTCAAAAAGATCCTTAAACCGAGCTTTAATAAAAAACAAATCACCAAGGAGGACTACAAGGAAATCATGCGTAGAGCCGTACCGAAGATTTGTTACAGGGGTGAGATAAATCCAAAGAAAATCCAGAACTTGATCGAGGCCTATCTGAAAAAATTCCGACAAAAGCACAAGAAGCTTAACATACCGAATACGGGGCAAGTAAGCTTAAAGAAACTGTAAGCAGCTCAATATAGTCTTACACTCTACGTCATTCCAACAGACTAGCAGTAATGCCCCAGTGGAAAGGCTACATTCCACCCTAACCGAGATCTATCGACTAATACTATCAAAAAGAAAGGAAAAGAAGCTTTCAACAGATCATGAGGAGATATTATCCGAAACCATTATCACATACAATAATGCCATTCATTCGAGTACGAAACACACCCCTTACGAAATATTCTTTGGTAGACCATACAAACTTTATAGAACCCTAGACTTCTCAAACGAGCATGAATACCTATCCAAGCTAAACGAATTCCTCAACGAAATTTATCCCGAGATCCATGAAAGATTGGAGAAAATAACCAGTACCAGGATTGACAAATTAAATGAGTCTAGAGAGGAACCAGAAGAGATAGTGGATAATGAGATTGTGTTCAGGAAAGAAGCTAAACGAAATAAGTTAACGCCTAGATTTTCTAAACATATAAATAAAAAGGCAAACAAATTTACAATAGTAACGAAAGGTGATAGGAAAATTCACAAGGCCAGATTGAGGAGAAAAAAAAAAAATTAAATAAAAAAAAAAATACATACATTTTATATAAACCTACATATATATATATATAAGTACGTTCACGGCATATGAGCGTAAACATGATAGCGTAATCACGGCATATGATTACTGAGGCTATCCACCCTAGTTATAAGATCAAAAAAAAAAATAATAAAAAACATTCACGGCATATGAGTGTTAACATGGTAGTAGAGTCACACGACTCAGAGGCTACCCTCTAGTTATAAGGTAATTATAAGAAACCCTAGTTTAAGACTAAACTTAGCATAAGAATTATACTATAAAAATGTTGACAGATGAATGTGACATGTATAGTACACATAATCACGGCATATGATTGGTACTATCTGTCCATTCACACAATTAAATAATACTATAAAAATGTTGACAGATGAATGTGACATGTATAGTACATATAATCACGGCATATGATTGGTACTATCTGTCCATTCACACAATTAAATAATACTATAAAAATGTTGACAGTGGAATGCGACATGTCCATATCTGTCCATTCACACAAAACATTTCAATATCAAAAAAAAAAAATAAATAAAAATTTAGCATAAGAATAATACTATAAAAATGTTGACAGATGAATGTGACATGTATAGTACATATAATCACGGCATATGATTGGTACTATCTGTCCATTCACACAAAATATTTCAATATCACAAAAACAAAAAAAATATAAATAAATAAATAAATACATTCTATATACATACGTTCATGGCATATGAACGATAGCAGGTTGACGTAATCACGGCACATGATTACCGAGACTATTCAGCTACAATTGTAATATAGAATTCCTGTAACTACATAGAATACTGTACTCAGCAATCAACTAACCCTTATTCCTTTCAGTTTCCAACCCATAATTCCCCAACTCATCGAAATCTACAATATACCTAGAAATCGAAGCATCCTTACACTTCAGTTAGGACCCGCAAAAACTATTATTAATTACCATAACTTTATCCATATTATCGATTTCGACACATACAATAATAATATACGGGACATAGCCAAAACACTAACCCTTCTAGAAAGAAACGCGAAAGCAACCGGCCCTATTCATGTTACACATTTAAAACTTAAGGAGCTAGAGCGGAAACTACTAACAATATATCCTAAGACCCGAAACAAAAGAGGTTTGTTCAACAGACTAGAATCCGCCATTAACCTTATAACCGGAAACCTAGACGTTCAAGATGCTCAAACCATCAACGAACACATTGAAAACATTCAAGCAAACATACACAATTTCACAGACACAATTTCAAACCAAAACGCAATTAACTTCCAAATGATAGAAAGATTCAAAAATATTACTAACCATATTAACAGAGAACTAAAGATAATAGAGTCATACTTTAAAAAAACAGTTAATAGAATCAAACGCGAAGAAGACACACTAATCGAAACCCAATTCCTCAACCAGATTAACTTTAACATCGATCTACTAACAAATCACATTTCCGACCTCGCTGAAGCAGTAGTTCTAAGTAGATTAAATATCATCCCTAAATTTATATTAAATCCTAACGAACTAAAATTGATAGAAAATAAACTGAAGAAACAAAACGTAAAAATCATTTCAACAGAACAATTATATGAATTTCTTAAACTTCAGGCATATAACAATGGCACAAATCTAATATTTAATATACTAATACCGAATTTCTCACTAAAAGAATACCATATGTACCACATCATTCCCCTTCCCATTAACGAAACTAAATTAATAGTAACTGAGCCATATGTAATCTATAACGAAAAATACATACAACAACACAACACACTTTGCCCCAAAATAGCAGATACATACTATTGCCCCCAGCAAGCTCTAAAGGAAGAAACAGCAACATCCAAGTGTCTTGGGAAACTGATGCAGAACCAAATCGCCCATTGTCCATTTAACGATGTCGGCAAAATCAGGAGCATATCGGAACCGGAACCAAATTTTATATTATTTATTAATGTACCAAAATTACTAATCAACTCTACTTGCAGCACGCAAACCACAACAATAGAAGGTACAGCATTGCTACATTTCCAGAAGTGCAGCGTCAAG
This sequence comes from Merodon equestris, assembly GCA_958301585.1. NCBI lineage: Eukaryota > Metazoa > Arthropoda > Insecta > Diptera > Syrphidae > Merodon > Merodon equestris. Next base: position 52,698,693 of record OY284417.1, on the reverse strand, counting down.
ATCAACGGGATCTCGTATGAAGACAATCCAGAAACATTCTGGGACCAAGTCCACGTTCCACCGCCACCAAGTACCTACGTCCACGCAATATCTACGAACGATGTACTAAACCTCCAGAGGCTTAAGGACTTCGACTTCGAAACCGAAACAAAGCTGACGACACTCGGAACCAGGACTCTACATCTTCACTACCTTTCTGCCGCATCAATCAGTCTACCTATCATCATCCTAACAGCTGTCATCATAATCATCTACCTGAAGAAAAGAAGCAGGAAAGAGAAGATCCCCGTGTTACAATCCTTCGATCCGGCTCCATTGACATCACTTTGGCCGTCGCTCTACTCTAAGGGGGGAGGAGTTACATCCGCCCAGTGACCTAGCTAAGTTCCCAAATGACCATCAATAACCTTTCCACACCGCCGACACCGGATACTCCCTTTGGCCACCAGTATCAAACATCGCACATCGACCCCATGCACCGGCACTGCACACGAACCCAATAAACATATTGTAAATGTCCCAATTTCCCATAATTTGTGATTGCACAAGTGAATCGAAGAAATGCAACTATGCGTCTGGGGAACTTCCGTCGCAAGTTCAAGTTCTCAGATTTCACCTGTGCAAAAGTCCCACTTGTAATAAATGATCAATTTGTTAATTCAGTTCATTGTTAGCTCTAAGACCGAATGGTCACTAAGTAATTAAATTGTATTTTTTTATGGATCCCCGATTTTAGGAACTTATTTCGCGCGACGCCTGTGAGACTCCACGTCCCTGATTAAAGGTTAAATGTGTAATGTCATGTGTAAATGTAACAGGTATACAGAATTGTTGGCAACTAGGTGAGTGGTAATAAATGGGCAAATCGTGGCAGACTAAGCCTCTGATATTAAATACCATGAATTTCATTTTATTACTGATTACAAGCTTATGTTGCCTAACCCATCGTCTCAATATTTCAAGATCAACATTTACATCAGATAGTAAATTCAGATAATTCGTATTGGAATATGAAAGGGCTGTATCGTCAGCAAATGCAATGACCTTGCCCTTAAAAGGTTGAATAAACAGCGAATTAACATATATTAGAAATAAAATCGGGCCCAAAACAGAGCCCTGCGGAACCCCGATATTTGATGAACTTACCGAGCTGAAGACATTTTTTTACTTTTACTACTAGCTTTCGATTCATTAGATACGATGTGAACCACTTATGAACAAAACCCCTAAAACCCACATCAAATTGTTTGTTAAAGAGTAACGTATGATTCACCATATCAAAAATCTTTGTTATATCTATAAAAAGGTTAGCAGGGAGTTTAAAGATATTCAGAGGTATAGTTCCCCTATGAGATTTAATAAAGCACTTTCAGTAGATTTGCCACTTCCAAAGCCGAATCGGGAGTCGTTAAACAAATGGGTCCTCTCTAAAAAGGAAAGCATTCTACATTTAATCCCTTTCTCAAAAACTTTTGAAAAAACTGATAAAAAGATATGGGACGATAGTTATTTAATACCCTGTTATCACTCTTTTTGTGTACAGGTATAACTACTGCTGTTTTTAAAGAGTTTGGAAAAATACCATTTCGTACACAAGTATTGAAAATATAACAAAGAATATCGGAAATTTGGAAAGAAATGTTTTTTAATAGTTTACTCGAGATATTATCAAACGAAGAAGAAGAAGACATTTTGAGTGACATAAATTTTTGAATTTCAAGAGATGTGAACTCATTGAAAAAGAAACTTTCCGTTTGAGGGTTGGACTCAAGTAAGTTATTATCACTATAAAACGTAGAATTGTCATTCAATGTGCCATGTTGATTAACTATGTTTAAAAAGAAGTTGATATAAATTAGCAACTTCTAAAGGTTCAGAAATAACAGAACTACCATTGCTTAAAACAATGTCGTTATAAGATTTATTTTTGTTACGAATTTCATTAACAACCTGCCATTCCCTCTTTTTTAGCTAATTGATTGACATAGTACCCATTTTTACATATCAGTATTTCCGATTTGACTTCACGGCATATCTTTTCATAGTATTTCTTTAGGTTGGGATGTTTCTTCATAAGTTTACAGAGATGTTTTTTCCTTTTTATTTTCCTCAATAATGAGGTGGACATCTAGTTTTTTAAACGCTTAAATTTGTCATGTCTTGTGTTTTTCTTCTTTCAACATAACGATATATAACATTTTAACTTAGTAAGAAACAAATCAAAAGCCCTAGAAGGATCAATAGCACTATAAACATCTTCCCAAAAGTCAAAATTTAATAGTGTTCTCAAGGAGACAAAATCAATTTTCTTGTATTCTTTGACTTCTGATCGATTTGTTCTAGCAACCTCGCAATTAAGTTGAATACTGGTTAAACTATGGTCAGTTATCCTCAGGTCGTAAGTCATTGTATTATAATCAACTCGACTATTTCTATGTAGTCTAATGAAGATATAGTCTAAACAAGGACAAAGACGTGTAGTGTAATAAGTGATTTGAAATCAAATGAAGACAATAAAGACAAAATACTATCAGCGTCCAGAAAACCACGAAGAATATTGACATTAAAATTGCCTAATAATATTATGTTTTGACATTTTTGACGGTCCAACAATTCTGAAAGTTCATTTAGAAATGACTTTACTGTACACTTATGAAGTCGGTAAATACAGATAAAACAGAGATGGATACCAGAAACTACGCAACTAACACTAATTACATCCGGGCTTTGCAATCTATATTTCTCAATTAAACATTCTTTAATATAGTTTCTGTAAAAAACCACGACACCACCAGCTGCATAACTCTCATTACAAACAGCATCAAATTTAAAATTAGGAATTATATCGAATTCCGACATCTCTTGTTCAAATATCCAAATCTCAGACAAGAAAATTAAATCTGGTAAGTGATCCAAAGGTGGTGAGAGAAAAAAGTATTAAAATTAGCTATTAAACTACGAACATTTTGGTGGACAACTGAAAACCCTGTTCTTTCCAAAAACACAATACCCGTCCTTATGTACCTGTATCAACTACAACAACAACAATCCTTACTACTACAACAGCAACAAACGCATACTCATCGACAACAACAACCAATTCTATAGCGTGCTCATCAGTTTTATCTCCAAAGTTTATCTCATCCTTCCGTACGGACATTAAAGACAATCAAAAAAATCAATCCATTTTCACCTCTACCGATCCGGCATCAAAAAGTACTCCACTCCAGCAACCCCACTACTCAAAAAAGAGACCGATCGTCTCCAGTCAAATCGACTGAAAATACTGAAAATACTAACAATGAGAAAAAATTCAAACATACTAACCAAACGACAATGAACTACTGGCTAAGCAAGACTCCAGCCTCAATCTCCCCTAACCGTTTTGAAATCCTTAATCCGGACCAAGACTTAGTAAGCAAAGCAAATGGAAATGCATCTGCGGACAAATCTCTTCAACCCGACAACCATGCACAACATAAAAGACCAAACAAACCTCCACCAATATACGTCCAAGGTGTTGAATGCATGAAAACGCTGAACAATGCACTAAATAACGTTGCAAAAGAGAGCTTCGAATTAATGGTACTAAAAAATAATGAAATCCGAATCCAGTCTTCAGACTCTGCACATTACAGAACAATTATAAACATGCTACGCAAAAATGACACAAAATATTATACATTTAAACCAAAAGACGAAAGAGGTTTCCGGGTGGTTCTGCGGAACATGCACTACTCAACGGATATCGAAGACATTAAAAACGAACTAGAAAAGAAGGGCCACAAGGTAAAAAACGTACACAACATCCTTCAAAGAGGCACAAAAAAGCCACTTCCCCTATTTTATGTTGAGGTGGAAATGGCTGAGAACAACAAAAATATATACGACATAACCCACCTTCTTCAGTGCAAAATAGAATTTGAACCACCACACCATAAGAGGATTATAGCCCAGTGCACTAACTGCCAAAGGTACGGACATACCAGGAATTACTGCACAAGGGACCCAGTGTGCGTTAAATGTGCAGGGATTCACAGGACAGCTGATTGCAAAATCACAGCAAACGAAGGCATGATAAAATGTGCGCTTTGCAATGGCAATCATACGGCTAATTACAAGGGGTGCGAGATCTATAAAGCTCTGAAAATAGACCGCTTCCCATCTCTACGCAAAAAAGTTATCTCCGAAAATGGCGACCAGCAAACCAAAGATGACTCTCACAACGCCAAACAAAACCTAACCTATGCACAAGCTGCCTCTAAACCAATTAATACAGATCTTCATCCACAAAATAAAACCCGTATAACAATAAACGACATCGAAAACACGATTCCTTCAGCAGAAGCAATACAAAATCCTCTACAAACAGTGAGCAAATTAAACCAAGGCAATCCTAGCACTGACGACATGCTTGAGCTTAAAGAAATGATGAAAAACCTAATACAACAAATGACGAACATGCTACAAATTCTGACCATCCTAACAACCAAAATAAATGGATTACATGCATAATACACTGAATATTTTAATCTGGAACGCAAACGGACTATCCAATCATGCACTAGAACTAAAGCAATTTATTAAAGACAATCACACTGATGTATTATTGATATCTGAGACACACTTTACTAGTAATAGCTTTCTCAAAATACCAGGTTACACAATCTACAACACTAATCACCCTGATGGTACTGCACATGGAGGCTCCGCAATAATTATCAACAACAAAATTAAATGCTTAGAATTTGACCAATATAAATATGACCACATTCAATCGACATCAGTCCAACTAGAAGACAAGGGAGGTCTAATTACGCTGGCAGCAGTTTACTGCCCTCCTAAACATAAACCAACTAGCGCTCAGTACGATGACTTTATTAAAACACTAGGCAGCAGATTTATAGCTGCAGGCGATTTTAATGCTAAGCACGTGGACTGGGGCTCGAGGCTATCGAACACAAAAGGAAAAATTTTACATAAAGCTATCTACAAGAACAACTGCAAATACCTCAGCACAGGTGAACCTACTTACTGGCCCACTGACCCAAATAAACGCCCAGATCTAATTGATTTTTGCATAGTTAAAAATATTCCATTAAAAGAATTAACGATAAAATCTCTATTTGACCTCTCATCTGACCACTCCCCTATACATCTGATATATTCATCTGAAATAAAAAATATTCCTAGTCAACACCGGCTCTATAACCGTAAGACGGATTGGGACTCCTTTCGACACCTTATAAACAAAACTTTACTAACTAACTTACCATTAAAATCGCAAGACGACGTTGAACGAGCAATAATTCACTTTAACGAAACAATTACTGATGCAGCTATTAAAACGACCCCAGTAATCAGTCAAAAAGTACATAAATACTATACACCACCTAACATATGACGACAAATACAAGATAAAAGAAAACTTAGAAAACAATGGCAGTCCAGCAGATCACCAGAAGACAAAAAGAAATACAACAAAGCAATAAAGGAACTAAAAGCAAGTTTGAAACTAAACCAAAACGCACAAATAGCTGACTATTTAAAAAATCTCTCCTCGACATCAGAAACGAATTACTCACTATGGAAAGCTACGAAGAAACTTAAAAACAGGATAGCTCACGAACCACCACTTAAAAAACCAGATGGATCATGGGCCAGAACGAATCAAGACAAAGCAGATACTTTTGCTAAGCACTTTGAACAAACTTTCACAAATCCAAAGGACGGTGCGGACATCCCACATCAACCTGACATAAACTCCAGCAATCTAAGGATAAAGAAAATAAAGATAATCGAAATAGAACACTGCATCAAAAGACTAGACCACAAAAAAGCTCCAGGTTATGACTCCATAAATGGTAAATTACTATGTGAACTACCCAGACAAGCATTAGAGTACCTTAGAAACATCTTCAATACACTAATCCGAATAAAATATTTTCCCAAGACCTGGAAGGTTGCTCAAATCATTACAGTATTAAAACCTGGTAAGGATGCAATATACACATCGTCCTATAGACCAATAAGCCTGCTCCCAATACTAGGAAAAGTTTTTGAGAAACTCTTATACGTTCGATTGACTCCAATCTTGACTAACAGCAATTCTATACCTGACCACCAATTCGGTTTCCGCAGTCAGCATTCAACTATCCAACAAGTCCACAGGGTGTTAAATAAAATCACAACTGACTTTGAGGAAAAGAAGTACTGCATATTTCGTATTTCTGGACGTGGCAAAGGCGTTCGACATGGTTTGGCATAAGGGACTATTAAACAAACTTCAGACCATACTCCCACCAGACTATTATCTCTTAATAAAAAGCTACTTATCAGACCGTCATTTTTACATAAAGTTTAAGGACCAAACCTCGAACATACACCGATCGAGAGCAGGAGTACCACAAGGATCTGTACTGGGACCACTGTTATATGTTCTCTACACTGCCGATATTCCTTCTCCAAGGGGTTGTTCATCGATGATTGCTACTTTTGCTGATAACACCATTCTGATGACTTCGAACGAGGACCTTGAGGTAGCAACAAATCAAGCTCAACATATCTTGGATAATACAATAAAATGGTTTGACAAATGGAGTATTAAAATCAACGAGGACAAAACTCAACAAGTGATATTCACAACAAAACTGAACTACACTCCAATACCACTTAAGATAAAGGACAAAACTATACCAATTGACAAATCAGCCAAATACTTGGGAATACACTTAGACAACAAGCTCACCTGGAAATACCACATACAAAAGAAGAGAGATCAAATAAAAGTAAAATTTAGACAACTATCATGGCTCCTTTACAGAAACTCTAAACTATCGACAAATAACAAATTACTTTTATATAAGACTATCATAAAACCAATCTGGACGTACGGAATCCAACTTTGGGGGACGTCGAAGAAAACGAACACCGCAATTATTCAAAGACAGCAATCTAAAATCCTGCGTGTATTATCAATGCGGACTGGTATATTTCCAATTATGACATCCATCGAGACCTTCAAATACGAACAATAGAGGAAGAAGCAATAAATTCAGGCAGAAGACATCACACCAAATTATTAGTTCATCCAAACGACGAGGTCAACTCACTACCACGGAAAGAGATACTCGGACGAAGAAGACTCAAAAGAACCAGACCAAGTGACATGATAAGAGGGAGCTCACCATAGCCACTACACATATACATATGTACATATACTACATATACTTGTAAATTGTTTTTGAAATAGAGACTGAATGACATTGGTCACTCAGCCTAGTATAAGTCCCACAATCTAACTGTAAAAAAATGTACCAAATGTCCAATTGGACAGATGTATAAAAATAAATTGGGAGTAAAAAAAAAAAAAAAAACTGAAAACCCTGAAGACTGTTCATTAATAGAATGGTCAATACAAAAACAATTAAATTTATAAGAATTTTTTTAAAGAAGAATTTGATCTAAGGCTTAAATCAATTTAGATTATTATTGAGCATGATTAAGAATTATGATTATTTTCAAAGTTAGATATGTCTTCAAAAGAATTAATTCTATTTACTCTTTCACCTTCTTTTTTCTGATTAAAACAGATGACTTCTTGCCCAGACAAATTTGCATTTGTTTTTGCGTTTGAGTTCATTCACCTTTCTTAGCAATAACCTTGTATAGCTTGTGAGACAGTCCTTAATATAAATCTTGCTGATGTTATTGTTCCTTCCACCGCCATTGTTGTTGTTGTTTGTATGACCACCAAAAACACTCGATGTAATTCTTTGTTTGTTTTCACGCATCTTCCTCATAACAGCACTCTTCCGCACAGCAGTTGAAAAATTAACTTTTACAATTGAAGAGCCGATTTTATTGTTGTTGTTGATCGGTTTAACGCTCTTGACATAGCAGGAAGTAATTTCATTAGCGTTAATTTCTTCACCCAACACAGCAGTTAGCAACTTATTAACTCTTCCCTTTGCATTTGCATTGTTGACGTCAGGAATTCCAATTATACATATCAACTGATTGTTTCTCTTTTTGTTCAAAGAAGTTAAGTTTCATCTCAAGCTGATTGACTCTTTTACTGAGAGAAGTATTACTCTCTTCGAGAGACTTAATTTTATGTAGAGCTTCAGTGTTAACTTGCTTGAGATTTATAATTTCGCAGTAAAGCATTTGCAAAGTGATTGTAGGGTTTCCCGGATTATTGACTTCGTGGAAATCAGGTGTTGAAGTTGGAGTTGCTGTGATTGTATGTAGTTGCATGTGTCGCGTTAGTAGATTTGCTTTTGCTTGAACTACTTCCAAAGGGGGTATTCGAAGTCATGCTCATCGAAGAGACAAGATTAACCGATGGATTAATCGTAGCGTCTATCAGTGTAGACTTTTTTCGCTGGATAACACAACTTATACATTTAAAGTCTTGATTGTTTTTCTTATAGAAATCAATTTCTCTTTTCTCGAGTTTCGCGCCCTTTGCATGATAATATTATTTGCAAACAATGCACTGAATTTTAAGATCGTGTCTATCAATGTTTAAATTACATAAATCGCTCTTCATTTTTTCAAATTTGTTTGTTTAGTATTTGCGAAGCACACGTACTAGTACGATTTATAACTTATTGTTTATTTAATTTGAAATAGAAACAGTCGATTTTGAACTTATTAAGAGGAGTATAATTTGATTGTGTATGATCCCCATCACTCAACACTCTCACTACTCTAATAAGAATTCAAGTAGTTTGATTTTTTCACCTAGATCACACAATTGACAAAGAAGGTTTGCATAAGACACGTGAAAAAATTTAAGCTATCGTTAACATAAAACCCTCAACTGATAACGCAAAACTTAGATAATTTCTTGGATTGATTAACTACCACCATAGGTTCAGCCCAAGTGTTGCTACCATCGCCCTCACAATTTACTTAAGAAGGGCACCAAATTTAAATGTACACCAGATTGTCAGAAATCATTTGAACAGCAGAAAGAGGAAAATGCAAATGACAATCCCTTTCGATGGAAAGATTCCCTTAATATTAATATTAGCGACGAATGCTTCTCCTTTTAGACTTATCGGCAGTGCTGTCCAATGTTGCAAATAACGAAGAACGACCAGTAGCTTTCTCCTCACGAAGCTTATGCAAGGCGGATGCAAACTACAGTCACATCGATAAGGAAGCAACAGCTGTATTTTGGAACTAAACAAATTCTTCAACTATTGTTTTGGCAGGGAACTTACCCTGATTAGAGATTATAAGCCACTTACGTCAATTTTTAATCGTCACAAAAATTTGCCATCTCCATTAGTTCAACGATTATTACATGCGTATTCAAATACAATATCAAATATAGAAATTCAAAAGGCCATATTAACGTACATTGTTTTTCCAGACACCCAACAAATAATGAAGTTCAGACTAAGTCTGTCGAAATTCACAAGATCCGGAGCAAAGTTGTTCCCGTCACATTTGAACAGATGCAAAAAGAACTCAAGCGGGACAAGGAGTTGTCATCGTTATTTATTCAACTTCAGGTTGGAGGAAGTCTGAAGAATACACCCAATACTGGGATGGAGAAAGAACTCATGTTTCTGGATGGATGCGTTTATCGCGGAATTTCAATTATTGCTTCATCTACACTTTGCGAACAGATTCTAAGAGAGTTACACTCTGCGCATGTAGGTATTACGGAGATGAAATTGTTAGTCAGAAGCTATTGTTATTGGTTCGGAATCAATCGGGACATCAAAGAAATGGCAAAGAGCTTTTCGGGATGTGCCAAGTTTCTTAAGAGGGTCGTTATGCACCCATGGGAAATTCCAGGTCAACCATGGCAGAGGATACATATTGACTTCGCTGGGCCGTTCATGAACAATTACCTTTTGATCATTGCAAAAACCAAATGGTTGGAAGTCTTCCTTATGAAAAAGATAACTAGTTTTAATACTATACGTGCTTTAAGAGAGGTATTCTCAAGATTCGGTCTTCCCTTAACTATCATTTCAGACAATGGCATAATTGTTACATGAATTTTAGGATGTTTTGAAATCTAAAAATATTTGCCATAAATTATCATCACCCACATACCCTTCTACTAACGGACAAGCAGAATGTTTTATGCAGATTTCAAAGAACAGTCTTCTCTCGTCGACGACAGTCTCATGAGACACAATCAACATCGACTGGAAGCAGTCCAGCTGAAATGATGCTTAAGTTTCAAGGAAGAATGCATCCGAAATTTTGTGACCGGATACTTAGTTCAGATAATATAGCAATGTAATGTGGATGTAGATGGAAGACCCTATCGGAGGCACATCGATCAAATGAAACCTACACCTGTTGAAAGTGAAAGCCCCGGCGAGATGAGTGGAACCCTTGAAAATGTTCACCTACCTCATGCAATGTTGTATCCCAGCTGAGGGATACAACCCCAAGAGAATCGAAGGCGACCGAAGGAAAAAGAAAAGAACCCGTGCGTCTCCATGTGATACTTCTTATTGAAAAATTAATTCATTCACAATGGTTGTACACTAATTAGTATTAATAAGATAATTCACAAAGTAATAGTTTTGTCTTCAAGCCTATAACGCCTTTCGAAGTGCTTAAAGCGATTCTTCTTCTTCTCGGATAGCGTTGCAGCTCACGGAGAGCCAGAACCAAGCTTCTCTCATTCATTTAAGTTGTGTGGGATTGTTTTCCACTCAAGTGAACGGGACCTACAGTTTAATGCCGATTCCGTACGGTGAGCGCCGAGAAGCTTTTTCGAGTGTACTACGGGCGGTTTTGCCAGTACCCCGCCGAGGAGAGAAGCCGCGTAACTCGCTCATCGTTCGTCTTGTTTTCAGAAAAATTGCTTGCTTGTTTTGGGTGTGTTGGTGTATATTTTTAACTGTTCTGTTTATGAAGGAGTCTTCCCGGAAGCTTTTAAATGTGCAGACGTTATACTGCTGCTTAAGAAAGGCGCTGATACTGAAATATCTAATTATGGGCCAATCTCGCTTCTCAGTTCTGACCAAAGTTTTTGAAAAATTTATTAAATATAGAATAGTAATTTTTCTCAATTCTACCAAATTCTTCAGTTATTCTCAATTTGGATTCCAAGAAGGAAAATCAACAGAAGATGCACTGTTACAATTTTGTCCACACTTAATGTCAAACCTAGACCAGGAAAAAGTATGCTGCAGGTTTATTTATAGACATCATCAAAGCCTTTGATCTGGTTAACTATAATATATTGCTAGGTAAATTGGAAAAAGCAGGTTTTTGCGGATTTATGCTGGAATCGTTTAAATCATATCTTGGAAACAGATCCCAAAGAGTCAAATTAAATGATATAAGGAATGAAAAATAAATATTTCAATGTAGGAGTGCCCCAGGGTTCTATTCTGGGGCTTATCCTGTTTTCAATGTACTCATTCTGTTCACTCATTTCTGTTGAACTCATTCTGTTCACTTTATTTCAAAGGTAAGCTTACTGCTTTTGTCGGTTTTTCCTATGATGTCGGTTTTTCTTATGTCTGCAATAGTAGTAATCTGGTCTCTGATCATAATTGGGACCTTGACTTGCTGCGACAATGATCATAATTTGATAATAACCTCCAAAACTAAAATAATGTCAGCAATTAATTTTGATCCCCATGTCTATTTCCGTGCGCCTGAGCGCCAAATTGTAATTGTATTGATTCTTACCCATCTTTTTATAGCAGTTAAAATTGTATCGATAATGGTCTCTTAATTGAAAGAGTTGATGAGCTTAAATATTTGGAGCTAATTATTGACCAAAGAATGAGTTTCATTATGAGATTCCTTAAGATTCATAGTATCTTCGAAACACTCTCAGATACTTCTTTTACCTAAGTACCATCCACAACAATCAGATAAATGGTCAGTGAGGCAGAACGGATAAAAACACGGGTCCTGTTAGGATGTGACGCGAACGCTCACCATACTGTTTGGGGTAGTGGTGACATAAACAAAATAGGTGAGGTATTACTTACGTATATTATTAAAACAGACCTTGTTATTTGTAATAGGCAATCGGCCAACCTTTATAACAAGAAATAGACATTAGGTTTTAGATATAACTTAGGTAACTTAGGTATCCAATTTTTCCAATATCTCGGTTGCTAACTGGTCGGTATCGGAAAAGAACTCCTTCCCTGACCAGCGGTACATTCGCTTTCGTTTAAACTTTGAGATCCCAACTGAAACATCCTTTAGGAAACCTAAACGGATCGATTGGGATAAATATGGGTCTAACCTTAAAGGCGCCCTTGACCCCGCTCAATTAACAAACATGATGTCGCATGCAGACATTGAACGTGTGGTGACTAAAGTTACTGGAGCTATGAACAGATAACTTCTAAAGTCCTGCACAAGTAGCAACAAAGAGAACTAAACCTCCATGATCTTGGTACACTTAGAAGGGAAAGCAGACTGTTTTCCAACAAAGCAAAAAAACAGACTATATAAAAGTGAGATAAGAAAGACGCAAAGGACATCCTGGCGCAATTTCTGCTCAGAAATAGAAGAAAATAATGAGGCCAGTAGAGTGAGGAAGACACTGTCAAAGGCTTCCACTATACCATCCAATAAACCAGATGGTACCACAACGGTGACCAGCGAAAAGTCATTAGACCTCTTGCTCAGTACACACTTTCCCGACAACGCAGAGGCTAGTTATCATAATTTCGAACAACTCAAACCGAGTGCTCTGTTCATTTCAAAGGAAGTAGTAAGCAAAATAGCTTCCTTCCATACAAATCTGCAGGTCCGGATGGAATCTATCCGGTAAAGATTCAACGTGCTTACGGCATTCTCGAACCGTTGCTTTTGGTATTGTTCTCATCCAGACTAGACAGGGCCTACATACCACCATCCTGGAGGGGAGCAAATGTTGCATTTATACCAAAAGCCAGAAAAACCTCCTACACAACTGCAAAGGACTATAGACCCATCTGAAGATTCTGGAGAGAATGTCTGGAGAGACTGCTGGACCTGAACATTCGTGAAAACCAATAAAAAAGCATGCTTTCGGAATCGCAGCATGCTTACTGTAAGGGAAAATCAGTAGACACAGTTCTACACACAATAGTTGGAACCGTTGAGAAGTCACTTTCCAACAAAGAATTCACTATGATTGCCTTCCTCGATATCGAAGAAGCTTTCAACAACATTAACATTATTATTAATAAGTAGTGTAGTAGAAAACGGAGCTGGAACTGGATGAACAGTTTCGAAATTCGGCTGCTACCAAACAAAAAGGGCAGTAAAACGTGGCACACCACAAAGAAGAGTATTATCTCCGCAATTGTGGATGCTAGTTGTAAACGAAATACTCCTATCCCTGGAGGACAGCGGGTGCAAAGTCATTGCGTATGCAGACGATATTGCACATCTCCCAACAATCAGGGATTTGATGGAAATAGGCCTAGGCAAACTGGCCAATTTGGCAAAGAGCTGCGGGCTTGGAATAAATCCCTCCAAAACGGTTTTATTCACAAGAAAACGGCAGATTCCCCAAATCACTCCACCAAAACTCAATGGGACTTACTTTAAATTCGCAGACCACGCCTAATACCTTGGCGTGATACTCGGCAGGAAGTTCAACTGGAATTGAATGCGGAAGAACGCATAAAGAAAGCAACAACTGCACTATATATGTATCTGTTAAAATGCCTTGGGTACCAGATGGAGATTCAAACCCCATATTACCCACTAGTTGTATACCGCGATTGTCAGACCTATACTAATGTACGGATGCCTTGTCTGGTGGCCGGCACTGTGCAGATCTAACTATTGTAAACTCTTAAGCAGAGTTCAAAGGATGGCGTGCATTGCGATAACAGGGGCCCTGCGAACAACCCCCACTGCAGCCCTCGAAACGATGCTTCACCTTCTCCCCTTGGATCTCTTTGGCAAGGAAAAGGCAAAGAAATCGGCGCTGCGATTTAAGGAATCCGCTCATTGGAAGTTTTCCGAAATAGGGCACGGTGATATTCTACGCCAAAGCAATGATATAAGTGAAGTCACGGACTACTTAATTCCGACCCTTGACTTCAAGATTCTCTACAAAACAACAATGCCCAACCGATGACAATGGAATGAATTTCCAATAAAAGGCACTGCACTGAAAATATACAGACGGGTCTAGCACAGGCAATGGTGTGGGTGCCGGTGTCTATGTACCGATCCTAAGAATCAGCCAATCTTTTAGACTACCGAACCACTGCAGTATATTCGAAGCTGAATTAACGGCAATTCGTGATGAACAACAGTGACATCGTCATCTACACAGATTGGCCAAGCTGCAATAAAAGCACTCAAAGCAAGATCAAAATTGTTCAGGCACTGCCGCACGTCTCTAAATGAGATATCGAGCAGATGCGCTTTAACGTTGTGCTGGACATAGCGACATACCAGGTAACTGTGAAGCAGACAAACTAGCCAAAATAGACACTAAAGATCTCGACTTTAAAGGAGAAACCCACCCATCAATGGAAACGCAAAAATATAAAATCTCTCACTGCAACAGGCAAATGAGAAATGGCGGAACTTTGAAACATGCAACTGTTGGAGACAAACCTGGCCCAGGTATTGTCAACGTAAAACCACAAGCCTGCTAAAAACACGCAGGCAGATTATAAGCAGCCTAATCAGAGTCCAAACAGGACATTGCGCTTTGGGAAAACATGCCGAAAGATTAGGACTGCCATACAACGACTACAGTAGTAGGTGCCATGATAAGGAAGAGAAAGAATTTGCATCCCACCTCCTATGCAATTGCCCTGCTCTAGCCGCCTCAAGAAAACGATTTCTGGAAGAATATTTCTACAAGAAACTAACGGATCTATCCGATACGGAGATCTACGAATCAGCACTCAAAATGGTTCCAAGAGTAACGGTGACCAAGCCGACTCAAGTGGTAGCACAATGGACCGTTCCTGGTCTAAGTGATCCCCACCGTTTTACGGAGGGAAGCCACCTAACCTATCTTAGCCTACCTAAACAACTCCCTAGAACGATATACCATGGAATCTTCGATTCTAAGCTACAATACGGTATCGCGTGCTGGAGAAGTGTTTATTTTCATAGAATGCAACCGCTATTATATTTGCAGAAAAATATGTCGGAAACCCAGTAGATACCCTAGTTATTCATTTTTTTGTGACGTAAGAATTCCTCCATGTTCGTCGTTGGGAAATCGTAATTAACGATCAGTTTCGGCTTATAATTTACGTGAAAATTACACACATTTGTTACCTGTACCAATTTTTCATAACATTGCATACCGCAATTTTCATTCCGTCTCATCTAATCGGTTATTTAATAATCTCTCTCAGTCACTCACGACAATCTCAATATCTGGCTTGTTTTTAAAAAAAATGTAAAATATTGGCTATTTACTTTTAACTATACTAGGTTGGAATCTCTAATGACATATTCACTCTTTTAGTCTTAACTCTTGACGATTTATGAGAAAACCCTTTGGGTAAATAAAATCATTACATTTTGTAAAAACAAATAAGTTTCTTATTCATGAACTCATTTCATATAATGTAAATTTTCTTATCTGGTTTTACTTTATTATAATTTATTCGTACAACATTTGCTACTTATTTATTAAACCATTTCTTTTTGACGTATGTAAGCTCTAGATTTAAA
The DNA here is from genome assembly GCA_958301585.1 of Merodon equestris. Classification (NCBI taxonomy): domain Eukaryota; kingdom Metazoa; phylum Arthropoda; class Insecta; order Diptera; family Syrphidae; genus Merodon; species Merodon equestris. The sequence continues at coordinate 52,683,036 of OY284417.1, read as the reverse complement.
TTATGGTAGTTTAGTTATTCAATACAAGTATACTCATATTTTGTAATCGCCTAGATCACAAGTTAAAGATCTTTAAGTTTAAAGTACCAAGAATGGCATTCGACAATTTTTAATAACTTGTAATCAAAACACAGAATGTCACCAAATTTCTTATTCTCATGTAATTGTAAATTATTGTTATCTTCATTAAAAGTTCTAAATACGAACACAAATACAATACAATAGTACGAAAATTCGTCAGAATATGAGAAAAATAAGTCAAAATACAATATTGAGAGATGCAAGATGTAAGATTTTCTAATAATACTTCGTATGCTTTTTTTCAGTACTTTATATTTGTATAGCGCACTTTTAATTTTCTATATTTTGGACATTGTTGATACACCTCATCGGCCCAAAACTATTTTTCTTTGTTTGACATCATATCGTTTATTCCGCTCAAAATTGGTATTCACTCTCTGAAGTCATAAGCAAAAGTGGAAAAATACTCTGAAGTTGTACGACAACTGTCCACACTTTACGATAAGTCGATTAGGCAAGTCAAAAAGTTGAAAAAGTTGAACTTCCATACGACAAATCTGACGACATGTTGTAAGAGCGTTCACACTCTATGATTTGGCAGATCAAGCACGGTAATATCTGTGTTTATAAATCCGAATAAATCCAAGAGTGTGAATGCATGTGATTACCTGCTCCCTTTGTTTGCTGGTTGAGAATGAAAATGGCCCGTTTCAATATTCCAATGTGAACACGTCGTTCATATCAACCCGCCCACGCCAATGTCTACAGGCACATCATGATGCTGCCACACAACTCACATAAGAGAAAAGAAATGAGTGTGTGTGAGATGGAAAATGGAATTCCCGTTGAGTCGCGGGAGTAACATATAAACATGATATCCCAAATATCAACAATAATCGGCAACCTGCGACCAAAACAGATGAAAAGGCTTATGTAATGGTAAGCATTAACCTGCCAAGTGTAGTGGTGGGCTTGTCTGCTATTTTAGGGTAGCAGCGATCGCAACAAGCAGTTATGAGGAGGAGCAGTTAAGTGAAGCTGTGATCTGGTAGCATTTATGATCTAATGATTTGAATATGGATGGCATCGCAAATTAAATAGTGAAATAATATAATGAGATAGGAAAAGTAAATAAATAACAAGTAAAGTAGTAAATTGAAATAAAATTACATTTATTTCATGTTATTGAAAAACAAAGAATAAGAATTATATAATATAAGAATTATGATTTTTTTTAGGAAATGCACTTAGTATGTATGAATGTATGTATGAAGTCAAATAACGGAAAAAAAAGAAAAAAAATACATGGATTTTGTTTATGTACATATGTACATATATGCAGCAAAAATACTAGGACTTAACAAACAGGGAAAAATTGGGTTTGGTATGTACATAATATGATATATATTATACTATATAAAGCAAAAGTTAAGGGGTAACACCACTCTAGAAGCCGAAAAAAAGGTGTAATTTTGCGGATTTTTCATGGGATTATGGGAAAAGGGATTGTATTGAAATTTACAGGGTTTATTCAACATATATTGAAGTATAAAATTTTTTTTTTATTATCGATTTCGTGCAAAATGGCGGCGCCACAGCGGATCTCCGATACAAGGTTTTTTTGAAGACGCTCCGCGGGCGTACCCATTCCTCGGCAACCGTGAGAGCTGGTGTAAGAAGCCTAAACAACTGAGGGGGGGAGCGACCTAGGCAACAACTAGGTAGGGCACGAATGCCATAAAGGTTCTACCGTAGTTATTGCGTTTTGGAAAAGCAGGGCACGAATGCCATAAAGGTTCTGCTTGGGAGTAAGGTTGGTGGATGGCAAGAATGCCAGAGAAACACTTGGTTGGGATGTCAAGTTGAATCTGATTTTATTTAATTATTGGTTCTCTATTTATACAAAAATCATTGTCGCATTTCCAATGCATATCGATTGTACCTGCATGACTCTATTCTATTGCAGTCGGCAGTGTCGTCTATCATTCTCGAAATCATTATGTTCTTTTTGTCTTCGATTCTCAAGTGTCGGCACTTTTCTTTTCGGTGACACTAACTGAACTTTGATTCATGGATTCGAATGACAATGCGATGTCGTACTTTTTAACGTATTAGCGACCAGTCAATTGATGGATGGTCAATGAATGGATGAATGGTGTTGGGTACACTACACCCTTACCCTTAAGCGGAAAATTATTGGAAGAATAATTTTACAAGATTTTTCGGAATCGATATGTTTTGGATTTGCTTTACATTGAGGTTTTCTTACTAATTACAATGTTTAAAACTATTTAATTTCTAGTTTGTTTATAATGGTCTTACAATTTTTACATTAATCTACAATTTATTAAATTTCTTAAGACTATTGTTGTGGAACTTTTTAAGTTCTCCGTTTATTTCAATTATTGAATTTGTATTATCTTTTGCTACAATTTTGTATGGCCCGTGATATGGACTTTGTAATTTTTTCTTACTTTCTAGTTTTACAAATACTAAATCTCCTATTCTAAGATTTGATACATTTGTGTATTTGTCGTATTCTAATTTTCTTTTACATTTTACATTGCTAATTATATCTCGTGCTTTTTGTATCGCATGTCTAAGTCTAGTTTTTACTTCATTTACATAGTTATCTAGATTATATGCTTTTACTTTGCTGTTTATTATATCGCTTGGTACATACGGTAATTTTCCAAAAATAAGTTCATACGGTGTATAGCCGGTGTCTACGTGCGGTGTTATGTTGTAAGCAAATGCATAATATGGTGTCCAAATATCCCATTCATAATCTTCTGTGAAATTTAGTAGAAATTCGTTCAGAACTCTGTGGTTTCTTTCTAATGAGCCTATACTTTGATGATGGTATGGGGCTGAGTAGATTGTATCAATTTTCAGCAATTCACATATATTTTTCATAAGTTCGTTTTTGAATTCGGTACCATTATCTGATTTGAGTATTTTGAAACATCCGTACTTTAATATAAATTGTTCAATTAATGTTTTGGCGATTGTTTTAGCGTCCTTACTTTCAATAGGGTGTGTAATGACATATTTAGTTAATTCGCACTGCATTGTTAAAATATATCTATATCCGTTGGATATTCTGAGAGGTCCAACTGTGTCTATTTGAATTGTTTCAAAACTTCTACTTGGTGTATCTGTTATAACCATTTTCTCTCTTGTATGTCTTGTCTGCTTGTTTTTAGCACATGTTTCACAAGCGTTTACAAACTTTTTAACCATTTGTCTCATATTTTTCCATACATATCTTTGTTTGATTTTCGTCATAGTTTTTCGTATGCCTAAGTGTCCTCCATGCGGTGTATTGTGGTATTCTTTGATAATGTTAATTTTTTCTTCATGTTTTATTATTTGTTTTGGGGGTTTATATATTAATACCTTCATTGTCGAGTGTCTTTCATTTCGTTGCAACGTATTATATATTTTCTTTAATTCTTCCTTTTCTATATATTCAAATATAATATCATTTTCATTTAGCGCTACTTCTTTTACGGGTACCCTCTTTAATTTTGATACGAGCTTCTCTAGGATCGAAACGTGTTTCGCTAGATTATCGCTGCATCTTACTATAACTTCATTTTCTTTAATTTCAATAGTACTATTTTTCATTTTATCACTCGTTATTTCAAATTTTAACTTCTTCATATTTCTGACGTCAGCTATGGATGTACAATCCCACATGTGAAGATGATCAGTCTTCTGTTGAGATGTGTATTTCTCCTTTTTATTTTCTTCATTGGCAATCTTTTGTGCCATATCCCTTGTTATTACCATGATCTGCTCCTTGGAGTCAACATCATTTTGGCTTGTATTATTATTTTTATCTACCATCATGGATTTTAAAATGTCACTATTGATTTTTATTCTTGATAGTGCATCGGCATTTGTATTCATCTTTCCTTGTTTGTAAACTATCTCAAAGTCGTAGTCTGATAGGTCTAGTCGGATTCTCATCATTTTCGAGGATGGATTCTTATGTGAGAATAGCGAAATTAAAGGTCTGTGGTCTGTTACTACTATGAATTTCCTTCCATATAGATAGGGTTTAAAGAAATTTATTCCCCAATGTATTGCTAACAGTTCCTTTTCTATGATTGGTTTGTTTATATCATGCTTTTGTAAGGATTTGCTAGCATAGGAAATTGGTAGATCATGTCCTATTTCACCTTGTGACAATATTGCACCTAGTGCAAAATCTGATGCATCGGTTGTAACTATAAATGGTTTGTCGAAGTTTGGATATTGTAGGATCGGAGGGTTGATTAGTTTTTGTTTTAGATCTGTGAATGCTTTCGCGCATTCGTTTGACCAGATAAATGGTTGATTCTTTTTCAAAAGTGAATTTAGACTTTTTGCGATATCTGCAAAATTTGGTATAAATCGTCTGTAATAGTTGCAGAATGCTACAAATCTTCTCACCTCGTCTGCGTTTTTTGGCGTCGGGTAGTTCTCAATTGTTTTATACTTTGAGGGATCTGTTTTTATGCCTTTGTTTGTTATTAGATGTCCTAAATATACAACTTCAGATTTTAGGAATTGACACTTGCTTGCATTTAACTTCAGATTGTAGTGTCTTAATTTGTCGAACACTTTAGTAAGGTTGTCATTATGATGTTGTAGACTGCACCCGAAAATGATAATGTCATCTACGTAGAGAAATGCGTTGGATTCTAACCCGCTTAATGCTATTGTTAACATTCGTTGAAAGCTATTCGAAGATATTTTTAAACCGAATGGTAGTCTCTTAAATTGATAATGACCGTCCTGTGTAGAGAATGCTGTTAGTGGTCTTGACTTTTTGTCCAATGGTATTTGATGAAAAGAACTTGTCATGTCCAGTGTAGAAAAATATTTTGCTCTTCCTAGTTTGTCTAGCACGTCTTCGATTCTTGTTAACGGAAATTTGTCGTTGACAATTTTGTTATTTAATTTGCGAAAGTCTACTACTAAGCGCCATTTCTTTGTATTTCCATCACTTTTTTTGGCGACTAAGAGTAGTGGAGAATTGTATGGACTAATTGAATTTTCTATTATGTCGTTTTCTAGGAGGTTTTTGACTTGTTCTTTTATCTCGCAATTTTGTATTTGTGGGAGTCTGTAGTTTTTAATGTATACTGGGATGTTATCTATTGTCTCCAGTTTCTGTGTATAGAAGTTGTTGGTTGACAGTGGTTCGTTTTCTAGATGAAAAATGTCCTGATAATCTTCGAGTATTCGTGTTAGTGTTTTTCTTGCTTCGGGGTCAGAGTGATCTATCTTTAGTTCTTTCGTCAATTGTTGTAGTCTGTAATTGTTGTATTTTGGGTTTTCTGTTTTCATAATATTGTATTCGTCCAACTTTTCTAGTTCTGGTTTGATGTTCTTGAGTGTTACCTCATAGTCGTTAACATTTAGTATTCTAATGTGGCATGTGCCTTTCGCCGGGATTATTGCGTTAGCTATAAATACTCCTTTTTCAACCTCTTTGTTCAGTATTACGCTGTCTTCGGTTACATTTAAGTTAATTGGGTATATTGCTTCCGTTCTGGGTGGAATTTTTATTGTGTTTCTATTATTCGACATCATTGGAATGGTTATTTCATCTCCATCTATAGTTGTTGTTAAGGTATACGTTTCGTAGTCTATCTTGCACATATGTTGGGTAAAGAAGTCTCGTCCTAGAATACCATCTGTTGCTAGGGGGAAGTTGGTATCGACTATGTGGAATTTGTGTGTGATGGTGTAGTTCGCAAGTTTGAGATTTATGTATGTTGTGCCTAGTGACTGTATTTCTTCATTGGTTATTCCAGTTAGTCTGCATTTCTCGTTCAACAAGTCATTGGTGTCTATGTTGTCTTCTTTGCATATCGATATATCAGCGCCAGTGTCTATTAGGTATGTTAGGTTTCTTTTTAATTTGTTTATGTACATTGCTACATAATTAATTGGGTTTTGTGTGACACGCAGTATTAGTTTTGGTATCCCGGAGTGAAATCCTCCGGGGAATTTACGTTTCCCTGGTCCTCTATGATGTTTATTCTTCTGTTGTTTGTTGGTCTGTTTGTATTGGAGCTGAAGGTATTCTGTCTTGCCCGAGGGTTGTTATAATTGTTATAATTTCGATGGTTATAATTTTGTTGGTGATTCGTTTGAAAGTTTTGTCTCTGCCTTGGATGGTTTTGTTGATTATATCTCTGTACTGGGCGTTGATTGTTATTTGTTGTATACCTTCGGTTGTCGTTTCTTCTGTTTGTATAACCATTTTGTTGGTTGTGATTGTACGTGTTTCTTCTTACGTACATCATTTGGCTATAACTTTGGTTTGAGTCTCTTTCAAGTTCTAGTGCCAGATTAACTGCTTCTGACAGGGATTTTGGCTGAGCGGCAAATATCGCTGGTTTTATTGTCTCCTTTATGCCATTCTTGAAGACTGTGAGGGCGTAATTTTGATTGATTCTCTCAATTACTTTTTTCTCAGCTTCAGTGGCTTCGGAGGGCAAGTCTTCTATTTGTAGGGTGTTCAAATCAGCAATGAGGGATAATACTCTGTCTTTGTATGATGTTACTGATTGGTTTCTCTGGATTGCTTGAGTCAGTCTGGTATGTACTTGCGACAGTGTTGTGGTGTTTTTAAATTTCTCTTTTAAACTGTCTTTTAGTGCTGTCAATGTTGTAAATGTTGTTACGAATCCCAATGCAGTCTTTACGTTTTGTGCAAGTTTTACATGGAAGATGAATCCGATGTAAGTTGCTCTTTCGGTTTCTTTAAGGGTGTTATGTATGATCTCGACCAGTGTTAAGAATGAGTCAAGTTCTTTGAAGGATCCTGTGAACACGGGAATTACTTTCATTGCAGTTTCTATATTAAAGTCAGCCATCTTGTTTATTTTCTCCAAATTTGAGAGTATTGTTGCTTTTGTTATTCTATAGATTTCAAAGAATCTTGTCGGGGTGTCCGCTTTGTCAGTTTTATAGGTAGCTTCTATTTTTAGTTTCTCTATTTCTTCAAGTTTTGCGCGCCACGTTTGCTCAGTGTAGCCTCTAATTGAACTTTTTCTTATGTTGGTTAATATTTTTTCAATTTTTAACAAACAATTTTTCATATTCAGAGTTTTTTGTTTTTTTTTTTTTTTTTATTTTTTTTTTTATGGCGTATTACTTGGCATATTTCTTAATACCTGTTTCTTAACATAGTTTTTATAATGTTTATTAGCTTTATATATAACATATATTATTATTAATATAATTATTGCCGTGTATACAGCGATTGACATTGGGTCGATTTTTTCGTTGACAGTCACGCTCTCTTTTGTTGTGTTGTTGCCCATTTTAGTTCTCCAGTTCATCTAGCGTATTTGGTCACAGATTTTTCCAATGTTTCGATTTCACACCAGATTTCGGTGGCCTTACTCCAGGCTATTGGGGTCTCACCTTGGGTTCGCAATAGGTCTTTGAGGTAAGCTAGTTTCTTGCGGTGCAAGTATTTTTTGCCTCCTCGCTTATTTTGTTGTTGTGTTTCTTCTCTAGGAACGGCTGTCCTTCTCCTCTCCTGGTTTTGAAGTTGTCGTCTTTTGTAGTCTTCTACTGTTAGCTTCTGTGGTCCTGATGTCTTCTGTGTTGGTATGTATATTGGTACACCTGCGGGTTGTTGAACAACGTACTCTGCAGCAGCTTTTGACATTGATGGTGCGTTAATACAATCTAAATTTGTGGAAACTCCTGGACTCTTCTGCTCCTGGTTTTGAAGTGGCAGGGTCGCCATGTAAGAAGCCTAAACAACTGAGGGGGGGAGCGACCTAGGCAACAACTAGGTAGGGCACGAATGCCATAAAGGTTCTACCGTAGTTATTGCGTTTTGGAAAAGCAGGGCACGAATGCCATAAAGGTTCTGCTTGGGAGTAAGGTTGGTGGATGGCAAGAATGCCAGAGAAACACTTGGTTGGGATGTCAAGTTGAATCTGATTTTATTTAATTATTGGTTCTCTATTTATACAAAAATCATTGTCGCATTTCCAATGCATATCGATTGTACCTGCATGACTCTATTCTATCGCAGTCGGCAGTGTCGTCTATCATTCTCGAAATCATTATGTTCTTTTTGTCTTCGATTCTCAAGTGTCGGCACTTTTCTTTTCGGTGACACTAACTGAACTTTGATTCATGGATTCGAATGACAATGCGATGTCGTACTTTTTAACGTATTAGCGACCAGTCAATTGATGGATGGTCAATGAATGGATGAATGGTGTTGGGTACACTACACTGGAACAAAAATCCAAATTTTTTTTGAAACTACATACTAATAGCTATCGAAGTACGTAGCATTTTTCTTTTTTTTCAATTTTTGTAGAAACTGTGCATATCTGAACAAAAAGTATGAAAAAGAGCAGTAAATTGTTAATAAAACAAGTAATTTTCAAAATATCAAAAAACGGCTACGTACTTCGGAGGAGAATACATATATATATGAAGCTACTGTAAAAATTTGAAGTCGATCCATGCAATAGTTTTGAAGCTACGAGTACGCCCGATTTGAAAAAAAACAGTTTCGAGAAAAACGAGAAAAACATTGAACCCTGGTGGACTTCTCATAAACTACTATGCCCATAAGCAATAGAATTCGGCGCGCGCTCCGAGGCGTTGCGGCAGATTTAAGAATTAGACCCCTTCCACATTGAATTTCAATATAAAACCAATTGGATATGTTTTTTAAAGTCCTTAAGTATACTTTAAGCAAAAAAAAAAAAAATCGAATTTTTTAAAATCCTAGAGTGGTGTTACCCCTTAAAGTACTTATTGAAATATGTATAATGCAATAAAATAAAATGAAAGCAAAAGAACAACAAAATTACATATATTTCATGTTATCAGAATACAAAAAAATAAAAGCAGTAATGTATGAATATGAAAAAAAAATATATTAGAAAGATAACACAAAAGAAAGAAAAAAAAAATGCATGAAATTTTTATATGGTATGTACACATGTATGTACAGTATATACAGCGAAAATACCAGAAACAAACAACAAATACTAAGCAAACAAACGAATATTAATATCAAAAAATTATTTCATATTATATTTTAAAAACAACAGTTTGTTTACTTTCTTGTGAGAAAGCCTCGATCGACGCTGAGTGATCATCATCCCAGCCTTAGAAAAAAGTCTTTCGCACGGAACAGTTGTAGCCACCATGCAACATCTTATTTTTACCAATGCACTTAGATTTGGATATAATTTTTTATTCATGTTCCACCATTTCAAGGGATTGTCCGCCCTTTCGACCACCTAATCGTTGAGATACCGCTGCACTTCAAGTACTGCATTCGACATTCCACTAGTGCTGGATTCCATACTGAAAATTTTGTTGTCGAATAAACTCCAGTAAAAATAGTCTCCTGCAGTCTCTACGATACCCTGCGATGTACTCGCTATCGACTTCTGATTTCTTCTGCTGTTGTTAAAATTCGTGGCCACACAGTTGGTTGTCTTTTTGGACGGCGTTGAGGGCAGTTTTATTTTCGAACACATGTTGTTTAAACCGAGGGTCCAAAAATGAGTTCGAAGAGATGGTTAAACTCGTTTCGAGATTATTAAATCTTGTCCTGAGTTCTCGAAGCAGGTTTTCGGCAAAGGTTTGTGCTTTTTGTACACTTTCATCGCTTAGCATCCTTTCCAGTATTTTTACAAGCCCGGCAGATAAAGGGATAATTTTGCTTGCAATAAAATAACTCGCTGCCGACATTTCCCTGGTTGCTTGTTCGAAAGGACGTAGAATGGTGCACAATTCGGAAGCGATTAACCACTCAATATCTGTAAGCATTTGAATTTGTGTGTTAATGCTTACAAACATTATTTTTATAGCTTCTTTCAGAGCAACAAATCTCTCCATCATGTAGAATGTTGAGTTCCACCTCGTTCGAATATCATTGACCACACTAAGGGGTTGTTCTTTACCCAACATGACCTGGCTATGCAAAAGTTTCTCACTTGCCTGAGGACTTCGCTTGATGAAGTTTACAATGTCCTTAATTTTTTTAATTGTCCTTTGCGTAGTTGACATTTGCAAAGTATCCTCAGGCTCAACATTACTTCGAAAACCTAACGACGTTTGAACACACAATTTCAGTTTATGAGCAATGCAACTGAAGTGACGTTTGTTCAAATGATCTCTAACTGCTTTGGTGATGTTTGCAGCGTTGTCAGTTAAAATAATCAAGACCTTGTCCTTTAATTTCCATGACGTCAGAACACGATTGATTTCGGTTGCAATGGAAGCTGCGGTGTGTGGGCCTTCAAACGTAATGCACTCTAGCATGGTATTTTGGAACACAAAATTATCATCGACCTAATGAGCGATTATACCAATGTAATTTTCATTGTTTATGGAAGTCCACTGGTCAGTAGCTATGCAAACATTCCTTACATTATTGAGTTTTGATCTTAACAAAACGAGTTGCTCATTGTACATACTGTCTAATAAAGTATTTGAAAGAAATTTCCTACTTGGAAGACAGAATATAGGAGCCAATGTTTTCATTAACTCTCTAAAACCTTAATCCTCAATAATGTAAAAAGGTTGATAGTCTTTTATAAATAAATTTATTACCAACCTGTCGATTTTTTCTTTCTGTGTAATTGACATTTTTGATGGAATGAATTGGAGTTGCCTTAAAACTTGGGTTGAATGCTGAGGTGGACTTCGATGGGCTGGAATGATCTCACTGATGGACATATCTTCTACAGGTGGTATGGTGTTTTCAACGTCCATGGGAGAATTTGTTCTCGTAACAATTGTGGGATGACGAACGTTCATATGTTTTTTTCTAATTAGTTATTGATGTTTTGAAGGATAACGACTGCTTGCAAATGTTACAAACAGCCATCTTACCAACGGTTTGTGTAAAATGCATCCAAATATCACTGGTCTTTTTTCGCTCCATTTCAAAAAATTATAAATTTAAAACTTTTCACAAATACTTTTAATTTTACCACCTAAACTGCTACTTTCAAAAGTACGCACAAAAAGAACAAAGCAGACAACAGTATATTATCGTTTTCTTCGTATTTTATCAGTTACTTTCGATTGTCAATTTTACAACTTAGCAGCGTTCAGTAGCAAATGTAATTTCCCTACCTAGTATTTGTATCATCAAATTTAAACTTAAAATGTTAATAACTTTGAAATAAATTCATTCTGAGAGTATAATAAATAAATTCCCAATATCCCCATAGGCATTCAAATGTATCTAGTATGTGAAGAATTGCAAGAGAAATAACAAATCTGCACATCTTAAATAATATTCCATTTTATATACTGAAATCAATCACCACTATCCCAGTGAACGCATCTCAGAAATTATTTCGAATACTGTCCATTGTTTTCTCTTTCGCTCTATAGATTTTCACATAAAAGTAATCAGAACACTGTTCGTGGGAACCTGAAGTTCTGTCAAAATTATGTAAACAATCACGTACATTGTTATAATTCCAAGAGTGTGTGTGGCGGGAGTACACTGCGGTAAAATGAAATGAGCTCACACGTATTCACGAATAGAGTTTGTTTGTAACTGGTTTTGTCGCTGCGAACCTGAACTTCTTTAAAAATTTCAGGGTGTCACGGGGGAAAACGTACGAAAGACGCACGTCTCATTCTGGTTTCTGGTTTAAGAGCAGAAGAACAGATAAGGTAGCAGTTCCTGCTCCGTTAACTGTTCCGTAAACTGCTCCCTCGAGGAGCATTTAACAAAGACCAATCACAGTTGCTCCCTGCTTTCGTGAATAACATAGTTCCGAGTAGCAGCGATCGCAAAAGCAGTCTCATCACTAGGCCCAAGTGCATATCAAATTAAAGCAAAATCGCTTGCTTGGTTATTTGTATGACATAAACGGATTTCCGTTCATGTTGTTGATTACGTTGATGAGTCAAGTTACTCGGTGTGCAATTAATGTTAAGATAGGTAAAGAATTAACTTAAAGGAATAGAATATGCGAGTCTGGTGAAGAGTGTCGCCAAATAAGACGATTTTCCTCAAATTTATTTATTTTATTTTAATAATTTAACTATCGCAGTTTGTAGGGTTTTATTCCGTGGAATTAGAATCCAGTTAAACGAACTTTAAGTATTTAAATAAAAAGTGTAAAAGAATGGGCACATAGTGATCTAAAATACAATTTAGTAGGTCGCGAAGATACTAGTAAAATACACAAAAAGTAGGTACATCCACAACGAAATATAATAAATAAATAAAATAAATAAGTGTCATCTGTTAAAATGTGATACGAAGTATCCCAGAGTTAAATTATCTAAGAAAAGTAGAAACGGACACAAAACTATTGTTAAAAAAATAAAAAGCAGAAACCAATTTTTATGAAACAATGCCTTTCTGCACTAACAACAATAGTGAGTTATCAACACCAGCCGCAAACACTACGAAGCAGACTCAAAAAAAAATGATGTTATCTACTCGATGGAGCAGCAGGAACTTTGCCAGCTTTCATATCATCTGTCAGAAAAAGCCGTGGCGGAGCATTCTGGAAATGAGATGTGGGATGTCTCCATCTACAATGAAAAGATCATCGGAGCAGCGAAGAACAAACTGGAGACTTAACCACCCTTGGACTGAGTGCAAAAACACACTCAAATTGCACTACAAAGCAAAAAGGACCAAGGACTCAACATGAAGAAATTTCAGGCCCATGGTTGCCTATGGATGTCCTATCTGGTTCAATCTGAGAGCCAGCTTATTCGGGTGTTAGACATAGGACACCCGAATCTGAGTACACCAAATTTTACCCGAAAAAGGTCCTATACAATAGAGCTAGAATTGTACGGGTGGATAACTTTTTGATCAAACTGATTCGAAGCCACGTTGCAAGAGCAATGATTTCGGTCAAGCGCAATGATTTCCGAGCGCCTCAGATTCTATGGATCGGTCTCACGCCGGGATCGAGGAGAAGTAGTCCGCCAGCATCAAAGCTTTTGGTAGCACCTTGTTAGGAACAGCCTCTTCAAGGGAATGCCCGCCTCACACTAATTGCGTGAGGGTAAGGTAAGGTGTAAGGGTAGGGTAAGGTGGGTTAGGGTAGGTGGGTAGAGTAGATAGGATAAGTATATATTTATAATATATATATACATATATATATTAATAAAGATTGAATAAGGTAGGTTTAGTTAGGTTCAGTTAGATTAAGGTAGGCTTAAGTTTTACATATAATTGAAAAAGCATGAAAAGATGAAAAGCAAGAAATAAACAATTTTTTCTTAGTTTAAGTTAGTTATAACAATATCAATTTTAATTCGACTGTTTTATCGATATTCGATAATCCAAATAAATGAAATAAAACGAAAGGAAAAAAAAGGGAATTCGATTTGACCGAAATACAACTTTAATTTTTCGAGCTTACAACTTTGCCACGTCTTGATTCTTCGGAGGGCATCAATAGAAAGGGAGGAGAGTTCTCCGCTTCGGCTTGAAGGAATCGAAGTCGGAGGAAGGCGCAAAGAGCGATAAGCCTTATCAGAAGCGCAGGCTAGACTTGTTTGTTTGCACAAACGAGTCTAGTGCGCTGATAGGCTGTGGCTGCTACTCTTTACTAGATGGCCTTGTATAACAATATCCACCCCAGCATGAAGCAGAAGTTAGAAAACATATTAGAGAAATGGAAGCTCAAGGTATAATTAGGAAGAGTAAGAGCAGATACAGCTCTCCAATCATAGTAATCCCAAAGAAAAAAAGCCATTCAGGTGTACAGAAATTCAGAATCGTGGTAGATTACAGACGATTAAAGCAAGTAACAATTGATGCTAAGTATCCACTTCCCAATATAGACAGCATTATTGGATTTAGCAAAGGGGTATCACCAAATTTGTTTGTTGATTATATGAATGCCGAAGAATGCTCCAGCAACATTTCAACGTCTGATTAATAAAATACTGCGGAATTATATCAATAAGATATGTGTAGTTTATTCAGATGACATTCTAGTTTTTTCAATTACACTGGAAGAGCACCTTAACTCACTACACATTCCGTAAATTCCTAGGTATTTCATAAATATTAATTTTCAATGCGAGTTTCTCATAATTTCTTGCCCCGCTGGCCGACTACTATATTAAGAACATGTTTCGATTCAACCCATAAGGCAAATGCTTATCGATGCGACAGTACTATTTTAATATCTCCGGTTAAAAGTAAAGTTAATAAAACAATACATTTATAAACAATACTAAGTAGTTGTGATTATTTCAATATTTAAGTGTTAGAAGGTGTTCGTTTTTTTTTTAATATGTATCAGAATGACGATTTTGCCCGAACACTGCTATACTCAGAAATGTCAAATATTATACTTGGAATCAATCCTCAAAAAAATTGCAACGACGGAAACAAGAAAAAACAGTTCCAGGTTACCCTATATTCCACTGATGCAATGGGTCAAATTTATTCAGTCCATCCAAGCATTGATGAGTGTTTTGATTTGCGATTACTGTTCGAAGCCCAACATCATTCCGACATTTACGAAATGGTGAATTGTGTGGCTCTTATAGAGAAGCCTACCAGCTTTTGCAACTGTTAGAAAATGATTCACATTGGGATCAAAATTTGAATGATGCTGTGATTTCTTCAAAACCTCATAAAATAGGAACATTATTTTCTATAATTATATCGACATGCATCCCGTCAAAACCAATTGATTTAGGTTTAGAACTTTGAAATGGAATAAAACAAAGACGATTTTTTTAAATTGACTTTATTCGAAAGATAATCTTCTGACATATGACCGCCACGGCTGGCTCGGACATAGTCTAATCTGGATTTAATATACATTTGTGGCCGTATATCGGCAATAACGCGGCGAATGTTGTCCTCCAAGTGGTCAATCGTTTCGGGTTTATCGGCGTAGACTAGCGACTTCACATATCCCCACAGAAAATAGTCAAGTGGCCAGCATCGTTTTTAAAGATGTACGGACCAATTATTCCACCAACCCATAAAGCACACCAAACAGTCAGTTTTTGTGGATGTAACGGTGCCTCAACAAACACTTGAGAATTATCATCAATTCAAATACGGCAGTTTTGTTTATTGACATATCCATTCAACCAAAAGTGAGCTTCATCGCTAAACAAAATTCGCTTATTGTAAAAAATTCAAACTGCTTGGTTTCTTGAATTGAATGGACTGATGCCACGAACATTTTATTCTTTTATTTTATACCTACCAAAAAAAATGCCCACCTCAGCACAACAAAATAACAAATATTGCTAACCGAAAAAAGTTTACCTAAGCATTGTAGCAATAAGTGTGTTGATGTCATCGACGAAGGCAAACAACAGCAAAAATAACAAACTACGAGTAAGCAATAAAATAATCAAAACAAAATAAATTTGTATTTTGTTGATGTAATCAACATTTTCCCTCCTCCGACGTTGTTGCCCAATTGATTTCAAAATTACTACTCCGAATGTGGTTTTGATCTTCCAGTTCGATGTTGTTAGAGTTTTTAGTTGGACACTTGCCGTACTTAAGGACCACAGCCAATAGACAAATGATAACAGTGGCCGCTGCAAACATTGAACAAAGCCCAATTGTCCAATACCGATGCTCTTTGATCTTCCAGTTGTGGTCGTGTAGTCGGTTGAGTGCCTCGACTGCTTCTTGATAATTGAAATTGGAAATTTCAGTCACATCTTTGTTAATTGGGATGACGGTCTCATTTGTAAAATAAACCGGAATTTGAGGTGATACGGATGTGTTTGTAGTAGTAATTGATTTGCTAAAGTGCATCATTATTCTCCTTTCCTTGATTAATTTCGCTTCCAATCGTATGAATTTGGATTGGATGACGCAGTCCGGAGTGATGGAAATAATTCCCGTGTTATTAACAAACACTTCTTCTCGAGTAGGTCCACAGTTTACAAAAACAGTAGTTGCTTCGGGTGTAATGAACATCCAGGTATTGCGTGTCCGCAATTCTTTCCATACAGTGTGTGTTATTCTTAGCGTCCTAGATGAACATTGCTTGAAAGCTAGTTTCTTATACAGTTGCTGGACAATACAATCCTCACTCTGCTCAATACTGTGAAATATTGATGGCCGGAGGATGTATGTTGTTTCATTGAGAGTTGATGCCTTGCTTATATCTTCCAGTGGTATTTCGAAATACCTCTGTAGATTATAGTTGACTCCAAGCAACGACTGCTGTAATTGTACTTCTCGAAATATCTGCTCCCCGATCCTTTCAGGAACAGTGTTAGGTTTAATCGGGTCATATTCATAGGAATCACTGATCATGAAGTATCCATTTATTAAAATCTCTGTTGAAGTCGAGGACATCTCTAGTTTGTCCATTGGATCTGGTAATACCTCCATCTCTGGGCCAAGTCTCTCCGCGCACTTCTTAATGATTTCCTCCATGCTCTTGTGTGATAAAACTCGAACAAATGACTACGTTTAAGATATGCATTTAGCAACTTATTGTATTTCGTTTCGATTTCTCGCATGCAGCTAAGTGCAATTAGATATGCGTTCATCACATGTATATTTATTTTATTCTCGTCAACAATGCTGTACCAAGATTCCATCTTGTTAATCTCCTCTAGACCGGCATTCAGCTTTTTTGTAAAGCTCTTGATTTTACTGTTGATTCTAGCTTCCGTCTCGTTCACACTGGATATTGTAGACAACATGATTTTACTGTTTGTTTTGCTACTTTTTATCAGGGCCTTCTGGTTGTTACCTAGGTCCTCGATGTCATGGTATACTTCATCGTTTACTCCGAATATTGAGGTGAGAATGGTTCCTAGTAGTCCTCGTTTTTGCCTTCGCAAAATTGTTACTTGGAGTCTATTAAAAATTGAAAGTACGTTCTTCCATTCTTCTTCCATGTGATGAATCAATTCATCGCATTGACTCTCCTTTGTTAATGATTTTGCCTTGTTGCACAACTCAGCCATTTGATCTCTCGTTTTGTTCATATTAACTTGATCCCGTAAGATGTCTGTGATTGGAAATCGAACGCTTGTACGTAGCTCTCCTCGTTGAATTTTGGCTGTTCCAATTTGTTCCACAAATAATCCAGTCTCTGGATGTGTTATTGTATACTTTGTAGACCCCGGCATGACGGATGCGAATAACGACAGAATTACAAGAGAAGTAGAGAAGCTTGATGTTTGGGTTTTATCTCTCAGCTTCCTCTTGGGCCTGCTGGATGAATGATTCGAGGAATGTAATATGTTACTATCAGACTTCATGTTATTTTCTTCGTTTGGCAGTAAACACACCTTGGCTATTGGCCGCTTGAATGTTCCCTTCTCTGTGTTTACTGTTACTACTCTGACAAGCCCATCAATTCCGCTGTGCACTTCAATTATTCTGCCTAGAGGCCATTTCGTTGGTGTCAGAAGCTCATTTTTCAACAGCACCATTTGCCCAGGCTCCAAATTCCTTGCGGGTTGCTTCCGCTTGTATCGCTGTTGCATCTTGTTTATGTATTCCTCGTACCAACGTTTGCAAACATCTTGTTTAAGTTTTTGAATCAACTTCCACCTTTTTAAACTACTCTCTGCCATGTCCAGAATGACTTCATGCTGTGGTGCTATCAGTGGTGATCCAATAATGAAGTGACCCGGTGTTAACGCATCTAGATCTTCAATGTTATCTGTTAGTGGACAGAGTGGTCTTGAGTTCAAGCATCCTTCTATTTGCACCAGAATGGTATTCATCTCTTCGTATGTTAATTTTTGCTCTCCTATGATGCGATTCAGGTGGTATTTAACTGATTTAACTCCTGCTTCCCAGAGTCCACCAAAATGTGGAGCTCCCGGTGGAATGAGATGCCACTCGATTGCATTTTCGGCTAGCGTGGATTGTAGTGCGTCAATAATATTTTTTGCCCAATAAAATTTGTTCCATTATCGCTGTATAGATGGTTTATAGATCCTCCTCTGCTGATCATACGTCGCAATGGTGCCATAAACCCATCCGTAGTTAAATCTGAAGTGAGTTCGATATGCACTGCCTTTGTTGCCATGCAGACAAACAGCGCTATGTAGGCTTTGTGCGATTTAACACCTCGAGTTTGTGAGCATCGTATGTTGATTGGCCCAGCGTAATCTATCCCACAATGTGTAAATGGCCGTGAAAACCTTACTCGAGCCTCCGGAAGTTGTCCCATAAGTTGATTTGATTCCTTAGCCTTGAATCGACAACACTTCATGCATTGATTTATTGTTGCCTTGACAGTGTTTGTTCCTCGGATTATCCAACATTTTCTCCGAATGTGGTTCAGAGTTAGTTTCACTCCACCGTGAAGTGTATCGATATGGGTCTTGTTTATGATTAATTTTGTGAGCGGGTGTGATGATGACAGAATCATAGGGTGCTTCTGATCAACTGATAAGTGAGCATGTTTCAACCGACCTCCCACTCGCAATATCCCACTGGCGTCGATGAACGCATTCAGTGATGATATCTTGCTGTTCGATTTGATTGCCTTATTTGCAATAAGGCTCTTTATATCTTCAGAAAAACTTCGTTGAGCACCCTTAACAAGCGCTCTTTCTGCTTCCAGTAGTTCTTTTATGGTTAAACTGCCATAAAGTAGTGGTTCATGTCTCTTGCTCCGTTGGCAATTGGATTTAAACCGCAGACAGTATACACTTACGCGTTGAAGTTGTGATAATGATGAAAACATTAGATAAATGTCGTCCATGTGTGAAGGATTGCTGGGATGCATCGCTAGACAAGCGTGAGATTTTCGAATCTCAGGCATTCCTTGCACTTCCACTATGGAATTGACAGCTGGCCAATATTGTTGATCCTTCTTCAACCACCCTGAACCGGTCCACCATGTTGAATTTTCAGCTAAGGTATCTCCAAATGATCCTCTGGACGGAATGTTCGCAGGATTCTCTTTTCCGGGTACAAACCTCCATTGTCCCTTAAACTGTTGTTGCACATATGATACTCAGTTGGCGACAAATGTGTTCCATTTCACTGGATGTTGTTTTAACCAGTTCAATACTATGGTAGAGTCGGACCATGCGAAAACCTTGGTATAATTGATGTCCAATTGCACTCTGATGTACCTCATTAGTTTCGTAAGTAACGCTGCTGCACATAATTCCAGTCTTGCCAATGAAACTTGCTTCACAGGTGCCACCCTTGTTTTGGATGCAATGAGGCTTATTGTAGCAGAACCGCGATAAATAACCTTCTGATACACCACCGCTGCAAACGCTGATTCTGACGCATCTGCAAATCCGTGTAACTCTATGTGGGCGCCTTCCATTTGCTGCGTCCATCGTGGAATTCTCACCTTTTGAAGTGATGATAGTCTTGTCTTGAATTCATTCCATTCATTTTTAATCTTCATTGGAACATCCTCGTCCCAATCGATGCCCAAAAGCCAGAGATTTTGAATAAGAATCTTTACCTTGATAGTTACTGGCGATAACCAACCGAAAGGATCGAAGATTTTCCCAGCGCACTCAGTATAGCTCGTTTGGTACCCTTTGTGCTGAATGATGAGGCATTGATCTTAAATTGGAAGTCGTCTGTGTTTGGGCACCATTTTATTCCCAAAATCTTAACCGTTGTATCACTATCAAAGTTATAGTCTGGCTCAAATTCAGTTCCTTCCCTTGGCAATGCCTTTATGAATGCTGCATTATTTGATGTCCACTTCCGTAAGTTGAAACCACCCTTCCGAAGTAGTTGCGTCAATTCCCTTTGCAGATCTTGACATTCTCTTAAGGAATTTGCACCTCCCAAACAATCGTCTACATAGAATCCTTCAAGCAATGTTTTGCTTGCTAGTGGATACTCTTGCTTTTCATCTTCAGCTAGCTGACATAGAGTTTTAATTGCCAAGTATGGTGCGGATGATGTGCCATATGTGACGGTTTTGAGAACGTATTCCTTGATTGGATCCTTGGAGTTTTCTCTACACAAAATACGTTGTAAGTTTTGATCCTCCTGGTCGAGTAAAATCTGACGATACATTTTTTCGATGTCAGCTGTGAAGACGATTGGAAACGACCTCCATCGGAGAAGTAATGAAAATAAATCCCTTTGAATCGTGGGGCCTGTCATCATGATGCTATTTAGCGACTCCCCAGATGTTGTTTTTGCCGAGGCATCGAAAACCACCCTCAGTTTGGTAGTAGTGCTGTCATTTTTTATTACCGCATGGTGTGGAAGATAATACGTTTTTTCTGAGGAATCTCCTTGTACTTCCTCCATGTGTCCAAGAGCAAGATATTCCTGCATGATTGCAATAGTCATGCCGAAGCTTCTCATTTCTTGCTAATCTCTGCTCCAACAAAAAGAATCGCTTTAACGCCATTTTGCGTGAATCACCTAAGACTGTGCGATCCTTTAGCAGTGGTAACTTGATGATATATCGTCCTGTTTTATCCCTTTTGTGTGTCAATAGGTAGTGAATTTCGCATTTCTCATCTTCTGCAGACCTGACCCTTGCGACGGGTATTTCTTCTAGCTCCCAAAATTTCTTTAATCCTTCATCTTCGCTGCACACACTGATACATGAAGTAAGGACTTTGGTTTGTGCTTGCGGTTTTGCTGTTAAGTTGGTCACTACCGGTCCAGACAATATCCAGCCAAACCTTGTATTTTGTGCCATTGGAGTATTAGGTGGACCTTTGATCAATCCATGGGTCAGGAAATGTGGTAAAATATCTGATCCTATCAGCAATTCGATATCCTTTGGTTGTCCGTACCATGGATCCGCCAACTTCAAGCCTTGAATATGTGGCCAATCGTTGGATGAAAATTGTTGTAATGGTAATCTTGATATGATAACAGGCATTGCCAGAGCGTTCACCTCCATGTTGACTCCTTCATCATGAATTGATTGAATGGTAAGGCGGCATGCTGCGATAACTTGTGTGGCCTGACCATTGATTCCATTTATCCTTGACTCATACTTATCCAACGGTGCCCTTAATTGATGCGCTAACTTTTCTGTCACGAAGCATGATTGAGATCCTTGATCAATCAGAGCTCGTATCAGTTTCACTTGTCGTCCAACGCACACATTTGCTTGGTTTTTTGAATTGAATGGACTGATGCCACGAACATTTTATTCTTTTATTTTATACCAAAAAAATGCCCGCCTCAGCACAACAAAATAACAAATATTGCTAATCGAAAAACGTTTACCTAAGCATTGTAGCAATAAGTGTGTTGATGTCATCGACGAAGGCAAACAACAGCAAAAATAACAAACTACGAGTAAGCAATAAAATAATCAAAACAAAATAAATTTGTATTTTGTTGATGTAATCAACACTTATGAAAATTGGGATCAACGGCAATCTTGTTTTGGGCCCATTCACCGCCAGCCGTGGCAGTCATATGCCAGAAATTATATTTAAGTTATAATGTCAGAAGATTATCTTTCTAACAAAGTTAACTTCATGTCAATCTAAAAAAATTATTTTTCTTTTATTCCATTTCAAAATTCTATATATCTATCAAAAACACCCTTTATGAGTGACAATATCTTGCATCAAATGCGCAATAGAATAGGAAATATACATTTACAATTCACAGAAGAAATGTACAGCGAGACATTGATAACAATTGAAAACATGTGCTCGATGATGTCAAATAAAGTATTATCTGAATTAGGTATGGCCGCGCGTAATCGTACAATGCTCGACACTTTTAATCAAGAGTTGCAACGTGAAAAACTGTATGATCTCGATGTTTTAAGGGAATCAGTTCGAATGAATGTTCCGCTGTTGAACCTATGTTGTAAATGATGGAATTGAAGGAATAGAATGGAATGATTTCGTTCAATATTCAAATCAACGAAACTCCGACCTGCAACATTTATAAGAATTCAGGAATGGCAGAGGATTTGCAGCAATGTAAGTTGATAGTGTGGGATGAATGCATGATGGCACATAAAATGTCTTTGGAGGCATTAGACAAAATTATGAAAGATCTGCGAAATAATCAAATCCGATTTGTTAGAACGATGAGTTTGCTAGTAGGAGATTTTCGTTAAACATTACCAGTGATTCCACGGTCAACGCCAGTGGTCCTCCTTCTTCTTCTTCTTTTCCTTTTTCCGGCGTTGTTATGGTCAGAAGTGTAGGACCATAACCTTCCCACTTAACTGCATTCCTACTGGTCCGCTTGTGGGTCCGCCGGTTTGACCTCAGAAAGTAGCGGCAGGCTTCCCGGTTTGGAAATCATCGCTGAGGCCAATCAAATGCTGGTGTTTTTGCATTTGTTTTTCAGCCTGCCTTTTTTTTTTGTGACACGGGCATGCTCCAGATTTTTTTGTTTGATCTTACTCTTACAACACCGGTGATCTCCAGTCGTGTCAACCCACTGATTTGCATGTACACTTGTGGGGCAGTTTAATGGTGGTATATGTGTCCCTAGGCTCACCTTGGTGTTTTCTAAATTGCCTAGATGTGATTTTTGTTTCCCTTTGTTTTAGTCATACAATAAAAATGGTTGGGATTGCGACCAAAATGCTCTACCCATTTATAAATAGAAAATCAGTACTCTCAACAGAAAATAAGATGATCATCTACAAAGTTATCTTTCAGGCAATTATGCTATATGGATGCCAAGTTTGGGGAGTCTGTGCACAATTTCATATTAAAAGATTGCAGGTATCCCAAAATAAAGTACTTAAAATGATGTTAAATTTACCATGGCTTCACTCAACCATAGATGTTCATAGAAAAGCGAATGTTGAATTGATCTCTGACAGAATACAAAAACTGAAAACAAGATTTCAAGAACGCTGTAGTATTGCTGATAATCCCCTCATTCAAAACTTAACTGATACATAATCTCTGTTAATTGTACTGCATTAAATTATCTATTTGTTATGCTGATTATATTTATTTAATTGTTTGTTCATTTTCTTATTTATTTATCTATTTACTTATTTTTATATATATTTATTTGTTTATATACAGGGTGTCCCACGAGCAGTGTGCCAAAAAGCTAGAGCGTGTAGGTCTAGTCAAGACAAGAAAAAAATCGTATGGGAGGGGGGGGGTCTATTCCCCCCCGTTTAGCCGGGAGGGGCAATTTTCTAAGAAATTGACTTAATTTGGAAAAAAAATTATTAAAAATCAACAGTTACAGTTACCCAAATACAAATTTTCCTGCAATTTGACTCCAGCGACTTCAATCCGTTCTTTCAGTTGTTCCAAAGATACTATTTCCACTTCGTAAACATAATTCTTCATGAATCCCCACACATAAAAATCTAGAGGAGTTAAATCTGGTGATCTAGGTGGCCATACCGTGGGGCCCCTTCTTCCGATCCAACGGTCACTAAAATTATCATCCAGCCAGTTTCTAACCCGTAAGCTGTAGTGTGATGGTGCTCCATCTAGATTAAATTATCTGCTAAGGCCAAAGGAACGTTGTCCATCAAATCGGGCAAAAGGTCTCGTAGGAATTGCAGGTATGATTCTCCATTAATAAAGGCATTCAAAAACCGGGAGCCGATTACAGTTTGTCCAACAATACCAAGCCAAACATTACAGCTAAAGCGGTGTTGTGATTTATTTTGTTTTTTGTTGTGTGGATAGGTGCTACTCCAATGATGCAAATTGTGGAAGTTAGTAACCCCATCTCTGGTAAACTGTGCTTCATCCGTCCAGAATATCCTTGCAAAATAGTTTCGTTCAGTTTCATCTCGAAGCAGTAATGATCGACAAAACTCTGCTCTCAA
Source organism: Merodon equestris (assembly GCA_958301585.1). Lineage (NCBI taxonomy): Eukaryota > Metazoa > Arthropoda > Insecta > Diptera > Syrphidae > Merodon > Merodon equestris. The sequence goes on along the minus strand of OY284417.1, from coordinate 52,659,280 downwards.
AAACTTGTCGTTTGAGGTGAGTCCCTGAACTGGCCTAAAATGGTACGGGTGTAAGTTTTCGGTATAAAGCACTCTCCATACTCTAGATTTGGGCACTCCAAGCAAGTTTTCATATCTTTTTAAAAAGCTTTTTCGGGATGAAATATTTTTGGCTGACATTGCTGGCTTCTTCTTTTTTTCTTTAGCTACGTACCCCATTTCATTTAACGCCCGACGAAGAGTCCAAATGCTTGCTTTTTGCTTAAGCAATCGGAGGCCATCCCTTGGCAGAGATATTTTGTCTGCCATTAAGAGCCTCCCAATGTGTCTCGCCTCCCTACCCGCTATTTTTCTGGGTCTTCCTCCCTTACTTACATTGCAAACTTCACTACTGTTACATTTTCGTATTCTGGAAACGGACATCGGGCTAATGTTTAATAGTTTTGCAATAAATCTACTTGATTTGCCCTGCTTCAACAAATCTAGAGCTTTTTTGCTTATTTCATCAATCAAATTTCTCATTTTTACCAATTTTTATACCTACACTACCGATCACTTCAAAATGACACCACCAAATGATCAATTCGCAACAAGCAAACATGAAAATACAAGCAAATTTGTATACTCGCAGCAGCGGTGCAAAACTGTAACAAAGCATTCGTAGAACTTTTAACTTTGTATCTTTTGTACCGTTGGTCGCATATGCAAAAAAACTATCCGAATGTATGAAGAATTCCTCAAACCTTGTTCCTAGAAAAAAAATGAATCTTTTCTTTTTAAGATTTCTAACTTCTTTGCGTTTTTCATCTTAATGCTCTAACATTGTTACACTTTTGCTCTTCAGTACTCGATTTGAATAGACAGACGTTCATGCAGGAAGCGGCCTTACATATGTTCCCGTACAAAGTACAAACAGTGTCTCAGTTAATGCTTGCTGACCGTCAGTCGCGTGTGAATTACCGTCAAGCCTTAATCAACAACGGAGAGGATGATTTGTGTCGAAAATCATCATGAGTGACGAGGCGCATTTACACTTAAGCGGTTACGGTCGATAAGAAAAATCTTCGTTTCTGGGGCATTGAAAATCCGCATGTGATACACCAAGAGCCATTACATCCACTCGAAGCCACTTCGTGGTGCGGCGTTCACGCAGGAAGAGTGATTGTACCGTATTTTCTTGAGGACACCATCAGCAATACACTCACTGTTATTGGCGAATGCTACAGGGCCATGATAAACGACTTTTGACTGAGCTTGGTGAATATTTTGTTTCAACAAGACGGTGCAACCACACACACAGCACGAGCCACAATGCATATTGTGAAGGTAGTCTTTCCTGGTCGCGTAATCTTCCGTTTTGGCGATTTGGCATGGCCAGCAAAATCGACAGATTTAACTATCCAAGACTTCTTTCTTTGGGGCTATTTGAAGTCGCCGACTTATGCCAACAAGCCTCGGATGTTCACGTTTGCAGCCCTTAAGGAGAATATTCGACAGAAATACAAACATTCATCACCGGAAATCTTGCGGAAAATCATGGAAAATGCGATGAAACGGGTACACCACTGGACAGATATCATCTTTGCCACATAACAGAAAAAATTCTAAAGGTCCGTATAAAGACTTCCGCCACTCAAATTCTTTTTTTTTGTATTTAGTAAAATAGTTATTCAAAAACAAAATTGGATGATAAATCTTGCGCCACCTTGTACATACCCTTGTACACCTTGCAAGAAGCCCTATGCGTTGCATAATACTTAAGAAAAATGTATAGTAATATAAGTAGTTACCCATCGCAATTAGGGTCCGCGAGCAATTTAAAAGGTTCTGAAGTCAAAAGGCCGAGAGAAAAATTTTATTTTTTTACTTTTTAAAGTTTTTTTGTGTCAGGGGTGACTTAAATTTCTTAAGTTCATTTTTATAACTGACTGCATTACATTCCCTGTCAATTTTTGTCAGTTTACTGAAACTAAAACCGAGCTCATACAAAAGGTGTGTCAGAGATTATTTACATCATTTTTGGTTGAGCGAACGTGCTATATTAGCTACCAATAACACATATGTAAATGAAATAGACTTTAAAATTCAAAATGAAATTGCCAGTGTATTAAAGACATACAAATCAGTTGATTGCACAACCAACTAATGAAGATGATATCCTCAACTACCCACCAAATTTTTTTAACCCATTGGACGTGCCAGGATTGTCACCCTATAATCTTCAATTGAAAGTAGTATCGGTTGTTATAGTGTAACGAAATATTAACAAACCGCGTCTTTGTAACGGCACACGGTTAGCAGAATTTACTTAACAATGTGATCGCCACGATGTGCCACCATTATAAAAGGAAAATATAAATGAGAAGATGTGTTGATACCCCGCATCCCAATGGTACCAGCTGAAGTAGCATTTGAATTTAAACGACTGCGATTTCCAGTGCGGCTTGCTTTCGCTATGAACATAAATAAACCCTGAGGTCAGTAGTTGAGTATTTACGGCATTAATCTTGAAAACATACGAGGGTGATCCGATAAGTACTTAGCCTCACCGCCAGATGGCTCCAGTATCGCAAGAGCGATACTTATTATCGCGTAGTACGTTCTAGTAGACGGCTACTGTCGAAATTTCAGCCAGATCGGACTCGTAGTTTTGTTTTGACCGCGTGTGGAAGCGGGAGTGTCCGTGGATTTTAGAAAGAAAAATGGAAAAAGAGCAATATCGGTCGGTGATTCGATTCTCGTTTTTGGAAGGGAAATCGCGCAGCGAAATCAAAGCGCGTTTGGATGCTGTGTGGTTCTTCTCCTTCGATGGCGACCATCAAAAATTGGTTTAACGAGTTTCAACGTGGTCGCGCGTCGGTTTTTGATGAGCCACGCCCAGGTGCCCCGAAAACGGCTACCACGGAGAATATCGTGACAAAAATCCACGATCTCGTATTGGCAGACCGCCGATTGAAGGTGCGCGAAATAGCTGAGACAGTAGGCATTTCAAAAGATCGCGTGGGTCATATCCTGCATGAAATTTTGGGCATGAGAAAGCTGTCGGCGCGATGGGTGCCGCGTTTGCTCCGGACAACAAGCGCAACCGTGAGACCACTTAGAGCAGTATTTGACGCTGTTTAAGCGCAATCCGAAGTAGTTTCTGCATCGTTTCGTGACCGTCGACGAAACATGGATCCACTGGTACACACCAGAGACCAAGGAACAGTCGAAACAGTGGGCTTCACCCGGCGAACGTGCTCCGAAGAAGGCGAATACTGTCCCATCGGCAATATGATGGCCACCGTTTTCTGGGATTCACAAGGTGTGATCCACATCGACTACCTGGAGAAGAGTAAAACGGTCACAGGGCTATACTATGACAAATAATTGGGCCGATTCGACGCCGAATTGAAGAAAAAACGGCCACACTTGGCGAAGAAAAATGTGCTCTTCCACCATGATAACGCACCGGCTTACACCTCCGCCCTCGCCACGGCCGTATTCTCCAGATTTGGCCCCGTGCGGCTTCTTTTTGTTTTCAAACTTGAAAAAGCCCCTCGCCGGGCAGAAATTTCAGTCGAATGAATAGGTCATCGCCGCCACGGAGGCCTACTTTGCAAACCTCAAGAAAACGTATTTTTCAGACGGGTTAAAGAAGTTGGAGCATCACTGGGTCAAGTGTATCGAGCTAAAAGGAGATTATATTGAAAAAAAAATCGCCATTTCTCCAAAAAATTTGTTTTTCTTTTGCAGGCTAAGTACTTATCGGACCACCCTCGTATGCTTCTCTCATGGACAGTTGTATGTTGCCTGCTCTCGCGTTGGGAAACCATCAGCTTTATTTGTTTACGCGTTAGGCAACCTAACAAAAAATATCGTGTGCCACAAAGCATTACATTGAAAAAATCATAACATTATAAATAAAGTTTTGGAGTGTAAGAAATAGATAACTAATTTTTATAATCTAAATACATATATAAAATGCTAATGTTCGTACGTAAAGACAGGGTCTTCTCTATCACCACCTTCTCCAATCCCGTTGGGGTGGTAAATACCCCTTGGTCGCCAGGTGGGAGTAAGGGAGTTTGGTCGCGGTGGGTGGTTGTGGGTGGCGAAAATGTGAAAAATATATATCTGTCCATATCTAACTCATAAGGACTTCCGGAAAGATCTCAAAATTTCTGGAATGATCCAGAAATTTCCAAAATGAGTGCAAACTATTATTATCGATCTGGAATGTTCTAGAAGGTTCAAAAATGTGTACGAGTGTTATAATTGATCTAGAAGACCTTAATCAAAGTGATGTACATCTAAATATTCTAGAGTGTTCTGGTACTAGAAATTTCGATGTTCGATGGTATATAAACCGAAATTCAGTGACTTTTCGTCAGTTAAATTGTGTTGAAGTGAAGATTAATTATTGGAGACAAGAGTGAACAGTGGCCAAAAAAATTCAAGTGATTTTGACAAGTGAAAAAGAACAGACTATTTGAATGTTCTAGACTGTTCTAAAACTAGAAATGTCGATTTCTGATGGTATATAAATCGAAATTCAGTGACTTTTCGTCAGTGTTATCATCGTAACAATCAAGAGATTAATTTTGAGTAGCCTTATTACATTACATATACACAATGCCAAAGCGTAGGAATGTTTTTACAAAATTTAAAGTTGATTCAATAAGAAGGAAAGTAACACGTCAAAATGAAACAGGAGAACAAAGAGAGAAACGGCTTTCGAATATTCGTAGTGGAGTGAAAAGAATTAGAGGAAATCAATTCAAGAAGAAAGAGCACGCACTAACGAAGAAACCCGATCCCGAGTAAAATCGATTCGAAATCGTCAATCTGCTGATCAACGTGAAATGGAAAAGATAAAAAGTAAAGCAAGAATGGCCACTCTACGCCAACAACGAGCTGCTACACGTAAAAATTTAAAACTTCAGGCGTTCCATTATGATAGCAAAAAAAAAAAATACAGTGAACATCCAAATATTGTCATCGGAAAAGTGGATACTTCATAATCATAATCAACTAATCAATGTGCTTAAAACTTCTCTAGACCAAATGGTTGCAGACAGTTATAAGATCGTCATTCGAGCAGATAAAAGAGCGGTCAACACGAACGAAGGTTCAATGCACCTGAAGTTGCTGTAGTAATTGTTGATAACGAATATAGTCGTCGTGATATTATTATTCAACGCCGAGGTAATCAATTGCAACGTATTGCTGAAACACTACGATGATGCACTTTATGGTTATCACTTTAATATTTAACAAATCGATCCAGCTACAGGTGTCGAAACTAACAAAAAAGTATCAGCTATGCAATTTTATGCTTATCGAATTATGACTAGAAATGGTGAATATAACCATATTTTAAATTGTCGGCAGTTATTTTAGCAGTTTATTGTAGATATGTATGCTAAAATTGAGACAGAAAGATTATAATTTATTCGCCATAATCAACGAAAATTGGGTTCGGATGAATACATTCATTTAAAAGATGCTATGATGAATGATGCAAACGTCGATATTATGGGAAAATTGGTCACCTTGCTATCTACGTTTACTGGAAGTCCACGTCACATGCATGAGTATGCTCAGGATGAAATAACTTATGTTAGAAAACACGGCCGACCAGATTTATTTATAACATTTACATGTAATTCTTCATGGGTGGAAATCGAAGACGAATTACAATATAGGCAGGTGGCCAGCGATCGACATGATATTGTTGCTCGAGTTTTTCGTCACAAACAAATTAAATTTATTGACGTAATTGTGAAAAATCAAATATTTGGTGCTGTTATCTGCTGGATGTTTTCAATTGAATGGCAGAAACGAGGATTGCCACATTCTCACAACTTAATTTGGTTTCAAAATAAAATTCAACCGAATCAAATAGATGACATCATCAAGGCTAAGTTTCCAAATCCGGGAGAAGATCCTGATCTTTATAATATATATATATTTAACAAATCGATCCAGCTACAGGTGTCGAAACTAACAAAAAAGTATCAGCTATGGAATTTTATGCTTATCGAATTATGACTAGAAATGGTGAATATAACCATATTTGATCGAGCGGAGCGTAGCGGAGCGAGAGCAATCACCCACTTTTTGGCCTAGCGCGTGCATGTACGGGGAATACGATCCGAAAACGATTTCGTACTAATCTTGTACGCACTAAATGTAGATATCGGCTATAACCACACATGTGTGCAGCATGTCATTCGATAGATCTAGGTCTGTAGATGAGCCATAAATTATCAAATGAAATTGTTTGATTGAAAAATAGTGAGAAATAACGTCGATAAAGATGGTCCATGTTTCGGATATAACACCACAATCTCTCAAGCTGTCAATGCGATCCGATTACATTTTCAGTCTTCTTCAAAACGCGTAATTGTATTCTCCACTCAAGAAATTGAAGTCACAAAGAAGAGAGCAATAGATCCACTCACTGGCTTAATTATTCCTTCGTTTCACGCTATTGTCGCATTGGTGGATAAAATTAATGGCAAATACAAGTTGACGCAATATGATCCCCATGCGCCGGGTATTCGAGAGCAATGGGGCGTGAGGAATTTCACTGTGGAATTGGCAAAGGCATTGAAAGCTGATTGGATCATCACACTATTAAGAGGTACCCAAGAAGAATCCATAGATTGCATGCAACGAGCTTTCAATTTCGTCAGAAAAGCCTATAAGGCAAAAGGTGCGAAAGATGTGGTCAAAGCTTCAGAACAACACGTTTCTCGAAAATATGATCTTAAATCTAAACGTCCTTGCAAGTAGACAATTAATTTGATGTATCACACTTAGCTATATGTATTTACTTGAGAGTATTGGTTATGATTGTAATTTGATAAAACAACAAATTTGCTCGCTCGATCAAAAATTTTCAGTAGCGGAGTTAAGCCCGCGCATACTGATCTGCCTAGTTTAAATTGTCGGCAGTTATTTCAGCAGTTTATTGTAGATATGTATGCTAAAATTGAGACAGAAAGATTATAATTTATTCGCCATAATCAACGAAAATTCGGTTCGGATGAATACATTCATTTAAAATATGCTATGATGAATGATGGAAACGTCGATATTATGGGAAAATTGGTCATCTTGCCATCTACGTTTACTGGAAGTCCACGTCACATGCATGAGTATGCTCAGGATGCGATAACTTATGTCAGAAAACACGGCCGACCAGATTTATTTATAACATTTACATGTAATTCTTCATGGGTGGAAATCGAAGACGAATTACAATATAGGCAGGTGGCCAGCGATCGACATGATATTGTTGCCCGAGTTTTTCGTCAAAAACAAATTAAATTTATTGACGTAATCGTGAAAAATCAAATATTTGGTGCTGTTATCTGCTGGATGTTTTCAATTGAATGGCAGAAACGGGGATTGCCACATTCTCACAACTTAATTTGGTTTCAAAATAAAATTCAACCGAATCAAATAGATGACATCATCAAGGCTAAGTTTCCAAACCCGGAAGAAGATCCTGATCTTTATAATATAATACTGAAAAACATGGTTCATGGCCCATGTGGTGAACTAAATAGAAGTTCATAAAAGATGAAAAATGTACGAAACGTTATCCGAACCATTTTTGAACGAAACAGTCAACGGCGAAGACGGATATCCGAAATACAGATGTCGATCACCAGAACAGGGCGGACTTACAGCTGAAATTAAAATACGAGGCAATGAAAAAATTAAAATCAACAATCAATGGGTAGTTCCATACAATCCACTTTTATCCAAAATGTTCAATGCTTATATCAATGTTGAATATTGTAGTTCTGTCAAATCGATTAATTATGAATGCAAATGTATTAATAAAGGCAGTGATATGGCTGTTTTTACGGTAACCAAAGAAAACCAACATGATGAGATAGTACAGTATCAAATTATATCAATACTAACGAAGCGATTTGGCGAATTTTAAGTTTTCCAATTCACTTAGAAAATGGACAACGCGTATTTTTCACTAAAGAAATGGCACAAAAAGTTGCGACAGAACCACCAACACGAATAATTTTAACATCGTTTTTTGAACTATGCCAGAAAGTTCCATTTGTTAAGACTTTACTTTATTCAGAAGTACCAAGCTATTAGACTTGGGATACAACAAGTAAACAATTTAATCCTCCAAAACGTGGAATGCCAGTAGAAGGACATGATGGAGTATTCAAGAGCAACACAGTAGAACGAATCTACACAGTGCACCCAAAAAACGCTGAATGTTTCTATCTACGTTTATTACTACACACTATTCGTGGCCCAACGTGTTTTGAAGACCTAAAAACTATTGTTGTAATAATGGGGGGGTTGTGAATTTTTTTTTTGTTACGCCGCCGTTAACTTCAGCAACTCGCCGCCTCGGAATTAAAAAGAACAAAAAAAAAAGGACAGGGTTAGGTTGATTCCCGAGAGGGTTTAAAAGGGTTTTTTTTTTTTATTTATCTTTTTTTTTATTACGAGTATTGTAGGCGGGAAAATAACAAAACGAACGAACGAACTAACTCGCCGCTCAATACAGCGGCTGTTTTTATAGCCAGTCTCCGCCTACAGGTATCTTTCCATTCTACATCATTTGGAGGTTGGAATTTTGACTCTCGCGCCCTTTTCGAAGTTATTCCAGTGCTCTCGTTTCGACGAACAACTGCTGTCACTTCAGTCAAAGCGAATGCTACTGGACACAACACTATCAATGGTTACATTTGTGAAACATATCGCGAGGCATGTCAAAGATTAGGTTTACTACAAAACGATAATCATTGGGAGTTAGCTATGAATGTAGTAGTCCAAACGGCAACAGCGAATCTAATTCGTGAGCTATTTGCATTTATATTAACTACATTCAATCCTTCTAATTCAAATCGACTATGGCTAAAATATCGAGAATATATGAGCGATGACATCTTGGCTGAATTACGACGACAAAACCCGGACTTAGAAATTAATTTTAATGATGAAATTTTTAACAAAGCTTTGATATTGATAGAAGATAAATGTTTAGCAATATCTAACCAAACGTTAGTACAACTAGGTGTTCAATCTCCTAAACGAAGTCATTTGGATGCTATGAAAAGTGAATTTTTTAGAAAAACAAACTATAATATCGACGAATTGAGGCTTTACATCCAACACAACAGACCCTTATTAATTCAAAGTCAAAAACAGGCATATGATATAATAATGAATTATTATAGAAAACAGCAAGGTGGCATAATATTTTTAGACGCACCTGGCGGCAACGGGAACACATTTTTGATAAATTTAATCCTAGCTGAAATCCGTGCAAATAAAGAAATTGTTATCGCTCTGGCATCATCGGGGATAGCGGCTACACTTATGGATGGTGGACGAACAGCGCATTCTGGCTTGAAATCACCATTAAATGTAGCTGATTATGAATTTCCGGCATGTGACATCACAAAATTATCAGCACGTGGACAAATATTGAAACAGTGCAAAGCCATTATATGGGACGAAAGCACAATGGCCCATAGAAAATCACTAGAAGCACTCAATAGAACACTTGAAGATTTACGCGACAACACGAATATAATAGGAGGTGTGTTGTTAATACTATCAGGCGATTTTCGTCAAACGATACCTGTCATTCCCAAATCGACGTCGGCGGATGAAATTAATGCTTACTTAAAGAAGTCGTCCACATGGGAACACGTAGAAATAACTAAATTAACAACAAACATGAGGGCGCAATTCTCAGGAGATGAAAAGGCACAAGAATATTCTGAAAATCTTTTACAAATAGGAGAAGGCACCTATCCAATAGACGAAACTACTGGCCAAATAACATTAACTAATGAGTTATGTAATGTTGTTGAAACACCCGAACAGCTTATAAATGAAGTATATCCAAATATTATATACGCGTATATATATATATATATATATATATAATACGCGAACGAATTATTCTAGCCACGACAACATCATCCAGGAAATGATTCCGGGGGAAGAGAAAATTTACATGTCAATTGATACAATGACTGATGAAGTATTGTAGAAAGCGTAAATTTTCCTACTTAATTTTTAAATTCATTAAATGTTCCAGGAATGCCATTACACTGTCTTAAATTAAAAATTGGTTCACCAGTTATTTTATTATGAAATCAGAACTCGCCGAAACTGTGTAATGGTACGAGACTCTGCATCAAACAGCTACAGAATAACATCATCGAAGCCAGTATAATGACTGGTAAAGAAAAAGGACAGATAGTATTTATACCACGGATACTTTAATATCAAATGGATTGCCCTTTACTTTTAAAAGCTTACAATTCCCGGTGAAGTTGGCTTTCAGTATGACTATCAACAAAGCACAGGGCTTTCCAATACTATGGCGTTGACTTAAAGGAACCATGCTTTGCTCACGGCCAATTATACGTCGCATGCTCAAATAAATTTAAAACAAAAAATAATACTAAAATAAAAAATGTAACTGTATAATATATGTCAATGGATAATATAATATGTAAATAATTATGTATATAAAACATAAATTTTCCATTTACTAATTTGTTTCTTAAAATTATTTCAATTCGTTAATTAGTTCACTCTATTAGATATACTCTATATACACCGTATGTTTAATGGCCGAATAAGTCTCTCAATATCTATAATATCTACGTTATCTACGATATAAATCTATAATATCTACGTTAAAAAATAGATCCTTACATATTTTTTATGCCATTAAACATGCGATGTATTTTAACCCGAGCAACGCCGGGTTTCACTGCTAGTTATTTATATAATAATAATAATTGTTTATTATTAAGACATAAATAAAATGATCACTCCGAAACACGTTTTATTTATTTAATTTTTTCTATTGGACCGCGACAGGCCAAAAACCTTTGATAGAACGAAATCTGTCCGGGCAGCAACCAAATACTTACCCTAACAGATAAATTCTCTCGCTTTACTCCCGGATATACATACATGTCGAAGTAGTACATGTCACTATTCTAAAACACTTCAAAAACTTCATAAGCGTCTACGGCATACGTAGGAAGATTGTATGTGACCAAGGTACCGAATTCATGGCAAACATCTTCCAAGACTTCTTCAAACAATATGACATAATCCTCCACTTCACATCCTTCCAAAAAACTTCCAGTAACTCCCCTGTAGAAAATCACCACTCCACCCTAACAGAAATCTATACCAATAGAGTAATAATTTCTAAACTAAAATAACCGAAACTGACAACGGAACAGGAAGAAACACTTATCACCTACAATAGCACTAAACATTCAGCTACATGACGCATCCAATACGAGCTCTTTTTCGGACGACCTTATAGATTCTGCAAAACCATGGACTTTTCCAACGAACACGAATATCTCTCAAAATTTAACAAGCTTTACCTCCTAATCCGAGAACACGAATATAACAACAACCACAAGAATAAATAAGTTAAATCCTTGCAGAAAGGAACCGGAAGAAATCAAGCAAAATAAGAAAGTCTTTAGAAAGGAAGCTAGGCAAAACCAATTAACCCCCAGGTTCTCTAATCCTTTAATACCCTTTAATATTAAGGTTTTTTTTCGGGAAAATAATTATATGTTGTAGAGGAGAAAATTCTGAACAATTTTTGTTCTACGGCTTTTCATATAACTCACCTCCACAGGTGACAGGTGATTTCAGGTAATGCGTGCCCAATTGGGCATGCTGGTCATAACTCGCAATAAAACTCAAAATGTGTGATTGCCTAGAAGAATTGTTTTTATTGAAAACAAATAAAAAAAAGTTGTATGAAAATAACTTAAAAAAAAACGAAATTTTGATCAAAAAGCATCGGGGGCGCATCTCAAGTCCATGAACAAGTTAATTTCTCTGCTGAGGCACAGATGAACTTGACATTTCCCGCAAACAGCCCGCTCGTGAGTCGCAGTCAGGTTTTTTGCATCGATGTCGAGTTGCAGCGTGCTCCGGCAAGTGGCCGATTGTGTCATCCTTCGGTTGCAAAGGAGCACCATTCACTCGACCCCGCTTTGCTACAATTTCCGATTTCAAATTTGATGGGCGATCAGGTTTTCGTGCCAACGGTATGCCGGATTTCGTTAGACAAGTGGCCACTTCCATAATTACAATTACAATTTTACGTATAATTTTAGTTGCTTCGTAGTTTGTACTGTAACCGAAGTGGCGCCGATAAAACATTTAAGTGTTGATGATGGCCATATCGCACGTGTGCTGGAAAAGGCGGTGTGTAAATTTGGCGATTCTGCTGTTGTTTTCAGCCCTTTGAATTGCATTGGATCGAAATAACCGCCGCTGCTTCTTGAACTAAATACAAATTGCATTGTTCAACCAGATTTCAAATTATGTTATCGGTCATAAAAAACGAAAAAAACTCGAACGGGATGCTCATTCCCATGATTTCAGATGTGAGTTTATGCTTTCCGCGAAATTGAACCCAAGCTTTATTCAATTGCAAATTCTTTTTGCGCCATAATGGTTTCTTGAGAACAACATTTTTAGTGTTTCCGTTGCGCATGGTTCCATAATTGGTTCGTTCCAAAGGATAATTCGCCGGTCGACACATTCCATGAGTGGAAATCCGCAATACCTGTTAAAATTACCCATTTGCCTGAAATTTATAAAATAATTGATAAAGGCATCAAAAAAAAAATTCTCACCAGCATTAGGTGCTGATAGTGTAAAAATTGTATTTTGTACCTTTTTATCTAATACATTCTAAAATTCTAGTTATATTATTTTCAAATTGAAATTTTAATAGGCTATTTAAAATATTAGCGGAAAAATCAATATCATAATAATAGTCTGAAATATTGCCCAATGGAGATTAAATAATGTGTTGTGGTTCACACGTTTGAAAAAATTTATACAAATCGACAAAAGACTGTTCATTATAATAATTATTTATAATTTTTATGCAATTTCGCATGAACACACTATTTATATCGTGAAACTTAAAAATACCCTTCATATACTTGTCGAGAAAATGTGTATTACTGGCGCTGTTGGCCGCCGTAGAAGAAATTCGATGATTTTATCACCTTTTCCTCTTTTCTTATGCCGGGAACTTTCTTCAGGTCTTGTGCCGCCATCTGCAATAGCTTCGTTATCAGCTGCTCCTTTGGGTCCACACACGAGGAAGTCAGGAAAGTTGATCGGTAAGTCGCCTCCTTCCACCATCGCTCCTTCGGAAGCCCCGAGATCTTCGAGAAGTTGAATATATCTAACTTGACCACCCGGTATCCACATTCTCCTGGCGTGCTCCAAGTAACAAATGTATCGTTGTCCTTTTTGGAGATATTTTGTTAGATTATCCGCCCTGTCTTTATCCACCGTTGCCGTTTCAAACTTTGCGCATATTGGGCGTAGCTAGCAACGTTCGGAACATCTGGTTCGTCAGCGGAAGCTGCAACATTTCGTGTCTTTTAACGTGAGGACTCACCAAAGTCGTTACAATCATCGTCATCGAAGACATATTTAATTGAGCGAATGCAGCGCTCCCAGAAACCGCCTCACCATGAAGCGCGCCCTACAATGAATTTCCACTTTATGCGTCTGTCGGACACGAAACCTTGGAACTTATCGTCGTCGATGGTACCATTTTCAAGATCTAAAGCTGCTCTGTGGAAAGTTCGGGCATTGTCCGAGAAAATTACCGAAGGAACCCCTCGGCGAGCGATGAAACGTCTGAGTCCCATCACACAGCTTTCAGATGACATGTCCGCACTATTTCCAGATGTACGGCCCGAACGGCTGCGAATGTGAATATCATGAGATATACTTTATCCATTTTTCCATTTGTTGAAAAATCGACGCCAATGTTGTTGAAAGATCTGGTCAGCGTTAGCCTTTCGATTGGGAGTGGCATGTAACGTATCTTTTCAGCACCCTTTTCACCACCTGTCGTCCTTTGGGAATCCAAAATTGTGACCTTAGCTGGAATAAAACGACGTTGACTCCGCTATGAAGGGATCTCTGGTGGTAGTTTTCTATGATCAGATTGGTACGATGAAAAGTCCAGAGCAGAATAATAGGAGGCTTAAAACTGGAGAAATCTTCTTAAGACCGGAGACGTCCTGCTAGTCTCATAAGACCTTCGTCATTAAGGAATGGAGACAGCTGAGCAATTTTGGACCGACCAGGTAATGACTTTTTTCTCTGTAATAAGGATATTTCGTTAAAGCTATTACGGTATAGCTATTGTCATTTAATCAGCCTGGTCCATGGTCCCACAATGATGAGACACGAAGATTTTCAATTGTAGCCCTTCTCGTAAGCAGATCTGCAGGATTTTCTTTTCCAGCACAGCGATTCCAATCAGTAGTGCAAGTAGAGCGTCGTATCTCTAGAGCGGCTTTGGACGTATGGCTTCCATTTGCTTGTTTCACCTTGTATCCAGCTGAGTGCAATTCTTGAATCCGTCCACATAAAGAATTTTCCACAGACATCTTTAAAGATTGTTTTAAATAAAAATCATAATCGCGCTGATTTTAGCCGTTAGCTTTAACTTTGGTAATGTCAGCTCTTTAGTTTTATCTAGCCACTTTACTTTTCGAGTATACCGGTCGGGGAGATAGTTTTGATGTAAGCAACTGTGCCATAAGTCTTCACATTGGCATCTGCGAATATGTGTATATGAATTCTGCCGATAGGAAAAGATCCTAATGCTGATCGTGGAATGGTGATATCCTTTAATTGCGACAAACTTTTGACGCACCCTTTCGATTCAGATAGTTTTTCAAGTTAATCTTTTCCTTCCATATCGCCTGGAACAGGATCTTCAACTTGATTACGATCGGCCAAAACATTCCAAGAGGATCAAAAATTTTTGTTTAGTTGCCCATACTATATTTTGTTTAAGCAAATCATCGACAGATTGACACAGCAATTTCAGATGCAATTTTGTCACTGAACACAAACCAATTGAGTTAAAGAACTTTTTGTATGTCTGTTTCATTCATAATTTTAAAGGCTTCACGAATCACAACACTATTGGAATTCCACTTTCTCAGGTTCATGCCAGCATTATTCATTATTCTAATAGCTTTCTCGCAGATACGTTTTCCCTTCGTCTTCATCGACTCTGATTACAAGATCATCTATATAAAAACTGTTCCTGAGTACGTTGCATGTGTAATGCAATTTGCATGATGTTCTTCATTGGTAAAATGCAAGCTTAGAGTCGCTGCGAGTAAAAAGGGGCTAGAATTGACGCCAAAAGTAATCATTCTGATGTCTTCAAACTCGGGTGTCCTATATGAATTTGAAGAGCACCAAACAAAACGGTGGCTGTCTCGATCATCTTTGTTCAAGAAAATTTGTCGAAAAGCTTTTTCTAAATCTGCCAATATGCCAAAACGTGCCAGCCGGAAATTAAGCAGTATCTTCAAGATCACCGGCAACAAATTTGCTCCTACATATAACTGACATTAAGCGAAGGTCATCTTCAGTACGGATGCATGAAAAACAATCCGCATTTTTGTTGTTGTACTTTCAGCCTTATATAAGTTAATTAAAACGAGATGGGATTACTTTAAAAAAATATTTTCTCAGGCAGTTTGCCTGACCTTTATTAATTGTCAATCCGAAAAATAAAGACTAACTTAAGTGAGCTACTCCCCATGCATTTATACTGTCGATATTAATGATTCAGCCGCAGTCGCAATCGCAGGTGCCGTTCGATATTGCCCAATTGCATCGATTAGTGCTGAGTTTTACGATGGCGCTGAGTTGGTTCTAGTGCCGATGAAACGAAAATTGGGTCAACGAATTTATTATGCGTTAACTCTTACCTCTTTAAATGCGATGGTCATCAATCATTTAGAAGTATGGTAGGTCGTTGAATTTTGTCCGATATGGAAGTGAATTTGCTGTTTTGGGTCCACGTATGAGATGGTTTCCGTATTTTTTTGTTCTGGTTGTTGGATGATAACTTCTGTGCCTCCTTGCCTGGGTGAGATCTTACAGGTTACTAGGGTCATAATTATAACGGCGACAAGGCCTATTGTCCCGTAGTTGATATAAGATTGTGCGTCCCGTTCTAATTGAAGTTCTTGGATTTGCTTCGTATTGTTAATGGGAAGTTCTCCAATCATCTCGAGAGATAACAGTTTTCTTTGGGGCTTAGTTGTAGGATGGCTGGAAGTACTTTGTAAAGGGATGCTTCTTGCGCTGAGAATATTCTGTCATCGATGGTTATGTTGGTTTTTGCATATTTAATGAGGTTCCACTGAGATTTCGTGGCATAGAATCAAATAGGATAGTTCCATTGAAATCGTTGAGCAGAATGCTCCCAGGTGGGGCATTTCACGTCAAGTGGACAAGGAAAAAAAAGTGAGGTTCTGAAATTTGTTCATATTAGGTCCAGTTGTACTTCTAATAGGTGTGAATATGAACACATAATCTTTTTTTTATATGATGTGTATTTGTCAAGTTATGGGCTTCTAAAGAATCGTCTATATCCAAATTCGTATATTTTGGAAGAATTTTTTCGTATTGAAAAAAATTACAATAAATTTTCAAATTACCCGATTTGCATCAAAAGTTTCCTGCTCTTTTTAAAAAAGAAATCAATTTCGAAAAAAAAAAATTTTAATGTTCAAAACCGGAAGTAAATATTTCGAAACAACATTTTGGAAACTTCGACCAATTTTATTTTTATTTTTCTTATTTCAAAATATAGCTTAGAGTATATACATATATGTGACCGCGTCCGAGAAAAGGGACCTAGTGTGTCAAAAAAGGTGTTTTGAGTTAAAAGTGGATTCTGGTACCTAAAAGTGTGTAGAATAACAAGAAATTGGTTAGATTCATGACAAAAATTTATTTATACCATAAAAATGTAAAAAACTTATTTATGAACATTCACACTAAGAATGCGTTGCGAAACTTTAAACGCGTTTATCTCGGAACTACGTTTTCGCACACTAGGTCCCTTTTCTCGGACGGATTATTATATTATAATACACCAGAAGTTTTGAAATGGAATCTGCATTAGTTAAGGAGGTAGGTAAATTAATGTATGTACATGTAACAGTAAGTATGATGTTAGGCGTTTGTGTATGTCGGCCGGTTGGTGCGAATAGAGTTAGTATTATTGTGGTTTGTATAGTATTTAGTATGTATAATAGTATTAGTAGAAATTAGCATATAGTATTAGTATAATTAGTATTTTAGTGTTAATATTATAAAGAAAAAATGTTTGGTTGTTAGTTTCTAAGTTAGGGTACCCCTACCCTAACTTATCTCCGGAACTACTAAAAACTACTACTACTACTTAAAACTGCTGTGAAATTAAATGATAATGTAATGAAATAACGCAGTAATAACTTCAGAACGATTTTACTTTATAATTTTTACCTTCCAAGAATACCTACCGTTGTCGGAATGAAGGCATGCAATTTTTTAGTTCCTGAAATGGTTATTGCAGAATCAAACCGGGGTTGTAAAAAAATTCTTTCAAGATTAATATCATCTTTGGCGCAGCAATAAATCGCTGTTTGTTTTAAAGATGATTTTGCCCATTTATATAACTGCATTGGTGAAACGATTGATCTACTTGCAGGTAATCGTAGACTTGCACGCGTCGCTAAACATTTGATGTTTCCCCCAAGACCATCACATGGCCCCTTTCCATGAGACGTTGCGTGAAAATGTAACTCTGCATTCGTATTAAAATCATGTTTATAATAAAATAAATTCACAAAATTGAATCTATTTTTAAAATGTTGAGAGGCACCATCGATTATATATATAATTTTAGACACAACTATTGCTTTTTCAAAAAGGTGTAGTATTTTTTGGTAAGCATAAAAAGTGGCTGTATCATGTTTTAAGTCATCTGAAATCATAACAATGCTGCCATGTTTTATTTTAATTCCGTCTCTATAATAAAACACCGAAGTCAGAAGTCTTGCTTGGTCGTTATTCCAATGAAAAGATTGGGCAGCATCTTGGACAACGAAACTATAATTTTCTGCAAAATCACATCGTACGAGTATTTCTCCTTCATTGATAGTCTCCTTAAGACTTTTAAAATAAAGCACCTGTGTCTCTGCAATATAAGCATGAGGTTTCAGAGCATCCAAGGCATTACCCAAGCTATCTACAAAATCATCAGAAGATAGTACTAGAGTAGATAATGTGAATCGGTCTGTGCCAAGCCACTTTCTAAACTGCACTTCTGTCACTTGATTGTTATCGAATATGATTTTCAAATTATCACGAATTGCACTTAAGCCAGGATAAGACTTACAACATTCAATTGGCGGTGTTTTGGCAGTCATTAAATGACACGTCTCTGTTGGATTGGGACACATCATCTTGGGAAGGCAATCCTTATAAGATGAAAGTTCCATAGCAGTTCCAGCTGTTAGATTAGCTATGTCTCCACTATTCAACATTGGCTTTACATTTTGGTGGTAAATACAAACACATACCATATGAGTTCCAGGGTCGCCAGGGAGATTACATTGTGTGGGTCTTAGAGTAAAAAACTTTGTTAAACCTACTTGTACGTCTGGATATTCTTCCTTGAACTTCTGAAGAAGTTCATCAATATTGCACATCAGAAGTTGTTTTTGTATGTGAGTTATTTTTCCGTCATCCTGTTTAACAGATATAAAATCTTTTTTACCGGGCATTATTCGGCTAATGTCTTCTCGGAGATAAAATTTTTTAACCAAGTTTTCGGTCTCGGGTGGTAGTTTACGACCACCACGTGGGTTCGGAGATGACAAAATACCAAACTGATCTACAAGCTGCTTTGCTTTTTTCGCTTGTCGCCTGGATGTTTCAAACTCTTCTGCAAGTCTATTTTCACTCCAGGACTTAGGTGCTATTGTCAGGATGATAGTTTTCATAGAAGCAGAAGTAGATGGATCATTAAATTTCTCCTTTAGCTGCTTCAAAATGTCTTGGTTATCCATTTCTGTGTCAGTTTGAGTTGAAATATGTTTGAATTTGTCTTCGGGAATGAATAGTTCGTCTTGGATGTTTTGTGAAAGTTCACTCGATGTTGGACTGCAGGGCACTTCTTTATTTTCGTAAGCTACTGGCGGCCTTTCGTTAAAAAGGCGTTTCCTGCAAGATGCACACGTTTGCTGGAAATCCCCACTTTTGCATTAAACATGTAGAAATTATTCTTATACTTTTAAACTTTCGATGATTCACCAAACGAAATGGATTAAAGCATCGATCACCGTACGGAGCCATGATAAATTGTCTCTGGCAAGCACCAGTCACTAAGAGGTAAAGCAACAATTAAATAATAACGGAAATTCAAAATGACACATAAGTAATTAATTCTAAAAGATAGGGCAGATAAGAGAGTGGAAATCGGACTACAATATAATGATAATTATGAAGATAATGAACTTGTAATAAAGTTAAAATAATTAAACATTTAGTAACTAAATAATTAATCCTTTATTAATTGAAGAAATAAACTTTTTGACAAACTACAGGTAAAATTATTTTTTATTTCTTCCTACTAATATTTCTACAATATTTAAATTAATTTTGTCAATGTATTAATTTTTTTTTATTTAAAAGTAACTACCCCTAATTATTGTTAGAGCTTAAACACAAATGAACAGGATGATAAATGTTAATACTGTCGTATTTTAATTTCTTAATTCGCATATTAACCGACATAAACAAACGCCTAACATCATACTTACTGCTACATGTACATACATTCATTTACCTACCTCCTTAACTAATGCAGATCCCATTTCAAAACTTCTGGTGTATTATATATATACTCTAAGCTATATTTTGAAATAAGAAAAATAAAAATAAAATTGGTCGAAGTTTCCAAAATGTTATTTCGAAATGTTTACTTCCGGTTTTGAACATTACATTTTTTTTTTTCGAAATTGATTTCTTTTTTTAAAAAGAGCAGGAAACTTTTGATGCAAATCGGGTAATTTGAAAATTTATTGTAATTTTTTTCAATACGAAAAAATTCTTCTAAAATATACGAATTCTGATATATGTAGACGATTCTTTAGAAGCCCATAATTTGACAAATACACATCATATAAAAAAAATATTATGTGTTCGTATTCATATTTACTAGAAGTACAACTGGACCTAAAAGGAACAAATTTCAGAACCTCACTTTTTTTTCCTTGTCCGCTTGACGTGAAATGCCCCAGGTGACACCTCTTCGATTGTTTGGATGTGCTGGCTGTTTATCCATTTACAAGTTGCTGTTTCGCTTTTTAATAATTTTGAAATGCATATGGAGTTTACAATGTTAACGAGATTATTTTTACTACAGATTAAGATATTACTCGTATTAACTAAATTATATTTATTTATTATTCCAAAGATATCTTCCTGACTTCTAACAAATTACTTATAATCTATGTCTAACTACTCCATTTCTTTTTACTGGTTAATTAATATTTTTTCGTATGTGTTAAGGTCTGTGAGTGATATGTTTACAATATAAAAGATGGAATTTAAATTAGTTATTATTTTGATTTCTGAAAAATTTAGAACTTCTTCTATTGTTGTTAATGGTACATTGCCTTTTTTTATGTTTCTAAAGCTAACTTTAATTCTCCTTTCGACAAAATTAAGGAGTTTACAATTCCTACCTTTGCCCAATGTATGGCTAGATTTTTTTGCAATTCTTCTTTGATAATTTATATTGTATTGTAAATGGGGTACAATTTCTTTATTGACATATTAACCGATATATTAAGCTTTGTGAGTGATATGTTTACAATATAAAGGATGGAGTTTAAATTAGTTATTATTTTGATTTCTGAAAAATTTAGAACTTCTTCTATTGTTGTTAATGGTACATTGTCTTTTTTTATGTTTTTAAAGCTAACTTTAATTCTCCTTTTGACAAAATTAAGGAGTTTACAATTCCTACCTTTGCCCAATGTATGGCTAGATTTTTTTGCAATTCTTCTTTGATAATTTATATTGTATTGTAAATGGGATACAATTTCTTTATTGACATATTTATTTTCTTTTCATTAATTCAATCTAATTTGTAATCTTTGTTAGTCGGCTATCACATGCGGCTTCACGACTCACGACTCACTTCCTATCTCCTCTTTCAATTTAAAATCCGTGAGGCGAGCGCTATCACATGCGGCCTCACGACTCACTTCCCATCCCCTCTTTCAATTTAAATTCCTACTTTTACTTTTTTTTTCATTTTGAAGTTGTCTCCGTGAGATAAACTAGAGCTCTACGCATTTTCTGCAAGCAACATCCGACATGATTGCGTCCATTCCCCACAAAGTACGAAAAGAAATGAAATGGAAATGAAAAATAACGAACAAAGAGAAAAAGAAACGTCAATGTGAGTCGTGAAGAATTTCGCCCGCGGCTCACCAGGAATTAAATTCTCCATCTCATTCGCACTCATCTCCTTTCTCTTTTAATCTTATGTGAGTCGTGAGTCGTGAGGCCGCATGTGATAGCCGACTTAGACTGTTAATTCGTTCATTATGCAATTTATTTATTATGACTTGGTTATTTGTATTGGCTAGTAAATTTTTAATTTTTTTCTTTATTATTACAAAATCTTCGTGGTCGGGATTTCCTACAATCCATTTCCACCTAGAACCTATAAGATCCAAAGATCTCTTTATTTTAATTTAGCTTTAGGTTAGAAGCTAAGATTTGGATTTGTTGATATTCGTGAAATATGTAAGAAAATCGGGAATTAAGTTTTTCGTAACGATCTAGGTCGATTACGTAAATGAGCTCGAAGTGTCCGTCCTGCACCTATACTTGTCCAGTGTGAAGTGAGACAAATTGTGTGTTAGAGAAGTCGAAGATTTGAATCTGGTTTTGTTACGCAGAGTGTGAGTAAGTGTCAGTGAAGAGTAGAGGATGAAAGTTATTTATTTCTTATGTGGCTTTTGTGGACTCTTTTCCCCTGACTCGGTTATAACTATTGTATCTTTATTTTCGCGAACTACCTCTTCCTGGTATCTGGACGTTAATTTGAATCCTAGTCTTTTTTATTTATCACGTCTTACGTGAATGAGTGCCCCGGGGTGTAATTCTTTATCGGTTCTCGTTTTTGTTATGATGTTCTATGTCCTGCATTTGTTTTTTCTTAATTTACTCAATATTTTGTTGACGGTTTTTTTTTCGAAATTTTCAGGAGTAAATCTAGGAGATCGGCTAAAAACATATTATAGTTCTGCAGGTTCTGCTAGTTGTCGAGTGTACTGTAATATTGTACTCGTTTGTTGCTTTGTCTAGAAGTTCTTCAAATGATCGTGTGTTCTGTTCTGCCTTAAGGCACCGCATGATTTCTGTGAGGGTAGAATGGAAACGTTCTTTTGTGTCTTGAATATGCGAATCCTTAATTCATCTTCCAACATAGATGTGATAGTAGCTGAGTTCAAAGCTTTCTCATTATCTATGGCTACGTTTTCGGTTGTTTTTGCTAATTTTGTTAATTTACAAATGGTAGTAAGGACAGTAAGTGTTTTTCCGTTGAAAAAATGTCAATGTGTACAGTATGTGGGTTGGATTATGGGTTTATTTGGATGGCGTTCGTTTTTGTTTTCTTTGGAGATTTTGCAATTTGCTATTATTTTCTTTATTTTATGTGACATTTTAGAATAGAAACTTTCTATTAATTGTTGTCGATTCTCTTCTGCGTTACGATGTGCCGTTTTGTGGGTTTTAAGGATTTTTTCCTCTTGTTCAACTTCGTTTTGCAGGTCCTCAACTATTGTTTGTTTAATTTTATAATTATAGAAGTATAATGGGTAAATGTTTTGGATCCAACCCATTGTTTCCTCGTTCGTCAATAATTAGATTAGATATTTTTTAAAAAGGCTTATTATGTCATGATCAGTATAGTGTGACTGTATGATTGTATGTCTATGGTAAGTAGGGAATGGAATGGAGAAGGTGTAATTGTGTTCATTTCCATTTTTGAGGATAAGTTGGTTTCGAAAGATATTGATGGGAGTTTCAACTGCTGGGATTAGGTTATGTGAGGAACTCTCGTCGCTGTGCTTAGTCATTGTCATTGAATTAATTTCGGTTGCTCGAGGGAGTCTGGAAAGGGCATCTGCTACCACATTTGCCATCCCTGGTTTGTATTTGAGTTCATAATTATACTTTTCCAGAATTGATTTCCAGCGATTTATTTTATGATTAGTCTTTTTTATTACTCAGAGCGTAGTTTAAGGTTGGTGGACTGTGAAGATATTAACTCTTTTGGAACTGTATATGAAACTCCTAAGCGAGTTGAGAGCCCATATTATGGCGAGCATCTCTTTCTCGTTAGCGGCGTAACTCTCCTCCGTTTTGTACAACGTCCTCGATAAGAATGTTATAGGTTTACCATATTGAGCGTATACGGCACATATGGCGAAGTTGGAAGCATCTGTAGTAAGTTCAAAAGGTTTATTGAAATCTGGATGGGTGAGGTTGATTTTTTTGGATGTTAGCGACTCTTAGTTTTTTCGAAAGCTCGAAAAGCGTCTACGAGAGAGTTCGATGGTCTTGTTCTTGGAAGAATGTTTGGATCCCTCTTAAAAGGTTTGTCAGGGGTTTGATAATGAAATGCCGATAATAGCCTGACATACATAAAAACAATCGTAGATCTTTGAGAGTTTGGGATGAGCAGCTTGATAATGGCTTTAACCTTGTTCGGATTTGTTTTAATGCCGTCTTTACCAAT
Source organism: Merodon equestris (assembly GCA_958301585.1). Classification (NCBI taxonomy): domain Eukaryota; kingdom Metazoa; phylum Arthropoda; class Insecta; order Diptera; family Syrphidae; genus Merodon; species Merodon equestris. The sequence continues at coordinate 52,635,603 of OY284417.1, read as the reverse complement.
AACAAAACCTAAAAACTCAACTTCTTGAAAAAAATCGCATTCCAACTGGATTTTCATGTTAGCTTTTTTCAATGTCTCAGGTACAACTTTCAAGTTTTCAAAATGTTCTTCTGTGTCTTTGCCGAAGATAATAATGTCGCCTATATAGACGTAACAGTGTTTACCAAGATGTTCTCTCAATATGTTGTCGAGAGCACTTTGAAAAGTAGCTGATGCAATTTTGAGTCCTAATGGGAGTCGAGTAAATTCGAATTTTCCGTTATTAATGGAGAATGTGGTTTTTGCTACATCAGATTCTTAATTTGATCTGGTGGAATCCGCTCTTCAGATCGATCACTGTAAACCACTTGCTATTTCCAAGGTTGGCCATAACTTCTCCAATCTCAGGCATGGGATGTTTATCTGCGACTGTAACCGAATTCAATTTTCGATAGCGGACCACCATGCGATATTTCTTTTTTCCCGATGCGCCCATTTTCTTAGGGACGATCTATACCGGAGAATTGTAGAAGTTTGTCAATTTGCTTTTCGACTTCTTCCTTTAGGGCTCTTGGATATGGGTAAGATTTAGAGTAAACTGGGTCAACAGAGGTTGTACGGATTTAGCCTTTAACCGTTGTCATGTCCGTCTGTTTTTTGTCCGGATTAGAAAAGAGGTATGGGAAATTGTTTATAATTTTGGAAAGTTTAGAGAAATTTTCTTTAGATAAGTGGGAAGCGCTTATGTTTATGTTTTCTATGGTGTGTGTGACAGTTAATGGTTATAAAGTCTTTATGTGTGAATAACGGCGTTAAGTTCTTTTAATGTGTCGTTTCCGATAATACCGTCGAAAGAAATTAGGCTGGGAAGGATATTAAAATTTAAGCAAAGGTGCAAAGCCTGAGATAGATCTGCAGGTTCCCTTATACTTAGAAGCCTAGGTAGATCAGTTCTTAATCCTCTAACAGAGCTATCCAGAGCCTTGTCCCCGTAACATTGTGTAATACTATTCAAGGATTCTTGGCTCATTTTCGTTGATCCTAGTTTGTTCAAGATTAAGGATAAGTGATGGCACACTGCTTGATAAAACTCTGCAATTGTGCTGTTACCTTGTACCAATGTTGTCGTCTGATACTCGAGGGTTCCTAGATCCCTCTTGTCCGCGTAATGTAGTGTCAGACATTTAGATATCTTGTCCCATTATAGAGGAATATTGTAAGATTCTAATATAATACAATGTCTACTTTTCCGGTAATCTTGTTTTTGATAACAGAGAGGATGCCGTAGTACTTCGGTGTACCCTTCAGATGTTCGTAAATATTTAAGAAACGTTCCACGCTCTTTTTCCAAGAGTTAAATTCTTGTGGCACACCTGCAAATTCCTGAATTCTTTTTACCACACCTGGTATCCTGTCCATGTCGGATAAGTCTCTGTTGTCTGAGAGGTTAATAGGTTGGTCAGTGCCGTTATTTATTTCGGACGCGGGGTTCATTATCGAATTGAATGTCTGTCGCCTTGAATACAAAGGATGTCTGTCACTAGTTTGGTGATCAGCTCTATCATATTATTGTCAAGAGGATTTTGGGTCGAAGGCGAGGGTGCGAATGGGGGAGTAGGGGCATTAACTTCTAACCTAGTCGGTCGAATTAGATTATTTGCGTTAGCCATTTTGGACTTTATTGGATTCGAATAAAAATTTAGGCATATTTGGTAACAATAGTATATTTGATACTTATTTTAATTTTACAATTTTATATATTTTCTTTTCTGACTTACAATGTAATCGCTGCTCTCGTTGTTTCTATAAATTCTATATTTTCTATATTGTTGGGTACGGGACGGTGTTGTTGGATAGGGGGGCTGTTCACTTGTGGGAACTCTTTTTTGTCCTTTTGTTTAGGGCTAATAAGGGGCCTTATTTTTCCCTTTCGCTGCACAAGTTACTAGGCGCTTAGTTATCGCACTGCACTTCTTTTACACTGAGCGCTTGGTTACCGCATTGCACTTGTATCACTGTACTTGTTTACCGCACTGCACTGCATTGTCACTTGTTGTATTGTGGGCACGACGCGTACTTGAATTAGAACTTACTTACTAGTGCTACAACGGTCCCTGCTTGCTCGGGCGCCAGTTAATTAAAACGAGGCGGGATTACTTTAAAAAAAATATTTTCTCAGGCAGTTTGCCTGACCTTTATTAATTGTCAATTGCAAAACCGAAAAATAAAGATTAACTTAAGTGAGCTACTCCCCATTCATTTGTACTGTAGATATTGATGATTCAGCCGCAGTCGTTCGATATTGGAATACTGGCTATTTTGCCATGTAGAAAGTGCTTATCTTTCCATGGTAGTGTAGCCCGATGGCGAAGACCTCTTCTTGTGATGATTTTCAGTCCCGTCGTATATACCAATTGCTTCTATTGACCAGAATGCGCTCATACTGTCTTTAAACGTCTTTTCGTTTCGGAATCTTTAAAATGTTCAATGAAGGAAAAAACCAAGCCTTTCGCGAAATATGTATAATTCTTTATTGTATATTCAAACACTTCTTCGCATTGACACAGAGTAGACTGTCCCGATTTACATACAATACAATAGTATTCAATGTATGGTAACTTACGACTAAATTAAACAAGAAATTCAAAGTGAATGTATGCATATGTAGCAGTAAGTGAGGAAGAGAACATGTACTTCTTGGACTAACTATAAAATCCTTATAAATTTCCCTGTCTTTCCCTGTTATGGTTGTGTTATTTGTCATGTTGAATCTTTCCTTGGCTTGCCCACATCGCCTGCAGATTTATTTGGTACTAAGACCCATTTTATAAAGGTGGATGTTGCATGCCCCGTGTCCTGTTAGTGTCATATAGCCCACTTAGGTCAATTTTATTTAGTTCTAGTACTTCTTCGGCACCTTTGGGATTGTAATTCTGTCCCATGAACGTTCTTGAGTGCTTAATACCCTCCTGTCTGTTCCATAATTAGTTCTTTTGTTTTATGATCTTTTGTGCATGTGTAGATTTGTGTCTGAGCTGTCAAAACCATAAAGGGGGGATGGCCCCGTAAAATGTATTCGAGCAACTTTCTCGGCTTGTATGTCAGCCTTTTAATTGCCTTCATGGCTTTCAAGACCTGGCACCCGGTACAACTTTAATCTGTTGTTTACATCCAGTTTGTTTAGTATATTGTGACATTCCCAAACAGCTTTAGAGTTAAAGTTATACTTCTTTAGAGCTCTAAGAACCGCTTGGCTGTCTGAGAATATAGTTATCCTTATGTTAGTGGCTTTCCTGTCGCTGATCTTATGAGCTGCTTCATTGATTGCAAATAGTTCGGCCTGAAATATAGTTGACTCATTGGAGAGGAGAATGTATAGGCTACATTTTGGTCCAGATTTCGACCCATCTGTATACCATTTCTGGGCTTCATCCTTCATCCAGGGGGGTTAATGTTCCATTCCTCTCTACTTGGTATGAGTACTTCGTAGTATTTTTTAAAGTTTAACTCAGGGGTCATCAGAACATTTACTCGGGTATAGTTCCCAGATGTTATCCACTTTTTTTAAGAATTTTCTGTTGTCCAAGAAGGTCTCCTTCTTTGTACTTATAGGTTCTCTACAATGTTAAGACTTGTTTGGCAGCTTCAGCCTGTATGGCAGGATGCTTAGAATTCTTTAAATCCCTGCAGTCGGGGTCGTTCTCATTGCTCCAATAGTGCAGATGTACGCTAGTCTTTATATTTTATTGATTTTATTCATGGCGCTTTTTTGTTCACATTTTTTCACAAAACAGCAGCGCCATAAAGTATGGTTTTTTTAAACATTTGATTGCATATCCAAAGACTCATTTTTGGTTTTAGCCCCCATGCTTTACCTAGAGCTTTGATGGCCTTTGAGTATATTTTGTTTATGTGTGCACTCCAAGAGAGTTTTAGGTCCTGTATTATGCCTAGAAATTTTACCTTTTGTGGAATTCTTTCGATTTTTAAAGTTGTAAAATTATTTGTTCTTCTTTTAGTGAATCGAATTATTTGTGTTTTGCTGGGATTGACGGAGAGTTCTTCTTTCTCACATTAGTTCCAGGTTATTTTTAGGGCTCTTTGCATGAAATTTTCTCATGTTTTCCTTTTATGATTATGGTTCTATCGTCAGCATATCCGATGGCTGTAAGGCCATTATTATTAAGTACACAGAGAAGTTCGTCTACTAGAATGACAATAAAAGTGTGTATAAGACACCGCCTGCGGGCAACCTCTGATAGTTTAGACCACTAACTCTGATGTGCCTAATTTGGCTGTTGTATGCCTTTCTTTTAGCATGACTAAGTAAAGCGTCTACTTTTTTTCTACAAAGTGCATATGTGAATGATGAATGATTTGCATTATCAACTGATCCTTCTATATCCATAAAGGCGCCAATCGCTACTTCCTTTGCTTTCAGAGATTTTTCCTCAACCCCCGTAACTTTCCTTCTTGATACTCAAATTGTACAATAGTTTATGTTGTGGTGCGTTCTCCAGTGTTGATCTTATGACCAGTTCTATTAGTTTTTGTGTCATTTTCAGTAAAAATGAGGAGAGTCTGATTCGGTAGGATTTGAGGTTTTCGATTGGTTTGTTGGCACCTTTCTGTATAAATATTACCCTAACCATTCTTCACTTAAGTGGTGTATAATTGGTTATAAGACTTGTTCAGATTATTTAAACCAGAATAGCTTTTAGCTTGTTGGGGCAGTGCAGGGAAAATACCATCTCGCTAAGGGGCTTTGAATTTTTTGAAGCTGTTAATAGCCCAGTAAACTTTTTCATACGTTATGTATTTGCTTACGTTGGAATTTCTACCATTGTTGAAGATGACATTTATAGTGTTGATTTTTTCAATACACTCGGGAAAGTGAGTCTTTAGAAGTAGTTCCAGGGTGTCTGTAAAATTATGCGTCAGTTTAGCATCCAGGACCAAGTGAGACGTGGTTGCCCTTGGAGAGCGGGTTTCGTCAATGCAGCCAGTAAGGAATAATAAACATTTTTAAAATGAATTATTATGAATTAACGATATGTATATATAAATGAATTGGTATAGCATTTGAATTTGCCGCCACACGGCCATCTTTATTTTGTTACTTGTACTAAAATTACAAAGAAATGCAAATACCGCAAATACGAGAAATGCAAATTCAAACCTCGCGGCCGCATTTTTTTTAGTAAATTGAAGACGTCTTTGTTTAAGTAAATTTAAAAGTATATGCACAAAATAGTGCATTTTTTCATGGTGGCCGAGCAACGACGGTAATAACTTATTAATGTTCTTTTAATAAAAACCGTTTTAAACGTACATATAATATATACGAGTACATATATCAAAAAGAACACAAGACATATCCTGCATCAAGAGCTGCTGCATCAAGTATTACAACAAACAACGTCTTCTTCAAGGGGCACTCATGACAGGCGAAGACAAACTAGAGGGAAGTTGCTTTGAACGAGGTAAAAAACAAAAATTTAAAGTGTAATTGATATTGTTGAGTGTTTCAATAAATATATACAACGCAACCCATACAGCAATTGTGTGTCAAGGTAATTCACCGCACGATGTCAACACCAACCCTTGCACTGACGCAGCATGTACTCCAAAACATGTGTGTGCTGATGACCCATTATGCTGACGGTGCATTGCCGGCAGTAATTTAGCTTTAAGCAATTAATATAATTGTGAGCATTATGCTGATGGTGTATTGCCGGTAGTTGTTAAGATAAGCTAAATTTAAGTATAAAAGATGTAAGCCAATTAAGAAAATATATCAGTCATTCTGAATCGAAAGACACTGATCGTTTAATTTATCCAAGGCAACTCCGACGTGAACAAGTTCAAGTACTTGCTTCACATAACTACAAAGATTATATCAAGTTTATGCGCTTGATATTTTAATTCGGGAAAACGCTCCTGAACATTTGGTGACCTTTGGTACTTCTGGCATGCTTGCAGAAACGTAGGATATATCCAACTATTCCCTGAAGTATCCTGAATGAATTGCGATCGTTAATTTTATATATCAATTCTTTGTTACCATCATGAGTCACTGCTGCAACAATTGGTAGCTTTCGTTTTCGTTCTGTGTTTTCGGAATTGAGAGCTCCTCCTGAGAGTATTTCGTTGGCCACATATCTTGATGGCCTGATAGAAAAAGAGGACCATAAAACTATATAGTGCATGATGGCAAGTTTGATGGTTGGAGGCCCCTTGATAGTATATCCGCTGGATTGTATTTTGACGGTACATGCCGCCATTGCTCGGGAAGTGTTAGTTACAAGGGTTGGTGTTGACATCGTGCGGTGAATTACCTTGACACACAATTGCTGTATGCGCTGCGTCATAGGTAATTCAACTGAACATTCTCCCCCGCGTTGAATGGCCATTCAAACCTCTACGCGATGGTAACTACAAAGATTATATCAAGTACTAGCACTACAACTAGCACTATACCACTTTCAATTCTTGTCTCTTATGCATTATACAAAAAATATCAATATACAAAAAATATATATATTTATATACATTTATATAAAAACACATATGAATGAAACCAACAAGTGCGCGTTTTAACACATACTCGTTTTTACACATATTCTTATTAAGTGTTACAAAGCGGCATTGGAACAAAAAACTGTGTCAGAAAATCCGATAGAGTTGTCACCTAGAGTTATTAAACTCATATACTGAACAAGCTATGATCTGTCAATCGGACATTGAACTAGCTGATCCAAGTGACACGTTTAGTGGGGAGTTAGAAGAAATTTGCGTTTGTGCGAAGTCATTAATAGTGTCAGTTTCATAGAATGCTTTTTTTAGTGGCCCTCATCACTCACGACTTCCAAAGAAGTCTCTTCCCAAGTTTAGTGGCAAATACGCTGTTTATATCTATATTTAAATTTATATATATGTAAAAATTGTATCAGCCTTTTCGAAAATTTAGTTGACAATGATCTTAGCTTTCCAGATATTGGGAAATTCAATCATCTAATTTCATGTTTATCGGGCAAGGCTTTAAAGCTTCTCAAATAACCGAACAAAACTATCCAAAAGCGCGGGCTAGTTTAAAAAATATATAAAAAATATATAAGACAACAACATATTTTTATTATAGTTTCTGCAAGGTTAAAACTTCGCAAAAGGACAAATCCCTAAATCTGCTTGGCCATGGTTAAACGAACACAATTGTTAGCAAAAAAGTGCATGCTGTTGTCAAATCAAGATTCAATGATCATTCTTTTGATGTAGACTATTGGGTCATGAGCACCATATCAGCTGATAGAATTATAAATACTGGGAACTAGAACATTCCTCGCAATATTGAATGGACTGACCCATATTTCCATAAACCTGAAAAAATAGATCTGCTACGTTCTGCGAACTATTGCCCGTAGGCCAAATAAAACAAGGCCCTTAATTTCCAACCATCCAAAAGACGTTACTCGGATGGATAAAATATGGAAAATATTCCATATCCTCAAATACAAAGACAAAATTTTGAAACTTGATATGCCACGATGATTTGCCATCATTAGACAAAACAGTCCAAAAATTCTGGTCATTGGAAGAAATTCTTGGAGAATGATCTATGTATAATTCTCATACCAGAGCAACAATTGTGTGAAGATCATTTTGTTAAAAACACATAAATCTTGCCGACAGGTCCTTTGTAGGTCAAGGTGTCTTTCAAGGAACCGCCAAACTCATTCAGTTCATCGTTTGAAACTACCAAACGACGTTCTTCGTACTTGAGCGAAAATTATTAAAAAGGTGACGAGTTAAGAGCAATAGATAGCAATAGATAGCATTACATAGATTTCATGAATGAATATTTCACTTTGGGACATATGTATTTATTTATTTATTTATTTATTTATTTATATCACGAAGTTGCGTGTTGTTTTTTTGATGCGTCGAGCGACGAAAAGAAACATTTTATCCGTTTCCTTTCATCTGTTCGATCCTGTGGTTTATTATGCCCCATCTTAAAATCTTACTACAAGAGCTTTGGATTGCTAAACTAGACTGGGTTGAGTCCATTCCGTTGCGCTTTGATTCCCTTTGGCAGAACTTTAAAACAAATCTGACCCAACTTCACGAGATGGAAATGCCACGGTTTGTGGAAACACATTTCAACGCGAGAATACAGATCCATGGGTTTGCCAATGCAATTTGCTAAGAGCATATGGGTGCTGTATATATATTCGAAGCCAATCCGCAGATGGTATCAAGTCGACGCTACTAACAGCAAAGTTCAAGGTGGCCGCTTCGAAAACCAAATCGATTTCGCGATTGGAACTTTGCGCAGCGCATACTCTCTCCAAATTGTGGATGAGAGTATCGGCAATGTTGAACCTAGACCGAGGAGGTTGTGTTGTGGACCGATTCCGAAATAACCTTACATTGGATCAGGACACACCCATCAAGCTTAACAATAAAACATATTATGGGAATATGTCCCAACAAAGTTCGTCCTTCAGACATAGTGTCAAGAGTTTGTAACCTGGATGAATTGAATAGTTCAATCTGGTTTAGTAGTCCACAATTCTTCTTGGAAGATTTTACTGCTTGGCCGAAAAATACTCATTTAGAGTTGTCGCCAAATGATGAGGCCTTGGAAAAGCGCATAACTAATGTCGCCCTCATAACAAGCGAAACTCCACAAAATTATTTGCTGAATTTCATTGAAATTTTCATCATATTCAAAATTAGAAAATACATTTGCATATATGATGCGGTTTATCGATAAAAATTCGCGGTCGACCCCCTGTCAAATCTTACATAGCTGTGTTTGTTTGTTTCACTTCAAAAGCTGTATATCTAGAATCAGCAACTGATTTATCTTCTGGCTGTTTTATTCTCGCCCTTAAAAGGTTCATCGCTTGGAGAGGCATTCCCCAGAAAATATATTGCGATAGCGGGACGAACTTCGTGGAAGCAGGTCATCAGTACGCGGGCGAAGAGGGATTCAGCTTCGTCTTCATACAGCACCTAATTTCGGCGGTCTGTGGGAAGCCGCTGTGAAGTCAGCAAAGGGACTCCTTCATCGAACCGTGGGGAATGCGCTGCTGATAATGGAGGAGCTTCAGACCGTACTAGCTGAGGTCGAAGCCGTCCTCAACTCAAGGTCCATTGCACCCTAAGGGATGCAACGACGGCTACGCCCGTGCATCTACTAATATGCGGTCCCCTGCGAGCATTACCTCCGGAACAAGTGCCAGACAAGCAAATGCACTGCTTAAGAAGATGGAAGCTTGTATGCTATCTCTAGCAGCAATTTTGGTGGAGGTGGTCCACAGATTACCTGCTGAGCCTTCAAGCACGAAGCAAGTGAGCACGAGAGCAGTCCAATCTCGTCGTTGGCTACATCGCTATGATCCACGAAGGCAACGCACCCCACAGCAGTGGACAACAGGAAGAGTCGTCGCAGTCATCGCAGGAGAGGACGGAACGGTCAGAGTGGCCCACCTCAAGACCAGAAGAGGGACGATTAGACGACCAATCACAAAGCTGGCTGCCCTGTCTGAGGAATCTTGGAACCTTGCAGGCCTTCAAGGTGGCCGGTGTTTCGCCAAGGTAGCCAATAAGACAACATTTTTAAAATGAATCATTGTGAATTAACAATATATCTAAATGAATTAGTATAATAATTGAAATAGCCAAGATAGCCATTTGGCCAGGCTATCTTTATTTTTTAACTTGTACTAAACTACTACAAAGAAATAAAACAAGAAGTACAAGTACTTACCTCTAACCGAACTTTCAAACCTCGTAGTCGCATTTTTTTTTAGTAAATCGAAAACGTCCTTTTTTTATTAAATTTAAAAGTATATGCACAAAATAGTAAATTTTTTTCCGAGCACTTTGTAAATTCTTACCGTTTCCGGTAAGTCCTTTAGATTCTCGCAATAGTTTTCCCACAATTTCCTCTTGGATGATTTGATTTCTTTGTTGTAAATGATTAGTGCGTTCTTGTATGGCTGCCAGTTACCCGTCTTTTTGGCCCTGTTGAACTCTTGTCTTGCTGATCTCCGTAATCTGCCCAGTCTCGAGTTCCACCATACTTGGTGTTCTTTTCTTTCATTCCTTGTATCATCGTGTCCTTTAGGAATTCAACAGAGTTGTCAAGTTCCTCAGGAGTATTTGTTTTCCTAGTAATTTATTGTTAAGACGGGATTTGTACGTATCCCAGTTTGTGGCTTTAGGTGATCTATAGCTCACTAGGGTTTCTTTTCGAGGACCCATTCTTAATTTGAATTTGATATGGCTGTGGTCTGAGGAGGAGACTTCTTTAGAGACCTGTCATTCTTTTATCATGTGAGATGCTTCGTTAGTAACTTCCCTTCTTACGGAGTTTTGGAAGGTTGATTCTTTATCTTTATTCGCAATCTCCAGGATTAAATGTACAACCAGCATGCTTTGACGTTTGATCGTCCGCCACAGCACTTTAGACGTTCCAGGTATGTCGAGTGTCTTTAAGTCTTTTGGTCTTATCCGAACTGGATATTTGACGGAGGCTGATTTGTCCGAGTTTGAATTAAATTTTGTTAGTTCTCTCCTGCAGTGTTTTTATAATTTTTTTGTCTATTGAGAGTTCCAACATAGTGGTTGTGCCGTTGTTAACTCCTTTAAGGACAAAGCCCAATAGTCATACCGGGAATTCTGATGTTGAAAGATTGCATTCTACGAGAAAATTTAGGCAATAGAAGAAGATATTTCGGTAGAACAAAAGCTTGTGGGAAACTACAATGATAAGTATCATTCAACAATACAAATGAATGCAGGTTACTTAACTGGTGAATTCAATATAACTAGTATAAAAAGTAAAGAAAAAAAATGCAATGTTATTCAAAGAAATAAAACAGAGAAAAAAAGAGAATAAGGCATCAAGATGAACCCTATTTTAGAAAGTTTCAATTAAAAAATGTGCATTTTTCTAATATTAAAAGACCTCCTAAATTTGCAGGCAATGCTCCTGATAATAATTTTGATGATGAAATAACTAGTCTAAGTCTAAGGGCTACTACAAGTACATCCTTTACAAGAAGAAAACGGTTACGTGAAAATAAGAATCAAAGAAGTGGAGATAGCCAACGAAACTGATGCAATTTTACATACAATAAATCCAGCTGTAATGATGAAAGTTTTAGATTTATTAGAATTCAATATAGCACACTTAAGATTAGAAGATTCAATTGCTCTTTACTCAGAAAGTCGCATTTCTAGATCAGGAAACAAAATTAAGATACTTAGAAAAAAAATAAATCCAATAATGGACAACAAAATGGCAACTAAGAATAATTTAATAAACATCCGAGGATGTTAACCATAGAAAAACTAGACTACTACAATACTGATTTTCACAAAAATGTATGTATCCTCCAAAAGAATAAGATAAATTTAATAAATAACATGAAGCTGGAGACTTCTTACTTAAGGTGAGGAGGAGTTACATATAATTTGATATCCCAAATATCAGCATTAATCGGTGAAAATGCCCATGCAATGGCAGCCACCTGCCAAGTACATATCAAATTAAATCAAAGGCAAAACCGCTTGCTTGGTGATTTGTATGACACAAACAGCGGTCATTCACATAAACGTCCATGTTGCTTATTACATTGTTGAGTAAAGTCACTCTGTGTGCAATTAATGTTAGATAGGTAAAGAATTAACTTAATAAAATAAAATATATGAGAGTCTGGTGAAGAGTGCCAATAATTTAATTCGGGCGAAATTCCTTATGATTCATTTTAACGTTTCTTGCTCCACGAATTAAAGTTTAATGAGGATAAAGAACCAAGTCCCATTTGAGTCTGCATGTATGCAGTAGGCGCCCGCCCACGGGATGAAAAATTAAAGAAGAATTGAATCGTGAGTCGTGATGGTACATGTAATAGTCGGCTGTCACACGTTAAGTCGTGAGGAATGGCCCTTTTTCGGGTCCCTTCTTCAGTTGTCATTCCGAGAGGCGAATGGTATCACAAACTGGCTCATGAGGCATGGCACTTTTTCAATTTTCCCTTTCTTCCTCATCTGCTAATTTGACAGTTCGCTCATTTTTCGTTTTGTATACGAAGTGGGGTGTAGATTGCTGTCGTAAAGAATTTTTTTGATTTTGTTTGTTCCTATTTGATAATGAATATGATTTTAATTGATTTATCTATTCAATTGGTCGCGGTCATGGAGCTCTCTTAGCAATCCGCTTAGTCGCTATAACCCCTTGCCCTCCAAATCGTCGAACTCTGCTTACTTCAACTTCCACTAGTGCCCCAATAAGTCTTCGTAAATCGAAACTTTATCTTGCCTGCTGTTATTTATGACCCTCACAGCCCAAGCATTGCTACCAACTCGTGGTTGATTTTTTCAACTCCATAATTGATGTCACCGAACCAAATGACATTATCATCACCTGTGGCAATTTCAGTCTCTCACAGCTGAAATGGGTTCAATCCGATGGTGAAACCCATTATATCGCCGCTAACCTATCCTCAGGCAAAGAAATCATTTTCACAGATTATCTCTCTGAGTCCGGCCTTCTGCAACACAGTAACATCACCAACAACATTTTTTTTTTTTTTTTTTTTTTTTTTATTATTTCCAAATTTGACATCTGTCCTGGGACACTTAGTACATTTTATAATTAATTGATTTCTGGAATATTTAGGCCTTGTAACCAGTGTTATTTAGCCCATTCATTTGAACAGTTAGAAAAAATTTTACTAAATTTAACAATAATTATAAATTATTGTACTTTTCACTTGGACTGACAGTAGATACAATTCAAATCGTTATTACAAAATTACATGATTTTTACATTAAGTACATTAAATTTCTTTATCAAATGTTATCTTGTTTTGCTAGAGAATCAAATCGGTTGGTCTTGTTCTATGAAGTCGTCTTCTACTTGAGATTTCTTGACAGGGGATGGAGTTCACTTCGTCATTTTTGTGTAGTAATAGTTTTATGTGGTGTTGTCTGCTTGTCTTCGTTATTTCCTGATTGATAGTTTGAATTCCCAAGTCGCGGTGGATGTCAGCGTTGGTTATGTACCATTCTGCGTTGGCTATTGTGCGTAATATTTTTGATTGCTGTCTTTGAATTATGTCTATGTTCGATTTTTTTGATGTTCCCCATAGCTGAATGCCATATGTCCAAACGGGTTTAATTATTGATTTGTATAGCAGCAATTTGTTGGTTATTGTGAGCTTAGAGTCTTTATTAAAAAGCCAGTAAAGTTGTCTGAATTTTATCAATACCTGTTGTTTCTTTTTCAATATGTGGTTTTTCCATGTCAGTTTTGAATCTAGGTGCATTCCTAGGTATTTGGCTACGTTGTCCACAGGGATTATTTTGTCGTTTATTTTTAGTTATAGGGATTGATCATTTGGTCTGTTAGTGAACGTGACTTGTATAGTTTTGTCTTCATTAATTTTAATTCGCCAATCATCAAACCATTTAATTATTTGGTCCAGTGTGTTCTGTAGCTGCCTAGTGGCTTCAAATCTGCTTGGATGGGATTTCAGGATTATTGTGTCGTCCGCAAAAGTCGCTATCATTGATTTTTCCTCTCTTGGAACTGGAATATCAGCAGTATATAATAGGTATAGAGTTGGTCCTAGGACACTTCCCTGGGGAACTCCTGCTTTCGTCTGGTGAAGGTTCGAAGATTCGTCTTTATACTTTACATAGAAAGTACGATCCGTGAGGTAGCTTTTTAGTAAGAGGTAAAAGTCAAGAGGTAGAATGTGGCGCAGTTTGTGTAGAAGGCCTTTATGCCATACTTGGTCGAAGGCTTTAGCCACGTCTAGAAATACGCCCACACAGTATCTTTTTTCTTCCAGGTCAGTTGAAATTTTGTTGACAACTCTGTGAATTTGTTGTATGGTGGAGTGATGTCGTCGAAAACCAAATTGGTGGTCAGGTATTGATTTATTTTGGATTAGTAGTGGTTCAATTCGGTCGAGTAAGAGCTTTTCGAATATTTTTGATAAAATAGGAAGAAGGCTGATAGGTCTGTATGATGTTGCCTTTGTTGCGTCTTTGCCAGGTTTAGGTATAGCTACAATCTGAGCCACTTTCCAGGTTTTAGGGAAATATTTTAGTCTTATTATAGAATTATATATATTTCTTATAAATAAAACTGCCTTTTTAGGCAATTAGTCAAGAATTTTATCGGTCATGAGGTCATATCCTGGAGCTTTCTTATGCTTAATTCTACTTTTAATAGTATGCTCTATTTCTTTAATAGTTATTTTTTTTATGTTTGTGTTGGGGATTATTCCGTTGTCGAATGATGGTAAGGAGTCTGTATTTCCGTCATTTGTAAACACTTCCTCAAAGTGTTTAGCTAGTGTTTCGGCTTTGTCCCTGTTTGTTCTAGCCCATGTGTCATCAATTTTTTTAATGGGAGGTTGGTGTAGTGTTCTACTTTTAATTTTTTTTGTGGCTCTCCATAAAGAGTAGTTACTTTCAGAAGTAGGTGTTAGTTTTTTTAAGTAGTCGCTTATGCCGTTATTTTGAATGGTAAGTAATTTTTCTTTGAGTTCTTTAGCGGCTTTGTTAAGTCTGCTTTTGTCAACAGGAGAGCGGGTAGTTTGCCATATTTTCCGGAGTCTTCTTTTGTCCTTTATGAGTTTTAGTAAATTTGGAGGTGTGTGATAGTCATAATGTTTGCGTTTATTGAGAGGTGTTGCAGTTATAGCTGCCGCAATAACTATGTCATTCAGGTGCACTACAGCCCGTTCTATGTCATTGTTGATTTTTAGTGGGATATCTACTGTTAAGTTTGATTCTATATAGTCCCGGAATGTGTCCCAGTCCGTTTTATTGTTGTATATGGGGTGATACGTTTGAAGGTTATTGACACTATTTAGGTAGTCCAGTTGGAATGGTGAATGGTCTGATGATAGTTCGTAGCGTGGTTTAATTTTAAGGTTTTTCTGGGGAATGTTTTTGACTATACAAAAGTCAATTAAGTCCGGAATTTTGTTGACGTCAGTTGGCCAATAGGTTGGTTCGCCTGTGCTAAGGTGCTTGCAGTTGTTTAGTCGAATTGCATTTAATAGGTTTCGTCCTTTTTTGGTTGATAGCCTCGATCCCCAGTCAGTATGTTTTGCATTCAGGTCTCCGCCAGCTATAAATCTGGTACCCAGTGAATTAAGAAAATTATCATATTGTGCACTAGTAATGTTGTGTTTTGGGGGACAGTAGATACTTGTTATTGAAAATGGTCCATGTTTGCCTTGTAGTTGAACTGTGGTTGATTGAATATGTTCACAGCAATATTTGTCAAGTTCAATGTATTTAATTTTATTCTTTATCAGAATTGCCGTACCACCATGTGCTGTTCCGTCAGGATGATTTGTGTTGTGTATATTGTAGCGTGGGATTCGTAGGAAACTTTTGTCTGTGAAATGAGTTTCTGATACTAAAAGAATGTCAATATCATTGTCATATAGAAATTGTTTTAGTTCAAGGGTATGGCGACTTAGTCCGTTAGCGTTCCAGATAACAATTTTTAGATTATTGTCCATTAAATTTGGTAACCAGAAGGGTTATGATATTCATCATGTTTGTCATTTGATGTATAAGATTTTTCATCATTTCGGCTATGTCATTTATTTTATTATTATTCGTATTTGAGTGCGTAGTTTCTGGTTTTGGACTTGTTTTTGCGTTTTCGCTTGTTGTCATTTTTACTACTTTTGAGTGGTCCTTCTGTTCCTTTTGTTGCATCTCATTTACAGCCTGGGCATAAGTTCTGCCTGGTTGGATATTGTTCGAGGTTTTGGGTTTATATTCGTCAGCAGTAATTTCAGGGTTGGGTTTTTTCCGTAGAGCTGGGAATCGTTCTATTTGTAGGGCTTTATAGATTTCACACCCCTTGTAGTTTGCAGTATGATTGCCTGCGCATAGAGCGCATTTTACTGTGCCTTCTCGTAGAGGCATTTGGCAGTCAATGGTCTTATGCGATCCGGCACATTTGACGCAAACTGGATCTTTTGTACAATAGTTCCTTGTGTGTCCATATCTTTGGCAGTTGGTGCACTGCGAAATTATCCTTTTGTGGTGCGGTGGCTCAAATGGTATTTTGCATTGGAGAAGGTGGGTTAAATTGTATATGTCTTTGTTATTAGTGTCATTCATTACTTCAATATGGAAGAGCGGTAAGGGTTTTTTAGTGATTCTTTGTGTTATATTATGAATATTTATAACTTTGTGTCCTTTTACTTCTAATTCGTTTTTAATGTCTTCTGTATCGGTTGAGGGGTGCATACCACGTAGTACTACCTTGAAACCTCGTTCTTCCTTAGGTTTGAAAGTATAGTATTTTGTGTTATTTTTTTGTAGCATTTTTATTATAGTCCTGTAGTGTGAGGAATCGCTGGATTGGATTCGAATCTCGTTGTTTCTGAGTACTTTTAGTTCAAAGCTTTGTTTTACTATTTCGTTAAGTGCATTGTTAAGTGTCTTAATGCATTCAACGCCTTGAACATATATTGGTGGAGGTTTGTTAATTCTTTTGTTAATTTGAGTTTGGTCGGGTTTATTGTTTGTGCTGTTGTTGTTTTCAGTATTATCGTCCGTGGAAAGTATTTCGAAGCGATTCGTGGAGTTTGTCTCATTAGGTTTACTTAACCAGTAGTTGAGAGTCCCTTGGTCTTTTGATTTTTGTTTTTTTGGTACGCTGTTGTTGTATGTGTTCATAGGTGGTGGTGATCGATCTCTTTTTTGCTTTGTTTGTTTACTTGTGATTATGGTAGGAGTAGTGCAGATTAAATTGGAAGATTTGCTAACAGTGAATTTTACTGGTTGAATATTTGAGGTTGATGCAAGGGGCGTGGATATAATTTGTCCTATATGTGTTGTTATGGTTGTAGTAGTATTTGTTGCAGCAAGGGTTGTTATTACGCTGGTGGATGTAGTGGTAGTAGATGTCGTTGTTGTAGTACGGTTGTTGTAAGCACGGATTTCCGGGAAGGTATTGAGATCTCGCCCCAATGGGGGCGATCTTAAGACACTCATCTTATTTGCTAGTCTAGCTCAGAACTATGCAATGGATAGTTTACGTTTAATTTGTAAGCTGTAAAGTTTACCTCAGCTTAGCCTAGGTCTGAACCGTTTGAGCTTTAAGCTTTGAATTTTAAATTTGTAGCACTGAGAAGTGCTGATATTTGGGTGCTTAGGATCCACACCGTTCACAAGGAGTTTTGCCCCAGAACAGCTGTCACCAAAGACAAAGGTAAAAATTTTGAATTGGAATTTACCTATTACTTAAAGGTCAGCTGTTGCTGAATTAAGATATTAGTATCCAGCGGTGCGCCAACTTGAGATGATGGGAATGTTGACTGCTCCTTATTTTGGTATGGGTTTGTTTTGGTTGAAATCGAGTTGAAATAACACACGATCTGTCACACGACTTAATCACTTGGCAGGGTTGCCACAGATTTTCAAAATTTGAAAATCTGTGGCAACCAACAACATGGACAGACAACTCGACCTGATTTTTTCATCTTATGACGTTAACTGCGTTGTTACCTCAAGTAACCATCTTCTCTCTACTTTAGACCCCCTTCATCCACCTTTATCGGTAACTCTTTCACTCGAGACTCAATTATCTATTCTTTCCTCCGAAGATACGTACTGCTTCAATTTGCGGAAAGCTGACTAAATAATCTGCTCAACACTGAACATTTTAACTTCCTTCTTAACCCTAACTCCCACACATCCTTAAATGAAATTCTTGTGCTTTTTTACTCCAACATCCTCAGCAGCTTTATTCTTTCAATCCCATACTCGCCAAAAAAAAATTACACTTTATCTCCGCCCTAGTATACCAAAGAACTACGCTCTTAGCGCAATTAAAGAAACAAATACCTTAACCGAAGCAATCCTCCCTTATCTCCGACCCCAAGTATTGCTTTCACTTCATTAATATAAAAAGAATATAATAACTCTTTCAACGAACCCGAAATAATCGCTTTTTTGGTAATTTTTCAGACAATCATTCACCGAATAGGATCTTCAACCCGATCAAAACTATTTTCAATATTTGAAAGACTGCTCCCAGTAGTCTTTTGTCTCATTGAACGTAACTTTCGACCTAACAAAGAAAAAGAAAAAATACGCAGCCAAACTAACATGGGTTGCTTAAAGGTCGACCGACAACTACTAATTTAGTCGAGTTTGTTTCACAGTCTTTGTGCGCACTTGAAACCGGCAAAGAAGTAGACGTTGCTGCCACTGATTTCAACAAAGCCTTTGACAAAATGTCTCACCAAATTATTCTTCTCAAGCTCACTGCCCTCAGTTTTCTCCGGGTTTTATCTCATCGATCAAATCTTATCTAGAAGATCGTCAATATAATGTTTTCAGATCTTCTATCTCTGATCCAATAAATGCTACCTCCGATGTCCTACAAGGTCATCTCGGCCCATTGACATTTATACAATACTAACCATTAATGACATTGACAGCATTATTCTGAACTCTCAGCTCTCAATATATGCCGATGATATGAAAATATTTAAACACATATATTCCCTTGTTGACTCGTGCTCCCTCCAATCTGGCCTTAACAAGTTCACTACTTGGTGTCAAAAAACCATTTCGAGCTCAATGTTAGCAAATGCCAAATTTTCATTTAATCCCGCAAGCGCTCTTCCTCACCACCCAGAGTCTTCCGATTATTATTTTCGGGGTTCAAAAGAAAGAAAAAATAAGAATTTCATTTTTAATTAGGGACAACTATACACGTCCGATCTTCGTCTGCCAGAAGAGGAAAGAGTCGAAGACTGGTCGATAATGAAGTTCAGTGTGACATTATCATTTTATTGTTCCTTTCTGAATCCAGGATGCCAGCGCCCCTGGCGGCATCGTTGGTGCTATCTTACTTTATCATATAGTTAATACCACGTCATATGTGTTAATGTTTACGACATAACCGTCTTTCGGTTATTATCATTTTTTATAATTGTGCTGTGTATTGTGTTATAAAATGTTAAAATATTTTAAACGCACTCAAATGTAATCTGTGCGATACCAGGTTCCAAATGCAAATGGTCGGTGGAGCACATTATTTTCAAATATTTCCTCTTGCGACCATTTGATGCTCAAAAAGGGAAATATTTAGCTCTGTTCGAATGACACTACCAGTTATTCCTCGCTCGAGGCGTTCGAGGCGTGTTTAAAACAACAGTTTTTATGGCGAAGTGTCGAAACACTTTAATTGTCCTTGAACAATTGCAAAATGATCCATCGGTAGAAGTATTTTCTGAGCAATTGCTAGATATTGGAAAAGGTGGAATAGAACTACATCAAAATACACAGTACATCAAATTGCCAGACAATTTCTGCACAGTTCACTCAAAAAATGAACTAGTTGAAAGTGTGTTCCCGAATATATCGAATAATTACTCAGATCATAATTGGTTCAATAATTGTGCTATTTTGGCAGCAAAAATGTTGATGTCGACGAAATTAACTTCCAAATACAACAATTGTTGCCAGGTTATCTGATGTCTTTGAAATCAATCGACACTATTGTTGATCAAAATGATGCTGTAAATGTTCCAACCGAGTTTTTAAATTCTCTAGATATGCCGGGAATGCCACCTTACAATCTCCAGGCAAAGATTGGTTCACCTATAATTCTGCTTCGTAATTTGAATCCACCTAGGGCCAAACAATGTCCATTTGCGGCTTGGTCTTGGAAAATAGGTGTTTTTCCACGACATTTCAGCTGGTGCTGTAACCGGACGACAATCAGACATGTTGAATTTTTGGAGCCATCTTTCAAAATAGATTGACTGGCTAAGATGAATACATCAAATTTTGAGCTGATCTATTTGAAGACTAAGATAAAATCTGCAATCTTAACTTCAAAATGACGATGCAATAATGAAATTAACCGCTGAACATCTTCTTCTTTAGTTGCTGGAATAAGTCCATCATAATGCCATCATAATCCTGCGTCCATTGTTGTGATGTATAAAAACAATAAAAACACAAGGATCCGCTGTACCTACCTGATGCCTGATTCAGCCCATATAAACTTCTGTTTAGCTTGCATACACGATCTCTTGAATCATCCTATATTTCGGGTTGAGACGTATGTACCAAGTTGTCTTGCCGTCAAATTGTCTTGCTACTGGACTGAAAGTTTCGGCGTAATAAATGCTTTCCTTCTGAGTAAAACCACGCACAAAAAGACGAGCTTTATATCTATCCACTTTGCTGTCTTTAGAATGTTTTACCTTGAACACCCATTTGTTGTCGATAAACTTTCAGACTTAGTTGAACCGAACCCCATGTTCTATTTTGCTTAAGTGCTTTGTTCTCTTCGTCCATCGCAGTTTTCCATTTTTCTGCGTCATTATAATAGAATGCAGTGCTTCATAGTACTTCTTGGCTCACAACTCTTGGAAACAAATGAGTGATGCTGATGTTTGGTTTTTCGTTTGGCTTTGAAGTATTCGCCTCTTTGGTGTCTCGATCGTTTGATTCTCCTCATCATTTCCCTTGACATTTTCAGCACCGGAATCAATATGGTTATCTTCTTCTGCGAAATGATAGTCATCATGCTCGTGCCCGCTACTTTTATCTATTCTATTTGTTTGACTCACATCCAAGCATTCAGTCGAACTTACATTAGAATTCCTAGGAAATGGCATAACTGCAACCTGATTTTTATTCCTGAAAGTGCCGTTACAAGAAATTTATATTTTATTAGTTTGAGTCAACCAAATACGATATCCTTTTTGATTGTCCGCATAGCCAACAAAAAAACCATGTTTTGCTTTCCTATCCCATTTTTGTCGTTAAAAGTCTAAAATAGACTTTTATCTTTCTGTAAACTGCTGTGTTTACAGCCTTCGCCCAAAGCTTGACTGGTAGGTTCTGAGTACGCAACATAATACTAGCGATTCTCCTGAAAGTTAAAGGAAGTGGACAAAAGTAAATAAAAGTGGATCTGGCTTGGAGGACATACACGAGCCAAAATTGTGATGTTTCGACCTGCTTCGTTTTCTCGGAACGTTTTATCTGTCGCCTCCGCAATATACAAGTCTGCAAGAAATAAAGACATATATTTTCTAATTATAAAGGGTCCGCCAAATATTTTTTTTTTTTTTTGAAAATGCTATAAAAAAACTACTGAATATTTTTTTATTTTATTTTTTATTTTTATTTATTTATTTATTTATTTCATGAATAATAATATAAATAATACAATAAATGGAATTTAAAAATTGAATTTACATTTTTGGATGAAATAATTAGGTACATTCTGTTGTCGGAAGGACAAGTGACGAATGTACCATCAGTACTCAATAACATTGAATTAGATTTGTATTTCATAATTATTCAAAGAGAAAAGCCACACTCGCGTATTTTTTAAAAATGTTGAAACTTTTCTTTCGCATCTAATATTTGTTGGTAATTTATTAAATACACGGCAAGCAGTTACAGAATAAAATCGAGAATAAACATCTTTATTGATAATAGGAACTTGTACAAAATTGCTGGTGTTAACACGTAAGTTGTAGTTACCATATAGTCTGGCTGCAGTATACCCAGATTTCAGAAAAAATATTTTAAGGACTTTGTAGCAGTATAGGTGTCGTATTGGAAGAATTTTGAGGAGTCTAAATAGATCATGAGTTGAGGTTCTACGATTCATTCGACAGATGATCCGAGTCACATGTTTTTGTTTGATCAGTAATGGTTGAATTTTATTTAAGTGTGTACCTCCCCAGCACGATATGCCGTACTCTAATTTGGATTTTAAAAGACCATTATAAACCATAATTAGAATGTTCGAACTACAGTAAAGGCTGAGGTGATATATTTGTCTAACAACTCTATTGGAATACTGTTTTAAGTATGTAGTATGGTCCTTCCAATTTAATCTATAGTCCAATATAACACCTAAGGAACCCTTTCTATTGTAAAACAATCGTTATTACATTTAGCATTCGTATTAAAGGTAGGCATTAATTGATGTTGGGGAGAACCATCATTTAGACAGAATCTAGTGCACACAGGAGAGTGATAGTGTAGAACCATATCTTGCGGGACTATACCCGTAATGTTAAAAATCATAAATTTGGTTTTATCGCTAATTTGTAATTTATG
The DNA here is from genome assembly GCA_958301585.1 of Merodon equestris. NCBI lineage: Eukaryota > Metazoa > Arthropoda > Insecta > Diptera > Syrphidae > Merodon > Merodon equestris. Next base: position 52,613,460 of record OY284417.1, on the reverse strand, counting down.
GGACTTAAACCATCTTCTTAGTGTTTCGAGATCAGAATTCAGATCAGCATATAAGTCGAGGTAATTACTGCTTGCGTAGGATAACGCAGTATCATCCGCGAAGGCAGTGATTTTACCTTTGAGGGATTGGAGAAATAATGAATTCACAAAAACCAAGAATAAAATTGGTCCCAAAACTGATCCTTGAGGGACACCAGAGTTGATAATATTCACAGAACTCAAGCAGTTTTGTTTACGATTATTGAGATATGAGGTAAGCCAAGAATGCATCGAGCCTCTGAAGCCTATGCCATATAGTTTACTAAGTAGCAGATCATGGTCGACCGTGTCAAACGCTTTGGTAATATCTATAAATAGAGCGGCTGTTACTTTAGAACTATTAAGGCTATTGTTAATTTCGCCACATAATTTCAATAACGCATCTTCGGTTGATCTTCCACTTCTAAAGCCAAACTGGAATTCGCTGAAATAAGAATTTTTCTCAAGGAATGAAAGCATTCTAGACTTTATACCTCTTTAAAAAATTTTAGAGAATGTAGATAAAAGGGATATAGGTCTAAAGTTATTGAGAACTGTGGTATCGCCCTTCTTATGCAATGGAATTACTATGGATGTTTTCAATGAGTCAGGAAAAATTCCTTTTTCGATACTTAGATTAAATAAATAGGCGACAATGTCAGAAATAAGTAAAGAAATGTTCTTAAGAATATTGCTTGAGATATTATCATGTGAATATGAATCTGAGGATTTTAAAGACGAAATAATTTTATGTATTTCAATTGAAGTAATGTTTTTGAAGAAGAAGCTGTGTTCTTGAAAGGTCTCTTGTTTTATGGTGTGATCTGAATAGTAAGAAGGGGTACTTTGGCAAGGATTCTGAATTATATTTGTGACTTTAACAAAGTAATCGTTAAAAATATTAGCAATCTCTGTGGGTTCAGTGACATGCTTGCTGTTATTATTTAAAACAATGTCAACGTAAGGTTTGTTTCTATTTAAAATTTCATCAACAATTCTCCATTCCTTTTTAGTACTGCCAATATTCTCAGCCAATCTACTACTAAAGTATGTATCCCTACAGAGAGGTATTTCCTTTTTTAGCTCTTGGCATATTATTTTATAATAATTTTTAAGCTTAATATTGTCAGGATGTCTGGCAACACGGATACGTAGTTTATTTTTCTTTCTGATTTTTGCCAGTAATGTGGAAGTCATCCAAGGTTTGATACAAGTCAATCTCTTGCTTTTATTAATCAAACGCAATGGAAGGATTCTGTGCCATATAAGCTTCATTCCAAACCTCAAAAGTCAGGGCCCTTTTTAAAGCAGTAAAATCAATTTTTTGCTTTTCCCTAACAAAAGATTGCTTAGGTTTAGAATCAGGTTTGTTAAACTTAATACTTGTAAGGCAATGATCAGTAATTTTTAAGTCCAGAACTGCTGACTTATAAGATAGGTAGTTATTCCTATGTAGTCTTATGAAGATGTGATCTAGGCATGTGCTAGAAATCATATCTATTCTAGTCGGTTGAAACAGTATAGATTCGAGACCAAAAGATGATAAGGTTGAGAGATAGAGATCGTTATTTGTTGAATTTGATAGAATATCAATGTTGAAGTCACCAAGTAGCACAAGATTTTTATGAGTTTGTTTCTCAAGAAATGCAGAAAATTCTTCCAAAAAGACTTTTATTGAACAGCCATGTAGTCTATAAATTCCAATAAATGAGATGTTAACACCAGAAATTTCACAATTTACACATATCAAGTCAGCACTTGTCAAGTTAGTATTTGTGATTTTGCATATTAGATCATTTCTGTAAAAGACCGCGACACCACCAGATGGATACAACTCATTGAATGTAAAATAAACTCATCAGCGAATGTAAAATTAGGAATTGAATAATCTAAAATCTCTGAGCTGTATATCCAAATCTCGGAAAGAAAAATTATATCTGGTAAGTGGTTTAAAGACGCAAGATGCGAGTAAAAAGAATCAAAATTGGCTCTCAAACTTCGAATGTTTTGATGTATGATAGAAAAACCAAAGAGAGAGTTATTTAAATGTTCTATACAAAAGCAATTAGAATGCGGTGATAATGAATTTCTGTCATTTGTATTATTAAATAGAGGATCTGAAAGCGAGGCAGATACATTACTATTTGACATTTTAATGTTTTAATTTAATAATTTAATAATATTTTCTCAAATTTCCTTTTGCTTTTTTTTTAATAATTAATAATGGAAAATAATTTCATTCAAATGGCTGCCTCGGCTGGCCATGCAGTAGCCTACACGATCGGTCCAATTTTTAAGCACATTATCGATTGCGTGCAGCTGTATTTCACCAATGGCTTCACGAATATTGTCCTTTAAAGCGTCAATTGTCTCTGGCTTGTCGGCGTAACACTTATCTTTGACGGCACCCCACAAATAATAGTCCAACGGTGTCAAATCGCAGCTCCGAGGTGGCCAAATCAGCTCTGCGGCTGATAATGCGATCTTCAAAAACAGGGCGCAAAACATCGAGTGTAGCTTCGGCTGTGTGGCACGTAGCGCCGTCCTGTTGAAACCAAATGTTCTCCTCCTCTTCAATTTTTGTGAACAAAAATTCGTTCAACATGGCCCGATAACGATCGCCATTGACTGTAACGGCCACTCCTTGCTCATTTTCGAAGAAAAATGGCCCAATTATGCCTCTGGACCAAAATCCGCACCAAACAGTGGCTCGTTTTGGGTGCACCGGCTTTTCAATGTATGTGTGCGGGTTTTCTGTGCCCCAAATGCGATAATTTTGCTTGTTTACATACCCGCCAAGACCAAAATGAGCTTCATCTGAAAAGATGATTTTTTTGGCAAAATCGGCATCTTCTGTAAGTCGATCGCAGGCCCACTTAGCGAAGCGAAAACGCATTGGATGGTCAGTTAGCTTCAACTCCTGAACCAATTGGACTTTGTATGGCGTCATACCAAGGTCTTTATGCAAAATTCGTCTCAATGATGTCTCCGAAATGTTCAATTGTTGAGAACGACGGTGAATTGATGTTGATGGCGCTTCACGCACACTTTCTGCCGCAGCAGCAATATTCTCGGGTGTACGCACTGTTTTTGGCTTTTCACGCTTTGGTTTATCGATGAGGATGCCAGTTTCTTTCACTTTTTTCACAAGATAACGAACATACGGAGCTGACGGTGCTTCTCTTCTTCCAAAATCCGTACGCAATTTTCGCACACATTCTGCAACATTACCATGATTTTCAAAGTAATGTCGCAATATTTCCCAGCGTTGTTCAAGCGTATACACAACTATATTCGTTCAGCGGAAAGATAAAACTAATTATCTGTCAAATCAGACATGAGTTAAGTGTTACCATTCACGAAATAAGCACTACTTGAAAAAAAAAACGTTAGATGGCGGACCCTTTATTATACTTTATTTAGTCATTTATTTATTTTAGATTAATATAACAGTACATACTACAAGATAAGTCATCTTTTAGAAGTAAAATTTTTTGAATGTATGAACGAATTAAACTAAGTACAAAATAAAATAAGTACAGAGCCAAAACAAATTATATCAATAACAAAACAGTTCGAGTCGGGTTATGAGGAGGTATCAGTTTAGAAATGAAAAAGTTTCTCCTGGAAGACGGTATAAGAATTCGTTAACTACAATTCATGTGGAAGATTGTACCAGGCACGAATTGCAGATACGAGAAAGGATCGTTTTCCAGTGCGATGTGTGAAAGATGGAATTACAGTGAAACCTCCTAAATGGGGCAATCCAAGGGACTAAGAAAATTCGAATCAAATTGGAGGAGCCCCGGTATGAGAGAATCTCTAATTGGGCTACATATCATTCTGTCCCAATTATACTCGTAAATAGTTTAGTTTAGTTTTTAGTTTTTAATTCATTTTTATTCATAACTTCTTAGATCTATCTTACCCTAGACAAAAATGCTTAAAAACTAGCTTAAGTATCTTAACAATCTAGATATCTTACTGGAACTAGGCGGACACTCTAAAATAGACGTAACCACTTAAATCTATGTCTTTCGACGACTATATCAACTTACCACTAACATTACTATATCTAGCTTAAGCTAAGAAAAATGTTTTTTTTTATTAAAAACTTAGCATATGATCATTTGTGTTACAATAAAACTTAAGCCTACCTTAATGTAACTTAACCTAACTTATTCTACCTTAACTAAAATATATACAGGGTGTCCCACGAGCAGTGTGCCAAAAAGCTAGAGCGTGTAGGTCTGGTCTACAAGAAAAAAATCGTATGGGAGGGGGGGTCTATTCCCCCCCGTTTAGCCGGGAGGGGCAATTTTCTAAAAAATTGACTTAATTTTGAATAAAAATTATTAAAAATCAACAGTTACAGCCACAATGCGGTGATATACTTTTTTGTAAAGCCAGAAACCTCTCCTTTCATCTGGTTTTTAAATAAAGCTGTTTTAAACAATAGTTTTTGAGAATTTAATTTTCAAACTCAAAATTTTGAAAAAAAATTGGAAAACAAAAATTTCGAACTACTTTTTTCCAAAATTGTATGTAGTTAAGTACTAATTTTTTTTCCAAAATTCAATTCCCTTATTAGTTTTTAGTTAAAAACAGAAAACCGGATGCAAAAATGTCTTGTAGTTTTTGAGAAATAAAAAAAAAACCAGAACCACTTTTTTCTAAGAAAAACCTTTTTTTGGTTTCAATCCGGCTGGACTTGTAGGGAAAATTAATGTACGAGTAATAAACATTGACCTCTTTTTTATTATTTCTAAAAATTCGGAGTTTTATTATAATAAATTTTCAACATGATCCCCATTTTTTAGAAGGCAAAGATTATATCTCCTTCTAATGGCTGCACATAAGTTTATGCTTGACAAATTTTCCTGCAATTTGACTCCAGCGACTTCAATCCGTTCTTTCAGTTGTTCCAAAGATACTATTTCCACTTCGTAAACATAATTCTTCATGAATCCCCACACATAAAAATCTAGAGGAGCTAAATCTGGTGATCTAGGTGGCCATTCCGTGGGGCCCCTTCTTCCGATCCAACGGTCACTAAAATGATCATCCAGCCAGTTTCTCAAAGGAACGTTGTCCATCAAATCGGGCGAAAGGTCTCGTAGGAATTTCAGGTATGATTCTCCATTAATAACGGCATTCAAAAACCGGGGCCTGATTACAGTTTGTCCAACAATACCAAGCCAAACATTACAGCTAAAGCGGTGTTGTGATTTATTTTGTTTTTTGTTGTGTGGATTGGTGCTACTCCAATGATGGTGCACTCCGTTCTCTCGTAGACGTCGGTGGATTCTTGAAAACATGCTACGACTGGGACACCTCCGATTGGGATATCTTTCTGCGTAGAGTCTTTCGGCTTCACGATCTCGGCATTCACGATCTCGACCAGTAGCAGAAGTGCATGTCCGTTAATTCTTCTCGAGAGTATGAGTTTGATATCGTAATGTGTTGATGAGTTAACATCCAATTTGGAAATGGTTTTTTTATTAAAAATGCGATACCTTTTATTTACATTTGGGTTGCAAATATTTTATTTTTCAATAAAGAAAAATTGTGGTTTTATTGTCTTAAGGACCTAGCGGGTAGAACCCATCGGCGGCGGGCGGACGCAGACGAAATTGGTAGGTCAGTTTTCAGGCGTTATCAATGAAAAAAAAGGATTAGTCTAGAGTTATTCCAATACTGTGTCACTTTATTGTATCCTCATAAAACTCCGAGTTTTTTAAAAATAATAGAAAAGAGGTCAATGTGTCATACATTAATTTGCCTACAAGTTCAGCCGCGTTAAAACCAAAAAAATGATTTTTCTTAGAAAAAAATGGTTCTGGTTTTTTTTTAATTTCTCAAAAATTACAAGACATTTTTGCATCTGGTTTTCTGTTTTTAACTAAAAACCAATAAGGGAATTGAATTTTGGAAAAAAAAATAGTACTTAATTACATACAATTTTGGAAAAAAGTAGTTCGAAATTTTTTTTTTCCAATTTTTTTTCAAAATTTTGAGTTTGAAAATTAATTTCTCAAAAACTGTTCCTTAAAACAGCTTCGTTTAAAAACAAGATGAAAGGAGAGGTTTCTGGCTTTACAAAAAAGTATATTATGGCATTGTGGATGTAACTGTTGATTTTTAATAATTTTTTTCCCAAATTAAGTCAATATTTTAGAAAATTGCCCCTCCCGGCTAAACGGGGGGGAATAGACCCCCCCCCCTCCCGTACGATTTTTTTCTTGTCTTCACCAGACCTACGCGCTCTAGCTTTTTGGCACACTGCTCGTGGGACACCCTGTATATATAAATTATATACATAATATGTATATATTTAATATATGTATATATCTTTTTTTTTTTTTTTTTTTTTTTTTTTTTAAACGTATACATACCCTACTACCTACCCTACCCTACCTTACCCTACCCTAGCCTATGTAAGCCTGCCATTGGTGTTGGCAGGCGATGCCTTGAAGAGGCTGAAGCTCTCAAAGTGTCCACTAACGTAGCTCTCTCCAGCCACCAAAAGCGTTGATGCTGTCGGACTACGTCTCCTCGATCCCGGCGTGAGACCGATCTACAGAACCTGAGGCGCTCGGGCTCACGGAGCGCGACATCGGGTTCGTAGACGAATCGCCGTTCCACGGAATTGCGACCCACGTGGAAGATTAGCGGTACCGCCAATCTATCCTGGATCAGCCCACATCTATCTAAATAGAGGAATGCTTCTGGCGGCACAAAGCCATTAAGGCGCACTCTCTCGTGATATAAATCGTTGGGGAAGTAAGCCCCGAAGATCAGGCTATTGACCGAAGTCATTGCTCTCGCAACGTGGCTTCGAATCAGTTTGATCAAAAAATTATCTATCCGTACAATCCTGGCCCTATTGTATAGGACCTCGTTCGGGTAAAATTTCGTGTACTCAGATTCGGGTGTCCTATGTAGCCCCAGACACGTCCTGAGACATTGTCTCTCAAACACCCGAATCCTTTCCATTAAGCTGGCTCTCACATTGAACCAGACGGGACATCCATAGGCAACCATGGGCCTGATTAAGGCCATGTAGCAGATTACCTTCACCCTAGAATCAAGTTGGCTGCTATGAAACAGCCACCTTGTCAGAGCGAAAGCGCCCCGGGCCCTTGCCAGAGCAGCATCTACATGTTTGTCAAAATATAGATACTGATCCAGCACGATCCCAAGATATCTGACCACACTTTGTTTCGCCAGTGGACGCCCGTCCGGTCCTAAAATTAAGAAATTTTTCGAAGTCACGCTGCAGAAGAGTAACAATGACGTCGATCGTTGGACCTGATCTGTACGCGATTAGGTCGTCTGCGTACGCTATTGAATGGTGAAGAGAAACTAGCAGATCGCTTAGGTAAATGCTGAAAAGGATCGGCGAATTTACCGTACCCTGTTGCAGTCCATTTTTGATTTCAAATGTTTGGGTAGAAGTCACGTTGGCAATTTTCACTACGAACTTTCTACCTGTTAACATGTCAAAAATCATATATAGCAGTGGTTTACTTATGCCCAGCCGACTGAGCTTGTAATAAAGACCTTCTAACCATACGGTGTCGAAGGCTTTTTCTAAGTCAATCAGACAGGCACCCGTGCATTGGTTCTTGCATTTATTCCATTGGACATCCGACACAAGCTTCGACGCGGCATGAATAGTGTCATGCCCCGCTCTGAAACCGAATTGGTTATCCGGGATGATTTTATTGTCCTCAACCCATTTAGACAGGGCCCTATGGATCACCTTCTCGAAAACCTTGCTGATACTCGGAAGGAGACTTATTGAGCGGAGATTTTCCGGGTTAGAAGTGTCTTTACCTCTCTTGGGAATTGGTTGCACCACCGCTGTCTTCCAGTGCACTGGATAATATGCATTATTCAGTGCATTGTTGAACAGGATGGTGTACCTCTCTACTGCCACTGGCGGAAGGTACCTAAGCATAACATTGGATATACCGTCGACTCCCGGGGATTTTTTCTTCCTCAATGACTCGAAGATCATCTGAAGATCCTCCGTCGATATGAACAGGGTATTAACCCCCTCATTGGCGATGACATTGTTTGCCATGAAATCTTCATTTAACCTTGTAAAACCACGGTTCTCTGATCGCCAATGATCGATATCATTTCGAAGATAGAAATGATGAAGCAGGGCTCTATCTTCCAGGTCGTGGTTCGGGCGAATACTATCATTCACCTTGTATACTTCCTGGAAGACAGCTCCCACTGTCGCCACCTTCTCCTGAGGATCCTCGATCACGAAGAAGTCGTCATCCAGGATGGCGCTCTCCGGATCGATGCTAACTGTTCGTAGCAAGCGTTCATTGTCTGACGTTCTCGGAAGTTTCAGATCCTGAATGTCATTCTGATTGTTTCTCCGAAATATTTTATTTATTTGCGGGAACATACTCGCGCTGTTGGATTTTACAGCACGAATTCTGTTGTTCCAATGCAAACTTACAGATATTCTGTAATTTTCCTTGATTAACTGTTGGATATTTTTAATCAGTGACTTCAGTGTCCTGACCTCCGAGTTTTGTCTGTCGGTAAACCGCCTGTACAAGAGTTTGAGTCTTGTCAGGAGTCTACTTTTTTGTCTGTGCAGTGCGTCGATTGTCGCGTTTCGGTATACGTTTGTGGTATCGTGCTGTCTTTGGCGTGGTATCGTACTGTTCATTGTCTGTTTAATGACATCGTCCATTTGTTTGAGATACCTGTCAATCTCGTAGTTTGACAGGTTCCTATTAGTCGGTGGAAAGGAGGCGCTCGAAGTGAGCGCTCTCGTCAGGGAATTGGCAAAGCGCGGCCAGCACACCCTACTGTAATCGTAGGGGTGCGTTTGGACACACTCTGCCATCTCCGCGAACTCGTCAGGTACTGTGATCACGCACATAGTCCGCAATGGTCACTGTCGTATACAATGGTCCGTAGACAGTTAATAGACCATTCGTTCGTGTCTGCCAGTCTCAGTCGAGAGTCTATTAGCATGAGATCCAGATAGGAGCCGCTCCTAGGATACGACGGACTAGCGTTGCGAGCAGCTTGACTCTATATTCAATGCTGCGAAGAACCCACCAATGGCTTAGTAGGCTCCCCCTAGTGTTGGGAATGTTATTTCCCCAATCACTATGTTTGGCATTTAAATCGCCGGCCAGAATGTAAAAGTTTTCTACTGAGTTTAAGCGCAGAGATCGAAAAAGTGTCTCGAGCTCTGCGATAAAAATATTGGGTTGAGGTGCTTCAGGTGCATAGGCTGATACAATGTACATTCTCTTTCCGTTTCGGAGAGGAATGCACACAATACAGGCCTCTAGCACCTGGAACCTCCGCACTTCACCGCTATATATGACTTTATGTTTAAAATTGTTTTTAATAAAGATCGCAACTCCCCCGCCTTGAATAGCGTTGGGTCGGTCCCTTCTAATTATTCTATAAGAACTGTGCCGGATTTTGTGCTTCTGGTTTAGCTTTGTTTCGCTAACCAAGAGTACATCGGGGCTTTCGTCCTGCAACAGGTTAAATACTCGTAAATAGTTCTGAAATATGTATGTACATAAAATGTTCTTGAAGTCCATTACAAATTGTTAAATAAGTACCTACACACTGTTCAATTTTTACATAATTATACATAAGTACAGGTGTAACAACTGCATATTTGCATTTTTATCATTTTTGAATTGTTTACCTTATTTTGAATTATTGTTTATTTTTCTTTTATTTTGAATTGTTTTGGCCTCTAATTTTATCAATAAATTGAAAAGAATATTAATTTTGGTAGTCACTGTAAGGCTTTAAAGAAAATTAATTTTGTCAGCCACTGTAAGGCTTTAAAGAAAATAAATGTTGTCAGTCACTGTGAATAGGAAAGCTTTAATAAAACTTTCCTAAAAAGCTTTTCTAAGCCCAGATCATATTAGTAACGGTAAATCTAAGTATTAACAAAGCTCCTGACGAGTATATAAGCAACGCCACAATCAATGTAAAGCCACTTCTGGATTCACTTCTGAACCGATCGGAAGTACTACAGAGGTACGGAGGTACACTACCGCCTATCTCATTCAGTAGCCACTATAAGATCGGTTTTAGGAGTTGAGTCTGCCTGTAATAATAAATAGGACATTTTTTAAAGATAATAAATTGTTCCATTTGTTACAACTGGCGCCCAACATCGTGAGGCCGAACTAGCGCCCATATAGCCAAAGGATACGAAAAACGGAGAATTTAAGAAGAAGCTGCCGAACTACTTCCCGGCAGTCGCCAAATCAAACATCGGGAGACAAGATGGCTGTGACCGCTGACCAATTAAGAGAACTTTTGTCGGCAATGACCACAAATTCTCAACCAAAAGGTAGCTTTAGCAGATGTTCAGAGCGCTTCCGAGGGGAAAGAGAAGCAGAAATCGTAGAAAGCTTCATTACAACTATAAAAATTTATAAGGAAATTGAAAGAATACCTGAAAGTGATACTATAAAAGGATTTCCACTCTTGCTTGAAGGAAGTGCGGTATTGTGGTGGCAAGGTATCAAGCACGAAGTCAAGGGATGGCAAGACGTCATTCAACTCCTGAGGAATTCATATGCTCCTGCCAAACCAGCATATCGAATTTTCATGGAAATATACCAACAGAAGCAGAGGCCTAATGAATCCACTGACGATTTCATTTGCGCCAAAAGAGCTTTGTTCTCGCAACTCCCTCAACCAATACCAACAGAAGCTATGATGGTGGATATGGTATATGGTTTGCTTAGCCTACACATTCGTGATGGGGTACCACGGGACACCTTCAATACCTTTTCAGAGCTTCTTATTAAAGCAAGAGGAGTCGAGTTATCAATTGTGGAAAGAAACGCCCAAAATCCGCAAAAAGTCGAGGTCAAGATGAGGTGCCACACGGTCAACGAATGTCGCAAAAAGAAACAACACGGAGATCTACAGCCAGCGCATGTTAAACATTCGGAAGTATTTTGTTATAAATGCAAAGCTCCGGGGTTTGTTCGATCAAACTGCCCAAACTGCAAAGAACTACCCAAAGGACCTCCAACTGTTTCATTCAACTGCATGAAAACGGCTATTGGCCAGAATTTGCCAACTATAACAATTGGGTCTCATGGCGAAACAGGAATAGCGTATCTTGACACAGCTGCTAGAACAAGCGTTGCTGGAAGAGAATTATTCATTCATCTTGTCAAAAATGGGACTCATTTCACACAAATTAATGCTGACGTCACCTTAGCAGACGGGAACTCTACGAGCCAGGATATATACGTTGCCCACACTAACATCATAATAGGTAACAGGCTCAGACCAATAAAGTTCATTGCTCTGCCAAAAGCCACCGACAATAGGACGTTGATAGGAATTGATTTTTTGGAAGAAAACGCCATCGTTCTTGATCTTGGCCAGCGTCTCTGGTATTTCTCAGACCAAATAAAGAAAAAATTCGATTTTTATGATGAATCCGAGACGAAGCTTGTCAAAAAATACAATTGGAATGAGAACATCAGAACTACCACTAAAATGTGCCCAAGTGAGCCAAAAACACCTGTAAGAAGCCACCCAGCAAATGCTGATGTCAATTCTCCGCAGCTTATAAAGGAACTAAAGGCACAAAGTTCTTTTTTTTTGTCTTGGTTTGAAACCAATAAAGTAATTTCTCCAATCACTCGAACACCATTAATGGAAGAATTATTTGGGCCTGATACACCTATAAAAAGAAAAAGGGATGAAGTTACAAACGAATACTCCCCAAATTTCATTCGAAATATTTTCCAAGATTCACTGCGTAGTACTGAGATAACGCCAGATCGGAAGAAAGAAAAGGAAAATCTGTTTCCATCTTTAACTCGCACCGATGAAGCCGAACAGGATTCTTTCTTCACTGAAATTCTATCCATCGACATTGAACTTCGACAAAATGAAGCCATCGAACTGAACTCTGATGAACGAATGTCACTAAACAAAATACTTCGTGACGAGAAAGAATTATTCGATAGTATTTCTGAACCAACTCCTTATGCTGTTCACAAGATCAACACAGGCAGCCCATACCATATAGCAACGATACCATATCGGCTTTCACCTACCAGACGTTCTCAATTAAAAGCAGAATTAGACAAACTTGTCAGTGCACCAATACTACAACCTGCAATTAATGGAAAGCCCTTTCGATTGAAAACCGATGCCAGCAACTATGCTATTGGGGGCGTTCTAGACCAGGGGGAGAAGGAAGAAGAGCATCCCATTGAATATGCATCCAAGTTCACCCCGAAGAGAGATGGACCGTATGTCATCACTAGACAGATAGGAACATCAGCTTATCAAATTGCGTCCAAAGATGACCTCACGATTCCACTGGGAACCTACCACGTTTCCTCTCTAAAGAAGTTCTCATCAACAGGTGACATCCGCCAAGAAGTCCCGATGCGAAGTCTGCGAAGGCGAGGACGACCACCTAACATCAACGATCCTGCCGCATCATCGAGACGATCACTGCGCCAGAGGGGGAGACTGTAACAACTGCATATTTGCATTTTTATCATTTTTGAATTGTTTACCTTATTTTGAATTATTGTTTATTTTTCTTTTATTTTGAATTGTTTTGGCCTCTAATTTTATCAATAAATTGAAAAGAATATTAATTTTGGTAGTCACTGTAAGGCTTTAAAAAAATGGATTTTGTCAGCCACTGTAAGGCTTTAAAGAAAATAAATTTTGTCAGTCACTGTGAATAGGAAAGCTTTAATAAAACTTTCCTAAAAAGCTTTTCTAAGCCCAGATCATATTTGTAACGGTAAATCTAAGTATTAACAAAGCTCCTGACGAGTATATAAGCAACGCCACAATCAATGTAAAGCCACTTCTGGATTCACTTCTGAACCGATCGAAGTACTACAGAGGTACGGAGGTACACTACCGCCTATCTCATTCAGTAGCCACTATAAGATCGGTTTTAGGAGTTGAGTCTGTCTGTAACAGAAACCACCAATGAGACGTCCCACTCAAAATGGCCGCCGACGTTTGCCTACAAGCTCGGGCGAGCACGTGGGTACCTCAAGTGCTGTCAAAATTTTGTAAACAATCACGCACATTGTTATAATTCCAAGAGTGTTTGTAGCGGGAGTACACTGCGGTACAATGAAATGAACTCACACGTATTCACGATTAGAGTTTGTTTGTAACGGGTTTTGTCGCTATGCACCTGAACCTCTGTCAAAATCTCGTCGAAATTTCAGGGTGTCACGGGGGAAGACGTACGAAAGACGCACGTCTCATTCTGGTTTCTGGTCTGTAATAATAAATAGGACATTTTTTAAAGATAATAAATTGTTCCATTTGTTACACAGGTATTTATTGTACGTTTGTTTTAATCGCATGTATATATCATTATATGTATATGCATATTGGACTTATATTTTTGAAAAAAAAATCAGTAAGTTTCTTTTGCGTCTGCGTTTTAGATTTAGCCAAAAAACTTTTCAGCTTTTTTTCACTTTCTCCAATCATTTCGTGAAATTTGGACAAATTGTTTTGAATAGCATATGAAGCTATGTCATTTAACCCTCTGTGACTGACGTGGTGTCTGACAGACACCACAAAAACTAAAAACTGGTATTTCACCGTTATATTTCAAACTAATATATTTCAATATTAGCTCACGCGTCCTCAGTACCTTTCACTCGTATGCTAAGGAATGTGTTAGTGTATAGTGAGCCGTCGTTGCGCGCGCATCTCTTGTTGTGTGAAGGAGAGTGTCTACGATTCAACCACATCAGTGTTAAGGTAGGTGTCTGAGAAACAACCACCTCAGTGTTATTGTTTTACGTTCATAGTGTCGCTCAAGCAACACGTCAGTAATTTTGTATGATTGAGTATATGTTGTTTGTTTTTTTAGATGGCTAACAAAAATAATAGCCAAGATTCTCTCAGATCTAAAAGGACTTCGAGTGGAGCCTTTGCAAGTCATGACCAGCTTTTAGAACAGTTGTTGGACGAAGAAAGCGAACATGAGTTCAGCGATTTTGACGATGAAGATGCTGACCCAAATTTTCAAATAGAAACCGAATTTTTGGAAGCCGATGAGATTTCTGATGAAGAGGAGCAATCAGAAGAAAATGAAGAAGAGCTGGCTACCAGTTCCAGACAATGTATACCGAGAAACTACAAGAGTGCAGCCATCACAGTTTTATAAAGGTAAGAAAGGATTTATGTGGAACAAACACGAGTGCCCCAGGACATCTCGCACTGCAGCGCACAACATTGTTAGATTACCTGGACGTTTGCATAGTCCTAATTTTGAAGGCTATTTTGAACTTTGGTCCAAGCTTTTTGACAATTCTATGCTGGAAAGTTTGGTGACATTTACGAATCAAAAGCTGAGTAGTTATCGAATGAAGTTCAAACAAAGCAATAAAGTTGAACTGATGGACACAAATACCACCGAAATTAGAGCATTTATAGGCCTTATGTACTATGCATCAGTGTTCAAGTGCAATGACGCTGATCTTCGCTTTATATTTGCCACCGATGGAACTGGTCACGAAATATTCCGCTGCGTGATGTCCAAATGGCGTTTTTCTTGTTTGATTAATTGTCTCCGGTTTGACGATTCTACCACAAGAAAAGAACGGCTCCAAAATGATCGACTTGCTCCAATATCAGGTATATTCAACAAGTTTATTTATAACAGCCAGTCCCAATATACTCCTGGAGCATACCTTTGTATAGATGAAATGCTGTTGCCATTTAGAGGTCGTTGCAAGTTTATAATATACATGCCCTAAAAACCAGCAAAGTATGGCATCAAAATACTATTGTTAGTGGATGCCCGCACGTACTATATATACAATGCATACGTTTACCTTGGCAAAAGTTCAAATGGAATAGGTTTGACACAAGAAGAAAAACAAATGGCTATACCAACTCAGTCAGTTCTAAGACTTGTTAAACCGGTAGAAAACTCAAACCGCAACGTCACAGCTGAGAATTGGTTTAGTTCCATTCCACTTATGGAAATATTGCTAAAAAGGGGACTGACATATTTAGGCACATTGAAGAAAAATAAACAAGAGATTCCACCATGCTTCTTACCGAATAACAAAAGAGAATTGGAAAGTTCTCTATATGGTTTCACAAAGGATTATACACTCTTATCCTATGTACCGAAAAAAAACAAAGCTGTTC
The DNA here is from genome assembly GCA_958301585.1 of Merodon equestris. Classification (NCBI taxonomy): domain Eukaryota; kingdom Metazoa; phylum Arthropoda; class Insecta; order Diptera; family Syrphidae; genus Merodon; species Merodon equestris. The sequence goes on along the minus strand of OY284417.1, from coordinate 52,598,241 downwards.
TTCTGGTCTCTTCTTCCCATCACAATGAAGACATTGATGCTGATACCGGGAAACCAGTGATGATTGCAGACTACAACAACACTAAGGGAGGAGTAGACGAAGTGGACAAGAAGTGCTCATTATATTCTTGCAGTCGGAAAACTCGCCGTTGGCCTATGGCTATTTTCCAAAGACTACTCGATATGGTTAATATTAACAGCTATATGTTGTATGGAATGTGTGCCGACACGGATGGTAAGATGAGAAGGGGAACATTTATTTTGAATACGGCAAGAGCATTAGTGCTTGATAACATGAAAATCCGGGTGTACAACGAAAGATTGCCAAGAGAGCTGCGGATGACTATCAGTAGAGTTTTGGGAAACGATTTTCCTCCTCCACCTCCCAAAATTCCATCGATTTCAATGACTGGAAGAAAACTTTGTTATATTTGTCCAAGGAAAATAAAAAGAGTTACTAGATATTGTTGCTGTGATTGTTCAAAGCCAATTTGCCTCCAATGCTCTGAGCCACTATGCGCAGAGTGCCAACAAAAACTGTGATTTTAAAAATATATATATAAAAAAAATAACCGTTGAATTGATTTCCTTTTTTTTCCCTTACTAATATAAGGGTTAACTTTAATAATTAAATAAGTAAATGGAGAAATTATTTATGTTATGTTATTTATTTTTTATTTTTTAAGTTGAAGTGTTGAAGAACTTATTTATTTTGTTTCAATAAAAAAAACAAAAAAAGTGTATATCTGTTTTTTAATTTTATTTTAAAGTATTTAAAAATAGTTGTGGATACTATAAGCTTTAAAATAAAATAGTCAAAAGCAGGAATATAAACAATAATTTGAAAATATAAGCTGTCCGAATGGTGTCTGGTGTACTACCACGTCATTGGAATTGTTATATTTAGGTCACGTCAGTCGCAGAGGGTTAAACATTCAATTGCCCGGGCAGAAGACACTGCAGGATATTCGTCGTCGGACTCAATTTCAATTTCTGAGTCATTTTCAGTTACTGGGTTTGCAATTGATGCAAAAAATTCTTCTTCCCAATTTAATGGTTATTGCTCACATACTGGAACTTCTTGATCGAAAATAACGAATTCTGGCAGAACATCGGGTAAAGTGAGGTCTTGAACCTTAGTTTCAGTAACGACCTCAGTTGACGTTGGAAAACCACACGATCGGAAACAATTTGAAATGGTTTTCTCACCAATATTATCCCAAGGCACCGGCAACCGTTGAGTACATTTATTTTTGAAATCATGCCTGAGATATTTTCCGACTCATTAATTGTGGATATTAGATGATCTAACATTAACTTAAATTTGTTGTTAATTTAATTAAGTAAAATTTGTTGGGACAGAAAATCTGTGAGACAAACCTGTCAGTTAATAAAATAACTTCACTCACCAGGTCAAAACTGAAACGACATTCACATATACTTCTAAATGAATGAGTGCTTTGTGGCAACAACAGAACAAGAGCAAGGATTTTGTTTTACAAACGCATTTTCGAAATTTCGGAGGAATACCCTATTTTTTTGCATCATACATACATACATACGTAGAAGTACACGTCCCCACAATCAGCTCTGATTCTTGTAATTTCTACCTCTGTTTTTGTCCCAATTTGTAGGTTGATTTTCAGGACATTCTAACGAAATCGTTGTCCCATAATCCAATTCAGAGGTGCCTCGTTTTTAGAGGTTCAGTTTATATGTGAAAAAACCAAGTGTACATATATATGTATGTATGTATGTATGAAGTGCGATTAATTTCGGAGGTGCCCCAATTAGAAAGTTTCACTGTATAAGCTTTCTCCCTCTATTAGATTGAGCAAATTGTAGTAATTCAAAGATTTTGGATGATTTTAAACGGTTTTAAGATATTCCGAAAGTTGAAATATAGGTCAAGATTCAAGTCAAAAATTGATGATGCTAAAGTGGAGACACTTCTCCACCGAGGATTATTATAAATAAAACGAACGCAATTATTAAACGCAACATTTAGTCTACGTTTACAAATAGAGTCAAGACAAAGGAACATCGAACAAATAAACAAAATATAAGGCATTATTAGCGTTTTGATTAATCTTTTTGTAATTGTGGGATGCAAATAATAGGCTGAGTATCTCAATCTGTGTAGACTGAAATAAACCTTTCGCAAAGTATCTGTTGAAAATTATATATGTATGTAATGAAGAAAACACTCGCGGTTAATTTAATAGGTGTATATTTTGAAGTAGATGGGAATAAAAATAGCTACTATAGTAGTTTCTACTTGTCTAGATGAACTTTACTCTTCGACGGCTGCTGAACTACTACTGTGTATCGACTCCCGACGGCTGCATTCCTCTGTGACTGCTGAATTTCGACTGACTCCTGCATTACTGTGTGTGACTGCTGAATATTAGTTTTAGGCTACAGCTATATTTCTTCTTACACTCGGCCCTTCTGAAATTCGTCATCTGTCCCGGATGACAACAACTCCTCGTTTGATACAACAAATTTCCACAGTTTCATATTGTCACAACTAGTAGCCGTAGTCATGGGTCCTTCAACTTTTGCTGCTTTTCGTACCTCGTATCGTCCGTTTCGCTTTATCTTGGTAACTACATAGGGGCCAAGATAATCACTCGCCAACTTCCTGCCTGTAACAAATTGAGTGCGTTTAATGGCAACCAAGTCTCCAACTTTATAGCCATATTCACTTTTTCATGTCATTTGTGCTTCTTGTATCTGTTTCCTGGCTTCCTCACGCGTATTTTGTCTATCTTTGTCGAAATTTTCAAACATTTCTTGTTCCAACAGCTCCGTGATCTTATCATGAATTTCGCTTTTCATTCTTATTCCGAATATCAATTCAAACGGTGATAATTTTGTTGAGCTGTGAACCCGTACGTTGATTGCTTTCTGAACCTTTGCAACAAATATATACCACTTCGATGGATCATCCGAAGACAGTTTTGCAATTATAGACAAAATTAACCTGTTTACACGTTCGACTTGTCCATTGCTTCTCGCAACGCCTGTACAGGGTGTGTAGTGGCTTATCTCCTTTATCTATGCAGTGCAAATAGCCTTCTTTTTTGCCCAACTTTTTGTTGTGTATTATGCATTTAATGCAACTGTTGACGAACTGAATGACTTTGCTCTCAAGATGTGGAATCCAGTAATTTTTGTTGAATTGTATGAATAGTTTTCTGAACTCCGAAGTGGCCATCGTTGTATGGGTTTGCTATGATTTCGTATTCCATTAATTTTGGTACAGCTAACAGATCATTGCCCTTTATGCTTTTGTATATAAGATCTCCTTTTATTTTAAAGTTTTCATACGGCCTGGTACTCAGAATTTCTGTCACCGCTTTAATATGCGCGTCATTTTGTTGAGCCTTTCTTAAACGAGCTGATACTTCTGAAGAAATGGCATACAAGTTTTGGGGATGGCGGCTGAGAAAATCGACATGTTTCATTCTTTCGCCCGACCGATGTTGCACCTCGAAGTCAAAATCTTGAAAATATAGTATCCACTGCGTTACTTCCCGCGGCACATCTTTCTTACTTGTTGTATGCTTGAACGCTGCACAGTCTGTTATTAATTTGAAATGAATTCCAAGCACATAGTAGCGGAATTTCTTTAAAGCAAGATACGCAGCTTTAACCTCTAATGCATAACTGTGTTGCTTTGATTCATGTATAGATGTCTTCTTGCTCCAAAAAAAAACTGGATGTAATTGACCTTCAAATGTTTGAAAGAGTACAGCGCCGAACCCGTCCTTTGAAGCGTCTGTATGAATCTCCGTTGCTGCGTCTCTATCATAAATCCTTAGGACCGGTTCTTTGGTTAATGCTTCCTTTAAATCCTGAATTAACTTGAGTTCGGCTGCTCCAATTTCAAACGGTACGTCTTTGCGCAACAAATTTGTCAACGGACGGGCAATCTGTGCATAACTTTTTATAAATCTCCTAAAGAAACCAGTTAGGCCCAGAAAAGATTGCACTGACTTCACGTTCTTAGGAACTGGAAACTTATTAACGGCACTTGTTTTTTCCTTGCCTGGCTGTATTTGCCCATTTGCAACCGTGTGACCTAGAAAGGTGACTGTTGTTTGGAGAAACAACATTTTATTTTGAGACCATAGTTTGCTGCCACATCAAATACTCTCTTCATTTTATTAAGGCACTCATCTGGTGATTCCGCGTATATAATTATATCATCGATATATAGGTCCATAATACCTTGGTTAATTAAATCTTGAAAAATATAATTCACGAATCGTATGAAAACAGCCGGTGAATTGCAAAAACCGAAGGGTGCTCTGTTAAACTCAAACAGACCGCTTTTAGTGACAAATGCTGTAAATTTTTTGCTGGATTCCTCAACGGGTACATGGAAAAATCCATTTTCTAAATCCATGACTGTGAAATATTTGGCATTTTGTAATCTTTCTAATACGTCATCAATTAATGGGACTGGGAAGCCATCTTTCAGCACCATACTGTTTAATTTTCGAAAATGCACACATATTCGATGAGTCCCATCTTTCTTTCGAACTACAACAATTCTGCTAGCGAAATTTGATGTTGATGTGCGTATGATCCCCTTTTCGAGCCAACCATCAATCTGTTTCTGCACAGCTTCAGCTTCTTCTACTGCTAGACTACTTGGTGGATGACGGAATGGAATGATTTCTCCATCTGGTATGATTTATATGACATTCCGCATTGGCTTTAGCTGGTGTATAATTGTCGATCATGTTCTTTTCTTCTTTTTTATACTGCTGAGGAACATCAATATCAGTATTTGATTCGGTAATTTGAAGAATACTTATCTGGTTTTCGTCCATATCATTTTCCTCCGATAAGGAAGAAAATTGATAACCGTGTTGATTCAACGTGAGATGAAACCTTTTTATGAAGTTGTATCCCAAAAGTGCGTCAAATTCGACTGTATCATCTGGTACCACAATGAAATTCTGCTTTGTCTTTATACCAACAATTCCACGCAAATAAGAAAAGCATTTCTGCCACTTGACACCACAGATTTTCTTAGCGATAAACTCCGTCACAATGGTTACAGCCGATCCTGTATCAAGTAAGCACTCCACTTGTATGTTATTTATCAAGATTTGCTTTAAGCGCTTTTTTTCGGCAACTGTGTTAACGTTGCTTTTAAATCCACCACATTCTTTGGAAATGTGTCCACTCTGATTGCACTTAAAACATTTTGCTCGGCTCGACAGTCCTTCCGCATATGCTCAGTAGATCCGCAATTAAAACAGTGATTCTTTTTCCCAGTATGTAGAAATACGTTCCTAGTGTTGTTGAATGAAAGACTATTTATTTCAATCCTCTCGTTCATGCGCTCAAGTATTTCATATTTCTCCAGGAGTTCTTTGAATGCCTTGCAGCTATACATGCTGTACTTGATTTCACTTTTTATATTTAAACCATCCACAATATATCGTATGACGGAATCCGTATCAACTGCGCCTAGAACTGAAATTTTTTTCATATGCAAGATGTATGTATTCATGAAAACTTTCCTCTTTGCGCTTCTCTCTTCCCCTTAACTGCTTATGAATTTCTGCGCTGCTGTATACACGTTCAAATTCGTTTTCAAGAAGCAATCGAAGTTCTCGGTACTCACACACTGCCACCGATTCCAAGAAGAGCTTGGCCGTTTTCGTCATCCTTCCGCGTGCCTGTACATATTTCTGTTTTTCACTCAAATTGTAGGCATCAGCATTTTCTTCGAAATTCGTGAACCACTGTTTAACCGGAATCGTCTCTCCATCGAAATCTGGTATAATCTTTGCAAAGTTTTCAACAGAAACTTTGAATTCATTTTTCTCGTCTGCGTTAATTTTTAAAGTTAGCAATTGAATGACTTGTTGCAACCTTTCCTCATTTTGTTCCATCGTTCTTTCGGCCACTGCGGATTCTTCAGCTGATCATTCCTTTGCCTTTGCACGAGTTACTGGCGCTTCTTTTTTGCTTACCGATGCCTGTGCCTGTTCAGTTTTCCCCGAATTCATATTATATACATATGTAGGTACTTATTAGTGTGCGAATAATTTTATGGTTGAGCCCCCAAATGTAATGAAGAAAACACTCGCGGTTAATTTAATACATATGTATGTGTATATTTTGAAGTAGATAGGAATAAAAATAGCTACATACATATATATATGTATGTATATGTTTCTGCTTGTCTATATGAACTTTACTCTTCGACGGCTGCTGAACTACTACTGTGTATCGACTCCCGACGGCTGCATTCCTCTGTGACTGCTGAATTTCGACTGACTCCTGCGTTACTGTGTGACTGCTGAATATTAGTTTTAGGCTACGGCTATATTTCTTCTTACATGTATGTATATGTATAGTTATGTACATTATGTGACACATAGTTCTCTCCTTCTTATCATATATCTATCTTTTCAACTTAGTCACGATTCAACTTTTATGCGAGAAGTTCGTTTGTGGTTAATAAAGTTTTTATTACTAGCATTGTATTAGTCGTTTACGTTTTTTTCTACATGGTGCCGAAACCCGGGAGAAGGCTGAACGTAGACATATACAAACTTTAATAAACTAAAGATACTCAAATAAAGTGACTCTTTAAATTCGTGCTCGCAAGTAAAACAAAAAAAAAAAAAAAAAAAGGGGTCTGATGGAATACTCAGCGCGATCAACCTATAGAGGGCAAGTTACAAAATTTGTCAAGGCGGCGTCAGAGTTTCTTAGTGGGGAGGGATCGCAACTAAATGATCCTGATAAATATGATGAGATTGATTGCATTCAACGATTGACTGCAGCACACGAAAATCTTATCTATCTATCTATCTATCTCAAATCAAGACATACTTGCCAAAAATCTAATTAAAGCGGATGGTAGCGGTCTTGAGCGAGAAATGGAAAAAATTGCCGACTATCAAGATTCCGTCATAGATATGCTTGCGAAATTAAACGCTCGTGCCAATAAAATTCTGACTAAACAGAATCCAGCTACTGCCAAATTTGAAGGCAATATGTCATCCAATTCTTTCGTTAACTGTTCCTTACGGCTTCCCAAATTACAGTTAAGGAAGTTCGACGGCTATTTCCAAGAATGGCTGGGCAGTTCCGTACAGACGTGCATGAAAACACCAGTTTATCGTCATCCGATAAATTCAGCTGCCTTGAGTCGGTGTTGGTAGGAAGTGCAAAAAAGGTAATTGCAGGGTTTATGGCTTCAGAGATGTGCCAGAGATGCAGCTGTTTCCCTTCTGTAAGAACAATTTGGAGACACCGAACGATTAGTCGACAAGCACATGCAGCAGCTGATCTCGCATTGCCCTTTACATTCAAGGACCGATATTGTGGACTTGCGCAACTTGTACAATTGTATCATAGCATGCTGTCGAACTCTAACTGCATTGCGCATTCCTTCGCACCAATACTATGTTATGCTGAAGTCGATATTGCTGCGGTGTTTGCCAGTGGAACTTCGTGTTGATTATTATCGTCTGACAGAACGAGGCAACGAAACTAGCGAAACTAAAAACTCAAATTCAGAAAGCACGTCCACTCTTTCACACGTCGGCGATCATCAAGTCCAAGGAATTATGCGTTTTTTAAAGCGAGAAGTGGAATCCTTAAAAAAAAGTCGCTCCTTCTCTGTCACATCAACGGTCAAACCATCTATTTCCAACACTGCAGCTAGCTTGGTTTCGTTAAACGACAAGGACAAATGCTTATTTTGTGCATCAGCTAGACATGTTACAAAGGAGTGCGATAGTGAGCTGTCTCTCACGGAGAAAAGAGACATATTGCGTAAAGATAAAAAGTGTAAAGGGAATCATTTTACATCCATGTGTGATCCAATCTTCTTCTTCTTCTTCTTCTTTTCCTTTTTCCGGCGTTGTTATGGTCAGAAGTGTAGGACCATAACTTTCCCACTTAACTGCATTCCTACTGGTCCGCTTGTGGGGTTGCCGGTTTACCCTCAGAAAGTAGCGGCAGGCTTCCCGGTTTGGGATTACTTCATCGCTGAGGCGAATCAAATGCTGTGTGTGATCCAATGTTTGCGAAAAAAAAACACGAGTACCTTAGTGGCAGTGACAGAAGACAATGAAAAGCAGAACGTGTTAAGTGTGTGCGCGTGTAATTCAGTTTCCCGAAACTCGACTATCTTTCTTATAACAGCTTGAAGCATTGTTGTAGCTCCAGGCAGCTCGTTCCCATTGGTGAGATGAATGTATCTGTGATACCTTTCGGATCAAAGAAAATATTTCCAGGCAAAAGGTTACAAACTGTAAGATTCGAAATATGCAGCCAATACAACAACAAACGTGTGGAGATTGTAGCCGTTGTAGTACCCAATATCTGTGTTGACGTGTTACAAGTACCGGACGTTTCATGCCCATCATTCAAAGGTCTACGTCTCGCGGATTATATACACGTTTCCATTGAGGCGGAGGATGGGCTAAGCCTTCTCATTGGGTCTGACTACTATTGGGCCGCAGTAACTGGTAAGCAGCGCCGCATCACACCCGCGATTGGAGCTGTCAAAACCATTTTTGGATGGACGCTTCAGGAGACACACACCTCTGTCGATAAGAACCTCGTTCCGAATGCTCACTTTTGTTCTTTTTCGCCAATACCCAGCGCAAATTTGCTTCTGACTGTTCTGAACGACGATCACCTAAAGTTATTTTAGTCACTGGAAGCCATCGGAATCCAAGGTGAAAGTGCGGAAAACCATCAACTAGCCGAAGAATTAATCACCAAAGGTATCCGCAAAAGGGGTTCTCGTTACGGAGCTACACTCCCGTGGAAAAGTCCAGGCGTTTTGATAAAAAACAAGGAACCCAGCAAAGTTCAAAAAGTACGATGGGGCAATTAGGCAGATGATCTCTGAAGGGATAGCAGAGGAAGTTCCTTTCGATGATAAAAAGACTTCGAATCGGGTTTTTTATCTCCCACACCGCCCTGTGGAAGTGTTGGCGATGAAAATTATTTAAATCAAATTAATAAAAACAAAAAAAATTAATTAGTATAAAAAAAATGTAAAATCACCATAAGTCAAGTTTTACTAAGCTCTAGTACAATATGGTTTTGAAAGGTTTAAAAATGTCAAGTATGTACAAATGTATATATATGTATGTATATAGAGAATATTCTGGGTTATAAAACAAAGGAAAATATACGTTGTATTCAAAAATTAATTCAAAGTGCGTTCGTTTTATTTTTTTTCTTATATCCGCTCCACACCACACCACACTTATCATTTTGGTCCTTCGAGCCGGATTCGGCGATAAAAACACGAACACAAAAGGAAGAGAATATTTATTTTATCAATTGTGCTAATCGGGTTCTCGCGCCGTGAAATATCACTTCAGTGAGATAAATCTAAAGAAAATTCTAAACTCCACACAAACATCAACATTTCTACAAAATCTACGGTGAGTCACAAAATTTAAATTTTCTTCCCATAAAAAACAAAAAATAAAATGACATCACAGGAGTCGAAGTTACTTAAAAATACTCTGGCCATCATTCAAAAGGATTATGTTAACTTCCGGAAGACAGGCACAACCAGGAGAACGAGGAACTACCTCAATGGTCGCCTTGTCATTCTAGAGGACATCTATAAGAAAGGAATGGTCCAGAGCGAAAACGCAGTCAGTGCAACGGACAGTGAGCAGTGCGAGATACTTTTTGATCAAATTCGAGAGGTCTATCTCGACTACAAAACTGACCTGCTCGATTGTCTCGATGAGGTAGCTGCACCTCCCGCTCCTGTCAAAGAAAACGCTGTGCACAGCGAGCTGCGTTTGCCAACAATAAACTTGCCAACCTTTGCAGGCAAGTATGAAAACTGGCGAGCCTTTTACGACATGTTCGATGCGCTAATCCATAGAAATGAGTCGCTCTCCGAGGTTCAGAAACTTCATTATTTGAAGTCGAGTCTATCAGGGGATGCAGAACGATTGTTGGCACATCTGAACATAGATCGAGGAAATTATGAGAAAGCTTGGTCGATTCTAACATCTCGATACGACCACAAGCGTATGTTGGTGAACGCACAGCTTAAGTGCTTCTTTGGCCAACCAATTGTACACAATGAAAGTGCTTCGGGACTGACACCTCCTTCTGGACACCTCCTCAGAATGCCTACATTCCCTAGAAAACCTCGGTGTTCCTGTTGATCATTGGGATCTGATAGTCATCCACATACTCCTTCAAAAGCTGCCTTCCGCCACTCAACAATCCTGGGAGGAACGCCTGGGTGCGAGCAAAGAACTGCCAACCTTAGACGAGTTCAAAGAGTTTCTGGAGACAAAATTCAGAACACTAGAGATAGTGGATCAACAACGGAAAAGTGTGCCGCCGGGGTTGAATAAGGGACAGGGTCAGAAGAACCCATTACCGCAGTCGACCAAACACACCTTTCACGTACGGCCAAAGACAAAGGAGCAATATGGTTGTGCTGTCTGCAAGAAGGGACAGCATGCTATTCGAACGTGTGGACGCTTCTTAAAAATGAGCATAATAGAGCGGTCGCAGACAGTTGATAAGATAGGAGTTTGCCGAAATTGCCTGGCGTACAGCCACTCAACACAACAGTGCCAGAGCAATATTCGGTGCTATTTCTGTCAACAGATGCACCATTCCCTCCTACACACAAATATTCAAAACCCAGAAACAAGCATCGTTCCGACCAATTCAACACCACACGCACCCAACATCTCACAAAACTCGACACCACACACTCACAACTCCACATCATCCCCATCCACATCCTCTAACTCAAACACCATCAGTAACTTCCACACACAACAAAGGAACAGCCAGCAAGTTCTACTGGCCACAGCTGTGATAAAGGCTCAAACGTCAACGGGAGAATATATCCAGTTGAGAGCCCTAATTGATCCCGGATCCGAGGCATCGTTTATCAGCGAAGACGCTGTTAAGGTATTGAGGGTGCCGACACAAAACACCTACATCGAAGTGTCCGGGTTGGGCAAGATTAACAGTGGCACCTGTCGTAAATCAGTAGACATTGTGTTCGGCTCTCTCCACACAGAATTTATAACCACCACACGAGCTTATATATTCAAGTCTCTGACAGGTTTTCTCCCAGCCAAAAGATTGCCATTTAAGACTTGGACGCATCTGGATGGCCTTGCATTGGCGGACCCGCAATTTCATCGACCGGGAACGATTGACGTGCTGCTCGGAAGCGATGTTTACCCGGAGATAATCCTTCCAGAGATCAGACGTAGTTCAGACCAACTGTCTCCAATGGCACAGAAAACTCACCTGGGTTGGGTCTTATTGGGAAAAGTGCCAGTAGAGCCCAACGGTTTGGTCAGGAGCTTTCTACAAAAGTTGGACCTCGACACCCAATTGAGGAGATTCTGGGAGATAGAAGAGGCTCCTGAGTATATGGTGGAAAATGAAGAGGATGTGGCCTGTGAGAAGAATTACGTGGAAACGACCAATCGATTGCCTGATGGCCGCTATGAGGTACATCTTCCGTTCAAGGGTGGAAGTCAACCTGCGCTTAGTCCCTCGAAGCAAGGAGCTTTGCGTAGGTTTCTACATTTAGAACGAAGACTAGAAGGAGACACAACACTACATCGCGAATATATTCAGTGCATTAACGAATATATTCAATTGAAGCATATGTCAGAAATACAGATATCTGATAGTGTCTTGAAGTCGCAATACCACTATTTTATTCCCCACCATGCGGTTTTGAAGTCCTCCAGTACAACAACTAAGCTGAGAGTTGTCTTCGATGCAGCAGCAAAATGCGTAGATGGCCGATCTTTGAATGAACATCTGATGGTTGGACCTAAAATACAGACAAACATAATTGATATTTTGTTAAGATGGCGAATTTATCGATATGCTTTTACTGCGGACATCAAAAAGGTGTATCGTCAAATTCGGATGAAGAAAGGGGATGCTTACTACCAGCTCATCCTTTGGAGGGATTCTAAAACGGAACCGATAAAAATATTTCGTTTGGATACTGTCACGTTTGGAACAGCAAGTGCACCTTACCTCGCTATTCGAACTATTCACAAGTTGGCGGCGGAAGAACAAGATCGGTATCCAGTTGGAGCTCAAGCAATCCGGAACGAAATGTATGTTGACGACTTGATCTCTGGAGCAGACTCTATTGAGGAAGCTACACAAAAGGTTAAAGAATCCAGATTGATTTTGTTAACAGGAGGTTTTAACCTACGCAAATGGGTAAGCAACGTGGAGTCAATTCTTGAGGAAATCCCATTTCAACATCGGGAAGCGGGGCTCACGCTGCCATTATCTGACTCTGACAACATCAAGGCGTTAGGTATTCGATGGTTTCCTGCTGAAGATGTGCACTCATTTCAAAATGTGGATGTTGACGCAACACAAGCGGCAACCAAGCGGACTGTCCTGTCGGCCATAGCAAAGTTGTTCGATCCTCTTGGATGGATCTCACCTTGCATCGTAAGGGCAAAAATATTAATGCAAGATCTATGGTGCGCCGGACTTTCGTGGGATCAACCACTCTCGACCGCCATGGAGAAAAGATGGAGATTGTTTCAACGGGAATTGCCACATGTCGAAAAAATCAAGATTCCACGTTGGATTCATTGCCAGACACAGTCAAAGAACCTGGAATTGCATGGGTTTAGTGATGCCTCTGAGAAAGCGTATGGGGCAGCAGTATACTTACGAGTTCTACAGGATGATGGAACGGTGGCGATGCATTTGCTGATATCCAAAACGAAGGTGGCTCCTCTTAAGACGGTGACACTTCCAAGACTCGAACTTTGTGCTGCAGTCATCCTAGCCAAACTGTTAGAGTATGTCAAAAAAACCCTAAATTTGGAAATCAGTCAAATTCACGCATGGACTGATTCCATGGTAACTTTAGCCTGGATATCGTCACATCCATCAAAATGGAAAACGTTTGTTGGCAATCGAGTTGCAGAAATTCAGCGGCGTACCAATTGCAGTATCTGGAAATATATCCCATCACTTCAGAATCCTGCTGATTTGTTGTCAAGGGGAGTTATGCCTTCAGATTTAGTGCCGAAGTCGATCTGGTGGAATGGACCAGAATTCCTCACAAGTACCTGGAAATTCATAGAACCAAGACAACCAGTAGAATTCCAGGGAGATGAGGAGTTACGCCCGTTTCGCGTGCATCACGGAATAGCAAAGCGGGAAGACTTGGACGAATTGGTGTCGACCTATTCGAGCCTGCAAAAACTCTTGCGAGTCCTCGCGTACTGCAGGAGATTCATCTCGAATTGTCGCACATCCAACGAACTTCGGATTAAGGATTCTCTGCAACCTGCGGAAATTCAAGCAGCGAGCCTTCCCATCCTCCGGTCAACACAATCCATCATGTTTGGTGACAGCGAAGCGAAAGGATTTAAGAGTTTGAATCCATTTGTCGACAAGGATGGTATTCTACGGGTAGGAGGTAGGTTGGACAACTCAACATTAAATTACAACCAACGACATCCTATAATCCTTAAACCCAGTCATCACTTGAGTAAATTAATAATTAAGGACGCACACGATAAAACACTTCATGGAGGTATCCAGCAGATGACAGCATACCTTCGAAACAAGTATTGGATTCTGAACCTCAAGAACAGCATCAAGAAATGTATTCATTCTTGCACCATATGTTTCAGATATCGCGCGAAGCCATCAAGCCAATTAATGGGAAATCTACCTGCCCCAAGAGTACAAATATCAAAACCATTTACTTACACGGGGGTAGATTATGCTGGTCCGATCGATCTGAAAACATGGAAGGGCCGAGGAGCGAAGTCCATAAAGGCATATTTTGCCTTGTTTATTTGTTTGGCTACCAAAGCTATTCACTTGGAGTTGGTAAGTGACATGACAACACAAGCCTTTCTGGCTGCCTTCAGGCGTTTCACATCGAGAAGAGGTATCTGTAAGGAGATCTTCAGCGACTGTGGTACCACGTTCGTAGGTGCAAACACCGAACTCAAGAAATTACTTACCGCTGCCAAATTAAATGTCAATGAGCTTACCGATTCTTTAGCCAACGACGGTACCAAATGGAACTTCATTCCACCCGCGTCGCCACACTTTGGAGGTCTTTGGGAGGCCGGTGTCAAATCGGTGAAATATCATCTGAGACGAATCGTTGGTAATGAGAAACTAACATTTGAGGAGTTTTATACGCTTCTGACGCAAATTGTTTGAATTCTCGGCCACTTACCCCTCTGTCGGATAATCCAGATGACTACACTGCGTTAACTCCAGCACACTTCCTCATCGGAGAGCCGACGAGGAGCATACCGCAACCGGACGTAGCAGAACAAAACGTTAGTTATGTTGATCGGTGGCAGCGAGTTCAACGGATGTTCCACTCTTTTTGGAAGCGATGGAGCTCCGAATATCTCGCACGACTTCAACAACGTCCCAAGTGGCTTACTAAGGAAGCACAACCACAAGTTGGGAATCTTGTACTCGTAAAGGACGAACGTTTACCGCCTTCTAAATGGATGCTGGCCCGTATCACAAATGTACACCCAGGCGCGGACAACTTAATCCGAGTGGTAAGCGTCAAAACACAAAGGGGAGAATTCAAACGACCGATCACGAAACTTTGTTTACTCCCGGATAACAACACCAACGCGGATCATACTATATTATAATATGAACAACTCATAATATTGAACCCAACGCAGAGTATAAAATTATATTATCATTATAAAAACCCCAAGGTTATTAAAAAAAAAAAAAATAATAATTTTATTCTAACTACAAATCACAAACATCCCCGCATAAAATCACCACCCGAATACATTTCGCGTTAATTCGAAACTCGTAATCACTTTCCGTTAATAAAACGCACAATTGCTTATTTTAAATCAAAATCTTTATTAAGATAACAATCTAACCTATTGAAATGTATGTAAATAAAAACAACTTAAACACTTATACATCTTCCATATATTTGACTTATAATTTATAATAACAACTATACAATAACAAATTACAATGAAATAATAACTACACGGCAATTCGGTTAATTACATTAAATAAAATCAAACTATCACGGCTCAATGCGTTACATCCACGAATTTATTTTAAGCCTTAAACACTAATCGCGTCGAATCCATCAAAACAAAAACTACATTACACTACACTTTAAACACAACACCACACCTATTCCTTGATCGCGTATCAAAAGGGCATCAACACTGGAATGAAAGAGACAACTTAAAAGCTGAAGGCGAACTTTGATCCAATTGTTTCTCTTTTTTTTTGTAATTAATGGAGACTAACTTCACAGCCAACTATAGTGATGCCAGTTCAGCATGAACTTAAGGTTGTGGACAAGTCCACGGCCGGGGAGAATGTTGGCGATGAAAATTATTTAAATCAAATTAATAAAAACAAAAAAAATTAATTAGTATAAAAAAAATGTAAAATCACCATAAGTCAAGTTTTACTAAGCTCTAGTACAATATGGTTTTGAAAGGTTTAAAAATGTCAAGTATGTACAAATGTATATATATGTATGTATATAGAGAATATTCTGGGTTATAAAACAAAGGAAAATATACGTTGTATTCAAAAATTAATTCAAAGTGCGTTCGTTTTATTTTTTTTCTTATATCCGCTCCACACCACACCACACTTATCAGGAAGAGAGCACCACCACAAAGATGAGGATAGTATTCGACGCGTCTGCCGGGGGGGAGGATTTTCCATCTCTGAACGATTTGCTGCATGTGGGTGCAAACTTGCTTCCAGACGTCCTAAGAGTGCTGCTGAACTTTCGCCTGTGTCGCTTTGGGATAGTAGCTGACGTGGAAAAGGCGTTTTTACAAATAATGCTTAATGTGAACGACCGTGACAACCACCGTTTTGTTTGGTACGACTTGTCATCACCAGAACATGGGTTTAAATACAAGGACTATAGTCACTTTTGGGGTCAAGTCCAGCCCCTTTCTCCTAACTGGGACGATGCGTATGCATCTAGCAAATGAAATAGATCGTTTCCCCACGACATGCAGGATTCTACAGGAATCCTTTTACATGGATGATCTAGTGTTTAATGTTGATACCGAAGAAGAAGGGAGGAAGATCAGCTACAAAGCCGTTGTTGTTATGAATAATGAAAGTATGAATCTGAGGAAGTGGAATTCCAACTGTGCGCAAATTCGAGAAAATCTTGGTTCCGCTGAGGCTCCAGTAAAGCAGAAAGTTGTGGGACTTACTTGGCACGTTACCAGCGATGAAATCACCGTGCCGTTAGAGTCCGTGAAAAATTTGCTCATTTCAAATCTGGCTAGCGGTACTAAGCGTAATGTACTTCAAGCAATCGAATTTTTGACCCATTGGGCATGGTCGGTCCAGCTGTAATAAAAGTTAAAATCTTCTTTCAAGCTATATGGAGAAGAGGACTTTCTTGGGCCGAAGTCTTACCATCGGACTTAATGGATGAATGGGAAGTTTGCGCAAGAAATCTGCTGCTTTTGAAGGAGATAAGTATTCCACGGTCAACTCTGATCCCCGAAACTGCAAGTGTCATGGATATTCACATATTCGCCGATGCCAGCCTTAAAGCGTATGGTACTTTAGCCTATATTAAGAGTAAGAACGCGCGAGATACGTTATTCTGATGGGACTCGAACCCGAAGGGCAGTTCAATCATTATATCCACTTGAACTTTCTTCTTCTTCGCCCGTGGGAGGATGTTGAAAATTGTATATGTATATGTAGAGTTATGTACATTATGTGACACATACATACATAGTTTTTCTTTATTTAACATGAAGTAATTTTCCCTTTTCAAGTCAGTCACGATTCAACTTTTATGCGAGAAGTTCGCTTGTGGTTAATAAAGTTTTTATTACTAGCATTGTCTTAGTCTTTCCGTTATTGAAACGCCGGGTTTGACTATTTTTTACGTTTTTTTTACAGTATCTCTAATTCCATCACAGCATGTAAGCGAGGAGTTAATATGGAATCCAAGGTATTTGACAGAGCTGACGAGACTTTGCAATTGCCATCAATTGCAATAGGTGAAATATCATTAAAGCATAGATTACTATTTGAGAAGACAATACTAGCCGTTTTAGTGGAATTCAGCGCCAACTTATGAGCTTTTGACCAATTTGATACGTGATCATGTCAAGAGAATAACAGAATATTATATATGGTTGTTTTTTATTTATTTCTTTTTTATTTTGACAAGTGTCAAAGTTGCTGTAAGTTGTCTAAATTCATTTTCATTAACAAATGAGACCAAACAAAATTAAAAAAAAAAATCTTTACGACAATAATTTACACACCAACACGAACACTTCGTATACAAAACAAAAAGTAAACGAATTATTAAATTAGTGGATGAGGAAGAAAGGAGAAATTGAAAAAAAGCCATTCCTCACGAGCCAGTGTGTGATAAAATTCGCTTCACTGAGAAAGAGATAGCCAACTTGGTAATTCTTTTGAATAAGAATTGTAATTAAAATTATACAGCGATGTATTGTATATCAACCCATCAATATTTTATGTTAGAAGTATGTGCAATATAAAACAAATCTTAAATTTGTGCTTCAACCAATACGCTTCGCCATAAACATAGCCTTAAGGTTGAAGCACAAATATAAGCACGTAGCTTATTGTTTAGAATGCGAATTCCTGCAATTGTTGGAAATAAGTACAGTGCATTCAAAATACAATTATGTAATAGAAATGTTGGCAGTTGTGTTAATTGAAATTGTTGCAATTAGCCGATAAAAAACTATTAGATATTATGTTTTGTTAAAAAACAAAATTGATAATTCCATTGTACTAAGATACATTTACCTACCCATCCATATGTTTTCATTTACATAGTTTGCTTAGGATATTTTTGATTGAATCTATTTGGATATATGTAGTAAACTTTTTTGGTAATTATTCGGAAAAGGCTCTACTCACCGATTTTAATGAAATTTCAGCATGTCAGATTAGAATTTTTTCTAAGAATTATTATATAAATATATTGCTGTGGATGCACCCCGAATACACCTCAAGTTACCGATGCACGTGAAATGCACCTCAAACTGCACACATAATAAAAACACCAGTTGCCACAGTTACGCGAGAACCGACGCTGATAGAACTGTTGCGCTATGCCGCATATGAAATATACGGTTAAGTTAGATTTAAGACTTTTTAGAATAATCACTTGTATTTTGCTCGTCGATAAATAAACACGTTTTGTTTAAATCATTTTCTTTTGGTGTTTGTGTTCTAACGTATTACATCGGCGCGAGTATCACCAACGGTAACACTGGAAACTCCCCCAGAGGTAATCCAGCCTGAGGTAGCGCAGCCGGTATTTAATAATAAATTCTTTTTTTTTTCAATCAATAAATGCTAAGGCATTACATATGTACATACATACATACATTTTTTGGTAGCAACGTTGAGATACGAGAAATAAACAAAAAGAAAGTGAAACGTACACGGCAACGCGAGTAAAGTCAAAAAAAATATATATATACTCGTATACATATATATACATATATCGTGAAGGTTCAAATAACTGTGGACCAGGCTGTGAAGTTCAAGATAGCCGAGGCCCAAGTTCCACATCGAAGGAAGAATGATCGCCGCAGTTTTACTATTAAGTAAGTAAGTTAATTTAAGTTAACACATTTCGTGTGCAATACGGTGACAAAAGTAAGAGAATATTTCAGAGAATAACGAGGGGAATTATAAGATTTTTCTCCATAGGTGGATTACAAGACGAGCTTATATGTGAGTTAGTGAAAGTGATAGCGAAAACGTGGAAAGGAGCGAAGAAATTGAAAATAGTCTAGATCGTTTAGTAATGGCTGAAGTACCAATGGCAATTTTGACACCCTTCATTCCCGTTTTCAAAAGCAGTAGTGAAGAGATGTTTAGCTTTATAGATGAATGAATTGCTGCAATAGAGTTGGCTAATCAAGTTCAGAAAGAAATCCTATTCAAGCTTATTAATACCAGTATTAGAGGCAATGCAACTACAATCCTTATGAATAAAGATATAAAGGACTGGGAAACATTGAAAGCAGAATTAAGTAATGTATTTAGGGAACGCCATAGCAGTTTGCAACTGCACAGGGAGCTTATGAGTATACGTCAGGGTAGGAACGAATCAGTTTCGCTGTATACACAGAGAGTAGAGACCCTTGAAAGGCGATTAGATAGATAGATAGATGTTAAGATGTGTAAATAAAAAATTGGAAAAAAATATACAGGTGAGTCTTTATTATTAAGAAGAAATTAAAAATGGACAAAATGTTTGCTTGTAAAAACACTTTCTTGACAAACTGTAGATATTTCTTTATTTCGTGCTGTGATATTTTACAATATGGTTGCCACACAATTTACATACAGTGATTCGATATCAATATATTAGGAGCGCAACTAGTTTCTCGCTGTTTTTTTTTATGAAAATGCAACTTTATTGTGAAAAAAACGATTACAAGTGAATCATTCAAAGTTTTGCCCATCGCTAGCGATAACTTTTTCCCAACTTTCTGGCAGAGCTCTCATACCGTCGCGATAGAACTGTTCGTCTTTTGAGGCTATCCACGAATCAAGTTATTTTGAGTTGTCTTCATATGAATGGAACTGCTGATCGGCCGGATCATGTGCTATCGAATGGAACAAATGATAATCGGATTTTGGCGTTTCTAAGTAGGTTTTAACGGGTTTGACAACGTGAGGCCGAGCATTGTCATGCTATAGAATGACTTTTTCGTGCCTCTGCTCGTATTGCGGCCGCTTTTCGCGCAGTGCTCGTCTCAATCGCATCAATTGAGTTCGATAGCGTTCCCCAGTGATGGTTTCGTTTGGTTTCAACAGCTCAATAACACCGCCCTGATCCCACCAAATACACAGCATAACCTGCGTAGCGTGAATATTCGGCCGAGACGAAGACGTAGAAGCATGACCGGGTTGTCCCCATTATTTTTTTTATCTTTGGGTTGCCGTAATGAATACATTTTTTATCACCCGTAACGATGCGATGAACAAAACCCTTCCTTTTTTGCCGCTGGAGCAGTTGTCCACAGGCGGAAAAACGACGCTCAATGTCTCTTGGCTTCAAATCATAAGGAACCCAAGTTCCTTGCTTTTGGATCATTCCCAACGCATGCAATTGCTTGCAGGAGCTTGGCGGATAACTCCTAATTCTGAAGCAAGCTCATTTTGCGTTTGGCATGGATCCTCATCGAACAATGCCTCTAATTCAGCGTGTTCGACGGTTTTTGGCCTTCCTCCACGCAAACGGCCGTCAACATAGAAATCACCGTCTTTGAAGCGACGGAATTAAACTTTTTGGAGTTCTTGATGCGCTTCAGCGGACGTTTTCTTCGAATAAAAGGAGAAAAGCAACGCTTCCCGCAAATGACGATTATTTGGCTCAAAATCAGACATTTTTACGCAACTAAAAGTATATGACGCAAAAACAAAATCACTAATGTGTCAAAGGGGTTTGTTTACCATATGTCTAAGCTTAGTTCATTACGTTTCGGACGTCACAATCGAGCAGCACTTACTACTGGTGCCATCTCTTGATAAAATCTTTCACCTGAAATAATATCTTTTGGGGTTATGAAATAATGTTAATTTATGCAATAATGAATCTGAAGGAAACCACGACAAAAACTTCAATGCAAAAAAAAAAAATTAAATAAAATAAAATAAATAAATACAATAAATAAAAATAAAATAAAAGGATATAAATGTGAAAATAAATAAATATATATATAATAATTAAAAAAAAAAAATAAAAAACTAAATAGATAAATAATAAACAGAAATATCCATTAGTTATATTAAAGATTTAGTTGGTTTAGCAGAGGATTTTCCAGAAAAACGAAATTTTGTAGAAATCTATCCGTTTAATATACATATAAATATTAGGGTGATTGTATTATCCGAGGATATTTAGTATGTCGAGTTAGAATAAAATGATCTTATGATGAATCTTATGGTTCTGATTATGATAATGATTACAGAATTTTATATTGTGTATTGGATTCAATATTATGATTTGTTCATATTACAGAATAGTTTGATCCGCGTTGGTGTTGTTATCCGGGATTCAAAAAATGTTCGTAATCGGCCGCTTGAATTCTCCTATTAGTGTTTTGACGCTTACGACTCGGATTAAGTTGTCCGCACCTGGGTTTTTGTGTGATACGGGCAAGGATCCATTTAGAAGGCGGTAAACGTTCATCCTGTAGGAGTACAAGATTGCCGACTTGTGGTTGTGCTTCCTTAGTAAGCCACTTGAGACGTTGTTGAAAAAGTGCGAGATATTCGGAGCTCCATCGCTTCCAAAAGGAGTGGAACATCCGCTGAACTCGCTGCCACCGAATAACATGACTAATGTTTTGCTCTGCTACGTCCGGTTGCGGTATGCTCCTCGTCGGCTCTCCGATGAGGAAATGTGCTGGAGTTAATGCCGTGTAGTCATCCGGATTATCCGACAGAGGGGTAAGTGGCCGAGAATTCAAACATCCCTCTATTTGCGTTAGAAGCGTATGTCTTCAGATCAATCGGACTATCCCCGTATAAGTAAATGGTTTTGATATTTGTACTCTTGGGGCAGATAAATTTCCCATTAATTGTCTTGATCCTTCGCTCAATTTCTGAAACATAAGGTGCAGGAATGAATGCATTTCTTGATGCTGTTCTTGAGGTTCAGAATCCAATACTTGTTTCGAAGGTATGCTGTCATCCGTTGAATACCTCCATGGAGTTTTTTATCGTGTGCGTCCATAATTATCAGCTTGCTCAAGTGATGACTGGGTTTTAGGACTATTGGTTGTAATTTAATGTTGAGTTGTCCAACCTACCTCCTGCCCATAGAATACCATTGTTGTCGACAAATGGATTTAAACTCTTAAATCCTTTCACCTCGCTGTCACCAAACATGATGGATTGCGTTGAACGGATGATGAGAAGAATTTCCGCAAGTTGTAGAAAATCCCTAATCCGGAGTTCGTTTGATGTGCGACAATTCGAAATGAACCTCCTGCAGTACGGGAGGACTCGCAAGAGTTTCTGCAGACACTAATTCGTCTAGATCTTCCCGCTTTGCTGCTCCGTGATGCGCGCAAGTTGGGCGTAACTCCTCATCTCCCTTGAACTCTACTGGTTGTCTTGGTTCTACGAATTTCCAGGTACCTGTGAGGAATTCTGATCCGTTAAACCAGAACGATTTCGACACAAAATCTGAAGGCATATGCTACAATCGGTACGCCGCTGAATTTCTGCAACTCGATTACTAACGAAGGTTTTCCATTTTGATGGATGGGATGATATCCAACCTGAAGTTACCGTGGAATCAGTCCTTGCGTGTGTTTGACTAATTTCCAAATAAGGGTTTTTTTTGCATACTCCAACAGCTTGGCTAGGATGACTGCAGCACAAAGTTCGAGTATTGGAAGTGGCACCGTCTTAAGTGGAGCCACCTTCGTTTTGGATATCAGCAAATGCATCGCCACCGTCCCATCATCCTGCAAAACCCGTGAATATACTGCTGCCCCATACGCTTTCTCAGAGGCGTCACTAAATCCATGCGGTTCCAGATACTTTGACTACGTTTTGGGAATGAATCTAACGTGGAATCTTGATTTTTTCGACATATGGCAATCCCCGTTGAAACAATCTCCATCTTCCACAGTGGACCACAGCTCCTGCATTAATATTTTTGCCTTTACGATGCAAGGTGAGATCCATCCAAGCGGATCGAACAGCTTTGCTATGACCGACAGGACAGTCCGCTTGGCTGTCGGTTGTATTGTGTCGACATCATTATCATCATTGAAAGAAGAGCACATCTTCAACAGGAAACCATCGAACTCCTAACGCCTTGATGTTGTCAGAGTCAGATAATGGCTGCCATTATGAGTCCAGTTTCCCGATATTGAAATGGGATTTCCTCAAGAATTGACTCCACGTTGCTTACCCATTTGCGTAGGTTAAAACCTTCAGTTGACAAAATTAATCTAGATTCTTTTACCTTTTGTGTAGCTTCATGAACAGAGTCTGCTCTAGAGATCAAGTCGTCAACATACATTTCGTTTCGGATTCTTGAGCGCCAACTGGATAGCGATCTTGTTCTTCCGCCACGAACTTGTCGATAGTCCGAATAGCGAGGTAAGGTGCACTTGCTGTTCCAAACGAAATATTTTTATCGGTTCCGTTTTAGAGTCCCTCCAAAAAAGAGTTCTTCATCCGAATTTGACGATACATCTTTCAATGTCCGCTGTGAAAGCATATCGATAAATTCGCCATTTAAATAAAATGTCAATTATATTTGTCTGTATTTTAGGTCCAACCATTCATTCAAAGATCGGCCATCTAAGCATATTGCTGCTGCATCAAAGACAACTCTCGACTTAATTGTTGTACTGCAGGACTTCAAAACCGCATGGTGGGGAATAAAATAGTGGTATTGCGACTTCAAGACACTATCAGACATCTGAATTTCCGAAATATGCTTCATTTGAATTTATTCGTTTATGCATTGAATATATTCGCAATGTAGTGTTGTGTCTCCTTGTAGTCTTCATTCTAATTGTAGAAACCTACGCAAAGCTCCTTGCTTCGAGGGACTAAACGCAGGTTGACTTCCACCCTTGAACGGAAGTTTTACCTCATAGCAGCCATTAGGCAGTCGATTGGTCGTTTCCACGTAATGCTTCTCGCAGGCCGCATCATCTTCACTTTCCACCATATACTCAGGAGCCTCTTCTATCTCCCAAAACCTCCTCAATTGGGTGTCGAGGTCTAACTTTTGAAAAAAGCTGCTTACCAAACCTTTGGGCTCTACTGGCACTTTTCCCAATAAGACCCAACTCAGGTAAGTTGGAGACAGTCGGTCCGTGCTACCTCTGATCTCTTGAAAGATTATCTCCGGGTAAACATCGCTTCCGAGCAGCACGTCAATCGTTCCCGGTCGATGAAACTGCGGGCCCGCCAATGCTAGGCCATCCAGATGCGTCCAAGTCTTAAATGGCAATCTTTTGGCTGGCAGAAAGCCTGTCAGGGTCTTAAATATAAAAGCCCGTGTGGTCATAAAATTAGTGTGGAGAGAGCCGAACACAATGTCTACTGACTTACGACAGGTGCCACTGTTAATCTTTCCCAACCCGGACACTTCGATTTCCCTCAATACTTTAACAGCGTCTTCGCTGATAAATTATGCCTCAGATCCGGGATCAATTAGGGCTCGCAATTTTATATATGCCCCCGTTGACGATTGAGCTTTTATCACAGCCGTGGCCAATGGAACTTGCTGGCTGTTCCCTTGTTGTGTGTGGAAGTTGCTGATGGTGTTTGAGTTAGAGGATGTGATGGGGATGATGTGGAGTTGTGAATGTATGTGGTGTCGGGTTTTGTGAGATGTTGCGTGCCTGTTGTGTTGAATTGACTGGAACGATGCTTGTTTCTGAGTTTTGAGTATTTATGTATAAGAGGGAATGGTGCATCTGTTGACAGAAATATCATCGAATATTGCTCTGGCACTGTTGTGTTGAGTGGCTGTACACTATGTATGTATGTATGACTATTATATCCCAATAATCAACAGGAACACCAAGGTTTTCTAGGGGAATCAGGCATTCTGAGGAGGTGTCCAGAAGCCTGTTCAGTTCCGCAGCACTTTCACTATGTACGATTGGTTGGCCAAAGAAGCACTTAAGCTGTGCGTTCACCAACATGCGCTTGTGGTCGTATCGAGATGTTAAGATCGACCAAGCTTTCTCATAATTTCCTCGATCAATGTTCAGATAATCGTTCTGCATCACCTGATAGACTCGACTTCTAATAATGAAGTTTCTGAACCTCGAAGAGCGACTTATTTCGATGGATTAGCGCATCGTACATGTCGTAGAAGGCTCGCCAGTTTTCATACTTGCCGCAAAGGTCGACAAGTTTATTGTTGGTAAACCCAGATCGTTGTGCACATAATTTTCTTTGACAGGAACAGGAGGTGCAGCCACCTCATCGAGACAATCGAGCAGGTCAGTTTTGTAGTCGGGATAGATCTCTCGAGTTAGATCAAAAAGTGTCTCGCACTGCTCACTGTCGGTTGCGCTGACCGCGTTTTCGCTCTGGACTTCTTCTGGAGAGGTTGCGCCTGTCTTCCTGGAGTTAACAAATTC
Source organism: Merodon equestris (assembly GCA_958301585.1). NCBI lineage: Eukaryota > Metazoa > Arthropoda > Insecta > Diptera > Syrphidae > Merodon > Merodon equestris. The sequence continues at coordinate 52,573,040 of OY284417.1, read as the reverse complement.
CTATTGAATGATAATCAAAGTATTTTTAAATAATTTCGCCTCCTGTGATGTCATTCTTATTTTTTTTTTGTCTGGATGTGGGAAGAAAATTTAATTTTGCGACTCACCGTAAATTTTGTATGAAATCATGCATAGTGTTGATGTTTGTGTAGAGTTCAGATTTTCTTGTAGATTTATCTCACTGAAGTGATATTTCAACACGCGAGAATCCGGTTAGCACGATTGATGAAAATAAATACATACTGTCTTTCTTTTGTTTACCGTGTTATTGTCGCCTGATCCGGCTCGAAGGACCAAAATGAAAGTGTGGTGTGATGTGGAGCGGATATAAAAAAAAACGAACGCACCTTGAATACATTTTTGAATACAACCTATACTTTTCCTTTCTTTATATTTCAGAAAATTCTATATATCTATACCTATATATTTTTACATACTTGACATTTTTTAAATTCTTCAAAACCATATTGTACTAGAGCTTAGTACAACTCGACTTATGGTGATCTTACTTTTTTTTTCGTACTAATATTAAAAATTTTCATTGCAAATAATTAGTTTTATTAATTGTAAAGGGTCCGCCATCTAACGTTTTTTTTTTCAAGTAGTGCTTATTTCGTGAATGGTAACACCTAGCTCATGTCTGATTTGACAGATAATTAGTTTTATCCTTCCGCTGAACGAATATGGTTGTGTATACGCTTGAACAACGCTAGGAAATATTGCGACATTACTTTGAAAATCATGATAATGTTGCAGAATGTGTGCGAAAATTGCGTACGGATTTTGGAAGAAGAGAAGCACCGTCAGCTCCGTATGTTTGTTATCTTGTGAAAAAAGTGAAAGAAACTGGCATCCTCATCGATAAACCAAAGCGTGAAAAGCGAAAAACAGTGCGTATACCCGAGAATATTGCTGCTGCGGCAGAAAGTGTGCGTGATGCGCCATCAACATCAATTCACCGTCGTTCTCAACAATTGAACATTTCGGAGACATCATTGAGACGAATTTTGCATAAAGACCTTGGTATGACGCCATACAAAGTCCAATTGGTTCAGGAGTTGAAGCCAACTGACCATCCAATGCGTTTTCGCTTCGCTAAGTGGGCCTGCGATCGACCTACAGAAGATGCCGATTTCGCCAAAAAAAATCATCTTTTCAGATGAAGCTCATTTTGATCTTGGCGGGTATGTAAACAAGCAAAATTGTCGCATTTGGGCCACAGAAAACCCGCACGCATACATTGAAAAGCCGGTGCACCCAAAACGAGCCACTGTTTGGTGCGGATTTTGGTCCAGAGGCATAATTGGGCCATTTTTCTTCGAAAATGAGCAAGGAGTGGCCGTTACAGTCAATGGCGATCGTTATCGGGCCATGTTGAACGAATTTTTGTTCACAAAAATTGAAGAGGAGGATATTGTCAACATTTGGTTTCAACAGGACGGCGCTACGTGCCACACAGCCGAAGCTACACTCGATGTTTTGCGCCCTGTTTTTGAAGATCGCTTTATCAGCCGCAGAGCTGATGTCGTTTGGCCACCACGGAGCTGCGATTTGACACCGTTGGACTATTATTTGTGGGGTGCCGTCAAAGATAAGTGTTACGCCGACAAGCCAGAGACAATTGACGCTTTAAAGGACAATATTCGTGAAGCCATTGGTGAAATACAGCTGCACACAATCGATAATGTGCTTAAAAATTGGACCGACCGCTACTGCATGGCCAGCCGAGGCAGCCATTTGAATGAAATTATTTTCCATTATTAACCGGAAGGATTGTACTATAAATGAATAAAAAAAGAAATTTGAGAAAATATTCAGTAGTTTTTTTTTATAGCATTTTCAAAAAAAAAAAAATTATTTGGCGGACCCTTTATTTGAAATATGTTGTTGGAAAGTTAGTCTTGTATCTAGATATAAACCCAGATATTTCACACTTGATTTACAATTGACATTTACTCCGGACACGTTGCGTGGTTTATTGGATAGTCAGCAACTTTTTCTTTTTCCTCTTAAAAAGAATATATGAATATTCTAATCCTATTTTGCAAACTAGTTTCAATATTGAGACTATATTCATGTGAAGAGAATATACCCGTGTCGTCGGCGTAAATAGCTATTTCACATGCTGGAGGCCTGGGTAGATCAGAAGTGTATATGTTATAAAGTACTGGACCAAGAACCTTGTGGTGTTCCCGCGTAAAAGTTTTGCAGAGAAGATGCTTTACCATTAACATTGACTGTGAAACGTCTATTAGTCAGAAAACTCTGTATGGATTTGACTATATATGGGGGAAAACCGATCCTAATAATTTTATAAATAATATCATCATGCCAAACGGAAAAAAAACCTAGCAAAACCAAACCCGTGGATCTACCCAATTCGAAATTTTCTTTTGACGTGTTGGCATATTCTGAGCAATTGATGCGAGGTACTGTGATGACTTCTGAATCTTGAAAGGCGACTAATGTAGGCTAAATTACACGGTGTAAAAAAGGAACATCAGCAAGGACAAATCGAATATATGTATTAGAATTGGAGCACTTACCGTTTTCATTAACGGACTGTTAGAAAGGCTATCTTCATATGTATGTCGTTACCCAGATTCCAAAGAACTTAGCCGAGCCAAGTCGTTATGCCAAGGAAGAGGAATAATGGTTAAATCTTTTCAAAACCAAAATAAATAAGGATTACACAAATAAAAACTTAGCTAAAATAAATATTGCAGGATTTAAATGTTTTAATTGTGGGAAAATCGGTCATATTGCCAAGAATTGTCGATAACTCAAAGACAGAAAGGTTATACGCAAAGACTTCAAGAACAAAATCCAAATTCCTAGCCCAGTACGAAACCAGGCAAAGTGATTTGTGTAACTCAGAAAGCCCTCAAGTTAACGTGATAATAAATGAGGACGAATGGTTAGGCGGAAACCCCATGAAATTTTAGGAAAAGTGAACAAGGAAACAGAGTTATTTCCAAACAATAAAGGAAAAGTAAACACAAATATTGAAACTTTAGGTTATAGAAAATTACCATTTAGGTGATTATGACGGAATATTAGGCAGTCGTTTTTTAAAAGAAGAAACGTATTCTGTCAAGGGAGTAATAAAAAATAAATCTAATCAAATCAAAGAAGGTTAGTTAGTGGCAAGAAAAGTGGAGGATGGTCGTCGACTATCGGAAACTCAACGAGTTGACAACTATCTGACGAGTTGATAACTATCCCCTACCAAACATGAATGAAATACTCGATCAGTTAAGGAAGGCAAGGTACTTTACAAGACTTGACCTGACCTCGGGTTTTCGGTTTCGGGTGGAGAAAACGGCGTACAGCACGCCATATGGGCACTTTGAATATGCGAGGATGCCATTTGGGTTAAGAAACGCTCCGGCGTATTTCCAAAGATTAATGTATAATGTATTGTCTGGATTGCAAGGCATCAAGTGCTTTGTATATCTCGAGGATATTGTTATCTATGGCCAAGATTTACAAGAGCATAATCTGAAACTACTCGAGGTTTTAGATCTAATAAGGGCCGCAAACCTTAAACGGCAGCCAAACAAATGCGAAAAGAAGTTCAATACTTTCGACACTTGGGCACCGATTAACGAGAAGGGAATTAAATCCTTCAAAGGAATGGTAGGGTACTATAGGAAGTTTGTTCAAAATTTTAGCAAGATATCAGATCCGTTAAATAAAGCATGACAGAGGATAATGGTTTACCAGCTCCAGCCACAGGAGAAATTGATGCTGCTGAGAATACTGAGAATACGAGGAAATAAATTCGTCAGAAAATGAGCATGAAGAACAAGAATGTAACAAAACACGTAGGGAAATCCTTGAATTAGAAGAAAGGAAACAAAGGAAAGAATGTCCGAAAATCATTCTTAGGTGGGCATAGAGGCCAGAAGTCGGCGTATGCAGGCATAAAGGACAATTTTTTTGGAAAGGTATACAAAAAGACGTTAAAAATTATGTGAAGAATTGTGAGCACTCTCGATACGAAAAAGTACTTCGAAAACCAACCCGAAACCCCATGAAATTGGATTTAACCTTTGATAGGGCATTTGAAAAAAATTCCATGGACTTGATGCCATTAACAGATACAGAAGAGGGATACAAATTCCGGCTCACTATTCAGGATAATCTAAAGAGACAACGATAAAGAATTTTGTAACGAACTATTCAATAAGTTATGCAATATTTTTAACATGAAACATATAACGACGAGCTTAGCATACCCTCAAGCCAATGCAGCTGCGCAAAGGTTTCACTGCAGGTGAATTGAATATCTCAGAACCATAGATAGGAAAATGCCTTTTACGAGTTTAAGTTTCTATACGACAATACACGGCATAACTGGATATCGCAATACGAGCTAGTATACGGTAAATGCGCAAATCAACCAAGTGAAATTGAAGATTTAAACGTCAACTATTCAATAAGTTCTGCAAAATTTTTAACATGAAACATATAACGACGAGCTTAGCATACCCTCAAGCCCATGCAGCTGCGCAAAGGTTTCACTGCAGGTGAATTGAATATCTCAGAACCATAGATAGGAAAATGCCTTTTACGAGTTTAAGTTTCTATACGACAATACACGGCACAACTGGATATACGCAATACGAGCTCGTATACGGTAAATGCGCAAATCAACCAAGTGAAATTGAAGATTTAAACGTCAATCATCAGACCCATTATAACTTATGGGACTTTAGTCTGGTGGACTGCTAGCAGCACGAAAAGCTGTATGAGTATGCTCAACAAAGTACAAAGGTCAGCCGCTGTTTGTACAACGGGAGCTATGAAAAGCACCCCGCAAGCATAGTTGGACTAAGGGAGTCCTTTTTGTGGAAACAAGCCAACTATGGACATGCGGCCATATTCAGAATAATTCATGACCTGGGAAAGAAACATGGTTTTAGTAGCCTCGCAGCTACGACCGACTACATTTCCCCCCAAAATGACTTCTCTTTCAGAATACCAATCCTTTTTCGCCGTCAGAGAAAAGTGGCTATCAAACGACGTGATCAACAACAACGAGATTACCCTCTTCACCGACGGATCGAAAATGGACACAGGCACTGGGGCCGGATTCTACTCTGATACCCTGCACAAACAGGAATCATTTAAACTCCCTGATTTGTGCAGCGTCTTCCAAGCAGAAATCCCAATAAGGAAATCAGCCAAACACCTACAAGTAACCGATATCCCACCATCGGATATCACTACCTTTGTAGACAGCCTGGCTGCACTGAAGTAAATAGGATCCTGTACAACGAGATCAAAGGCTGTCATGAAATGTCGCACAAAGTCAACTGGGTCCCAGGTCACAGCTCAATCTCAGGGAACGAAAGAGCGGACAAATTGGCCAGGCAACATCAACGAAGCGGACACGTCATTGCAACCACCGATCAGCGCTTTATACCGGATCATATATGACACAATTATCAAAGAAGCCAACTCGTCTTGGCTTACAAGAAGCGACAGCCACACGACAAGATCATCATGGCCAGAGTTCAATATCGGAGAAACCAAGAAGCCCTTGGCGCTGGACTGGAACTCCGGCATACGGATCGTATGCTCGGCGAAGTGATCACAGGTCACTGTCCCATCGGAGTAATGCGTCGGAAATGGAACTCGGGATCTCTGCCAGAGCTGCGGCGATGAAGAAGGCACCGAAACGATCCAACATCTGCTTTGTCACTGCCCAATTCTCCAGAATCGGCGTCTAGTTTCGCTGGGCCAAAGATTCTTTACAGAGATTGCGGACGTAGCAAATGCAGATATATCGGATCATCAAAAATTCATTAAGAGCACGGGGTGGTTGCAGCCATCACGTGATAGGACAGGTTAATTGTATGTGTTCTCCACAAATGAAGGGAATCACATTGGGCCCTTTGGCCTCCGAGTGGAAATGATGCTCTACCATCACACTCCCCGACGTCGACGAAACAAACCAAATAAAAATGAAAGGGAAAATAACTGGAGAAAATAGCTTAATACATTCAGATTTTAATAAAGTCACCAGTAAAATAAATAACAAAATGTTATTATTGGAAATTGATATTGAACAGGTGCTAGATAGCTTATTGTTTATTCAAGTTAGTGTACTTCACCCCAGGGTAATTGAACCTTGCAGAGAACCGACGCCAATAGAACTGCTGCGTATGCAGTATACGGAGACTACCGCGTATGCAATGTAGGGTTAAGTTAGATTTAAGACTTTAAAAAAAAAACACTTGTACGCTCGTCAATAAATAAACTCGTTTTGTTTAAATCATTTAAATCATTTTCTTTTATCGCTGATTTGTTGGTGTTTGTATTCTAACGTATTACATCTGCGCGAGTGTTACCAACAGTAATATTGGAAGCGCATTCCAGGATACGTAATCCAGCCCGAGATAGCACAGCCGGTATTTAATAATAAATTCTTTGGTAATTGTTTAGAAAAAGGAAAAACTCTCCGATTTTGATGAAATTTCAGTATGTCAGGTTAGGATTTTTTCTAAGAATTTTGATATACAGGGTGTCCCACGAGCAGTGTGCCAAAAAGCTAGAGCGTGTAGGTCTGGTCAAGACAAGAACAAAATCGGACGGGGAGGGGGGGGGGGGGATATCTTTCAGCGTAGAGTCTTTCGGCTTCACGATCTCGATCATTAGTTAAACCGTAGCAGAAGTGCATGTCCGTTAATTCTTCTCGAGAGTATGAGTTTGACATCGTAATATGTTGATGAGCTAACATCCAATTTGGAAATGGTTTCTTATTAAAAATGCGATGCCTTTTATTTACATTTGGGTTGCAAATATATTTGTTTTTCAATAAAGAAAAATTGCGGTTTTATTGTCTTAAGGTCCTAGCGGGTAGAACACATCGGCGGCGGGCGGACCCAGACGAAATTGGCAATGAAAAAAAAGGATTAATCCAGGGTTATTCCAATACTGTGATACTTTATTGTATCCTCATAATGGGGGTCAATGTTTCATACATTAATTTGCCTACAAGTCCAGCCGCGTTAAAACCAAAAAAAAGGTTTTTCTTAGAAAAAAATGGTTCGGTTTTTTTTTTTAATTTCTCAAAAACTACAAGACATTTTTGCATCCGGTTTTCTGTTTTTAACTAAAAACTAATAAGAGAATTGAATTTTTGAAAAAAATAGTACTTAATTACATACAATTTTGAAAAAAAATAGTTCGACATTTTTTTTTTGAAAATTTTGAGTTTGAAAATTAATTTCTCAAAAACTGTTCCTTAAAACAGCTTCGTTTAAAACGAGATGAAAGAAGAGGTTTCTGGCTTCACAAAAAATTATATGACGGCATTGTGGATGTAACTGTTGATTTTTAATAATTTTTTTCCAAATGAAGCATTTTTTTTAGAAAATTGCCCCTCCCGGCTAAACCGGGGGGAATAGACCCCCCATCCCGGACGATTTTTTTCTTGTCTTGACCAGGCCTACACGCTCTAGCTTTTTGGCACACTGCTCGTGGGACACCCTGTATATCGTCGGACTTTCCTAGTTTCGAAGACATAAGCTTTTTAAATTCCCCATACAAAATACACTCCATTTTTTGCCTGTAAGTATGCAACTATGTCTTAAATAAAAGCATTATTTACATTCAATTTCTTAAACTCCTCAAAATACGCAATGAAAAGAGCTTCTACAAAGTTGTTCAATTATATATACATACAGATGTATATGCGAAACTGCCAACAAATAAACGTAAATTATTATTGTGGAAAAATTGTTGTTGCTTGTTTTTCGTGGGAAAAATACTCAACAAAGAACGTGCTACAATGAAACTTCATCAGTTTTTAAGTATTTGCGGTGATTTGGAATCGCTTTTAAAGTATCTAGTTGAACATAGCCAGATACCAAGATACCTGCATCCGCATTTAGCCCTGGAGTCGAATAAGCAATTTTACTGCTCAATGTATGATTATCTAAACGCGTATGGGGGGCATACTGCCCCCTGCAACCCCCCTGCTAGGGATCACTGTTGGATTTGGAGTAGGCGCGAGGTTGGGGTATTGTAAGTAGAGTCTTATTCTGTTAATGTAAACTTTGCATATCTCGCACTTACTCCAAATCCAATAATGATCCCAGGGTGGGGGGGGGGGGGGGGGGTGCAGGGAAGCAGCATGCGCCCCTTACCACACCAGACTTGTTTTCGAAAGTACTACGTAAATGTATATGTACAAACAAATGTTTTTATGCAGCAAATCATTGAAAACCGCATACTGTCAGGAGTTACAAAACATTTACCTGAAAAATGTGATTATTTAAAACTTGTTGCATAGTCCCAGGCAAAACTATGATTGAACTAAACCAAGCCAAATCTGTGTTTTGTATGGGAATTTAAGAAGCTAATATCTCTGAAGCTAGGAAAGTCCGACCTAAAATATATATATCAAAATTCTTAGAAAAAAATCCTAATCTGACATACTGAAATTTCATCAAAATCGGAGAGTTTGACCTTTTTCTAAACAATTACCAATTCTTTTTTTTTCAATCAATAAATGCCAAGGCATAACAATATATTTAAGGTCGGATTTATCTAGTCTCCAAGATATAGGCTTTTTTAAATTCTCCATACAAAATATCATTTTGCCTGTAAGTATGCAACTACGTTTTAAATAAAAGCATTCTTCACATTCAATTTCCTTAACTCCTCACGATATGCAATTGGAAAAGCTTCAACAATGTTTGTTATGTACATGAAAAACTACATGCCTATCTTAGATCCTCCTCTGCACTGATCTTTCTAATTACATGCAGTCCTGCACTAAATTTGCCCAGCTATGTGAATCACTCTACCTCCGATACCTGAATCGAATGCAATCCTCCCTTATCTCTGACCCCAAGTGTTTTTTCCACTTCATTAATACAAAAAGAAAAACCGATAACTACCCCGCTACATTTAATTTTTTCAATAACTCTTCCAACGAACCCGAAATAGTCGCCAACTTCTTTGCTCATTTCTTCAGCTAATCATTCACCGATCAGGATTTTCAACCCGATCACGATTATTTTCGATATTTAAAAGACTGCTCCCAGACGTCTCTTGTCCACTGAACATAATTCCGACCTAATCGCCAAAAAAATATGCAATCTAAAGGACGACTACTCTCCCAGTCCCGACTGTCTGCCTGCCATAGTTTTAAAAAAGTGCGCGAACCATTTTATTTTACCCCCTACCGCTCTATTTCAAAGCTCTTTCTCTCAAGGACTCTTTCCTTAGTTTTGAAAATATGCTTATATCATTCTAGTCCACAAAACAAGGACTGAAAAATTATGGGTCCAACTATCGTCCCATTGCCAAACTCTCATGCATACCCAAACTTTTCGAGAGCATCATTTATGATGCACTATTCTTTCACTGCAAACCCTTATTTTTTCTTAACCAACATGGGTTCCTGAAAGGTCGATCGACAACCACTAATCTAGTCAAGTTTGTTTCACAATGTTTGTGTGCACTCGAAGGTGGCAAAGAAGTAGACGTTGTCGCCACTAACTTCAGCAAAGCCTTTGACAAAATGTCTCACCAAATTATTCCCCTCAAGCTTACTCTCTGGAAGATCGTCAATATAAGGTTATCTTCAGATCTTCTATCCCTAATCCAATTAATGCTACCTCCGGTGTCCCACAAGGTATTTACCTCGGATCATTGATCTTCTTATTTTCCTTTTTTCCGGCGTCGTTATGGTCAGAAGTGTAGGACCATAACCTTTCCACTTAGCTGCATTCCTACTGGTCCGCTTGTGGGGTCCGCCGGTTTGACCTCAGAAAGTAGCGGCAGGCTTCCCGGTTTGGGATTACTTCATCGCTGAGGTCAATCAAATGCTGGTGTTTTTGCATTTGTTTGCACCTATTGTTTTTCGGCCTGCTTTTTTTTTTTTTTGTTACTCTTACAACACCGGTGATCTCCAGTCGTGTCAACCCACTGATTTGCATGTACACTTGTGGGGCAGTTTAATGGTGGTATATGTGTCCCTAGGTTCACTTTGGTGTTTTCTAAATTGCCCTAATGTGATTTTTGTTTACCTTTGTTTTAGTCGCCTTTTACGACAAGCGAGAGGTATCGCTGCAGGGATATTCTTAACCTCTTCCCTGCACGGAATTATCTCGGCTCATTGATATTTATTCTAACCATTAATGATGTTGACAGCGTTATCCTGAACTCTCAGCTCTCAATATATGCCAGTGATATGAAAATATTTAAACACATACATATCTTCCCTAAAAGGTTCACTACTTGCTGTCAAAAATCAAAAAAACCATCTCGAGCTCAATGTCAATAAATGCCAAGCCATCACTTACTCCCGCAAGCGCTCTTGCTCACCTTTACGAATAATAATGAAACTGTTCCTCCTGTCAACTTCTTGGTTGATCGAGGGGTTATTTGTGACCGTGAACTCAATATTTTCGCCTCAATATCGACAACATTATTAAACGTGCTAACTCTGCCCTCGGTTTCGTCAAATGTTGGTCCAAAGAATTCTCGAATCCTTACGTTACGAAATCATTATACATGCATTACTTTCGTAAGGCCCATTCTCGAATATGCTAGCCAGGTCTGGTCCACCTCTTAAGAATCCTTCACTACGCGTTTTGAAGCCATTCAACGTAGGTTTTGCCCTTCGTGGTCTTCCTTGACCTCCTTAATTTACCACCTTATACGGATCGCCTAGAATTAATCAACCTCCAACCCCTTAAAGAACGACGCGAAGTTGCAGATATTCTTTTTATTCACGACCTTCTCGACAATCACCGCACAGATTATTGCTACTACGTCCAGAATGTTTCGCAAAGCTAACACCAATCTTTTCGACCTTCACCTCGAAAGGTCCAGTCTTAGAATTGCCCTATACCATAACCTTTCATCCTCTTCCTAATCGTTTCCACCCTGTCACCTAGTTGATAAGTTGATTAAGTTATTTCTTTTTGTTAAGACTTGCATAAAGTGCTCCTGTGTAGGCGTCAAATCAAATCAATTCAAACCTTCGATCGAGGAGCTTGCTCAATTCTACTTTCGCCATCACTTCTGATGTCTTCAACTACCGACTTGATGTATGTATGTACATATGTAGATCGTTTCCAGATCATTTTTGTTTTTTTTTGGTAATTGAATTTTCTATCTTCCAAGAACAATGGAGAACGACTCTGTTCGTTGAACAGCGAGATATATGTAATTAGCACATATACATATATATACATACATACAAATACATACATATATATTCTCCGGTACAAAGAAAAATGCGTCTATTAGTTTTAATGAATTGTTGACAAGTGTTTTATTGTTCTTAATTTGACAAGTACGTATATACATAATAATGGGAATGGGAATAATGGGAAATAAACTTCTCAGTGGGAATTTTGTGTTGAAGGTATTGCCAGAAGCTTCAGAAGTGTGAATTGAGAAGTGAGTTCGCGGAGCGCTTGTTGACTCTCGCATGAATGGACAGCTGCTTGAGTGTCGTAGCTCTGTGTGCTTGGACAACGCAATTGGGTTCTTTACTCTTTCGCTGAATGAGTGTTTTTATTGGCTGGTCGGAGTGTGTGTTGTCGTGTTGCCATGCGAAAGGTATGAAATTATTACCTTTAAGATTTAAGATTTCTCTGTTCATTATTATGTGTTATTATTATTATTATTGGATTATTTGTTTTACATATAATATTTTTTATTTTTTTTTTTTAAATTTGAGTTAAACGGCCTGGTACGCTCATTCTACGTGTGTGTTAATTATTTTGCCGTTTGGGTTCGCGGCCGAGTGTGAATGAGTGTGTGTGTATGATAATGCATGGGTAATGTTCATTACGCGGCTTCTCTCCTCGGCGGGGAACTGGCAAAACCCCCCCTAGTACACTTGCCTTGAAAAAGCTCCTCGACTTTCGCCGTTCGGAATCGGCATTAAACTGTAGGTCCCGTTCACTTGTGTGAAAAACAAATCGCACACAACATAAGTGAATGAGAGAAGCTAGGCTCTGGTTCTTCATGAGCTGTAACTCCATCTAAAAAGAAGAAGAATGTGTTATTCTCTTACGTCGCTTTCGTCGTTATTTGTTTTGCTGCCGTTTGTTTCGTGTTCGTTAATGGGAAATGGGCATAGTGGGCATAGGGATGGGTCGTTTGTATTCTCCCTGTTGTGTTCTGACCTTGACGATGCGTGTTAGACCATCCTTCGCGGGATACCTTTCGGTGATGCGGCCTAAGTTCAACGTTGCTGGAGGTAGTCACTCATCTTTAAGTAGAACCAAATCGCCTATCTTTAACTGCGGTTGAGATTTGAGCCATTTCGGGCGCTGTTGCAAACGAGTCAAATATTCTTGATGCCACTGTTTCCAGAATGTCTGCAGGTGCATTTGGATAGTTTTCCACCGTTCGGTATAAGATTGCTTGTTGATGGTTAGGTCTGGTTCTGGAATCGTGAACATTGCTTCACCTATCAAGAAGTGCGCGGGTGTGAGTGCTTGGAAGTCGTCTGGATATTCCGTTAGTGGGCAAAGAGGCCGCGAGTTAAGGCATGCTTCAATTTGTGCGAGCAATGTAGCGAGTTCTTCGTATGTGAGTGTCCCATTTCCGACGATCCGTTTTAGATGATGTTTGACACCTTTTACCCCTGCCTCCCACAGTCCACCGAAGTGAGGCGAAGCGGGGGGAATAAAGTTCCACTTGGTTCCATGTGTCGCCAGTACCTCTGTAGCCTCCCTACAGTTGTGTCCGGCTTCCTTCAATAGACGATGCAGCTCTGCATCAGCTCCAATGAAGTTTGTTCCGCAGTCACTGTAAATCTGACTGCAGACGCCTCTTCGAGCTGCAAACCGGCGAAAGGCAGCCAGGAAAGCTTGGGTGGTAAGGTTCGAGACTGCTTCCAGGTGCATTGCTTTGGTGGCCAGGCAGACAAATATTGCCACATATCCTTTGAAGCATTTGGCTCCGCGACCTTTCCAAGACCGGATGGTTATTGGTCCCGCCTAATCGACCCCTGTGTGGGTGAACGGCCTAGATGCTGTAACCATCGGCGTTGGCAGGTCTCCAATTAATTGTTGAGCCACCTTATTTCGGTATCGATGACAAATGACGCAAGTGTTCAAAAACTTATTGATGACTCTCTCCTTGTCTGAATTATCCAGTATTTATTCCTAGTATACGCTATCATTAATTGGGTGCCTCCGTGCAGTGTATTTTCATGGGCATTCCGGATGATCAGCGTCGTCAGATGATGTCTTGCCCCTAGTATGATGGGGTGTTGTTGGTCAAATGACAAGTTTGCGTTCTTGAGCCTCCCACCGACTCTCAATATTCCTTCACCGTCAAGAAAGGGATTTAAGGATGCCAATCCCTTTGACTTGCAAGCGTCTCCTGGAAACATTTCCTGTTGGGCGCAGCGAACAAGTACCTTAGTAGCATTTCTCTCTGACTGATCGGATCAAGTGCCTCTATGGCCTTATCCACCTCCTTTGGCTTGAGAGGAATAAGTATTTTCTGGGCTATTCCCTAGGTGATTTTCTTCAAATTGTTGACGTAGCGCGCACAATACCCGGTGATCCTTAATACCCGCTTCAGGTTTGATGATCGATCCAATAGTTCCTTTATCGGGCCTTTTACTACGTTCAATTGATGAAACTGCACAAGTCTGTATCCTTCATTGGTGACGAGACTAGATGGTACTCAAAGTCCCAGTTTTGATGTAAGAATGGGGGACCGGACCACCACAAGGTTGCATGTAGAAGATCAGATGGCTGCATCTTCTTCTTCTTTTCCTTTTTATCCCGGCGTCGTTATGGTCAGAAGTGTAGGACCATAACCTTCCCACTTAACTGCATTCCTACTGGTCCGCTTGTGGGGTCCGCCGGTTTGACCTCAGAAAGTAGCGGCAGGCTTCCCGGTTTGGGATTACTTCATCGCTGAGGCCAATCAAATGCTGGTGTTTTTGCATTTGTTTGCACCAATTGTTTTTCGGCCTGCCTTTTTTGCGTGTTGAAATTGGAATGTTGATTGATAACGCCTTTTGGACGGGGTTCAAAGGATCTCTCATTTGAACATGGCAATACCAACTGAGTCGGTCGCGCTCTATATTTCTTGTGATGGTTTCTTTTACGTGGAGGCTTCCTCGGATCTTTGAACTTCTAATTCTGTCACGCTTTGTTACTCCCGCTGTCATGCGAAGCATCTTCATCTCAGTTGCCGTTAATTTGCTCTCATACTTTTTGTGCATTGTCCAGCATTGTGAACCGTATGTGAGCGCCGGACGTACAACTGAAGTGTAGAGCCTTCCTTTCAGCTTAGGGGGCATTTTTCAATCACAGAAGATGGCGGAGTTTTCCCGCCACTTCATCCACCCTACGCTTACGCGATGTTTGAGATCGTCATCACAAGTTGCTTCTCTATTAATCATAGATCCCAGATATTTAAACTTTTCACACTTGGGAAGCACTCTTCCATTCAAGTAAATGTCTGGAATAGGCTGATGAGGGTCAGAGAACGGGCAGCACAGATACTCTGTCTTCTTTGAACTAATACGATACCCGTGTCCCTCAAAAGTGTCCACCCACACATCAAGTGCTCGTTGTAGGGACGCCTGATCATCACTTATAATGGCCCCATCGTCAGCAAAGAATAGCTGGTGCACATTGGGGTCCGTCACTTTTCCTTCAAGCAAGCAATCAAGGACTGCTATAAAAAGCAGTGGGCTGAGGACGCTTGGTGTACACCGACTTTGATTGCGAACTCTTCGGTGACTCCTGCGGTGCATCTTACTCTTGTCGTTGCTGTCTCGTACATGTCCATAATCACTCGCACGTAGGTTTCTGGAACTCCTTTTTGTCTTAGCGCTACCCATAAAAGATCTCTTGGTTGCCGGTCAAAGGCCTTCTCGAAATCAATCAACACCATATGCAAGTCCTTTGCAGAATCACAATGCTTTTCCATCATGATCCTTATACTTTGGATTGCATCTGTTGTTGATTTACCCGAGACAAACCCGCACTGGTCATCAGATAGTCGTATTATTTTCCGCAGTCGGCTGTCTAATACCCGTTCAACGATCTTCATGGTGTGCGACATCAGCTTGACAGAACGGTAGTTATCACAATTTCGCGTATCACCCTTTCCTTTGTGCAATGGAAGAAGATAGTTTTCCCTCCATTGATTAGGCATAGTGTCGCCTCTCATAAGTTTGGAGATAAGAACCATGAGCCATCTAGACCCGATGTCTCCCATCTTTTTCCAGAACTCAGAGGGTATCCCCTCCGGCCCAACAGCTTTTCTTTTCTTGGAGTTTTTAACCGCGTACCGAACTTCTTCGATTGTGATGTCGGATATTTCGGCATGATTCGGGGCGGCTCTTGGAAAGTACACTCGGGGAAACTGTTCGTTCAGAAGTTCCTCGCAATACTGTCGCCATCTGTGGAGAATTTTTTCGTCTTCCACAAGGAGTTGGCCTTCAGCATTGTTAATAAACTTTGGGAAACGAATCTCCTGAGCATTTCTTCTTCTCTGGGCGGCTATCTTAAAGATATTTGCTCCTTTGTTCAAATTGTTTTGTCGAAGCTCCTGGGTAGCCTGGTTCCTGTCAGACGCGGAAGACGATATTTCTTCCAACTCCTGATAGAGGCCTTCCATGCTTTTCGCTTTGAATTCGGCGCATTTTTTCTTCGCGATACCCTTGCAACATCTATATACCTTTTCACGGCGAGCTTTTTCCTCTCTATTAGTAGAAGAGCACTTTGACCAAGCTTGGAAAGCCATTTTCTTTTCGCGTATCACTGCTTTGGCTTCGTCTGTCCACCACCAGGTTTCTTTTGCGTGTTGGCAGGGGCCTTTAGATGTTCCGAGCAGTGATTTGGCTTTCTCCAGGCCAGATTGTTGTAGGGAATCCCACATGTCTTGTGCTCTGCACCGACCTCATCAATAATGGAAGAGAGGTAGTTTTCCATGATGGTAATAAAAGCTTCGCCTTTTCCTTTATCCAGCTTATACCACTTGATTCTCTCAGACACCTTCGTTTGCTGCTTTGACTTCTTTCTCGCATCCATAAAAAATTCAGTCAGGGGGAGACGGTGTTGAGGGGCGATCGCGTCTCGCAGGATCACTTTGCAATCTTTAGCTCGTGGCTTCATGAAACTGGATACCAAATGATAGTCTATTTGAGTTTCAATTCCGCCGCTGCTATAAGTGATCAGGTGCCGGCTTTGTTTGACGAACATGGTATTTAGCACTATAAGACCGTACGACTTTCACATGTTTAGGATATTTTCACCTGAAGAGTTCCTGGTGCCGTATCCCAGCCCTCCGTGGTAGCCTTCATAGTCTTCGCTTGTCTTCCCGACATGTCCGTTTAAATCTCCCCCAACAAACAAAAGCTCTTCCTTTGGGATGATTTTGACAAGGTTGTGGAAATCTAGCCAGAATGCATCTTTTTCTTTTTGTTCGCATCCTACTTGAGGGGCACATGCGCTTACGATGTTCCACACCTCACCATGCATCACCAATTTGAGAGCCATCAAACGGTCACTGGACTTTGAAATGGTTAAGACGTTGCCAAGTAACTCTGCCGCAAGGATCATGGCGATTCCGTTTTTTCCTTGTTCCAATCCATAGTAAAACATCTTGTAGGCTTTTGTTTTAACGTCCAAGAAACGTGCCCGATTACCGGTGTTTCGCCATTTCGTCTCTTGTACGCACAGGATGTCTACTCGCCTTCTAACCATCATTTCTTCAAGCTCATAGCTGCCCCCACTCATGCTTCCAACGTTCCAACTCGCGACTCTTAAATGTGGCTTACGCCGTTGCATTACTTTGCTATCCCCCGGAAATCCTATAGCTCTGACCCCAGCATTGCTGCTCGTCCCAGGATCACGACCATTAGTAGTGCCTGGCGGGGTAGTGCTTTTCCTTTTAGCGTTCTTTTCCATAATGCTACGGTTTGACCGTTTTCTTTCTTCCCTTCCTTTTTGACACGGGCATGCTCCAGATTTTTTATTTTTTTTTTTATTGATCTTACTCTTACAACACCGGTGATCTCCAGTCGTGTCAACCCACTGATTTGCATGCACACTTGTGGGGCAGTTTAATGGTGGTATATGTGTCCCTAGGCTCACCTTGGTGTTTTCTAAATTGCCTAGATGTGAGTTTTGTTTACCTTTGTTTAGTCGCCTTTTACGACAAGCGATAGGTATCGCTGCAGGGATATTCTTAACCCGTCCCTGCACGAGATATCAGATGGCTGCATACCTCTGGAAACTAGATCCGCTGGATTGTGCTGAGTTGGATATCAGTAGGTGCATTTTAACTTTGTGGTCTTCATCTTCAACCCTCAGATATACGGCTGCACCATACGCCTATACGACCTGTCTCTCGTGTGGATCGACCTAGGAAGACGTAAGTTATTTATATTATTTAAATCTTTGTAGAATGTGTTCCATTCGTTTAATATTGTGGGGTGGACGGGATCGTCCCATGACATCTTTCGGACCCAAAGAAGTTGCATAAAACATTTGGCCTTAACGATGCATGGCGCAACCCAGCCTAAGGGGTCGAACAGACGTGCAATAGCTGAAAGGATGAACCTTTTCGTTGGCAATGGATTGGTTGATAGAATATAGTGGAAGCAAAATGTATCGATGTTAGGAAGCCAATGAATACCTAATGTTTTCACTCCATCAAAACCTTCCGCGGGCACTGAAAACGAGGTTTCACGATCCTGATTTGGGATGTCCTTTAATAACACTTTCCTTTCGTAAGTTAAATCCTTCTGACTTTTATTTTCAGTGCTGCCTCATCCGAGGTGTCTGCGCCGGAGATAAGATCATCGACATACATCTCTTCGTTGATCATTTGAGCTGCTAACGGGAATTGGTGGCGGGATTCTCTTGCTAATTCCTTCAGCGTTCGAATAGCCAAATACGAAGCTGCAGCTGTCCCAAACGTCACCGTTTTTACGCGAAAGAGCTTTAGTGCCTCCGATGGATTCTTACGCCAAATGACCAGCTGGTAGTAGGAATCCTGATCTCTGAACCACATTTGTCGATACATCTTCTCCAGGTCCGCTGTAAAGGTGAACTCGTAGAACCTCCAGGAGGGCCTATCATCAGCTGATCGTTCAGGGAGACTCCATTGGACGTTTTGAATGACGCGTCGAAAACTACTCTCAACCTTGTTGTCGGCGTGATGAGGAAGGAAATAATGCGCCGACTTGGGTATGTCTTCTTGCTTCACTTCGCTCATATGACCTAATTTAATATATTCATCTAGGCAGGCGGAATATTGCTGTTGTAGTTGAGGGTTAGTCATGAGACGTCTCTCCAAGCCTTTGAAACGTTTGAAGGCTCCTTCATATGACCCGCCCAAGATTGGAAAAACGGACCCTTTGAAGGGAAGAGCGACTTGATATCGCCCGTCTCCCGCACGCCCCACATGCTGGACGAAATATTTCTCACATTCGACGTTCTCGGATGTATCCCAGTATTCGAAAGGAACTTCCCCTTGTTCCCAGAATTTCCGCAATTGCGTATCGATATCACCCGTTTGGAGAACACTTTTGATTGGTTCCGGTTGTATTGGAGCCTTACCAAACAAAATCCAGCCAGTTTAATTTTTTTGGAGCACCGGCATTTACTTCCTCTGACCTTCTGAGCTCGGGTAACAAAATCTCTGCCAAAACATCGCTTCCCAGAAGGAGGTCAATCTTCGCTGGTTTGTAAAAAAGTGGGTCTGCTAGTTCAAGGCCATTGGATGTCCCCAATGCCGAAATGGAAGGCTCCGGGCCGGAAGATGGCCAGACAGCGACTTATAAACGAAAGCCTGCGTGGAAGTCGTAAAAGCAGAGTGGTGCCGCTGCTGACTAAACCCAACCCAGACACCTCCACAAATGTTGATTTAGATCGTAAATTTAGTAGTTGTACGGCTGACTCTGTTATAAAGGTCGCTTCCGAACCCGAGTCGAGTAAGGCTCTAAGCGATACTGATTTACCTGAAGACGTGTGCAACTTTACCAGGGCTGTTGCCAGTAACACCTGCGTCGCCATGTTGGGTACAGAATGGAAAGCATTTAAAGCTGCACTGCTGGATGGTTGTGCTTCAGCTTGTGGTTGAAAGGTGGAAGCGGCAGCATTCATAGGTGCGGTGAAATAATTCTGCGAACGTCCTCGAAACGGATTGTCTGAAGGATTCGCAGATGTTGTGGGGTGAGGTGCGTTAGTAGGCCTTGGAGTAATTGCCATTATCAATTCCAGGTGAGCCAACAATTTTTCGGCCTCTCCCGAAACACTCGTTTTTAAATAATGCATCCTCTCTATTTCCGACAGGGATGCATTATGGTGGATCAGCGAGACGAATAGGTCACGGAAGGTTCGCCATGACTCATACGTCCCGGAAAATGTTTGGCAGATTTATTTCCGGTAGCCGTATATCTACCTTCCTGCATGTGGCCATTGTCTGGTCCAACTGGCACTCTTCCTTCATCTCCGTAACCTTCAACTTATCCCTCGCATCCATAAGATCGCTCCGATAGTCGAAATAGATCTCCCGTATACTATCGTAGAGGTCCTCGAGTTCCCCCAACTGCGTTGCCTCTTTGTCGCCAAATGTTTTACCGCTTCTCCGAAACGGTTCGTTGCGTTGTCCATTGTTTTCCCCAACAAGGACAAACGGCCGGACAAATAATTCACCGTTCGGCTCGGAACGGAACCCCGTTTAGAGAAATTCGAGACATCTCTTTCTAATTGTCTCAGGATGGTTTTTAATTCGTTTTTCATGTTATATCTTTGTATATAGGTATACGAATAATTATAGCACGAATACAAGAAGGGGGTAAAGAAATTCCACTTACTTGTTTTCCAGTAGGAAGCGAAGAAACGTCTAGAAGCAAATCCGAACTCCCTTTGTTGCAGTCGTTTTATTTTATTTTATTTTGTAGGTTAAATTCATGCACGGCGAAAAACCCGACACACACTCTATAGGCTCGAAGGACCAAATTGTTCGTTGAACAGCGAGATATGTAATTAGCGTATTTCCGGAACAAAGAAAAATGCGTCTATTCGTTTTAATGAATTGTTGACAAGTGTTTTATTGTTCTTAATTTGACAAGTACGTATATACATAATAATGGGAATGGGAATAATGGGAAATAAACTTCCCAGTGGGAATTTGGTGTTGAAGGTATTGCCAGAAGCTTCAACAGACTCTTTAAGCGAATTATTAATTGATGTTAAGGCCGTGAAGGATTTTCATCCATAGTGATTCGAACTACGAATGATGTATTTATCCCTTGTCTATTTTAAAACCTAATAAAGGCAAATTGAAAATTAAGGGAGATATTTTTCTTCGCCTGTTACTTTATAAAAATCAAAAGTGACGCAGTCGGTAAGATACCCGGATGTATCCTTGCAGTGTTTTTTAAAATTGTACAGAGTATCTGAGAATCGTTTAACTTCTTAAGGAAGTAGTTTTCGCGTATAATAGCTTCTTAATGTTGAAACACATCGGTAAATAAAACCAAGTGCTCTAAAGTGCATATAGAAAACACTGAACTTATTGAGAAAACATCAAATGCTAATAAATTCTTTAATATATATATCTTCTATTAGCCTAAATATTGTTATAATTGTAATTTTCATATGCATATACAGGGTGTCCCACGAGCAGTGTGCCAAAAAGCTAGAGCGTGTAGGTCTGGTCAAGACAAGAAAAAAATCGTATGGGAGGGGGGTCTATCCCCCCCCCCCCCCCCCCCCCCCCCCCCCCCCCCTTAGCCGCGAGGGGCAATTTTCTAAAAAAATTACTTAATTTGGAAAAAAACATATTAAAAATCAACAGTTACATCCACAATGCCGTGATATACTTTCTTGTAAAGCCAGAAACCTCTTCTTTCATCTTGTTTTTAAACTAAGCTGTTCTAAGGAATGGTTTTTGGGAAATTAATTTTCAAACTCAAAATTTTCGAACTATTTTTTTTCAAAATTGTATGTAATTAAGTACTATTTTTTTTTCCATATTATCCAGAAGGGTATAATATTTAAGGTGAACGATTGCATAACTCGTGTGGTTTAATACGTTTGGGTCTTCGGATTCATCGGTCACTTAACTTTGCTGCATCCTGGTTGATGTGGTTTCTCAGCTTTGTGAAGTGCGTTCTCGCGTATTTAGAAATTGTCTCCTCTACAGTAACTAGTTGAAGTCGCGTTGTAAGTCCGTGTTTGGCTTTGACAACGTCTCCAACGACTTTATTTTGAAACCTTTGTGATAATGGCAATATTTGATTGGGAAGTACATCCCCATAGCTGTATACTGTATGTCCATACTGGTTTTAATATATGTTTATATATTAAAAATGTATATTTATTATGTTGTTCCGCACTGAGTTGAGTGGGAATTCAAAAATGTTCAAACGGCGCTAATTAGAATATTCCACACTTAGGCGAGTGGGAATTTGAAATAATTGTGCCAAATACGACTAAATAAAATAAATCGCAGGATAAATTTAAACTAAACTTTATTGGTTGAGTTGTAACCGCCAAGTGGTTTTTCATATTTCATTTCCTTCCTGGAAGCTGTTGGCCCTTATGTACCAATCTACAGCTGATCAGTAGATGGAGGTCAATAGCCTCCGCTTATTTACATTGGTAGGGGAAATTCCTAATACACAATATAGAACTACATATGTTGAGGACGAGCATGCATTGCAATTAATTCCCCACACCCTTGGAGTAGGTACGCTGTATGTTCTATGTAGTATGTATGTATCTCGCACACACACTATTCGGCCGCTGGAATCGTTCAATTTGACATTTGATCATTGTTCGGCCTGGTGTGGTGAGTGGGTTTGTTTATATTTTTGTTTATTTAAACTTTATTTATATTGTTTGTTTTATTTTATTTTATTATTTTTGTTTTGTGTTTTATTTATTGTTGCGACGCAACATGCTCCCGGCCCGGAAACGTTGGTATCCAATTTGTGAAGTACTTGTTGTGTGATGAAGATGTTTGTGCCCATGTGTTTTGGATGCAGTGTTGTGTTATCTTCTGGTTCTCGTTCTTGTGTCTTCGTTTTCTTTCGGCCCGGTTGCGAAAATTGCGAGTGTTTTGCAAAAGAAACAAATAAATGTGCATTAGTTTGTTGTCTAATACATATAAGTTAAAAAAAAATAAAGGTTATATGTATTTAACTGCTACTGGTCTGGCATCCGTCGTTAGATCAGTGTTAAGCGAATCTTGCGACTTGGGGAGAATGTGATCCTGCTTGTGGGATACAGATCTAGTTATAACTTCACTTATAGTCTATATTTTTTTTTTTTTGATTGTTTGTTAAAAAAACCATGCAAATTCTGTTTTGTTGTTGTTTTTTTTTGTTTTTAAATGTCTATTGTTTCGATTCGTTCGACGGATTAGTTACCGGCAAAGGGGATATTTTCGCAATCGGACGTTTAAAAACACCTCTCTCCGTTCTTATGGTCACCACGCGCGTTAGACCATCGGTGTCCGGATGCACCTCGATTATGCGCGCTAGTAGCCCCGATGCCGGCGGAAGGTTATCTTCCTTGACGAGGACTATGTCCCCAATTTTAATATTGGGCTGTTGCTGGAGCCATTTGGGTCGATGCTGTAATAAATGAAGGTAAGCTGTGCTCCATTGCTTCCAAAATTCTTGATTGAGTCGTTGGATGTATCTAAACCTATCGAGATTTGTTATGTTTTTGTCAATTAAATTTCTTTCAGGTAAAGTTATTAATGCCTCTCCTATTAAAAGGTGCCCTGGTGTAAGAACTGTCAAATCATTTGGATCGTCAGTCATCGGACATAATGGCCTTGAGTTGAGGCATGTTTCGATTTGTGCGAACAGTGTGGTATATTCCTCGAATGTTAACCGGGATGTACCGACTGTTCTTTTAAGGTGGTGCTTGATTGATTTGACACCTGCCTCCCAGATGGTGGGTTGAAGTGCCATTTAGTGTTTTGTTTGGCGAGGAATGTCGCGACTTCAGCCGACCATTCGCTGGGAATGTACTTGCTGTCCCTTTTCAGTTCATTCACCGCTCCTTTGAAGTTGGTTCCGCAGTCACTGTAGATGTTGGAACAGATTCCTCTTCGTGCTACAAAATGCTGCTATAAACGCTGCTGCGGTGAGGTCGCTGACTACTTCAATGTGTATCGCCTTCGTTGCTAGACAGATGAAGACAGCTATGTACCCCTTCATCATCCTATTGCATCTGCCCTTCCACATCTTTATTTCTATCGGGCCTGCGTAATACACTCCCGTGTTGGTAAACGGCCTCGAAACTACGACTCGTTCTGTTAGAAGGTTTCCCATCAGTTGTTGGTGCATTTTTGCATTATATCGATGGCATCGGATGCATCTGTGGATTGTGGACTTGACCAACCGCCTTAGGTTAGTGATCCAGTATTGGCTTCTGATCTCTGCCAACATGATCTGTTGTCCACCATGCAATGGACGTTGATGTACCTCGCTTACGATCAGTTTTGAGAAATGATGGAGGTCTTTAAGGATTATTGGATGTTTTTCGCTGAAAGGTATAAAGGAGTTAGTTAAACGTCTCCCTACGCGTAGAAGCCCTTCAGAATCAAGGAATGGATTCAAACGAAGGATATGACTTCCCTTTCCTATCTTTGTTTTTTCTTTAAGTGATTTGATTTCGTTAGGAAATAGTTCACCTTGAACAAGCCTGATGAGCTGGGTTTTGGCAGCTTTTAGCTCTTCAAGTGTAATTGGATGGCTCTCCATTGACCTCCCATTTCTCTTGTTTTTAAGAAATTCGAAATATCTTCGCCATATAGCTGCACTGCGTACAAGACGGTTCAGAGTTAAATAACGTTGAAGGTATTCACTGTTAGTGATTGCACAGTGACAGACTACTTCTGAGGAATTTGCAGGTAATTGTGTTAATTTAACTTTATGACCTAAAATTTGTATTTCTTCCTTTCTATTTTCCTTTTTAGTTTCCAGTTGTGTTTCGCAAGTCATTGGTCCTGGATACTGTCGTGCGGAAAACCCTCTTAAGAATTGTGGCCCATGCCACCACATGTTGCTGTTAAGGAGTTCCTGTGGCAATAATCCACGTGAGCCAATGTCTGCTGGATTCTCTTTGGTGCCAACATGTCGCCAAGAGTTAATGGCTGTGAGTGATTGGATTTCACTGACTCGATTTGGCACAAAGGTTGTGCGGATTGCAGGGTTTCCCTTGATCCATGCGAGTGCTATCATGGAGTCAGACCAAGCAAAGTTTTCAATGCCTTCAAATTGCATGGCCCGTTTTACCCAATGTAGAAGCTTTGCTACTAATAGCGCTGCGCATAACTCCAGCCGTGGTAATGATACGCATTTTACAACCCTAGTTTTTGCTGCTTTCGGATGAATATGCTCCTTTCCTTCATTTTGAGATGCGAGCGTATATTACTGCGGCATAGGCTTTCTCTGAGGCATCGCTGAAACCATGAAGTTGTACTTCCGATGAACTGCTGTATCCACCGAGGTATTTCGAGATTATGAAGAATACTCAATCCTTCTCGCAGTTCTACCCATTGATTTTTAACAGCTTGAGAGACTGGTGAATCCCAAGAATATTCTTTCAGCCACAGCTGTTGAAGAATCAGCTTAGCCTTTATGACGCATGGTGCGATCCATCCCAGCGGATCGAAGAGACGCGCGATATCTGCAAGTATGGATCTTTTCTTGGACGTCGGGTAAGTTGATTTTAAATGAGAATGTATCCTTAGCTGGATGCCACTGAATCCCGAGTGTTTTTATGGCATCCGACGATTCAAATTTCAGAGGCAGATTTATTTCCCTTTCATTTTCAGGAACCTGTTAGAGCACTCTTGCGGAATTACTTGCCTATTTGCGAAGAGGAAACCCAGCTGATTTGAGGACCTTCAGAAGATATTCTTGCAAAGTAATGGCCTCTGTTTCGTCGTTAGCTCCATTGATAAGGTCGTCGACATAAAAGCCCTCGGTGAGTACCTTCGCAACGGGAAGATATTCATTTTAAACATCTGATGCCAATTGATGCAACGTCCGTACTGCTAAGTATGGTGCCGATGCAGTTCCAAATGTGACCGTTTTTAGGGCATATGTTTTCATTGGTTCGTTGGGATTATACCTCCATAGTATTAGTTGATATGGGGTATCTTCCTTCGACATCCATATCTGACGATACATCGTACCTATATCAGCCACAAATGCAGTCTTGAACTTTCTCCAGTTGGTGATGAGATCAATGATGTCTGCTTGCAATCGTGGCCCCACTATAAGGCAATCGTTGAGTGATACACCATTCGACGTTTTGCATGAAGCATCGAATACCACACGCAATTTGGTGGTGCTGCTCGACGCCTTGACAACCGCATGATGAGGCAGATAGTAGTGGTTGCCATTGTCCATGGATGCTGTTACCTCTTCCATTTGACCTAAAGAAGAGTATTCGCGAATACAATTAATGTACGCTTCTTGAAAGGCTTTGTTCGCCAAGAATTTTCTTTCTATCTGAAAGAATCTTGTCATTGCAGCCTTCTTGGAATTCCCCAGGGTTGGGCGAATTCCATCCTTGAAGGGGAGTCGTACTTGGTATCTCCCATCTTCTTTCCGCTGTATTGTTTTGGAAAAATGTAGTTGACATTCTTCCTCCTCTGGTGATAATTTTCTGCCATCCAGATTTTCTTCAATCTCCCAGAACTGCCTAAGCTGGGCATCTATAGATTCGAAGTGGTTTTGGACAGCAAAACAAGTAATATTTGTTTTTGACATAGTTTTTCCTGTAAGAATCCACCCCAATTCTGTCCTCTGTGCTACAGGAGAGCCCTTCGGTCCCTTCACTAAGCCTTCTAAAATTATTGAAGAGTACACATCCGCCCCTAACAGCAAATCAATCTTCCCTGGAATATTGTAGGAGGGATCAGCTAATGGCAGATTCGACAAGTGATGCCATTCTTCTTGCAACGGATAAGTTGGTAGCGTTGCTGTAAGCACCGGTAATACGAATGCAGTGACATTCAAGGAAAATATTGCATTGGAAAATGAATGCAAACTAAAATTCACTCGGTAGTTGGGGCTGCCTGTTGGATTTTTTCCAAAACCTGTGATTTTAGCAGACAAATTTCGCCTTTTGAGTTTAAGAAGCTGAGCGGCATGCTCAGTGATAAACGAAGCCTCTGAACCAGTGTCTATGAAGGCCCTAAGAGTGCACTGCTTCCCATTCGATGCATACACCTTGACGAGTGCAGTTGCTAATAATGTTTTTGCTTGCATTTGGTTAAAATGTGCACTAAATTGCTGTGAAGTGCTTGGCTGATCAGTAGGAGAATTGAATGGATTGGGTTGAGGCAAAGGATTTTGAATATAATGGGAATGGGGATTGTATTGGTTTGGATTATGGTTGTGGAATTGAGGATTTTGTTGAGTGGTTTGTAGTTGGGCTATATTTTGTCCAACTTGTGTTTCCTTTTTGGCACCTATTGGTGCTGTTGCATACCGCGGCATGATGATCATACCACCAACAATTGATGCAAATTCCATTTTTTCTTGCTACGTCAGCTCTGGTTTTGACGTCCATTTGCAAGAACCTTTTGCAATGTCTCACACCATGAGAAGCCTTGCAAAGTCGGCATCGAAATTGTTTTGTTGGTTGTGAATTTAGTTGGCAAGAAGCGGCTGTTTGTCGAAACGAATTTGGATTTGTGGTTTTTTTCAAGTGAATTGAAACGTGCTTCAATGAATGCCATGAATGTTTTCCAATCCTGGAGGTGCTTAGAGGTGCCTAGCTTTTCCTCCCAGTCCCGTTGTGTCTGTGGTGGCAGTTTTTGAAAAATTAAATAAATTAAAATGGCATCCCATGTTTCGACTGTTATATTAAGGTTGCTGAGCGCGTGAACGCATTCGTTGCTGGTGTCATGCATGGATTTTAGGCCACCTGCAGTCTCGCTGGTTAATTTTTTCTGCTCTACTGGCCTTCTAATTTGGGTATTTATTAGTTTGCGTTCATTTTGATACCTATTCGTGAGAATTGTCCAAGCTGAGGCAAAACTCTTGGAATCGATTGGAAGGTGTTGAATTAATAGCGCAGCTTCCCCACAAACCGAAGTTTTCAGATACTGCAACTTCTGAATATCTGATAATTCATTGTTTTTTCGAATTAGTGTTTCGAACAAATTATAAAATTCCGACCAATCTTCGAATTTTCCCGAGAAGGGATTGATATGAATTCGTTGAGGACGTATACCGGAACCGGAAGATCTGGTGGTGTTTAACCGAGACATGTCGATTGAGGCATTGTGTTCCTCCACTAACCGATCAGTCTCATCGTGTAACTGTCCGCTAAAAGTGAAATAGATTCTCTTGATTTTTGAGAATATTTCATCCTGCATGTATTTCTCTTTTATTGGATCAGCCGCATTCCCGATTATATTCGAATGTTCTTTTTTCGCCCGCTTGAACATTTTATCGATGTCGACTAAACACGCGGTTAAATACCCCTTTGATTTTCGTGATTCTTCATCTTTTTTGAATTGTTCATAATCTCGGGTAATTTCATTAAGAATGTCTTCTTGACATTCAACCGACTTTGATAACTTCGACATTATGTTTTAATAGTTAATCACAACACTTTTATTTGATATATTATATGTGTATATTTTGTTTAATCCTTTGTGTAAATTTGCAAGTAGATCCGTTGGATTTCTTCACTGTTGAGAGTCCACCGTTGGGATCTTTGACCGTTGAGATCCACCGTTGGGATCTTTGACCGTTGAGATCCACCGTTGGTAGTCCACCGTTGGTAGTCAACCGTTGGGGGAACACCGTTGGGATTGTTCACCGTTGGAGTCCACCTTACTAGTATACTTACTCCACAGTACACTTGATCCGGCTCGAAGGACCATGTTCCGCACTGAGTTGAGTGGGAATTCAAAAACGTTCAAACGGCGCTAATTAGAATATTCCACACTTAGGCGAGTGGGAATTTGAAATAATTGCGCCAAATACGACTAAATAAAATAAATCGCAGGATAAATTTAAACTAAACTTTATTGGTTGAGTTGTAACCGCCAAGTGGTTTTTCATATTTCATTTCCTTCCTGGAAGCTGTTGGTCCTTATGTACCAATCTACAGCTGATCAATAGACGGAGGTCAATAGCCTCCGCTTATTTACATTGGTAGGGGAAATTCCTAATACACAATATAGAACTACATATGTTGAGGACGAGCATGCATTGCAATTAATTCCCCACACCCTTGGAGTAGGTACGCTGTATGTTCTATGTAGTATGTATGTATCTCGCTCACACACTATTCGGCCGCTGGAATAGTTCAATTTGACATTTGAGCATTGTTCGGCCTGGTGTGGTGAGTGGGTTTGTTTATATTTTTGTTTATTTAAACTTTATTTATATTGTTTGTTTTATTTTATTTTATTATTTTGTTTTGTGTTTTATTTATTGTTGCGACGCAACATATGTACTAATCAACTTTGTTTAATTCTAAAATATCTATTTGAAAGATACGATTTTAAAAAATCTGTGTATTCCTTGGGAAAGAGTGATTTTAGTTTTTGAAGAAGGCCTTCGTGGTAAATTTCATTGAATGCCTTTGCCACATCCAAAAATACAGCTGAGCATACCTTTTGTTCCTCCAGAGCTTTTTCGATGGCGTCGGTAATTCGATGTACCTGGTCTATGGTAGAATCTCTATTTCTGAAACCAAATTGATGCATTAGAATCATATCTCCACGAAAGGGCTTAATCTCTTCAGAAAAACCTTTTCTAATACCTTAGGATCATTTCCTGGTTTGGGGATAATTATGACGTCTGCTACTTTCCAATAACAGGGAACATTGTCAGGTTGAAACACGTGTTTATTAAAATTGCCAGTTTAATAAAAGCTCTTAGTGGTAGCTTCTGTAAAACTTCTGTGGTTATTAAATCGAAGCCAAGTGATTTTTCCGTTTCAGTTGGCACTTAATAATCTGATTAATTTCATTAGGTATGACGAAAGGATTTTTTTCATTCGGTGATTTGCGATTCTTTGTGTTGAAAATTATCCATTAGATACTCAGCAAATACAGCGGCCTTTTCAGCATTTGTCCTAGCTCAGGTGTTGCTTGATTTAAAAGGTGGGTTCTGTTGTATGGGACGTTTAAGGTATTTGATGGACTTCCAGAGAGAGTATTCTGTTTTTTTATCGGCGGTAAGTTCACTTACAATTTTCTGAAATGATTGGTTTTGGCGACTTACCGTACGAGATTACATTCGTTTTAAATAAACCCTATATGATCACCACAAATATTAATGTCTCTGATGGGCTGACTAATGGTGCACTTGGCCACTTAGTTTTCGTTGAGAAAGAAAATGAAGGTAAAGTAACTCGAGGGTGGTTAGACTTTCCGGATTCGCAAAAAAAGAGGGAGGAAAATCAGAATCAAAACGGCAGGATTTATGGGAGATAGGATTTATGGGAGATAGGATTTATGAGAGATAATGGAATTAAGAATACAGCTGTACCGATTTCTCGAAGAAATACGAACATTACAATGAACACAAATAAAAGTGTTCACGCTATTAGAAACCAATTTCCATCAGCCGCAGCATGTGCAATGATTATACATAAGACGCAAGGGGGTACATTTGCTAATGTTGTATATGAATATGAAAAATCACATTCCCAGTCGATTTTATACGTTGCTTTGTCTCGAGTAACTTCAATTGAAGGTCTCTTTATTGTACCAAAATACAATAATGATCGAAAGTTTGATCATGGGTGTCACACATCAGCTGGCATGAAAGATTTACAAAGAGAATTTAGAAGATTAGCTCTAAATCGGTTAGAAACGGCGACACAAGTTTTTGGCGAGTTTATCGGAAAACGAAAGGTTCAGTTCAGTTTATTATCTTTTTAAATATATATATACATATATTTCATCGTAATTGCTCAATTTACAGAGTTGTGATCTAGTCTTACATCTGGATAATTATCTGAATAATTATCAGATCTTATCAAGATGAAAAGAAAACAAAATCGTAAGTCGAGAGGAAAATAATACTATAAGTAAAAACCTGTCATTTCTAATATACAAAACGAACAAAAAAAAGTAATAAAGTAATAAAAAAATATAAATAATTAAATAAATACATAAGTAAATAAATAAATAAATAAATAAATAGTAATTAGATAAATGAATAGAAACATAAATATATTAATAAATAAGTAAATAAATAAATAAATAAGTAGGTAAAATAAATAAATAAATAAATACGTGGGTGCTAAATTAATATGAATTGTTAATTAGCTTTTAATAAGGATGTTATCAGACATTTCATAATTTAATCTGTATCTTTCATTTAATTTGCTTATTCTGGTATAAACGAAAGGGTTTCTCGCTTTTCTCTTTTAATTGTCAAAGCTTACGAGCACATGCAGCAGATTTCAATGATCCGGTCATTGAAATTCAAATATTCTCCTATTATCTGAAACTTGGATGAATAACCGAAAACCATTGGATATTCTCAATTCTAATTAAATTGTTCATTTAAAACGTGAAAATAGTCGAGCAGAGGGTGTAGCAATATATCAGAATTGTAATGACACTGCGAATGTTTTTACAAATAACTTGGATATAACATTACGTAATTTGAAAACTGTTACGGTCTCATATGGAGCAGTAGGCGATATGTGTGCAGCTCAATGCAGACTAGAAAATGGACAAGAATTAGTGTTAATAGCAGTTTACTTTCCGCCTCACTCTAGAGTGCCGGACATCATAGATTTTATACATCAGTCATTGCTAGCCTATACTCCGATGCTTTCAGCTGTGTTAGGGAAAAAATTACACGAATTCCCAATGCTTTTGAGTGGAGATTTTAATGTTAACTTTGTTTCGGACGAGTCAAGAGTGTTAGTAGATTTTTAAAAAGAAAAACTATTGTTAGATTTAAGCAACAACCAAGGAGAACCTACAACTCGACATGGGACAACACTCGATGCCGTTTTTGCAAGATTTATACAATACATAGATTGGAATCTCAAATTTTTATATCAAATTATAGTTACCATAAGCCGATTGTGTCTTTCATTCACGCAGATGAGCCGAATGAAGATTGATGATGAAAGATGTGTTTGTGAATGTTCCTTTGTATGTGTATAATTTTAGAGTAGACTTTGGATGTTTTTTTTGGTTCCGGATTGAATTCAGTTTTTTTGTTTGATAAAATAATATATGTTTAAATAAAAAATGCATTCATTAAAAGGTACCTAAACTAACCAAATCATAATTTTTAGTAAACCTGTGAAAAAAACATGGAATGATTGTTATTCGATTCGTTTTTCCACTTGTCCGTTGAAGTTTTACTTCTACTATGTGTCCCAGCACACATTCCGGGTTTTTTTTTTTATAATTATCGCACTTCCACCTCTTGAATTGTTGAAAGGATGATTTGTATAATATGTTTCATAGTTTTTAAATTTGAAATTAGTTTGGTCTGTAAGATGTGATTCAGTAACTAAGCATATATCGATCTTTTCTGTTTGAAGTACGGATTGCAGTTCTTCTTTATCTTTAAGTAGTTTCATAAATTCCACTCAGTCTTGCACGCCACAACAAAAAAGGGACGAAATGTAAACAACCAAACGGAAAATGGAAAATAACAGCATTCTACAGTAGGACAATCTTTATTTAGTTAGGACAATTCATTCTCTTTAACAATATCTTATCAATTTTATGAATGCGCGACTGTATGCATGACGAATGTACTTCGACACGGCTAGTCTGACTAGCACACGTCCTCGAGTGTATCTAAGAAAAATTAAAGAAAACAAAATTGGCATTATGCTATGCTCAACATTTTTTTTTGGTTTTTAATATAAATTAATGTTCCATCTCAAAAATCCATTCCAGCGACAGATACCCAAAACTAATGACTGACAGCGGACAATGAATTCCCAGAGTAATAAATAAACCACTTTCAATGGTTCCTGCTACACTACCTGACCATGGAAGACATGCATAGCATAGCCTATCTGGTCCTAAGGTTTCAACACAAAGTTGACCTCCCACAACAAAAATGCTCATCCTGCTTGTTGCTACGTAGTGGCATAACAAAGAACCCTGTCCAATATTACTCATTGACGTCTCTTTCTATGCCTTCTCTGACGTCTGTTTCAACGCCTTCTCTGACGTCTATTTCAACGCCTTCTCTGACGTCTGTTTCAACGCCTTCATTGTCGACTACTATATCAAGTTCTCTGGGGATCCCCTCCGCTGGCATACGTCGCAAAAACTCATGCGAGTACTTATATGTTCTTTTGTTAGTTAACGACTTCAGAACATATCGATCTCAATCTAGGATCTCTGTCACCACAAATGGACCTCTGAATTTCGTATCCAATTTAGTCTGATGTCTTTCTTCATTTTTGAGCAGTACATAATCACCAATCCTATGTCTTATGACCTTTGCTTTATTTTTTTTAAATCTATCTTTATCATAACACGCATTTTTTCAATATTAATTTTAGCCATTTTTCTTGCAAAACTGACATCAACCAGAGAAGCATCTTCCCTGGTCAGCAATAATGCGCGTAGGTACCCCACTTGATCGCTCTAATGCAACTATCTGTGTTAATATTAACCGTGTGGTACAAATAAATAAATTTGGTAAATGCATCTATCTGAACTATAACACATTCCTTGGTATCGTTTTTACCGCTCAGTTTTCCGGTGATGTCAATGTGAATAGTATGCCAAAGTAGGTATAGGATGAAGTTCTATTTGTGCTTTAGCTGACGTTGGTTTCGATAATTTGCAAGTAATACAATTATCTACGAACTTACGAACGTATTTAGACATATTTTCGAACCAGTAAAATCCATACAGTTTATCCAATGTTTATTCCCAGCCAAGATGCATGATAGCCTCGTGTACATGATTGACTACGGGCCATCTAAAGGGTCTCGGAATAACAGATAAACATAATGTCTTCCCGTTTCTTTGAATTATCCGGTAAAGAATGCCACATCGCACTTCGTACGTCCTTACCACATCACGCTACTTACGAAGAATTGTAAATGTTTCAGGATCTCGTTGCTGTTCTGCAACGAGCCAATTCTCGGTGATTTCGGTCAGATGAATGTGCTTTTTAGGAATTTTAGTGATCGTGTGGGACTCTGATGTTAAAGGATTACGGGAAAAGAAGTCCGCATGAGCCATTCTATTCCCGAGTCTATATTGTACATCGAAATCGAAAAACTGCATGTATGCCCACCAACGATGGACTCTTGGAGTAAGGTCAGTTTTGGTACGAGAAGACTTTAATGAATTACAATCGGTAAAAACAACAAAATGATGACCATGTAAATAGTGTCGAAAATGTTTTATCGAATTGAACACAGCCAAAGTCTCCAATTCGTATGAATGATAACGAGATTCTGCTGGAGATGTTTGCTTACTGTAGTACTCAATTATGTGCGGCTTATTATCAATTTTATGCAGTAGAACTGCTCCGTAGCCATCTGAACGAGCATCAGTATGCTGCTCAATGGGGTATTGAGGATCGAAAATAGTTAACACCGGTTTGTTCGTCAACGTGTCTATTATTTTCTGACGTATTTGCTTGTGCTCAGGTTTCCAATTGAAATTTGTGTTCTTGGAAGTAAGACTATAAAGTGGTTTCATTAGCTGTGAGAACTTGGGCACAAATTGCCGGAAATATGACGCCAAGCCGATAAACTGTCTAATTTGACTGACGCACCGAGGAGAGGTAAATTAATTAATACCTCGATTTTACGTGGATTGGGATGAATCTCACCAGCTTCAATCTTAAATCCAAGAAATTCCACACTCGTCCGTAGAAAAGAGCATTTCGTTATGTTGAAACCCTGCTTGAACTAAGGGTTCCAACCTTCGCTTGGCTGCACACCTTGTTGCGGTGCGAAGGTTCAGTAATTATCAATGACTCTTGATGATGGGACATGAATTCTCTATGACGGGACATGAAGCTAAGCTGCAGCCTCCTCCTCCTCCTCCTTTCCTCGGGTATCCCCTCCATTCTCCGGGTATCCCCTCCATTCCCCTCCCTTCCCCTGGGCTGGACTAAGGTGTAAACCGTACCGTGCCGAGAGTCAGCCAGGCTGGGGGCCCAGTTTAAATAATACCCCAGTCGCTAACGGTGTATCCAGGATCAAATAGCCTTGCCTGTACAGGTCGACCACCCATTCCTGCGCGACTCGCGGGATCACACATGGAAAAAGAAAACACGGACAAAAATAAGAAAATGCATCCTCTGAAGAGGCAAACTGCACAGGTTGCCAGCGCCGAAGGCGCGAGCGATAAAGACAGCGTAACCTAGGCTCTCTTTCAGGGATTACAAATTGGTACCGACGATAAATCCTTGGCTTCATCACAGGTAAGCAACACCATGCAAGTGGACTGTGAAACTGAGGCTCAGCTGCTTGAAGAAAAAGTCGACCCTAAGGTCACAGGCAAACCTGAAGAAACGATCAAGGTAAAAATACCGGCCCAAAAAGCAAAGAACAGCTATAAGAGGTCGGTGCAGTATATCAGGAAGATGAGCGCGAGAGACCCCTCAACGCTCTCCGAGCGCGAAAAATTCCTGATCAAGAAGCACAAGAAAGAGGTAGTCAAATTCGAGAAGAAATCGGCTCCCACCTCCACTCACGCTTCTTAAAAGACACAGGGCGAGAGAAGAAGCCATCGAACACGGCCCTTATCAAACCCAACGTCCCAAAATTGACTCAACAACAGCCAACACAACCGGCCACTGTCGAAAAGAGCGCACAGCAACCGAGCACCTCCAAAGGACACACTGCCTCAGGATCGAAGCAGAACGTCAAAAGGGGGCGCTCCTAGGGAGAAACTCTAAGGGAAGCGAAAAAGGCGAAAACATCAGCCAGCTTCAACCTTCCCACGAGTCTACAAGTGGCTATTGTCGACCGTTCCAATCCGGATGGGAAGATTACATCCGACAATTGGCTCACGGTTGAAGCCAAAATACTAGAAGCCATGCTTATCGCAGATAGCAGCGATGAGATCAACTTCGACGGAGCAGGCTGGCAGAAAGGAGTCAAAGTCGTCGGTTGTGACAATCACAGGTCCCTAGACTTCTTAAAGCGCACAATCGACAATTGCGGCGAAATCTGGCAGAACGCTAAACTCGAGGTTATCCCTCGCTCGATGCTTCCGATTCGCACGTTGGCTTCAATATGGATTCCTCCACCGGTTCCCGAAAAGGACGAATCCATATTGAAGCTATTTGACAAGCAGAATAAAGAGCTTGACACTCACAGCTGAAGAATAATTTTTTCAGCCAATAGTAAGAACGGAGTGGGAAAGACCTCATGGTTACCATTGACCAAAAGTCACTCGACCACATCCGCAGCAGATCTGGCAGCATCAAGTTCGGGCAGGGAACCCTGAAGGTAAGGCTTCCCAATGAACACGACAAGTCAAAGGAGGCTGCTAGTGGTGCAAATTAATTTACACCACTGCAAAGCAGCCACCGACGACTTGATGATGTACATGCTGCAGGAAGATGTGGATATAGCCTTAATCCAAGAACCTTACTCTATAGGAACAAAATTCAGGGATTAAGGTCTAAGGTATATAATTTATACTATCCACATACTGAAGGTAAGCTACGAACCTGTATAGTCGCCAAGAAATACTTAAACATTTTTCTCCTAGGTACATATAGCAATGGAGACCTCACGGTGGTAACGTACGAACAACAGGACAAATCAATTTTGCTCCTATCGTCCGCATACTTGCCATACGATGATGAGGATCCACCTCCAGACGCAGCCCGAGCACTTGTGCGACACACCAAGTCACGCGGACTGTGCCTATTGATAGGCTGCGACGCCAATGGACACCACACTCAATGGGGAAGCAGCGACATTAATAAAAGGGGTGAGTCCATTTTCGATTTCATTATCTCCACCAACCTCAACATATGCAACAAAGGTAATACACCAACGTTTCGCAACCGGGTAAGGGAAGAGGTAATTGACCTCACTTTACTAAGGGAGTCTGACTCCATCCGAGTAGAGAATTGGAGAGTGTCCACTAACTGTTCCTTTTCCGACCACAGCCGGATACTCTTCAACCTTAACGTTAATAAAGAAAAACCGAAACCTTTCAGAAACCCTCAGAAGACAGACTGGAATCTTTTCTCAAACCTAGTTGCCCACAGGTTAGTACCGCCACAAGCCATCACTAATCCTGATCCAACTTACATTGAGAATTCAGTCGAAAATCTTGTGAGAATTCTGAAAGCGGCTTTCAACAAATCCTGTCCTTTGCAACGTGCTCGCAAGAAGACCAGCGCAGTCTGGTGGACCGCAGAGCTAAAGCAACTCAGGACCAGGACCCGAACTCTATTCAATAGAGCAAAGATCTCAAAAAGAACCGAAGACTGGAATAATTACAAATCCAGCTTCAACGAATACAAGAGCAAAACAAGAGCAGCAAAGTCTAAATCCTGGCGGGAGTTCTCCGAATCAATAGAGGATATCAACGATGTTGCAAGGCTCAGGAAGATCCTATCCAAGGACTCCTGCGTCTAGGGATTCATCCTTAAATCAGATGGTTCTTGGACAGAATCCAGTCAGGAATCCCTAGAACTGCTGACTGAAACCCACTTCCCAGGCTTTAAAACCCCTGAAACCACAGTCTCCTTCGAGACGACGGTTCACACAACCGAAGAAGTAATAAACAAGATTATCACAACGGATAAAGTATTATGGGCAATAAATTCGTTCAAACCCTTTAAATCTCCGGGCCGGACGATATCTTGCCAGCGATGCTTCAAAAAACACAGACCCACACTGTACCCCATCTCGTAAGCATTTTTTCCAATTGCCTGCGCGCGGGGTACATCCCAACACAGTGGAAAGAAATAAAGATAATTTTCATACCTAAGGCAGGTAAACCATCCCATCGTGCCGCAAAGGACTATAGGCCAATTAGTCTCTCGCCGTTTCTATTAAAAACCTTGGAAAGACTCCTTGACCTATACATCAGAGGACTCATCAACTCACGCAACTTATGCAACACTCAACACGCCTACCTTAAAGGCAGATCAGTGGAAAGTGCTCTGCATAGTGTCTTCCGTGAAATTGAGGGCTCGCTGAAACTAAAAGAGTTTACAATGGCAGCCTTCCTCCACATAGAGGGGGCCTTCAACAATGTAAACACAGAGGCCATAATAACAGCTTTAGAGGACATAAAATTAGACAAATCCATTGTAATCTGGATTGAAAATATGTTGAAGAACAGAATTATCAATGCAGACATTGGACACAGCTCTATAAGGAAAGTGACAACAACACACCACAGGGGGGGGGGTCTCTCCCCCCTTCTGTGGCTTCTTACAGTTAACAAAATCCTCAAATTCTTTATGGAGAAAGACACAAAGATCATAGCGCACGCGAATGACCTGGTTGTCTTGATAAAAGGTAAATTTCTACCAACTATCAGTGAACAAATGTAATCTGCGTTGAAGGAACTCTCCTCGTGGGTAAGACAGAACGGTCTGAGAATAAACCTCCAGAAAACCGAGCTGGTCTTGTTCACCAGGAAAAGAGAAATTCCGATATTTGCTCCCCCAAAGTTAGAGGGCACTCCACTGAAACTCAAAGCGGAAGCCAAATATCTAGGCATCATTCTTGACTCCAAACTCTCCTGGAAAAGGAACCTGGAGGAAAGGATGAAAAAAGGATTGAACGCTTTCTATGCATGTAAAAAGACCTTCGGAAAAAGATGGGGCTTGCAACCGTACATCATTCATTGGATGTACACAGATCCATTTTAACTTATGGGGCCCTAGTCTGGTGGACTGCTAGCAGCACGAAAAGCTATATGAACATGCTCAACAAAGTACAAAAGTCAGCCGCTGTTTGTACAACGGGAGCCATGAGAAGCACGCCGCAAGCAGGGTTGGACATGATTCTTCATCTCCTCCCCCTGGAGGGGTGCAAGGAGCGCTCTCAGACTAAGGGAGTCCTCTCTGTGGAAGCAAGCCAACTATGGACATGCGGCCATACTCAGAATAATAGACGACCTGGGAAAGAAACATGCTTTTAGTAGCCTCGCAGCTATGACCGACTATATTTCCCCCCATAATGACTTCTCTCTCAGGATACCTATCCTTTTCCCCGACAGAGAAGAGTGGCTATCAAACGCCGTAATCAACGACCACGAGATCACTCTCTTCACCGACGGATCGAAAATGGACACATGTACTGGGGCCGGGTTCTACTCTGATACCCTCCACATACAGGAATCATTCAGACTCCCTGATCTGTGCAGCGTTTTTCAAGCAGAAATCCTGGAAATAGAGAAAGCAGACAAACACCTAGAGGTAACCGATATCCCACCATCTGATATCACTATCTTCGTAGACAGCCAGGCTGCACTGAAGTCAATAGAATCCTGTATAACGAGAAGGCTGTCAAGAAATGTCGCGACTCACTGAAGTCCATCAGACATCACAAAGTCAAACTCTGCTGGGTCCCAGGCCACAGCTCAATCGCAGGGAACGAAAGAGCAGACGAATTGGCCAGGCAAGGGTCTGAAATGGACATCAGCGAAGCGGACACGTCATTGCGACCACCGATCAGCGCATTATACCGGATCATAAACGACACAATTATCAAAGAGGCCAACTCGTCTTGGCTTACAAGAAACGACAGCTACACGACAAGATCATCGTGGCCAGAGCTCAACGTCGGAAAAACAAAGAAGCTCCTGGCGCTGGACCGTAACTCGATCCGTATGCTCGTCGGGGTGATCACAGGACACTGTCCCATTGGAGCAATGCTCCGGAAATGGGACTCGGGATCCAGCGATCTCTGCCGGAGCTGCGGCGATGAGGAAGAAACTGAGACGATCCAAGATCTGCTTTGCCACTGCCCAGCTCTCCAGAATCGACGCTTAGCGTCGCTAGGCCAAAGATTCTTTACAGAGATTGCGGATGTGGCTAATGCAGATATATCGGATCTTCTAAAATTCATTAAGAGCACGGGATGGTTTCAGCCACCACGTGATAGGACAGGTTCATTTTATGTGTACCCACACAAATGAAGGGATTCACAATCGGCCTTTTGGCCTCCGAGTGGAAGTGATGCTTAACCATCACAGTCCCCTTCTTTAACCTAACCTAACCTAAGGTTTCCAACACAATCTTCAACCTTTCAAATGTCTCTTTCATAGTACGAGCAACAATTAAAATGTCGTCCACATAGACAATGACGTACGAATTGTCAAATTCACCCAAAGCCCTCATTACTGCTCGTTGGAACACTAATGGGGCATTCTTCAGCCCAAAAGGCTTAGCCAAAAAGTCATACTGCCCTTCAGGTGTGACGAATGCAGTACGCTCAATTGAATCAGGATGTATAGGAATCGGGTAAAACCCGCTTGCCATATACAAACATGAAAAGTATTTAGCTCCACGCAGTCTAGAAATTTGATCAGCTATGAGAGGAAGTGGATATATGTCGGAAAGTGTGTTGGCATTTAGCTCACGATAATCCACACATAGACGATAGGAGCCATCTTTCTTTCTGACCAAAAGTATAGGACTAGCGAATGGAGAACAGCTTGGACGAATAAGATTTGATTCCATTAACTCTTTAATTTTGTGTCTAACTATCTCCTTTTCATCTGCACTTAGTGTGTAGGGTCGTCTTTGAACAGTTTTACTAAGATCAATTAGACGTAGCTCTAACTGTCCAGTGGTTACACGATTTTTTGAAATATCCGATATATACGAATCAGAATATTCTTTTAAAATATCTAGTAAATGTTTTCTATTTTCATCCTTCAGTCCTGTGTCAATATTTTTTAAGTCAGCCAAATTTTCAGACGCCTTTAATGCACACACAGATTTTACTTTATAAAATTGAAATTTATCAGAAGAAATTGAAACTCCAAAACCCTGACTCAGAATTTCACGGCTAATCATTACATCGAATTTTAAGAAATGGTCTAAAACAACATGAAATAATACCTCAAAGGAATATCCACTAATTGTAACATTGGAAAGAATTCGTAAGGTACTACACACAGTGCTATTCCCAATCCCCTTAAGAATAACAACATTATTAATTCCTTTCCCCGAAAATTTGTTTGAAATCGATTCCTTAATGAGTAAACATTCGGCTCCAGAATCAAAACAAAATGAAAACGACTCAGTGGACTGGAACAAAGTACCCTTTGGTTCAGATACCATGCAAAGATTCACTTGGCTCACATCTGATTTGTTCTTATTGGGTGAAGAACTGCGCGCGGAACATGTTGATGCAATATGCCCAGGATCTCCAAACTTGTAACAGATTATAGTTGAACGATCCTTTCCTGCCGATGGACTAGCGTAGTTCTGGTTGCCTTTTGGTTGGTGTTTTCCTTTATTTCTTTTCAACTGACAGTCAGCAATTTTGTGACCAGTTCTTCCACAGTAGTGACACTTTATGATAGAAGACAACTACCATACAACGAAAGACATTCTCCTTCTTTTGGGTGACTCTTAAGGATATTCATCACTGTGGCTGCAGGAGTTTCGTTGCCTTCGAAACAAATCCTTAAATTGTTCCCAGGTCATACCAAAACATATCTGTGCCATCCAATGCGAAGCAGTTCCCTCTAGAGATTTACTAAGAGATATGAGAAGACCGTTGCCTTCTAGTTCATTCTCAGACAGAATTAAGTCCACGGTCGAACACCAGGAAAGAGCATCAGCACCAGCACAATTCGGATCCCACTTCTGATGTCGGAAATACAGTCTCATCCTGACATGGCCTTTGATCGGTCACCTCGTCCTTAACTGTTGGGCGAGCCGAGCGAGTCCGCGAGCTGGACATCTTCTCTCTTGTAAAATCGCACAAGAACTGCCGTCCCGGAATTTTACAATTCCTCACTAAAAAATGGTAATCATCTCCACACCCTTGTAGCCTTTTTACCACCATCTCACTTAGTCCCGCTGCGGCCACACTAGACAAGCAGTCTAGTCAGTCCACTCAGTCTTGCACGCCACAACAAAAAAGGGACGAAATGTAAACAACCAAACGGAAAATGGAAAATAACAGCATTCTACAGTAGGGCAATCTTTATTTAGTTAGGAAAATTCATTCTCTTTAACAATATCTCATCAATTTTATGAATGTGTTGTATACTGCGACAAATATATTAGCCAAGGGTATGCAACATTTTTGAAAATATTCTATCAAGTCCGTAAAGTATGATTGAGATGATAAAGAGTTCCACGAAGTTGTTGAATGCTCAATCACATAGAACGCGTTACTCGGCGTTACTGTACCGTCGCGTTACGGCGTTACTGTTGTATTGCATTGCATTGCATCATCCCCGCCAGACACGTGGCGTTATTACTCAGCGTTACTTTTCGGGTTGTACAAAATTACAAAAGTATCGCGCGTTACCGGCGTTTCTATTATATTTTCCTTCTAATTGAGTACGCGACTCAATTTTTCGGGTTGTAAAAAATTACAAATTACCGCCCAGGTAACGGTGCGTGTGTGAAATAGCCAATATCGCCAAACGCTGCGTTAAGAAGCAACGCTGCAACGTCGCATTATAACGTATTCTGTGTGATTGAGCCTTAAGGCTATTGAAAGCAAGGCGCGCCACACACACGCTACCGATCGTATGGATCTGAGGAAACTCGTTTCGCCACAAATTTGCGGATAGGTTGACGATCCTCATTTCATGTTGTTCACCGTTGGGTAAACATGGAACGCAAGAAATTCGTAAAAATTTCAACAAAAATTTAGTTGAAATTTCAGCTCCATTCGATCAGTAGAGTGTGTGTGGCGCGCTTAAGCCAAATAAGATCAAACAACTTACTATGAAAACATGTGGTTGGCAAAAGGAAAAAAGAAATAAGAAACTTATTTATAGTTTCAGTATAGAACATCCAAGCAATGAATCGTCTTCAGGTTTTTCGGTTATACATCAAAACATTCGCCGCATGAGAGCTAATTTTTGTAATTTTTTCACTCATCTTGCATCTTTGGATCACTTACCTGACCTCATATTTCTATCAGAAATTTGGATTTTCGAAGATGAAATTTGTGATTTTAACGTTCCAAATTATACATTTGCAGCTAATTGCAACAATTCTTATTCAGCAGGAGGTGTTGCAGTGTTTTACAGAAATAATTTGATCGGACCCCAAATTAAAAACTACAAATTCGAAAGTGCTGATGTTATCAATGTTTCTTGTGAAATCTTCGGTGTTCGCTACTGTTTTATATGTTTCTATAGACTTCATTAATGTTCAGTAAGTGTTTTATTTTATGAGTTATCTGATTTTATTGAGTGTCTATCTTGTAAAAATGTGATTTAATAAATAAATATATATTCTGTCTGACTCGGCCGATGCAGGCACCTTTTTGTCGATGTTAGCTTCGTTTGGTTTTGAATCTCTTTTGAATGAACCTACTCGTTTTGAGTCCTGCTCAGACCACATTTTTTTAAGGCTACATAGAAATAATGATGTTGTTTACAGAGCTATGGCCTATGATTTACAAATAACAGACCATAGTTTAACTAGTATTCAATTAGATTGCAGGATCACTAGAGTTAAACATTCATTCAATATGAATTCAAATAAAATTAACTTTGCCTGTTTAAAATCAAGGTTGAATTTTGAACTCTGGGGTGAAGTTGTCGATGCACAGGATCCATCCATTGCTTTTGATATATTCCTAAATAAATTGCATACTCACTTATCTAGCTGTACTAAGAGCATAGTTACTAAAAATAATAAATTAAGATGTCTTAAGCAATGGATGACTCCCGCGTTACTCAGCAAAATCAGAAAGAAAAAGCAACTTCTTTTACGTGTAAAGAAACACCCTGATAATGCTAGACTCAAAAATGACTACACCAAGCTCTGTATAGAACTTAAGACTGATATACCAAACGCTAGGGAGTTCTACTTCAGCAACAAATTAGCTGCAACTTTGGGCAACCCTAAAAGGGAATGGGGTGTAGTAAACGAAATACTAAATAGAACCAAGGATACTGTTGATATAGCTTTACGGCATAATAATACTTTTGTGTCTGAGCCGTTGATAGTGGCCAACTTGTTCAATGATTTCTTTTCTAATCTGAATTTGTCGTGTAGCTTTTCTAATGATGATAGTTTTTCTTGCCAGTGTACTCATAATATGAATCACGATTGTCATCAATCACAAACTTTTTTCTTTGAAGAGTTTACGGCACTTGAAATTAATAAAATAATTTTGTCTCTTAAATCATCTCATTCCTCTTCTTTCGACCACATCTCTAGCTACGTTTTGAAAAAAATCTCTTTTCAAATTGCAGATGTTTTGAGTTATATTTTTAATTTCTGTGTTAAGGCCCCGGCCCATAGAATCCGTCAATCCGTCACTCCGTTGATTTCAACTGAGTGAAAACGTATTGGCGGATAGAGCAGGCAAACATCGGCCCATAGAATCCGTCAATCCGTTGACAGTTGTCGATGACATTTATTAATTGATGGAGTGCGTTCATCTGAGTTATAAAATGAATGGCACGGATGGCCTTTGATCGCCTCAATCAGTTCTTCCTCGAACATTTTATAACATTTTTTTCGTAGAATAATGTTCACTTCTCGCACACTAAACGACCCTCACCAAACGAATCGTACTTTGAATGTCAACCGAATTTGAAGTTTCTCTCAGTACGAGAGAGTTCCCAAGCATTCTCTCAGTGCATCCACCAATGAACGTGCGTGAACCTCAGAATGTAAATGTGTAAGCTCCAATATGTGAATGTATGAGCTCTCAACGGAGCGAAAAGTAGAAAGTAGCTCTACTTTGTCCGTTGAAGTTCATACATCCGTCGGCTATGGGCCACCTCCCATAAGAATGTGTATATTCTACTTTTCACTCAGTTGAAATCAACGGAGTGACGGATTGACGGATTCTATGGGCCGGGGCCTTTAGGCAGGGTATTTTTCCGGAAGCCCTAAAAACAGCTATTGTGATTCCACTCCATAAAAAAGGTGACACTGCAGTTTTAAATAATTATCGTCCTATTTCTCTTCTGTCAGTATTTTCAAAAATTTTAGAAAGAGGTATGAAATCTAGAGTTCTATTTTTTTAGATAAGACAACATTTTTCAGTGACTGCCAGTATGGTTTTAGAAGTGGTAGGTCAACAGAAAATGCTTTGCTCAAATTGATTGGTGAATTATATGAAAGTGTAAATGGATCTAGAATCTCAGCTGCGCTGTTCATAGACATTACTAAAGCCTTCGATATGGTGGATCACTCCCTACTTCTTGATAAACTTTATCATGCGGGCTTTAGAGGTTTTATCTATGAATGGTTTGCATCATATCTAAAAAACAGAAAGCAAATGGTTAAAATTAAAAACGACCTTAGTTCACGTAAAGACATTACTATGGGTGTTCCACAGGGTTCTGTTTTAGGTCCCATTCTGTTTTTAGTTTATATTAATTCTCTTTTTTCTCAACCATTTAAAGGAAAATTAACTGCATTCGCTGACGACACTGCCCTTTCATATTCA
Source organism: Merodon equestris (assembly GCA_958301585.1). Classification (NCBI taxonomy): domain Eukaryota; kingdom Metazoa; phylum Arthropoda; class Insecta; order Diptera; family Syrphidae; genus Merodon; species Merodon equestris. The sequence goes on along the minus strand of OY284417.1, from coordinate 52,528,464 downwards.
AGTTCAAACTATTTTCATCTTTTTTTGGATGTCAATCATGATTTAGAGATATTACGCAATTGGTTTATGCAGCATAGACTTGTAATCAGCCAAAAAACGAAATTTATGCTATTCAACATTAAAGGCACATTCTGTAATGATTTCCCTTTGTACTATCATTCACCTAGTTGTTTGCGGTTTAGTTTATTTGGTTGCCACCACAATACTGTAACATTCAAAGATCATTTAAATTGCAGTGATACATGCTTTGAAATCGAGCGTATCAGCAGCTTCAAATACTTAGGCATTACAATAGATAATAAACTCAGTTAGAAGATAAACTCAGTTTCAATCTTAAGCTGTATCTAAACAGAGTAATTAAACAGCTATATCATATTAGCCTGTATTGCAGTTTTCCTATCTTAAAACTAGTTTACAACGGCTTATTGAAATCTAAGCTTGAATACGGGTTATCTTGTTGGGGTGGTACCTATTCTATCAATATTAAGCCTTTGTTAATGAAACAAAAACATGCTCTTCGAATTATGTGGAAAGTTAATCGTCGCACTCCTAGCTTCGAATTCTTTAGGTCCCTTGAATTTTTACCATTAAGACACCTATACTGTTACAAAGTTCTAAAAATATTCTTTGAGAATTGTGGATTTTATGCTGTTAGAATAGATGAAAATCACAATCTGCGTGTTAATACCAGACATTTTGTAACGCTGCCAACAATTAATAAAACACACTTTTCCCGGTTCTTTTTAGTCACAGCTCCTGGGTTATTTAATTCTTTACCACACAACCTTAGATGCGAAAGAGTGAAAAAAGTTTTTTGCTTAACATTAAAAAATGGCTCTTTTCACTCATTAGAGATGTTCTTTGTACCTGACGCATAAGAAATTGTTTGGATAAATATTGCTTGGATCTTCTGCAGTTGATTTCTTTCCCTCTCTTTTTTTGTTTTTTTTTTTGTTTTATGTATGTAATTTTGTTATTTGCAAGATTTCCCCATCAAGTGTTATATGTATATTAGAACTATTTTATAATAGATTCACTCGCCTCTTGTCATTTTGCAATAGAGTGTATCTTAACTATTTCAAGCAAAACATGTAATTTCTTAGTTTGTACTCATATTTATTATTAAGTCTTAATTGTTCGTTGATTTTTCATGCTTGTTTGAAATAAGGAATAATAAAAAAAAAAATTTATTTAGTCTTTCTTTCATTAATAACTAATTAGGTACTTCAACAGACTCATTTTTTGTGTTACTTGTATGTATTACCATAATATTTACAGTTATAATCTAAAAAATATTTTTTCGGATTGTATTTCAGAAATGTCAAAAGTCTATGCTCATACATTAAAAGAAATTTAAACAACAAAGTTATATAAATAATAATTAAAAGAAAAATATATTAGTAACTTGTTGAATATCCACGAAGTTTGAGCACTTCTCCAAATCAATTTGGCATGAAATTAACTAGCTTAACAGTGTCTTCAGCAGTAATTTTATTCCACTCTTTTCTGATGACTTCTTTCAACATTGTTTTACTCGTAATAGTGTGTTTATATTACGCTCTGATAATGCCCAAAGGTGCTCGATTGTATTCAAATCCGGTGATTGTGGCGGTGTTGGCAACTGTTTAGAAACATTATAAAGAGGCCACAATTTGACGACTTCGGCCGTATGTTTGGGGTCGTTGTCTTGTTGAAAGAAATACTCATTTTGCAGCCAGATTTTCAAAACTTTGTCGTAGATTGGGTTTTAAAATGTCCAAATATGCGAACCTGTCCATAGTAGATTCGATAAATTAAAAATTTCCGACCCCACCAGCTGCCATACATCCCCACATCATTATTCCTCCACCACCATGTTTAACTGTAGGTAAGAGATTCTCTTTGCCTAGTGCTGTACCAGATTTTCTCCATACAATTTTTCGTCCTTTGATGCCAAATATGCAGAACTTCGTTTCGTCAGAAAATGAAACTTTCTATCGAAACTCTGGAGGCATGTTCACATATTGATTTGCGAATGCAATGCGTTTTTGACGGTTTATCAGAGAAATAAAAGGTTTTTTTCTAGCTACTCGACCATGATAGTCTCTTGTTTAAAAATCTTCGGACTGTGGAAACACTTATTTTCTTTTGGAAAAATTGTTGAATATTCTGAGTTATTTGGAACGCAGTTATTTTAGGATTATTCTTAACTTGCGACCAATACTTCTTGCTGTGGGTTAACTTAGGAGGTCGGCCGGATCTTATTTTCGAAGTTCGGACAGTTGACTCCTGTTCTTTCAAAATTATTAACAACTGTCGTACTGATGTCCACCCTCTTCCAACGGTTGTAGCTATTTGCCGGTAATTTTGACCTTCTTGATGAAGTTTTATGATAACTTTTCTTTCGTCTACGTCTATTTCTTTGACTTGTGGCGGCAATGTTAATAAAAAAAAACCCACCACGATAGTGAAAGGGATAGGAAAACAAAACAAAATGCTATTTTCAAAAAATGCACAGTTGAGATTGATATATATTGTAACGTACGCAGCAGAAGAAAACCTGAAATCGAATGATGAGCGTACACTTTTGACGTCAGCAATTTTGGGTCACATCAGTTAAAATTGCCGTTATCTCTGCCTGCGGCCGAGTCTGTGCCAGGAATTTTGGCGCAGACATTTTATATTGGTACAGGAAATACATAATATAAAAATTCTGAGAATTATTTTGCCAATGAGTCCTTACATTTTAATTGATAAACATTTTGAAAGGAGCGTAGACTTATGGCGCCTAGTGTGGGTCAAATAGCATAATTACTGCGACTCTTGCGACATACACAGAATCAGTACAATGATCGCCCAAAAGCTGACATTGTAATAAACATAAACAGACATGACCATTGCGACATACGCAGAATCAGTACAATGATCGCCCAAAAGCTGACATTGTAATAAACATAAACAGACATGACCATTGCGACACACACAGAATTGTTACAATGCCCGCCTAAAAGCTGACATTATTTCTAAGGCACCGGAGGCCGAGGCGGACTTGCGTTCCATTCTGCTCACCATCTGAGGGCAGATCCATGAGCAGGCGACCCGAGTGGACTGAATCTATTCGCTTCTGCCGGACAATCGTAATAGGTACGCTGGTAGAGTCCCTTAAAGCACCTGTCGGTGAATGTGAATTCATTGATAAGGATTGAGATAGCCGTACTATTCAACCTGTTGTAGGACGAAAGTACATCAAAAATAAAGCATATTATCCAGTGCATTGAAAGACAGCCATGGTGCTATCAATCCCCAAGAGGGACAAAAAAGTTGAAGATCAACTTCCAGAAATTAGAATCTATTGTATTCGGAACGCCTCTGTCTGGGGTCTCTCGGGACATTAGAACAAATTAACCCAGGTTCTCAATTTTTGGATCGGACGGGCGTCCACAAAAGGTAATCAGGTACCTTGGGATCTAACTAGACCAGTCTTCTTCTTCTTTTCCTTTTTTTCCGGCGTTGTTATGGTCAGAAGTGTAGGACCATAACCTTCCCACTTAACTGCATTCCTACTGGTCCGCTTGTGGGGTCCGCCGGTTTGACCTCAGAAAGTAGTGGCAGGCTTCCCGGTTTGAGATTACTTCATCGCTGAGGCCAATCAAATGCTGGTGTTTTTGCATTTGTTTGCACCAATTGTTTTTCGGCCTGCCTTGACACGGGCATGCTCCACATTTTTTTGTTTGATCTTACTCTTACAACACCGGTGATCTCCAGTCGTGTCAACCCACTGATTTGCATGTACACTTGTGGGACAGTTTAATGGTGGTATATGTGTCCCTAGGCTCACCTTGGTGTTTTCTAAATTGCCTAGATGTGATTCTTGTTTACCTTTGTTTTAGTCGCCTTTTACGACAAGCGAGAGGTATCGCTGCAGGGATATTCTTAACCCGTCCCTGCACGGAATGGATCTAACTAGACCAGTATTTTTGTTTAACAAAAATGTAGATTCTGCTGAGATTCTGTAGAGACCGCCGTGGCGCAGTGGGAAGTGTGTTGGTTTCTGACGCATGATGGGTGAGTTCGGATCCCGATAGCACCAACGCCATCGAATGTTTTGGCGCGGCTTCTCCCCTCGGCGGGTACTGGCAATATGGATATAATATGGCGGAAGAATTGTGTAAATCGATTAATAATTGGATCCACCACCTAGTATTTTGCAAATCCGACTTCAAATTCATGATCAGCAACCTCGAATATACCAAATTTGGTTCAAATCTTTGTAAGAATTGTCTTTTTTTGCGTGGCGGGCTGCCATCTTAAATCCGCCATATTGAATTTCAATTCTTTATCGGTCCTATCTTTTAGGAAAATCGTTTGTGGCACCAGATACGAAGTATTAGCTCCTATCGTAAGTGGTTTCTTGTTTAAATTGACAATTGTTTGCAAAAAAATAATTGAAATTTCACATTTTTCTACTTTTTCTACTTTCAGACGCCATATTTAAAAGATGGCAGCAGATAGAACAATTCTGTCGCCGGATTCGGAAAGAGCAGAAAAAATTACGATAGAACATGTTTTTTAGAAAGCTTTGGTCGCTTGACTCACTAAAAAGCAAATGATTGAAAACAATAAAAAAATGTATGCCATTGGCATGAAACGGGTTAAAAAACTTTATTAATTTCGAAATGAGTACAGTTACCCCTTAAATGTGTAACTTAATTCTTCTTTATTAATATTATTATAACCGGCCATTTGACACTCGAAAGCTTAGAGCGTCGTCGACCATCCTTCGCCAAACCAACCTGTCAAAAGAGTGTTTCGGTGTTCTGGCCCATCTCTTTTAGACCTAACCGTATAGGAGTATACGTTTCGTTTAAGTATTCGTCCACTGTCCATTCGTTCTACATGCTCTGCTCATCTTAGTCTCCGCGATTCAAATACTCGGACAATGCCTGGGGCTGAATAGCTTTCCTTGAGTTCTTGATTGTGTAGTTTTCCCAATTCGTATGTTTCTTCGCCTGTTTTACACCATTTTTCAAATATCCGAACTCTATTTTCCTTATTCTTAGTCAGAGACCAGGTTTCACATTACTTAGATGTCACTACCATTATTATGGTTGTATAAATGCGGATCTTAACATTGCGAAGCAAAAGAGTTGTTTTGAATAATTCCTTTATCGCGAAGAGAAGTGCCCGTTTAATTTATTTCGAAGTACGAGGTTTGGATCGATCCAAGTCGGTCAGTGACCATATATTTGGTTTTCTTCGTTAATTTTTTTTTATTTACTTTTAAGCCTACTTCCTTTCCTGCCATTTCTCTCTCCTTTTCTTGAATATTTTAGATAAGATATTTTTTCCTTTAACTTGTCCTTTATTTTCCTTTAGGCATACTTGTACCAGTTTCACCAACCTTTTCAAGATTCCCAGCCTTAAAAGGATATGATACATTCTCGATCAGTTTATAGAAATACATGCCTTTTTAAATTCTACGAAAGCTCCCGTATAGTAAAAATCTGATAACTCGTCGATTTGTCTTTGAGAACTATTTGACGGCACCTTTTAACAACTTGGTAGCAGAGATATTCTTCGGTAATTGTTGAATTATGTCACTCTTCTTAAATACCAGAAATATGACCGAATTTTTCCATTCTTCGGAGACGGTTTCACTGTTCCATATATAAAAGTTGTGATGAGCCCATGTTTTAATGTTTTAATGGTGGTCCGATGGTATTACTCGTAGATCGATTCCTGCGGCCTTGTTATTCTTAAACCAATGGATTGCTTTTTTTACTTCCTCAATGGTCGGCAGATCTACCTGAACCTCCGTTTTATGAATAACACCGTTTTCCAATGTTGTTTGCGTTAGCAAGGTCCTTTTTTAGCCATTGTTTATCCCGAACGACAGGGCTGACTTCCTTTCCTATGCTTTAATTATGCATTTACACGCCAACACCTGAGCCGCACATTCTAACTCCAGAAACCACCTGATGCATTCATGACAACCATATCGACACCGGAGGCGCACCGTCCGCCGAATACCTTATCGCATTTGCTGCACGGAGCACCATTCTCGCTAGGAGGTCCCCCAATCGTTCACCGACGTCGCGATGATGCGACGGCAATTTAGTATTTAAGGTAGTGTAAGAAATTATTATGAGTTAGTTATTAAACGAGTATTCAAGGGTGATGCTACCAAGTTTTGGTAAAAATAAAAATATTTTTTTGTAAATAAAATTAATAATTTGTTAATTGGCGCACGATCAGGGACCGATTCACCGACGTGGTAGAAAAACAAAAGGCTCAAAGTGTGCCTGCGACCTCAAGTAGTTCCAGCACCACGAGAAAGGTGCCTAGTGACCTCAAACGATCCTGACCCCAAGTAGCTCCTGTGTCAGAAGGAGGAAAATATATCGCGCGGTAATCGGTTCCCCTTACCCTAAAGAGAAAAAGCGACATTGAAGAAGTGTGTCCCTGGTGACAGTGAACAATTAATAAGAGTGTCCTAAAGACATAAATAATATAACAGTGATATTAGGCAAGACTTTGAGACAGCCTCAATAACGGAATAGAAATGCGAGTAAGCTAACTAAGACTAGTTGTATTAGAAATGTTCACAATAGATCTTTATTCTTTCACGTTTTGATTACAACTAACTTATGTAAATACTAACAATTTTGGTAAACTATATAATTCCCACAACGGCTTTTTGGCGCAAAGCTTATTTACAAGCGTTTGAGTTTTGGCGCAAAGGTTAATCCCAGAAAATTAGACCATTAGACTATGGTTGTTGTCTGTATGATGTTCACATTTAACTCACATAACTCACATAACTAAATTCACATAACTCCTCCCGCCAAGATTATGATGTCAGGCCGGAAGATACTATGTTGATGCTGTTTGATGGCGTCCTGTATTGGGTGTTATGGTCCATGCTGGTCGACTCTTTTGTTTTTTTTTTTTTTATGCCCAGGCCTATGCGGATAATGTTGCTATTCTCTCTGTCAGCTCATGTTTTGCGACTGTCTTTCGAAAAGCAGAGGCTGGGCTGAATGTGATCACTGATTGGTGCACGAGTTATGGGCTGTCGGTTAATCCTCTGAAGACTGATGTCGATCTTTTCACGAGATGGAGAAAAATACTAGTATAATTCAGCTGTTTCAAAAAGACATTTTCATCCCGATATTCTAGGAAAATGGAAGTCATCGCGGATAGTAAGCTTCTTTGGTTCAAGCATGTTGAGTCCAGCAAAGCGCTGTTAACTATTTGGCAAAACATGGGGCTTATCGCCGAAAAAGGTCTTCTAGATATATATGGCAATGATATAACCTATAATTTCATATGCTCAGAGGAACAGGCTAACACGGAAACACATCGTAGCCTCTTTTACCAAAATCCAAAAAGTGGGTTGTCTCGGCTGTATGGCAGCTTTCCCCGCACGCCAGGCACTGTTCTAGATGCTGTGACGAACCTTCCACCCCTTGATATTTTTATCAGAGGGTGCGCACTGAAGGCCATATCTCGCCTCAAGAGATATGGTTTCTGGTACAACTAGCATTGAAGTGACAGTATACTTGTGTGAAAAATATCCTTCGACCCCTGTCTCGAGGATATTCACTAAAGTTTGTATGGATTCCAGGTCACTCTGGGATATCCGGAAATGAAATTTCGGATGAACTCGCTAGAAGCTTCTCAGAGGATAGTTTCTCAGGAGCTGAAGCCGCTTTAGGTCTACTTGCTTCCACGGTCAAATATTACATCAACAATTTGGGGCTTTAATGCACACAATCGGAGATGGACGGAATATCCAGGATGCAGGATGACTTGCAGGATTATTGCAGAAGACTTGCAGGCGTTATTACGGGCCATTACACTTTGGCTAAGCACCTCTGCGCGCTTGGCATCAATGAGACTACCACCTGTGCAGCATGTTGCGAGGAGGATGACACAGCAGAACAATATGCAATACAGAACAATATGTTTTAGCGGCGACATTGAAGCTTATGGATTTCCGAGTATATATAAGAAATATGTTTCGGCGGCAGCAATTAGAAAATTGAATTTGTTGGTTATAGGTGGCCTTAACAAAACACTCTTGCACTCTTGGAATTTTGGCAATTTTGACTTAGTCTCTTATAAATCTGCGATAAAAACCTGACCGATCCAAAATGTAGATTTTTTAACGTCTTTGGATAAGGGAACTTAACTACCGGCTCTACCTTATTTGGATTTACTCTAATCCCTCTATGCGAGGTGATGAATCCGAAGAATTGGATATTCATTTTCAAAAATTCAAATTTGTCAATTCTAACTTTTAGATTGCACCCGGTAAAATTTTAAATGTATTCAAAAGATATTGGAAGTCAATAAGTCTGTAGTAGTTCGAATACTACCTTTAACTTTCGTTGTAAAAGCAAATTTTTCGTTGACATCAACAAACAGATTATGAAACGCTTAAGTGAACTCCATCAGACGATCTTTCCGATTTTGGGACATGGGTTCTGTTCTCAAATCCAGGGAAATCAGAAACTTGCGACTTTAATGTTACATTCAAATGGTTTTCGATAAGCACATAATTTTTATTCCTAAAAAATACTGTTGAAAGATCTTTTCGGATCAATCATGAGCGGAGCTTATGTGGCCTCCTTTTATTTTTTCATAATTACCAAAAGGAACCGGTCGGTTAATGTTGAATACTTGATGTCTTCAAACATTAAATCGTGTAAAATGGCGAAACCAGATAGAGACTCAAAACAAAATTACTGGCAACCACTTCCAAGTTTGCCGGACAGTGACAGTGATGAAGAAGTAGTTGATGAAATAGTTAAGAAATCGTTTGAAAAATGCATCATAATACCCTCGATAATGGTGCTTCAACAATCTAATAAAAATGTGCATAAACTTTTCAATCAGAAATTGGTTACGAAATATTTCACTGAAATTATTTCCATCGGTATCAAAATCATTTAATACAGGGAGAGAAATTAGAAGAAATTCACAATAAATTTATGTATTGCGGAATTTGCTATCTGAATCATAAAACCGAAAGCTGCAGTGAGAAAAATTCATTTAAATGCACCAACCGCAAAGGTTATCATCATCTGACGATATATCGTGTGTTTCAAGGGAACATTTTTCAGATAAGAGAAGAGCTCGCTAACAGGAACAACAATCAACGCGCGAGTTACAACATCTGCGCCCGCTGTCCAACCCATCCAAATGCTGAGTTGCAATATCTACCAGCCACCCCACCGCCCCTCAATTTATTCAACATTGCAACAACCAACACACGCCGCACTACCTACCACCTCCCCCTAAAATGATGACAACCGAAAAACACACGACCTCGTCACTCTCAGACCAATGACAAAATGCAACGACACAACGATCTTATATATTACACAGGTGAAACTATAAACTTGCAGTCCCAGCGTCTGGCAAATTTCCGACCCAAAGTCAAAACTGCAAGCTATGCTATCACTTGTGCAAATCGAAGGTTAGATGTTTAAGTAAAATATTATGTAGTTTCAGTTAATACACGATTGTCAAACGGAACGATTTTTTTTTAAAGCTCGGTCGCTTTTCGACCACCGTATTTGGAACAGTCAGTAGTCCAGTGAACGGTTAAGTTGGTTAAAGTAAAATATTTGTATCGTTAGGTGATTGTGCCGCGAGTGAACTAAATCTTTAAGCGGATCTCGTTGTCATATATCATATCGGGTATTAGTGACACAACGCAACGTCCAAATATTGACCGATCAAACCTAAATAGGTTGGGTTTTTATTCTTAATCACGTGTAATTTAACTCAACTCAACCTAATTCAACATCGACTAACATCGACACTAAACACGGAGCAGACATCATCCCCAACATCCCGATGCTGATCATGACATTCATCTTTGGGTACATGTGAGTACCGTTGTAGTTATATATAATTAAAGAACTGAGACCTCATTCGCTGAGTACTCCAGTTATTGCGAGCCTAATAGCTGGGCACTCCAGTATAACCAATTAACTAACTTACCAATAGTGTCATCTCAATCGCTGAGCACTCCATTAACTGCCATCCCTATCGCTGGGAACTACAGTACAAGATAAAAATAAAATATTTTTAAAAACAATATGTACATATTTTTTATCTAAATATAAAAATATTAATGAAATATATACAAGAATACATAAGTATACACATAATTGCCATACTAATAATAATTTCATTATCTTAAATCTAAATTTTGTTATTCATTTAACTATAGCTGCTGTAAAGGAAAATTTGCCTAAAAACAAATAAATTGAATAAAAATTTTCCTTTACAAACATACTACTTACCTTTTTCGCGTGCAACCAAACGTAAACAAAGGGACGAAACGAACATGCTCAACAAAACAATTAAAACACAGAACAACCAAACACCAGGTCACAAATTAGATAAACACAAAATAAACACAAGACAAACACAAAATAAATACAAAATAAACACAAAACAATCAAACAAAAAGCACATCAAAATATCCATATTTTCACTTTGCCTAAGACTAGTCAGGTCAAAGACACCAAAGACAACGGCTACGGCTACCGTCACGGTTGACAGATCCCGTAAGCAGGGGAAATGTCAGCGACGACTGGAAAGGTGCCGTTCACATCGCCGTTCGGCCTGGCCCTATAAAAGGCTGAGGCAGTTGTCAAAAGGGCAAGTATCCAGGAGGAGTGACAACTAGCGTAAACCACAAAGTAATACAGTGACCAAGACGACAGCGCGAGAAGAGAGATAAAATACGGCCGAAGCTTTACCTCGTAAGAAGGTTTTTACCAAGACGACGACACAGTGTGATGCTAAGGCGGCATCACATTGCGTAAAAATCGCGGAATAATTTTTTTTTATTTACAAAAAAAAAGGAATAATAATAATAATTTTTTTTATTATAATAATTCCGAAAGGAAGGACCAGACGTGTGACATTAGTGAGGGCGATCGCTCAGCGAGTAATACGGTGAGTAGGAACTAATAGGGCGAAATCGATTCTCCGACTCGGATTTTAACCCAGAAGAGACCGACCAACTCCTATTAGAGTCTACTTCCGAGGCAAGTACCGTGGGGCCAGTCCCCTGACTTGGGTTTTAACCCGAAAGGGGTGACCGGACGACATAGCCGCACTCCAGGGCACAAGCCAACAAGAACTAAGGCCTCGACTCGGGTTTTTACCCAGACAGGCTCACACTAGGACTCACACGGTCCTAACCAACCGACCACCAGTTGGGATCCGGGCTTGGGTTCTCACCCAGAAGGAGACTGATTGGGTGCTGTCAACGCGACAGCCGTAGGTGACAAGGCGCCGCTACGACCGAGTGTCCCGAACGGATCTCAATCCAAAGGGACAGCGTAGTGTCACAATAAAAATTTATGTGACAGACTCTGGCCCGGCGAGTATACACCGGCCCAGAAAGCTCGTTACATTGGCGCCCGAGCAGGGACGCCTCAGACGGAACTAATTACGGTTATTACCACCTAACCAACCTCGAAATCATAGTGCGAACAGGGTGGATCTACACCCTCACCAACGACGAACTACTGCTTTACCTACGCGAGTTCAACCTAGGACTCGACGGCACGGTCGAGGAACTGAGGCGTCGACTGTCAACGTGGATGACGGGGACAGAGCTTACACCAGCCCAGGAGGAACGCCTGATGGAGCTAGAGGCACGTCACCGACGAGCGACAACCTCCACCCCCGCCACCCAAACACGGCCGTCGACGCCGACGAAGCTCAATGATACGGACCAGCTCAGGGACCTATCAATGCCAAATCAAGGGCAAACCTATCTTGGGGAATATCCAGGCCCGGAACCCCGAGCCTCAACAAGCTACACCATCGACCCGGTCAGTTACTCCACAATGAATGACCAATCCCGCAAATGGGCAGTGAAATACAATGGCGGTAAAGAACTGATCGCATTCCTGGAGAGAGTGGAAGAGCTTGCGGAAGGATATGGGCTCCCGCTGGACCTCATACCACGGGCTATGCCCGAACTCCTCACTGATCGGGGACTTATGTGGTACCGAAACAACAACCGGAAATGGTCCACATGGGCGGCCTTCAGGGCCGACTTCCAGCAGTTCTTTCTCCCCAGCTCGTATCTGGAAGACATAGAGGATAACATCCGGCAAAGAAGACAACATCCGAAGGAGCCCTACAAAGACTACGTCCTGGTAATGCAGACCATCATGCGACAGGCGGTTTACACTCCGGAACAACAGCCATCCCGGATATATAAGAACAGCCAGACGGACTACCTGCTGTACATCCGCCCAGGGGACTTCCAGACGTTGGACGAGTTGATGAGACACGCCGAAAACTTTGAGAAGATCCAGTGAGAACGCGATCCCCCAGCACAGCCACCACCTCAGCGAACAACGTACGAGCAGCATAACATGGTCGCAAACAAGGAAGGCCCAATCAACCCGCAGAAAGCATGCCGGAGGTGTGGCCAAGAGGGTCACACACAACCCGGCTGCCGAAACCCTCAGATCATCTTCTGTTGGAAGTGCGGGCGACGGGGCAGGCGGACCATCGAATGCTGACGACCACGAACGGGAAACGGAGCAAGGCCTCACTCGAACCGCGGGACCGTGGGGCCAAAATCAACATCACCAACCGGCAAAAATTAAACCTTCTGGCCCTGGAAGCCAACCGCATAACCGCTGTCGTCCGCTTAGGTCAACAGCAAGTGACGGCGATCCTTGACACAGGGGCCACGAGGAGTTTCATAAATCAAACCGCTGCAATCGACTTCGCCAAGGAGGGAACGATTATTCGGACTGACACCGAGGTAAAAATGGCCGACGGTTCCACTAGGCACATGGACAGGGCGCTGGAGGTAGATATCCAACTGGGTACGTCCGAGAGTCGGACCCCACTACTAGTCCTCCCAGATGCCATCGATCCCTTAGTCCTGGGAATAGATTTCTTCACCTCGGTCGGCACCACCATCGAATGCGGCAACGAATCCATCACCCTCCGCAAGAAAAACGACAACAATAGGAGCTCAAGAACATCCATGGGGCGACTCATCGAACAATCCGCCGGACGCAAGGCTGCATCATCCCTAGGACCACGGAGCGGTACAGATGAGTCACCGCCGACACATACCAGCGACATAGACCGCGACGAAACCTCACAGAGAGCATGCGACAAGCAAGCCAACGAAAACATCCACGGCTCCGACGCACCAGGACACTCTACGGGACGACTCATCGAGCAACCGACTGAACGCAAGGCTGCATAACTCGAGGAATCACGGCGTTGCACAGATGAGCCAACACCGCAGGGTACATCGGAAGCCGGTGAGGAAAACTCTCAGGACATCAAATGAGGGGTCGACGAGGGAGACGCAAAGGGCGTCGCAGCATTCCTGGAGGACGAGCTTCGGAAATTCGACCAGATCCAGGGGACATCAAACATCACGTCTCACAAGATCAACATGAAGGACGATCGGCCGATAAAGCAACGGTACTACTCGAAGAATCCGGCAATGCAAGCGATCATCAACAAGGAGATCGACGAGCTCTTGGAGAAGGACTGCATAGAACCATCACACAGCCCCTACGCTGGTACTCGTCAAAAGGAAACTGGTCAGTGGAGACTCTGCGTCGACTACCGGCAGCTCAACGACCGGTCTACTCCGGACGCATATCCACTACCAAGGATCCAGCACATTTTGGACCGATTGAGAGAGGCAAAATACAGCAGCCTCAACCTTAAGAACGGCTACTGGCAAATCCCCATGAAAGAAGACAGCAAGAAGTATACCGCATTCACGGTACCGGGAAGAGGCCTCTTCCAATGGCCTCTTCATGCCATACTGCCTGCGTTCAGCACCAGCCACGTTCCAGCGCGCACTAGACCAGGTAATAGGCCTCGAGATGGAACTACATGCGTTCGCATACCTGGACGACATCATCGTGACTGGAAAGACACTGGCGGAACACAAGAGGAATTTGCGAGAGGTCTTTAGGCGGTTGAGGGCTGCAAAGCTGAAAATCAACCGAGAGAAATGCGAATTCTTTAAACAGGACCTAAAGTACCTCGGACATGTCGTGAGCCGCGAGGGGATACACATCGACCCCAACAAGGTGGCAGCAGTCAAAGACCTAGACCCCCAACAAACGTGCGGCAGGTAGGACAGTTCCTGGGTATCGCGTCCTGGTACCGAAGGTTCGTACCAGATTTCGCAAAACTGGCCATGCCTCTTACGAACCGATTGAAGAAAGGGAGCACTGGAAGTGGGGAAAGGACCAACAAGAAGCTTTTGACGCCATCATGATTGGATGATTGGCAACACTGTTCTAGCATAGTAAAGTATTAAAGAAGTGCTCAAAAAAAAAAAAAAAAAAAACAAAAAAGTCTAAATAAATGTTAAATTTTGATTCTGAGTGCAATTTACGTAACCACCATCACAATACAACTTAATTCAAAGTAAGTCCTAGCGCTCTAAGCACTAAAGAATAGCCCGAATCTAGCTAATCTCACTAAATGAGAAAAAGAATACTGGAGGAAACTTCACCAGAACATTTTAACTGTGAGAAACGGAGACTTGGAGTATACCAAATTAACATGTCAAAGGAACTTATAACTGGCATCACCATCGACAAGTTAAAGGAGATCCTTGAGGAAAAAAATAGGGAGCTTGCAAAGGAACTTGTCTCGAAGTCTGACTTCCAGCAGCTATATTCTGAGTTGTTAGGAATGAAAATGAACAAGACGAAATCTCAGCAAAGGTTGCACAGCTTAAAATCCGCAACAAGCTACTGGAAGAGCAAATAGACAAGCTTATGCGGAGAAGCACCGAACCTAACGTCATGGTACACTTTCCTTCAGAGGGCGATACTGACCCAGTCGAAAAAGCTAAGTCCGTATGCGTCGGATTATTGGAAGAGAGTGAAAAAATTGCTGCCGTCGAAACCGCCTACAGAATTAATACCCGTGACAGGCATACTGCAACAATAATATTCTGCGGAGAGCAAAAAACCTTAAAAATACTAACATCAGCATTCACAAAGATATTCCGTCCAGCATCCGCCAAAAAAAGGGCAAAGTTGATCCCTATAATGAAGGAGCTGCGAAACAAGTACTCGAGGGCACAAACGAGAATCGTTGTAAGAGATGAAAAATTACATGTGGGAGGCAAATTTTTCACTTGGGATTCATCAGAAGGATTGAAATGTGGTAGTGAAAATGGTGTAAAGATGCTCCATGAAATGTTCGGAGAAGTCCCGCAATCCTTGGATATTTTGATGAACAATTCGCAAAACAAAGAAATAATTGTATACAAAACGTCACTGTCATCTGAATCTGACAGAGAAAAAAACAACAAAGGAACTAAAGGTGCAAACACCATCAAAGGAGCCGCTGTAACGAATCCGAGCCCACATACCAGTGGGGGTTTACACAGGATATCTAATTGAGAAGTGTCCGTCTACCAGAACAGATAACAGATTAGAATTACCAAATGTGAACATTTTAAATTATAACGTAGCAGGGTTAAAGAATAAGAAAATGTTTGTAGAATTCTTTAATTACGGCAATTTGATATTTTCCGATTATTTGAAACACACTTATTAGATAATGAAGTAGCCAGATTTAAGAATATCTTTATTAATTATGAATTAAAATTTATACACGCGGTAAAAACAAGCTTATTCGGAAGAGGAAGTGGGGGCGAACTGTATGGACTTCGTTAGCAGATGGAAGGAGCGAAGGTTGGCTTTATAAACATAGAAGAATCGTACGTGCTTGAGCTGGAGTCAGATGTTATCACATGCTATATTGTACCGATCTATTTAAATTGTAATCACTCTTCACAAGACTACAACAAAAAACTGATCTACTGAATAAGTTAGAGCCAGCGAACATAATACTAATCGGCGACTTTAATGGAAGGTTAGGCATGTCAAAAAATAACTTTGTGAGTAGTTTGGATACAACATCGATATATTCAAACCGCCATTCCAAAGATGAAACTGCGATGCCAAAGGGCTTGCAATTATGGAATTAGCGGATGTATTTAATTGCTCTGGGTGTTTAATGGATGCTCTGGAGGGGATCCCTGTGAGGAATATACGTTTATTCGCGGGACAGCATGCTCTGTTATTGACTATTGTTTTATAACTAAAAGTTTGGGTCCACATCTTAAAGAATTCAAGGTAGCAATGAAAACATGCTCGGACCACATGCCACTGGAAGCCACTTTTGACTTGGGCGAATGCCAGTTCTATACCAACACCACACAGTTAGGCCTCCTACCCAAGCTGTTATGTATATAACGATAGTTTTCGAATTGCGTATCAGGCAAACCTTAACAAAGAGCTCGTCGCTTTTTCAGACGCAAACACGACATCCTAACTGAAATAATAAGACGAGCGACTCCCCAAACCAGACCAACTAACTGCGTCAAAGGTACCAGCAAGCAAAAATGGTTTGATATTGATTGTAAGCGAGCTAGAGATGTATTTTTTGCGTTCCTCAGGCTAGTAAGAACAAACAGCAGCAATGCATTCAAAATTCTATACGCTGAGGCAAATAAACGCTTTAAGAAAATTTGCCAAGGGAAAAAGCTAGCGTTTAAGGAACAAAGTATTTCTCTTCTAAACGGAACAAGAAACTCGGAAAGCTATTAAACTTATTAATGGCAGAAAAAACACTATAGCATTAAGCTTGCAAGTGAATCAATTGAAAAACCACTTCTCTAATCTACTAAATGTACCACAAATCTCCCAATCGATTCAATACGCAGCGCCGTGGATTGTCGACGAATTCCTAGACACGTCGATAACTGTTGATGAGGTACAAAATGTAATTGAGAAGGCGAAAAATAAGAAAGCTCCCGGAGACGCCCGGTTTACATATGAGTTTTATAAGAATTGTACACCTGAATTTTTGAATGTGCAGACATACCAAGAAGCTTTCGGAAATCAATTATATTTCCACTGTACAAAAAAGGTGACTACAACGATCCGAATAACTATAGAGGAATAGCACTATTAAACACTTCAACGAAACTTTTTGGCGCAGTAATTTCTAAAAGACTTATCCAGTGGGCCAACAACAAGAAAATCATCCATGAATTCCAAGCGGGCTTCAGGCAAAATTACTCGACAATCGACCAGATATTTACGCTAGCGAACATTGCCGATATCTATAAGAAGAAACTTTATACATTTTTTGTAGATTTCCGGGCAGCGTTTGATTCTGTCTCCCGAGAAGCTCTTTTCTACAAGCTCTATAAATACGGAATATCAACCAAAATAATAAAGACTTTACGAGCAATGTAAATAACACAACTTCCGTCTAGGACGGAAACTATCTATCCGAAGATTTTGAGACCACAATGGGCGTGAAGCAAGGCTGCGTATTAAGTATGTTACTGTTTATCTTATACATAAACGACATAGCAGAGACCGTCAAAGGTGGAATTGAGTTATATCGAACAAACATCCCAGTTCTCATGTTTGCAGATGACATTGTCTTTCTGGCAGATACAGTCAACTGCATGCAACTAATGATAAACATGTTAGAAAGCTACTGCAAAACTTGGAACTTAACGATAAACCTAGCAAAGTCGAAGATGATGATACTTAGAGAAGGTGGTGGGAGGTACAGTCGAAGTGAAAAGTGGACGTTTCAAGGGAAGCGATTGAAATTGTACGAGAATATAAATACCTTGGAGTTCTGATCACTCCAAACTTAAACATGAATAAGCACCTTCAAAACAAACTGTCTGAAGCTAAACGAGCCATTTCTTCAATCTGGGGTAAATGCATCATTAACAAAGAAGTAAACCACAGTGCCAAGCAAAAGATATTTCGTTCAACTACAGCCACAATTCTTCTATATGGAGCTCAAGTGTGGGGTTCTTATACAGTTGTCGAGAAGTTCCTGAGGTACTTTCCCAGCTCTACTCCCAACTATATGCTACAATACATCTCGAAACAAGGACACCCCCTATGATTCTGAGCACATTAAAAATGCATTTTAATTATATAGTAAAAGTGTTTGCGATGGAGGACGAAAGACTACATAAAAAAGTACTCATGCACGCCATAAGAACAAGAGGGAGGCTGATGCAAGAATGGGAGAGTCTTGGATCAGGATGTGGGGTAGTACGCAACATTACACCAAACTTACAGGCTGATCCTTTAAGAAGGCAATTGGATACCTTACTTAATAATTCTGGCAATGTTTTATACCAGAAATATGTCAACGAAGCCCAATCTTCGCAATATAGAATGTACTACAGCAAAATGGAATATCAACTTGCAGAAAGAACTTACTTCTTAAACTGTTTCTCGACAGATAAAATAAGCACTATTTTCAAAATGAGAGGAGAGTTGGTCCAATTGAACTATATACCTCACCGCCCAGATCTACCAATGTGCAACATATGTAATATGAAAGTAAGGGAAGATATATTACACTTTCTAGCAATATGCCCAATTTTAAGAGATTTCCGGAGACGATTATTCGGTTTGCATGTTCTGGGAGAAAATGTTGCAATGGGTATCTTAAATGGAGACAAGGCTGGAATTTGTTATACAACTACACCGTGAATGCGCTTCGGTACAGAAAATGCATAACTGAGGGAGACTTCTAAACCATTCGTACAGTATATAGTTAATGATGTATGTATATGTATATCAATGTCATAGTTGAAATTATAAACAACCAAATGCCAATCTGGTAGACGGCTTTATGCCAAACCAAAATAGACTTAGAAATACTTCTTTTGTAACATTTTTAATGAAATAAAGTCAAAATTATTATTATTATTATTATTGACGCCATCAAACAGAAATTCACAGAGGCCCCGATTTTAGCTTGCCCGGACTTCACTTAACGGTTCATCCTTCAAACTGACGCCAGCGATTACGGGCTGGGAGCGGTGCTAACACAACACTTGGACGGCGCCGAAAGAGTAATCGCCTACGCCAGCCGACGACTCAACAAAGCGGAGACGAACTATTCCCCCACTGAAAAGGAGTGCTTAGCCATCGTATGGGGAATACGTAAATTGCGGCCGTACCTCGAAGGCTACGAATTCACGGTGGCCACTGACCACCTATCGTTGAAATTGCTCAACTCCATCGAGAGCCCTTCAGGAAGGATCGCAAGGTGCGCCCTGGAACTCCAGCAACACAAATTCGACGTCCAATACCGAAAAGGCAAGTGGAACGTGGTGGCAGACGCGCTATCCCGACAACCCCAGGAGACCCTTGCTCGGGTGGAGACGACGACAGCGGAGTGTAGCTGGTTAAAGAGCAAACTGAGCGAGCTCCAGAAGAACCCCGAGAAGTTTCCTGACTATCTTATCTCGGAGGTCAACTATTCCGGCATATCCCAGGCCAGTCGAACGACGAGGATTGCGTGTCCTGGAAGCTGTGTGTACCGAAACACGAGCGAGGAAGGGTCCTACGGGAAAACCACGACGAGCCTTGTGCTGGACACCCCGGGATCAGGAAGACGATCACCAAAGTCTGTAGCCGATACTACTGGCCAGGAATGTCGCGTGATATACGCCAGTACGTGTTACGATGCGAATTCTGCCAAAAATACAAGGCAACCCAGGGCCAAGCCGCGGGGAAGATGCTAACACAGCTCGCCGAGGAACCTTGGGCGATCCTGTGTGCCGACTTCATAGGACCACTACCACGGTCCACACATGGCAACACGATGGTTCTGGTACTCTTCGATAAGTTCTCGAAGTGGACCGAAATTGTATCTCTTCTAAGAGCAACAGAGGGGAAACCCTCAAACGAGCTCCGAGAACGTATCATCAGTCGATACGGAGTACCGAAGGTCATCGTCACTGATAATGGACCACAGTTCAACAGCAAGGAATTTCGAAAATACATAAATGAACTAGGGGTAAGACAACAGTTCACCGCCCCATACACACCCCAAGAAAGGGCCAACAGAAACGTGAAAAGGATCATCGCCCAATTCACCAAGGACAACCAATGAAGGTGGGGTGACAACCTCCCAGAAATCCAGTTGGCCGTCAACACCATGACGTCAGATACCACGGGCTATACCCCAGCGTTCCTAACACAAGGCAGAGAGCCCCGTCTACCCAAAGCTCTCTACGACGATCATGCACTAGTAACTGGGAACAACCCACAGACCACCGAGGAACGCGTAAGGCGATTGAAGGAATTCTTCCTGATCGTCAAGCGAAACCAGGAAAGAGCAACCAAGGACAAGTGATCCTACAAATCAAAGATCCGACCGAAGGGAAAGTCCGCACGGTGTACATGGGACAGGTTAATGGGTTCCACGCACAAACAGCGGAACAGCCAGTCCCCGAACGTACCAACCATCCCCGACGGACTGCGAAACTCCTATCCTCGCCGATGCAGGGTCAAAAACCTGTATCAACCCCACGACACCCACCACCGGCGAGACCGACCAGGTCACCCAAACAACCCAACCAAACAACGTCGATAAGACAAAACGATCCCCGAGACCCCGTAGAAACAATCGACGGGCGGGGAAACGCGACTGAGAATACGAAACCTTTTCGTAACCAAAAGTCTCACTGTGTGTCCGTCCATCTCCCAAACGCACGCAAGATCCACTCACCCCTTCTTTCATCCACAGGAACATAATGCCGAGCCGATTGGAAGAACAGGAACCGATCACCCTTTCATCCGACGAGGAAGACGTCGACCAGTCCGGAAACGGCCACTAGTGACGTATCCAGCAGGGGCTGGCTGTATCGAGATCCGGGAAGGGGACTACCGCCGACTAGAAGAAGGAAGGTTCCTCAACGACGCCATCGTAGACCTCTACTTCCAGTGGGTCCTACGGGAGGTAGCGAGTAGCATGTGGCATGTGTTCGGGTCCCACTTCCTCCTACAACTCCTCAGCGGGAGAGATGCACTACAAGGCTACGAGAGGGTCGTGCGGTGGGCAAAAAACACAAACACAAAAAAAGAATTCATCGCGATACCCGCCAGACTCCAAAATCATTGGTACCTCTTTGTCATCTGCTTTCCGGGACTGGAAGGAGTCGAGCAGCCAGGGTATGGACCCGAGGAGATCCGGAAGGCGAAACAACCGACCATCATCCAAGTAGAGTCATTGGGGGTACGGCCACGGGAAGACGTAGCCAGAGCCTTGCGGCAGTACTTGGCGTTGGAATACCAGCGGGTTCATCATCACGTAAGGACCTTCACCATTACGAACGCTGAAAGTGCGGCAGAGGAACAACTATGACTTCGGCATCTACACTATGCGCGCCGAAGAACCGGGAAAAGGAGATGCACCTACACCAGCCCGGACGAAGTTCGAGACCTTAGAAGAACTCGAGGGCCCAAGGGGTCCGCGACCATGGTGGACGCCATCCGGCAACGATACCTCCACCTCATCACCAATCCAGGTAGGAGGAAGATGAAGTTCAGACAGGCAGGGTACCGTCTGGTTCTCAAACCGAGTGGCATCATCATCATCGCGCAGCCCACCCGAAGTAAGGGAGGGATGTAAAGGAAAATTTGCCTAAAAGCAAATAAATTGAATAAAAATTTTCCTTTACAAACATACATACATATGTGTTTTACTTACCTTTTTCGCGTGCAACCAAACGTAAACAAAGGGACAAAACGAACATGCTCAACAAAACAAATAAAACACAGAACAACCAAACACCAGGTGTAGTGTACAAAACAAAACAATAACATACACGTCCTACACACTGCATAATACTTCTTCTTCTTCTTCTTTTCCTTTTTTTCCGGCATCGTTATGGTCAGAAGTGTAGGACCATAATCTTCCCACTTAACTGCATTCCTACTGGTCCGCTTGTGGGGTCCGCCGGTTTGACCTCAGAAAGCAGCGGCAGGCTTCCCGGTTTGGGATTACTTCATCGCTGAGGCCAATCAAATGCTGGTGTTTTTGGATTTGTTTGCACCAATTGTTTTTCGGCCTGCCTTTTTTGCGTGGTGAAATTGGAACGTTGATTGATAACGCCTTTTGGCGTTGACCAACTGAGTCGGTCGCGTTCTATCTTTCTTGTGATGGTTTCTTTTACGTGGAGGCTTCCTCGGATCTTTGAACTTCTAATTCTGTCACGCTTTGTTACTCCCGCTGTCATGCGAAGCATCTTCATCTGAGCTGCCGTTAATTTGCTCTCATACTTTTTGTGCATTGTCCAGCATTGTGAACCGTATGTGAGCGCCGGACGTACAACTGAAGTGTAGAGCCTTCCTTTCAGCTTAGGGGGCATTTTTCGATCACAGAAAATGGCGGAGTTTTCCCGCCACTTCTTCCACCCTACGCTTACGCGATGGTTGATGTCGTCATCACAAGTTGCTTCTGTATTAATCATAGATCCCAGATATTTAAACTTTTCACACTTGGGAAGCACTCTTCCATTCAAATAAATGTCTGGAATAGGCTGATGAGGGTCAGAGAACGGGCAGCACAGATACTTTGTCTTCTTTGAACTAATACGATACCCGTGTCCCTCAAAAATGTCCACCCACACATCAAGTGCTCGTTGTAGGGATGCCTGATCATCACTTATAATGGCTCCATCGTCAGCAAAGAATAGCTGCTGCACATTGGTCACTTTTCCTTCAAGCAAGCAATCAAGGACTGCTATAAAGAGCAGTGGGCTGAGGACGCTCCCTTGGTGTACACCGACTTTGATTGACTTTGATTGCGAACTCTTCGGTGACTCCTGCGGTGCATCTTACTCTTGTCGTTGCTCTCTTGTACATGTCCATGATCACTCGCACGTAGGTTTCTGCAACTCCTTTTTGTCTTAGCGCTACCCATAAAAGATCTCTTGGTTGCCGGTCAAAGGCCTTCTCGAAATCAACCAACACCATATGCAAGTCCTTTGAAGAATCACGATGCTTTTCCATCATGACCCTTATACTTTGGATTGCATCTGTCGTTGATTTACCCGAGACAAACCCGCACTGGTCATCAGATAGTCGTATTATTTTCCGCAGTCGGCTATCTAATACCCGTTCAACGATCTTCATGGTGTGCGACATCAGCTTGACAGAACGGTAGTTATCACAATTTCGCGTATCACTTTCCTTTGTGCAAAAGAAGATAGCTTTCCCTCCATTGATAAGGCATAGTGTCGCCTCTCATAAGTTTGGAGAAGAACTCCAGAAGAAGCCATCTAGACCCGATGTCTCACATCTTTTTCCAGAACTCAGAGGGTATCCTGTCCGGACCAACAGCTTTTCTTTTCTTGGAGTTTTAACCGCTTACCGATGTCGGATATTTCGGCATGATTCGGGGCGGCTCTTGGAAAGTACACTCGGGGAAACTGTTCGTTCAGAAGTTCCTCGCAATACTGTCGCCATCTGTGTCTTTCACAAGGAGCTGGCCTTCAGCATTGTTAATAAACTATGGGAAACGAATCTCCAGAGCATTACTACTTCTCTGGGCGGCTATCTTAAAGATATTTGCTCCTTTGTTCAAATTGCTTTGCCGAAGCTCCTGAGTAGTCTGGTTCCTGTCAGACGCGGAAGACGATATTTCTTCCAACTCCTGATAGAGGCCTTCCATGCTTTTCGCTTTGAATTCGGCGCACTTTTTCTTCGCGATGCCATTGCAATATCTATATACCTTTTCACTGCGAGCTTTTTCCTATCTATTAGTAGAAGAGCACTTTGACCAAGGTTGGAAAGCCATTTTCTTTTCGTGTATCACTGCTTTGGCTTCGTCTGTCCACCCCCAGGTTTCTTTTGCGTGTTGGCAGGGGCCTTTAGATGTTCCGAGCAGTGATTTGACTTTCTCCAGGCCAGATTGTTGTAGGGAATCCCACATGTCTTGTGTTCTGCACTCCTCATTACCGACCTCATCGATAATAGAAGAGAGGTAGTTTTTCATGTTGGTAATAAAAGCTTCGCCTTTTCCTTTATCCAGCTTATACCACTTGATTCTCTCAGACACCTTCGTTTGCTGCTTTGACTTCTTACTCGCCTCCATAAAAAAATCAGTCAGGAGGAGACGGTGTTGAGGGGCGATCGCGTCTCCCAGGATCGCTTTGCAATCTTTAACTCGTGGCTTCATGAAACTGGATACCAAATGATAGTCTATTTGAGTTTCATTTCCGCCGCTGCTATAAGTGATCAGGTGCCGGCTTTGTTTGACGAACATGGTATTTAGCACTATAAGACCGTACGACTTGCACATGTATAGGATATCTTCGCCTGAAGAGTTCCTGGTGCCGTATCCCAGCCCTCCGCGGTAGTCTTCATAGTCTTCGCCATCTTACAGGTGTAAGATCAAGAGCCATCAAACGGTTACTGGACTTTGAAATGGTTAAGACGTTGCCAAGTAGCTCTGCCGCAAGGATGATGGCGATTCCGTTTTTTCCTTGTTCCAATCCATAGTAAAACATCTTGTAGTCTTTTGTTTTAACGTCCAAGAAACGTGCCCGATTACCGGTGTTTCGCCATTTCGTCTCTTGTACGCACAGGATGTCTACTCGCCTTCTAGCCATCATTTCTTCAAGCTCATAGCTGCGACCACTCATGCTTCCAACGTTCCAACTCGCCACTCCTAAGTGTGGCTTACGCCGTTGCATTACTTTGCTATCCCCCGGAAATCCTATAGCTCTGACCCGAGCATTGCTGCTCGTCCCAGGATCACGATCATCATGATCATGTGCCTGGCGGGGTAGTGCTTTTCCTTTTAGCGTTCTTTTCCATAATGCTACGGTTTGACCGTTTTCTTTCTTCTCCTCCTTTTTTTGACACGGGCATGCTCCAGATTTTGATTTTTTTTTTATTGATCTTACTCTTACAACACCGGTAATCTCCAGTCGTGTCAACCCACTGATTAAAATGCACACTTGTGGGGCAATTTAATGGTGGTATATGTGTCCCTAGGCTCTCCTTGGTGTTTTCTAAATTGCCTAGATGTGATTTTTGTTTACCTTTGTTTAGTCGCCTTTTACGACAAGCTAGAGGTATTATGCACTGCATAATACACATTACATAATAGTGTCATGCGACACCAAAAAGCTAAACACTGGACGGCACACGGCAAAATGCTGACACCACTAGAATACAGGCAGAAATAATTGGAATATAAACATTACAAAGTTCACTGCCCAAGTATTCCGATAGATGAATGGTGTGTCATCTGAGAAGCGATTCTTTGTGGGAACACAATGCAGTGTAGCCGAAATACGATGGCACGTGACCTACTTGTATATATAAAGATCGATATCTCGAAAATAAATTTAGATTCGACTTGACTATCAAACCAGTTGTTTCTCTGGCATTCGTGCCGTATTCCTAAAAACCTATCCCAGACAGAACATTTATGGCATTCGTGCCCTGTCTTATTTCCCCCGCATCTTCTTTGGCAGAACCTTTATGGCATTCGTGCCCTGCCTCGTAGTTGCCTAGGTTGCTCCCTACCCGGTCGTTAATACACAACTCCCATAAACATTACATGGCGATCCTGCCCTATCGATCCCAAACCGTCATCACCGGTGTCAGAAGAAGCCGCTGCTGAACCCAAAATCATTAAGCAAAATGGCAGATTTCAACATTGAGACTGCAATGAAGGTAATACCAACATTCGCAGGAGCCTTCAAGGATCTCGTCTCATTCCTAACACTGGTGGAACTACTCAACAACACCTTGAAAGAGACGGAAAGAGCAACCTTCACTGAATTCATTCACCATGTCAAACTTGCACAAAACGTCAAAACTACACTAGGCTTTACCTTAACAACTTTAGCGACACTAAAAAGCAGTCTGAAACATAAATTCAAGAACACAACAACAATATCACAAATACACACCAGATTGTCACAAATAACTCAAAGAAATCAGTCTGTGACATTATACAAAGACAAAGTGTTATCCCTCATTGCCGACTTGAATAGCCTACAAATAGAAGAGCTACCAAGTGAAACAACAGAAGCTGAAATGAAGGTAATAGAGACAATCAACCAAAGCTATGCACTTACGATTTTCAAGAATGGAGTAAATGAGAGCATAAAACCAACTATATTTGCTGCTCAGCCAAAGTCTCTATCAGATGCAATTAATTTAGCACTCGAACTGGAAAGGGATTCAAACCAAACCTATAGCCAAATGATGTACATAAAAAAAAAAAATTCTAATTATTACAACGGCCACAGGAACAACATAAATAGAAACAACTGCAACCAGAGTTACATAACATCCAACTTCCGAGCAAACCAACATCCGAATCAACGACACATCCAAAACGACAACATGAGGCAAAGATATAATAGTCATCAATCTAATTACCAGCCGAACTATCAAAAAAACAACTATTCTCGAGCAAGGCAGAACAATCCTCACATAAGAAGTAATTCGAATAGACCGACAAACAACAGGAGAGTCAATGTTATCCAGGACCAGGGAAACGGAAAGGGCCTGGAGATTGCCATTTCGGGATACCAAAATTAATAGCATTCAACACCACTCATAATCCAAATAACTATGTATCCTTGTACATAGCTAAACTAAAAAGAAACCTTACATACCTGATAGACACCGGCGCAGACATATCAATATGCAAAGAAGACAACATTGACACATGTGACTTAATGAATGAAAAATGTAGACTGACAGGAATAACTGAAGGAGAAATACAATCACTGGGCACAGTATACCTAAATCTGAAACTTGCGAATTACACTATAAGTCACAAATTTCATATAGTTGACACAAATCTCCCGCTAGCAACTGACGGCATCTTGGGAAGAGATTTTTTTACGCAACACATGTGTAAAATAGACTATGAGACATACACCCTAACAACAACAATAGATGGAAACGAAGTAACTATTCCAATGATGACAAAAAACAACAAAAACACAGTAAAAAATCCACCTAGAACAGAAGCTATATATCCAATCAATTTAAAAGTAACTGAAGACAGCGTGATACTGAATAGAGAAATTGAGAAAGGAGTATTCATAGCCAACTCAATAATCCCAGCGCAAGGAACATGCCACATTAAACTATTAAATGTAAATGATTTTGAGGTAACACTAAGAAACATCAAGCCAAAACTAGAGAAATTGGACAACTACACCGTTATGAAAATAGAGAAAACCAGATATAATAAAGAGAGACTACAAAAACTGACGAAGGAACTAAAGATAGACCACTCGGACCCTGAAACAAGAAAAACACTGACACAGATAATTGAAGACTATCAGGACATTTTTCAGTTAGAAAACGAACCACTATCAACTAACAACTTCTAAACTCAGAAACTAAATACAACAGACAATATCCCAGTATACGTCAAAAACTACAGACTACCACAAGCACAAAACGCAGAGATAAGAGAGCAGGTTAAGAATCTACTAGAAAATGACATAATAGAAAATTCAGTAAGCCCGTACAATTCACCGTTACTGCTAGTACCGAAAAAGAATGATGGATATATAAAGAAATGGCGACTAGTCGTAGACTTCCGTAAATTAAACGATAAAATCGTTAATGACAAATTCACACTGACTAGAATTGAAGATGTACTGGACAAACTAAGAAGGGCTAAATACTTTTCCACACTAGATATGACTAGTTCATTCCACCAAATACTACTAGATAAGAAATCAAGACTATTAACAGCATTCTCCACACAAGACGGACATTACCAATTCAAAAGACTACCATTCGGACTCAAAATATCCTCCAATAGTTTCCAAAAAATGCTAACGATAGCACTAAGCGGCCTAGAATCGAACGCTTTCCGTTATGTAAACGACATTATCATTTTTGGATGTAGTATAAAACACCACAATGATAACCTAATCAACGTTTTCAACAAACTAAGACAATACAATCTTGGCTAGCAAGTGCCATTTTCTAAAGTCTGAGGTCTTATACTTAGGTCATTTAATAACAAGTAACGGAATAAAAACAGATCCCTCCAAATATAAAACAATAGAAAGTTACCCAACACCCAAAAATGCAGACGAAGTCAGGAGATTTGTAGCATTTTGCAACTATTATAGGAGATTTATACCAAATTTCGCAGACACTGCAAAGAGTCTTAATTCACTTTTAAAAAAGAAACAACCATTCATTTGGTCAAACGAATGCGCCACAGCATTCACAGAACTAAAACAAAAACTAATCAACCCTCCAATTTTACAATATTCAAATTTCGATAAACCTTTTATAGTCACAACAGACGCATCAGATTTTGCACTAGGCGCAGAACTCTCACAAGGTGAAATAGGTCACGATTTGCCAATTTCGTATACTAGCAAATCTTTACAAAAACATGACATAAATAAACCAATTATAGAACTGTTAGCAATCCATTCGGGAATAAATTTCTTCGAACCCTATTTGTATGAAAAGAAATTTATAGTAGTAACAGACCACAGACCTTTAATTTCGTTATTCGCACATAAGAATCCATCCTCGAAGATGGCAAGAATTAGACTAGACTTATCAGACTTCGACTTTGAGATAGTTTACAAGCAAGGAAGAATGAACACAAATGCAGATGCACTATCAAGAATAAAAATTGATAGTGACGTTTTGAAATCCATGATGGTAGAAAATAATAATATAAGCCACAATGATGTTGACTCCAAGGAGCAGATCATGGCAATAACAAGTGGTATGGCACAAAAGATTGCCAATGAAGATAACAATAAAAAGGAGACCTACACATCTCAACAGAATATTGATCACCTTCACATGTGGGATTGTACATCCATAACTGACGTCAGAAATATGAAGAAATTGAAATTTGAATTAACGAGTGATAATAAAATGAAAAATAGTACTATTGAAATTAAAGAAAATGAAGTTATTGTTAGATGCAGCGACAATCTAGCGAAACACGTTTCGACTCTGGAGAAGCTTGCATCAAAATTAAAAAGGGTACCCATAAAAGAAGTAGCGCTAAGCGAAGATGATATGATATTTGAATATATAAAAAAGAAGGATTTGAAAGAAAAGGATTACAAAGAAATGAAGTACACTCGCCAATGAATATATTGATATATAAACCCTCTAAAAAAATAATAAAGCTTGAAGAAAAATTAAACATTATAAATGAATATCACCACACACCGCATGGAGGACACTTAGGCATACGAAAAACAGTAATCAAAATTAAACAAAGATACGTCTGGAAGAATATGAGACAGATGGTCAAGAAATTTATAAATGCTTGTGAAACGTGCACCAAAAACAAACTGACAAGACATATAAGAGAGGAAATGGTCATAACGAACACACCAATCACTAGCTTCGAAACTATAGAAATAGACACAGTTGGACCTCTAAGAATATCAAACGGTTACAGATATATACTAACGATGCAATGTGAATTAACTAAATATGTTATTGCACACGCTGTTGAAAGTAAAGACGCAAAGACAATCGTCAAAGCACTAGTGGAACAATTTATTCTTAAATACGGTTGATTCAAAATACTCAAGTCAGACAACGGAACTGAATTCAAAAATGAACTACTGAGAAACATTCCTTCCACCACCAATAAAACTCTTGCAAAAATCTAGTGATTACGTGCACAATTTGTTAAAAAGTTCTAATGTATCAGACTATTGTGTTAAGAAAATTTATATTGGCATAAAAATTATGTGTGAGTCGCTAAATTCATATCATCGTGTAGTTAAAAAACTAAAAGACGAAAAATGCCAATTCTTCTCCCATGATGAGGGGAAAAAACTTTTAAAGTTGCTTTGTTTGGTTTGGGTGATGTTGATGTCACTGAACTCAAAAACGAACTTATTCGTCGCGGACTCAAGTGCCAAAATGTTAAAAAAGTCACAAAAAAGTATGAACATTATATCGACTTTATATATATTGTGTCTTTCGAGTGCGGTTCTGTGAAACTATTTGAGTTAAAAAAGAATGTTAGATCCATTTTTCATACCCCAATAAGCTGGAGTTATCAAAAAAAGCCAAGGAACAAATTGACCCAGTGTAGAAACTGCCAGATGTTTGGACACGGGGAAAGAAATTGCAATATAAAAACTTATTGCGCAAATTGTGCTGGTCCTCATATGACAGACGAGTGCCAACACGCAGATGTTCTCAAATGTGCAAATTGCAACTCGCACTCGTTATTTGGAGATGAGAGCGAGAATGAAAACTAAATCAAATCGTACTCCATCCCATTCTTACACCAAGCAAAGCTCGTGTGTAGCAAATATCCCACATAGACCCAACGTCATGAACTTGAGTGAGTTCCCCGCTTTACCTCAAAAAAGTTCGCAGAGAAAAGTGGAGACTTCTAACATTCCCAAAACAAAACAATGGGAGAATCGAGTGGAAGTGCCGTCGAACATCAAACCAACGGAGAACGAGGATTTATTCTCGATCGAGGAACTTAACGCCCTTACGATGGAAATGATCACAAAATTGAGTTCGTGTAAAACTAAGGTAGATCAATTTAACGTTGTCACACAATTAGCTCTTAAGTTTGTATACGCTAATGTTAAGTAATATGTCATTGAATTGTATAAATATTGTTACTTGGAATGCCAGAGGTATAAAAGAAAAATACGCGGAATTCAATAATTTTCTAATTGGCAACAGAATCGATATTGCCCTTGTAACCGAAACTTGGCTAAAATCCGATGTAAATCTCTCCACTTCAGACTACAAGCGCTATCGCGTTGATAGAACAAATAGAAGAGGTGGAGGTGTTGCTATTCTAGTTCGAAGATCAATTCAGCATTGTCTTTTACCAAATTTCCACACACGCTGTGTAGAAAATATTGGGGTTGAGGTTCAGTTGGATAATGGTAGAACTGTTAAAGTCTTATGTGTGTACTTCCCGGGTGGTAATTTATCTTTCGAAAGGAGACAGCATTTTATTTCAGACCTGCGAAGGTTGTTTTCAATTAATGGCAGTTGTTTGATCGGTGGTGATCTCAACTCTAGGCATAGAGACTGGGGTTGCAACAGAGCGAATGTCTGTGGTAACGTACTTTCGAATTTAATTAATATGTCGTCGTTTTCTATGTCATACCCATCTAGTCCCACATATGTATATTCCAGCTGGTTCGCGAGGTTCACCATCTACCCTCGATATCTTTTTAACAAATTCTCCAAACTTATTTTCTCAGCCGGTTACGATTACTGACCTTAGCTCTGATCATTACCCAGTTATATGTCAAATGCTTAAGTCAGGGAAAGAAAAAGTGCAATATTACTTAGACTTTAAACGAGCTAACTGGGTACTATACCGGTCAATAATAAATTCAAAACTAAGAAATATTAATCTAGATTTAGAAAATATCACCACCGATCACATTGACGGACTTGTAGACATTTTCAATGAAGTTATACACAGTGCTATTGATGTAAGTGTCCCCAAGTCTGCAAAGAAAAGTTTATCCGTTAACATACCTGACCGTGTTCTAGTATTTATACGTTTTAGAAACTGTCTAAAGAGACAATGGCAAAGATATCGCATACCGTTCCTTCGCGTAATGATGAACGAATTTAATAAGCTCATTTCCTCCGAAATTTCAAAGCCTAGGAATGAAGAGTGGAATAAAAACTAAGATCGTTAGATAAAAATGCTAAACCGTTTTGGAATGTAGCTAGAATTATTAAGAACAGAAACAGAAGGATTCCAAGTTTGCATAGTTCTGATAATGTATACCATTCCATTTCCGATAAAGCTAATGTTCTTAAATGTGCTTTC
Source organism: Merodon equestris (assembly GCA_958301585.1). Classification (NCBI taxonomy): domain Eukaryota; kingdom Metazoa; phylum Arthropoda; class Insecta; order Diptera; family Syrphidae; genus Merodon; species Merodon equestris. The sequence continues at coordinate 52,496,778 of OY284417.1, read as the reverse complement.
GAGAAAACCATTCTATCTCTCAAAACCTTGGTGTTCCTGGTACAAATACCTTAGTGAAAGAAACCTCTGATAAGCTTCGTTTACAAAACTGTGAGCCTTCTTTAGCTGAGTCTGTAACTCGAATAGAAATCGCTCAAGTACTAAAGCAGTTGCAGTTGAGAAAATCAAATGGCCTTGACGGCATTAAAAACGTATATCTAAAACATTTACCTAACTCAGGGGTAGTATTTATTACTTTTCTAGTCAACGCATGTTTCAAGCTGCAATATTTTCCAAATATCTGGAAAATATCAAAAGTGATACTAATATTAAAACCGGGAAAGGAACTCGTAAATCCAGACAGTTACAGACCTATAAGTCTGCTAAGCTGTATCAGCAAAGTTTTTGAAAAAATTATAAAAACAAAGCTTATGAAGTATATTGACGAAAAAGGTATATTCCCAAATGAGCAGTTTGGATTTAGAAACCAGCACAGTACATCACATCAAGTACTCCGAATATGCCAACATATAAGGCTCAACTTTGACATAGGAAGATCTACAGGCCTGGTTTTACTTGATATTGAAAAAGCTTTTGATTCAGTCTGGCATGATGGTATAATATATAAAATGATTAATCTAGGATTTCCCTTGTATCTTGTCAAAACTATTCAAAGCTTTTTAACTAACAGAGCCTTTAGAGTATATGTTAATAATGAGCCATCATCATTACAACACTTTTTTGCGGGGATTCCCCAGGGTTCTGTCCTGGGCCCTATATTATACAACATATTCACTTCTGACATTCCCAAGCTTCAAGAGTGCGAATTAGCTATATACGCCGATGACACAGGTATTTTTTCTTCCCATGAGTTTGCTCTCAATATTGAGAACAATTTACAAAATGGGATCAGAATATATGTATGCCGAGTATCTAAATAGGTGGAAAATTAAAATTAACGCTGATAAAGTGTAACCTATCTTTTTTAGCCGGAAAATAAAGAGTTGCTATTTACCCAACAATCCACTTAACATTTGCGGAGTCAATGTGCATTGGAATACTAGTGTAAAGTACCTAGGAATTTATTTGGATACAAGGTTAACATTTAAGAAACATATCTTAAATACAATTAATAAAATAGGTATTGCCATTAAGCTGCTTTACCCATTTATAAATAGAAAATCAATGCTTAATACGGCCAATAAAACTGTGTAGGACCATAACCTTCCCACTTAACTGCATTCCTACTGGTCCGCTTGTGGGGTCCGCCGATTTGACCTCAGAAAGTAGCGGCAGGCTTCCCGGTTTGGGATTACTTCATCGCTGAGGCCAATCAAATGCTGGTGTTTTTGCATTTGTTTGCACCAATTGTTTTTCAGTCTGCCTTTTTTTTTTTTTTTTTTTTGTGACACGGGCATGCTCTAGATTTTTTTGTTTGATCTTACTCTTACAACACCGGTGATCTCCAGTCGTGTCAACCCACTGATTTGCATGTACACTTGTGGGGCAGTTTAATGGTGGTATATGTGTCCCTAGGCTCACTTTGGTGTTTTCTAAATTGCCTAGATGTGATTTTTGTTTACCTTTGTTTTAGTCGCCTTTTACGACAAGCGAGAGGTATCGCTGCAGGGATATTGTTAACCCGTCCCTGCACGGAATTTTTATTTTTTTTTTTATATATTTTTTATTTACTTATTTATTTATTTATATTTAAATGTATATATGTATATATTTATTTATTTATTTATTTTTTCATATATATTTATTTATTGTTTATTTATTTATTCTATTTCTTCTTCACCTTCTTTTCCTTTTTCCGGCGTTGTTATGGTCAGAAGTGTAGGACCATAACCTTCCCACTTAACTGCATTCCTACTGGTCCGCTTGTGGAGTCCGCCGGTTTGACCTCAGAAAGTAGCGGCAGGCTTCCCGGTTTGGGATTACTTCATCGCTGAGGCCAATCAAATGCTGGTGTTTTTGCATTTGTTTGCACCAATTGTTTTTCGGCCTGCCTTTGTTTTTTTTTTTTTTTTTTTTTTTTTTTTTTTTTTTTTTTTTGTGACACGGGCATGCTCCATATTTTTTTGTTTGATCTTACTCTTACAACACCGGTGATCTCCAGTCGTGTCAACCCACTGATTTGCATGTACACTTGTGGGGCAGTTTAATGGTGGTATATGTGTCCCTAGGCTCACCTTGGTGTTTTCTAAATTGCCTAGATGTGATTTTTGTTTGCCTTTGTTTTTAGTCGCCTTTTACGACAAGCGAGAGGTATCGCTGCAGGGATATTCTTAACCCGTCCCTGCACGGAACGATTATTTATTATTTATTTATTTATTCATATATTTATAATTATATATGTGTATATTTATTATTTATTTTCTTTTTATTTATACATATGTATATGTATATATATTTATTTGTGGATTTATATACTATTATTATATATGTATGTTTTTTTTTTTTTTTTTTTGTTATACATGAAGGTTTTTGCTGTAATTTTCCTTCATAATCGTTGTTTCTCGAGTACAAAAAAAAAATAAATTAAAAGTCATTTATCCTTATCCAGCTGAAAGATATAATAAATATCGAATCTCTGTATGTAAATTGTGTGACAACCACATTGTAATTTTATACGAAATAAAGAATATCTATCTATCTATCTATAAGAAAATAAATACGTCAGACTTTAAAATAGGAGATTTAGTATTTGTTAAATTAGAATGTAAGAAAAAATTACAAAGTCCTTACCACGGACCGTACAGAATAATAGAAACAAACAACATTAATTCAATAATAGAAATAAACAGTGAAAGAAAGAAGTTCCACAACAATAGCCTTAAGAAATATAACATATGATAATAAATTCAATACATACCCATTACTAACTGTTAATACAAACAAAATTTTGTTAAATTTTTATTCCTAAAATGTTAACATACTACATATATAAGTTAAAATAAACCATACACAATAATGTAATTAGTAACTTAAGAAACCCGGATGTAAAGCAATTCCGAAACATATCGATACAGGGAAGTCTTGAAAAAACTATTCTCCAAATAATTTTTCGCTTAATAGTAGAAACACAATTTGGCGTTCGGTCGGTAGCGCGTTGACAGATTGACTAGAAACAATGTTATTTTATGGGGAAACACATAATACTACTTCATGCGTTTGATCGGCATTTTATCGTAAATATCGTAAGCCCAACCTCAATGCCGAAGTAGAGCTACTTTCTACTTTGTCGTGCGTTTTGACAGATGAAAATGATTGTATAGGTTACTTCGTGTATTTGTATTTGTAAAAAAGGGGAAAAAAAGTGCATAATGTATGTATGGGTTGTTTGAAGAAACATTGCTTCCATTCTATCCTATTCCTGATCTTTGAACCGCCGAACGCCTGAAGTCATATTTCGTTATAGAAATTCCTAGGTCGCGCGTTTGACATACATATGTTTATCGTAAGTCGGTGCAAAGCCTGTCAAACGCGCGACCGCGCGAACGCCACGTTGTGTTTCTACTATAAGGGTAAGGGTGTAGTGTACCCAACAAAACAATAACATACACTTCCTGCACACTGCATAATACACATTACACAATAGTGTCATGCCACACCACAAAGCTAAACACTGGACGGCACACGACAAAATGCTGACACCACTAGAATACAGGTAGAAAGAATTGGAATACAAAACATTACAAAGTTCACTGTCCAAGTATTCCGATAGATGTGTGTCATGAATGGTGTGTCATCTGAGAAGCGATTCTTTGTGGGAACACAATGTAGTGTAGCCGAAATACGATGGCACGCTACCTACTTGTGATCGATATGCATTGGAAATGCTAGTGGGGGGAAATAATATATAAAGGTCGATATCTCGAAAATAAATTTAAATTCGACTTGACTATCAAACCAGTTGTTTCTCTGGCATTCGTGCCGTTTTCCTAAAAACCTATCCCAGACAGAACATTTATGGCATTCTTGCCTTTTCTTATTCCCCCCGCATCTTCTTTGGCAGAACTTTTATGACTCTCTGAAAAAAGAGGGCTTCACTTTGGTTGTGGGATTGAACAATGGCTCTGTAGAAACCCTGAAATCCGCGTTTGATTCATGTGCCTACTTCGACCTTGGTAGGATTTTTTTTTGTAGCAAGAATTAACTACAAATCGCACGGAGAAATTGAACACTTCGTCGTGGCGTTTGCTTACTACCGCTACGACTCGGTACTGCTTCCGTCACCGAAGGCGGTTTCTGAACTCGTAGAGTACTGTGAAGACAGCGGGATTGGACTCATTATCTGTTGCGACGTTAAAGCTAAAAACACTGTTTGGGGCAGCAGCAAATGCGACCGGAGAGGAGACCATCTTTTAAGCTTCACTCTTTCGTCTGACCTTATCATCAACAATTTTGGCTCTCAACCAACCTTTGTGACGGCGAGATGATAGGGTGATTGACCTTACTCTGTCTAATAAGCATGTGAAGGCCATCACATGTCTTACTATATGTTACGTTGTCAGACCATAGATATATCGAATTCCAATTGAAGTGTGGGATCTCCCTCCCGCAGCCCAAGCGAAATTTGAGAATAACGGACTGGGTACGATTCAGAGAGGAGCTTGAGAAATCTACTCAAGCCCTGCTTAAACTCAGAACAAAGCAATTGGTGGAGGATGCCGTTCATAACTCGAGCAGCGCCATCACCAACTATTTTGAACTCGCATGTCTTGTCAAAAAACCTCCCAGCAGGAAATTGGTTCCCTGGTGGAACGCTGAGCTCCAATGTCTTCGCAGAGAAGTCAGAAGTATCCTGAATAGATAGCTTAAATCGAACTCGGAAGATGACTGGAATCGATGGATAGAATCGATCGAAGCAAGAAGCTTACTCGTAAATCGAAGAATGATCCTATAAGTCCTTATGCGAAGAGATCAAATCCCTGAGCGAGACCAGCAAGTTGGTTAATATTCTCAAGCGAGGAAAATCGACAAAGCTGGATGTACTTAGCAAGTCTGATGGTACCTTCACCGAGTCTAAAGCAAAAATCTTAGTTTACTGATTCAGACCCATTTCCCGGGAAATCGGACTGTCATCAGCTTGTTGCACACTCCCTTATGGGAAACTGAGACTGAAACGATGAAAGCAACTGGGCGTAGCTCGTATATTGCATCACGCGAGTTAAATTCATTGAATCACTTCAGTGGTGGTCTTAAGACTGAACTTTATTTTTAATAATTTTTCTTATTCTACCTTAAATATCTATTTCATCGTTGTCAGCATATGAAGTTCAATAGCTATTGAAATGCGATCGCAATGACCCAATTACCATTTCAAACCTCGATCAACGACCCGTTTCGAAATGATATAAAGTGCAAAGTATGCAAAATATAAGGTGCATTGCGATGGCCCAATTTAATTGAACCTCATATGAGGTTCAATTTCCGCTGACACAGCGGAAAGTTCGCTGTAAAGGTGAGTGACCGATGTAACTCGTAATTCAGAATTAATTCTACAGATGTATTTATTTTTATAAAATTCAAATGGTTTTGAAATATGATTGACTTATTATACAATGTATTAAATTATACTTAAGGTATACCTGTTGGCATATGAATAAATTTAGTCTTGACATATTGTTGACATATGTAAATGTTATGTAACTGTATATGTATAAAGAAAGGTTGCGAACTGCTGGAAATAAACTGCAGTCAGTTTTTTCCGTTTTACTCTCCGATGATGGGCACGCGACCTAAGCACTTGTGATCTAATTGTATTTTTTTTCTAATTAATGAATAATAAAAGAATTGAATTAAAATAAATACATATTTATTTTTAATCGAGTGTACAATTTTAACATGGTAGCAGAGCGTAGTTGCTGAAAGTTCGGGGATGTTCTTCATAGAGGTGTTATGGGTACACGTGGTAGTGACTCGAAAGGAAATTTAAAAGTCAAATCAGAACTGATTGAAGAAAACGAGCGGGAATAGAGACAAGTCGATATGGCAGAAGAATTTAAGTTAACACTACCAGTGTTTGATGGGAACGGCTACAGTACTTGGAAGAAAAGAATTTCAATATTTCTAAAAATGAAAAAATGTGAAAAGGTGTTATTACGAGAGCGTGCCGAATCCGAAAATGAAAACACGTGGAACGACGCGGATTTAAAAGCCATGAACTACATATATAGTGCTTTGTCAAATAGACAGATGGAACTCATCGACGAAGAGACGTCCAGTTATGGAATAATAAAGAAATTAGACAAATTGTATTTACGTGAGTCAACAGCATTACAAATTTGTGTGAGAAACAAATTAGATAGACTAAAACTGAAAGACTATGACCAAACAAGTGAATTTTACAGTGAATTTGAAAAACTGATAATTGAATTAAAAAATGCAGGCGCTAAGTGACTGAAAAAGAAAAACTGAATTATTTGTTAAGAACGTTACCAAATTCGTTAGATCATATCGGAGATTTAATTGATGTGTTACCTGAAGGAGATCGAACTGTTGATTATGTAATTAATAAAATCAAAATGTACGAGGACAAAGAAAAGGACGAGAACATGAGTAAAAAAAAATAAGACTGGAAATTCAAATGTATTTAAAAGTGAAGTAAAAAAGGAACAGACGTGTTACAAATGCCAAAAATCCGGACATATTCAGTACGAGTGCCCGACCCAGAACAACGTTGGTAATATATGGAGGAGCTGGAAAGGAGGAAGACAGCAGCAAGGGCGAGGAGGCGCACGATACCATCTCCAGCAGCAGCAGCAGCGAGATGACAGTTTCTATAGAAGAGGCAACGGCAGCCATAGAGGACGAGGTGCAAATCAACGAGGGCGAGGCTATCAACAACGCCAAGATCGTCTGAGCTCGGACCAAGGATGAATGACCTTCACAACGGAGATAGTAACTATACATAGAGTAGGTTACAATGTCGAGGTAAATAATTGTAAAAATAAAGTCGAATGGGTTTTAGATAGTGGATTCATAATAAATAATGAAAAATATTTTATAGAATCAAATAGACTTGAAAAACCGATCAATGTAAAAATAGGTGATGGTCGTGAATTGAAAGCAACTAGGGTAGGTAATGTCATAACAAAATTTGTGGCAAATAATAATGAAACAGAAGTGGAACTTAAGGATGTATTTTTTGTTAAAGAAATGGATAGAAATCTAATGAGTTTTGGAAAAATCACTGATAAAGCTAAAATCGTCTCAATGGGCAATACTTCAAAAATATATACGCTAGAAAATAAACTGATAGCCATAGCTAACAAAGTAAATAATATATATAAGATAAATAGTTTTGTTGAGAATAAACAAAATTACGTAACAGAAATTTATAGTAAAAATATGACTCTGAAAATAAAATATCATAGATTATTAGGTCATGTTAATTTTGGATATTTGAATATTTTAAGTAAAAGTAATTTAGGTGATGGTTTGCCAAATGATTTAGAGAGTGAGTATTTAAAGTGCGGTACATGTATACAAAATAAAATGACTAATATTGGTTTTAAAAACAATAGACATAGAGCAAAAGAAATAGCTGAAATTATTCATGCAGATTATAATGGACCGCATGCTACAGTAGGCTATATGGGTGAAAAATATTTTTTGATTTTGATTGACGATTTTAGTAAAGCAGGAAAAGTTTATCCAATTAAAGGAAAAAATGAAGTTTATGATTGTATTGTAACATACGTTAATCAATTAGAAAATTTAACAGGAAAGAGAGTAAAACGGTTGAGATGCGATAATGGAACGGAATTTTTAAATAAAGATATACATAGTTTTGCCAAAGAAAAGGGAATTTATATTGAACCGTGTCCTCCGTATGTTCACGAGTTGAATGGAACTGCTGAAAGATATAACAGGTCAGTAATGGAAACAGCTAGATGTTTAGCATCTGATGCGAAAATACATAATAGATTTTGGCCAGAGGTAGTTAAAACAGCAGTTTATTTGAAAAATAGAACACTAGCGAATACATTTGAGAGGAAGACTCCGTATGAAATAATGATGGGAGAAAAACCAGATATAAGCAATTTGAAATTATATGGAAGCAAAGTTTTTGTTAGAGCTCCAGAGGTAAAGAGAAAAAGTAAATGGGATAGAAAAGCTGATCTAGGACTTTTAGTTGGATATGAAAACGTTGGTTATAGAGTTTTAATTAACAATAAAGTAATTATAGCTAGACATGTAGACATAATCGAAGAAAATACAAAATTAATTGGGTTTAGAGATAACGATGAAATGAATGACAATGATTCAATTGAAAGTAGTGTTATTCCGGAACCTCAAATTGAAAATGAGATAGATGAAAATAATGAGCATGCGATTAATTTACCTAGTATTAGTGACGAAAATTGAACAGCAATGAGAAGATCAGAAAGAAAGAAAAATCCTGTAAGTAGATATGGAAGTCCAATATCAAACTGTATTTACGTAAATTACGTTAGTGTAGACAGTCCAGAAACATATAAGGAAGCAATAGATAGTAAAGATAGTGAAGACTGGCGAAAAGCTATGAACAAGGAAATTGAATGCTTGAATAAAAATAGCACATGGATATTGGTTGAAAAGCCGAAAGATAAGGAGATATTAGATTTAAAGTGGGTCTATACAAAAAAGGCTGATGATAGATTTAAAGCTAGAATTGTAGCAAGAGGGTTTCAGCAAAAGGAAGTATTGGACGACATTTACTCTCCAGTAGCTAGAACACAGACGTTGAAAATATTGTTAAATTTCTCTGTACAAAACGAACTTGCAATACACCAAATGGATGTTGAGTCAGCATTCCTAAATGGAAAAGTAAAATCCGAAGTGTACGTAAGGCAACCACCAGGTTACGATGATAATACAGGCAGAGTGTTTAAACTAAAAAGGGCTTTATATGGTTTGCGAGAAAGTCCACGGACATGGTATGAGTGTTTAGATGAGTACTTAAAAGAAATAGGATTTAAACGAAGTAAAATTGATTATTGTCTATATTTTATGAAAAGCAGTAATACTTAAGTTTATTTGATAACTTTTGTTGATGATTTATTAATTTGTAGCAAAAATAAAAAAAATTATAGAAATAATTAAAAGAAAATTAGATTTTAAGTTTAGAATGAAGGATATGGGTCAATTAAAAACATATTTAGGTATAAATATTGAGTATGATTGTGAAAAGAAAATCATGAAAATAGATCAAAAGGATTATATTGAATCGTTAGCGAATAAGTATGAAATTTTAGATGCAAAACTCTATGCGATTCCAATGGAGCAGAACCTTAAATGTGAACCTGTCTTATCAGTATCTGTTGATGTCAAATATAGAAATTTGATTGGAGCACTTTTATACATAAGCTCAAGCACTAGACCAGATATATGTTACTGCGTGAATTATTTAAGCAGGTTTCAAAACTGTTATGATCAAGGTCATTATAAATACGCTCTAAGGATATTAAAATATTTATATTATACTAAAGATCTAAAATTGAAATACGAAAGAAATGAAAAGTCGGATATATTAGATTGTTATGTTGATGCTGATTGGGCAGGGGATATAGTAGACAGAAAATCTACAACGGGATATGTTATAACGGGATATGTAATGTTATATTTTGGAAATCAAAAAAACAAGATATTGTAACTAAATCATCTACAGAAGCAGAGTATGTAGCTCTATCTGTATGTGTGAGTGAGGTCAAATTAATAAGAGATCTTTTAAAAGAATTTGAAATTGAAATAAATAATCCAATAAGAATTTATGAAGATAATGCTGGTGCTGTTAGTATAAGTAAATATGGAAATCTAACAAAAAATTCTAAGTATATTGAAACACATTATCATTTTGTAAATGAAAATTATTTGATGGGAATAATTGATGTAATTAAAATAGAGTCAGAACAAAATCCAGCAGACATCTTTACTAAGTCTTTAGGACGAATTAAGTTTGAAAAGTTTAGAGAATATTTAAAATTGTGTTCTGGTTAGTTAAGAAAGTTATATAAAAAAGACATTACTGGAGAAGCTAAATTTAAGGAGGCGTGTTGGCATATGAATAAATTCAGTCTTGACATATTGTTGACATATGTAAATGTTATGTAAATGTATATGTATAAAGAAAGGTTGCGAACTGCTGGAAATAAACTGCAGTCAGTTTTTTCCGTTTTACTCTCCGATGATGGGCACGCGACCTAAGCACTTGTGATCTGATTGTATTTTTTTTCTAATTAATGAATAATAAAAGAATTGAATTAAAATAAATACATATTTATTTTTAATCGAGTGTACAATTTTAACAATACCATATTTATTTTTTTTCATTTCTAGATCTTATTTACAATTTTGATTTTCTTTACTGAAGCTTTCTGTTTATGTTGATATTCATGCTTATGTTGATATCATTTTCCTTTTTCAACATTATTATTAAAAGTAATATTACACCTAAAATAATATAAACGTTGTGGTTGTGGTTGTTATTGTATACTTTAATTCTTTTATAGCATTTAAATGTGCTTCTTGATTTAAAACAATCTCATCAAAGGTCAGTTCAGTATTTAATTCGAAAGACTCTTCGTATTTTGAAATTATAAAACTCTCCGTATATTTGAAGAAATTGTTTTTGAACTGTGTTTTTTCAATAAATATTGAACAATTATTGTAAGTTAAGAAATAATTTCCAGAAAGGGCGAATTGTCTTTCATCAGAAGTGCTATTTAATCTTTTTTACATTAAGGTTTTTCAATATTAACATAGTCTTATCTATTTCGATAATTTGTTCTAGTGTATTTCTTGTTAACATACATTTTCTTTTAAAAATACAATTATCACTTAATCTTAGTTCTTTAACTGACGTATTTTCTTCATATAAATATGTTTTATTATTAACGCCCACGAAATACTCCATGTTTGTTTTAATTTCTTTAAAATCCCTATTCGGCATAGGAGTTATTCGTTTTTTATTTACCTTGATAAGTATTATTGCAAAAATAATACTTTCATTTTCAGTTATTGTTACGCCAGTTCTAACATTCGAAAGCTTTTTAAATTCCATTTCAATTTCATCATTCGTCAATATATTTGGATGTAAAATATCGCTTCGAGCTGAAGCAACATTTTGTTGAATGTTTTCTACCTTTTCCCTAAATCTATTTAGTTTAAACATTTGTTGTATAAAAAATGCTTCTGTATGGAGTTTTTTTGGTAGTCGTTAATTTTATCTAAAATCCTCTTCCTTTCTAATTCAATAGTCTTTTTTTTTAATTGAACAATGCTTTCATTATAGTTGGAATCGATTTTTATTTGTTGATCCATATTATTTATTATTGCATGGTTATTTTGATCGACAACAGAGAAGTGTTCTTCAATATTTTTTTTATCCTCATCGTCTAAAATTCCATATAACCACTAAAATGCACTTTCAACAAAATTAAAAAGTCGTCGCTTATATCTATGTGATATTATACTACAATATATGCCTTATTTTTGATATTATTTAATTCTCTTATTAACAAATCTTTTCTTCAACTTCAATATCTATTGTTTCTATTATTGAGTGAAATTGTTCAAGTGCGTCTAATATATCATGTGTTTTAATTACGTGTAAAAGTATGTCATACTTACTAACTATTTCTTCTGAACCTACATATGTTTATAATAGCATATCCTAGATTCGACTCGATTCGTTCAATTTTCATTGTCTAGGACGACGTCGTTATAAGTAGGAGCATTATTGGCAGCTGGAGTAATTTGAACATTTCTTAGCATGTATTTTCTGTATTTTGGTGGTTCTTTGTGCCTTACGTTTTTGATAAATCCCTGTTCGCGAGCTTCGACATAATTTTCTCTTATCCTATTGAGATTTGTAATTTTTTTGCCGTTTATTTTTCTCTATCCTGTCTTTTATTGGTTATTTTGGACCTTAAAAGATGTAGTTTGAATTATGTAATGAACAGAATTATTGTATAGGCAGACAGCTTTATGCATTTGATCAATAATTGGAATTTTATTTTCTATATTTAAAGCACGAATTCATACAGTGAGGGTACTATTTAAACGCTGTACATCACCATTTCCAGTGTGACTATTTGGCTTAACAAAGTGAACTTGAATATCTTCTTGTTTAAAGAAATTTCTTACATTTGTATTATTAAATTCATTGTCGTAAACTACTTTTTTCAATTTACCTTTAATTGCTATGAATTGACGAATTTTGACTATTCAGATTTTCTAAATGAAAACTAACAGCGTGTTTAAAAATATAATAAAGGATCGTTTTGAATTTACGTATGTGTCTATATGAATGATTTCGTTAATATCGGATGGCGTTTCAGTAAATTCAATTTTTTTGTTAATTGATTTCCTATCGTACTTCGCGGCAGTACAAGTGTCACAGTTAATCACAACTTTATGAATTGAAATTCTAAGATTCGGACAGTATACGATATGTTTTATTCCTTCATAGTTTGAAATGATACTAGAATGACCAGATTCTTTTTTATGGTATAAGGAGGCTTGCTTAAGAGCTTCTTCTTCACAAGTAAGATCTTTAGCAAAGTGCTTACATCTTACAAATTTTATACTGGTATTCGGTGGGAAAAAATCGGTCAGCTTAAACTGCACCTGATTATACACAGAATCATCTAATTCTGTCATCGTTGAGATTGCAGCTTATGTGGCAGCCTGTGTCTTCAATGAAGGTGCTTTTGCTTATCTAACCTTCATGCAAGATATGGGAGTCAGTAGTGGACCAAACGTTCATGAGTGGGCGCGATCAACTAACTCCATGCGTATGGCCGAGCAGAGCAGGAAGCTAAAAAACAAACAAAAAAGACAGGATTCATCGTAGACAGGAGCAAAAAGATGCTTTGGACATTATGGATGATTGTAACATCCTTTATGGACCTGGCATCGATGATTCAGTGTGAGGTAAGCCGATAGAACTCGCTTATGAACGTTTCATCCCAAATTTTTTAGTGTTCAAAACTTTACAGCGTTTTTCCCACAACTCACGTTTTCAAAATCGGTGCCCCTCATAATTTCAAAACTACTGCGCCGACCGTTTTGAAATTTTGAACACTATTTCTGTATATAATTTGAGAGCTAACGCTGGAGAGTTTTTTTTTTCAAATTTGTTAATATTTTTCATTTTACAATAACAAATTAACCGATTTTTTTTCGCAAAAAATCGCGTTTCTTTCTTTCAAAGTGTTCCCAAAAAGTGAAAAATTTAAATTTCGAAAAAATTGGTAGCGCTGCAAGCAGTCCCATTTTGTCTCTTTTTATATTGAAAAGAAACTTAGAACCAATCAATCGCCGGTCTCGTGGCAAGTCCATTAGCTTCCATGTATCGTTGGCTATTAGTGTATTGTACTCACTTTGCATAGCTTTTAACTATGTATTTAGAGCTTCATCAACTGTCAATGAATTAGAAGAAATATCTGATTTTATTACATGCATGTTTATTCGTTGACGCGAATGAACAGATTTATTGGTAACCTTGTTATCTGCACATGTCTTAGTGTGACAATTATTGGATTGCTCAGGATCATTAATTGGCTCATCCATCGCAAGTCCTTTAATGTATCATTGTCACTAGATAATTCGTCAGCCTCTTCCTCGCCAATTTTAACAGCGGCAGCATCTGCCTTTTCACCAACAGCGACAGTGCCTTCCGAATTTTATAAGTTAATTATAGCGTAATGGTTTACCCCTTCCAGCAAAGAATTTTCTCCCATACTTTCCATGAACTTAAAGTCGCGACTCTGAAAAATCCGTTTCGATTTGGCCTCATATAATCTGTAAGCTTTGACTCGAACGCATAACCTACCATGAAGCAAGTATGTAATAACTTTGGCACTAAGTTTTGAATTACCCGGCCTTTGAACCGAAAATACGAAGATGGTGAATTGATGTTTCATATGGTGTCATGTTCTAGAGCGTCCGCATATATGCCCGATTTGGCACGTATGTATACTCCCCCAACAACACCTCGGGAAGGGCTGCATTAATCATCATACACTTCGCCATTTCAACTATGCACCTATCTGCTCGTCCGGCGACACCGTTTTGCTGGGGTGTATACCTAACTGTAAGCTGACGCTGAATTCCTTCAGAATCCAAGAAGTCTGAATAAGATTTGCTAAGGTATTCTCGTCCGTTATCGGTCCAAAGAGTCTTAATTTTATGAGATGTTTCGCGTTCTACCCGGGTTTTAAACATTTTAAACACATTACAGATTTCACCTTTTGCTTTCAATAAATATACAAAAGTCTTTCGACTACAATCGTCGATAAAGAGGCACAAGTATCGGTACACACCTGATGTGGACACTGTCATTGGATCGCAAATGTCACTATGCACCAAATCGAGTATGCCTTTATTTCGACTATTTTCGCACTTAATCACGTTTTACAACTCAACCTTTGTTCACTATTAACAAGGTTCAACCCGCGTACCATACGATATATTTTTTGTTGTTATGACCAAATATCCGATATTATTATTCCAGGCTATTATCACACGAGCGTGAGTAGAACAACCGAGCCTTTATGAACGTAAAAAGCCCACCACATTTTAGCGCTTTCATTATTATTTTACCATAATTTGTTTTAATTGCAAAGTTATTGTTAAAAACAACTGTACGTCCGTTTTCAGTGAATTTACTCATCGAAATGAAATTAGTCTCCAGTAAAGAAACGAACAACACTTTATGCATGTACAACCGCATCGATTCTCTTACGATTAATATGTACATCCCCGATTCCTTCCGAAAGTATTTTATTATTTGCCGCCAATTCAATTGTCTCTTTATGTGGAGCAATTGAAACAAACATTAACTTGTTACCACACATGTGACTTGAGGTGCCGCTATCAAGTACCCATGTATCTTTCGTGGGAAACGCGCGTTTTTGGGTGTTATGCATCGCACTTAATGCTGCAAAATGCGCTCCTGATTTTTGTTGTTGGGAACTTAACGATGACTTATAAGATGCTGCGTCTTTTGGCATTTGTAACATTTGTGGTGGTTGACGTGAAAATGCGGTTTCTCCACTCTGATTTCCCATTTCGGTCAATTCTCCTTCACGTCGTCGTCCCTATTCTATGAGCTTGGTTTTTAGCATATGAGGAGTTGGTAAATCGTCTCTCGTCTCAATGGCTAATACGAAATTTTCATAGCTTTCTGGTAATCTCGATAGTAGTTTTTTATTCTTATATTATAGTTGTAATTTATTCCTCTTGCATTTTAATATCTACTTCCTTTAATTTTTCGAATGCTTCGAAAAAATTATTGGGATGACTGACCATGGATGCATTTTCTGCCATTTCTAAATTCAATAATAATTCAAAGAGAGTTACCTTTCGCGCGGGATCTTGAGGTGCGTGCACTTCCTCCAACTTCTTCCAAGCAGATTTCGACGTACTGCAATTTTCGATGTCCAATACCTGTGAAATTTTCACTGACGATATCATTGTTACTAGCGCCTTACCATCCTTTATTTGCCAATGCACTATTGTTTCCGCTGGTGCATTCACTGGCGGTTCCGGAATTTTTCCAGAAACTATTGCCTAATAATATTGATTAATATAGACCGCATCTGCACTTTCCAGCAATCATAATTTTCGTTGTCTAACTTTTCAATTTGTTAGGCACTCATTTTTACGAACTTGGTCCTGAGCCCATAACCTTCAAACGAAACGACTCGAGAGACCAAGTGAAAAAGGGGGGTTTATTCTATTAATATCTGGTATTTATACTATGTACATATTATGTAAAACTTCTAGATTAACAATGCATAAGTATATATATGAGTGTACACATTAATCGTTGAATATAAGAAATGGATTCCGAAAGGATAAGGTTGATGTTTGACGAAGAAAATCGGATTCCAATTACGAAAAAGAAAATGACAGCAATATGGAGGACGTGGAAATTGACACTGAGCAAGATGATGATTCTGCTAACGGTAAACGAGTTGCAGAAAACTCTGCAGACATCTACATTGGCAAAGATAACCGTAAAAGATGGGAGAAAAATTCCCCATCAATAAAGGTAAGACGACAAAATACAAACATTGTAAACCGAGCTACATGGTGTAAAAGGTGAAGCAAAGTGCATGAAAGAACCAGGTGCGATATGGAAGTTGTTTTTTACTGAAAATATAATGAGTAAGATCACGGCCTACATGAACCAAAAAATAAAACGGATAACACCTAAATTTGGAAGAGAAAGTGATGGCTCGACAACTGATGAGGCTGAAATTCACTCGCACTATTTGGGCTCTTACTTTTTGTTGGTGTTTGGAGAAATAGATGTAGTCAAAACTGATGGCTCGTCCCCAGATACCTTTGATTTGACTATGAGTTGGAATCGGTTCTATTTACTATTGAGGTGTCTCAGGTTTGATGACAAAAGTACACAAGCTGCTCGCGCCAAAATGCTAGAGCGTGTAGGTCTCATTAGAAAGATTATATCTCCTTCTAATGGCTGCACATAAGTCTATGCTTGACAAATTTTCCTGCAATTTGACTCCAGCGACTTCAATCCGTTCTTTCAGTTGTTCCAAAGATACTAATTCCACTTCGAAAACATAATTCTTCATGAATCCCCACACATAAAAATCTAGAGGAGTTAAATCTGGTGACCTAGGTGGCCATTCCGTGGGGCCCCTTCTTCCGATCCAACGGTCAATAAAATGATCATTCAGCCAGTTTCTAACCCGTAAGCTGTAGTGTACTGGTACTCCATCTTGCTGGTAGATTAAATTATCTGCCATGGTCAAAGGAACGTTGTCCATCAAATCAGGCAAAAGGTCTCGTAGGAACTGCAGGTATGATTCTCCATTAATAACGGCATTCAAAAACCGGGGCCCGATTACAGTTTGTCCAACAATACCAAGCCAAACATTACAGCTAAAGCGGTGTTGTGATTTATTTTGTTTTTTTGTTGTTTGGATTGGTGCTACTCCAATGATGCAAATTGTGGAAGTTAGTAACCCCATCTCTGGTAAACTGTGCTTCATCCGTCCAGAATATCCTTGCAAAATAGTTTCGTTCAGTTTCATCTCGAAGTAGTAATGATCGACAAAATTCTGCTCTCAAAAACTTGTCGTTTGAGGTGAGTTCCTGAACTGGCCTAAAATGGTACGGGTGTAAGTTTTCGGTATGAAGCACTCTCCATACTCTAGATTTGGGCACTCCAAGCATAATAGCTATCCTCGTTGTACTAAGGGAGGGATTACGTCGGACCAAATCCAAAATTCTTTCATCTAAGATTCCTGATCCATCTGTAACTGATCTTTCGCTTCTTCGATGCTCTAGCACTCCGTGCTCTCGCAGACATCGGTGGATTCTTGAAAACATGCTGCGACTGGAACACCTACGATCGGGATATCTTTCAGCGTAGAGTCTTTCGGCTTCACGATTTCGACCATTAGCTAAACCGTAGCAGAAGTGCTTGTCCGTTAATTCTTCTCGAGAGTATGAGTTTGACATCGTAATGTGTTGATGAGTTAACATCCAATTTGGAAATGGTTTTTCATTAAAAATGTGATGCCTTTTATTTACATTTGGGTTGCAAATATTTTGTTTTTCAGTAAAGAAAAATTGCGGGTTTATTGTCTTAAGGTCCTAGCGGGTAGAATCCATCGGCGGCGGGCGGACTCAGACGAAATTGGCAGGTAAGTTTTCAGGCGTTATCAATGAAAAAAAAGGATTAGTCCAGGGTTATTACAATACTGTGTCACTTTACTGTATAAGTGTTGGGTTACTCATACAAGATGCACTACAAACGTCCCATACATCACTACAAAAATGTCGCAACACCCCAAAAAAATTATTTGTCCCACTTCAATTCTTGTCATAGTCAGAGGCATCTCACGTCCTCATGTCCCATACACCATTACAAAAATGTCCCAACGCCTCAAAAAAATTATTTGTCCCACTTCAATTCTTGTCATAGTCAGAAGCACCTCACATCCTCATGTCCCATACACCAGTACAAAAATATCCCAACACCTCAAAAAAGAATATTTTTCCACTTCAATTCTTGTCATAGTCAGAGCACCACACATCCTCATGTCCCATACACCAGCACAAAAATATCCCAATACCTCAAAAAAAATATTTTTCCCACTTCAATTCTTGTCATAGTCAGAGCACCCCAAATCCTCATGTCCCATACACCAGTACAAAAATATCCCAACACCTCAAAAAAGAATATTTTTCCCACTTCAATTCTTGTCATAGTCAGAGCACCTCACATCCTCATGTCCCATACACCAGTACAAAAATATCCCAACACCTCAAAAAAGAATATTTTTCCCACTTCAATTCTTGTCATAGTCAGAGCACCTCACATCCTCATGTCCCATACACCAGTACAAAAATATCCCAACACCTCAAAAAAATAATTTGTACCACTTCAATTCTTGTCATAGTCAGAGCACCTCACATCCTCATGTCCCATACACCAGTACAAAAATATCCCAACACCTCAAAAAAATAATCCAAAATTCTTTCATCTAAGATTCCTGATCCATCTGTAACTGATCTTTCGCTTCTTCGATGCTCTAGCACTCCGTGCTCTCGCAGACATCGGTGGATTCTTGAAAACATGCTGCGACTGGAACACCTACGATCGGGATATCTTTCAGCGTAGAGTCTTTCGGCTTCACGATTTCGACCATTAGCTAAACCGTAGCAGAAGTGCTTGTCCGTTAATTCTTCTCGAGAGTATGAGTTTGACATCGTAATGTGTTGATGAGTTAACATCCAATTTGGAAATGGTTTTTCATTAAAAATGTGATGCCTTTTATTTACATTTGGGTTGCAAATATTTTGTTTTTCAGTAAAGAAAAATTGCGGGTTTATTGGCTTAAGGTCCTAGCGGGTAGAATCCATCGGCGGCGGGCGGACTCAGACGAAATTGGCAGGTAAGTTTTCAGGCGTTATCAATCAAAAAAAAAGGATTAGTCCAGGGTTATTACAATACTGTGTCACTTTACTGTATAAGTGTTGGGTTACTCATACAAAATGCACTACAAACGTCCCATACATCACTACAAAAATGTCGCAACACCCCAAAAAAATTATTTGTCCCACTTCAATTCTTGTCATAGTCAGAGGCACCTCACGTCCTCATGTCCCATACACCACTACAAAAATGTCCCAACACCTCAAAAAAATTATTTGTCCCACTTCAATTCTTGTCATAGTCAGAAGCACCTCACATCCTCATGTCCCATACACCAGTACAAAAATATCCCAACACCTCAAAAAAGAATATTTTTCCCACTTCAATTCTTGTCATAGTCAGAGCACCTCACATCCTCATGTCCCATACACCAGTACAAAAATATCCCAACACCTCAAAAAAATAATTTGTACCACTTCAATTCTTGTCATAGTCAGAGCACCTCACATCCTCATGTCCCATACACCAGTACAAAAATATCCCAACACCTCAAAAAAATAATTTGTACCACTTCAATTCTTGTCATAGTCAGAGGCACCTCACGACTTTTGCATTAGTACATATTGCAAGCTATCAATGGGACATGTGACAAGATGTAAAGGGTGTATTTTATAGAGGTATAGAACTTTGAAATGGAATAAAACAAAGATGATTTTTTTAAATTGAAATGAAATTTACTTAATTCTAAAGATAATCTTCTGACATTATAATTTAAATATAATTAAATATAATATATGATTGCCCAAAACAAGATTGCCGTTGATCCCAATTTTGATAAGCGAATTTTGTTTAGCGATGAAGCTCACTTTTGATTGAATGGATACGTCAATAAACAAAACTGCCGTATTTGGAGTGATGATAATCCTCAAGTGTATGTTGAGGCACCGTTACATCCACAAAAACTGATTTTTTGGTGTGCTTTATGTGCTGGTCCGTACTTCTTTATAAACGATGCTGGCCAGAACGTTACAGTCAATGGTGACCGCTATAGAGCGATGATTACTGACTTCTCCGTTCATCAATTGAACAACCATGATGTGCAGGAGCTGAGGTTTCAACAAGACGGCGCAACATGTCACACAGCTCGTGCCACAATTGATTTATTGAAGGAAACGTTTGGTAACCGCATAATTTCACGTTACGGACCCGTGAATTGGCCTCCAAGATCCTGCGATTTAACGCCACTTGACTATTTTCTCTGAGGATATGTGAAGTCGCTAGTCTACGCCGATAAATCCGAAACGATTGACCACTTCGAGGACAACATTCGCCCTGTTATTGCCGATAAACGGCCACAAATGTTGGAAAAAATCATTGAAAATTGGACCTCCAGATTAGACTACGTTCGAACCAGCCGTGGCGCTCATATGCCAGAAATTATATTTAAATTATAATGGTAGAAGATTATCTTTCGAACAAAGTCAATTTCATGTCAATTTAAAAAAAACATCTTTGTTTTATTCCATTTCAAAGTTCTTTACCTCTATAAGAAACATCCTTTACCTCAAATGAGGTGGGACAATGTACCACTTCACTCCCCCAAATGAGTACCTCATACAAACTCAATAAAAATGCTTGTCCTGCCCAACACTATACTGTATCCTCATAAAACTCCGAATTTTTTAAAAATAATAAAAAAGCTGTCAATATTTCATACATTAATTTGCCTACAAGTCCAGCCGCGTTAAAACCAAAAAAAAAGTTTTTCTTAGAAAAAAGTGGTTCGGGTTTTTTTTTAATTTCTCAAAAACTACAAGACATTTTTGCATCCGGTTTTCTGTTTTTACCTAAAAACTAATAAGAGAATTGAATTTTTGAAAAAAAAATTAGTACTCAATTACATACAATTTTGAAACAAAATAGTTTGAAATTTTTTTTTTTAACTTTTTTTTCAAAATTTTGAGTTTGAAAATTAATTTCTCAAATACTATTTCTTAAAACAGCTTCGTTTAAAAACAAAATGAAAGAAGAGGTTTCGGGCTTTACAAAAAAGTATATTACGGCATTGTGTATGTAACTGTTGATTTTGAATAATTTTTTTTCCAAATTAAGTAATTTTTTTAGAAAATTGCCCCTCCCGGCTAAACGGTAGGGGGGGGGGGGGGTAGACCCCCCACCCATACGATTTTTTTCTTGTCTTGACCAGACCTACACGCTCTAGCTTTTGGGCACACTGCTCGTGGGACACCCTGTATACGAGGGTGGTCCAATAAGTACTTAGCCTCACCGCCAGATGGCCCCAGTATCGCAAGAGTAACTTACTATCGTATAGTACATTCTAGTAGACGGCTACTGTCGAAATTTCGGATCGGACTCGTAGTTTTGTTTTGACCGCGTGTGGAAGCGGGAGTGTCCGCGGATTTTAGAAAAATGGAAAAAGAGCAATATCTCGAGTGCGCGAGATAGCTGAGACAGTACGCATATCAAAAGATCGCGTGGGTCATATCCTGCATGAAATTTTTTGCATGAGAAAGCTGTCGGCGCGATGGATGCCGCGTTTACTCACTCCGGACAAAAAGCGGAACCGTGAGACCACTTCAGAGCAGTGTTTAACGCTGTTTAAGCACAATCCAAAGGAGTTTCTGCGTCGTTTCGTGACAGTCGACGAAACGTGGATCCACTGGTACACACCAGAGACCAAGGAATAGTCGAAACAGTGGACTTCACCCGGCGAACGTGCTCCGAAGAAGGCGAAGACTGTCCCATCGGCCGGAAAGATGATGGCCACCGGTTTCTGGGATTCACAAGGTGTGATCGACTACCTGGAGAAGGGCAAAACGGTCACAGGGCTGTACTATGCCAAATTATTGGGCCGATTCGACGCCGAGTTAAAGAAAAAACGGCCTCACTTGGCGAGGAAAAAGTGCTCTTCCACCATGATAACGCACCGGCTCATACCTCCGCCCTCGCCACGGCCAAATTGGTCGAATTGTGCTACGAACTGCTGCCCCATCCACCGTATTCTCCAGATTTGTCCCGTGCGACTTCTTTTTGTTTCCAAACTTGAAAAAGTCACTCGCCGGGCAGAAATTTCAGTCCAATGAGGAGGTCATCGCCGCCACGGAGGCCTACTTTGCAGACCTCGAGAAAACGTATTTTTCGGACGGGTTAAAGAAGTTGGAGCATCACTGGGTCAAGTGTATCGAGCTAAAAGGAGACTATATTGAAAAATAAATCGCCATTTCTCTAAAAATGTTGTTTTTCTTTTGTAAGCTAAGTACTTATCGGACCACCCTCGTATATCAATATATTTTATATATATATATGTATATCAATATATTTAAAAAATATGTCATTATTATATATTGTTCATATTTTGTGTCTAAGGAATGTTATTAGGATTACAGACTGACAATGCTAGGCACGATTCGAACAAATAAGAGAGAATTGCCTAAACACAGAGAAGAGAAGCCGAGAAGAAAAATTCAACTTATTCGGACATAGAGGCATTTGTCCATTGTTTCCTATATGCTAAAAAAGAACAAGGATGTTCTACATTTATCAAGTGTGCATAATGATCTAGAAATCAATGAAGAGACTGGGAAGCCTGAGATGATAATGTGTGCAACTTACGATGTTCAAAGGGGTACCAACAGAAGGCCGATGGTGATGAACGTGGGGGTTATAAATTCGTAGGTAGTCTGGTAGTCTGGCAATATCGCCAAGTGATTAACTCGTGTGACAGATCGAGTGCTATTTTAATTCGGGTTTGCATCGTAACAAACCCACACTACAACAAAGGGCCAGTCAATCCTAGCTCAGCAGCTGCTAATCTGCAAATAATAGGTTAATTTCTTTTCAAAATCTTTACCTTTGTATTTGGTGACAGCTGTTTTCGACCAAAGCTCTTTGTAAAAGGTGTGGATCTTAAACACCAAAACATCAGTACTTCTCAGTGCTACAAACTATAAAGCTTTAAGCTATAAGTGTTCAGTTTAAAGCTTAAAGCTATACGGGCTTAGAACTAAGCTGAGGTCTTATAGCTTCCAATACAATACTCGAAGTATAGAATATATAAATAATTGACTTAGATTTAAAAGTAAATTAAAACCAAACCACTTTTTATATTGTGTATTTATTCGAGTCCTAAAGTTTTTAATAGAAACAATAAAAATGGTAAGATGTGGTAATTGTGAGGAAAATATTGTCAGCGATAGCGACAGTGTTAAATGCTCTTTTTGTGGCAGAAAACTGAATTTTGGCTGCACAACAATCTCAGCAGAATATTCCGAAGTATGTCCAATGACCAAAAGGAGTCGTGGAAATGCCAATATTGCCGCTCACGCCCCGCAATACCAGCAGATCAAGATCTCCCGGAAGATAGACCTGTGAATAAAAATTAACTCTGTGGCTGCACAGAGACACTCAGCGCCGATGTAAAAAAAGATATCATGGATATCATAAAAACGCTAAAAGAATATCTACTGTATACTGAGTTCCTGTCGAAGGGATATGACGACATGAAGGAAAGAATAAAGAAAAACAATGAACTATTGTACTTCATGCACTGACGGGACAAATAAATGAGCTAAAAGCACAATGCGAACAGAAAGACACAATGATCGCCACTATGCAAAAAAAAATCAGCAAACGGAACAGAAGATGATAGCGAATAATATTGATCTATCAAATATTCCGTATTCAAAAGGTTAAAATTTAATGGAAATGGTAAAAGAAGTCGGAAAGGCTATCGGTGCCGAAATAAATAATACCGATATCGACAAAATCTACCGAATTAACACCAAACAAACCGCTAAAATATCGAAAATAGTGGTATCATGCACCAACGCTATGTGCAAAGAAAAGATTATGCACTTCGCCAACGAACGAATAAAAAATCATGACATTAAGAATAAACTGAAAATAACCGACGTCAACGAAAGTAAAAAAACAGAAATATTAAACACTAAGATCTATATAAACTGTCAATTAACAGCAGCGAACAGACAACTATTGTGGCAAACGAAAACAAAAGCCAGAGCGTCTAATTGGAAATTTATATGGATCCGAGATGGTAGAATTTTAGCACGTAAAAACGAGGATGCTACTGTTCTACGAATCACCGTCGTTGAAGATATTCACAAAATAATATAAAAAATAAACATCATAATTAAAACAAACCAATGAATATAGGTTAGGTTAGGTTAGAGAAGGGGAGTGTGATGGTTAAACATCAATTCCACTCGGAGGCTAAGAGGCCCATTGTGATTCCCTTCATTTGTGTGGGTACACATAAAATTAACCTGTCCTATCACGTGGTGGCTGGAACCACCCCGTACTCTTAATGAGTTTTAGAAGATCCGATATATCTGCATTAGCCACGTCCGCAATCTCTGTAAAGAATCTTTGGCCTAGCGACACTGGAGAGCTGGGCAGTGGCAAAGCAGATGTTGGATCGTCTCAGTTTCTTCCTCATCGCCGCAGCTCCGGCAGAGATCGCTGGATCCCGAGTCCCATTTCCGGAGCATTGCTCCAATGGGACAGTGTCCTGTGATCCCTCCGACGAGCATACGGGTCGAGTTACGGTCCAGCGCCAGGAGCTTCTTTGTTTTTCCGACATTGAGCTCTGGCCACGATGATCTTGTCGTGTAGCTGTCGTTTCTTGTAAGCCAAGACGAGTTGGCCTCTTTGATGATTGTGTCGTTTATGATCCAGTATAATGCGCTGATCGGTGGTCGCAATGACGTGTCCGCTTCGCTGATGTCCATTTCAGACCCTTGCCTGGCCAATTCGTCTGCTCTTTCGTTCCCTGCGATTGAGCTGTGGCCCGGGACCCAGCAGAGACTTTGTGGTGTCTGATGGACTTCAGTGAGTCGCGACATTTCTTGACAGCCTTTGATCTCGTTATACAGGATTTTATTGACTACAGTGCAGCCTGGATGTCTACGAAGATAGTAATATCAGATTGTGGGATATCGGCTACCTGTAGGTGTTTGGCTGCTTTCTCTATTGCCAGGATTTCTGCTTGAAAAACGCTGCACAGATCAGGGAGTCTGAATAATTCCTGTTTGTGGAGGGTATCAGAGTAAAACCCGGCCCCAGTGCCTGTGTCCATTTTTGATCCGTCGGTGAAGAGAGTGATCTCGTGGTCGTTGATTACGGCGTTTGATTTATAGAAAAGGATAGGTATACTGAGAGAGAAGTCATTTTAAATTAGATATTATTGATATTTTTAATCAAATAATAGATAACTTTTTTATTAAATACGCTGTCCGAAATATTTTGTAAGACTGATGTCTTGTTTAATTTAATACAGAATAAACAAACGGATGTTGAAGTGGCTAAGTAAGAAATCGAATGTTTTGAGTCTTGGCTTTGCTCTGAGTTTCCAAAAAAGGATGAATCCATTTTTGAAAGCGTAAACGATTGTACCGAACTTCCGCGAAAACGTCGATTACTCGATTTAAAAACACACTATAAGCGTCTTTTTGTAGAAATAAAGGACAATAATATAAGCCAAATCAAGACTAGATATGAATCTTTCACGGAATTAATTTTTTTGGATTTATTGAATAAATCGAAATATGATCGTTTTACGTTATCAAATCCAGATGAAAAAATATCTTCTTTGATGATTTTTTTCCTGGAATTTTTGAATTTACAGCTTTGAAAAACGAGCTGAAAGTTTTACATACAACTTCTTCACTTCGACAACTTGGCGTTCTAGAACACCATAACCATTTGAAAAAAGAAATATTGCGTGACACCTTTCCCCAAATTTTGAACTTAAGTGGTCTATTTCTTACACTTCCAATAACTGTTGCCTCCGTGGAGCGATCTTTTTCAGCTCTAAAAAGAATACACACGTATTTAAGGAATTCTCAAGCAGAAAACAGACTCTCAGATTTAGCACTTTTATCGATAGAAAAGCGACTCCTTCTAAAAATTAAAAGTAGACCTGACTTTTATGAAAGAGTTCTTGTAGAATATGTGAAAAAAGATCGTAGAATAGCACTAGAATATAAGTAAGAAGAGAGCAGTTTAGCAAAACTTTTCACAGTTCTTTTTCTAACGTTAACTTCTACTGTTTTTAATTTAAATAAAAAAAATTATTATTTTAATTGAAATACATATTTATTTTTAACTTTGTTACAAAACCCTTTATTAATTGATATTTTTTGTATATGTTACATACATATTTATTCAACTACGAAACATTTGTGAAGTTCCTTATTTTTTTATTTACAACATCACTTTAAATTTTCCTTAAGGTATTCCATTTGCATCTGCCAAAAACGGTTTCTTTCGAAGCCAATTTTATTATGCGATAAGCCCATTGTAAACTTAAACTTTAATGAGTTGACGTATAAAAAATTGGCTTGAATTATTCTACCCACATGGCGTGGAAGGCAGATCCGCAAGACACGACATAATTTCAGGAGACATTCGTACTTAACGTTTGCGGCTGACTAATTTTTCTTCGACTTCCCTTTTGAAATTATCCACGCCACGCCACTGATAGACATAATGTATCTTTGTTAGTTCAGTACAGCAATTCATTTAGCGTTACCCAGAATGCACCACGAGGAATTGGAAGGCATTCCGCGTCTAGGTCAGTCATTTTGTCAGTTAGTCAGGAGTTAGTCAGTCATAGTTAGTTAAAAAAGGTCAAAATATATTAAAAAGGTGTGTAAGTCTCGTCAATAAAGTCATCGTCCGTACTATTACTGTCGAGTTCGTTGAGTTCCTCGTTTATGGTGAGAAGCCGAGGATGTTTTGGCGGTAAAACACTTTCTAAATTTTCGCTCTGAAGGGTGGGAGGATCGATGTCTTTTAATTGTTAACCCTCACTTATATCACCATCGGTATAACAAGGGTAAACTTTTTTTATATCTAATAAAAACTCCATTATTTGCGAACACAAGTCATCCTTATATTTCTTTTCTAGGCAGTATTTTCGATAGAAAAATAGTGCCATGTATTGGTGAATATGGTCTGTTGTTTTGCGACATATAATGTTTTTTTTAAGAAGCTTGTTTTGGTTTTCAAGATCGTTTATTGTGTTGGTCGCATCGGTTTTATCAACATATTCCCCTATGCTGTGGTTCGTCACTGCATGGATTGTTGAAGCAGTAAACATTCTTTCAACTCCTATGTACTGGCGTGCACTGTCGGTACAAATGCGACTGGTTTACGTACTTGTGGATGAAAGGCCACAAATCTCGCTTGCATTTCGAGTTTACTTTAAAAAAGCGCCCGACCTTGTCTTCCTTGCAGAATAGTCCCAACACTACGTAGGTCATCTGTTCTGTAACTCGACCCCTATGGTATTTCCTTTTTGTGAGAAAGGTTTCATCAATTTGTACCGTCTTGCCTTCGCCGCCAATGTCTACCTCAACATGAGAAGTTATCACTTCGGCTATCTCGCGACAATAGTTGAAATAGTCTATTATGGTAGATTTACTTAAAGTATATTTTTGGTTCTGATGGCGCCAAGTGATTAAATGCTAATTTTAAAATAAAAAAAACACAATAATAACAATTAAAAAATCCCTAATTTTCAGATTTTATTTATTTACCTGAAAAACCGTATTAACAGGTATTTTCATTACAAAAGAAATAATAATATCTAGCACTTCGCGAATTTCAATTCGACAATGAGGCCCATGGAAAAATGTGCCGATGGATGGGTTTATTGTATTATAACAGTTTTTGTCACCTTTTTTTTTAGAAGTTTTTTGTGCACAACTCCACCTCCAATTAAACTTACAACTATTATTTTTTTCCACTTTCATAAGAATGTTGCAACACAATGGGGGAGTTGAATTTTTATTTGGTATTAAACCAATTTCTTCGAAAAAAGTAATGCTTTTTTCGTTGGTCGACACTAAATCACCGAAAGAAGAAAATATTGAAAAATTATTCAATTTGGGATGGAGTAGTGGATGTTTAAACGCCATTTTTTATTTAGAGAAAAAAAAAACACTTCGCTCCTACAAAAGTTGAACAACGAATGACCTTAATAAACAATAACTAGTACCACCTTTTCATTAACGAACAAAAACCAACGGTACAAATTGATATTAAGAAATTATATATATTTGCTGCAGTCGAGCAGTAGTGCCAAGCTTATGTGAATTTTTCATAATGCATTCTTCTTCTTCTTCTTTTCCTTTTTATCCCGGCGTCGTTATGGTCAGAAGTGTAGGACCATAACCTTCCCACTTAACTGCATTCCTACTGGTCCGCTTGTGGGGTCCGCCGGTTTGACCTCAGAAAGTAGCGGCAGGCTCCCCGGTTTGGGATTACTTCATCGCTGAGGCCAATCAAATGCTGGTGTTTTTGCATTTGTTTGCACCAATTGTTTTTCGGCCTGCCTTTTTTGCGTGTTGAAATTGGAATGTTGATTGATAACGCCTTTTGGACGGGGTTCAAAGGATCTCTCCTTTGAACATGGCAATACCAACTGAGTCGGTCGCGCTCTATATTTCTTGTGATGGTTTCTTTTACGTGGAGGCTTCCTCGGATCTTTGAACTTCTAGTTCTGTCACGCTTTGTTACTCCCGCTGTCATGCGAAGCATCTTCATCTCAGTTGCCGTTAATTTGCTCTCATACTTTTTGTGCATTGTCCAGCATTGTGAACCGTATGTGAGCGCCGGACGTACAACTGAAGTGTAGAGCCTTCCTTTCAGCTTAGGGGGCATTTTTCGATCACAGAAGATGGCGGAGTTTTCCCGCCTACACCCTACGCTTACGCGATGTTTGATGTCGTCATCACAAGTTGCTTCTCTATTAATCATAGATCCCAGATATTTAAACTTTTCACACTTGGGAAGCACTCTTCCATTCAAGTAAATGTCTGGAATAGGCTGATGAGGGTCAGAGAACGGGCAGCACAGATACTCTGTCTTCTTTGAACTAATACGATACCCGTGTCCCTCAAAAATGTCCACCCACACATCAAGTGCTCGTTGTAGGGACGCCTGATCATCACTTATAATGGCCCCATCGTCAGCAAAGAATAGCTGGTGCACATTGGGGTCCGTCACTTTTCCTTCAAGCAAGCAATCAAGGAGTGCTATAAAAAGCAGTGGGCTGAGGACGCTCCCTTGGTGTACACCGACTTTGATTGCGAACTCTTCGGTGACTCCTGCGGTGCATCTTACTCTTGTTGTTGCTGTCTCGTACATGTCCATAATCACTCGCACGTAGGTTTCTGGAACTCCTTTTTGTCTTAGCGCCACCCATAAAAGATCTCTTGGTTGCCGGTCAAAGGCCTTCTCGAAATCAACCAACACCATATGCAAGTCCTTTGAAGAATCACGATGCTTTTCCATCATGATCCTTATACTTTGGATTGCATCTGTTGTTGATTTACCCGAGACAAACCCGCACTGGTCATCAGATAGTCGTATTATTTTCCGCAGTCGGCTATCTAATACCCGTTCAACGATCTTCATGGTGTGCGACATCAGCTTGACAGAACGGTAGTTATCACAATTTCGCGTATCACCCTTTCCTTTGTGCAATGGAAGAAGATAGCTTTCCCTCCATTGATTAGGCATAGTGTCGCCTCTCATAAGTTTAGAGATAAGAACCATGAGCCATCTAGACCCGATGTCTCCCATCTTTTTCCAGAACTCAGAGGGTATCCCGTCCGGCCCAACAGCTTTTCTTTTCTTGGAGTTTTTAACCGCGTACCGAACTTCTTCGACTGTGATGTCGGATATTTCGGCATGATTCCGGGCGGCTCTTGGAAAGTACACTCGGGGAAACTGTTCGTTCAGAAGTTCCTCGCAATACTGTCGCCATTTGTGGAGAATTTTTTCGTCTTCCACAAGGAGTTGGCCTTCAGCATTGTTAATAAACTTTGGGAAACGAATCTCCTGAGCATTTCTTCTTCTCTGGGCGGCTATCTTAAAGATATTTGCTCCTTTGTTCAAATTGTTTTGTCGAAGCACCTGGGTAGCCTGGTTCCTGTCAGACGCGGAAGACGATATTTCTTCCAACTCCTGATAGAGGCCTTCCATGCTTTTCGCTTTGAATTCGGCGCATTTTTTCTTCGCGATACCTTTGCAACATCTATATACCCTTTCACGGCGAGCTTTTTCCTCTCTATTAGTAGAAAAGCACTTTGACCAAGCTTGGAAAGCCATTTTCTTTTCGTGTATCACTGCTTTGGCTTCGTCTGTCCACCACCAGGTTTCTTTTGCGTGTTGGCAGGGGCCTTTAGATGTTCCGAGCAGTGATTTGGCTTTCTCCAGGCCAGATTGTTGTAGGGAATCCCACATGTCTTGTGCTCTGCACTCCTCATTACCGACCTCATCGATAATGGAAGAGAGGTAGTTTTCCATGATGGTAATAAAAGCTTCGCCTTTTCCTTTATCCAGCTTATACCACTTTATTCTCTCAGACACCTTCGTTTGCTGCTTTGACTTCTTTCTCGCATCCATAAAAAATTCAGTCAGGAGGAGACGGTGTTGAGGGGCGATCGCGTCTCCCAGGATCACTTTGTAATCTTTAGCTCGTGGCTTCATGAAACTGGATACCAAATGATAGTCTATTTGAGTTTCATTTCCGCCGCTGCTATAAGTGATCAGGTGCCGGCTTTGTTTGACGAACATGGTATTTAGCACTATAAGACCGTACGACTTGCACATGTTTAGGATATCTTCACCTGAAGAGTTCCTGGTGCCGTATCCCAGCCCTCCGTGGTAGCCTTCATAGTCTTCGCTTGTCTTCCCGACATGTCCGTTTAAATCTCCCCCAACAAACAAAAGCTCTTCCTTTGGGATGATTTTGACAAGGTTGTGGAAATCTAGCCAGAATGCATCTTTTTCTTTTTGTTCGCATCCTACTTGAGGGGCATATGCGCTTACGATGTTCCACACCTCACCATGCATCACCAATTTGAGAGCCATCAAACGGTCACTGGACTTTGAAATGGTTAAGACGTTGCCAAGTAACTCTGCCGCAAGGATGATGGCGATTCCGTTTTTTCCTTGTTCCAATCCATAGTAAAACATCTTGTAGGCTTTTGTTTTAACGTCCAAGAAACGTGCCCGATTGCCGGTGTTTCGCCATTTCGTCTCTTGTACGCACAGGATGTCTACTCGCCTTCTAACCATCATTTCTTCAAGCTCATAGCTGCGCCCACTCATGCTCCCAACGTTCCAACTCGCGACTCTTAAATGTGGCTTACGCCGTTGCATTACTTTGCTATCCCCCGGAAATCCTATAGCTCTGACCCGAGCATTGCTGCTCGTCCCAGGATCACGACCATTAGTAGTGCCTGGCGGGGTAGTGCTTTTCCTTTTAGCGTTCTTTTCCATAATGCTACGGTTTGACCGTTTTCTTTCTGCCCTTCCTTTTTGACACGGGCATGCTCCAGATTTTTTATTTTTTTTTTTGATTGATCTTACTCTTACAACACCGGTGATCTCCAGTCGTGTCAACCCATTGATTTGCATGCACACTTGTGGGGCAGTTATATGTGTCCCTAGGCTCACCTTGGTGTTTTCTAAATTGCCTAGATGTGAGTTTTGTTTACCTTTGTTTAGTCGCCTTTTACGACAAGCGATAGGTATCGCTGCAGGGATATTCTTAACCCGTCCCTGCACGAGTAATTTTTCATAATGCATTACATTTTAATATTTGAAAATTGTAAGTTTGGAACTTTGGGCTACTTATATACATATATATGTATTTAGTGGACATTGGATAAATAGAATAAATTTGACCCAACCTCGCACCAACCCCAATTCCTATAGCGGCCAAGCAGGGGGGGTTGCAGGGGGGCAGCATGCCCCCCCTTACATACTTTACTGTTTATATATTGTAATGTTGGAAGCTAGCACTGATTTATTTTTGTAAGTAAGCAAAAAATAAAAATTTCATAGAAAAGTAGTTTTAGTTATTTTCGATTTTCTCAAAAACTAGAAGACATAGAACCATGCGGTTTTTTGTGTTCGATTAAGAACTGATAGTTACATGGAACATTTATAAGCTAATTTACAATTTCATTTCGAAATTTTGAGAACAATCGGTTTAAACTTTTATTTTTCAGGTTTTTTATCAAAATTTGGACTTTAAATGTGAATTTCTCAAAAACCATTAACATGAACAATTTAATTTAAATGCAGGATTATAGAAGAAACTTCTGGCTTTCAAATGCTGAAAAGCACTTTACTGTACGTGTTGCCGTTGTTTTTTAATATATTTTCTTCCCAATTTAAACCATTTTCCCTAAAAGTGCTCCTACCTCCTAAACAGGGGGAGATAGACCCCCCCCCCCCCTCCCATAGTAAAAAGTGCTTGTTTTTGAACTCTCTACAAGATTCCATTATCAAATCTTGGCGGCCAAGTTATCGTACTCGTGCCGTCAAACATATCTGACATCACACTCTTATTTTTGGACTTCCATAAGAAGCAATAACTCGGAGGATAACCGAGCAAAAACCAATTTGAGCGAGAATAAAGTACGTGAACATATTTCGAGAGTTAACTGGAATATTTTGGACAATACAACAAGTGTGGATGAGTTCTATAAAAAGTTAATACAAATTTTCAGTGACATCTATGAGAAGTCTACCATAAGCATCAAAATTAAAAGAAGAGAAAAAGAAAATCAGTGGATCACAGCGGAGGTCTTAAACCTGTGTAAAGAAAGAGATAAACTATATAATAAATGGAAAAATAATAGACGTTGCATGAGTTATGAAAACCAATATAATCCTTTCGAAATTCCACCAACAAAAGGATTAAGGAAATTAAATCAAATTACTATAGAAATAAATTTGTTTACTATGTTATAGAAAGGATCTAAAGAATACCTGTCGACTAACAATATCTTAGGGAAAATCTTCAATAATATTGATGACGCAATTAATCGTAGTTTTCCATCAAATTCAAATGCATATGACATAACGAATAAATTTTCTACACAATTTAATGATAAAATCAATTCTCAATCAATGCGGCATAAGAACACATAATGACATTGAAACAAGTGCGTTTCATTCTATGTTTCTAGGATACGTGACAGAAGAAGACATAAAAGTTATGATAAACAAAACGAATGTCAACAAATC
The DNA here is from genome assembly GCA_958301585.1 of Merodon equestris. Classification (NCBI taxonomy): domain Eukaryota; kingdom Metazoa; phylum Arthropoda; class Insecta; order Diptera; family Syrphidae; genus Merodon; species Merodon equestris. The sequence goes on along the minus strand of OY284417.1, from coordinate 52,463,795 downwards.
GCCTGGGGTAGATAATATGAGAGCAAGGGACTTAAAAAATAACTCTAGTGTCTTAGTACCAGCAGTCACAAAGTTGGTAAATAAGTCATTAGAAGAAAGTCTATTTCCAAAAAAACTCAAAATTGCGATCGTTAGACCAATTTATAAATCTGGAAAGAAAGACGACGTCACAAACTACCGTCCTATATCTATCCTACCAGAAGAAGCAATGGCAAAAAAATTACAAGATTACTTTGATAGATTCAAGATCATAAATAAAAATCAATACGGCTTCATGAGAAACTGAAACGTTAACCAATTACGTAGAGAATTGGCAAACATAATAAACACCAATATGAACAGGAACTATCACTCGCTGGTGATTTTTATCGACTTTAAAATGGCCTTTGACGCACTTTGTCAGAGAAAAATTATTGAAAAACTAGAAACTAGTGGTATTCGGGACCATATATTGGATTAGTTCGCAAGCTATCTCTGTGTTAGAAGTTACACGGTGAAAATAAACAACAGCTTTAGCAAACTACAAAATGTTGAAATGCGAGTGGCGCAGGGCTCTATCTTAGGTCCCCTCCTTTTCATTATCTATGTAAATGATATGCTAACAGTTCTGCAAAATAGCATTGGACTCCAATATGCTGATATTACAGCCTTAATTGTGAGTGACAAAGACATAAACTGTGCTACTTTAACCATGCAATCCGAGTTTGATAGCGTTGTCCATTCGGCCAACGCACATAATAAGGATACCTGTCAGAATTCGATTTCATAGTTTGGAATGCCAGCACAAAACTGGTTTGAACCAAACATCTATAAGCCAAACAGATGACTGTACGGAATATATTGATATGGTCGATGTGTACCGATACCTTGGTATTGAAATAGACTACAACTTTAAGTGGGATATCCACATAAAGTAACTGCACAAGCGTCTTCGGCAATCTACCTATGTTCTTTACCACCTACATCGTTCACAGTCCTCAAGCAAGTATATTTCTCCTTGGTGGAGTCCATACTTCAATATGGCATAACGGCATGGGGCAATGCAGCGCAATATTGGGTAATGGAGCTTCAAAGGGCACAGAATAGAATATTTAAGATTTTTTTACGATCTAAATATGGCAATCGGTTTGTAGTAATCCTAGTACTGATTTAAATTTATTAACCATTAAAAAACTTTTTATTTTTAATGTCATAAACGAAACCAACAACGATCAATGGTGTAAACACCCACGGATACACAACTCCTATGGTAAACAACAACCTTCCTTTGTGGTACCTACTATCTTGAACCAACTTCCCCGATGTATATGGAATATTCATGCAGTGCACATAAGGAAAAGATGATTAAAAAAATATATCCTAATGAACACTATAGACACCTAATTTAACTTAGAAGCTCAAGCTGAAAGGAATTACTCTGCAATAGGTGTATTTTATGATCCACTCAGGATCATGGGACATAATAAAACACTACAGATCAACGAATAGCCAGCTTGACATTTCGCCTTATTCACTCCTGTCAAAGATCTGACATTTGAAAACAAGATAAACAAACAAATTGAAGATGAAAGCAGCTGCTATTTAAGTAAATTGCGTTTATTTGTTTAATTTAAATAGTTAATATTTGTATTATAGTGGTTACAGGAAAGTGACACGGACAGTGAAGAAAACAGCACACCTGAATATTCATTGCTGCATGAAAAAGTAACAGATTTCTCGGTCAAAATTTATATTAATATACGTGTTTACCTTTTTCTGGCCACCTGCTCCATTTCGACTTCACAATAAAAACAATCTTTGAAATTTAAGTGTGGAATTGCCGTATCAAAGAAAATGTTTCTTTTCATACAAATTTGATACGACCGATTTAAATGCTAATGACAATAATTTTTATCGATATACACCAATTGGGGGTAATATTTCCCCAATAGACTCAAGAGTTTTAGAAATGTATTATATAGCATATTATAGCATTATGAGTACAATTACTCGATACGGAAGCGAGAACTCTTTAACCAAATCCTAGCCACAATTTTATATGTTTATCAGGCAATGATTGTTCTAATTTGGATGCGAAACCAGTGGGAAATAGTGTAAACTCACTTCCACTCAAACACGGATCAAGAGCTGGATCACGTGTTATTATTGTAATACATGTAAACCATGATCCGGATAAGATCTGGATGGCATATTAAAAAACACCTAATAAGATAAGTCAAATAAATTGAACAAGCTTCTGCAGAAAAGCCACTACGGCTTCGCAGATTCTTAATATTGTCCAAATTTTTTAATGACAATTTGTAAATTGATTAATATACGAGTAATGCCGACTTACCTTTTACATGGATTCTCTTCTGCAGCTTCAAGGTTTCAACCAGCATAGAGGGGATAACTCCATGGAGCTGTTAGATGGTACATACATACATATGTATATGTAAAATTTGTAAACTATCTATTTGTACATTTGTAAATTAACTGGGACAATAAAAAACTCATAACTCACTCATTCATTGCATAGTTCTGGGCCAGACTTATAAAATAAGATGAGTGTTTACGATCGCCTCCGTCGGGGCGCGATCTCAATACATTACCGGCCATTCGGATACACAACAACACTATCACTACGAGAACATCAAAAACTACAACTACAAACGTATTAACAACATTTTCCTCTGCAAGTACCACTACAACAATGGCCACGCATGTAGGACAACTTCTTTTTCAACACATATAGAACAAGCAAAACAACACCATTTATAACATCTACGAAGAATCATACCGATAACAACAAAACTTCTACTTACCGAACAAATGCAGAGACCTATTCTACTATCCACATGGACCTCAAGAACAAAAATAATACTCAACACAAACATTATTCAAATCGTGACTATAACTATAACTAACTATATGACTAATACGGCCAACCACAACCCTCCAAGTTAAAAAACAGATCAAACAAACTGAATAACTGAAAACAACAATAACTCTCAAAAGAAACCTAAAACAAAAACCAGACAACTTTAAACTACTGGCTGAGTAAGCCTCAGGAGCCACGCTCATCGAACCGATTTGACATCCTTAGCACGGACGACGAATGCATCGACAACAATAACACAAGTAATAAAACAACAGAAGGAACCGATCAACCTAGCAAAAAGCAATTTAAGAAGCTCACCAAACCCCTTCCAATTTACGTAAAAGGTGTTGCGTACATCACAATGCTTAACAACGCATTAAGTGAAGGGTAATATTGAACTGAAAGTATTAAAAAATAATGGAGTTCGAATTCTACCATCACACTACACGGCTATTATAAAAATGACACAAAGTACTTCACATTTAGACCAAAAGAAAAAAGAGGTTTTAAAGTCGAACTAAGAGGCATGCACCACTCCACTGACACAGATGACATGTGAAAGAAAGAAGAGAAGGGACACAAGGTCATGAAAATACATAATATATTTCAGAGAAATACGAAAAAACCATCGGATCTCTTTTTTATTGAGATAATCACGAATAACAATAACAAAAGATATATGACATTACACATCTACTCAACTGCACAGTTTCTTGCGAACCACCCCACCGCAAAAAAAAACTCAACTCAAGAACTGGGGCTCAAGAATATCCAACACTAAAGCAAAAATCTTTTAAAGGCAATCCAAAATAATAATTGCAAATATATAGCTCAGTACTGACGAACCTACCTACTGGCATTCTGATCTAAAGAAAACTCCTGACCTAATAGACTTTTGCATCACTAAAAATATACAGATAAAAACATTACAAATTAAATCTAAACTGGAACTTTCTTCAGTCACTCTTTTATTCACCTCAAATACTCGTCTAGGATTACCCCATAACTTTTTCACCTTAACAACGCAAAAACTGACTGGAATTTGTTTCTAAATTTGCATATAATACTAAAAACACAAGACGACATAGAACGAGCTATAGTTCACTTTAATGATATAATAACAAAGGCAGCAATTAAACAACACCATTCAATAAATCCAAAAAACATTACACCAATATCAATTCCATAACAGATAGCAGAAAAGAGAAGACTTAGAAAACGATGGCAGAGTACAAGACTACCACAGGACAAAAGGGTATACAACAAAGTATTCAAAGAACTCAAATTGAGACTTAAATCTATTTATAACGATCAACCCAAAACCTACTTAAACAATTTGACTCAACTACTCACTTTGGAAAGCTACCAAGAACTTTAAAAACAAAATTACGCATCAGACTTCACTAAAGAAATCAGACGGAATTTGGGCCAAGACCAACCACGAAAAAGCAAACATCCTAGCCAAGCACTTCGAAATATACTTACTTATGAAAAAGATAACGATATCACAATATCTCCACGACAAAATTCATCCCCCTCTAATTTTCGTGGGGGCGAACGCCCCCATTTATTGGGCTTAATTAATAAAAAGGAAGCTCCAGCATACGACTCCATTAAAGGTGTTAAACCAACTTCCCCGATATGCCAATGGTATGTACATACGAAATATCTATAATGCAGTCATTCGACTGAAATATTTCCCTAAAAACCTGGTAAGTTGCTCAAATAACTGTAATCCTGAAACCTGGTAAAGACGCAAAAAACCGACCGATAAGCTTACTTCCTATCCTAGGAAAAGTACATATTTGATAAATGAATATATGATCGACTACTGCCTATAGTAAATAATAACAAGGTAATACCATCAATTCGGATTTCGCAAACAACACTCAACATTCCAACAAATTCACAGAGTAGTAAACAAAATTACAACCGACCTAGAGGAAAAGAAATGCTGTATTCGGATATTCCTAGACGTAGCAAAAGCATTTGGCTAGGACTAATTAACAAGCTACCTATATAAAACTTACTTCCACCAGACTTTTATCTTATCATTAAAATCTACCTTAATGAATGTTGATTACATCAACAAAATACAAATTTATTTTGTATTGCTTATTTGTTATTCTTACCTTTGTTTGCCTTTGTCGATGACATCAACAAATAGTACACACTTATTGTTGCAAGGCGTAGGTCAACAGTTTTTGGCCTTTCCTTTAGCTAGCAATATTTGTTATTTTGTGGTACAAGTTGTCGTGCTGAGGCGGGCAATCTTTCAGTTATAAACTACACGAATAAAATGTTCATGGCATCAGTCCATTAATTTTAAGAATTCAAGTAGTTTGAATTTTTTCATGGTCCCTCGAGCCGGATTAGTGAAAAGTGATTTGTTAAAATTGGTACTAGACCAATATAATAATCAGAGAGTAAAAATAGAATATGAGTGAAGTCGAAGAAATCGCGTTGAATCAAACGTGAATCACGGAAGAAGTTCATCGATTGTGGACTAACTTCAAGAAAGTTGGAGAATCTCGATACTCTGTAGAGTACTTCACAAGACGACTCGAGCAGCTAGAACAGCATTAGACCAACTTCCAAATAAATAATGGGTATTTAGAGAATCTACGAAAGACAAATCAGCAGCACGACTTCTTTGCGAAAAAGTATTTTTGCCAATTTGAAGCAAGGTATCTCGAGATTAAGGGTACTTTCAAGGCAAAAATGGAACTAATCAGGAAAATTACCCAACCTACGCCAATGTCGTTATCAAGCGATGCAGATATTCAAGCTTCGCGGTCAGCGCACGTAAGACAAGAACCAATTCAAGATCAGCAATCAACGAACAACTCATCCGTCAACTTATATCAAGAAGTGCCCAGCAAGATTTAAAAAGTTGTATCTGATTAAAAACAACTTTATACGTATTATTGACAACTTGGAGTTTACCCAAAACGCAGTTTACTTGACATTTAAATTGGATCAAATTAAGGAAAACTGGACAAAGTTGAGGACGAAATCATGTCCTCATTGGAAGAAGCTGATTACGAGCAGGAGTGTGCAATAATGAGTTCTTTGAGTAAGAGCAAATTTATCAAGATGCTTATATTCGAATTAAGGAAGCAGAACAACGATAGCAATAACAAGTGGCAATAGCTCCACAAGCTGCAACTCATCGTGAAATCAAACTGCCAACTATAAGCATACCATCATTTAGCGGCAAGTATGAAGAGTGGACATCATTTTGGGAACTCTTTGTTCGATTAGTTCACGAGAACGGATGTTTAAGCGATATTGAACGAATTCAACATTTAAAAGGCAGTCTAAAGGGAGAAGCAGCAAGGATTGTTAACCATTTGGCACCGACATCAAGCAATTATGCAAAAGCTATAGAGCTATTAACTAAGCGGTTTCAAAATTCAGCAGCATTGGTCAACAACTACATTCAAAAATTGCTTACCTTGAATCCATTTCGACATGAAAATGCGCTCGATTTGAAAACAATCATGCACATGTCAAAGGAGATCTTGTATGTTATCAAAAATTTTGGGGTCGACGTAAGCTCCTGGGACCCATTAGTGATTCAGTTGTTATGTCCGAAACTTGAACCTGAATCAATTATACCAACAAGCAAGAGGAATTTCAACAGAAATTCCTAAACTAAGTGAATTTTATTGCTCCATCGAAAGTAGATTCCGACGATTAGAAGGCATCCGTGAATTCAATCGTGAACCTCAGTCGCAAGCACTAAGGTTAACAGGTACAAAAAAACATTTGAGTACAGTCACTCAGTCGAAATGCGTTGTGTACGGGGAATTTCATAAATTGTATAAATGCAAAAGGTTTTTAAGTATGAAGACGAAAACCAGATTGGATGTAGTCCAAAAGTCGAAACTGTGTTCCAACTGTTAACGAGATGGACATACGGCAAGGGAATGTTTGACGAAGAAGGGTTGCAAAATATGCGCACAACAGCATAATTCCTTACTCCACGTCCCTCGAGGTGAAGGTACTACAATCCCGGTAATAGGAAGAACATCAACCGAAGAAGCGTCATCATCAACAGGCATCGCTACCGCATGTTATGGTAATAGGATGGTATTACTAGCTTCAGCCATGGTGAACATATGTGCTGGAGGGCAAGTTAGACTCGTACGAGCTCTGATTGATCAAGGGTCCCAATCATGTTTCATGACAGTGAAGTTGACCCATCAATTAAGGATTCTACTGATCAAGTATGAGTCAAAAATCAATGGAATCAACGGCCATGCAACAAATATTATCGCAACATGCAACTTCACCATTCAGTCAATTCACGATGAAAAGGTCAGCTTGGAGGTAGATGCTCTAGTGCTGCCAGTTATCACATCAAGACTGCCAGCACAACAATTTACACCCAACCAGTGGCCACACATCCAAGGGTTGAAATTGGCAGATCCATGGTCGAACAACCGAGGGAGATTGAATTACTGATTGGATCAGATATGCTTCCGCAAGTTTTGACGAACGGATTAGCCCAGCCAACACTTCAATGGCACAAAACACAAGGCTTGGCTGGATGCTATCGGGACCAGTCAGCTGGATTCCAACCCCAAGGAAGCAGACACAAGATAATATACTAACATCATGTATCAGTGTGTGCAGTGCAGATGCAGCTTTGAAGAAATTTTGGGAATTAGAGGAAGTTCCAAGTGCAAGAATCAAGTCTACTGAAGAAGAGATGTGCAAGAATCACTATCAAATGACACACAAACGGGATGACACAGGGCGTTACATCGTCAAATTACCACTACTAAAGGATCGCATGGTTTTGGGTGATTCACGCAAAATGGCATTAAAGCGATTCTTTATGTTGGAACGAAGATGCGCAAGAGATGAGAGTCTTCGGATTGAATACTTCAATTTCATGCGAGAATATATTAAACTGGGGCACATGGAGGAGGCATCAGAAAGTTATGTTGGGAAAAAATATTATCTTCCACATCATGCGGTGAGAAAAAATGACAGCACTACAACCAAACTAAGAGTGGTATTTGACGCTTCCGCCAAGACAACGTCTGGAGAATCACTAAACAGCATTTTGATGACCGGTCCCACGATTCGAAAGGATTTATTTTTCTTGCTACCTCGATGGAGGTCGTTTCCAATCGTCTTTATAGCTGACATCGAAAAAATGTATCGAAACTTACAACGTATCTTGTGGGGAGAAAACTCCAAGGATCCGATCAAGGAATCCGTTCTCAAAACCGGTACATATGGCACATCATACGCATCCTATTTGGCAATTAAAATGCTATGTCAGCTAGCTGAAGACGAAAGGCAAGAATATATACGGGCAAGCAAAACAGTGCTTGAAGGATTCTATGTAGACGATTGTCTGGGAGGTGCAAATTCCTTAAGGATTATGTTATGTTATGTTAAAATTTATTGATTAAATGTCAAGATCTGCAAAGGGAATTGACCCAACTACTTCGGAAGTGTGGTTTCAACTTACGGAAGTGGACATCAAATAATGCAGCATTGATAAGGGCATTGCCAAAAGAAATAACTGAATTTGAGCCAGACTATTACTTCTATAGTGATACAACGGTTAACATTTTGAGAATAAAATGGTGTCCAAACACATACGACTTCCAATTTAAGATCAATTTCTCGTCATTCAGCACAAAGGGTACCAAACGAGCAATACTGAGTGACGCTGGCAAAATCTTTGATCCTTTCGGTTGGTTATCGCCAGCAACTATCAAAGCAAAAATTCTTATTCAAAATCTCTGGCTTTTGGGCATCGATTGGGACGAGGAAGCTCCAATGAAGATTAAAAATGAATGGAATGAATTCAAGACAAGGCTATCATCACTTCAAAGGGTAAGAATTCCACGATGGACGCAGCAAATGGAAGGCGCCCACATAGAGTTACATGGATTTGCAGATGCATCAGAATCAGTTTTAGCAGCGGTGGTGTATCAGAAGGTTATTTATCGCGGTTCTGTTACCATAAGCCTCATTGCATCAAAAACAAGGGTGGCATTTGTGAAGCAAGTTTCATTGGCAAGACTGGAATTATGCGCCGCAACGCTACTTACGAAACTAATGAAGTACATCAGAGAGCAATTGGACATCAATTATACCAAGGTTTTCGCATGTATCTACCATAGTATTGAACTGGTTAAAACAACATCCAGTGAAATGGAACACATTTGTCGCCAACAAATCATATGTCATATGTGCAACAACATTTTAAGGGACAATGGAGGTTTATACCCGGAAGAGAGAATCCTGCTGACATTCCGTCTAGAGGATCATTTGGAGATACCCTAGTTGAAAATTCGAAAATTCAACGTGGTGGAAAAGTCCAGGGTGGTTGAAGAAGGATAAACAATATTGGGCAGCTGACAATTCAATAGTGGAAGTGCAAGAAAGGCCTCAGACTCGAAAATCTGCTTGTCTAGCGATGCATCCCAGCAATCCTTCTCACAAGGACGTCATTTATCTAATGGATTCATCATTTTCAAAACTTCAACGCGTAAGTGCATACTATCTGCGGTTTAAATCCAATTGCCAACGGAGCAAGAGACATGAACCACTACTTTATTTCAGCTTAACCATAAAGGAACTACTGGAAGCAGAAAGAGCGCTTGTTAGGGGTGCTCAACGAAATTTTTCTGAAGATATAAAGAGCCTCATTGCAAATAAAGCAATCAAATCGAACAGCAAGATATCATCACTGAATCCGTTCATCGACGCCAGTGGGATATTGCGAGTGGCAGGTCGGTTGAAACATGCTCGCTTATCAATTGATCAGAAGCATCCTATGATTCTGTCATCATCGCACCCGCTGACAACATTAATCATAAACAAGACCCATACCGTACGCTTAACGGTGGAGTGAAACTAGCTCTGAACCAGATTTGGAGAAAATTTTGGATCATCCGAAGAACAAACACTGTCAATAAATCAATGCATGAAGTGTTTCCGATTCAAGACTAAGGAATCAATCACGGCCATTTATACATTGTGGGATAGATTACGCAGGGCCAATCAACATACGATGCTCACAAACTTGAGGTGTGAAATCGCATAAAACTTACATAGCACTATTTGTCTGCATGGCAACAAAAGCAGTGCACATTGAACTCACTTCTGATTTAACTACGGATGGGTTTATGGCAGCATTGCGATGTATGATCAGCAGAAGAGGATCTATAAACCATCTATACAGCGATAATGGAACAAATTTTATTGGGGCAAAAAATATTATTGACGCATTACAAACCACGCTAACCGAAAATGCGATCCAGTGGCATCTTATTTCACTGGAATGGACTCTGGGAAGCAGGAGTTAAATCAGTTAAATACCATTTGAATCGCATCATAGGAGAGCAAAAATTAACATACGAAGAGATGAATACCATTCTGGTGCAAATAGAAGGATGCTTGAACTCAAGACCACTCTGTCCGTTAACAGACAAGATCTAGATGCATTAACACCGGGTCACTTCATTATTGGATCATCACTGATGACAGCATGATGTCATTTTGGACATGGCAGAGAGTAGTTTGAAAATGTGGAAGTTAATTCAAAAACTTAAATAAGATGTTTGCAAACGTTGGTACCAGGAATACATAAACAATATGCAACAGCGATACAAGTGGAAGCAACCCGCAAAGAATTTGGAGCCTGGGCAAATGGTGCTGTTGAAAATCGGGCTTCTGACACCAACGAAATGGCCTCTAGGCAGAATAATTGAAGTGCACAGCGGAATTGATGGGCTTATCAGTGTAGTAACAGTAAAAACAGAGAAGGGAACATTCAAGCAGCCAATAGCAAAAGTGTGTTTATTGCCAACCGAAGAAAATGACATGAAGTCTGATAATAACATATTACATTCCTCAACTCAGTCGTCCAGCAGGTCCAAGAGGAAGCTGAGAGATAAAAACCAAACATCAAGCTTCTCTACTGCTTTTGTGATTCTGTCGTTATTTGAATCCGTCATGCCGGGGGCTACAAGATACACAATAACACACCCGGAGACTGGATTAATTGTGGAACGAATTGGAACAGCCAAAATTAAACGAGGAGAGCTACGTACGAGCGTTCGATTTCCAATCACGGACATCTTACGGGATCAAGTTAACATGAACAAGACGAGAGATCAAATGGCTGAGCTGTGCAACAAGGCAAAATCATTAACAAAGGAGAGTCAATGCGATGAATTGATTCATCACATGGAAGAAGAATGGAAGAACGTACATACTTTAAATTTTCAACAGACTTCAAGTAATACCTTTGCGAAGGCAAAAACGAGGATTACTAGGAACCAGTAAACAATGAAGTATACCATGACATCGAGGACCTAGACAGCAACCAGAAGGCCTTGATAAAAAGTAGCAAAACAAATAGTAAGATCATGTTGTCTAAAATATCCAGTGTGAACGAGACGGAAGCTAGAATCAACATATTTACAAAAAAAATTAATGCTGGTTTAGAGGAGATTAGCAAGATGGAATCTTGGTACATCATTGTTGACGAGAATAAAATAAATATACATGTGATGAACGCATATCTAATTGCACTCAGCTACATGCGAGAAATCGAAACGAAATACAATGAGTTGCTAAATGCATATCTTAAACGTAGTCATTTGTTCGAGTTCTTGTCACACAAGAGCATGAAGGAAATCATTAAGAAGTGCGCGGAGAGACTTGGCCTAGAGATGGAGGTATTACCAGATCCAATGGACACGCTAGAGATGTCCTCAACTTCAACAGGGATTTTAGCAGCTGGATACTTCATGATCAGCGATGCCAATGAATATAACCTGATTAAACCTAACACTGTTCATGAAAAGATCGAGGAGCAGACATTTCGAGAAGTACAACTACAGCAGTCGGTGCTTGGAATCAACTCTAATCTACAGAGGTATTTCGAAATACCACTGGAAGATATAAGAAAGGCACCAATTCTCAATGAAACAACATACATCCTCCGGCCATCAATATTTGAGAGTATTGAGCAGAGTGAGGATTGTATTATTCAGCAACTGTATAAGAAACTAGCTTTCAAGCGATGTTCATCTAGAACGCTAAGAATAACACAGACTGTATGGAAAGAATTGTGGACACGCAGCACCTGTGTGTTCGTTACACCCGAAGCAACTACTGTCTTTGTAAACTGTGGACCTACTCGAGAAGAAGTGTTTTTAAATAATACGGGAATCATTTCCGTCACTCAGGACTCAGGACTGTCATCCAATCCAAATTCATACGATTGGAAGCGAAATTAATCAAGGAAAGGAGAATAATGATGCACTTTAGCAAATCAATCACATCGTTATCACCTCAAGTTCCGGTTTATTTAACAAATGAGACCGTCATCCCAATTAACAAAGACGTGACTGAGATTTTCAATTTCAATTTAAATCATCAAGAAGCAGTCGAGGCGCTTAACCGACTACATGACCACAACTGGAAGAAAATCAAAGAGCATCGGTATTGGACAATTGGGCTTTGTTCAATGTTTTCAGCCGCCATTGTTATCATTTGCCTATTGGCTGTGGTCCTTAAGTACGGGAAGTGTCCAACATCGAACTGAAAGATCAAAACCACATTCGGAGTAGTAATTTTGACATCAACAAAAAGTACATACTTATTGTTGCAAGTTGTAGGTCAACAGTTTTTGGCCTTTGCTTTATCTAGCAATATTTGTTATTTTGTGGTACAAGTTGTCGTGCTGAGGCGGGCAATTTTTTAGTATAAAGTACACAAATTAAATGTTCATGGCATCAGTCCATTAATTTTAAGAATTCAAGTAGTTTGAATTTTTTCAATGAACGTCACTTTTATGTAAAATATAAAGATCGACCATCGAACATCCTACAAACGAAAGCAGGAGTTTCCCAAGGATCCGTTCTGGCGCCGCTCCTATATGGTTAATATTCCTAAATGATAACGAAGACGAAACTCAACAAGTAATCTTGACTACGAAACTAAAGAAGTATACTACCCCGCTAACAATAAAAGCCAATAACAACAATAAACTAACAACAAACTATCCCAATTGTCAATGTGTCTAAATATCTTGGCATGCATTTGGACAGCAAACTTAATTGGAAATACCATATAAAAAAAAAGAGACCAAATAATACTAAAATATAATCAACTGTTCTGGCTTCTTCGCGGGAGCTCAAAGATATTCATTAACAATAAGTTACTAATCTACAAAGCCATCATCAAACCTATCTGGACCTATGGGATTCAACTTTGGAGAACTTAAAAAAAAAACAAACAAACATTGCTATAATACAAAGACAACAATGAAAAATACTATGAACAATTATTAACGCAGACTGGTACACCCCTAACACCGACATTCATCGTGACCTAAAAATTCCAACAGTAGAAGAAGAAATTCAAACCACAAGTAGAAGTCCAAATAACGAAGTCAACATACTGCCAATAAAAGAAATGTTCGGAAGACGATGACTAAAGAGAACCAAACCTACTGATCTGACAGCAGACATTTCAGTAGAAATTTAACCAGCCGAAAAAAAATTTTCTGTACACCATTATGTACCCATGAATGTGTTATTTTTTTCTTTACTTGTTGAATTATTGTATTGTATTAAAACAAAGTGGGCAGTAAACATTGGTAACTAGCTCAAAAACTTGATCCCAAAACTAATTTTTAGAAAATGTACTAAGTGTCAACATAAGACATACATATGTATGCATATCATTGGGAAAAAAAATATATATATGTATATACGAGTATATGGTATCAACAATTAGAATAAAAAAGTTGCCCACAAGGCATTTTTCGAAGCTTTATCATATGTTTTCATAAACGCACATTTAAGGAAACTAATACTCGTAACACGTGTTTGCCGCGATCGCTAAGACAAATTCGCTTCTATTTTCACTAATAATTTTGATTGGAGAAAAAAAATTTAAAGCTTACAAATCTTCTCAAATAGTTAAAAAATAATTTTTTTGAACATGTAATGTATATCTAAGTGTATTTTTGTGTTTTACAAGTTGTGCAGTTATTTATGATTCGAGTAACCAAATTTTTAAGTTTTGGAAAATAGTAGTATCATTCCTCGATGATACCTCGGAACGTGTAGACGTGTTCTCTGATTGGTCCTGACTCAGCTAAAAACAGTCTCATACTAAATAAGTTTGGCCGGAAATCTCTAAAGAGTTTCAAAAATGTCGGTGCATAATTTGTATTACTAATTTGATTAATCATTTGTGTGAAAAAGGTGTCTTCTGATAAACAATGTCTTCAGTATCAGGAATGTCAACTCGAAACAAAGCACAGAGAGACGCTCTGTCGACACAATTTGGCTCTTCTTCACCTGCTATTAAACCACCCACCAACGACAAAGAGATGATTACAATCAAGATACTTGAGGAACAACTTGCTAAAAATGCCGCATCCATGCAACGTACCTTGGCCGAGGAAATTGAAAAGATGCGATCGGATCTTACGCTAAGTTGGTCTCAACGTTTTGAAAGTATAAACAATGCAATTTCTAGCGTAATTGCTCGCGTTGAGAGACTTGAGGAGAGTAGCTCCACTGAAACATGCTTGCATAATGCTGAGTTACTTGCTCTTCGAAAGCAAATTAATACTCTTGAGAGAAAAGAAATTGCTGCTGATGCTGTGCTTTTTGTTGTTCCTGTTCAAGTTGAAGAAAATTTACAACTAATTTTCCCCAAACTATGTGAGACGATAAATTGCAGTCCTGGTCCAGTGAGTGTTTTTCGTGTGAGAGGGAGAAACACTAACGGCAATATTTCTTCCTCGTCACCCCTGCCACCGATTATTTTAAAATTTCACTCCTCCCACGAACGTAATGCTGTTCTTAGAGCTGCTGAGATTTTTCGAAAGGGAAAGAAAAAAGAGCTTCAATTGAGCGACATTGGCATCGCATCCGCTGGTAGTTGCTACTTGAACGAGAGCTTAACCAAACATTCACGCTTTCTCTTACAAAGCGCCCTTCGGCTCAAGAGAAAGAAGCTACTCTCTTTTGTCTACACTAAAAATGGGAATGTTTTTGTTAAGAAGACGACCGATGGAATGAACTTTTTTATCGAAAGCCCAGATGATCTACACTCCCTTGCTGCTGTTGATGGCTCTGTTGTGACACATCATTAAGTATTATAAAAGAATAAATAGTATACAGAAGTCGCATCTCGGCCTGCGATGATTTTTCACTTTGTGGTGCGGGCGGAACAACTGAAGGGAAGATCAAGCAACGAGAGAGCAAGCATGATCAGAGAATAACAACCAGAGAGCAGCCACGATCAGAGAGAATCAACGAGAGAGCAATCTTAAAATGTTTATGTGTGTGTGTATTGTGTTGCTATCCAACGTCGTGAGTGCACGTGGTGTTGACAAAATTTTGTTTCAAGTTTTAGATTTCTATATTTAGTTTTCTTCAGTTGAAAGTTGCGCTTGGTATTCGTACGCGTACTTTTTCGATGTAAACTAAAAGGGCCGGGTAACACCAATTAACGTTAATCCATTATTTGGGATTTTTGTGCAAATTTCAATCTGATATATGTAGGGAAGAATAACCCAAAAACTTTAGTGCGACAGGATTTTAAGTTTGCGGGCTTTAGTAAATTTTGTTTTCTCTGAAGCCCACGAGCAATGCTTCCTCAAGAGTACTAAGATCATGAAGTCCAATATTATTTCCTTATGATCAGAACATGTGGAAAACCATTGCGGTGTGGCATTTTTGCATTTGGATTTTATCAAGTTTTTTATAGTTTTTGTTTGTTTGTCAAATATATTGTTAAACACTGTAATATGTTTCTTGCTAATTTCCAAGAAAATTTGTGAAGGAGCGAGGTTACCAAAATCTTTAAGAGAATTGTAATTTTCATGAAATATGAAAAGTTCACTAGGAACTGTTAATACTTCGTCTTCTTTTCACAATATAGAAACACAAATATCGCAGTTAATTTTCGGTATCATTTTGTAGACGATATAACCTATGAAGTATCTTAAAGACGCCAAATCGATAATAAATTCCGAACAATTCTGAAAGTCATCATTTAATACGAAATCATCAATGATTTCTATGTTAATATCTATTTCAGAGTTTTCGTTTCGACTGAGTTCTTCATTATTTGTATCAGCTAAGTCCATATTTGACAAAATATTTGAAAGCGTTTCAAATGTGGTATCACTCAGCTCTTCACAGTTACTATAAGAACTCAACTGCACTATATTTGCAGACATTAAGCGTGCTAATAAAGTGTTTATATCAGCAACTGAGGGGTTAATATTATTTCCACCCTTTTGCCTTAGAACCGAGAACATATTTTCGAGCTTATCTTGGTTTAATGCTCTTGTCATTAAAAGAAATATTTGCGATTTCTTTTGAAATAGCTCGTCTACTAATTGTAATACAGCGTTTAAGGTGAATTTCATTCCATCTAAAAAAAATACTTTTTTCTTTTTGTCAACAAATGAGATTTCATTGAGGTATTCAAGGAAGAATTTTATATATTCGTGTGATGGACTGTTAAGTTGAACTGCAGACTTATAACAATTCTTTGAAGATAGTGAACCACTATTTAGGCAGTCAAATATTTTGTCAATATTTCCTATGAAGCATGCCGTAGATAAACAAACTTCTTTTGAGCAACTTTTAAAGCCTACTGTCTCAATAACAGTTTTAATTGCTGCTTGAACAGTCCTACTAAAAATTTGGGTGGCTAGTTTTACTTTCATTTTTTCGAAAGAGTTCGGAAATATGTGCTGGCTTGTAAGTTTAAGACACATTTTTGTATTAGATTTGCACTCCATTTCCCATAGTTCCTTAACTACTTTAAAACTAGCAACTCCATTTGGTGTTGTAAGGTCACATTGAAGCCAACCATTTCTTAATGATTTGATTAGATGTAGAATTTCATATACACAGAAAGTTTTACTACCATTATACATAAAATAGGGTTTTTCTAAAGTAGCTCCCAATTCCAAGAAACACTTGCTGTTAGAGGACCCTTGGTCACAAATTACAACTTTAACTATGATGCCAAAACTGTTCAAAATTGCTAAATTTCGTAATATTATCTTTTTTAGTAAATCGGCAGAAAGTTCAATATTTGAAACAAAGTAATTAAATGTAAGCGCCCAGTTGGAAAACATTGATTTAATCATAAAAACGCACAATTGTTTACCACTCTGGTTCGTTCTTTCAACCCCATTTTCCTCAAATCCATCCACTAAATCTAATTTGGAATTGTATCGCAATTCCCTTCTAATCGCCATTTCATCCATCATCAGAATCATATTATTCTTTTCGTACTGGTTCAAATCTAAGCTCTTCTTTTTTATTAACTCTAAACCGTTATTTTTAAAACCTGGTTGTAGGGAATCTAAGTTAAATACCGGAACAGCTCCGAATTTCAACTTTTTTTTACCAATGTCAGAACTTGAGAAGTGATTGGCGCAAATCAACAATTTTTTTGTGTAATCTTTTGCTGGAATATTACATTTTTCTCGAAAATTTGACCCATAGCTGAGTGATAGGGGGGAAACTTAAACATTCTTATCTTTTCACCATATCGCCTAGATTTACCGCATGTTTTTATGCAGCATCGAATGCCGGACTTTTAGAAAATTTTACCAACAGCCGGTACAGAATCCATTTTTCCTATTCAAAATCGTATCAATCAATATAAATCAATATATAATAATAAGTCCAAAGAATAATCCAAATCGTATGCAAAGTTGTCAACAATTATAAAAGCAACAATTCAAAATCAAAAATAGAGTTAAATATCAAAATACAAAGTAAAAATGGAGTCGATATATAAGCGCAGGAAAACACAACCATTCGCATGAAAGTACAATTCCCAAGTGATTTCGAATCCAATCCACACAATCGAAAACAAGAGAAGCAATTCAACACCATACAAGCTTACGATAGAAGAAGCTATCAATGCATACACACGCACACACACTTGCATACACATCGTAAGCTGCTTTGCTCTCGTAAAAACAAAACCACCGAAAACGCACATGCTACTCTCCTTCGCTCGCACCAGCTTCTCAATTTTTTGTATACTCTCTTGCATGTTCTCATGCTTGTACTCTCTGTTCAATAGGGTGCCAATATTGGAACCCTAGAACAAAATTTGCTTTGTATGAGATGCAACTTCTGTATACTATTTATTCTGTGGTATTATACATTGTTTACATTTTCATTTGTTTGTTTGTTTGTTTGACTGATTCCTTTAGTTCTTGTGTAATTTTAAGCGTGTTTTAATATTTTTAGTTCTACTGTAATAAGAGTGGTATGGTTGGTAGGAGTGGCGTAAGCAAATCGGCACATTTAATGATCAATGTTCTTTCCAAATATCGTAATGGTTTTAAAGTTTGTTATCTAAATGCACGTAGTCTTAATTCTTGGAAACTAGATTACTTGAAGTACATTTTCACGAACTCTGGTGTTGATGTCATTTGTGTTTGTGAGACTTAGTTTAGACAAGATACCTCTGACGAGCAATATAATATACCAAATTATATAATGTTTAGACATGACAGGATTACTGATACATAGGGAGGTGGAATAGTGAATAGCAGTCTCTTAAGTGCAATATTATTGGAAAATCGCCCAACCTAGCCAGTGAGTTCTTATTTGCTGAAATACATGATGGTTGCACAAAATGTCTGGTTGCCTGCGCCTACATTCCTGATCGTACTTGTTCTCCTGAACCATTTTTCTCTGCGCTCTCTGAATTCTCAGCCAGATATGAAAACATCATAGCATGTGGAGACTTTAATACCAATTTACTGGTTCCTGTGCAACTCGAATAAAGGACTTCATCTCTTCGGTTGGGTTTGAGATTTTCAATCAAAAGTATCCTACGAGATATGCGAAAGGATGCACTCTGAGTCTGCTTGATCTTGCTATTGTTTCTGATCCTCTGTTAGTTATTCTGTTTGACCAGCTCTCACTTGATTGTGTTTCTGACCATTATCTATTGTTTTGTACTCTTAATATCAAGTTTAGACATTCTGTTGTCCCATTAACTTTTTCTTTTAGAGACTTCTCCTCTGTCAATACTGAAAACTTACAATATGCTGCCGCTACAGCAACGTGGTATGTTTGTCGTTCTTACTCAGACCCTGATATTAAGCTCAAATGTTTTCAAGAAGTGGTAACGGACTTATTTAATCAATATGTGCCAGTTAGGGTTCGTAATAATATCTGTCCTTGGTTTACTACCGAAGTCATGAATGCTATCAAAGCCCGTAATAAACTGTATAGTAAATGGAAACATAGACCTTCTGTTTCTAACTGGGCGGCATATTAAGCGATGCGTAATCATTCTACTCTTATTATAAGCAACTCCAAGAGAAAATATTTCGCAACCAAATTAAGCACGTCTCTTCCATCTAAGAAGCTGTGGAGTAACCTAAGGCACATTGGGGTATCCAAAGCCAAGAGTGATTCCAAGTGTGAGATTGATCCTGACACTTTTAATGACAGCTTTCTCGAAAATACAGTGGTCACAAGCTTCGATTTCTCGAGAAATACTCCCTTGTCTTCTATACAAGAGATTGGTTTTGAGATTCAATCTGTAACGGAAGTGGATGTCATAAACTGTGTTGCAAATATTAAATCCAACGCTGTTGGTGAGGTTGGAATACCTCTGCGTTTCTTAAAAATGATTCTGTCTCACTGCATATCGCATTTGACCCACATAATTAACCACTATATAACCATTTCTTATTGCCCCAAACAATGGAAAATAGCCAGAATTATACCGGTTGCTAAAAAACCTATTCCTGTCTCGCCGGAGGATTTTAGACCTATAAGCATTTTGCCGTTTTTGTCGAAAGTCTTTGAGAAACTAATTGCTAAACAGGTTCTTCAATATCTCACTGATAAGTGTTTATTGTATAGAGAACAATCTGGTTTCAGAACCCACCACAGCTGATCTACAGATATGATTAAGATATTGGAAGATATCAGGGAAATGTATGACAATGGCCATACCGCGCTTCTCTGCTTGCTTGATTTCTCGAAGGCTTTCGACAAAGTGGACCACAAAATTCTTTGCTGGAAG
Source organism: Merodon equestris (assembly GCA_958301585.1). Classification (NCBI taxonomy): domain Eukaryota; kingdom Metazoa; phylum Arthropoda; class Insecta; order Diptera; family Syrphidae; genus Merodon; species Merodon equestris. The sequence continues at coordinate 52,443,844 of OY284417.1, read as the reverse complement.
CTTAGGCAGAAATTTGCTTACTCTGGTTAGCTGTTAAGCTTCTTCAAAGCTTTCTTTCAGATAGATTTCAGAAAGCGGTTACTCAAAATGCTTCCTCCGCTCTCTTACCGGTGAAACAGGGTGTTCCTCAGGGATCAATTCTTGGTCTCACTTTATTTTCAATGTTTATTAACGACTTGCCCTCTGTCTGTAAACATACGAAAGTTCATCTCTATGCTGATGACGCCCAAGTCTACTTAGGGAAGCCACTGTCAAAAATTTATGAACTTGTAGCCAATCTTAACGAAGACCTCTCTAGTATTTCCGCATGGTCTATTTCAAACGGGTTGATGCTAAACCCAAAAAAATCACAGGTTGTAACCATTCTACGAAAACAGATAACCCTTAAAACTTAATGTGGTACATAATGTGACTAATTTAGGTTTTGTTATCAATTCTAACCTGTCAGGATACGACCATACAAACTATATTGTTCGGAAAATTTATTCATGTCTCCGTAAATTATGGATCTCTGCAAGTTTCACCCCTGTCAGCACAAGACAACAGTTAGTAAAAACTCTTATATTACCCCTAATTACGTACTCGGAAGCCGTTTACTGTAATATTGATAGTTTATCATTTCACAAGCTTCAAGTTGCATTTAATGACTCCGTTAGATACATTCATGGATTACGACGTTATGACCATGTATCTTAATTCGCCCATGGTATATTGAACACAAATTTAAAGCAATACCTTGATGCAAGGGTATGTGTCTTCTTATATAGAATCAGAATGAATAGGACTCCGGTGTATTTAAGTTATATGATAAACTTGATTTTGCTCGTTCAACCCGATCTCTGTGTATAATTCCGCTGCGCCACCACTATCTGAACTCCTCTCGTTTATTTTTTATCTATGCTATTAACCTATGGAATTCTTTAGCAGTCACTATTAGAATTATTTGTACTGCCACACACTTTAAAAATGCAATTTTTAATCATTTTTCAAACTTAGCTTAATTTTAATCTATGTACATATATTGTATCTGAATTAATGATAATCTTTTTTTTTTTGTTTTGTTTTTGAGCTCCTAATTAATCCTAATGTATTAATACTAGGTATTGCAAAAGATACTTTATCTTATTGTACTTTATATATATTGTTAATAAATTGAAATTGAAATTGAAATTTTTATATGCTCCATGTTTTCTGTTATTCCTCTATGATTCTTGTTCATCTGGTTGGAATATATCCTTCAAATTTGTGTTACATCTTACTTACCTAATGAAAGACGTTTTAAAATATTTGTAATAAATGGATTGAATATCTTTGAAAATGTTATCATCGGCGAAAATGCCAGTAAGTCTTTGAGTGTTTATAAAGTTTTTTTTAAAAATATCAATTAAGCTTCACACAACATGAGAGTATCGCCCATGACAATAAGTTGACAGCTATCTCAAAAAGGAAATATGAAAAAACTCCACAAGTGGGTACTCCATGAATGGAACGAGGCCCAAAAACTACGCCGTTGAGGCTGAGTGTGAGGCACCGAAATGCACTGTTTTTGCATCGTATGTGATGAAAAGTAGATTTTGTATGACAAACGTAAAAAATCTGGGCAGTGGTTGGATGCAGACGAAAACACGAAGCACACCTCCAAACTTGGTCTTCATCCAGAAAAGTTTATGGTGACAATCTGGTCACATCCAATATTATGAGGAAATCGACATAATGCATACATAATTGGCTGAAAAGCAACCTGCATTGGTCAATAGGCATGGTCCGAACCTGTTGCATGACAATGCTAGACCTCATACCTCACACGTAAGGGTGCGAGAGCTGCTACGGTTGGAATTTGAAATTCTTTTGCATCCAGCGTACTCTCCTGATATTTCTCCAATAAATTATCACCTTTTCCGCAGTCTAGCGCCATTTTGTCGTCAAAAGGTGTTTCGAAACTGAACAGAGGTCATAGAAGTCTTTGAAACTTTGTAGCGTCAGAGAATCAAGCCTTCTATAAAAAGGAAATAATGGACCATGAAACACGGTGGAAGAAGGTTATAGATGTCAATGGTTCATATTTCAACTAAATAAAATTTAATAAAACAGAAATATTGACTTTAAAATTTTTTACAAAGCGCGCGGTAGATTTGGATTAATTAGCTCATTGGTTGACAATGGAATCGAAACCACTGCTGACTTTTTCGATTTTTTTTTATAACTAATATGATTTTATGTGAAGGCATGCGAATAGAACCACTTCAGGTTTGAAGAAAGTAAGACTAAAAGTATGTGGTTTTTGTTGTTACAATGTTATTCTTGTTCCTTTTGTATGTTTTCTCTTGTTCCGGCGTTGCTTCTCGTTCTGGATGCTAGTTTTTGCTTTCAATTTTGGCACTTTTCTGGTTGTCTTTTCTATTTCTTCTTTATGCTTTCTCTTGTTGTTCTCTTGTTCCGGCGTTACTTCTCGTTCTCGATACTAGTTTTTATTTTTTCAATTTTGCCACTGTTTCTGGTTGTCTTTTCTATTTCTTCTTTATGCTTTGTTTTACTTATCAAAATTCTTGAAGATGCATATAAATATGTATATTGTACTGCTTTAAATATTATTAACTGATATAAATGTTTGTTGAATTTTGGTTTGTTTAAGAACTTGTTTTCAATTTTAATTCTAATTTTATTAACGAAAAGTTCTTTGCTTATAACTACCTTCGATATGAGGAAGTAAAGCAATAAAAGATTCTTTAAAGCTGCTAACAAAGTCACCGACGTGGAGAGACTCCAGTCCGTACTCTGTAGGAACGAGGACACCTTGCAAACTATCAGTAATGTCTTAAGTTCCAAAACAGAAAAAAAAAATATGCTGTTCAGTGCCTTGATCTTCATGAGAAATCATTTCAAAACATGAATTCATACAAAGCATAGGTTTCATTTTTTCGAGGCCTGCGTTGTGTGTATTGCTCTCCCAAATGGAAAGAGAATATTCATTACCTATATAACCGCCTAAGCACCTAAAACACTTCAACCCAATATTTCAATAGCCGAGCTCAAGACCCTTTTATAAACTCGATAGAAAACTTCCACATTCTAGGTAACGATTTAAAAGCCAGACTGAGGATTGGGAAATAACATATCCAACACTAGGGGGAGCTTACTAAACCATTGACCGATTCTTCTTCTTCTTCTTCTTTTTCTTCTTCTTCTTCTTCTTCTTCTTTTCCTTTTTCCGGCGTTGTTATGGTCAGAAGTGTAGGACCATAACCTTCCCACTTAACTGCATTCCTACTGGTCCGCTTGTGGGGTCCGCCGGTTTGACCTCAGAAAGTAGCGGCAGGCTTCCCGGTTTGGGATTACTTCATCGCTGAGGCCAATCAAATGCTGGTGTTTTTGCATTTTTTGCACCAATTGTTTTTCGGCCTGCCTTTGTTTTTTTTTTTTTTTTTGTGACACGGGCATGCTCCAGATTTTTTTTTGTTTGATCTTACTCTTACAACATCGGTGATCTCCAGTCGTGTCAACCCACTGATTTGCATGTACACTTGTGGGGCAGTTTAATGGTGGTACATGTGTCCCTAGGCTCACCTTGGTGTTTTCTAAATTGCCTAGATGTGATTTTTGTTTACCTTTGTTCTAGTCGCCTTTTACGACAAGCGAGAGGTATCGCTGCAGGGATATTCTTAACCCGTCCCTGCACGGAAAAAACCATTGACCGATTCTGCAGAGCATTAAGTACAAAGTCCAAGTATATCAGGAACCGGCTTTCATCTGGTTGACTCTTGGTGAGACTAGTTGAACGAATGGTCTACAGAGTGTGTCCGAACGCACTCCTATGATTACAGTAGATAGCGGTTGCCACAGGTTGCTCTTTCCCTGACGAGAGCGCTCATTTTGAGTACCTCCTTCAACCATAATTAATCAAACGATGGATAGTGCCATGCCAAGACAACGGCATTAGGATGCCATGAACGTGTAAAGTGAAATGCGACAATCGACGCACTGCAAAGATAGAAAAGTGTACTCCTGTTATGAGATAAGATTTTGTACAAGCTCTTAACGGATAAAACGCTGAGTTTAGGGCATTGAAATCATTGATTAATAAAAGGGTTAATTAAAGAAATTTACAGAATATCTAACAGAATTCGTGCTGTAAATTCCAAAAGTTTTTCTACAAATTAATAAAATATTTCGGAGAAAGCTAACATTGTTCCGGAGAGCACCAACTTAGATGACAATTTCTTTGTGATCGACGATTCTGAGAAAAAAGCGAAGTTCCTTCAAGGAAGTCCTTTATTAATCCCTATTTAATCACTATTGCCTTCGAAATGATATCGGTCAGAGAACCTTGGTTTTATCAAATTCAATGACGATTTCATAGCAAATAATCATTGAAGAGAATATCCGCGGCAATTGGCGGTATATCCAATGTTGTTTTCCATAATTTGCCTCTAATGACCATACTATACTATATGTATCCTGTTCAACAATGCAATGAATAATACATATTTTCCAGTGCATTGAAAGACAACCGTGGTGTAACCAATCCCCAAGAGGAGAAAAGACACCTTAGACCCGTTAAATCGCCTGTTTATGAATCATCTTCCGAGCACTTCTAGAAATCAGATTTTATTTAGAACGCCTGTGTGGTAGGGCTTCTAAGAATATTAGAATTTGGCTCAGGTTCTCAATTGTTGGACCGGAAGGGCGCTGACTGGCGGATAAAGTGTAGTCTTGGGATCTGATAATGGAACTGCTGTCTGATTTGCGAAGCGGCTCGAGTTCATTTGTATGTTTTTGAGATAGGGCTTTATAGAGTCGGGTCGCGTTTTGTAGCCAATCTACGCTTCCGAAATGTTTCCTTCAAGACCTTTTCTTGGATTTTCTTAATTAGAAGTTGTATTTTGTTGGTGCAGATCTATAATCAGTCCAACTCTTCGTTCGTGTTTAGCTCTGTTGATAGAGAGATCTCACCTGTTTCCTCAGCAATTCAAGCTGTACATTCCACCAGATATCAACTGTTTGAAGCAGTGCATTCCGCCAATTTTTTAAAGGAGTGCTTTATTTAGTTGGTAAGCCGCTTCTTCAATGTCAAATTATAATTCAAATTATATTTGAGACAAGAGGGATAGAGATTGTAAAATCAAATACCTCTTCTCAAGTTGAATTAGTGATCGTGGGCTTGTTGCTCTTATTTGCAATGGTGAGATTGTTACTAAGTAAATATTAAATATGTGACACCTCATTTGTTTGTGTTGTTGCTGCTCCATTCTACATGGTGCGCATTGGAATCGCACCCAATGGCTGCGCCGATGGCAATATGCTACTAGGCCTTGGAGAAATTAGGTCGCCGTCTCCTGAGAAGTAAGCGGAGGCGCACACGATCTCGCTTACTCCACCTTCAATGGGGACTTCCATGATGACGGCTGCCGAGTCTCTTGTTATAAATTCTTGAATGGGGAGGAAAATAATATTAGAACCGATCATGCGGCCCTAGGAGGAGATTCTCCAGTAGCGTAGATTAATTTACGAGACCTATATTTTACGCCCATGATCTAACTCAAGATTCTGAGTCCAAGAAAAATTTTATCGCGGTAGAAGTTCAGACTAAAAGTTTCCGAGGCACCTATGACATGGTGCAGGTTACCCTGCAGCACACGCAACCCAATCATCTATTTTCGTCGGTAAACCAGTGAAAGTGATCCACCGATCTGCTTCCTATCGAGGATTCCCCGAGTTTGGTCTGGGGCGTTTGTTTATTGTGTTTGGAAGACTCTTGGCGGTTGCCAACTGTGGCATTGTAGTGGTTTTTGGGCGACCGCGGATATGATAGTAGGTGCAACCATCTCACTGGTATCTGCAGCGACCGGTAAAGGTTCAACTGACAACTTTTCGTGACTTTTAAGGATTATTTTGATATCACCAAAGCAATAAGCCTCCTTCCTCTTAGCTCTAGCACCCGGTGCAAGTATTTGTCGCTAATCGCTAGAACCGGGTGCAGGAAGTATTTTTCTTTGTTTGGCGTGCTTTGCATGACTCTTCAGCTCTTCGATGCTTCATTGTAAACGTTTGTTGAACTTAATTACAATATTGCATTGCATCAATTCTTTGTTAGTCATACAATATGTCACAGAGTTTCATATGTTGACCAATTGCTTCGTCATAGTGGCGGGAATAGAGAGCAGGAATGAAATTACTTTAAATAAATTTGGTAAGTTATTTTTAGTATTTTTTAAAACGTGCTGCCATTTTTTGCCTGTTGTTTTGTCAACAAACTCAGTACAATTTTTTACCTTAGCAAATATTTCATTTAATAGTGTTATTTCAGAATAAAGTTCATCCATGTCGATACTCAATTTTTCTTTTAAATTTAGAACTTCTAATATTGTCTCATAGTCATTGAATGAAATCTCCTGTTTGAAATTAAATTTTTGGATTTTGCATAACCAGTTGCTTTCACTAAAATCAAACCATTTATTGAGATTTCTACATCTAAACATTTATCAATAAATACCTCTTCTCTACGGATTGCAGAAACGGAGAAATGTCTGTACACTTTTAAAATTACATTTTCAACATCAACATAGTGTTGTGAACTATGTGTGCGTGACAATTGCCCTTCACCAAATTAGGAACTACTTGTTCAATATTTCTATAAATAGAATGGTGAATACCAAAATTCGCATTGGTGTTGTCTGCACTCAGACCAGACACTTTATCAAAGGAAAGATTGTGGTGAGATAGTGAACTGTTTATAGCATCAAACATTCCATTTGCTGATTCATCACAATTTTCGTAAAAGTCTAATAATTTGTTTTGTATCCCATTCTCAATATTAAAATATTGTACAACTAAAGGAAATAGTTTAATATTTTTTCTATTGCTTGCATCAGTTTGCAAATAAAAATATAAATTAGGGACATTCAAATCTTTCAGCAAACTTTGTAAGGCATAAGGTCCTAAAACTTCGTTAACTAGTGCTTCCATTTTAGTGCGTCCTAATTGCATGTTCAAAGCAGTTTTAGAATCGTAATATATGATTTTGTTTAGTTTAACAGTACAGTCCATGCTGTTATAGGAAAGATTATGTTTTATAGCATGGTAGGTTAAAGCAAGTTCACTGGCTGATAGCTTGTCATCACAACTATTGGCAAGAAGAGCAGAAGTAGAAGAAGAGCCCGATGGAACAAAAAAGCTATCTAATGTAGAAGTTTTCTTGTAAAGTTCAACTTTGAATTTATGGTGCTTTGTTACACCGTGTTGTTTAATATGAAATTAATAATAAAAAAAAACACCTTAAGCACCCATAACCCATCATGCAAATTAAATCAGTTCACAATTTTATTGAGTAAAAACAAAACAAAAAAAACAGAACAAAGAAGATGAAAGTTTCTAACATAACATAGCTTACATTTTGCATTATAGATATTTTCGGAATCTTTAGTAATCCAGTCATGTACTCTTTTCCAATCAGGCTTATATTTTTGAAGCCTTTTCTGTATTTTTCGTTTTTTAATGGGCGTTAGCGGTGTACTTGAACTTGCCGCACTTTCATTATCGCTACCACTTTCCATAACCAGTTTGTTTAGGAATTAAGGACTGACTTCTCAAAAGAAAGAACAATTTCTAATTGCCAATAACTACCAAAACCCAAAACACAAATAAAGCAGACTAATGACCAAACATTCGGTTGACTTTGTTAATTTGATATTCACAATCTCGAAACACAGTAAGATAGATACGTTCAGTTATGGTACACGCTATTGCATCAGTCAAAATTTAATGAAAAGGCACGTCCATACATTTTTAAAATAAAAGATATGTTTCTTCGATTTCGGTGTTGAAAATGTAATGTAATAAAGATGTGAACGTGCCCTTTAGAAGATGTGGACTGTCACACCCCGAGGGCACTCTAGAGCTGGCCATATTGGAAAAGAGTTTAAGGTATTACCATACATACATATCAATTCTGACAGTCGACCGAGAAAAACGCGCAATAAAATTTAATTCGAAAATATCACAGTTTATATTTTACTAAAATATAGTATTTTTGCGTACTATGTGTTTCTTCAACAGTATATAGTACGCAGACCGGAAATATAGTACAATACTATATATTATAGTACGGTTGGCAACCCTAGTTTTGCAATGAATGTACAATATCAAAATTATAATGATTACTAAGATTGCAATTAATGTTATCAAATTAAAGATCAGATTTGTTTTCTTATGAAATTTTAGTTCTTTTATACTTTCCATATTTCCTATTTGATTAATCATAATTTCACCGAATGTTAGTTGTGTCTTTGTTTCATTTATTTAACATCATTGTGAAATGATATTTCCTATTAATTTCAATTTTCTGTCATCACAGTTACTTGAAATTAATGTGTTGATACTATTCTTCAAAAAATAAGACTTGACTTTAATTCTATTAATTTTGTTTCATTATTTCTAATTTTATTACAATTATGTTGATAGATGCAAAGTTTCGTTTCTTTTAGACTGTTCATGTTAGGGTTTTTTCTGCAGTCGTATATGGTTTTATTAACTTCAATAATTTCTTGGCTTTCGAGCGCAAGTTCTTCTAAATTTATATTTGCAACGGAAAAAAGTAAAGATCTTTTTACTGACATTATGTTTTTTGGTACTTGTATCGCAAAAATGATCGTATCGTCCTTATATTTAGCTGTACTTAACTTAATATTTTGCAGTTTATATAAATCAATATTATATCTTATAATTTCATCATTTGTTAAAATATTGCTACTCATAATATTTAACCTAGCCGAAGCTATATTGTTTTGTATATGTTCTACGTTATCTCGTAAGATTTTTAATTTTAGTAGTATTTCTAGGTATACAAGGTGTTTGTTAAGTTCTGCATTGCTGCCTTTCACACTGTTAATATTACTTAAAATGTTCTTTCTGTCTGTTTCTATTGCGTTTTTTAATTGGGTAAAGGTTCTGTTAAAATTGTCATTGATTTCAATGTTATTGTTAAGGTTTTCGATAGCTACGTGATTATTTTCGTCAATGATTCGTAAGTGTTCTTCAATATCTGTTCTATCGTTATCGTCCATTGTACCGTAAAGCCATTTTATGCCTGTCCCTATGAAATTTATTAGACCTCGTCTGTGTCTGTGGGGTAGTAGTGTTGATACCTTTGTCTTTATTGTATTAAGTTCAAGATACAACAGATGTTTACTCGCTATCGGCTCTAGTAATGTTATAGTATTGTTAAGGGTCTCAATTATTGACTCTATGTGAGCTGGAACTATTAGATGAAGGATTGTGTAATAGTCTTGAATCAATTGTACGTCTTCTAGTCTTACTGCCGTACAACCATCATTGTTGTCTATTTTCTCGGTTGCCATCATCCCTATCACTGGAGATGTTAGCGTCAATATCAAAATCGTTAATATCCTTTTGGCCTGAAAATTTGGTAGGTCGTTTAATATTAAGGGGGTGTACATTAGCTAAGTCTAATTTTCTGTATCTGGGTTCGTACTTATGTCTAAGGGTTTTGTAATTCTTTACTTAACCTTCACTTTGGTTTTGGTGGTAGTCTTCCCTGTTTTCGTTAAGCCTATTAATTATTCGCTCTTTCTTTTCCTTAAGTAGATTGTAGATTTTACTTTTGCTTACCTTTCCTTCTTCGATGTCTATTGGTCTTCTTTTTACCGATGAGTGTATTGACTTATTGTACCATTCGACGCTTTTGAAGATTTTTTCTTTAGTTGACAAATCAGTTGTTTCTACTTCTAGTATCCTAATTTTTTCACCTATTGTAGTATGAAATCTCTCTATGTCTGAGTTTCCAGTGTGGTTATTTGGTTTGGTGAAATGATATTCTTTGTCTTGTTGTCCTAAGACTTCCTTTATATTAACAGAGTTAAATTCGTTGTTGAGTATTATTAGGTCTGGCTCATTTTTATTGAAAAGTATAGCTTTAATTTTTCTATAATCGTTACACTATTCCTATCTTCTAGATGTAGTACTATTGAGTATTTAGAAAACCTATCAATAAATTCTATGAAGTTGTTCTTCTTATTTATGTATATATCCAAATGTACTATTTGATTGATGTCACTTGGAGTTTGGTAATGTTAAATTTTGGTTTCAATGGTTTCCTGTCATACTTCGCTCTGCAACATACATCGCAATTTTGACGGCCCAGACAATCGCTAATAGTTCTTTTTCTGTTGTTGAGTATTTTTTTTTCGTGATCATTTAGGGTCATAATGGCCTAATGGTGTTGAAAATGACGTTTTCCTTGTGCCACTTTCCTTTATCAAGATTTGGTGGAATCCCTTAGCAAGGTCTAGCGTTGTAAAATACTGAGTCCTGCCAAGTTTCTCTAGTATGTTTTCGATATTAGGTATAGTGCATTTATCACTTACTGGTATTTCATTTAAGGCTCTATAATTTATCACGATTCTCCTTTTTCTTGCCGGAATTGTCTGCTTTCTTGGGGACAATCCAGAGTGGCGAATTATATGGGCAGTTACTTTCTTTAATTAAGCATTTCTATCATTTGTGTGTTTATTTTTTCCTCGTGTATTTGAGGGTATCTATAAATCTTTGAGTATACCGGTGTATCCGTTGTCGTGATAATTTCATGTTGTATTTCGTGAGTATGTGTCAGTCTTTCGTTTTCTTGAAAGAATAAATCCTTATTTTTGTTCAATAATAGTCTTAATTTATTTTTTTCTTCTTCATTCATATCTTCACGAATAAGTTTTGCTAGGGCGTTTTGATCTAATTTGGATTCTTCCAGGAGATGAATTTCATCATAAGTATAAGGACAAGAGTTTATAAACCTCGTTTTTATGCCGTGTATTTCTAAGTAGTCTTCTTCTAAGTTGATAGTTGCCTGCATAGGTTTTAGTAGATTCCGTCCTATCAAACCATCAAATTGTTTATTCGTAAATACGGTGAGCCTCCAGCTCATGAGGTTATCTTCGTTAAATTCTCTGGTAATGGCGTTATAATTTCTTCACTGATTAAAGTTTGTCCGCTAAGAGTGTTAAAGGTTACGGGGCTCTGAAGTTTTTGTCGTTTATATTGGGGTAACTTATGTAAGTTTAAGAGAGTTGTCGTTGAGCCTGTGTCAATGAGACATCTTATTTTATCATTGCCGATGGTTAACTCAACTATCGGTACATATTTTTTTTTTTTTTATTTTCATATCAATAATACATTAAAATCTATTATTAATAGTAATGCTAAGAGCACTAGCAGCAGAAGACTATCGGCTCTATCGGTAAATCTGTTTTTGGTGAGTGAACATTTACCTCTTCCTGAACTGAAGTTTCAATATGATTTATTTCCATGGGTTCATAGCGGTTTTGTCTTGTCTGTCCAGAATTCTCGTCGTTGTTTCCTCATTCTTGCCTAGGTAGTTTTGAGTTGGTACTGTATGTTTTTTGTCGAAATGGTCCTGAGTTTGGAGTAAATCTTGGTTGTCCTTGGTTTGTCTGTTGTCTGTTTTGATTTGAAATCGCTATGGTCTGAATAACGATTTTGCCTATATTGTCCTGAACTCGTACTATGTCCTAACTGATTTCCCTCATAGCTATGATATTGTTTAGAATGTTCGTCCCTATGGTGTGAGTTTTGTTTCATTGCCTGCCTACTATTGTACTTGCTATAACTGCCTGTTTTTTTTGTCATAATGCCAAATAATACCTGTTTCTTGTAGTATATGCTTCCCTAAGGTTTTTAATATTCCTACTGTATATAATGCTTGATAGATTTACGTCAACACCATTTAGGAAAGTTTTTAAAATAATGGACTCGTCGGATTCTGATGAGAATTCCACTGGTTTCGTTTTATCGAATTCATATTTAGTAATAAGTTTATCTAATATGTCAATTAAGCTATGAAAATACTCACTTACTTTGGTGTTCTTGAGGTTAATTGTTTGGTGATACAGATGGTGGTATGACTTCTTGATGCCGAAGTTCTTGATAAGTTTCTCCTTTATCTGTTCCCATGTTGGTGCTGGTCCCAGTGTACGGATGACTTGAAGAGCTTCTCCCTGGATCTTGTTTCGAACGTATCGTTGGAATATGAAATTTTTTAAGCCTGGATCATTATCGAATAATGGTAGAATTAACTCCACCTCTCTTATAAAAGATGACAGATCGTAATCTTTATTTCCGAAAAATTCCATTCTTGAAGCCTCTTTTATTAGTTCTGTCGCTGTTATAGTGTACTGCGATTCTTGTTGTGTAGAACTACCACTTGATATTGGCTGATGTGCTTTAGATTCACCGCTCATTGTAGGCATTTCTTCGAAATTTGTTGTGGTATATGGTACGGAAAATCTGGGGTTTCTGTTTTTATTTTCCTTTGGCATTAGCTAGTTTTGAGTGGGTTAGTCTTTGGATTCACTATGCCAAATATGAAGCACTTTCATTCACTTGGTTCACTTAATTTAGTTACTGTACGATCTTTAGGTCTTTAGGAATAGTACACAATGAACACCTTAGATCTTTCAGATTATTTCCTTACACATAACTATAATCTTCATAATATCTTTGATAATTTCAGAAACTTTTGACTATTCTTAATTGTTTTACGCACTTTTTATTTATTATTTTTATAATTATTGTCTTATAGACACTTTGGGGTTTTCTTTAAAAAAATTATTTATATGACTATCTTCGGATAGTTATATCGTTATTTTTATAATTTTTTTTTTATCTTATAGACACTTTGAGTTTTACTTATTTTTATGATTTTTTATCTTATAGACACTTTGGGTTTTTCTTTAGAAAAATGATTTGTTTAATTATCTTCGGATAGTTATATCGTAGGGTTAAGCGACTGCCCCAATTATGGTGGTTTTCCGAGCAGAGGATAAAAAACAATTTTTAGTTTTTTCAACCGCACTTTATTGAGTTTACTTAAAGATTAACTTATTACAATTTCAATGTCTTATATATAACTTATTACATTTTGTATATGTTAGGTTTCAGTTTCAGTGCCCTAGAAATAATTGAAATAATTTGCAATCTGATGCTTCATTGTAAACGTTTGTCGAACTTAATTACAATATTGCATTGCATCAATTCTTTGTTCGTCATACAATATGTCATAGAGTTTCATATGTTGAACAATTGCTTCGTCATTAGGGTGAGTCACTACTAGGTTATTAAGAGAAGGAATAAGAATGAAACCGAAAATGAAATTAAAGAAATGAATGGAAGCTATGCTGACCAATTGTCTGGGATATTGGGTAAATGCCCTTCGGTTAGGTGTTGCTGCTTTAAGGTTGACGTAACCCAGGCGATGGCATATGAGAGGAATCACCCTCTTTAGTATTTTTTTAATTGTGAAATTTCGTTCCAACGAATACCCGGGAAAGAACGTTTCCCTACAGCGGAGCCCGACACACTGCAGGAAGGCTGGAGTGAAATTGGAGGTCGCCGAATCGGATCCGAAGTTCGCATACTAATGCCGAAACTCATAGTTTAAGTTGTTCTGTGTACTTTAGAGTGTCCGTATAGATCCAAGGTATTTTTAAGTTACTTCAAAGTCAATAAGCCCGTAGAAAATGGAAATGTAACCCGCTAGTCTACATCGGTTGAAACTTTTTATTTCTGTTTTTATAAATATATAATAATACTTATATATTGTATAAGGTGAAGTAAATACAATCAATATTTCTGCGGACCATGTTGCGGGGATGACAGATTTTACTATCGCTTATCACACCATAAGGATGCTTTACTTGTAATGTTGTAGTGGCTTTAATTAGGTTAACTCTTTACTAATTCATGTTGTTCCCGATGAGCCATCTATTTTTATGAAACAATATATTATGTGTACATATTACTTATGTGTACATATATATTTACGTGTAATGTTGTAGTGGCTTTAATTAGCTTAACTCTTTACTAATTCATGTTGTTCCCGATGAGCCATCTATTTTTATGAAACAATATAATGAAACGATATATAACAATAACAAATTATTGTTTCGATAATTATGTGTCCATATTATGTATATGTAATTGGGTACATATGTAAATACAAAAATTGACATTACAAATAATATTATTACCAGTAAGACATGTGTTCATATATTCAATTTATAAATACATGCTAAAGGTATGCTTTAAATTGAACGTGCCTTAAATCAAATTAATTATTAGATTTATCTTCTTATGGCAGTGAAACATGTACACGCCATACATATGAAAAAGCATTCGAGAATAGGTTCACAACTATAAAAGCCTTGAAGGTGATCGCTGATAAAATATTCTTTGCTTCTTAAAGCAAGTTGTTATCAAGAAAGAGATTAATAAATGATAGGAGCAGCTAATGCTACACGCCCATGTTTTTTATGATTGAGTTTATCACTATAACTGGTCCAACCTACATTGGTGCGGCTAACAAATACCTTCTGTGGAGATACATCAGTGGAATTCTGCTGTAGTAATTATATACATATGTAATCACAGTTTATTCTATAAGAGAGTATACCCGTATTTACTTTGTGCATATAACGAAAAATATGGATGAAGCAAATAAAAAGATAGGTACAATTGCATGCACATAAACTCATAATATCAATATCGTTTTTGATCTGTGGCTTACTTTTTAAGATTATTTTCATGAGGTAAAGTTAAGAATGAAAGAAAGTAAATAAGATATGTATTTCAATCGCATTGCGTTTAATATTTTAACAAAGTAATTTCTGCGGACTAATTTATAAACTAATGTCGAAAACCTTATATGTTTGATTATTATTTTTACTTTATGAGATCCTGATTTTAGATGAATGTAAGTTAACATGACAATTCTCCATTCCCTTTCCCATACCTATCCTACGTGACCCAAACAACTGCTTACGTCATTCATTTAATTATTTCAAACAACTGCACGTCATGCACCCAATTAAAGTAATGTTTACCTTGCACCCTTTAAATGGTTTCCCAGAAATATTGTAAATCGTACTTATAAGCAAAACCAATAAATAGTAATTAAAAGAATCCTGAACCTTAGCATAAGCAATTATTGTACTATAAAAGTAAGTGAAGCCATTAATAAAGTGTTCAGTTGCACCAAGCAATTTGTGTAGTGTTTTTTTTTATACTAATCGCGAACCCAACGCGATAAATGGCGCCCGAGCATACAATACAAGTGGTTTAGAATAAAAAACCAATTCAAGTTACCCGTGAAATAAAATCGTGAAAAGTGAATATTAATCAAGTGGCGGAAGGAAAAAGTGCGTTAACATAAGAACACAGCAGCAACCGCAAAATAAAAAAAACAAAACATCAACCATTTTCATAAGAACACGGCCAACACAAAAATCAACTGGACTATTCAACAGTCCGTTCACATAAGAACACGGCCAAAGATCAACCAGCACATTCAACAGTGGCGTAATCCGTGCCTAAGTAGGCGACTAAACCCGCAAAAAAGGAAAACACGTACCTTCCCAACAGAATGCCGTTAAAACTACTGTAAGCAAAATATATTCTCTATTACATTTAAAATATAAAAAGAAAGAGAGAATGGCCAAGTTGCAAAATTTTTTTTTCCTCTTTTTCTACCTTGTAACATTATTTACAAAACCATATAAAACGGGAAAACCCTAGTAAAATTATAAACAAATAATTTTTAACATATTTATTTAAAATTTAATTATATTAGATTGAAATAATAATATATTGTAAACATTATATTAGATAGAAAATATAATATATTGTTAACTTGATATTCCAAACAAACTTATCAATAATATAGAATACAAATCATTTTTATAATGGAAAATATAATGGACACATTAACCCAGCTAACTGGGGCAGTAAACGCTCAAATGGAGCAAATCAAATTAATAAATATCCATCTCGAGCAACTCGAATCCAGAGTAAGTTCCCTCCCAAATACTTCCCAATCCCCTCCTGTAAATCTAGCAATCCCAAAAACGAAACAAGATTTAATTGACATTAGGAAACTTCCCGATAGCGTTATGGACCAACAACCGTTTGACGGAAACCCCGTCCACTACGTTTCATGGATCCACAATGTGGAGTCTAGGACTACGATATAGTGAAGTTCAAACCTATTTACCGAGCCATAACCCAACACATAAGGCAGAAAATTAGAGGCCCAGCCGACACGGCTTTAATATCCTACAACATATTCGATGATGATTGGCCGAAAATAAAGAAATATTTGTCTCTACATTACGCAGACAAGCGTGACGTTCGCACACTAGAGCATGAACTGAACTCAATGTGTCAAGGTAGACAAAGCAAGAGTCAACCACCAACTCTCCTTACTAATTAACAAATTAAAAACTGAAGACTGTTCACAAGAAACAATTTGTGCTCTAACCGAAAACCTACAGGAATAGAGCACTTGATATATTCATATATTCATGCGTTCAGCAATATCTACCACCAAGGCCTACACAGCCAAAACCAGCATAACCTATCTAAGTCGATCCATCAGTTCAAACCCGTATGGTTAATTATATGAACAGGCCAAACAACCCTATTCTTAGAAGATCGAACCTACCTCGAAAACAACAACGGCTTTTCGCTACTAACACCATGGAAACATCAGAAAGCGAGCCAATAGATACGAACGAAACACCAAGCCAATCGGACGATGAAATTGACTACGAAGACGAAATGCAACCAGACGAAATAAATTTTATGAAGGAAGCCTCTCTAGCGTACCATACTTAGAGTATGCCACCAAAGATGTAAAGATGCTCAGATTTTTAATTGATGCAGGAGCTAACAAAAACTTCATATCAAACAGAATAACACACAATTCGAAACCCATTAAAACCTAATTCAAAATACAATCAGCAGTAGGACAACTCAAAATCACCCATAAATTAAGCTGCCCCTTTATTAAAAGCCTCCGCAGTTACAGCACATTCGATTTTTTTGTTCTTCCTGGACTGAAGTCGTTCGACGGAATCATCGGAGACGACACTTTGAGGAAGTTAGAAACTGTAATCGACAGAAAGAACATCATCTTACACATTAGCCCTAAATTTAAAAGTAAATTAAAAGCAAAACAATCTAGACAGGTTAACAATGTTGAAATTACCAACGCGGGAATCGATAGTAACATTCAGAACATTCTAATAAAACATAAAAAGCTTTTTGGTCCCATTTCCGATAGTGATACAATTGATACGAACGTACAGGCCGAAATCAAAATGACTACATCCGAACCAGTTTATACAAAATCATATCCCTATCCAGCAAATTTAAGAGTAGAAGTCGAACAACAAATTGAGAAAATGCTAAAAGATGGCGTTATAAGGCCTTCAAAAAGTCCTTATAATTCTCCCCTTTGGATTGTTCCGAAGAAAGCCAACTCGGCGGCAGAAAAACAATATAGACTAGTTGTAGAGTTTAAACGTCTTAACGCAGTTACCATCTCAGACGCATACCCCATTCCCGATATCACTAATACCTTAGCTAGCCTCTGAGAATCCAAGTTCTTCACAACTCTCGACTTAACCTCCGGTTTTCACCAGATTAGGATGAAGCCCAGCGACATCCGCAAAACAGCCTTTTCCACTGCAAATGGCAAGTACGAATTCACTCGACTTCCATTTGGTTTGAAGAATGCGCCAGCAATATTTCAGCGCATGATCAATGATGTTTTAGCGCCGATCATAGGTAAAATGTGCTATGTCTACATAGACGACATCATTGTATTCGGAAAGGATAAAGAAGAACATATGAAAAACCTTGATGAAGTTCTCTCGCTACTAGAAAAAGCTAGCCTGAGAGTTAATTTGGAAAAATCGGAGTTTCTGAGAACTGAAGTGGATTTTCTTGGTTACGTTATCACCCAAAAAGGAATACGTGCAGATCCTAAAAAGATTGGGGCTATTCAACAAATTCCACCACCTCAGAACCTTAAGGACCTAAGGAGTTTTCTTGGTTTAGCTTCATACTATCGTAAATTCATTCGGGATTTCGCAAGAATAGCCAAACCCCTGACAAATTTAGCTAGAGGAGCTAATGCTCAAATAAAATCCAACATGTCAAGGAAAACGGAAATTCATCTCGATGATCAGACACTTAAGGAATTTAACAATCTAAAGCAGATGCTTATGTCCAATATATACTTATTAACTTATATACTCTCTGACAGCAAGGCTGCACCTTTAGCACTCAAAAGCCACGAAGTCACTTACGCCAGCTGGCCAACACAAACAGAGTTCACCTCATGTGGATACCTGGGCACAGTGGCCATATAGGAAACGAAAAAGCAGACCAATTAGCAAGAAAGGCTCAGCTCCACCATTCATGATGCCAAGACCATTCTGCGGCATAAAATGCTACATAAAGGAATGGTTGAGGAACATGGCTAACCACTACTTGACACAAACGGAAGTTAGCAGACAAGCCAAGATGTTCCTACCAACCACTTCCCTTAAAAGAACGAAACAACTCCTTAAACTCTCTAGGAGTCTGATTCGTATGATCACAGGATTCCTCACTAGACACTGCCCGGTCAACAAACATCTTAAAACCATGGGCATCACCTGCAGAATGTGTACCGAAGAGGCGGAAACAGCAGAGCGCACTGTAATTGCCTCATCAGTACATGACACAAACACCTAGCCAGGCAGAAGGAATCGCTGCTAGTTCACACAGAAGCATACTAAGTTTTATTATGAACTCAGGATTTTGGGGTGGGGGACATCACAATAGGCCGCAGTGATTAGGTGACATTTCTTCCCCCCACCATAATCTAAATCTAATGCTGTAGAAAGCTACGTTATCAAAAGCTCCTTAATGTCAACGAAAATGCCCAGCACGTACTCTTTCATTTCGAGTGCGCTTTCAATTCTCCCAACTAAGTTTAGAAAAACACTCTCACAGGATTTCCCACGCTAATAAGTACATTGCACCTCCGAGAAAGGATGGATTCGAAGGGCAACTTTGTGCGCGTGCAACTCTACTAGTATGGAAGCCTTTTTGCTTTTCAGCAAGAAGGATGTTAGACTGATTGTACTAAAACTCTTGGCGAGTGAGCAACCTTTTTTCTCTATTTTAGGAATAAAGACTACTATCACCGCACCCCAAGAAATAGGTGAAAATTCTTTTCAAAGTAGAAAGCAGCTGTCTTATACCTTTTCCAAGTATAATGGGGTATATCCTATCAGTGCCTGGCGACTTAAAGTCATTAAAAGATTCTATAGCGAATTCGGTGGTCTCAGTCGTTGCCTTCTCTCTTCTTCTCTGGCTTATCTCTAAGCCATACCCAGTCTATCTTTCTCGGATTTCACTTGCGTTGCGAGGGGGAGATCCCACAACTAAATATGGCATATCATATGGCCATGTTGATAATACGGTTAGACGAAAGAGTAAAGTTTAAAAGAAGTCTTGTTTTTGCATAAGTTGTTGCCCTAAACAGTGTTTTAAGCAAGTCATCCTTCCATTCACAGTACTCTACGAGTTCAGAAACTGTCTTCGGTGGCGGAAGTAATACTGTGTCGTAGGGGAAGTAAGCAGACCCAAAGACGAAGTGTTCAATTACTGCGAGCACTTTGTAGGTTACTCTGGCAGCCACCAAAGTTTGGTTGCCACATTGCTTTCTACATTCTGAATCAGTCTGTCAGCACCACCATCTTCTTCGGCGGTAGCGCCACCCATAGTAGGATCCTCAACGCTTCCAGCTCCGTAAGTTTGGAAGCATTGCACGCTCCTATTGGGGCTACAGGAGTCGGTATCGTTTCAAACTGCCGGAGAGTTTGAAATGAATGGTGGGGCCTCCAGAATCCGGTTGCGATCCAAGAGATCGCGGGTGGTTATCCATTAATTCAAATTCTTTGAGTCTTAGTTCTAGGTCATTGCCCTCTTACGCCCGTTAAGTCAAAAAGACGATGTTGATACACATTGACGGTCAGTACAGCAGAAATTAACTGATGCACTATTTGCTCTTTGTATGGGAATATGTGTAAATTCTTCACTAAAATTCGTTGTAGGGTCCGTGTGGTGATGCCCAATTGCGTCACCCGTGGTCAGGTTGATGTTTCTTCGTTGTCAGCGACATCGGCAGCAACAGCCGCGATATTCTCCGCCAAACGACCAGTCCGGTGGCGCCCACGCCCTTCATGGTCTCCTGTGGTTCCAGTTTGTTCGAGTCGAGTAGCTAAGCGCCAGAATGTTTGCCCAGTTGGCACTTCACGTTTAGGAAATCGACGTCGAAATTCACAATGCTCTAACACCACCGACTGATTATTGATAAAAAAAATCGATATAGTTATTCCACGCTCTTGTGGAGTGTAGTGCTTCATTGCTTATTTGTTTGTATACTGCAGCTGTCTAGGTGACAAATATCAAATATGATTGACGTAGTACGTGCAAAAATTATATCATCTTCCGATAGGGTGATTAATTTTGCGCCAAATTGTATTTAAGTTACTCGGTAGATGCAACTTTGAAACTATTGAGCGTTGCGTGAATTCTTTTGGGATTCTAATTCTTACTTAATCAAATATAACAGCACATATAAGAATTATTAAAATCGGAGGCGGACAATCTTGGTGGTATCCTTGTTAGGTAACAGATAAAGATTAGTGGCACCTTCTTCTTATTCTTACTGTTGTTGTTGTTGTAGTTTTTTCTGCTGTTGCGGCTTTTGTTGTTGCTGCTACTTCTGTCGCTGCGCTTGTTGTTGTTGCTGCTGCTTCCGCTTCTGCGGCTGTTAATGTTGTGCTGCTTCTGTTGCTGCGGCAGTTGTTGTTGATGCTTTTGCTATGGGGCGGCTATTGCCTCTCCTCTCTAATCTACCGCATCTCATTTAGCATATCAACTTCTACTCAGCTTGGTACGTAGGAAACGTTCCTTTCCTTCGAATTCGCTACGCTTCCCCTTCGTAGCCGAACTTGAAAGGGTGGCGAAGGGGTTGTTGTCCCCCGTGTATCGACCTTTCCTACCAACGGCAATATCTGCTTCCGTCGGGAGCATTGCTTTCCGTTGTGGATGTTATTGTTCAGCTGAATTGGACGTCGATGGTGACGGTGATGGCGCCTCTTTCTTCACTCCGACCTGCAGCTTTTCGATCGAAGTAGTAGGGGCACTGTAGTGTCTGAACGTAACCGTGGGCAACAAAAATAACAATTGGATTGATTCGAGGGTGACATGGAAAACCGGAGAATATTCATTATTCGTTTTGAGCTAGGGAATAAATGTTGATAGCTGATTCAATTTAACAAAATTGTCCGTTTTAAAACTTAATTGTTCCTAAAATAAAGCATTTGTGTTGATCCGTCGTGTCTTATTGGAACTGGAACATAATAGGCGCTTAATTAAATTGGGCTTCAGGTTCACCCTTCTGCGCCTTTTCATGATGGCGCACACTGTGACAATTCGCACATTTAACGGGATTTAATTAATTTTTTTTTATACTATTTATTTAACATCTGTCTTTTGGACATGTAGTTTTAACAATAGGTGTTTTTTATTATGCCATCCAGATCTTATCCGGATCATGGTTTACATGTATTACAATAACAACACGTGATCCAACTCTTGATCTGGATCAATTTCAAGATCCGTGTTTGAGTGGAAGTGAGTTTACACTATTTCCCACTGGTTTCGCATCCAAATTAGAACAATTATTGCCTGATAAACATATAAAATTGTGGCTAGAATTTGGTTAAAGAGTTCTCGCTTCCGTATCGAGTAATTTTACTCATAATGCTATAATATGCTATATAATACATTTCTAAAACTCTTGAGTCTATTGGGGAAATATTACCCCCAATTGGTGTATATCGATAAAAATTATTATCATTAGCATTTAAATCGGTCGTATCAAATTTGTATGAAAAGAAACATTTTCTTTGATACGGCAATTCCACACTTAAATTTCAAAGATTGTTTTTATTGTGAAGTCGAAATGGAGCAGGTGGACAAAAAAAGGTAAACATGTATATTAATTTAAATTTTGACCGAGAAATCTGTTACTTCTTCATGCAGCAATGAATATTCAGGTGTGCTGCTTTCTTCACTGTCTGTGTCACTTTCCAATAACCACTGTAATATATACAAATATTAACCTTTTAAATTCAACAAATAAACGCAATTTACCTCAATAGCAGCTGCTTCCATCTCCAATTTGTTTGTTTATTTTGTTTTCAAATGTCAGATCTTTGACAGGACTGAACGAGGCGAAATGTCAAGCTGGCTATTCGTTGATCTGTAGTGTTTTATTATGTCTCGTGATCCTGAGTGGATCATGTGGCATAATAAAAAACACCTAATATAGAAGTTACGATGTACAATAGGTGTTTTTTATTATGCCACTGAACTAAAAGTATAATTGTTCAGCATCGTTCAAGGTTGAGACTCTTTTTGTCTTAAAGCTTTGTATATGCCGAACTCAAAATTGTTTTGTCTTTCTGCGCATAGGTACTCATATTTAATTTTTCGTATTTTATAACCGAAAAAATTACAAAAGAAAACAAATGTTTGGTGTTTGGATTACCAAAATCAAAATTAAGCGCTTCGATGCTGTATTTTCTTTTGTTATGGGTTGTTTTAATAATTTTCCATTTTTTTAAGAATTAATTCAGTCATTAAAGACAACCTCAAGAACTGTATATTTGAGGTTTAACAGAAAAAATGGCCAAAAAATGGTCGCCATAGAGAGCCCTTCGAAAGCACTCATTTTACTTGGTTAAATGAAACCTTAACCTTACTACAAACTTTTTAGATGGAATTCACTCTTCATCTCGTGAAATCAAAGTAGGAAGACCAAAAAAAAGCTTTGATAATTGCTGGGAGAAGACCAAGAAGAGAAAATTACAAACCAGTCTACATTCATTTCGCGCTTAAGAAATCAGTACTGCGAATGAAACTTTAAGAAAGCTGGAAAGAGAAATACCGCTATTGCAGTTAAGCAATTATCAATAAGCTCTCCAAAGGGGGGTTTGTCCTTTGCTTAAATCAAATTATTTTTTTTTACTATAATTTTTATAATTGATAGGTTCAATTGTAAGGAAAGCTCTGGATAAAAGTACGTGTGGCTTTTTGCCAATATCTGCAGATGATGCATTAGCAATGATAACGAACTCACAGTTGTCCACTCATCACTATAATATAAATATAATAGCACATTTTCTTATAATATTTTAGTTACGATTTCTTCTCTTTTTATGGATTTCATTGGCATAGTTTTACATACATATTGTTTTGTACTAGGAATATTTGCAATATATAATAGTGTCTGGTTTCTTGCTGCAATTTTTATCTCTGCAAATTCTACAGCTTCAACTATATTTTAGTAGGGTACATTTTACTTATAAGGAGTTCTTTAATTTGATCTACTTCACAATTGGATAATATGAATAAGTTTGTGATCCCTGAAAAGCGAATTCAACATTTACAATTTATTCCCTTACAGTATCTAATTTACATGTATTTGATGGTAGTTATAATACGTTTTTTTTAAATCCTGATCCGCCGTTTGAAAAGTTTTTACAATATTTTTCGTTATGTTAGTTAATTCGCTTATTTTATCTATAGTTGATTTATTTATTATAACTTGATAATTTTTATTTTTATGCTCCATTAATATTAGATTTTTTCTTTTCGTCTTTAATCTATAGAGTAGAAGTTGGATCTGGGGAATTTCGTGGATTGGGAATAGGATGATCGGTTTTCACATTTTCCATGACTTTTAGCTGTAGCGCTTGAACTGTCTCCGTCATATGATTTCGAATCCAGGATTTGGACCAGTTTTAAAGTTCCACTCTGAAACTAGGCTGTGACCGTGCTATGTGATATTATTTTTGATTTAGAATAATCCAATACTTGTACTTCTGTCATGCAGGAGCAAGTAAATAGCAATACTATAGACTGCAAGATCATGTCCGTCTTGACTTTGCTACAAGTTGCCACTTTCACCCCTTGAGGACACTTTAACGACTTATAATTTATGTACGCATTCGGTGCTACTTGAGGACATTTTTTTAGAGAGTCACACGAGAACGATTCGTCCGTAATTCTTACCAAGACCCTATGTTGAGTTGCGTTATCGACCTATCACCTACCGCTCCAACATTGCGACACCCGATACATGCCATGCTGTCCATCTGTCCCCAATTCAATGATGACTACCGCAATATACATAGATGACCTCGCCACCCTCAGGCCAATACATCAACGCAACGACGTCGACTTTGAAACACATTTTGTACATTTTCACTTTTCCTTTATTGAAATTCCAAAGGTGGCTATGAACTTGCAGTATCAGCATCTGGCCAACTTCCAATCTAAATTAAAATTGCAAATTCATAGTATCACCTGCGCAAATCGAAGTTTAGTAAAAGTCAAAATTATTGTGAACACACTGAATAAACGCACGTGAACCGAAACAGTCTTTTTCGAAGCTCCCTCAGCTCCATTTTATTTAGGGCAGTCGGTAGTCCGGTGAATGTCTTCAAGTGTAGACAAAATCAAGTGTAAAAAAAAATGCCGATTGGACCATCAATTATCATCTTATCATTCTCATTCCTCACCAACCATCCCTAGTCTACGTATAGGAATACTGGGCATATTCCCTATCTTCGGGAGCATGTGCATTTAAGTCGTTATATTATCGTACATGACTATATAGATAACATATAAACAACTCGTTAAAAGTTCCCGACGCCATAAAAGACCTTCCCAAGTTTGATGGCAACCCACGACTTCTTTACGAATTTCTATGCAACGTGGAAGAAATACTCTTTTACATACATATATCAGAGGAACAGATAGTCAGATAATACGTCGTACGTACAATTCCCCTTGTGAGCCATTCGGAACAAAGTGGAAGAGCAGGCAAATGAAGTCCTTAACACATTCGCATCGGAAACGAGATTTCTCGTTTTTACAAAAATTACGTAGATATCGGGAAACGAGATTTCCCGTTTTTAAAAAATTAAATATTTTGAAACGGGAAATCCAATTTGTGCACTTTGATCACTCTCATTTAATATATGAATGTTTTTATTGAAATATCTATTGATCATTAAGTAATAAAACCTTCTCAGGGAAAATTATTTCGGTCTTTTTCTTTCAATAAAATGTGTGACTCAAAAAGACAATAAGGATTTGGGGAACTTTTCATAAAACATTTGTAGCCCACTCCTTGTATTTTTAGAATATATATATATAGCAATAATTGATAGTCTTCACTTAGTCTGTTGTAGATTTTAAGAAATGTCAATTAAACAAATCTGTAAACCTTCCCATCTTCACAGAATTCTATTCATAGAATGGATTTCTAAGAGTTCTTTTGTTCAATGATGCACTTCTCCCCCGAACAATTCCTTTAACAAGTTGACTATTCTCGCAAATAACAAAGTTTTAGTAAAACTTCCCATTTCACAAAGCAATGGTGATATTTTCATTGACTCCCAGGAACTAAAATCAGAACTTCACGAACCATTAGAAGCAGAACCATATGAAAACACAAATTTCCTAGAACTAAATAATATAAATGAGGGAAAGATCGGACCCATTCCTCGCACAGACGTGGCAAATCCGAACAGAACACACGAACCCGGAGGAAAAGAAACAAATCCTTAAGCTATGCAAGAATTATAACGACATAATCTACAAAGAGGGGGATCCTCTGAAATATTCCTTATATTTTTAAATTTTCTGTAAATACAACACACGAAGTACCAATCCATACACAGTCCTCCTCCACACACAAACAAGAGATTCATAATCAGATCTCCAAAATGTGAGATCAAGGCATTATTCAGCACAGCTACTTACCACGTCTGGATTGTTCCCGAAAAACAAGATGAGAAAACTGTGTCCGATTGCTACCTACTACTCAACATCAGCGGGATACTCGACAAGCAAGCGGATTCCATCAAATCGAGATGGATCCGAAACACATTTAAAAAAACAGCATTTACCATCGAAGGGGTTCATTACGAATTAATGAAGATGGCATTCGGGCTGTAAAACGCCCCGTCAATCTTTCAGCAGTTGATGGATAATATCCTCAAGAAACTGGTTGGAAAAAGCTGCTTGGTTTACCTGGACAACTCCAGGAGCATATTGAGAGCATTAAATTACCGAAAAATTAAGAGAATCGAACTTGAAGATATATATGGATATTGAAGATGCGAATTCCTACGGAAGGAAATTGTATTCTTGGGGCACATAATTACACCTAATTATGGGCACATAATTACTCGTAGAAAAGGTTGTCATCTCCAAGACCCGAATCGAAATCAAAGCTTTTTTAGGACTTATAGGATACTATAGAAAGGTCATAAAAGACTTGGCAAGACTACAAAACCACTGACAAACTGTCTTAAAAAGGGGCAGTTATCGAAATAAACCAAAATTATTAAGATTTTGTAAAAACCAGATTTCACAAAACTTTTCGTCGTAACAACAGATGCAAGCAATTGTGCATTAGGAGTTATTTTGTCCCAAGGCAAAACTGGAAGCAGACAGACCCAATTACTCGACCATCGAAAAGGACCCTTGAAAATTTGGAAGAAAATTTCAACTTCAATTTCAGTAACTGATCATAGACCTCTCACTTGGATTATGAGTTTAAAGCTACCGAACCCTAAGCCTTAAGGCGACTTAGATTGCAAGAGTATGATTATGAAATCGTCTACTCTGATGCCGGGTAAAAATAACCTGACGACCAACAGATGGAAATTTATAACAACAACGAAGACTTAGATACTATTCATAGTGCCCAGGAAAACTTGAACGATGGCATACCAATTTCTGCGTATGCATGTAGTCATGACTACTGAAAATGTCTTTGAAAAACAAACAAAGAAGAACGATCCATAGGAAATCCTCTGACGTAACTGTCGATATCTTCAAAAAATGTTTCCCACCTAACAAACTCACAACTATTTATACATCCGATAATATTTTTTCCTACTGTTCAATCTACTTAGGTATACCAAATTTTTTTCCCAAAGTAAAATATTCCGCGTAATACGATGTACTGAATTACTTACTGACGTAAGACAAGAAGATGATCAGGAACAGGTTATTCGCAATTACCATCAAAATACCAATCATAGAGGTATAAATTAAACCTACATTCACCTTAAACGTGAGTTTTTCTTCCCAAATATGAAAGATACAATAACAAAGACCATCAATAACTGTCAACAGTGTACTCGTAAATTACTTAAATAGGATAGAAGCCCCCTTACGCCACAATACTTCGAACCCGAAATTCCTCTTAAGCCCCGTGAAATCATCCAAATCGATATATAAATTATAAACCACAACCAAATACTTACCCTAATAGATAAATTTTCTCGCTTTGCTTCCGGATATACTTTAACATGTCGAAGTATTATTACACTCACTTACACTTCGTATGTTACCAAATACCGAATTCATGGCGAACATATTCCAAGACTTCTACAAACAATATGACATAACCCTCCATTTTACAACATCATTCCAAAAAACTTCCAGCCACTCCCCTGTAAAAAACCTCCACTCTAACAGAAATCTATAGAGTAATACTTTCTAAACGAAAAGAACTGAAACTGTCAACGGAACACGAAGAAATCTTTTCGGAAACACTTATCACCTACAAGAGCGCTATACATTCAGCAACACTACACGACCCATACGAGCTCTTTTTCGGACGACCTTATAGATTCTGCAAAACTATAGCCTTTTCAAACGAATATGAATATCTGTCAAAATTGAACGAATTTTTGAACAAGATTTAACCCCAAATCCGAGAACACGACGACAATATAACAACCACAACTTACATGGTAGTAGAGTCACTGCACATGATTCAAAGGCTTCCCTATAGTTATGAGCTAGCTATAAAGAAATAAGCTAATATAAAGGTATAAGCTAACTATAAGAAAACCCTTGTATAAGACTAAACTTAGCGTAAGAATAATACTAACCAAATATAATTTCATATATCCCATTTACAAAAATGTTGACAGATAAATGTGACAAGTATAGTACACACAATTACGGCATATGATTCGATTTATCTTTCCATTCACACAAAACGTTTCAACATTTCACAAAACATTTGTTGACGGGTGAACCGAAAAAAAAATAGAACACTGCGATAGCGACAGTCTTCCACTCTATTTTTTTTTTTTTCTTGAAGAGAGCGTCGTAGCGCCTAGGGTAGTGTTTCGGCCACTGACGCGCGATGACCGAGTTCGGATATCGGTAACACCAACGCCATCAAATGTTTATTTCGCCACTTCTCCCCTCGGCGGGGTACTGGCAAAACCCCCCGTTTCTTGTGTGAAAAGGAAACACCCACATAGATCACACAAATTTGAAATTGAAAACACTTTCGGACACCTTACTAACTCAACACACAATCAACTTCCAAACCATAGAACGATTTCAAGACATCACATTTCATTTCAATAATGAATAAAGTAAAATAAAAACATACTTAGAACAAAAGTACAATACAGTCAAAGAGAAAGAACATATCCGAATCGAAATGCAATACCCTTATCATATTAACTTTAACATTGACCTTCTTACTAATTATTTTCCAATATCGCAGAAGCAGTAATTCTCAGTAAACTAAACATAATACTTAAATTTATATCAAAAGAAAATGGAAAACATTGAAAACAAATTTACTAAACAAGATATAAATATAAATTCATTAGAACAAATATATTCTTAAGACAAGCCTACTACAATAACTCTAATTCCATATTTAATTTGCTTATACCTACCCTATTCTCCCAAAAATATTTTCATATAATTATCATATTACTCCCCTCCCAATTAATAACACAAAACGCATAACAACAATACTATATAAAGGGTTTTCCAATGGGGACTTGACAGCTTTGAATTTAATTTGTGAACGCACTCTTTCACTAATCATCGAACTGTCATTGTCAATTTATTCAGTAAACCATTATCATTTTCATCATGAAAATGTAAATAAAGTACACGAACGAGCAACGTCTGCAAATTATAAAAATTTTCTACCGAAATTGGGAGTCGGTGACCTCAAATTACGACTCCAATTTTCGGTCGTAGTTCTCGCCCTAGTAGACAGGCAATAACAAGCTTAGTGCAAAAATTTGAGTCTACATATTCGTTGTGTGATGGTGCCGTGTCAGTGAGACAACGGGTTGGTCGAAGTGTCGAAAATATCGCTGCTATTCAGGCGTCCGTAGCAAACGATCCAAATCAGTCAATTCCACGGCGTTCTCAAGAATTGGGCATCGCTCAGACCACATTATGGCTTATTTTGCGTAAGGATTTTGGTTTACACCCATACAAGATCAAGCTGACTCAAGAATTGAAGCCGATGGACCATTTGAAGCGACGTACGTTCTCCGATTGGGCTCTGGAGAAGATGAGCCAAGATGATGAATTTCATCGGAAAATCATCTTCAGTAACGAAGCTCATTTTTGGCTCGATGGGTTCGTCAATAAGCAAAATATGCGTTATTGGTCAGGTGAAAATCCACATGTACTTCATCCACAAAAAATAACTGTTTGGTGCGGTTTGCATGCCGGCGGCGTTATTGGGCCATATTTTTTCGTCGACGTTACGATCGTCACGTTACTGTGAATGGCCAATGTTATCGCGCCATGATTACCGATTATTATTTTTGGCCCGTATTGGACGATATGGACTTGGACACACAGCACACGTTACAATCGATTTATTGAAGAGTAAGTTTGATGAGCGTGTTAGAAATGGGCCAGTTGATTGGCCGCCTCGTTCGTGCGATTTAACGACTCTAGACTATTTTCTGTGGGGCTACGTTAAGTCATTGGTTTATGCCAACAAGCCGACGACGTCGGAAGAGCTCAGAGCCAACATTGAACGCGAAATAGCCGCCGTTTCGTCCGAAATGTGTGGCCGAGTCATCGAAAATTGGATCCAACGAATCGACCATTGCAAACGTGCTCGCGGTGGCCATATGAACGAAGTCGAGTTCCATTCATAAATGTTTTGATTGTACTTCAAGCCGATAATAAAGTTTTTGAAATATCTCAAATAGTTTGCGTTTTATTTAAAAAAAAAGTTGTCAAGTCCTTTTTGGAAAACCTTGAAACATTAATGAGAACGACACATGGGGCACCTTGCCCCATGATAGAAGGAACCTTCTATTGCCCCGAAGCAGATCATCAAGAAACCATCAAAGACTCTTCATGCATCGCCGACTTAATGACGAATCCAGCAGCAAGCTTGACGTTGGAAGAATTAAGAAAATCTCGCAACCCGAACCTAACTTCATACTTTCATAAAAGTCCCAAAAATACTAATAAAGTGTTCTTGCAGTACTAAAGGTACAACAGGTGAATGTACAGCACTCCTCCACTTCCAAAACTGCAGCATCGGGGCAAACGGCGTGTATTATGAAGATCAACTTGACGTCTTCTGGGATTATATTCACATTTCACCACCACCAACCAGCAATATCAAGGTTAACGCTACAAGGGACACCCTGGGAAAACTGAAAGAATACAACTTCTGCACAAAAACAACTTTAATAAACCTGTCTACGAAAACCGAATTCCTCCATCACATCACAACATCTTCGGTAGTTGTATTCACACTCGTCACCATCATCATCGTTATTGTGATCCTTGTCACGATACCCCCATTTTATTGCGCTTAATTCAAGCTACATACTTAATTTAACTTACAATCTAGGAAACTAAGAAAGACAATTTATGTCAACCAACCCCCAACACTACAATCCTCCGCTCCAGCGCCTATGACGTCACTGTGGCCTTCGCTCTACTTTCAAGGGGAGGAGCTACGACGTCTACTTGACGTCTACCCGCACCACATCACCCCCTTACCAACCCATTCGACATATACATATAAGTTAACGCAAAATAGATTTCCGTCACATAATCAGCAACAAACAACATGCTACGTGATGGAATCTGCTGAATTTCCACCTGAACACCGACATCCGTCCAAGATGGCAGACGCTGTCACCCGAATTCGCTCCTAATGCAGAACAACATCCCACGGGACCATACGAAACGCTGCCGACACCTGAGCTGCGCACTTCAAACATACGGCAAACATCGCCGCCGACACTCGACCCAGTACGCCGGCGAACGATCAGTAGTATTTAAGGCAGTGTAAAATTCGAGTTAATGCAGATTAAGTTGTGATTTGTATGGGTAACTTATGCCCGAATAATTTGAAAAATAAAAAAGATTTTTTTTTTAGAATATTAAATAATCGAAATATTTAATTGGCGCCCGAGAAAGAGGGACCGGTAGTTCTCAGTGCGTGAACATTTAAATCGCGAGAAAGTGAGTTTTATAAAAGCCCGTTCGCCTCAAGTAGCCGCCGTCTTTGTTTGTATCGCGATTTAAAAAAACAGAAAAACAGTTTAAAGTTCACCAACCCCCACCCATAAAAACAAAACGTGACCCGGTAAAAGTAACGAAAGTATACTTGCGGGTATAGTGGTGAAAAAAACAAAAAGTTAAAAAGTTAGTAGCACCAACGTGGGAAAAAGGGAAGTGTATAACTAGCCGCACCACTCGACCACACCTAGGATGGACATCTTCATCTACTATTTTATGTAAGCTAGAGTCTAAGTTATAATAATTATATATGTAATAAGAAATATTAAGAAAAGTTAAACACATAAAAAATGAAGTTTAGTTATATCCTTCGAAATCAAAGTAAAAGTAAATATATATGTAATTATAAAAGACATATCAGTGAAAGATTATACAAGCAAAAACAAAAAAATTAACAATTAATAGTCATATCTTGATTTTTGAGTGCAACCTATAATATAATTAAACAAATAAGAGAATGCCTAACACAAGGGCTCAAAGTTTCCAAGGCGTCATTCCGCAAGCCAGAGCCAATACCCCAACTAACCCTTCTAACATCCACCCGTCAACTAACGCCCAGGGTCCTAACTCCGTGCACAATGACGTTGCAAATTCTTCCTTCCACTCGGGGACATCCCATGGGGATGCTGGTATTGAGGCAAGGTCCTCACAAAGGCTTGGATTCAGTGATAATATCAATCGTGC
This sequence comes from Merodon equestris, assembly GCA_958301585.1. Lineage (NCBI taxonomy): Eukaryota > Metazoa > Arthropoda > Insecta > Diptera > Syrphidae > Merodon > Merodon equestris. Next base: position 52,411,822 of record OY284417.1, on the reverse strand, counting down.
GCGGTGTGCTGAAACAGCAATCACCAAACATATGTAGTTCACACTGTGCTAAATCCGAATTCCGACAATTTTTCGGGCATGAATCAACCAATCGATTCCAGTGGGGACGATATAAACGATCTGGATAAAATTCCTGACATTGTACGTGGTATAAGGAACTGCCCCTCGTCAGCCTAATTCGAATTCCAATCAGCACCCCCAAAATGCAAACTGGGCACCATCTCGTCCTCAAATAAAAGCCGAACCCTTAACACAGGGTCCATATGCTCAAACTAGACAAATAAATCAACAAAATCGGCAGCAGTTTAGAGCAGTAACCGGTAAAAATAATCCCTCTCGCCCACGTATCCTTAACCCACAATCAGGAACAAAAATACAACGATGTAATAACAGCAGCAAATGAGACACATGACCCAACACTGGAAGACTATGACGAAAATATTCGAAATTCTTTTGAACAATCAGATCCTATTGATTACACCGATGTACATTTTTTAGAATAACAAGCTCCTCGCTGCTTTATTTTGAATGCCGCACGAGGAGTGGAGAAATGCTACAATTTTTAATAGATACAGGCTCCAACAAAAATTATATCAAACCATCCCTAGTCCCTAACCCTAGAGAAAACGAACAGGATTTTTACGCAAACTCAGTAGTTGGTAGCGTTAAGGTCACTCAGCATACCTTTATCAACCTCTTTGGACTTAGAGACGTAAAAATCAATTTTTTCTTGTTACTAAATCTAAAATCATTCCAAGGCACACTTGGCCATGATAGCTTACTAGATTTATCAGCCGTAATACATACCAAACAAAATTATATGGAAGTACTTAACAGAGTAAAAATGTCTATTAAATACAAAATGACCCAGGATGTAAAGCATGTAACCATTAGAACTAACCATATGAGAACGGAACAAAAAGGAACCATAACTTCACTGGTAACCAGCTTTCCTGGACTCTTCGATGAGCTCAACGAAAAGCTAACGTATACCACTAATGTTAAAGGCGAGATCCGAACAACAAACGAAGGTCCCATATATTCGAAATATTATCCATATCCCATGGCTCTAAAGTCAGAGGTAAATAAACAAATCAAAAGCTTACTGGATAACGGAATAATTAGGCCCTCAATATCGCCATATAACTCACCAGTCTGGATTGTGCCAAAAAATCCGACGCATCCGGTGAAAAACAGTTCCGTCTCGTAATAGACTACAGGATATTAAATACATTCACAATAGCAGACAAGTATCCTATACCAGAAATCAAGGAAGTGCTCTCACAACTGGGGAAAAATAATTGGTTTTCGCTGTTGGACCTTAAGAGTGGATTTCACCAAATTCTTCTTAAGGAAGACGACATAGAGAAAACAGCTTTCTCGGTGAACATATCAGAAAGATATGTTACGTGTACGTAGATGACATCATCATCTTTAGCCAGAATGAACAACGTCACTCAGAAAATATCCAGAAAATCAGAACATTAGAAAGAGCAAACATGAAGGTATAATTGGACAAATGTGAGTTCTTTAAGACTGAAGTGGAATTCCTTGGGCTCGTCATCCCATCCCAAGGTATTAAAACAAACCCTGCAAAGGTTGAAGCCATCCTCAACTTCCCACCTCCGAGAACACCTAGGGATCTTAGATCTTTTCTGGGTTTATCTGGATATTATCGTCGCTTCATTCGCTACTATGCAAAATTGGCAAAACCCCCCATAACCATCTTAAGAGGAGAAAAGGACGCGTAGCAAAAAATGTCTCGAGTAAACAATTTATAACTCTCAGCGGTGAAGCCCAAGAAGCTTTTGAGAAGATCAAGCAAGCACTTGTTTCTAGGGAAATCATACTAACATATCCCGATTACGGTAAAGAATTCCATCTAACAACCGACGCCTCTAATTCTAGTTCTAGTACAAGAAAACAACCCCATAACCTTCATTTCGCGAACTTTATGTAAAACCGAAGAGCATTATGCTGCAAACGAGAAAGAGATGCTGGCAATAATCTGGGCTCTTAAATCTTTAAGGAACTATCTCTACGGTTCAGCGAAAGTCAAGATACACACGGATCACCAACCCCTGACGTACGCTCTAAGCAATAAAAATACCAACGCTAAAATGAAACGGTGGAAGGCCATATTAGAGGAGTACAATTACGAACTATTGTACAAACCCGGAAAGAGCAATGTAGTGGCTGATGCACTTTCTAGACCTCCCATTGATACTGCCCTAAATTCAATGACTCCTACCATCCATAGTGATGAAAGTTGTTCTCTAGGTCTAATTTCAAGCGTAAACACACCTATAAATGTTGGTTAGCCTTCCGGCCATAAACTTAATATTGTTTTCCCTGGTTACCATCGTCACATCATTACAGAACCAACCTATAATACTGAGATACTACTAATTAACGGTATTAACCCCCAAGAATTCATAATGGGGATGATTCAAGAAATGTACCCATTATATTTCAAATATGCAGGTAGAAGACATCCAAAGCCAAACTGACTAGGAAGCCAAAATAATAGAAACTCATAACCGCGCTCACAGCAACGCACAAGAAAACCATGCTCAGATATTGGAAAAGTACTATTTCCCATCTATGATGCGCAAATTCAAAAGAATCACTCTGATCTGTGCAATCTGCAAACGTAGTAAATACGTACGCACTCCAGTAACCCTGAACTCAGAGAAACACGATTACCCACATATCCCGGACATACTGTCCACCTTGTCCACTTCCTAATAGAGAATAAAGTCGTTCTCACTGCCATCGACAAGTTCACTAAATATGCCCAAACCAGAATAGTGAAAAGCAAGTCCGTTCAAGATATCAGGAAACCCTTGAGGGAAGTCATTTTTTTTTTCGGCGTACCTAAGAGTATTGTCATCGGCAATGAGCCTTCGCTTAATTCCGCTTCAATGCTATTCATGCTTAAGGATGAATTAGGAATCAAAAGTCTTCACGACACCACCTTATAAAGCGTACCCAACGGTCAGGTAGAGCGCTTCCACTCGACCCTAACCGAGATAATGAGGTGCATCAAGGCAAACCGAACCGAAAGAAATTTGGAGGAGTTGTTAGAAAAGTCCACAAACGAATATAACCACCCAATCCATTCTACCACGAAACGTAAACCTGTAGACCTTTTCTTCGGAAGAAATGTTTCCTTGTATGACAAAACTAGACAGGACAACTATGACAAACTGGCAAAAAACAAAGTCAAGATCTAAACTATCATAATAAGAAAAAATCATAAAGTAAAAGACTATCTATCTGGACAACTTATCTTTGTGAAACGGAATAAGAGATTGGAAACCAAACTCTCAGATAGATTCAAAGAAGAAATAGTGCGTGAGAACCGCGATACCACTATCCTAACTGAATCAGGAAGAATTGTTCACAAATATATAATTATCATACAAAAAATTAAACAATATCTTTTCAGACTCCTTTCCACAGTATAGCGTACAAATACTGGACTACACGAACTCACAAATACTGACACTACGGACCGGAACAACATAACTACAAGACGAAAACTTCAAAATTATACAATTAGTAAATTAACAGACATGTTTAGACAAACCAACTAAAATCATAAACAAGACCATTGACCCCCAAAATTCATTTTACCCCTTCCTTTTCCATGACCTGGAAATAATCAGAAATCATATTAACAGCCTCAGACCTTCTAACAAAGCCAAACGCTCCATAAACTTCACTGGCAGCGCTTGGAAATGGCTAGCGGGTTCCCCAGACCATGATGACTTCAAACTCCTTAATAATATACTGCGCAACAATGAAATTGTTTCGGTCTCAAAATTAGTCCTATCCTATGTCTTCTCGTTTACTGAATGCAAAAACGACCATTAAAAGAACCGATTAGCTCTAGTTTTAGAGATACAAGCTACTTTTTATATTGTATAAATTCTTCTCTTTCAATCTGCGGAAAATTAGTTTTTCGAAACTGGCAACATTGTTAATTGTCAAAATACACATAAATTTTAATTGTCAATTTATAATTTGACTGCCAGAAGATTACTAAGTGTGATACTATTGCGGTAACGGTGAAATTTATAGTATTTCGTGCATATCATCTTGTTTTGGAGTGTTTTAAAGAGAGAAATCAACATGCCACGGAAATGTGTAAATTTAGTTAATAATTTTTGTTACATTTGTGGCGAAATAACGTTTGCCTTACAAAAACGTAATTTAACACCTCTTGTGAAGACTGCATATCAACACCAAAATAAGCCATGGGCTCCACACATATGTTGCAATTCGTGTTCAGTTATATTACGAGAATGGCTGAAAAATAAAAAACGATCCGTGGCTTTTACTGTGCCTATGAAAGCAGGATTGTCAATGAAAAAAATAAAAACTGTTAAATACCCGAATCTTCCATCAGCTACTCGACCTATTCCACATTCAGACAGTTTACCAGTTCCTACACCACCCCAGACTTATGAGTTGGAAACAGAAAATTAAGACAGTGTAGAAGGAGAACTCAACGAGCCTTCAACATCTTATGACCCTGATTTTAAAGAAGAAAAAGATGATCAACTGCATAAATTGAGTCAATCGAAGTTGAGTGATCTCATTAGAGATCTTAATTTGTCACAGGAGAAGGCAGAACTTATAGGATCAAGGTTACGGCAATGGAATCTCCTGCAGAATGATGTCAGGTTCACGAAGTACAGACAACGTCATAGGGATTTGATTCCTTTTTTTGAAAAGAAAAATAACCTTGTTTTTTGTTGTAATATTAATGGCTTGATGAAAAGTTTGAATATGAAGCATGATCCAACTTTCATAGACTCCTCCAAGCTTAGTTTGAAAGCTGTGTTGCTTCATAATGGCAACCGTCTACCTTCCATTCCTATAGGCCATGCGGTTTACATGAAGGAGACTTATGCAAACATGACAAACCTCCCAGATTCAATCAACTACCTGGAATATAAGTGGAAAATCTCCGGTGATTTAAAAGTGATTGCTATACTCTTAGGGATGCAATTAGGGTATACGAAATACAGTCGGACCCTCACATTTGCAATAACACGTGAACAAATAGTGAATATTCTCTTGCAGGGCCTGAATTGTTCGAGGATTGTTATTGTCAGCCCTTGACTTGAGGTATCCTCACAAGAAAAAGTCGCATAATGTCAGGTCCGGAGATCCAGCCATGTGTGGTGTAGCACTATCTTGTTGAAATAAATAGATAGATAGATCGATAGACATATAATTTTTATTCATTCCAACCTACAACTAAAACAAACAACAATAGTAGTAGCTAATATTAATTGGAATAGAACAATAGTGGTCATTCTATAACTATTAGAATACTATGTGTATGTCCTAAGTTAGTGTTGAATGATACTTATGCTCGTATTTTCTTTAAATAATATAATTCGTTTCTGATGTGGGGTATTAATCAGTACTACTTAAAGAAATGTATAATAGTAAATAATTATTTAAGTTCTGTTGTTGTGCTACGGGGAACAGCTGCAATTGCGGCTACAGAAACTCACACATCATTCAAGACTTTAGCAGTGTCTCTTATTGGTTACAAAAATGAGGGCCGGGTAGAAATGGCACACCATACCGTTGTTTTGGAGGAATGTAAACGTCCAACCGCTCGAACGCCACGTTGTGATACGGCCATTAAAGTTGAAAATTTTCCGCTGATCGCGCGTTACTCAAACGGCAGACTTGTGTATTTTCTTGTGTTTGATTGTCGTAATTTTCACGATCCGTGTTTTTTTTTTATTAAGCTGCCGAAACCTTTTATCATAAGACCACCATTATTGTTTGATGGGGCATAAAAACTTTTTCTCGTATTATTGGCATGTGTGTCTTTTCAATATGATTTTCGCGTCGAAGAATGAAAAATAATCGAATATTTTATCCATTGTTTCTTAAAATGTGTCCTACCGCATTCGGCCTGTTTTATATTCTGCACGATTTGGTACGAATAAAAAAAATCGTATCGCAAGATTATGGATATCCATACCTTCCCAAATGAAAGTGCAGCCGTCCTTAATAACACTATTCATTTTAGTGTCCAACAAAAATTTGCAACTTTTTCCCATCTCCATAATGTGTTGATGAAATATTTCCCCTTGTTTGTCGCTCACCTTAGTTTTCGGAGAAAACTCGAAATGGGAATGAAGGAAATTAACTTTTAGGGACAAATGACATCCTAAGGCTTTAAAATCCTGTAGTTGTTTAAAAACCATCTCTTCATAGTTTGCAGACTTTCTTCTTCCCAAAAAATTGTCGCTATTTCAACAAAAGAAAGCCATGCGTTTTTTTTTCTGTGTTCAAGTTTTTAATAAAATAGAAATCCTTCATGATCTTCCTTATATCCGGCCCAAAAAAAAAAATCTTATTTTATTTTAGCTTCACTCAGTATAGGAAATAAAGTAAAATTTTCTCTATTTCTAGCCATGGCTTAACACATTTTTTTGTAGGGCCTAATTTGATGTGCAAAAGCAGCAAAATAATATTGTTTGGTTCTACATTTTTTTGTCCAGGAATGAAATTAGTCCTCTTCGGCTTTTTTTCTTATGTAGTATTGACTTCTAGCTGTACTGACCCACTCGCATTAAAAGAAAAAACAATGTTTCGTATAGCCTCCTTGCAACGCAAGCAATATTCCAACAACTTTAAGATCGGCACATATTTTCCAAGAATGACGGTTGTACTGAATTTTCTAGAGTAGATTTTTTTAGATTAGCATATGTCTCTTCTATGTGGATGCCATGTGCTAAAAGTACAGATGAAATTGCTACTATGCAGTAACACTGCTTTTAAACATAATTTTGAAGAGTCAATGAATAGTCTCCACTTATCCGGTGACTAGTCAAAACCTAATTTATTCATAAGCCTCTGTACACCATTGCAATACGAGTATGTAAGAAAACTTTCTTCTTCAAAAAAGTCTACAAATTCAGCATCACGTTGTCGATAAACTGAAACTTTAGTACTTGGATAAAGTAAATTCTATTGATGAAGTCTGGAACTTAAGAGTTCAGCTTGAGCTTTACAAATTTAGGTCTCTAATTAAATCATTTAGTTCACTTTGACGTTTAAAATGTGGTTCATTTTAATATACAACAGAACGTGTTGACGGAAAGGTGATCTGAGTTACAGTTTCTGATACGATGTCGCTTACCTGGTCCTCTGCATCCTTTTTCTTGGATTGGAGGTTACGGTGACGGGTAATCTTCAGTATGAGGAATAGGTTTAGTTACTGATTCCACATTAGGATACACAATTTTATCTCTTGTTTTGTTAGACAGGAAAAAACAGTGCGTAATATGATCTCTCTGTCCCTCCAAATCGCAGGTTTGTAAAATAGCATTGATGGGGGGGTACTTTTAAACCATCCTCTTAATTAGCGTACAGATCTTAAGCAAAAATAACTTGGTGCCCAAAGTTTATTAATAGTCTCAGGAATGTTAAAACCGAAATACAAATTGTAAATATTATTTACTGACGGCGTAGGCCATTCTCGATTTGAGCTTGAAGTAAACCCTCCAAAAATAAAACAAAAGAGATCCGGTGAATTTGATCATTTTCGATTCATATTGTAATCCGCATGTATAGGACACTACAAAGTTAACTGAAATAACTTGTCACAACCAACCATAACCCACTAGAAATAGAACGCCGTTAACTGCAGTAGTTGCTGTAGCAGTATTAAACGCTAATGAATCAACAATATCGCATTGAAATGTGAGGGTATGTGTTTATCGTGTACCTATACTTAAAAGTATCTGTCTTATTTATCTTATTATGGGCAATTTATGATACTTTTTTCGATATGCGAAATATAAATTATGTCAAATTGGTAAACTTATCATTTATTTAAGTATTTCGATGTATTATAATATAATTTTTTTAATTATTTTTCTGTTAATACTTAAAGATACATTAAAGATACCGAAAATATATAATCAGACTAAATATTCATGTTTACTTGTGTAATTGTTTCATTTTAAAGTCGAACTTCTTATACCGCTGCGATATCCGATTTTTACCTACTACGGAGTCTAGCTCTACGTCTGCAGTCTGCATGCGTTGTCTACGTACCAATTTATGGTTATGACTGTTTTAAAGGATTTTAACTTTTTCCTCGTACGATTGGTAATATTGTAAATTTGGTTGAAAATTTCTCTAGCCGTGTTTTTAATATCGAGATCAATTTTTACTTTGATTGCAGTCCCTAGAATATCTATAAGTGCTCTTTTTGATTTGAAATGGGGTTTCATATTCTCTATCTTGGCTTCTAGCAAAAGTTAATTCTGGAATTCTAGGCCTATTCAATCTAATTTGCATTCATACCCATGTTATTTTTTTATGATATTTAGTAATCTTTAGTTATGATAAATTAGTTAGTTATGTTAAATAAATTTAAGCAAAATATTTTATTATTTTTGTTACACTTAAGCTTATAGTAGAGTTGTTGTTAAGACCACATAATTGTATTTTTTGCATGCTAATTGCTAAAGTAAAAATAGTATTTTCGCTGTTACCACGATCAGGTTGGACATATTTTCCTGTAATATAAATCCTGTTCAATTGTTAGTTGTGATTATTTTGTGGGCTTAGTTTTAATTATTTTTCGGTTTTGATAATTTTTCTTTGACCTTGCTTGGGCCTACGTCCCTTTGTCCCTTCGGTTATTTACGTTAATAAAATGATTCTCGTCAATTTCTTTGTAAGAGTTTTTATTTTATAAATATTTGTATATTTCTATGTTACGAATAGCTTTTTTCTTTAAAAATATTGGTCAACGTCCAAAATTACGGCTGTACAGTTTTGATTGATTTTTTCAATGAGATTTGTTTCTTTGTTACCATTTTGCCATTAACGAAATGTATTGTATTGAAAACTTTATATTCTCTTTTGCCTTGGTTGTTAATTTCGTCGCAATGTGATCGTCTTTTATGTTTATTTATAATGTTGTGTATTAGTTCGACTTTCCTTTCCGGAAAAAGGAAAAGAAGAAGTTGTGTATTAGTTGGACTTCGGAATTCAAAGAATTTTTGCTATTAGATGTGAAATGAATTTTCTTCAATTCTAGTTCCTATCGATAACTTTTATTAGTATGATATAGAAAATTTTAAGTTTAAGTATGATTGTTAGGTAGATGGCATGATTATTATAAATAGGAATTAATGACTATGAAATACATTGGGATTCATTATCTCTAAGCTTTAATGGGATATTAAATAGTTTGATTGTCTTACCACATATTTATCCAAATGGTACATTGTGTGATTCGTTCTTTGATGTTTGGGTTGAAGTTTAGTTTAGTTTAAGTTCCTTAAGCATTTCGTTTATACCTAGGTGATCCTTTGCGAAGCCTGCTCACCTTACCGCGATGCGAAGGCTTAATACAAGTATAGACTTTCGAGAACTGTGTTTAGAAATATAGAAATACCCGAAGTCAAGAAGAAATTATTGACACCTTCCTAACCTTTCCTTTTCCCCCGTACCCATCATTCTCTCACTCCCCTAACTCCTAGGTGGAGTTATACGCCGATCGATGCATGGCTAAAAGGGTGTTTAGCTATTAGTATGCAAACTTCGGATACCGGGCGACCTCCAATTTGACTCCAGCCTTCCTGCACCGTTTCGGGCTCGGTTTTAGGTGACCGTTTTTTTCCCGTGAAATCGTGCAAATAAAATTTCACAACCGAAAGATACCAAAGCACAAATGGCAGAGATTCAAGAGCCTGTAATTGGCACCTCGATCGAACTGCTAACTTAGGGGCCATAATCATATTTCAAGGAGTCGACATATAGGCCAGGTTTACTCTATTTTGTAAGTGCCAACGCATCCACAGCCGATTGGATGAAGTCCAACTTTACGAACATAAAGAAAAAAAGCGGACTTGATGTGAAATTGGTGGAAGAAGACGTTTCCCGAAACCTCATATGCCAGGAGCAGACATACTGACTCGGGTTACTTCACAAATCAGACGGCAATTTCACTGCCAATCGCAGGAAACCCTAAAGACTTTGCGTAAGGTATATTTCTCTGGTTCTACTACCTAGCTAATACCTATTGATGCTCTTATGAGCGTCAAAAATTATATCAGTAGTAGAACAAATAGCCTCTCTGGTAAACTCTTCAGGCCTAATAGAGTTAAATGGGCAATTGGATCATTTAAATCCTACCACCCCCCAGGTAAAGAGGTGTTTCCTGCTATCCTCTAGAGAGACCTAGTCATCATTCTAGAACCAATTATAGCTCTGTTTAGGTCCTGTTTCGATTTGGGATATATTCTTCAAAGAGAGAAGTTAACCTTGTCTTCATCCTTAGATTGGAAAACAAGCGAACAACCTAAATCCTATCGCTAGATCAGCCTAACATCCATCATTCTTATTAAAAACAATGGAAAAACTCGCTCATAAACAGAGCAGCCATGTATACATGGATAACATGTCCATCCTACGACATCGTCCTGAGCTGGATCTGATTACCACAGTTTCGGACGCATTACCACACACATTCATCTTTGATAAAAGATTTGAGATACTGATCCCAAACCACACAGCTTAGGAAAGCGGCCATTCCTTATTAAATATCAAAGGCCTCAGGTGGTGTACTGCCCTCTGCCACCACAGGTGGCCAAAGAGAAATTATGACTCCTCGGGGGATCATCTCCACTCCTACGAGAGACATCCTCAACTTTATTGAGGTGGTAGAGGAACTCTTCGTCTGAGCGACTAGCAAGCACAATAGATCTGCATTAATCGCAGTTCCCCATGCTATATGTTAACACTAACTCCCTTTCAAAAAAACCGAACATGTGTGAGTCGTACTCGCCCACCGAGGGTTCCGTACAAATTTGAAGATATATATTATACATAGTTCAGGAATTGAGTTTCGCCGTTTTTCTGAGCTTTTCCCGAAATTCAGTTTAAATCTCATTCATTATTTATTTATTTTCTTTTCATCCATGATCATTGATCAGTCTTCCATCATTGTAAAAATTAAACTATTTAATTTTTAATTTTTTAAAAAAATATATTTTATTGCTATTTCTCTCTATTTGGGCAGAGGTTTCCCTTACAAAATCTTCCTTACTACTCAACTCAATATGTTTTCGATATTGCCTTAAATACTATTCCGTCTGCATACTGTCATCCGACGTTGGTTTGTTTATTCTGGAGTGGTTGTGTTTAGGTTGGGTGCGTGATGAAATTGTGCTTGGTGTCCGATAGTCTAAACGCGAAGTCAGCATTTGCTCGATTCTATCCGTGGGAGTGGACCAAATTATTATTGTATCCGGACGCAATGTCAGCATCTCGTCGGCTGTTTATATGGATGACTTAGATTATTCTGTTATTATTGGCTTCAGCGTATTCGTCGTTAACTTACACACTCAATTTACTGAAGGATGTATGTAAATAAATTATCTCGTATATCCATCCTGACTTACATACATATACACATATGTACATGTAAGATTTTGTTTTTTTTCTTGTTATTTCTTTATCTTCTTCTTGTTTCACTTTAATTGGATATGTGAACCAGACAAAAAACGTGCAGACTCGAAAAAATAAAGCGTTGTGTATGTGTCTCCATTTCATACTGCACACTACAGCTCCCTCTAACATAAAATCAGTTTCCTGGTGGTCAGAAACCAGAATGAGACGTGCGTCTTTCGTACGTCTTCCCCCGTGACACCCTGAACTTTTGTCGAGATTTTGACAGGGGTTCAGGTGCGTAGCGACAAAACCCGTTACAAACAAACTCTAATCGTGAATACGTGTGAGTTCATTTCATTGTGCCGCAGTGTACTCCCGCCACACACACTCTTGTAATTATAACAATGTGCGTGATTGTTTACAAAATTTTGACAGCACTTGAGGTATCCACGTGCTCGCCCGAGCTTGTAGGCAAACGTCGGCGGCCATTTTGAGTGGGACGTCTCATTGGTGGTTTCTGCTGGTGGTAGAAATACTCCCGTGTGCGCTGGCACATTATGTACTTTAATTAAAGACTATATTTTTCCTCCGTGCAGGGACGGGTTAAGAATATCCCTGCAGCGATACCTCTCGCTTGTCGTAAAAGGCGACTAAAACAAAGGTAAACAAAAATCACATCTAGGCAATTTAGAAAACACCAAGGTGAGCCTAGGGACACATATACCACCATTAAACTGCCCCACAAGTGTACATGCAAATCAGTGGGTTGACACGACTGGAGATCACCGGTGTTGTAAAAGTAAGATCAAACAAAAAAATCTGGAGCATGCCCGTGTCACAAAAAAAAAAGGCAGGCCGAAAAACAATTGGTGCAAACAAATGCAAAAACACCAGCATTTGATTGGCCTCAGCGATGAAGTAATCCCAAACCGGGAAGCCTGCCGCTACTTTCTGAGGTCAAACCGGCGGACCCCACAAGCGGACCAGTAGGAATGCAGTTAAGTGGGAAGGTTATGGTCCTACACTTCTGACCATAACAACGCCGGAAAAAGGAAAAGAAGAAGAAGAATTAAAGACTATATTTTTATGATTTACATACAAATGTATATGGTTTTCAGACTTTTCCTTGTACTTGTAGTATAAGACGATATTACTTACCAAATTCATAGTCCTATGTACAATAGGTCAACGGGAAGTACCCTATAAATTTGATCCCCTTGAGAGTGTCGAAATATATGTTTTTTGTGGCATAAAGGCCGTATCTTTCTTTACGTTAACTTAGTTTGATTTTTTCACAGCTTCAAGGGACCGCAGATCTGAGTACGAATATATGGTTTTAATTTCAACGAAACCTCCACGCGTTCCCGAGATAAAGGGTATTGGCAGACAGACAGACAGACATAAAGACAACAAAATGATCTTATAAGGATTTCGTTTTTTTCCTTTCGAGGTACGAAACCCTAGAAAAAAAAAGTTATTTTAATAATAGTAGTTAAACATATTTTTAATAGTCTTGTAGAATTCGTCGTTTTTTCTTAAGATAAAGTTTTAAACATTAGGACTAGAATGTTTCTTTAACGCTGTATTAATTAGGTATTTAAATTCGATTCCTATTATTTACTTTTCAGTCTTAAAAATCCCGTTTGTGATTTTTTTGGTTTAAAATTTGATTTTTGTAAACGTATAGACATGTTGTTTCCTGGTATACATAATTTCATCTTCTTTTATTGATTTCACATACAAGGGCATGTGAGTTTTTATTTATCTTACCTTACCACCGATCCCATGTAAGCTAAAAATGTATTTAAGGTCGAAAATCAAGTGTCTGTTTGTTATTCTTTTCCTAAGTAAGGGTGGTAATAAAAATAGATTAGACGAAAGTTGTAGATCAAGCAATTGTTTATAAGCCTTTTTCTTATACTTTTGTGCCTAAAATCACCATTTTATAAGGACTCTATTCATCAAATTGGACTCTTAAGGACTCTATTTATCAAATTGGACAATTGGCTCCCCCGTCTTTAAAGATCTTTTTCTTTCTATTCGATCTTCGAGGAACATTCAAATTAAACCATAATCTACTAAATTAAAAATATTGTCTAACCCAATTATGTATTCCTTCAAGATAACTAACCGAATGGCGCACAAAGACACGTCTTACAAATTAGTGCTGAAAGCTGTTTTATGAATATCTTTCTTTTTTGATCTCTTTCTGATGAAACTCATGCGCCAAATCGAGGGTATAAAAATATTGTTACTATGTGATTTTATCGAATATTTGAGAAATATTATGGTAATTGGAAACATGTTATCAATGGATTCCTCGTTTATTTCCCGTAATCCAGCACTAATCATACAGTATGGGGAGTTACTCGGTCGAAAATGTTATGTAACCAGAATTATCCAGCATTGTGTTGTGTACTTCGTTTTTATGCACGAACATGTACCTTTACTAAGTGAGTCCGACTCCATCCGAGTAGAGGATTGGAGAGTGTCCACTAACTGTTCCTTTTCGGACCACAGCCGGATACTCTTCAACCTTAACGTCATTAAAGAAAAACCGAAACCCTTCAGAAACCCTCAGAGGACAGACTGGAATCTTTTCTCAAACCTAGTTGCCAACAGGTTAGAACCGCCACAAGACACCACTAATCCTGATCCAACTTACATTGAGAATTCAGTCGAAAATCTTGTGAGAATTCTGAAAGCGGCTTTCAACAAATACTGTCCTTTGCAGCGTGCTCGCAGGAAGACCAGCGCAGTCTGGTGGACCACAGAGCTAAAGCAACTCAGGACCAGGACCCGAACTCTATTCAATAGAGCAAAGATCTCAAACAGAACCGAAGACTGGGATAATTACAAGTCCAGCTTCAATGAATACAAGAGCAGCAAAATCTAAATCCTGGCGGGAGTTCTGCGAATCAATAGAGGATCTCAACGAAGCCGCAAGGCTCAGGAAGATCCTATCCAAGGACCCCTGCGTCCCGGGATTCATCCTTAAACCAGATGGTTCTTGGACAGAATCCAGTCGGGAATCTTTAGAACTGCTGACTGAAACCCACTTCCCAGGCTGTAAAACCCCTGAAACCACAGTCTCCTTCGTGACGACGGTTCACACAACCGAAGAAGTGATAAACAAGATTATCACAGCCGATAAAGTATCATGGGCAATAAATTCGTTCAAACCCTTTAAATCTCCGGGCCCGAACGATATCTTGCCAGCGATGCTTCAAAAAACACAGATCCACACTCTACCCCATCTCGTAAGCATTTTTTCCAATTGCCTGCGAACGGGGTACATCCCAACACAGTGGAGAGAAATTAAGGTAATTTTCATACCTAAGGCAGGTAAACCATCCCATACTGCCGCAAAGGACTATAGGCCAATTAGTCTCTCGTCGTTTCTTTTAAAAACCTTGGAGAGACTCCTTGACCTATACATCAGAGGACTCTTAAATTCACGAAACCTATGCAACACTCAACACGCCTACCTCAAAGGCAGATCAGTGGAGAGTGCTCTGCATAGTGTTGTCCGTGAGATTGAGGGCTCGCTGTACTTAAAAGAGTTTACAATGACAGCCTTCCTCGACATAGAGGGGGCCTTCAACAATGTAAACACAGAGGCCATAACAACAGCTCTTGAGGACATAAAAGTAGACAAATCCATTGTAATCTGGATTGAGAATATGTTGAAGAACAGAATCATCAATGCAGACATTGGACACAGTTCTATAAGGAAGGTGACAACTAGAGACATACCAAAAGGAGGAGTTCTCTCCCCCCTACTGTGGCTTCTTACAGTCAACAAGATCCTCAAATTCTTTATGGAAAAAGACACAAAGATCATAGCGTACGCGGATGACCTGGTTATTTTGATAAAAGGTAAATTTCTACCAACTATCAGTGAACTAATGGAATCTGCGCTTAGTGAACTCTCCTCGTGGGCAAGACAGAACGGTCTGAGAATAAACCCCCAGAAAACCGAGCTGGTCTTGTTCACCAGGAAAAGGAAAATTCCGATATTTGCTCCCCCAAAGTTAGAGGGTACTCCACTCAAACTCAAAGCGGAAGCAAAATATCTAGGCATCATTCTTGACTCCAAACTCTCCTGGAAAAGGAACCTGGAGGAAAGGATGAAAAAAGGATTGAACGCTTTCTATGCATGTAAAAAGACCTTCGGAAAAAGATGGGGCTTGCAACCGTACATCATTCATTGGATGTACACAGATCCATTTTAACTTATGGGGCCCTAGTCTGGTGGACTGCCAGCAGCACAAAAAGCTATATGAACATGCTCAACAAAGTGCAAAGGTTAGCAGCTGTTTGTACAACGGGAGCCATGAGAAGCACGCCGCAGGCAGGGTTGGACATGATTCTTCATCTCCTCCCCCTGGATCTTTTCATAAAAGGCTACGCTGCAAAGAGCCGACGGATCGAAAATGGACATAGGCACTGGGGCCGGGTTTTACTCTGATACCCTACACAAACAGGAATCATTCAGACTTCATGATCTGTGTAGCGTGTTCCAAGCAGAAATCCTGGCAATAGAGAAAGCAGCTAAACACCTACAGGTAGCCGATATCCCACCATCTGATATCACCATCTTCGAAGATAGCCAGGCTGCACTGAAGTCAATAGAATCCTGTATAACGAGATCGAAGCCTGTCAAGAAATGTCGCGACACACTGAAGTCCATCAGACACCATAAAATTAAACTCTGCTGGGTCCCGGGCCACAGCTCAATCACAGGGAACGAAAGAGCAGACGAACTGGCCAGGCAAGGTTCTGAAATGGACATCAGCGAAGCGGACACGTCATTGCAACCACCGATCAGCGCATTATACCGGATCATAAACGACACAATTATCAAAGAGGCCAACTCGTCTTGGCTTACAAGAAACGACAGCTACACGACAAGATCATCGTGGCCAGAGCTCAACGTCGGAAAAACAAAGAAGCTCCTGGCGCTGGACCGTAACTCGATCCGTATGCTCGTCGGGGTGATCACAGGACACTGTCCCATTGGAGCAATGCTCCGGAAATGGGACTCGGGATCCAGCGATCTCTGCCGGAGCTGCGGCGATGAGGAAGAAACTGAGACGATCCAACATCTGCTCTGACACTGTCCAGCTCTCCAGAATCGACGCCTAGTGTCGCTAGGCCAAAGATTCTTTACAGAGATTGCGGACGTGGCTAATGCAGATATATCGGATCTTCTAAGATTCATCAAGAGCACGGGGTGGTTTCAGCCACCACGTGATAGGACAGGTTAATTTTATGTGTACCCACACAAACGAAGGGAATCACAATGGGCCTCTTGGCCTCCGAGTGGAAGTGATGTCCAACCATCACACTCCCCTTCTCTAACCTAACCTAACCTAACCATGTACCGATAGCTCTCCGTTTGAATGGAGATATCTTTCGATGCTCGAATCATTTGCTTAAAAGCGTCAATAAATGCAAGGTGTCTATTTACTCGGTAGAAGAAATCAATAAACTTCCTTATCAATGTAATTTTTACTTATTGTATTGTATGTAAAAAAACAGGTTGCCACTATTATCAACTGTTAATTTAATCAATTTTTTTTTTGCGTTAAAGATATTATCATTAAAATTGATTTTAACCTTTATTTTCACTCAAGTTGTGTATTGTAATCATTCGTAGCATTCCTAAGTAGTCAAATCAAAAGTAATTGGTAAAGAGTTGCAGAAAGTTGAAATGGACTTACAATTTTTTAATTTATGATTTATTACAAATTACTCAACTGAAAGATTGATTTTTTACGAAATGGTATTTGTAAAAAAAAATTAATTAATATTTTTATTTATTTATAAACTGAAATTTGAGTTTTATAAATGAGGTAGATAAAGTTGGTTCTTAAACATTTTAATAATTATTTTCATTATTATTTTAAATTATTATGTATTATGATATGACCTGTGCAGGAACGGGTTAAGAATATCCCTGCAGCGATACTTCTCGCTTGTCGTAAAAGGCGACTCAAACAAAGGTAAACAAAAATCACATCTAGGCAATTTAGAAAACACCAAGGTGAGCCTAGGGACACATATACCACCATTAAACTGCCCCACAAGTGTACATGCAAATCAGTGGGTTGACACGACTGGAGATCACCGGTGTTGTAAGAGTAAGATCAAACAAAAAAAAATCTGGAGCATGCCCGTGTCAAAAAAAGGAGGAGAAGAAAGAAAACGGTCAAACCGTAGCATTATGGAAAAGAACGCTAAAAGGAAAAGCACTACATCGCCAGGCACTACTAATGGTCGTGATCCTGGGACGAGCAGCAATGCTCGGGTCAGAGCTATAGGATTTCCGGGGGATAGCAAAGTAATGCAACGGCGTAAGCCACACTTTAGAGTCGCGAGTTGGAACGTTGGAAGCATGAGTGGTCGCAGCTATGAGCTTGAAGAAATGATGGTTAGAAGGCGAGTAGACATCCTGTGCGTACAAGAGACGAAATGGCGAAACACCGGTAATCGGGCACGTTTCTTGGACGTTAAAACAAAAGGCTACAAGATGTTTTACTATGGATTGGAACAAGGAAAAAACGGAATCGCCATCATCCTTGCGGCAGAGCTACTTGGCAACGTCTTAACCATTTCAAAGTCCAGTGACCGTTTGATGGCTCTTAAATTTGTGATGCATGGTGAGGTGTGGAACATCGTGAGCGCATATGCCCCTCAAGTAGGATGCGAACAAAAAGAAAAAGATGCATTCTGGCTAGATTTCCACAACCTTGTCAAAATCATCCCAAAGGAAGAGCTTTTGTTTGTTGGGGGAGATTTAAACGCACATGTCGGGAAGACAAGCGAAGACTAAGAAGACTACCACGGAGGGCTGTGATACGGCACCAGGAACTCTTCAGGTGAAGATATCCTAAACATGTGCAAGTCGTATGGTCTTATAGTGCTAAATACCATGTTCGTCAAACAAAGCCGGCACCTGATCACTTATAGCAGCGGCGGAAATGAAACTCAAATAGACTATCATTTGGTATCCAGTTTCATGAAGCCACGAGTTAAAGATTGCAAAGTGATCCTGGGAGACGCGATCGCCCCTCAACACCGTTTCCTCCTGACTGAATTTTTTATGGAGGCGAGTAAGAAGTCAAAGCAGCAAACGAAGGTGTCTGAGAGAATCAAGTGGTATAAGCTGGATAAAAGAAAAGGCGAAGCTTTTATTACCAGCATGAAAAACTATCTCTTTTCCATTATCGATGAGGTCGGTAATGAGGAGTGCAGAGCACAAGACATGTGGGATTCCCTACAACAATCTGGCCTGGAGAAAGCCAAATCACTGCTCGGAACATCTAAAGGCCCCTGCCAACGCGCAAAAGAAACCTGGTGGTGGACAGACGAAGCCAAAGCAGTGATACACGAAAAGAAAATGGCTTTCCAAGCTTGGTCAAAGTGCTCTTCTACTAATAGAGAGGAAAAAGCTCGCCGTGAAAAGGTATATAGATATTGCAAAGGTATCGCGAAGAAAAAGTGCGCCGAATTCAAAGCGAAAAGCATGGAAGGCCTATATCAGGAGTTGGAAGAAATATCGTCTTCCGCGTCTGACAGGAACCAGGCTACCCAGGAGCTTCGACAAAGCAATTTGAACAAAGGAGCAAATATCTTTAAGATAGCCGCCCAGAGAAGAAGAAATGCTCAGGAGATTCGTTTCCCAAAGTTTATTAACAATGCTGAAGCCAACTCCTTGTGGAAGACGAAAAAATTCTCCACAGATGGCGACAGTATTGCGAGGAACTTCTGAACGAACAGTTTCCCCGAGCGTACTTTCCAAGAGCCGCCCCCAATCATGCCGAAATATCCGACATCACAGTCGAAGAAGTTCGGTGCGCGGAAGATTATGGTCCTACACTTCTGACCATAACGACGTCGGAAAAAAAAGGAAAAGAAGAAGATTATGATTTATAATTTTAATTTGTCTAAGTGCTAATTGGTGCACATATTTTTGGTTAGCCCGTCTTTTGCTAATACGAATAAATTTGATGGTTTCCCCACACATGAGTAGGCGAAATATAGCTGTCAATGGGAGAAACATGTATTTTCCAAGTCCAAGCCGTAAATGGACATTGTTTTGCCCTGAGACTTATTTATGGTATCTGCGGTTATTATGGTCAAGCCATTTAAATGATATTGGAAATTCTGACGGTATCATTGGAGTACGTGGCAACGAGATGATTTATGGTTTAAATTTTCCAATTAAAATAGTTGCTTCAAGAACATTTGCTGTGAGCCTTGTGATGACACGTACACATTTATACCGTTGCATAATCTAGGTGGATACAAATTACGAAGCAGAATAATAGGTGAACCTTTAACTGAAGATTGTGTGGTGGCATTCTTGGTATATCTTCAGAATTTAAAAGCTCAGTTCGAAAATGTACAGTTTCATTTTCATCTACAATAGTGTCGTTTGTTTTAAAAAAACATCAAATAATATGGCTATATATTTTGTTGTATCTGTAAATGTTGACATCAACATTTTTTGCTGTGCAAATAGCACGAAAACTGAGCCAGTTATGATCTAAGTAATTATTCGATATATTTGGGAACACACTCTCAATTAGTTAATTTCTTGAGTAAACAGAAATTGTATATAGTTGTTCCTATATAAAAACGAAATTCTTAATTTTTTTTTTTTTTTTGAGCGCCGAAAATAATCGACGTCACCAATCGCAACACCACGCCCATCTACTTGATCGTAACCTAGCCCAGATGACCAAGTATTGTCGGTATTGTGTCGATTAATTAACTCACAACGCCCTCTGTTATAAATATATGCTACTCACAATTACTTACATATTATTGTCCCATAACAAGGATTTAATGAACATTAACTTTACAAAAAATGAATATTAAAGTCAATAATCGAGATAAAAACTAACAGTATAGCCTACGTTACTCAGGAATAATGTACCATTCTGATGGTGAAAGAATTTTTGAAATCGTTCCAATAGCGTTTAAGTTTATTCGCTACAAACATACAAATCTAATATTAGTGCAGATGGAGATTAGTAGAGATGTAGACTAACAATGTAGACGTAGATGTAGACGTACTAACAATTCTACAAGAATATTGTTACTTATTAAGACAGGGTATTTTAACTCTTTTAAAAACGGCATTTTTGCATTTTCCTTAATATTTGTAGTATGATATAAGGCTAAAGGGCTCACTAATTTTTGTACTCCATTTAGAGTGATACAAATTAGGATTTATAATTAGCGGCGTTTATGATTGAAAATTTGTTGTTTTTAAAGGGGTTGTCTTTAATTCTACTATTCCTATTGTGAGTGTTGAAAACTTATTAGAATTGTTATTGCTATTGTTTAGTACTGGATTGTAGATTACATATATGTAATATGTTTCTTTAAGCAGACTTAAACTCTAACTGACAAATTTAAATTTTTGTATTTAACTATTGTCCTGCGAGTCACTGTCCAGCTTTGGTCCTATACGGTAGTTAAATCAACCCACCGTCATGTTGAACCATTACCAACCAGATCATACCATTTTCCTGTAACAACAATAGATCATCACTATACGTACAACACGATAACGCTCTGTGCACATGAGTGACTTACATCCCTAAGAAACCATCAAATACGATAATTTATTTAAATAAGCTTAGATCTTCACGTTCCAATCTGGTTGTTCTTCGAGTAGCCAGAGCATTTCAGGGTTTTTTTTTTTTTTTTTTTTTGATACAAAGGACGCCATGGGTTCGTAACGCATAAGTAAACTGAGGGTCTGAAAAATGTGCAAAATACGCTTCGCATCAATCATCATACGCGTAAACAAATGTAAGATCCAGCAATTTGTAAAAAGAGCTTTCTAGCCTATTCAGATAAAAAACACAAGGTATGTACATAGAGTGGGAAATTAATAGAATAGAGGTGGGTGGATAACAATGTTACTGGGTGGTGACGTTTAGGTTTACCAACGTAACAAGTGCAGCTTACATGTATGGGTGGTAACATCTCGCCACTAACGATGGATGCGATGGTCAACCACGGATAATCTCGAGCACTTGGATTTTGGATGCAGAGGATAAATTTGTGTAAATAAACTCGCGTAACCCAATACAATTTGTAAATTACGTTTAAAGCTTTCTTTGGATTCTCCCACTTCTTTTCTATTTGTTGTCGAGTCCCAGGTAGCTATGTATAATTATGATGATTGTGGAAGTTATCGCTACGGGGTGTGAAATATTGTTACGAGTTGACGCTATCTGTTATTGAAAGGCAAAAATGAAAGGGTTTTATTTTACATCGGATTGTGATTGGGGATGAGAAAAGGACATTCTCCGATAATCCTAAAAAAAATATTACGTTAAGCATGGTGAATCATAACCGTCAACCTCATTATCAATCACGAAGAAAACTTTGGGTTCGAAGGTCATGATGCGTATCTGATGGGAGCAAAAGGGTGCTGTGCACTATGATCTGGTTTAACCTGGCAATTCCAATACGGCCGATCAGTACAGTACAACAAATTGCTCCATGTCTGAGTTTGCGTCTATCTTACAAACAGAGATATATGCATTCCTAATGGCCATGCACTATGTGTAATGTATAAGTGGATGGGAAAAAGCATATGCGTCTATAGTGAGAGCCACTGAGAGCCAAGCTGCACTCAAATCTGTGTATATCTCTCTAACCAGGTCTAAATTAGTGCATGAAAGGTCATGAACTCAAGAATTTTATGAACAAAGTCAGTAGACAGAATTCACTAAGGCTTGTAGGAAATAAGATCTCTGATGATATCGCTAGAGTGGCTCAGAGGAGAGTTTCTCAGGATCTGAACGTGCTTAAGGTTGGCCTGCTTCCACGGTCAAATCATACATCAATGTTTGGGACTTTAACGCGAATACTCGTATATGGATGGAATATCTACGAATATCATTATGGGCCATTACACTTTTGCTAAGCGTCACTACGTGCGTCACATCAGTGAGACGCCTATCTGTGCTATATATTGCGAAGAGGATAACACAGCAGAACACCTTCTCTGCGACTTTTCCGCCACGCACGGTGACGCACTCTTGGCGTCGCACAGTGGAAACTCTCCATACAACGCCATCTCATAAATGGTTCTTACGAAAGTTGCCCGAAATACTTAGCCTTGTTATTTAACTTGTCTAATTAAAATATTTAATTAGTCTTAATTCGAAGGGGATAAACATTTTTTGCTCCTTTTTTGCCTTTTTTTTTGTCAGACACGAAAATATATTGCAAACTTAAATCTAACATTTTTCTTGCATTGTTTGTTTCTGATTATATTCTCAACATAAACCCTTAATTAAAGTTATTACTTTTATGAGTTCGCTTACTAATTGATCATTAAAATTAAAAAACGACTTAAAACAAACAATTTAGTGGTATGAACTATTAGTAACAATTCTAATGGTAGGTAAATTAGAGATGCCGCGTTCGCGCAGTCGCACAGTGCGGCATTTGTATGGAAATTTGGACAAAAATCCTTAATTCAAATTCATATGTACAGATTTTATTTTTTCTGTTTAAATATAATATTATAATATAATTTACATATTTTTCCTTAAATATAAAATATAAAATCAAGAAAATAATTGAGTTTAGCTATAATTATATTGAAACTTAACTACTGTCATCGCTATCTTCAAGCTTTGTATCAGTTAAATTAATTTCATCGAAAGAGGAAGCACTTATACTAGTATTTTGTGAATTTTTCGGCAAATCTTCAATTTGTAAGTACATACATACTTATTTCTGAGATATTTGATTTCCTTGAAGAAATATTTCTATGTGTCGAAATTAAAGGATCGGAGATAAGTAATAAAACGTTTATAAGATCCGTGTTTGTTTGATTTCTACTCATCTTACGCATGTGATTCAATCGATTTTTTCTTATTTCCTTATGTCGAGCCCCTAAAGCCTCTTCTGACAGAAGACCTATAGGTAAGTCGAAAGAATCGATGACATCACAACCATGAATCAAGATCTTATGGACGCTACTTGGCATATAGTACCAATTATACAAACTTATATATAAATCTTTTGTTTCTTTTAGTAAAATTTTAAACTGCTGAAAATTTATTTTTATACCTGACGATAAAACTCTTAAAATTGTGTGGACGTTTTTTATTAAATTTGTATCTATTCCTGGGATTTCTGAACTGATTTCTGAGTCGTTAAAGAACCTTCTTGCAGTATTTCCATCATTTGTGGATCCATAAACCGGTTTTGGCTATTCACTAAGAGTCCCATAGGAATTTTAAAAAGGTCTTGAATTTTTTTTTTATTTTGCGCGAATATAGCCTTATTTTCAGCTCCTTTTACTTGCCACATTTTTAACGGCAAACGATAAGAAATATGAAGAAGACATTCAAACCACCTTTTCCATGTGTGCAGAGTGGATAAGCGAAAACGGTAATGATCGGTATTAGGAAGCCTTTCAGAAACCACAGTCAAATTCGTTTCTTTTGCAGACGCTCCACATACTCGTATATAGCACTTAGCAGAACAATTAGTGTCTGATAAAATGTTATATATACTTTCATCTAGCATTGTAAAATGTAATTCGTACTTAGCTAGCACAGACCTATCGTTGACATTAATTTGATACGCAGATAATTTACGTATAGAATTTTTCATTAAGGACTCTTGCTCTTACTAAATGCTGATTTTCCTTCATAAAAATGAAATTAATAGGTCTGCAAAACAATGTGGAAGAGGAACGTGGGTTGATCCATAACTCAGTTTTATTGTCATCTTCTAATTTGAGGGGAACAAAAGCTATCAAGAACATAAATTCATGTTTGAGATGTATTTTCCGTGAATTTCTGTTTGTAAAGACAGTGTCCTGCACTGCCATCAAATCCCCACGGGCAAATTAGATTTAAATCTGAGACGAGATTGATGTCAAAGATCTTAAAAATGCTTTGTAGGGTAATGTCTAATAGCTCCTGTAGGTTTACCTCTGCAGATATTTCACTTACAGACACATTTGGTAAAAAAAGTTTTCTAGTCTAGTTGACTTGTTGATGTTGATCCTCTTGAAACATCGCTTGCGAAACTAAGTTCTTTAGCGGAGCGTAAATTTATCAGATCTTGAACTCTACGTTTTCTTGTCTTTATAGATGCTTCCTTAAACCTTACTAAAGGTCTCCCGCGACGAGTTTCTTCCTGCAGCTCTCCAGTGGATTTTGATGATGTTGGTTGCAGATCGCTTTCTGTCTCAGTTGGTACCAACAGTTCTTTTTGTAACCACTTTGAATGTCGGTTTTGTAAATATTTGCGGTTTCTAAAGCAATCTTTCCACTTTCTGCTTATCGCTAAACAATAAGCTTCACCTGCGTATCTAATTTTGGCATTTAAACTATCAGAACAGTCATTTAAAGAGATTTCAGTTTATGGATAACTTTATACAGTTTTTCTGAAATTGGATTTGAAATCCAATCGTCGACCAAATCACAATTTCGAATCGTTGAGTAATGTACTGGAAAAAAAAATCACTGTTATTAGGTAGCAATTTGTAGCAAAAAAAATAATACAAGAACAAAGTACGACTTATGCATAGCAATTGAATGCACGGAATATTTTGCGCCGAATTTCTTTAAAGATTATTTAAAATGAAGAAATATGTTTTTTTCTTTATTTTTTTAACAATTCGTTTTATCACGCTATATATTTTAATATATCTAAAAAAATTGGTACTAATACTAGAAGGACAAACCTTCTTCCAAATCCGAAATGATTTTAGTTCCAAATTTTACACGCACTAGAACAAAACAACACTTCTTTATAGCAAGCAAAATTAAAACTAATAAAATTGCAACATGATCGTTCTACTCAAAGCAGTGTTACCGCAAGTACCGTTATGTTTTGAGAGCAAACGTTTTTGTTTTTGTTTGATTTAGTAATTTTTCTACCATAATACACCGTTGATTGAGTTAAAGGCGAACATATTTTTTTTGATTTTTGTCCAAGGGTTGCCGCACTGTGAGTCGTTTTGAACATAAATTTGAATTAACTTTTTTTTTTTGCGTCGAAAAAAATTCCGGCCATGTGTGAACCTTCATACCGTCTGTTTCTAATAATACAAAAAATTTAAAAATCGGTTAAGAAATGGGTCCAAAACAATATATCCAAGATCGATATTGGATTCACCCGAAAACAGCTCCGCTCGCTTCGCTCAATAATAAATATATTTTCTTTCGCATGCACCATTACTTTTCACGCACAATTTTCGTTTGACAAAAACGCACTTTTTTAAACTATGAAGCCTGTATTCACCAGAAAAGCTGTGTCAATAATTTTATGTTGTAACACCACACAGTTCAGTTTAACTGCTCGATCGTCATTCAACAAATTATTTATCACAATTGAGTGGCTTTGTTTGTGTTCGGAGGGTTTTGTGTAACTCTTTTATAAGCTCTGGCGCAAATTATACTGAATTAAGAAAATATTTAAAGGATATAAAGATTTTTACACTATCATCAGATAGAGTTGATATAGTCATAGCAAGTATTGAAAAAAAACTTTCTTTCAAAGTTTAAAAATCGATGGGAAAAAGCGAGAAGAATGAAATATCGTTTTGAAACCAGTAACATTTGAAGATAATACTGAAAAAACTTATTCTGGCGAGCGTGGACGACCTTCTAAACCATATGAAGAATCTGCAGAGAAAACAAAAAAAAACCCAAAACCATGGAACTTGTACAAGAGTGTGGATTTGAATTTATACACACCGCTTATGTCCAATAATTGGGTCCTATTGGCGAAGATGATGAAGTAACTATTGTGAGTGTTGTGGAATCTGAAAAATCATTCCATTAAAAAAAAAAAACTTTGTAAGCGCTGTGTGTGTCCTCTCTGTTCAAGTGTCAAACTAGTAGAGCGTCCAGCGCAGCCACTCGACATATTGTTCCACACTGAAGTTCAGTGGATCGCGATGGTTTTAAGACCAATGGAACTCGTTTGACAGTTTCCGGCACTTTAGAAGCGACGCTGGAACGGGGAGGACACACAAAGTGTAAGTATGGAAAAAATCCTTGTGCATCATGAATTATAAAAAGACATTACAAAATTACAGGAAATAAAACGTACCATAAAGTAACAGAGAAAAAGGACGTTCTTATATGGCCACCTCCCCGCTTAGCTTCGGAGGAAAATACAACACCTTTTATTTCACTTTTTTAAGTGACATCGGAATTTTTCCCTTTAGGATGCGAGAGTTTCTCAACGCCACGTGTGCAAGTGCAACGTGCAACGTTTAAGAAGCGAAGAACTTTTTGAAGTGTCATCGGAATTTTTCCCTTTTGGATGCGAGAGTTTCTCATCGCCACGTGGGCAAGTGCAACGTGCAACGTTTAAGAAGCGAAGAACTTTTTTGAAGTGTCATCGGAATTTTTCCCTTTTGGATGTGAGAGTTTCTCATCGCCACGTGGGCAAGTGCAACGTGCAACGTCTAAGAAGCGAAGAACTTTGAAGCCATCATCGGAACAGCATAAGGGGTTGAATCTCGCTAACCAGGTCGTGATCGACAGCAATCAACCACCAAGCAACATCCCTGAAGAAGGAGTATAACCAGCGTGTCGAGGTGAGTAACTTTTTGAATTTGTTTGGGTTTATTGGTTCGGGGTGTCTATCGGAAATTCGTTGGGGGGTAGTTGAGATTAGGATAGCGTAGCATGACACCAAAAACGAAAATGCAAGCACAGATAGGTGAAAGCCAAGATAGCGACGATGGTGAGAATACAGACGTCATGAACACCACGATGCGCGACACGGAGGCACCTAATTACAAATAATATATATATAATGATGCAAATGATCCAGAATCTTCAGGCTGCAATTATAAAAAGCAACCAGGTTTCAACGCAACGTGGGGATGCACCAAGTGCGGCAAGTGCGGTCGTGAACGATAGCGCTGTAGCGACGGCATTAGGCGAGTTGACTCGTACCCTTTCATCACCAAGGCAGGAACAACAACGGAAGCTGTATGACCTTCCTGAGTTTGACGGAGCTCCCGAAGTATGGCCAATGTTCAAAGAATCATTCGAGATGACCACGGAGGAGTATCTCTACAGCGATAGGCAGAACATGCTGCGGCTCCAAAAGGCACTTAAAGGGAAGGCAAATGAGGCGGTAGAATGTTTACTGATCCACAGTAGTCATGTCAGGCAGGTGATGAAGACCTTAAAAGACAGGTTTGGACGACCGGATCAGTTAGTAAAAAGCCAAATTGCTAGGGTTAGGAGCATCGTACCTATTGCCGAAAACCGCATTGAACAAATAGTTCCCTTCGCTACCAAGGTGCAGAAACTGACGTCGTTTTTGGAGGCCGCGGACTGCAGAGAACACCTTTCAAATCCTACGCTGATGGAGGAATGGTTGCTGAAACTGCCCATACAGAGGAGACTCGATTGGGCGCGATACGCAGCAACAATTGAGTCGACGCCAACAATTAAACACTTAAGTACATGGCTGTAGGAACTATCGAGCATGGTAAGTGCGATTTGTGTTAATTTTACCGAACCACAGGCACAGAAGGAGATTAACGCACGTCAGCGATCCCGATTTTTTCATGCTGATATGGCAAATGCAAATGGCAGGCCTCAAGTGTGTAACATGTGCTCTGGTAAGCATAGCATCTCGAATTGTGAACAATTTTTGAGATTAGATATTAGACACCGATGGCGACTCGCGCGCAAGAAGAGACTCTGCTTCAATTGCTTGAGTGGGAACCACAAGAGCACCAATTGCGAAGAACGACACACATGCAATGAAAGCGAATGCACTAAGAAGCTCCACGAACTCTTGCATAGCCCTCGTGAGTACATCAGCAGCAACCAAAATATACAGCAACAACAGCGACGAGTATGCACAAGTTCGATCATCCACCCGGAGACTTCGAATGTCCTCTTTAAGATACTTGCCGTAAAGCTATATGCCAACGGTAGAAAGGTGAGTTGTTATGCGTTCTTCGACGAAGGCTCAGCCGTGTAGCTGGTGAACAGGAGTCTAGCTGATTCACTTGGGTTGAAAGGTCGGACAGAAAATCTGTAATTGCAATGGTTCGGGGACAGAACAGCGACGGAACAATCGCGCCGTGTCAGCATGAACATATCGGGCGTTGGTGAAAACTCAAAGAGGTTTCCTCTCAGAGGAGTAAGAACTGTGAAGGATCTACGGTTGCCTACTCAGACTCTGAACGTGAATGAGTTGCCGATAAAATACCGCCATAATATCAAGAATCTTCGTACTACCATGTACACCTCAGCCACACCGGAGTTATTGATCGGCTTGGATAACGCGCACTTAGGCATACCTTGGAGGGCCGTCGCCAGGGGCAATAATGGACTGATTGCTACTTCTACCAAGCTAGGATGGGCGGTCTATGGTCCCACAACGAGTGGTAATGTAGATAGGGTAAATCAATATTTTTTCGCGAAGTTTGGCACCACAGGCGACAGTGATTTGAATCAGCTGGTAGAGTATTATATTGCCAATGAAAGTTTGGGGGTACGCGTCGTAAATTAACTTGCGGAGCCTAGTGAAGTGGGTAGGGCAAGGCAGTTGCTTGAAAATACCACCGTGCGTAAGGGGTCCCGGTTTGAGACGGGACTACTATGGAGATGTGAAGGTGTCACACTCCCTGAGAGCAAAGATATGGCTCAGAAAAGATTTTTATCCTTAGAAAAGAAATTCCACCGTGATGAGAAATTTCGTCAAGAATATATAAGCACTATGGCGGATTATTTGCACAAAGGTTATGCAAGGAAGCTAAACCAAGCGGAAGCAGCAATTAAAGGGGATCGAACGTGGTACCTACCCCATTTCGGCGTATACAACCCAAACAAACCGGGCAAATTGCGATTGGTGTTCGACGCTGCAGCGAAAGTAGGTGACACATCGTTAAACTCAGCACTGCTTGTCGGTCCAGATTTAGGCGAACCACTGGCGGTGGTACTGATGAAGTTCCGACAGAAACCGATAGCCGTCTGTGCTGACATTGTTCAAATGTTCCACCAAATCAGGATTCGAGAGGCTGATCATTTGGCACAGCGATTCCTATGGAGGAACGATCCGCAACACTCGATTCAGGAATATGTCATGACTGTGATGACATTTGGATCTAAATGTTCGCCGAGCTCGGCTCAATACGTGAAAAACCAAAATGCGAAAGACTTTCGAGAAAAATATCCAGAGGCCGTAGCTGCAATTGTACACCATCATTATGTCGACGACTATGTTCATTGTTTCTTCACTGAAAGCGAGGCGTAACGGGTTACAAAGGAAGTCGCTTGGATCCATGCTCAAGGTGGGTTTGAACTGAAAAAATTCGTTTCCAACTCGATGATAGTCAACGAAAGGCTCAACAAATGCCAAATTATGCCAACCGTTTTAAATTTGGACCAAGGAATTGCCAACAATAATCAGAAGGTGCTGGGCATGCATTGGGACACGGAACAAGATGAGCTGAAGTTCGTGCTAGGCTTCGGAAGAGTAAATCCCGCTTTGTTAAAGGGAGATAGGAGGCCCACCAAACGTGAAGTGCTGAGGATAACGATGTCAGTTTTCGATCCATTTGGCCTGGCTGCTGAGTACTCGCTGATAGCGAAGCTGTTGCTACAACTGACCTGGCGCAGGCAGGTGGATTGGGACGAGTGTATTCCCCAAGAGGCATATGAGGCATGGACGATGTGGCTCAACATGTTGCAGCAGGTGAAGAGACTAAGCATACCACGATGTTGCAATGTGGCTTTCTCAAGGGCGCAGCCAGAGTTACACATATTTACTGACGGCAGTGAATTGGCGTACGCTACAGTTGCTTATTGGAGGGTCAAAGATACGGAATCTTCGCAGGCGAGCTTGTCATTCATAGTCGGGAAAACGAAATGTGCACCAATGAAGCTAACATCAATACCACGTCTCGAGCTACAGTCTGCGGTGCTGGGTGGAAGGATTCGTCAATTGATATTAAGTAGTCATGATATAACACCAACTCGGATCGTCATGTGGAGCGACTCGAAAACAGTCCTGGCTTGGATAAAATCCGATCATAGGCGTTACAAACCTTATGTTGCTCATCGTGTAAATAAGATATTAGAAAACACGGCAAAATCCGATTGGAGGTGGGTACCAGTGCTCTAAACCCAGCTGATTTCGGGACTCGCATAAATTTAAAGAAGAGAGAGTCGTTCTGGATATCTGGTCCGAAGTTCTTGCACCAGGAAGAAGCCGAATGGCCTCAGGGTGAGCTCAGTGAAGACAGAACAGAGGAACTTCGTCCAAAATATACCTTGCTTCACACCAGTATAGCGCGCGACATCTTCACAAGATTTTCCTGCTTCCTCAGATTAAAAAGGGTGATCGCCTGGATATTGCGATTCCGAGATAACTGCTTAAAAAGGACAGCTGATCGCGAGTGGGGACGATTGAGAATAAGGGAACTCAATTAAGCGGAACTGGCAGCCTGCCGTAGTGTACAGAGGGAAGCTTATTCTGTCGATTACCATTCCTTAGAGGCCAATGAACAAATAGAGCGCCAAAGTAAACTATATAGACTAACACCTTACATGGATGAGGAGGGTATAATCCGCTTGGATGAACTCATTAACAATGCAATGGCAGTACAACCCAATACACGTAAGCCGATCATAATTCCCAAAAGATCATCACGTTACCGAGCTCATCGTAGACCTATATCATCGCAAATGGAAACATCAGAATGAGAACACAATAATCGCTGAAATTAGATGAAAATTCTGGATCCCGCACATCAGAGTGGTAGTACGTCACGCAGCTAAAAGATGCCAGTTGTGTAAAAATTGGAAGGCAAATCCAGTTCCCCCGATCATGGGACAGTTACCCGAGGACAGGCTGACTCCGTACGTGAGACCATTCTCTTATACGGGCCTTGAATATATGGGACCTTTCACGATCGTATCAGGGCGACGAACCGAGAAGAGATGGATCGCGCTCTTTACGTGCCTGACGACGCGAGCGGTACATATGGAAATCGCAAGAGACCTTTCGACAGACGCGTGTTTATTATGTATTCGTAACTTTATGAATAGGAGGGGAACACCCGTACGAATTAGATCAGACAACGGGACGAATTTCATCGGAGCTCATCGGGAGCTAAAACTGCAGAAGTATGAGTTTGACCAAGGGAAGATTGCGGATGTACTTGCTACCCAAAACATCGAGTGGCTCTTTAACTGTCCTCTTAACCCACATGTAGGCGGGTGTTGGGAGCGTCTGGTACGAAGCGTAAAACGAGCGATGGGGCATGCCTTATTTAGCAAGAATCTGCAAGAACATAGGCTCTACAGCCTAATGTGTGAAGCTGAAAACATTCTCAATTCACGCCCCTTGACCCACATTCCGATAGACGCTTTCGGTAGCGAGCCTTTAACACCCAACCATTTTCTCTTAGGTACAGCGAACTCGGAACAGACACCTCACCCGCATCAAGAAAAGCTGCGCGCCACCAGGAAGCAATGGCGGAAGGTCCAGCAGACGATCCAGTGTTTTTGGAAGAGGTGGATTGCTGAATATCTTCCCGACCTATGCCGAAGGACGAAGTGGTACCAACCTGTTAAACCCCTCGCAGTTGGCGACATTGTCCTGGTGTGTGATAGTGCCCTGCATCGATCCGCGTGGCCAATGGGCAGGATTCTACGAACATTTCCTGGCAAGGACCTATAGGTGCGAGCAGCGGAAGTGAAGACGAGTTCCGGAGTTCTCAAACGACCAGCGCATATACTAGCCAAGCTAGATGTTGGTGAATCTAAGTTGTCCGAGATTCACGGATTTCTTATAATCTTTCATTTGAGAAATGGTCAGCAACAACTCTAGAAAATAAAACGAGCAAGGAAGAAAAGAAAGAATATGTGCAAAGTAGATTCCGATGAACTTGGCCTCCATATCGACAAGCGCCGACAAGGAGCTGGTAATAGTAATGATTGATGGAGTTGACGAAGAATTGATAAAACGGCTGTATATTATACGGGTTAAGAATATCCCTGCAGCGATACCTCTCGCTTGTCGTAAAAGGCGACTAAAACAAAGGTAAACAAAAATCACATCTAGGCAATTTAGAAAACACCAAGGTGAGCCTAGGGACACATATACCAACTGCCCCACAAGTGTACATGCAAATCAGTGGGTTGACACGACTGGAGATCACCGGTGTTGTAAAAAATCTGGAGCATGCCCGTGTCACAAAAAAAAAAAAAAAGGCAGGCCGAAAAACAATTGGTGCAAAAAAATGCAAAAACACCAGCATTTGATTGGCCTCAGCGATTAAGTAATCCCAAACCGGGAAGCCTGCCGCTACTTTCTGAGATCAAACCGGCGGACCCCACAAGCGGACCAGTAGGAATGCAGTTAAGTGGGAAGGTTATGGTCCTACACTTCTGACCATAACAACGCCGGAAAAAGGAAAAGAAGAAGAAGAAGAAGAATCAATATCATCTGGAATCGTAGTAAATACTACCAAATTCGGTTAATACGCAATGAATACAGCTCAAATATTTGTGAATAAATAGAATTGGTATTACATGCCGTCCTCTGTTAATAAAAGCCTTATTCACGAAAGAGTATTATAAGACATTTCACAATTTTACCAATAGGCCAATTGTCTGAAGATGCATGGGAAGCGCGGAACAAAAATTACAGACGATACCGATTACATCATTCCAGAAAGTGTTCTCGTTCAGAAACTAATGAAGATATTTTACATACACTATTATTTACATCAGATCCTGCATGTTTGAGGACACCGCCCGAGGCAGTTTCCAAGGAATTTTTGGATGAAGCCAAAATGCTCTTTTCCAGAAGTGAATAATCACAATATTATACTTGTTCAAGAACTTATTTTAACTTATTAACTTCCAACTTCAATCTTTCTGAATTCAAATGTTTTCAATGTTTTTCTATGCCTCATAACTTTTATTTTACTGTAAACTAAACTCATTTGCTCAGAACTTGATTGCTCATCAATTGTTAATTAGCTAAAATCTCTCTCTTGCTACAATTTATTGTCAATTACTTTCACTGCTTCCTTTTAATAAAATTACAAATGTTAAATAACCTACCAAAATCAAGTAAAAAGTAAAAAGTTCTACATGCATTAACCAATATGTTTTATCGATTTTTAATTCTATTTCGGCCGTAATCACCTATAACTAATTTGACTAAAAAGCATGTATTACATTCAATAATATATACACGAATTTTCAAGTTTCATTTAAAACATAAGAGGTACAGATTTTTGAGACAATGAACCCGTTTCGGACCCACTGTGCGTAGTGGCAGAATCTCTAAACACTACATTACTGAAGCTACTCCTCACTTTTGTTCGGAGAACGGAGAAAATACAATAAAGTAGGGTGTCTCTCTGGCAGTTCAATGGATCAGTATTTGCGTCTGAGTGTCCCAACAGATAGCAAAAGCCTTCAACAAAAAAAAAATTATAGGCTACAACTGATGCGTTTGAGACCGAAATACGAACATAGACATGACAAAGTGAAAAAAACGATACTAATTGGTTAAAAGTCAATATTCCTTTTCTTATAAAATTTCATTTAATCAAAATATGAACCATTAACCTTCTTCCACCCTGATTCAAGGCCCATTATTCCTTTTTTTTATAGAAAGATTGATTTTTTAACGCTAAAAAATGTTCAAAGGCTTCTAAAGGGTCCGCCATCTAACGTTTTTTTTTTCAAGTAGTGCTTATTTCTTGAATGGTAACACTTAGCTCATGTCTGATTTGACAGATAATTAGTTTTATCCTTCCGCTGAACGAATATGGTTGTGTATACGCTTGAACAACGCTGGGAAATATTGCGACATTACTTTGAAAATCATGGTAATGTTGCAGAATGTGTGCGAAAATTGCGTACGGATTTTGGAAGAAGAGAAGCACCGTCAGCTCCGTATGTTCGTTATCTTGTGAAAAAAGTGAAAGAACCTGGCATCCTAATCGATAAACCAAAGCGTGAAAAGCCAAAAACAGTGCGTACACCCGAGAATATTGCTGCTGCGGCAGAAAGTGTGCGTGAAGCGCCATCAACATCAATTCACCGTCGTTCTCAACAATTGAACATTTCGGAGACATCGTTGAGACGAATTTTGCATAAAGACCTTGGTAATGACGCCATACAAAGTCCAATTGGTTCAGGAGTTGAAGCCAACTGACCATCCAATGCG
Organism: Merodon equestris; assembly: GCA_958301585.1. Taxonomy (NCBI): domain Eukaryota; kingdom Metazoa; phylum Arthropoda; class Insecta; order Diptera; family Syrphidae; genus Merodon; species Merodon equestris. Next base: position 52,377,136 of record OY284417.1, on the reverse strand, counting down.
TTTTCGCTTCGCTAATTGGGCCTGCGATCGACTTACAGAAGATGCCGATTTTGCCAAAAAAATCATCTTTTCAGATGAAGCTCATTTTGATCTTGGCGGGTATGTAAACAAGCAAAATTGTCCCATTTGGGGCACAGAAAAACCGCACGCATACATTGAAAAGCCGGTGCACCCAAAACGAGCCACTGTTTGGTGCGGATTTTGGTCCAGAGGCATAATTGGGCCATTTTTCTTCGAAAATGAGCAATGAGTTACAGTCAATGGCGATCGTTATCGGGCCATGTTGAACGAATTTTTGTTCACAAAAATTGAAGAGGAGGATATTGGCAACATTTGGTTTCAACAGGACGGCGCTACGTGCCACACAGCCGAAGCTACACTCGATGTTTTGCGCCCTGTTTTTGAAGATCGCATTATCAGCCGCAGAGCTGATGTCGTTTGGCCACCTCGGAGCTACGATTTGACACCGTTGGACTATTATTTGTGGGGTGCCGTCAAAGATAAGTGTTACGCCGACAAGCCAGAGACAATTGACGCTTTAAAGGACAATATTCGTGAAGCCATTGGTGAAATACAGTTGCACACAATCGATAATGTGCTTAAAAATTGGACCGATCGTGTAGGCTACTGCATGGCCAGCCGAGGCAGCCATTTGAATGAAATTATTTTCCATTATTAACCGGAAGGATTGTACTTTCAAATAAAAAAAGAAATTTGAGAAAATATTCAGTAGTTTTTTTTATAGCATTTTCAAAAAAAAAAAAAATTATTTGGCGGACCCTTTATAACCTCTGTTCGGTTTCGGAACACCTTTTGCCGATAAAATGACGCTTGACTGCGGAAAAGCTGATAATTCCTTGGAGAAATATCAGGAGAATACGGTGGATACGGAAGAATTTCGAATCCTAACTGTAGCAGCTTTTTCACCGTTACGTGTGAGGTATGGGATCTACATAGCATTGTCATGTAACAGGATCGGAACATGCCTATTGACAAATGCAGGTTGCTTTTCAGATAATTTCGTATGCATTAAGTCGATTTGCTCACAATATTTGACTGCATTTATCGTTTCCCCTGATTGAAGAAATGAAAATTGGATTGGTCTTTTTGATGTCAACCAGTTAGTCGCCATAGACTTTTCTGGGTGAAGACCAAATTTGGGGGTGTGCTTTGGGTTTTCGCCTGGATCCAACTTTTCCCAGATCTTTTATGATTGTCATACTAAATCCACTTTTCATCACATGTGATTATAGGGTGCAAAAACGGTGCATTTCGGTGTCGACTTATTGTCATGGGGGATACTCCCATTATGTGTGCAATGCCCCGCAACGTTTTTTGTTAGGTCTGCATCCAGCGTTTCTCTAAAAATGGCGTCGTCAATTACCATTTCCTGTTTCCCACGAGGTTCGTTGGTTCAAACCAACGCCGAATGGTGCGTTCATTCACCGCTATATTCTCAAATGCGACATTTGTATTTTTGGCTGCCAGAAACGTTTTACATATGTCCCAGTTTGAGCTCGTAAAGGAAAAGGGTACAAATTTGAACCGTCGACAGCATGATATGAAAATTCCCTGGAAAAAATAATTCTAGTTTTAGACCCTAAAAGTCGCACACATCAAACACACATACCACTTTATATTATACAAAAAAAATCACTGTGTTGGAGAGATTGAGAACTAAGTGAAAAATTCCAAACATTTCATGTGGTACAACAATAGCTTTTAATGTGGTTTGTCCTAAACTCAAATGCCTACCCAAAATTGTTCACTAAGGAACTTTTAATATCCTTACTTTTCCTTTACGTTTATGTTTCCAAAGTTTCGATTCCAAAAAAAAAACTTAGCGACAAACAATTGTATCTTAAAAGGACTGATGGCGTTTTAATAACTAAGAATATGTTATTTTGAAGGGTCCTATAACTTCCCATGAATCTAGGTAGCTTGGTAATATATATGTATGTATTTGAGGGAATTCCGAGTAAAATAAAGCTCATTGGATTCGGCATTGCCTTCACTTGCCATGTTATATCTTACACGAGCTAAAATAATATTAAAATATTCATACATGTACATATGCATATTTGTATTGTTTTTACTCATTATTTTTATTTATGTTTCTTATAGATACATTGACACTCAATTGTTTCAATACGCTGTAAGACCTTAAGTTTTGTAGATTCTGGAACAGAACCGGATATTATAGACAGTTATAACCTTCCCCAGCATATCTGTAGCGTCATTCAACAGCTCCTGAGCGATTTCCATCCGTCAGTTATTTCGGTAAAAATTTAACAATTTTGGAACAAACCTGCTTGTCACATATAGGAAAAAATGACATGGCATGAGCCAACCGATATGCCAATATCCCTAGCAACTTATCTTCACCGCTTCAACATTTTAACATTTTCATCCATCGCCATTAACATCTTCTCGGCCTTTCGTGAAGAGCTGGTATCACTTATAAACATTTAATGTTGTTCAGAGTCGACTCGCCATAAGTAAGTTGGAGCAATAATTTAATTTTTTTATTTTGCATACACAGTACAGATTTTTTGATCCAATTTTTCAATAATAAAAAGTCCAAATGGACCAAAGTCTAACTAATGGTTCCTCACAGATGAGAAAACTTTTATGCATGATTCGAACAGATAAAATATCATACTAAATACTACTTACTATATAAAATTATACCTATAATATTATAATGTATAATTTCACTTTATTGATTGCATTTACTCGTATCTAGCCGAAATTTTCTTTACAAATGCACAACAACTATTTATTCAGTAATTGTACGAGAAGTATGTATACTATATATTATACTATGTATAATAGGTATCTATATTCTGATGTGAAACCAATACGAGCATATGCATATGTATGTACATTTTTCTTAATTAGGTGTCATATTTTCATAGTGATATGTTTTATAATTTAATCTGTTTAACTTGATATTCGCATCCATACTATATGAATACTATATGGATATAATGCTATCAGGTGCCAATAAAACCTGTCATATTTTCTAATTTCTTACATTCGAGTGATTGTGTGGCTCTTCAAAATTATTTGACAACATTTCCTATTGCATTAAATGTAATCCAAAAATTACAACTTCAAAATCCGAGTTCTGACATGCAAATATACATACAATACATACATATGTGTATAATGTATAATGTACAAACATTGGAATATCAATGTAACGATCACTCATCCACATTTTAACATTTTAATATTCAGCGTAGAAAGTGAAACTTCAAGAGTGACAAAAGTTGAATTAGTTTCCGTTTGGGTTTGCAACAGTTCAATGAACCAAAAAAAAAAAAAAACTCCTGCAATGTACCCTAACACAATTTATTTAAAATTTGTTTTTTAAGGTTAATTTCCCCCATTCATTTGTAAATTCACAGAGCTCACTTCATGAGAAACTTGCTTATATAAAATTTGTGTGCGTGTAAGGGTATGTAAGATCTGCTCGATTTTCTTATACCCTATTCTTGTTTACGCTCGAGCAATTGTATCTACATCTATAAGCTTTAATATGGAACCCTAATTTTCATTAATTTTTTTTCAATTTTAACTTCGATAGTTGTTAAAACAAAAGATATACATATACGTTTATAGTTTTTGTTAGAAAAAAAAATGGGCTTAAATATTGATTTAAAGGTTTTTTTTCAATATAACTTAAACTTCCAAACCACAGCGATTTTTTTTTAATATAGCTTGCGTGTTGCCTCATCACCTCAAATATTTAAATGCTACTTGTCTACGCTATCCAAATGTATTTCAACACTTTTTACGCTTTGATGAACAAAGAAATTAATTTGAGGAGAAAAAACTGGGTGAAGGGGTAATACTCGTATTTACTTTTAAAAATTCAATGATTAAGGCTTTAAATTAAAAGTTAAGTACTTTTAAAGTCGCATTTGCTGACACATTTCTTCCTAATTTTTATTTCAATATTAATCGGAAATACATGCTATTTGACCACAATTGAACATCTCTTTTTACTTGTGTTTATGTTTCCATAGAAACGATTCTATTCATCATAAGATGATGCACACCGTTGTAGATATTTTGTACTTTCTTAGAAAATTTCGATACACCCTGTCCGATTAGTTGCAAAAATGATCCCACTAACACTTTCATAATTTAAACTCATCATTGTCGATTTTATTTATTCTATCTACACAGCACAACCAATTGAAAGATTTTAAAATGTTTCCCCTCAAAGATATAACACCACTTATCTGTTCACTCCGCATGTATGCAAGATTTGGCTTTCTCAGCAAGATGGAATGGACAATCTTGAAGAAGTAATAATGTATCTGTCTTTTTCGTGATGCACCTCCTATGCGGTGGAAGTGCGATTAATCGCTACATACAGTTTGCATTTGTGTTTGGCCATGTGAACTTATTTTTTCGTAGTTGTCCTCAAATGAGTATCTGCCTGTTGCTTTCCCTTCCACCTACGTTGGCCGAAGGCTGATCGTTCTTATGCAGGTATTTGTTCCTTTCTCAGGTAGATAGATCGTATGTAAATTCTAATAGCCCTTGATTTCGTTCATCAGAAAAAAAATTAGTGTTGGAAAGACTTTCCATGATTGTCCACGCATTTTATAAGTACGGTTTTTCAGTCTAAACTATTTTTTTATTTGGTTTTTTTTTGTTTTTTTTCTTGTATAGGGTGTGTAATTCAATGTAAGCAAGTGGATACAATGATCCTTAACAAATAAAATCATTAAAAAATAAAGTATAATTTGCACACTTTTCGGTACAAGACATTCGATTTTTTTTGCTTTGGGATGAGTATAACAAAATATCAGTTCAATGAATCTCTAGTGACAGTAACGAGTAATTAATTGTGTGTTTATTTCTCATTTCACTATCAGTTGATAGTTGAATAACTTACATATGTAAATACGACAATACTATCTTGCGCTTACCAGATATGGAAAGATGTTTATGTTTTAGCTATTACCAAAGATGGAACACTCATATGATCATGAAAGTCTTCTGACAAATTACAAGTAATATTCTCCTACAATTTTTTATAACAATTTTATTAGTTAAAGATTTATTCACCAAGATTAAAAAGTCAAATAATCATGTGTATAAGAACCGTTGTTTAAGAAAACAATATGTAGGTGACTAGTCAATATATGTATAATTATATACAAGTATTTCATACATAACTGTATTGCACTATTAATTATGTATACTAAGAGCTGTACATATATTAATAGATAGGTATGTATGTGTGTTTATAAATCATCAATGATGTGAACTGGGTCTTAAATGTTCCCAAGGAATGTTTTAGGTCAGTGGAATAAAAAAAAGTACATCTGGGAACTACCAACGAAATCTAAAATATGTGCCTTTAGGTATGCATATTTACACCTTTGCTTTTTTATTTCGATGATATTAAAAATAGTGAGATTTGCCTCGAACGCGATATTTCATTGATTATCTTTAAGGCGTTCCTTATTGGTCCAAAATGATTCATTAATCATGTAGATATGTATGTATATAAGACCTTGCTTATGTAAATGGACCATTTATATGTTAGCATTGTATTTATGTAGACACACCCACTTAAAACAGATAGATGGTTTTGTTGCCTTTTTTTATTGTTATTATTTTACGGATTAGTATAAATAATTTAAGTAGTAAGTAATTTAATTTAGTATACATAATATTTTAATCGTTCAATGTTATATTAATATTTTTTTGGGTCATATCACAATGCTGATTAATATCTAAGTTATAAGCTTATAACTACATTTTTTTTAGAAAGTAATATTATTGCGTATAACATATTTAAGACGCATTTTATGAGTAGCCGATTTTTTCACTTTCGAAGTCGTTGTCACTTATTGTACGGATTCTTTTTTGAATATAGTCACATTCTTCTTTAGTTTCGATAAAGATTGAATTTTTGATGTGATCATTATGGCTTGATATGTCAAAAGTTGTGGTCATACAGAAAAAATAAAGAAATCAAGAGTTTATCCTGAGACAATTTGAACACTCATGTAATGTGTAATTTTTGCATCCGAAAGTTGCCGCCAAATTGCAAATTGACTTTCACTGATAAGTACATACATACATACATATGTAAGTATATTGCACGAATTATAAAAAAAAAAATTCTTGTTTTTAATAATGATTGAATTATTCATAAAGGAAGCACTTATGCCGAGAGAACATTTCTTAAAATCGTCCCTTGACGCATAGGCTACCCTTAACGCAGATTTTTTTGTTTATACGATTCAATATTCAACCAAGGAGAAATTTTGTCCGCCTGTTTGTCCACTTCACTAGCAAAATCCTTTCGTAGGAAAAAGTTATGAATAATTGGAAAGATTAGTGAAAAAAAATTATGTAGTTTTCAAAAAGTTAAGTTATTGGGCTATATGCATTGATAGTCCACGGCGCTCTCAACGCCATTAGCTTAGCATAGGATATTTTATATTTCTAATTTCTTCTAAATTTTGGACCCTTGATAAGCAATCGTGTATACATGTATATTTTTCATTAGTTTACCTACATATGTCGCATCCTCTCTTGTTGGCATAAACTGTTTAATATACTTAACATACTAAAATTGGACTTGACTGTCCAAAAAGATTTAACTCTTTAATCTGTACTCCTGGTCACATTTGAGATTTACATTTTTAAATAATATCTGTATAACTGGGATAATCTCTCGAATTGGATGTATTCCATAGATAAATCCAGTTCATTTTAAAACATGATATTCTTGCCGAATATCTCTTTTATCGAACAGAAACTCATAATAACACTTATAAGCACTTTTCACCGGATTAGACAATGTACGTATATTCCGTTGCGTTTTCATGGCAATCATGGTCTAACAATATTTGGCATATTGCATTTCTCACTCGGAAGTTCAGAGACTTATTGACAACCTTTCGCTAAGCCTCCCTGTCATATGTGTGTTCCTTCCATGTTTCGCTGTTCTTTTCCATCTCTTCTAGGTCCATCCTTATATTGTCGTAGGGATTGTCCTACCCATCTTCGTCTTTGCAATTGATAGATATAAAGGGTTATAAGCATTTGAATATCGCCAGACTATCTATGGCTCCAGCAAACAAATGCCTGAGTAATGCTCTCGTCTTGTTATTAGTACATCACGGAACTTAATTCTTAATGTATCATATATTATGTTGATACATAATTCTAAAAAAAAATTGCAAAATCCATCTCGCTCTTTCTTGTAATATGCATTTGTTCGATTGGGCTTTTTTATTCATCCTCATTTATATCATCTTATTTTATCAAACTATAAAATTGTTGAAATTAAAGTCCTTTATTTAACCGCAATTATAGTGATATAATAAGTTAGAATCACTGTTTAGAGCCGAAGGATCTTAGTCTAGTGCTGTCTGCTTAAAGCTTAAGGGGGGAGTATCGTGTAACACGTCAAAAATAAGCCGATTTTCATGAATTTTTTTACAGTAAACTATAAAACTTTTGAGCATATTATATACATATCGAACAGTATAAATAAATTCAGATGATTACGATTACAATTAACGAAGATAATCAAATAAGCGTGGAGGCATCTCAAAAAAATTTGTCAAACTCCGTGCACTCTAGCACCTCGTAGAATGATCCGACCGGGAGCAGGTGAAAATCTCGTCTTCTTCTAACCCATAGCTTCTATGTGAACCTAAAAAGCGAATGATTTTAGCTTTTTAAATTTATTTAAACTCAATTTTAAAAAAAAGTTAAATTTTTGCGGAAAAAAAGCATGTTTATCGGCTTGTATCTTTTTAAAAAAAAAAGATTTTCACAATGTTAGAGGTTCTCACAGAAGGTAATTTAATTACCTTTAATTTAAAAAAAGATTCAGGTCGATCAAAATTTCGTTGAGTTATCCTGCACGGAGTGTAAAAAAAAACACCGAAAATCGCGATTAAAGTTTGCGTACAAAATTTGAAAAATTTGCGAAAAAATTGAAGCGAAAAAAATGCGAAAAAATCGGACGTAATATCAATATCAATCGATGTACACGAGGCTTCGACGACTCGAACATCTTCTTCTTTTCCTTTTTCCGGCGTTGTTATGGTCAGAAGTGTAGGACCATAACCTTCCCACTTAACTGCATTCCTACTGGTCCGCTTGTGGGGTCCGCCGGTTTGATCTCAGAAAGTAGCGGCAGGCTTCCCGGTTTCGGATTACTTCATCGCTGAGGCCAAGCAAATGCTGGTTTGTTTGCACCAATTGTTTTTCGGCCTGCCTTTTTTTTGTGACACCGGGCATGCTCCAGATTTTTTTGTTTGATCTTACTCTTACAACACCGGTGATCTCCAGTCATGTCAACCCACTGATTTGCATGCACATTTGTGGGGCAGTTTAATGGTGGTATATGTGTCCCTAGGCTCAACTTATTGTTTTCTAAATTGCCTAGATGTGATTTTTGTTTACCTTTGTTTTAGTCGCCTTTTACGACAAGCGAGAGGTATCGCTGCAGGGATATTCTTAACCCGTCCCTGCACGGAACTTCGGCGACTCGAACATAAACTACATATATATATTAGATATGTAAAACCAGCTTTGAACAACTTTAATCGCAGATATCAGCACCTCTACATTCAAATCGAAGAAGCTCAATTTGAGCGGGAAAAAATTCAAATTCAAAAAAACGCTTTTGCACACATATTCTACACATGTTGTACTACCGATTTATGCAAAAAACAAAAAATCGATTTTTTGAAATGTCTACACGATACTCCCCCCTTAATACTTAAGTGTCATTGCTTCTTTTTTATTACATTTTATTTAATTATATGTATTTCACACTAATATGTTTGTAGGTTTAGGGTTAAAATTCTGTAAAATTGAGAAGTTCTTTTTATCGCAAACTCATTACTTTATCCTAGCCATCGGAGCGGTACGCTGAAGTGAAATAGTAGATAAGCGTTCTGAACTTCGAGAGTCGATCTATGCAGTAAATGATTCTTTTTCTCTGCTATGTAATCATATGTAAAATCGTAAATCGTATGGGTGTTGTTTGAAACTCCCTACGAATAGGATGCATATAATATTTATTGGCGTTGCATACCATATTTCGCATTCCTCGTATTCCTCGAAAAGCTACTATTTGTTTTCTTACGCATTTCTTTCTTTGTAATCTTGGTAACTAAATAAATAAATGCTCGTATAGCAGGAACTCAAAATTCTTTAAGGAATGCCACGAATACCCTGTAGGACCTAACCAAAAGAAACAAAGTCAAACTCTGGTTAATGCCAGGGCACAAGAGCAACGAAATTGCCGACTAAAGGCCCCGGCCCATAGAATCCGTCAATCCGTCACTCCGTTGATTTCAACTGAGTGAAAACGGGTTGGCGGATAGAGCAGGCAAACATCGGCCCATAGAATCCGTCAATCCGTTGACAGTTGTCGATGACATTTATTAATTGATGGAGTGCGTTCATCTGAGTTATAAAATGAATGGCACGGATGGCCTTTGATCGCCTCAATCAGTTCTTCCTCGAACATTTTATAACATTTTTTTCCTAGAATAATGTTCCCATCTCGCACACTAAACGACCCTCACCAAACGAATCGTACTTTGAATGTCAACCGAATTTGAAGTTTCTCTCAGTACGAGAGAGTTCCCAAGCATTCTCTCAATGCATCCACCAATGAACGTGCTTACTCTTAATTCGTGCATGCGTGAACCTCAGAATGTAAATGTGTAAGCTCCAATATGTGAATGTATGAGCTCTCAACGGAGCGAAAAGTAGAAAGTAGCTCTACTTTGTCCGTTGAAGTTCATACATCCGTCGGCTATGGGCCACCTCCCATAAGAATGTGTATATTCTACTTTTCACTCAGTTGAAATCAACGGAGTGACGGATCGACGGATTCTATGGGCTGGGGCCTTAACTCGCTTGAAAAAGTTCCAGCGAAATGTACATACATACATACATATGTATATGCCGAACCTTTCTTCGGAATTCCCAAGTCGAAGATTAATTTTCTCTTAGACAATGGGAAAAATCGTAACATTTGCACTTTTATAACGCTGTTCCAAATTGACTCCGACAATCGAAGAGATTTACATATATCCCAGAGCAAACACTATTAATATTTTTAAATATAATAGAGTCGATATCAGAAGACTGGTCAGCTAACTTTGGGGACACTGTAATTTGAGATATCATCTCAACAAAAATAACCTCTTGTCGGAAAGCGAGAGAGAGGCTCGGAAACGAGCCTTGATAACCTTGCATGGGTGGTCTTCCTTACGCTTTAACCACTCCCTGTTTGGGTGCAGTATTTGAGGTAGGCTTTTTAGAGCATCCCAAAATATTCTTTGACACCATTTATTACATAGAGTATAGTCCTAAGCATCTCTGCAATATTTATTCCTTTATGTGGAAGGGGGGTATTCAGAAGGTGCGGTGTCAGTTGCGGAAACTAGCGCAGTTTTGGCTGTCGTCGTTGTCCATGGAAGGCAAAAGTTCAATTAATCCCGTAGTGCAGCTTGGCATTAATTCAGTAGAACTTCATCTATATAGGTGGTTGATTTGAATTCTTGATCTGCCACGGAATCCAATTGTTCCAATTTGAACAATTACTCCAATTCAGTGGCGGCAAAGCTGAATGAGGCCCCCAGTTAAAAAAATTTGATGTAATTTTACAAGCCTTTTATTCAGTATACATTTGTATGTATAAATGTTTATGTTTATTTAGTTAAAATCGAGCAAGTGAAATTTAAATTCGACTTAAATATAAACATGCATAAAATATGGATATGGCTGAAAAAAAAAAGATACGAATCGATCGGCAAAAATAACACTTAGTAAAAATAAAGTAATAGGTAGTTTTAATTTTCAGTAAGCTATTATAATATGTATGTATATTATATATGATTTCGTGCCTTCATCTAACTGAACTCCTCAATAACTTCAACGAAATCAGGTTCTTTTGAAACTTTTCTTTCAATTGAAAGCTCGCACAGATTAACGAGTCGGTCTTTATTCATTTTAGATCGATGATCATTTTTAATCAGTTTAAGTTTGGAAAAAAAACTTATTTTGCACGATGCAACCGAAATACAAATCATCAAGAAGTAGGTATTGAAGTATAAGTGATGTACAGGATGACGATTCACTAATGTCCCATTTTAATATAAATTGAAGAACTTATGGGCCGTCTATTTGGCAGCAACGTCCATACTCGTATCGGTGGCACGTACATATATGCTTAAAAACCTCCTTCTCATCAAATTCACCGTAAATTTGTATCAGATTGTCCACTGCTGAAGCTTCAAGCATGAACTTCCTTTCAATAATTTGGAAAATTTTATCTATTGATTTGTTTCATGGCTCTCTATCGTTACGACAATTCTTGTGTAAATCGGTATATGTATTCAAACATTGACCGACGTATTTCTTCTTGAATCGATAATTGAGCATCATGAGCTGATTCACGCAGCATCGTTTTTTTTTACCCGCCTTAATGTCGAGACAATAATGAAGGTACACTTTTTGACTCATCAGCGGGGCTCGTCCAGTTTTAAGCAATGCTCTTTCAGCACTGGATCGTATTTCGCTAACAGTTGTATCAATTCTAGAAAATTTCCCCAGTTTTTTGAATAAAATACGGGACTTCATTGTGGCCTCCGAAAACAAGATGTTGTTGGGCTAAAATTAGTGTTACATCCATTTCTCCATTTCTTAGTTTCATCGTTAATAATCTTCAAGTTATCGTTATCAATGGTTTTACTAAGTTTCAAGCCCATATTCAAAGTTTTACATTTTTCTAAGTTTGAAAGATGTTCATGCGATGATTCATGCTGTGGTATCCTTGAATTTAATTTCCACCACTGACAAAAACCAGAAACAAATTTGTTAATATGATTGTCACCCGCAGATGCAAATAACCGGCCGTAGTAATAATAAAATTTCTTTGTTGATGGTGAATATAGCATCCACTTTAACTGTAACAACGATGTGTTTCCTTAGTGTTTTCACCTGATCTTTTAACTGATTCAAAAGGTCCATCCTTGTTTTGAAATATTTCGGATTTCCGGCACAGGTATGTGCAACATCATTGAATCTAAGTTAGAAGCGACGTATTCTTTGGATTTTTCCTCAGTAATTTGCTTTAATTTACTAGTTTTATCATTCTGTTTTCCATTGCCACTTACGTGGGAGTTTTTACTAATATCACATTTACTAGACTTTCCACCTATGTTTGTTTTTTCAACATCAATGAATTTCATATTTGATCCCGATTCAACAGTTTGATAAATTTTTTTCAGCAACGCCAGTTTCCTTTTCTATAAAATCTGAAAGGTATATGTATAATGATCCAGCAAGTGTATTAGCCTCTTCAGTATTTGCTTTTCTTTAGCTTCCTTTTCTGAGAGCCAAATGGATGATTTCTACTAAAAATAGTAACGAGGAGAATAAGAAACTTTTGTAAGAGATAAAAAAAACAATATCTTAAGTGTTGGTTAAAAGAACATATTTTTAAATTTCTTTATTTGACGATTGTAAGTCAAAGCCGACAGCTATTGTATTTCACTAATAACAAAATAAGGCGCTTTAGTGAAATACAATAGCTGTCGGTAGTAAATTAAATATGTCATAAGACTCTCATGGCATCATTTATTGACTACACTTATTATGAAGTGGGTCGAATTGGGCTTGCAAGATTTGCCTCGAATATACATATATACAAACATTACAGGCTAAATAAAAGCTTGTAAAGAGTGCACTAGAAATAAGGACCATTCGTGAAATGCAAGAACTAAAGGACTAGAAACAATGGGTTAATATTTTTAACCTAATTATATGAAGAATTACTTACTTTGTTAAATACTCGAAATTTCAATCACTTTTTAAATTCAACTTTGAATTCATTTACTTTTACGCCGCCACAAAAACCAAAATCAGTATTGCATTTTAAGCTATATTAACTATATTAATAATACCTAAGGAAATTTAACACAGTACGAACTCGCTAAACGCAACCCTCGATTTGCGCAAATCCTTGATCTTCACAACTCTAAAGTCGTCACGCTTCTAGACTCTATAAGTGCAACTTCTTGTGTTTATTTATCTGTTTTTTAATGCCTTTTTCTCCTTTTGGTTCCTCAAACCTACTGTTATTTTGCAGTTGGTTTTCTGGAATCCAGACAAATTTGTTTGTCAACACACATACTTGTACTTAAGTGAAATTTTGTCTGAAGTGCAAAAAGGGTAAGTCAGTAAAAGTAGTTTTTGAAAAATACATATAATGTTCATAAGTCAACAATAAGTCGAATAAAGGCAAAGAGAAGCGCTCTTAGATAATTTGTTGCTAATCTGGACCAGGAAAACGCATTGTACTTAAGGCTTTGAACACCAATGTATGGAAAAGGCTTTAAATACAAAGGGCTAAACATATTCCGCTTTTTAATGACATTATAAAATCAAAGGCAATTGCATAACAAAACAAGGGATGGATTGCGAGATTTAAAAAAAACGACATGGTATTCGCATGCTAAAAATTTCTGGTGGAAAGTTATCCAACAAATGTGAATTTGTCGAGCCATTCATAATAAAATTTCAACAAAAAATTAAGGAATTTAGTTTGACTCTAGATCAAATTTATAATGCGGATGAACCTGGATTGTTCTGCAGGATTTGATCAAGACAACATAGAGGCGTTTGGAGCTCCCCTAGGACTAGAGGCCCAGGGAGGAGTAGCCCCTCCCTCCCATAACTTATATATAAAATGTACATATACTAAATTTATTGTATATATGTTTTCAATTTTCTCCTTAGTTTTTTAGTTTCTCTCCTCCGAAACTCTAAAAGAGAAGAACATCGTTCACGATGAATTCTTTTTACTTTACCGATCGTGGGCAATATCGTTAAGGGAACCGCCCTTTTGTAATTCCCCGTTTTAGTCGATAGCTGGTTTAGTCGAAGGCAACCTTCTAAGGTACGGGTTACTTCAGTGTCATCTTTGCAACCTTTATGATACTAACTGTATTCTCTGGTACAGTAAAGGTATTCGAACTGTCTCTGGTCGAGCGCCAGTTAGAGTGTACGTACGGACTGTTAAAAAAAAACACTATTCGACTTGACCTATAAAACAAACTACACAGGTCGAATGATATTGTATTTTATTCAGTGTAGCGTAGCCTTCAGACTGGAGTCAGCCGAATTTCCTCTATACTCTACCCGCGGTTGGTTCGGCTCTAACTAGTTGGACTAGTTTTTTCAGACTCACACAATGCGTTAAGTCCACACTGATGATGCGGGGAACCAGGAGCATCTGCCACCATTTGTGTCACAGTTCTCAGACACTAGTAATTGGTGTTGTATATGTAATTTTTCAAACGCTTATGCTAGATAATTTAAGAACCTTCATTATGTATTATGTATGTAAAAAATGATAAGATTTGAGTTACCTAGAGTCTCCGTACAGGACCAGAAGGTAGTTTAAGTTAATTAAGACATTTAAGCTAATTCTAGGAAAAATTAATATAAAAAAAATAAAAAATAAAATAAAAATAAACAAGTACAAAGTGAATTATGCGAAAACAACAATAAAGAGAAACCAACTAAGGTAAGCAATTACTTGTTATATTTACAAAAGTTGGGTTTCATGGAAATCCCATTAAAAATCGAACGAAGGTCGAGTGAATTAAACCTAAAAACAGCGTGGCCTACTGTATATAGAGCTTTCGTTCGGCGGGTAAAACGGTAATTGTCGGCGCGACTGTATCTAACGAAATAATCATGGCGCCATTTTGGACAAGTGTCCTGACACAACTCGGAAGGACAGTGTAGTACGATCGCTGCACCAACACAATTAGTGAGTCCGTGGATGTCAAAAAAATACTTTATGTGACGAACCCGGGAGTACGCTCTGGCCCGAAAAGTTTGGTTCAACATGCTGTGTGGCATGTTGTGTCGTTTTGCTGGAACCACATATCATCAGGATCAGCTCGGTCACTTTAGGCAAAAAAGTTTGAAATCACTGAAACATTGAAGGCAGCATTGCTCTCACGGTCATCTTTAAAGAAATACGGGCCAGTGGTCTCGCCGAACCATACACCGTACCAAACAGCGCATTTTGCCGGAAGCATTGGCAGCTCTTTTATTGCCTGAGGTTGTGCATTGGATTAAGTACGACAGTTTCGTTTCTTTATATACCCATTCAACCAGCTTCGTCACTGAAGACAATTCTCCTAAATCATTGCCGCAATTTGTCGGTTATTATACACTCGTATATACATATATTTTATACTATTAAATATAAACATATGTACATGTGTATGTTAGAAGTCATTACTCCCCCTTCTGTGCGTAAAATCCTTTATATTGGTAAAAAAGTAAATATCATAACTTAGATTATTGAAGGAATAAAAGTAAAAAGTACCTCTCAATTTAACACGTCAGTTGTTTTGAAATTAAGTTAATATACAATTTGACTAATAATAATTATAGTAGTTTTTATTCCGTGCAGGGACGGGTTAAGAATATCCCTGCAGCGATATCTCTCGCTTGTCGTAAAAGGCGACTAAAACAAAGGTAAGCAAAAATCACATCTAGGCAATTTAGAAAACACCAAGGTGAGCCTAGGGACACATATACCACCATTAAACTGCCCCACAAGTGTACATGCAAATCAGTGGGTTGACACGACTGGAGATCACCGGTGTTGTAAGAGCAAGATCAAACAAAAAAATCTGGAGCATGACCTTGTCACAAAAAAAAAGAAACAAAAACGGCAGGCCGAAAACAATTGGTGCAAACAAATGCAAAAACACCAGCATTTGATTGGCCTCAGCGATGAAGTAACCCCAAACCGGGAAGCCTGCCGCTACTTTCTGAGGTCAAACCGGCGGACCCCATAAGCGGTCCAGTAGGAATGCAGTTAAGTGGGAAGGTTATGGTCCTACACTTCTGACCATAACAACGCCGGAAAAAGGAAAAGAAGAAGAATAATTATAGTAGTTTTTCTAGATTTTCTACTTTCTTCATAATCATAAAGGACTAAAGAATTTGGACAGATGATTAACAGAAAGAAATATACGAGTATAATTAATGAGCAGTTGATAAAACCTTGGTTTGACCATCGTTTTCAGTTGCCAGCTAAAAAAATAATTGCTGTACAAAAAAGAACAATTTTTTATTTGTGCTCATCCCAAAAAGGCATGATGACTTCATTCTACTGCGCACATTGCACTTGAGTTTTTCTTGTGATTTCTTGCTATCCTTGCTTAATATCGTGCGACAACCAAATATAACATGGTCTGAAGTTGTAAATAGTTTTATCTCTTTATATTCCTTTTATGTTCTTAAACCCCTTTGTATAAATTATGATAAGTAATTATGGGTTAAAATAAAACCTATCTAAACAAAAATTGGGGAAAATGTACACTAACATCTTTTTTGTAAACGTGAAGCTTGTTAAATTTTGTTTTTTTTTTAAATAAATATAACTACAATTTACACCTTAATATCGTTACATAGTTGCCTACCGAATAAATATTTCCGTTTAAAATATTTCTTATATATGATTATGGACAAAACAATAAGACCAGAACAGGCACCAGAACAAACCTCTCACATTCGTCGCTGTTGACAGCGGTACATTTATGTAAAAAAGAAAACGTGTGTCGAACTGGACAACGTTTGGAATAAACAATAAGACTAGGCAATTTCTTTTTGTTATTTTTTTCTTAAAAAGCAGATTTTAATCTTAATTTTAAACAGCATATTCAACCTGAATAAAAACGTCAGTAAAAAGAAACGAAAAAGATTATCAAAATGAGCCGCGCACTGTACCACAGAAAAAAAGGTAAACGTTTTACAGGTAATTAACGGAAAATCAGGCCGAACTCGAAAAACAACAAGAGGAGACGATCTAAAAATTAAACATTTGTCACATATGGACCCTTTTGTGACAGAACAGTGAGATGACCAACTGTCTTCTTAGTAGAAGACATAAAAGGAATCGCATTCACTTTGTCAAAAAACATCTTAGTTGGGTAGGAGCAGAAAATCGAAGAAAATGGAAAAATGTTCTGTGGTCCGACCATAGTAAAATGAATTTGGTGGGATCAGATTGAAAGAGGGAGGTCAGATGCCCGGAGAAAGCAGCCTTCAAGCCAGAGGCCACAAAAAATGGTCAAGTATGGGGGTGGAAGCATAATGGTTTGGGGATGTTTTTCATAGAGTAGGTTCAATTTTCTGGATCAAGGAAAGCATGAACCAACATTCTTATGCCAAAATACTTAAAGACTCTATGCTTTCATATGCGTATTGGGAAAACCCTTTAGTGTGGCAATTCGTTCATGACAACGAACCCAAACTCACATCGCGTTTAATGAAAAGTTGGCTTGAAGGGCATAGAATTGACATTATGTCTTGGTCTTGGTCCGCCCAATCGTCAGATCTCCGATTGAGAACCTGTGGGCAATTGTTAAAAAAATCTTTGGAAGCCGAAGAATCGGGAAACAAGGACGAATTGTGGGGCTTGGTTCGCCATTCCGTCATCCATATGTCGAAAACGAATGGATTAAATGCTACAAATACTAGTAGTGCGCGATGTGGTGAAAAACAAAGGCTACACAACTAAATACTATTTTTTTCTTGGAAAGAATTCAAATAAATTAGATGTGAAAAAAATTGGGAACTGGTCCTATTGTTTTGTTCAATTCAATTCCAATTGTTTTTTTTAATTGTTAACTTACCCTTAAACGAACAATTTTTTTTTGTGAATTTTGAATTAATTTAAGTTACCGTTACATACGAAGACTATTTTATAAAAGAATATTTAGTAAAATTATCTGCAGCACTTTAGTTATTTAATGAAATCCATAGCTATGGTGTATGGTCCTATTGTCTTGTGTGTAACTATATAAGAAAACTATATTCATTACATGCAGTACATACAAGGTCTTCGTTAACTCGTTACTGACCGTAAATACGTTATTATTAATATGCACAGTCCGATGAGCTTGGTAAAGATGGAAAGCTTGTTATGGCCCGCCCTCGCTGTTATAGCTAGTCTCTTTAGACACTGTAAGCCTTAAATTGGATGAAAAGTGTAGATCTTCATTTCATAAATCTTTCCCAAGAGTTGCTTTTGTGTGAATATTAGTTATATCATGGATTTTCCTTTTCTGAAACCACACTGATAGGCATTTATCCACGAACGGTTTATAGTGTCCTTTCAACACCGCAAAGATGATAAGATGATAGATGAAACTGCCCCTGACTTGACTTGATAGGCCGATAGCTCGAGATGAACTCTACGAGCTTCGCCAATCTGATTAAATATTTAAATTTAAGTAACATTCACATATGTATAGTAAAGTAAGGTATAATTAACATATATGTACTTAATTTTTTTCTAGAAAAAATTGAGGATCCGTCGTTCTTTCCGTTATGGGCGAGGATATTATCTACATTTGTATCATTGGAAAAGTCACATTGACTTCTATATCTTATCTATAATATATGTATTTATTAAATTTTTTTGGATCGATTTTTAGAGATGTTGCGATCAAACAAACACCGCCTCAGAATTGCAGAAGCATATTCATTGATATTGCACTTGCCAGGGTGTGATGCCGCGGCATCCATGTCTTAGGTTATTTGTTGTAATTATCCATATAATCCAAATTTATTTGAATCTACCTGAAATATTTAGAATTATGCATATATCATATACATATATTATTTAATTTTTGTATACAAATTTACGTGTAAAGCTCTAGGTGTATTAAATATAACTGGGGAAGGCTGTTGATTCGAAAACCATTTTATTCAGTTGTAGCATTATTGATGATTTCGTTTATTGTTTAAGTTTAGGGTTAATGTTTTTTCTTAGTTCCTGTTTGTATGCGCTATTTGGGCTGTTGACTATGAGATATTTTCCAGCTGATGCTGAACTCTCAATTTTCTAAGAATGTCTTATCTTTTAATATAATGTAGTTATTTTAGTAGAAAAATATCGTTCTGCAACCTATATGGCTTAGTGCAATCTACTGCATTCTTGTTCTTAAAAAAGAAAATCAAGTGATCGGGATCCATCTTCTTTTTAATGAGATTTTAATTTTTTTTATCTTTTTCATCCAAGTATCATACAATTTCGGTATCGGGTTTGCAGTAGTTAGAGTAAAATAAATTCCTTAATAGCAATGCGGTTGTCTTAACTGAGTGCTTATTGTGTTATAGACACTCGCGTAAATGCACAGGTGTCTAAGTATCTTATCGCCATATAAATGTCACTAATAAAAAAATAATTATTATCTTTATATTTTTCCATTTCTTCCTTTAGCATTCCCTTTTTGGGTGAAACAGATTATAGTTACGTTTTCTAATATTATTTGGTATTTTTAATCCGTGCGTAAATAGATGGCGTTTTTGTTTTTACCTGTGATAGTGATCAGCGACACAAAACTTGAGCCGCTTTACCTTTTGAGCAGTTACAAAATGTTTTTTTTTTCTTCATAATGGAGCATAGGAACTCAAAATATGTGTCAATTCCATTAACGTAGAGTGATGCATGAATGGAACGAGTGAATCAACTGGTCCGGTTGAATAAAAGGGGAAAATTGCCAAAATCAAAATTATTTAAATCAAACCAATGCAATAGACGGAACGACTTATTAGAGAGGCCGCACGAAAACGTCCTATATATATATGTATGTATGTTATGTTTTTGCCACGGCGGTGGCAGATTGCTTCCCTTCCTTAGTATTCTTGCATTCTGTTAAAAGTTAACGTTGTCGTATATCGTAAAAATGTTTCGAAAGATGCTTTACAGCTTTGGGTACGCTCGGTACATAAAAGCATATCAATCAATAAGATGATGTATTTTTTCCATACATTTGGAGGACCAAAGATAAAAAAAATACACCAGCACAAAGTAGCACAAAATATCGGCATTTGTGGCCAATATATTGTTATGGGCTTATGAATGCGTTTCAAAGCCATTGTTCCTGTCAATAACATTCACAATGAATTAAAATCATTTGTTTTAATATAACAAATTTATAAACAAAAACAAATATTTTATTCATTCATCCTCTTTTACTTAATACTCTTTCACGTGCATGAAGGGGATTCTGCTGTTTTCAAAAACATGGCTGTAGTGTGGGTACATACTGGTCCAATATGTTAGACCAGAAACATTGCATGGGAAGTTTTAGCATCGATCAACACTTCATCATCATGACATTTGTGAATTTTCATCGACGCCGCATATTTTTTGTGCGTTGAAATTTCGACTTTGGAAGAGGTGCTCGGTCATTGAATAAATGAGGAAGTGACATTAAAGTGATGGATCGTTCCGAACATTAAGAACTTCCAGATTCATTGGTAGTAACTCATCGAGTCATTTCCTGTCCTACCTCTCACATGGCATGGTCTAGCAGCTGACCAGCTTTTGGAATTTCCTGACAAGCCAAAAATTGTGTCGATTCGTGGATCGACGCATAGTTTTTTTTTTTTCTAAATGTAGATGGGCAAGATGAGTAAAGTGAAAAGATGATAGCTAACGATGGTGTTTACTTCAAAAATAAGGCTCCTCATTAAACAAAGAAAAAAAGAAGCGAGCTCCCATTTATGAAATTTAACAAAAGAAAACACTCACTACAATTATATTAATTTTATCTAAGCATGTGAAAAGCTTATATGTTATGTGTATAAGTTACGTTTTTTTAACGCGGAGTTGAAAAAAACAAATTTTTTTGTTCGGGACAACTGCCCGCTTTATTGTGCTAATCAGAACTAACTTACAGCCTACTTTTACAATTACTTATAGGGTCACCATCAAGCGATATGTTGCTGATTCAGCAGCTTGAGTCTGGCTTGTCGGTGTCGCTCGATACTGCAGATAATGTTGATGCGAGCAATTTTAAAATCGAGTTTGTGCAGGTGCCTCAGATAGATGAAATTTGAGCTGCATGTAAACCCTTGGGTGCATTCTAGCGAAAGTCGGGGTATTGCACCCAATTGTGAAATGCGGCTTTCGACTTTAGCTTGCACTCTGGCGGATGTTAGGGTATTGGACCTGCTGGTGGAATGCGGCTTCTGACATTTATGATGTTAACTTATAAAGGGTGTCTCAGTAAGAGTGCACTTTTTCATTTCGAAAAATTGGCATCGACTTCACTTTGCTCCATTACCCATTGAACGAATTGCCGGCGCTTTCGGTGGTCTGCTGGTTTGAGCTCCTGAGTTAACTGAATCTTGTACGCATGAAGGTGGAGGTCTTTAGTCGAAATTCGCTTCGTGAAATTTGCAGTTGTTGAGAACGATGTCGAATTGATGTTTTCGGGTTTTCGGCGACACTCTCGTTTACAGCAGCAATGTTTTCAAGAGACCGACCGGTACGTTGACGCAAAGGATTCTTATTATCCATAATTGACCCAGTTTCTTCAAATTTTTTGACCACTCTTCGAATGGTTGACACATTAGGTGCACTTTCTCGGCTGAAAATTTGGCGAAGTTTGCGAGCGGTTTCAGCGTAACTTTCCCCATTTTTGTAATGAGTTTTCACAATTATAACGCCTTGTTCTTTCGAAAAGCGCTCAATTTTTAATAATCGGAATAAACAGAGGTGACAGCTGTCAAATTTCAGAGTTGCCACTTGCATGAAAAAAAAAATATTCCAATTTTAAAAAGTGCACTCTTACTGAGACACCCTTTATAAGCGCAATTAGTTTCCAATAAATAGTACAAGCCCCTTGAATTAAGTGAAATTCATAAATAATTAATAAACAAAAGGAATTATATGATATAAAATAGGAAATAGTAAATGAAATTGAATTCCAAAGGATGCACTCTCAATTTAATTACAATAGGTATATACATTTTTCTGGATTCTATTGAACTGAGGCGCTTTTTTTAAATTTTTGTCCGAATATTGTCTTTGCTTATTTTAAGTTCATGGTAATCCAACGTTTAGTAAAATGATTTGGTATGATGTTCATTCTTTAATTAGTAATGAACTATAGAGGATTCTTCCCAACCCAGTCAGTTGACATTAAAGTGATGGATCGTTCCCAGAGAGTCATAAACTCTCTTGTACAAGCTGTTTAGCAATTTGAAGCTAAATATAGTCCGGCCAACAGAATGCGCTCTCCTAATCTAGCTGTACAGTTCACATAGTTCCTTTTAGAATCTGCTTCTTTGCATTTCTTTTATATAATATAACCTCCTAAAAAGATTGAGATGACTAGAAATTCGTACAAAGTCACCTTGGCAAATCAAACTGCTGACAGATGGTTTCTATTCGGACATAACGCTCAGTGAATTTTTTCTTCGCCAATCTCTGATTTTTCAAGACTGGGCTATTAATTTCAACTCAGTTTTGGCGAATGACATTGCTGAGGAAACTCTGACACTAACAGAAAATGTATTATTTTTTCATCGATTGTATACCCTCAATCCAATTTGTAGTTTTGAAAATAACAGATAAAACAACCATAATCTTTGAATACGCAAAACAGATATTACAATTATTTTTATTACAAATAAAAGAAGTTCCGGGGCTGCTTAGCAAAGAAAAAAAAAAGGAAACATACACAGATTTTGAATTTATTAATAATTTTCTTATTGTCGTTGCTTAGAGTGTTTGGTATAAACACTTTTCTGTAACATCGATATTTACGGTTTTTTCTTGTCCTAAAAAATGTACCTAAAATAAATGCAGGCAGATGTTTGCTAAATTATATTACATATTTCTAAATACAATGAAGTACATAAGTATGTATTTGGCAGAGATTTTAATTTGCAAGTCTGGACTGTGTATCTTATAGATCGTTCAGTATTAACTATTTTGTTGAATTTTTTATACATATGTTATCTGTACACTCTGATACGAGTACATACATATAAGTACACAAAGTGAAGAACTATTACTATTTTCAATATTTCAATGATGGTAGTTTATTTACATACATATGTACGTATGTATACTAAAAAAGCAACCTGCGAGTATAACTTCATATATAACATGCACAAGTTACGTATACATTCATTATTAATAGAAGATCAAGCTTAAGCTTTACCTTAAAAGGTATGCAATATACCCACTTATACATGGGTATACAGAAAATTAGAAATATTACTCAGTTCTAAAGAATAAAAATAAGAGATATAGTTATATACCAGTATATATGATATTCGTAAAATATATACAGATATGCGTAATTTTATTGAAACAGCAATGGGAAACAAATCCAGTGAGAAATTGAACTATTTTATAATCAAAAGTAAAGCGTTCGTATAGCCATGCCAGAAGATTTTTTTCTCAAGAGCTGTTCAATTTAGTAAAAAAAAGAGCAAAATGTCATATAGGTCTACCAATAAATTATCAAGTTCTCGGCTTCTTTCAGTGCATCTCCGATTTGAGAACAAGGTCCGCCGCCAGTCGCGACAAAATTCAAAAAATGAAAAAGATATACTTATTGATCCGCACCAGGGGCGTAAAAACACATTTAAATTCTTAACATAAATATAATAGGGATAAAACCATTAAATATTATTTTGTTATATATTCTTGTTTTCTTAAGATTCGTCTTTGTTTAAGATTTTATTTAAATGAAAGTGGTATCTTACTTTTTTGAATATCATTTATCCCGGTTTTTTATTTTTCTCTTTTTCTGGGTAGGAGCATCAAATCATTATTTCGCATACGATGTAGCACATTGCTTTAAAATGTGGTAGATGTGGTAGCATAAGTATAAGCCGTATTGTTTTATGCGGTGTGCTTTGATATCGCAATAGCTGCACGCGCCCAATTTACATTTATGTCTCTTGATATTCGCAAGCTCCTTACTTCGCTTACTATATGCCACTTTATGTAAGTCGCTGATGCCAGAAAATTTCAAAGGGAATAGGTAGAAACTGTCAATATGTCCGTTCTAAATAAAATGTGTAGACTTATAAATCGATAAATGTTCAGACGTAGATTCAATGGCGGTAGTTACTGCATCCAAAGTGTTGTTTAACAACTGAAGAGAGCGTTGGTATTTACATGTTATGTGCATTGATTAATACATACATAAATATATTTATATTATGTCCAAGGCAATGAAGCGCATCCTACAACTAAAAGAGCACGTAGAAATATACGTACGAAGGTATATATACAAGTAAAAACATAATGCGTATTTATAATAATAATAAAACTTTACATTTGAAAAGTTGCACATCAATAGAAAACAATTTGGAACTACATATTTAAAATTTCATTGACTTCCTTATTTTCCGTTATTCATAATATGTATATAATACAAAAACAATACAGATGTACTCGTATATCTGCTAATAATATTTTTTTAAATTAGTTCGCAGAAGCAACTACAACCAGATCCACTATTGAATATTGAGGAATATAATTCGTTAGATTTACCATCATATCGCGCTTTGCCAATACACAATGACGTACATCACGCAAATAGCATTATATCACATGTGCGACAAGGAAATGATATTTTGACGTCAAGAATACATTCGCCAATAGTACACACATCATGTTATGATAACGAATCCTTAAGATGTGGCGGGGGCCAGATTTTTACACAAAATTCAGTTATAGGACACCCATTTTTGACGTCACTTAACACCAGTCTTCCTCTGTTAGCCAGTAAATTTTTACCAGTGCCAATGGCAGATGTGGAAGAACCAACACAATTAGATACTACCCTTTGGGGCTACGAACATCAAAATGATAATTGCAGTGCTAACTGCACTTTCTTAGAGCGACATGTTATTACTAATGATACCAAATTTCGCCAACTGAGCAATTCTACCAAATTGTCGAAGGAGACCAGGATTCGTCGACCAATGAATGCGTTCATGGTATGGGCAAAGATAGAAAGAAAGAAACTAGCAGATGAAAATCCAGATTTGCATAATGCAGATTTAAGTAAAATGTTGGGTGAGTTTATAATCCCCCTTTTATAAATTTTCTTTTAATTTAGTTCATATTAATTTTATTGCCTTAATAAGATAGGTGGATGCAAAATGAGGTTATTTTATAAATGCAAAACTTGCTTATGGTAAAGGGTTAATAATATTATTATTTTTTTAACATAAAGAATTGTTGATGGAGCTATTTTCCCACCACCTATGTTGAGTATGGCACCATTTTGCTAAAAAAATAAATGTTGTCCACGTCGTAGGCATCAATTTCATGCAGAAAAAGTCAATCGGAATCTATTCCCTTTTGGAAGCCAACTTTGTCATCTGGAGTGGGGTTGTTTACGTAGCTGAGAAATAGAAATGAGTTTATATTTCCTTCCAACCTACAGCGGCGATATTTCAGCTGGCGCGGTCATTAGAGTTTTCACTTCACTAACTTGTACGATATGTTTAAATATATCAATTGAATTCACTGTCGGCACAACTCGGTACTAAAGCACAGATTTTTGGATAGTTTTTTGGATGGAGTTATAGAATACATATGGTCCTGTACTGCTTTTTCATGATTAAAATTGAAAATCTCAGTCACATCTTTGTTAATCGGGATGACAGTCTCATTTATAAAATCAACCGGAACCTGAGTTGAAAACGATGTGCTTATAGTGGCAACTGACTTGCTAAAGTGCATTACTATTCTCCTTTCTTGGATTAATTTCGCGATTTGGATTGGGTGACGCAGTCCGGAGTGATGTAAATAATGCCCGTGTCATTTAAAAATATTTCTTCTCGAGTATAAAGACAGTGGTTTCTTCGGGTGTAATGAACATCCAGGTATTGCGTCCACAATTCTGTCCATACAGTGTGTGTTATTCTTAGTATCCTGGATGAACATCGCTTGAAAAAAAGTTTCTTGTACAGCTGTTGCACAATACAATCCTCACTCTGCTCAATATTGTGAAATACTATGGCCGGAGGATGTATGTTGTTTCATTGAGAGTTGGTGCTTTGCTTTGGTAGTACCTCCATCTCTGGGCCAAGGTTCTCCTCACACTTGTTAATGATTTCTTCCATGCTCTTGTGTGACAGGAACTCGAACAAATTACTACGATACATATGAATTTAGCAACTTATTGTATTTCATTTCGATTTCTCGTATGTAGCTTAGTGCAATCACATGTATGTTTATTTTATTTTCGTCAACAATCATGTACCAAGATTCCATCTTGCTAATCTCCTCTATTGGCCGCTTGAATGTTCCCTTCTCTATCTGTTTTTACTGTTACTACTCTGATAAGCCCATCGCTGTGCACTTCGATTATTCTCCCTAGAGGCCATTTCGTTGGTGTCAGAAGCTCGTTTTTCAACAAGCCCAAGCTCCAAATTCTTTGCGGGTTGCTTGCACTTGTATCGCTGTTGCACCTTGTTTATGTATTCTTCGTAATATCTTGTCTAAGTTTTTGAACTAACTTCCACCTTTTTAAACTGCTCTCTACCATGTCCAGAATGACATCATGCTGTGGTGCTATTAGTGGTGATCCAATAATGAAGTGACCCGATGTTAATGCATCTAGATCTTCAATATTGTTTCTTAATGGACAGAGTGGTCTTGAGTTCCAGCATCCTTCTATTTCATCTCTTCGTATGTTAATTTTTGCTCTCCTATGATGCAATTCAACTGATTTAACTGATTCAACTCCGGCTTTCCAGAGTTCGCCAAAATGTGGAGCTCCCGGTGGAATGAGATGCCACTGGATCGCATTTTCGGCTAGCGTGGATTGTAATGTCTCAATGATATTTTTTGCCCTAATAAAATTTGTTCCATTATCGCTGTAGAGATGGTTTATAGATCCTCTTCTGCTGATCATACGTCGCAATGCTTCCATAGCCCATCCGTTGTTAAATCAGAAGTCAGTTCAACATGCACTGCCTTTGTTGCCATGCAGACAAACAGCGCTATGTAAGCCTTATGCGATTTCACACCTCGAGTTTGTGAGCAACGTATATTGATTGGGCCTGCGTAATCTATCCCAACCTTACTCGTGCTTCCGGAAGTTGTCCCATAAGTAGTGGTTATTTGACGATGTAACGCCCTATGTCACCCCGTTTGTGTGTCACTTGATAGTGATTCTCGGACATTGTTTCTTCAATAGACTTGTTCCTTGCACTTGAAATTTTCTCTAATTCCCAAAATTTCTTCAAACCTTCATCTATGCTGCACACACTGATACATCATGTGAGTATGTTGTCTTTTGTCTGCTTCCCTGGGGTTGGAGTCCAGCTGACTAGTCCCGATAGTATCCAACCAAACCTTGTGTTTTATGCCATTGGAATATTGGCTGTTTCATTGACTAATTCATGCCATGTTCGTACCATGGATCTGCCAATTTCAAACCTTGGAATGTGGCCAATGATTGGGTGTAAATTGTAGTGCTGGCAGTCTTGATCTGATAACTGGCATTACTAGAACATCGACCTCCAAGCTGACCTTCTCATCGTGATTTGACTGAATGGTGAAGTGGCATGCTGCGGTGATTTTTGTAGCATGGCTGCTGATTCCATTGATTTTTGATTCATATTTGACCAGTGGAATCCTTAATTGACGGGCTAACTTCGCTGTCATGAAACATGATTGGGACCCTTGATCAATTAGAGCTCGCACGAGTCCAACTTGCCCTCCAGCGCATATTTTCACCATGGCTGTCATACCATCCTATTTCTATAACATGCGGTAGCGATTCCTGTTAATGGTGACTCTTCTTCATTTGATGTTCTTCCCAATACTGGGACTGTAGTACCTTCACCTCTAGGGAACTGGAATAAGGAAATATGCTGTTGTGCGCATATTTTGCAACCCTTCTTCGTCAAATATTCCCGTATGTCCATCTCGCAAACAGTTGAAACACATTTCGTGTTTTCGTCTTCATATTTAAGAATCTTTTGCAGTTATACATTTGATGAGATTCGCCGCACACAAAGCATTTCGACTGTATGCCTATAGTCAAATGGTATTTGTATCTGTCATCCTTAGTGCTTGCGACTGGTGTTGAATTCGCGGATGACTTCTAATCCTCGCTAACTACCTTCGATGAAGCAAAAAAATTCACTTAGTTTACGTCGACCCCTACATTTTTGATGCCGTACAAAATCTCGTTTGACATATCGATGATCGTTTTCAAATCGAAATCATTTTCATGTCGAACTGGTTTCAAGATAAGCAATTTTTGAATGTAGTTGTTGACCAATGCTGCTGAATTTTGAAACCGCTTAGCTAATAGTTCTATAGCTGCTGCATAATTGCTTGATGTCGGTGCCAAATGGTTAACAATCCTTGTTCTTCTCCTTTTAGATTATTTTGTAAATATTAAATCCGTTCAACATCGCTTAAAGATCCGTTCTCGTGAACTAATCGAACAAACAGTTCCCAAAATGATGTCCACTCTTCATATTTGCCGCTAAATGATGGTATGCTTATGGTTGGCAGTTTGATTTCATGATGTGTTGCAGCTTGTGGAGTTATTGCGACTTGTTGTTGTTGTCGTTGTTCTGCTTCTTAGATTTGGATATAAGCATTGATATATTTGTTCTAACTCGAGGAACTCATTATTGGACACGTACTCTTGCTCGTAATCAACTTCTTCCAATGAGAACATGATTTCGTCGTTCATTGTCACCAACTTTGTCTAGTGTTCCTTAATTTTATCCAATTTAAATGTCAGGTAAACTGCGTTATCGGTCAACTCCAAGTTGTCAATAATGAGTTGCTCTTGAGTGCTGTCTTTCTGCGTCCTGACGTCTTGGTCTCGCTGACCGTGAAGCTTGAATGCCTGCATCGCTTGATAATGGCACTGGCGTTGGTTGCGTATTTTTCTTGATTGGTTCCAATTTTGCCTTGAAGGTACCCTTAATCTCGAGATACCTTGTTTCAAATTGGCTAAAATACTTCCTCACAAACTTCCTCACATACTTCCTCACTAACTGCTCGAGCCGCTTTGTGACGTACTCTACAGAGTATAGAGATTCTCCATCTTTCTTGAAGTTAGTCCATAATCTATACACTTCTTCCGTGATTCTCGTTAACGAATTTTAACTAATCTCTTTTCAATATTTCGGCTAATCCGGCTCGAAGGACCATGAAAAATTCAAACTCTTTGAATTCTTATTTGTAATGGACTGTGTCATGAATATTTTATTTATATTATTTATATTAAAAAATTGTTTTTCTAAGCACGACAATCAGCACAAAAAAAATCACGAATATTGTTAGCTAACGCAAATGACAAAAGCTGTTGACCTAAGCCTTGCAACAATGTGTACTTGATCTTGATCTGATAACTGGCATTACTAGAACATCGACCTCCAAGTTGACCTTCTCATCGTGATTTGACTGAATGTGGCATGCTACGGTGATTTTTGTAGCATGGCTGCTGATTCCATTGATTTTTGATTCATATTTGACCAGTGGAATCCTTAATTGACGGGCTAACTTCGCTGTCATGAAACATGATTGGGACCCTTGATCAATTAGAGCTCGCACGAGTCCAACTTGCCCTCCAGCGCATATTTTCACCATGGCTGTAATACCATCCTATTTCTATAACATGCGGTAGCGATTCCTGTTAATGGTGACTCTTCTTCATTTGATGTTCTTCCCAATACCGGGACTGTAGTACCTTCACCTCTAGGGAACTGGAATAAGGAAATATGCTGTTGTGCGCATATTTTGCAACCCTTCTTCGTCAAATATTCCCGTATGTTCATCTCGCAAACAGTTGAAACACATTTTCGACTTTTGGACCACATCCAATCGTGTTTTCGTCTTCATATTTAAGAACCTTTTGCAGTTATACATTTGATGAGATTCGCCGCACACAAAGCATTTCGACTGTATGCCTATAGTCAAATGGTATTTGTATCTGTCATCCTTAGTGCTTGCGACTGGTGTTGAATTCGCGGATGACTTCTTAATTTTGCAGCCGACGCTTTTATGGAGGTCACGAATTTTAGGCATGTCTAATTCGACACTGTATAAACTTCAGGTGGACTTCACGGCATGTTACTTCAGCATAGATCACAATACCCAAAGTAACCCGATTGTCCCTTAGTGTCTCGTTAGTTTAATTGCAATGCCTATGCCATGCTTGGTATATTGTTCGAATCAGTTAAACCAATTTCATATATCGCAATATTTTTCCCCCATAGAATTTTTCATATAGTGAAAGGTTATCCTATAGTGTATGTGTCTTTTTGTAGTGGATCCGTTGCAGTAGCATAAGCATCTCATTCCACATGCAATGTATATTTATTAGCACCAGTAAGCAAGTTCGGTTTCTTTCCGTGCAGGGACGGGTTAAGAATATTCCTGCAGCGATACCTCTCGCTTGTCGTAAAAGGCGACTAAAACAAAGATAAGCAAAAATCACATCTAGGCAATTTAGAAAACACCAAGGTGAGTCTAGGGACACATATACCACTAAACATTAAACAGCCCCACAAGTGTACATGCAAATCAGTGGGTTGACACGACTGGAGATCACCGGTGTTGTAAGAGTAAGATCAAACAAAAAAAAATCTGGGGCATGCCCGTGTCACAAAAAAAAAGGCAGGCCGAAAAACAATTGGTGCAAACAAATGCAAAAACACCAGCATTTGATTGGCCTCAGCGATGAAGTAATCCCAAACCGGGAAGCCTGCCGCTACTTTCTGAGGTCAAACCGGCGGACCCCACAAGCGGACCAGTAGGAATACAGTTAAGTGGGAAGGTTATGGTCCTACACTTCTGAAGAAGAAGAAGAAGAAACAAGTTCGGTTTCTCCCGGAAGAACTACTATGTGTTGATGTAGAGCAGTTTTTTGACGATAACCTCAAAATATACAACAGGTGCGTTGGGTATTCCATCGGCTGATTCGGCGGTTAGTTCTGCGGCAGACATGGTGGCAGCTTGCTCATTTTTAGTTGATTCAGCCAGACGTTGTTTGGACACTAATTCTTCATAAAGTGGATGCAACTATACGAGTATGCATCTACCATTGTCTCACCGATTTGTAAGCGTTTGACATTTTCGCGTTTTTATAGTAAAAAAGTTAGGAAACACTAAATAAATTACTCGGAATTCTGCTTTGAATATTTTAAAATTGACCCCCCAAATGAATTTTGAAAATTTTGAACAACGGGCAAATTGGATAAAACTACTTGAATTTATTTCCTTTCGACTACACTTCCTGTCAACTTATTATTATTCGCCTCTCTCGTTTTTATACTTACAATCGGAAAAGGTAAGCGACATTTCCACGTGTCCTATCGAAGAGATTCAATAGAGTCATGGTAGCACATGCCCAGATAAGAAAATTACATTCCAGTCAGATAATTATATTAATTATACCTCAGTTTGAGGTAAGATATGAGATAATATATTCAAATAGCATGAGTTATATAATAATAGCATTATTACATTACATTCATTTAAAGAATATCCTTCCAAATTATCCATAACATGCGTACCTGCAACAAAATGAGACATCTGCCTGGCAAAAATAAAATAGAGCTTTTTTTAAATACTCAAGCTGAATTGAGGAAACTCCCTTGAAGCTGTATATGCCACTTTTGGCGGTAGTTATTTTCGAGCCGTCATTATTGGGTCTATTTACTCACCTGGCTCAATCAATCTGTTTTATATTCTTTATTGCAACAAATGGGGTTCAGAAGTTGGCGCGTTGGTCTTTGATGGCGTTAACTATTAAGGTCCTGCGTTAAGATTCCCGATAAAGGATCTGTTAATTAATTATATATACCCCAAGCTCGCCATCGAATATTTATTCTATTCCCGGACTCCGCGAAAATTTCGTTGTGACTTGTGACTCTCATCTCCTGTTAGAAGCTTCCTCAGAAGTAATACCCAACAGACCCCTTCCATTGCATCAACACCAACAATAACACTACTAATCCCGAAAACAACGACACCAAACATAAAACTGTAATACATGAAATCTTTTGTATCACTTATCAGCAACTAATGTCGATTGTAATTAGTGAAGTACAGCCACCACTTCGGGAGCTTAAATATATGGTAGTACTAGACTAAGTTCGACGAGCGAAAATTGCTCCAAGGTACAGCTACAAACACTTCTGGATGCGACTAAGGCTTGCTAGTTAACGCAATTGAAATTCTGACCACATACAGCAAGTAACGTCTGGCACATCTATCCTATTCTAATAACTATAAGAAGGCTTTCAACGAGATGTTGACCGAAGCGTTCATCCAAGTCGTTGTCATTAGGAAAATATAAACTAAGAACAGCTAGAAAAAAAAAACAGTCGTTGAGGCTTTGGTTTTCGTTTTGACAATGGAGGTAACAGAAAAATACTAACCCAACGACGAAGAGAATGAACGTCGATAATAGAAAACATTGTGGCGTCGATAGCAGATAACAACAAAAGTGTGGCGTTGTCATAAACAATTCAAAAACAAATAATGGAAGTGTAAAAATAAAAAAAAAATTATAAACTAAATTGCATTAATATACGAATATTGAGTAAAAGAAAAAGAATAACGATATTTATATCTTCTTCTTTTCCTTTTTATCCCGGCGTCGTTATGGTCAGAAGTGTAGGACCATAACCTTCCCACTTGACTGCATTCCTACTGGTCCGCTTGTGGGGTCCGCCGGTTTGACCTCAGAAAGTAGCGGCAGGCTTCCCGGTTTGGGATTACTTCATCGCTGAGGCCAATCAAATGCTGGTGTTTTTGCATTTGTTTGCACCAATTGTTTTTCGGCGTGCCTTTTTTGCGTGTTGAAATTGGAATGTTGATTGACGCCTTTTGGACGGGGTTCAAAGGATCTCTCCTTTGAACATGGCAATACCAACTGAGTCGGTCGCGCTCTATATTTCTTGTGATGGTTTCTTTTACGTGGAGGCTTCCTCGGATCTTTGAACTTCTAATTCTGTCACGCTTTGTTACTCCCGCTGTCATGCGAAGCATCTTCATCTCAGTTGCCGTTAATTTGCTCTCATACTTTTTGTGCATTGTCCAGCATTGTGAACCGTATGTGAGCGCCGGACGTACAACTGAAGTGTAGAGCCTTCCTTTCAGCTTAGGGGGCATTTTTCGATCACAGAATATGGCGGAGTTTTCCCGCCACTTCATCCACCCTACGCTTACGCGATGTTTGATGTCGTCATCACAAGTTGCTTCTCTATTAATCATAGATCCCAGATATTTAAACTTTTCACACTTGGGAAGCACTCTTCCATTCAAGTAAATGTCTGGAATAGGCTGATGAGGGTCAGAGAACGGGCAGCACAGATACTCTGTCTTCTTTGAACTAATACGATACCCGTGTCCCTCAAAAATGTCCACCCACACATCAAGTGCTCGTTGTAGGGACGCCTGATCATCACCTATAATGGCCCCATCGTCAGCAAAGAATAGCTGGTGCACATTGGGGTCCGTCACTTTTCCTTCAAGCAAGCAATCAAGGAGTGCTATAAAAAGCAGTGGGCTGAGGACGCTCCCTTGGTGTACATCGACTTTGATTGCGAACTCTTCGGTGACTCCTGCGGTGCATCTTACTCTTGTCGTTGCTCTCTCGTACATGTCCATAATCATTCGCACGTAGGTTTCTGGAACTCCTTTTTGTCTTAGCGCTACCCATAAAAGATCTCTTGGTTGCCGGTCAAAGGCCTTCTCGAAATCAACCAACACCATATGCAAGTCCTTTGAAGAATCACGATGCTTTTCCATCATGATCCTTATACTTTGGATTGCATCTGTTGTTGATTTACCCGAGACAAACCCGCACTGGTCATCAGATAGTCGTATTATTTTCCGCAGTCGGCTATCTAATACCCGTTCAACGATCTTCATGGTGTGCGACATCAGCTTGACAGAACGGTAGTTATCACAATTTCGCGTATCACCCTTTCCTTTGTGCAATGGAAGAAGATAGCTTTCCCTCCATTGATTAGGCATAGTGTCGCCTCTCATAAGTTTGGAGATAAGAACCATGAGCCATCTAGACCCGATGTCTCCCGTCTTTTTCCAGAACTCAGAGGGTATCCCGTCCGGCCCAACAGCTTTTCTTTTCTTGGAGTTTTTAACCGCGTACCGAACTTCTTCGACTGTGATGTCGGGTATTTCGGCATGATTCGGGGCGGCTCTTGGAAAGTACACTCGGGGAAACTGTTCGTTCAGAAGTTCCTCGCAATACTGTCGCCATCTGTGGAGAATTTTTTCGTCTTCCACAAGGAGTTGGCCTTCAGCATTGTTAATAAACTTTGGGAAACGAATCTCCTGAGCATTTCTTCTTCTCTGGGCGGCTATCTTAAAGATATTTGCTCCTTTGTTCAAATTGTTTTGTCGAAGCTCCTGGGTAGCCTGGTTCCTGTCAGACGCGGAAGACGATATTTCTTCCAACTCCTGATAGAGGCCTTCCATGCTTTTCGCTTTGAATTCGGCACATTTTTTCTTCGCGATACCTTTGCAACATCTATATACCTTTTCACGGCGAGCTTTTTCCTCTCTATTAGTAGAAGAGCACTTTGACCAAGCTTGGAAAGCCATTTTCTTTTCGTGTATCACTGCTTTGGCTTCGTCTGTCCACCACCAGGTTTCTTTTGCGTGTTGGCAGGGGCCTTTAGATGTTCCGAGCAGTGTTCCGATATTTATATAAAGTTGACAAATTATAAAAATTCTTACAAATTATGTTTATATGCATACGAGTATGTATGTATTTACACATGTGGGTATATCAGACAGTTTGGTCATTTAAGCGAAATAGTTTCCGCCGAGATTAAGAGATTACATTCAATTATCAAATGAACTACTGCTGAAATAAAGTCAAATAGGAATACTTAATTTAAAGTTAAGAAACGAATTTTCAGTTTGTATCTGGTTTTTATAACGACTTTTACACATTAATCTCTTACGGAAAGGAGAGCTGCAGGTCAAAGAACAGATGATGGGAGAATCGAATTGATGAACGACTTCTATGTCATTAAAATTGTTATGTTATAGTTGGCGCAAAATTAATCATCCAGTTTTGTTTGTGAATTACAATAATTTTTCACCAATTAAAAAAAAAAATCATTTTGAGTGATGGAAATCTTTATGCGGACCTTTACAATTTTTTCTGTTAAATGGAAGAACTGATATCCGTCAATGTTGATACATCCGCCGTCAGTGTTGATACACGTTTGTACCCGTTTTATCGCATTTTCCATTACTTTCCGCTAGTTTTCCCGTGATAACTCTTCACATTCTTCTCGAATACTCTCCTTAAGGGATGCGAGTGCTTGAGACTTGTTGGCATAAGCCCGCGACTAGGCCGCGTAGCCCCAAGGAAAGAAATCAGGGATGGTTAAATTTTGCGGTCATGCTGGCCATGCCAAATCCCCAAAACGGGGATTACGCCACCAAGAAACGCTACCTTCACAATATCCATTGTGGCTCGTGCTGTGTGTGCGCTTGCACAGTCTTCTTGAAACCACATGTTCACCAAGCCCCGTTCATCCAATTCCTATGGTAAGAAGTCGTTCATCATGGCCCTGTAGCGTTCGCAAGTTACAGTTATCGTATCGCCGATGGCATGCTCCCGCGCGAACGCGCACCTCTGAGTGGATGTAATGGCTCTTCGTGCATCAGATGCGGATTTTCAGTGCTTGAGTGGAAATGCACCTCGTCGATCATGGCGATACCAAATCATCCTCTTCGTTGTTGAGAAGGATGGCTTGACAGTAATTCGCACGAGTTACGCCAGCACCGTAAGTTGCCTCGGCAATGTGAAATGCTAGCCCTTGTTTTTCCGAGGCCCAAAATTAGATCGCCTTAATTAGGTCATGTTTAGCAACATTGATTTAATTAAGGCAAATTACTGTAAATAAAATAGGAAATGCTAAGGTAAGCATGTGCCGTCAATGCTCGAACATTGAAATGAACAGCAAGAAATGCTGACTGGGTGAATGTTCGGTAGGTGAAACGCTCCGTCTGCAATCCTCTTCCAAGTAAAGAAAAAAAACAATAACGAACTGTCTAACGAAGTGGTGACTAGTGGAAAAAATGTATTTGAAGAAGTAAGAAAAGAAAAATTCAACTAGCCAAAATGATAACGATAGGAGAACTTCATCGAAACATCGAAATAATTTTCAAATTTGAGAAACTGAGAAACTCCCCTCACAGCCGGCATTACTTATTGCAATTGTGAGAAAAAGACGAAGTCCATTTGTTTTGCCTGTAGAAGATATAACCCTACGCGTCCCACCTTAAATTCATCCTTATCAATGTCATCCTCATGAGGTGCAACATTGCTTTCATAATTTTTATCTAAGAATTTGGCTGGGGTGAGAAAGTCGAACTTTATCGCCAAATTTCGTAGCTGTTGAAATATTTGCTGTATTTCAGCACCTGGTCCAAGAAAGAAAATAATTTTCGTCGCAGTTCATTTTCTAGAGAAGCATCTACGAGTATATTGCCGTCACCATAAATATGTATTTTTTATTTTCCGGGACATTCCATTAAAATTTTAAGTTTTTGACATATACATTTTTAGCATAAGTAAAAGCACCGTCTACCAAGTCATCTCGTTTTTCTGTAAAGAAGATCTGTAATGCATTTATTTTTTGAGCACATTGAAGAAGGTTGAGTCCTTCTGTTTGGAAATATATTTGCCCATGACTAACTTCGTGCAGTACTGGTTTCCAAAAGCCAAAAAAACATATAAACGAAAACGATTGCAGTGCTATTAACAATTTTCCTTGTTTTTAGGGTTTCGTCTGTCTCCTTCAGTTTTTCCAAGGTATTAAAAATACCCTCATAATGGTTCCAGGTTATTTCTCCAACTTATTTCTTGCAGCCTCTTCAATGCTTTGCCTGAAATACCCAGCAGAACTTCCCAACGGTGTGTTGACTTGACAAACGATTTCTCCTTTAATATTAATGAACTCTTTTTGAATTTGTGGTGACATATAAGTGATATATGTAGTTCTTTAACCCATTTTTATTCGTAAAATGTGTTCTCGAAGCACTGGATCGTAATTTGCGAGCATACATATGTATATGCACCAGTTCTAAAAAGTTGCTCCTATTTGTACTGGTAATTTCTTCTCTGTGGCCGCAAAAAGTTAAATTCTGTTTAGCGAGGGAATAATATTGATCATTCTAGTAAGAATTTCCTGCCATTTTTTTTTTCGTTTCTTTGGTTACGATATTTCTTGTCTCTAACTCTTTCCATTTGCAAAGATTTTGGTTGTGTTGGGGACTTGTTTCATGCCTGACTACTTTGGGATTTAGTTTTTGCATAAGCAAAATTTGTTGTTTTTGTTCGGAATTTCAAACGGCAACAAAAGCAAAATAATGACAATTTAGAAGGAGAATAAGCCATCCAAGAACGTAATACTTTTTCGCCGTTAGTCAACGTGCGATAAAAACATTTTTTCGCTAGCCGCCTCGTCGTTCTTGTCGGTGTAGCAGAAACCGATTCGCTTACACGCTGCACTACTTCTTGACCGCGTTGCTTGGCAATCTCATTTTTTTATCTTTTTTTAGCTGATTCCAATGCTTTATCAGTCTCAGTGTCAAATTCAATATCAGAATGAGAGACAGAGTAGGAGTCGGAGCCATAACTATTGACAACTTTATTTGAAGATGTCGTTACAGATTGATAAGCTGTAGGAAACTGTTCAGGTACAGCAGCATTTGTATGTTCAATTGAAGGACGTGACGTTGAAGGTGACATATTTGGATGATTAACTTCAGGTAACAAAATATCTTTGTTGAGTTCTCGTAGTGCGAATTGTCAAGAGTCAAAATATCTGTTGCAGATTTTACACTTGATGAAAAGGCTAAAGTTTCAGAAATAGGAAGTTGCATATATTTAAAGATAGACCCTTGTTTTTTCTTGATACCTTCTTTACGGGCTTCTTTTTTACTTCGATACAAATCCCCACTTTCTTTTATTCTTTTCATTTTAAGATAACTATTATTTGTGGCATCCGATGCTTTTTTTCAACTACGTAGTGAACTGTTCAAATTAAACACATACTATTAATCACTAAGGTAATTGATGACCCTGTAAATTTACGGAGCTTGAAAGTGTCTAATTGTACGAAAAGTACAAAAAATCCCAAGATTAGTGCTTCAATAATTCATTCAAATATTACAAATGAGATCTGCTATCCCTAAGCCATACGACGTGTATAATACGGTAGAAACATCAGAAAAAAAAAC
Organism: Merodon equestris; assembly: GCA_958301585.1. Classification (NCBI taxonomy): domain Eukaryota; kingdom Metazoa; phylum Arthropoda; class Insecta; order Diptera; family Syrphidae; genus Merodon; species Merodon equestris. The sequence continues at coordinate 52,338,987 of OY284417.1, read as the reverse complement.
ATTTATTAGTTAGGTCAATCGCCAAAAGCGTATACAATTCGCAGAGGTCACGAGAAAGATTGCCAAAATTTCTGGAACAATGTAATTTTTTCTGACGAAAGTAAATTTAACATCTATGAATTGGACGGGCGTGGTAAGGTACGGAGAAAAGTAAACACAGAGCTCGATCCGAAAAAATGAAGGGAACTGTGAAGCATGGTGATGGTTCTGTAATGGTTTGGGGGTGTATGGTTGAAGCTGGGGCCTGTAACTTAGTTTTGATCGGCTCTACCATGAATAAATGCTTATACCTCAACATCCTGAAAAATAATTTGCTTGAGAGTTCGACAAAATTGGACTTGGAGAGTCATTGGGATAATGACCCTAAGCATAATTCAATGCCTTCGAGAATAAAAGCTGTTTTGAAAGCAAACGGATATGCTACAAAATACTGAAGTTAATACACCTTCTAAAATTGTGATTGTTTTCATTCCTGTATACTTACTTTTGTGATGTGAATTTTAAAATGTTACGTCGGCTGTGATTTTATTCAACTTCCGTATATTTTTATTTGGATTTTTGTTTTTGTTTCTTTCGTGAATGATTTTATACAATATTTATTAAAAAATGTACTTTAATTTCTTATTTCATGAATTAGTTTTGATATTTCATTTGAATATCGTAAGGAGGTGGGTGTATACTTACTTTTGTGTTGTGTTTATCAATTTCTTTTGACTTCCCGCTGAGATGTTTGCAAACTGCACTTCATATAAACAAAACAAAACACAATTATATGCAAAATAAAACTATATAGTAAAATCGTTTATTTAACCCATCATACGGTTGTGAAATATTTTCTAATATGAAAATACGTATATGTATATATGATATAATATCTGCGAGAGGTATATATTCAGCGTCAGCAGATATGAACCTAACTAAACAAATAGCCGGCTGTTCATTAATTGGCTTGATGAACTTCAGAACTATAATGACTTTGCATTGAATCCTGACTATCAGGGTACCCGAGTACCTTTTCGAAAAAATAAGGTTTGCCAGAAATCAAAGAACTATGCAACTAATTGCCCCTAGATGTATATATCTTACATTTTTACCGTAAATTTTTTGTCCACGCGATTCAACTTTGGAATCTTTTACCCCTAGAAATAAAGCGCACCTGCAACACAAACACTTTCAGAAAAAAAGTTTTTCAATATTATACAGACAATTTTTAAGGCTAAATGAAATAGAATTTCAAGTTCAGCATCTCATCTTTCTTCCTTTCCACATTCCTTCTTCCTTTCCACATTCCCTCTTCCACTCATATAGTTTAAGTAATAGTTATAAGCATTATTATTATTATTTTTTTATTATAATTAAAAATGATGTAATAAGCACATGTAATTTTGTTTATTATACATATACTGCAGCTTCTTCACGATTTATAAAAGATGTATCTTATCTTATGTGAATGAGGAATTTAATTATCAATAAATACAAATACAAAGAACTCAATCAACCCATACAAATAAAATAAAAAAACCTCCGATTTGTATGCACAACTTTACTATTCCACACCTTTCAAACATGACAAAATGACCAAAGAATGTCGCCAAACATAATGCGAGCGCTCTGTTTTCGCCCAGCTGGTACTTTCCGTTCATCATTCCCAAAAGTGGTCGCCCAATTCACCCGAAAGGCGGACTTCCCACCACCGAGCAAGGCCGGTGGAAACAAATGGGCCCTTAGACACTTTGCTAGAAAGGGCGTTACATACACAAATTTATTCGAGTTCACTGCTCACACATATCTGCGTTAGTCAGCGCCAAAAAAGTTAAACACTACCTATTTTTTATCTCTTTTTTGATAAAATGTAGTTGCATACTAGGGAGCAGCCTTCATTGGATTTTGTTGTTAATCAACACAGGGAAAGTCTGATTACTTACTGTGAAACAGTGTTAATGCTGGTAAACTTTGTAAATAAATTGGTTGGACTGAAAAAAGGATCCGTTTTGTAAATTTTATGTATGTTTAAAAAAAAAAAAACAGTTAACCGCTCCAAATAGCCGCCCCTAGCAAAGTGTCGCCCGGGGCCTGTGCCCTCCTTCACACAAACACAGGCAAATGCCCCTCGCTCTCAAGATCCTAATTTGATTCCGACCGTCCGACGGAACCAAACTAATAATCGTTTTAGCAACCCTAATAAAGGGTCCGCCATCTAACGTTTTTTTTTCAAGTAGTGCTTATTTCGTGAATGGTAACACTTAGCTCATGTCTGATTTGACAGATAATTAGTTTTATCCTTCCGCTGAACGAATATGGTTGTGTATACGCTTGAACAACGCTGGGAAATATTGCGACATTACTTTGAAAATCATGGTAATGTTGCAGAATGTGTGCGAAAATTGCGTACGGATTTTGGAAGAAGAGAAGCACCGTCAGCTCCGTATGTTCGTTATCTTGTGAAAAAAGTGAAAGAAACTGGCATCCTCATCGATAAACCAAAGCGTGAAAAGCCAAAAACAGTGCGTACACCCGAGAATATTGCTGCTGCGACAGAAAGTGTGCGTGAAGCGCCATCAACATCAATTCACCGTCGTTCTCAACAATTGAACATTTCGGAGACATCATTGAGACGAATTTTGCATAAAGACCTTGGTATGACGCCATACAAAGTCCAATTGGTTCAGGAGTTGAAGCCAACTGACCATCCAATGCGTTTTCGCTTCGCTAAGTGGGCCTGCGATCGACTTACAGAAGATGCCGATTTTGCCAAAAAAATCATCTTTTCAGATGAAGCTCATTTTGATCTTGGCGAGTATGTAAACAAGCAAAATTGTCGCATTTGGGGCACAGAAAACCCGCACGCATACATTGAAAAGCCGGTGCACCCAAAACGAGCCACTGTTTGGTGCGGATTTTGGTCCAGAGGCATAATTGGGCCATTTTTCTTCGAAAATGAGCAAGGAGTGGCCGTTACAGTCAATGGCGATCGTTATCGGGCCATGTTGAACGAATTTTTGTTCACAAAAATTGAAGAGGAGGATATGGGCAACATTTGGTTTCAACAGGACGGCGCTACGTGCCACACAGCCGAAGCTACACTCGATGTTTTGCGCCCTGTTTTTGAAGATCGCATTATCAGCCGCAGAGCTGATGTCGTTTGGCCACCTCGGAGCTACGATTTGACACCGTTGGACTATTATTTGTGGGGTGCCGTCAAAGATAAGTGTTACGCCGACAAGCCAGAGACAATTGACGCTTTAAAGGACAATATTCGTGAAGCCATTGGTGAAATACAGCTGCACACAATCGATAATGTGCTTAAAAATTGGACCGATCGTGTAGGCTACTGCATGGCCAGCCGAGGCAGCCATTTGAATGAAATTATTTTCCATTATTAACCGGAAGGATTGTACTTTCAAATAAAAAAAGAAATTTGAGAAAATATTCAGTAGTTTTTTTTTATAGCATTTTCAAAAAAAAAAATTATTTGGCGGACCCTTTAGAAATCAGGGAAATTTCCAAATTCAAGAATTTCGCGAACAACAATTACACAAAACTCATACACAATATATGTATTTCCATTAGACATTAATACGAGTAGCATTCGTGTCCTCGAAATTAGTACATAACATAATAACTTAGACTTAGATCATTTAGATTTTCAAGAAAAAAGCCAAATTCGAAATCTTCGTAAAGAATATGAATCCTTATTTTTCAAAGAGGGTGATCAGTTCATGAGATCATTACAGCGCAAATAGCCCTATATAGAATTCACGAGTTCGAAATGGAAAAGCAAATAAAAGATATAGGTACTGAACCAATGCATCATAGTTTCCTTAAAACAGTCTGCTCTGGACAGTTCCGAAAGAGGAAGCTAATTCGGGACAATAGAAATGGAGAATCGTTATAAATTATAGACGATTAAATGACGATTACTGACCATTAGCGACAAAAATTTTAATTCCTAATATTGAAACAATATTAGAGAAATTGGGAAAATCGCAATATTTTTCCACTCTCGACTTGGCAAAGGTTTCCACTAAATTTATGTTAAGCCTGAGGACAGGAGAAAAACGGTATTCTCCACTCCGCATGGTCACTTCGAATGTGTTAGAATGCTATTAGAGCTGAAGAACGCCCCTTCGGACTTCCAAAAATTAATGAATTCCATTCTAAAAAACTTATGAAGTACATATAAGATTTGTGTCGTCTATATGGATGATATCCTTGTTTTCAGCACATTATTGCAAGAACACATAAACAATTTGAAAAAGAATTTCGAAACGTTGTAAAAGTCCTGACTTAAATTTCAAATCGATAAGTGTAATTTCCTTAACAAAGAAATAGAATTTTAAATCACATTCTCACTTCACAAGGAGTTAAGCCAAATCCTAATAAAAGTATAGCCATTAAAAATTTCAAATTATCTACAACACAGAGACAGATTAAATCGTTTCTTTCTATAACCGGCTTTGCACAAATTGCACTTCCCATGGTTAAATACCTAAAGAAAAATACTAAAGTCAATCATGATCCAAATATTACTCGTACGTTATACGAAAAACTTATGTCTGTAATAATAGATTATACTATTTATTTTAAAATATCCAAACCTCAACAGAAGATTTAAGCTGGTAACAAATGCAAGCAATTCTGCACTTGGATCTGTCCTTACTAAAGATGCTCACCTTATTTGCTATGCACATTGAATGACCACGAGAAAAATTACTATACAATTGAGAAGGAGTTATTTGCAAGTTTTCGGGGAGTAAAATATTTTACGCTTTACCTATTTGGTAAAGAATTTGATCTGCAAGCAGATCACCAACCAATAAAATGGCTGCAATCCAGAAGTTTTAGTCGAAATATTAGTCCAAGGACCGTGCCATCCTCCGACGCGTGCACTAGCCTGTGTTTTTCGTAATACTTTGTTTTTTGTTTTCCTCGCGAACCCACCACCCCTCGCGAGTGCACAAAAAAAAAAAAATAAAAAAAATAAAAAATAAAAAAAGGAAAAACAATTAACAAGTGCCAAGTGAAGTGATTTGGATCGAGCGCATACGGCCCGCTCCCTCTCGTCCCTTCCTTCACAAGTCACGGCTGCGCATTCTCGGTCGCAACTCCCGTTTGACGCAATGACCGAGAGTGCGTAGCATCTGACGTAGCGGAACCAAGAGTGCAAATTGTTGGTGGACCAATTCAAATCGGTGTATGGGCATAACACCTACATCGATTTGATGTTGGGAAGCTATTTGAAATTTGCACTTCTCAATTCTGCTTTACCATCTTTCAAACGTCGGAGTTGGTTCCTCTGGTGCCTGTGTTTTGTACCATGAAAAAATTCAGGGTTGATGTGAGTAATATCCGTGGCCTAAGAACGAATCTATTCGCTGTATACGTCCACCAGTCCCTGTATAAACCAGCTATCTCGGCACTGAGTGAAACACAGGTAGGAGAGAATACCGATTTATCAGATCTGAACCTGCCTGGATATAGCTTGGTGCCCCTTTTCTTTCTCCACCGCGGTCACGCCCTTTATATTCGTAGTAATGTAGCTTACCAACTTCAGCCACAATACGGCCACTGTTCCAATCCGGAATTTAATTTCCTATGGCTAAAAATCCATGTCCGTAAGCATTTAATCCACTACTGTTTTATTTATAGAAGTCCAAACCTGGATAGCAATTCAACTTTCAATGAGTTTGATATGTTATCCGACTCCATCACAAGAATTGTATCCCTACATCCTCACACTGAGATTGCCATTGTGGGCGATTTCAATGTACACAATTCTAATTGGCTTCGACATTCATGCCAGATAACACCCGAAGGACGGTACGTAGAGATCTTTGCTGAGGTAAATAATCTGACCCAGCTAGTAAATGAGCCTACACGAATACCTGACATTGCAGATCATTCCCCCAACACCTTGGACCTGTTTCTCACCTCTCATCCTGACAAATACTCTGTTGCAATATTATCGCCCCTAGGTTCGTCTGCCCACTGTGTCGTATCAGCTAATTTCTCGTCTTCACCCCACACAGTTAGAGAACAAATTCCTAAAAGAATAGTATGGCTATACGAGAAAGCCAACTGGAGCGGTCTTAACGACTTTTTTAGGAATTTTAACTGGTCACTATGTTTCCTCGATAGTGACGTGGATGCCGCTGCTGATATGATCACTAACATTCTTTTTCTGGGTATGAGATCCTTCATTCCCCACAGAATGAAGAGTATCAAACCCAAAGAAAATGCGTGGTATGACTCGAGCTGTAAAGAGGCCATCAGGTTGAGAGAGTTGAGTTTCCGGAATTACAAGGACAACCGTACTGAGGAAAACCGGAAACAATTTAAACGGGCCAGAAATGACTGCAATGCATTAATTAGACGTGTAAAATTCTTCCACGAACAAAAGTTGAGGCAGAAAATGCTACAATTCCCAAGGGTAGCAAACACGTTTGGTCGTTCGTGAAAAACGTAAAGAATTCAGCCTCGTCTTCAATTCCCACGCTCATTTACAATGACATTCCAGCTGTCAGCTCTTTAGACAAGGCCAATCTGCTTGCTGCACATTTCGCGTGTAGCTCAACGCTACCAGATTCCACATTGTCTCCGCCTGTACTTGAGAGCGTTGATTTCACCATGGGACAAATCCATTTTCGCACTCGTAAAGTTGCAAGAGTACTAAAAGATCTCAACATACACAAATCCGCTGGCCCGGATGGTATACCCCCAATACTTCTGAAGAGGTGTTCTTCTGCGCTGGCAAAACCTCTGCGTAAGCTTTTCCATCTGTCCTACTCTTCGGGTCTCTTTCCGAGTAGATGGAAAACAGCATTTGTCCAGTCCGTCCCCAAAAAGGGCGAATCTTCGTCTCCCTCCTCCTACCGACCCATAGCACTAACGTCCCTTCTTTCCAAGGTCATGGAAACGCTGATAAACCGTCAGCTTATGAAATATCTTGAATCGCGGAAGCTTCTTAATGACCGGCAATACGGTTTTCGCAGCAACAGGTCCACTGGTGATTTGATGGCATATCTCACCGAAAAGTGGAACCAATCTTTGCACAATCAAGGCGAAAGCAAGATCGTTGCGCTTGATATTTCAAAAGCATTTGACAGAGTTTGGCATCAGGCTCTTTTGTCGAAAATGCGTGCTTATGGCATCGATAAATCTCTGCTTCTATGGATTAGAAATTACCTTTCGAACCGTTCAATTCAAGTTGTTTTGGATGGGTTCAAGTCTGATATTCACCAAATAAATGCTGGTGTCCCCCAAGGCTCTGTTTTGTCTCCGACTCTCTTTCTCATTTTTATAAATGATTTCTTGTCTGTTACTTCTAATCCAATCCACTCCTTCGCTAACAATAGTACTCTCAGCTTTTCATATTCGTTCCAAGACTCACGTCCCTGCTCTTCGGCCGTAGAACTGGAACGGCAGCGTATGTCAAGCACATTGAATTCCGATATTGACAGCATAATCGATTGGGGTAAAAATAATAGAGTGGAATTCAATGCTTCCAAAACTCAATGCTGTCTACTGTCGTTAAAGCGAACCCATAATAATCAGCCATTATCCATGAATGGCGCTTGTGTCGACGAAACCGAAAAACTTTCCATCCTTGGTATGTGTATCAACACCAAACTTAATTGGAATGATCACATATTTGAAATCGCCATAATCGCGGCAAAATGTCTAGGTTTCCTCAAACGATGCAAGAAATATTTCACCCCCTCTGATTTGGCTTCAATTTATAAGGCCTACATCCACCCCAAGCTTGAGTATAACGCTCATATCTGGTCTGGTGCCCCTAAAACTTCACTGCACCTACTAGATAGGATACAACAGCGAGCGATAAAACTTATAGGAGACACTAATATCGCAAAGTCAATTGACTCGCTTGAAAACCGACGTAATGTGTCTTCCTTGTCACTATTTTATCACTATTTTAACAACCATTGCTCAAATGAGTTAGCCAATTGCATTCCTCGCCTCCGTGAATTCACCCGCAATACTCGGATTGCATTCTTGCCAGGAATGCTCATCAGTTTACCCTTAAGCCTGCTTTCGGACGTACAGTTAAGTTCAGGGATTCGTTCTTCAGCCGCACAACACGGTTATGGAATGCTCTTCCCAGCCCAATATTTCCTACTCACTACAATCCACAGACATTTAGGACCAATGTGCAAAGGTATCTCCTCTCCCTTTCTCCCTCTATACCTTCGGCCCGTGCTGTGTCTTGATTCTGGACACTTAAGGGTAGTCATAACCCCTTTTGCGCGCGCAAATTATAAAAAAAAAAAAAAAAAAAAAAGGATCATAAGTCCAAGACGGCTGATGCAATTGGATGAGTATGACATTAAAACAGAATACAACAGAGTAAAGGCAAAGAAAACAAGGTAGCCGATTTTCTTAGCAGAATTGATGCGATAGAAATAAATCTATTTGGTAACCTTTCTAATGAAAATGCCGAAGAACATATTAATTCTAACGAATTCCTAGAAATCTCAACTGTTCATTCTCAGGAAGAGAATAGTAATGATCTTACTCCGATTGTAGAAGCTGTCGTAGATAGTAGACTCAGATAATAATTTTGGAGCGAAAAGTGGAGATCGAAAAGATATTCAATCACAAAAGAATATTTATTGATAAAATTATTGGACCAAATATTTGATATAGTTAGTGCAAAAAGTCTGCGTACATTACTTCTCATTTTAGAAAAAAAGCTGCAACGCTTACATTTATATTCAGAACCAAAACATTTTTATGTAGAAATGATGTCGAGATGTTCTTCTTATCGATTTGTAGCTGTTATTTCATCTTCTACATTCAAGAACTCGACAGGCATCAATTATTGGAAATCACAACAAAAATTCTCGCACCGTTACTTTTCTCACTTCAACTTATTTTTACATATCTGTCTTTCATTCAGTCGATCACTGGGAGTGTGAGAAACAGTATATTATAATTCTTTTCTTCCCTTTGGAGAGTTTTCTGGGAACTGCAAATATGAGCAAGGAATTATCAGTAGATATTCGAAAATTGGTAGTTAAACTGCGTTCGGAGGGTAAAACGCTAAGAGAAATTGGTGAAATAATTGGTAAACCACATTATTCCACATTATTATAGTTTTAGAAAACTACGCACAAACTGGGAATTTTACTTCTAAGTACAGATCTGGGCGGCCAACACTACTTACAGTCAGAGAAAAACGGTCAGTTTTGGCTGAAGTAAGAACAAATCCCCGAACAAGTGCTCCAAAAATAGTAAAGCTGATTCACGAAAAGTTCAACAAAGCAGTTAGCAGATCTACTGTTAGAAACGTCCTTAGAGAAGAAGGTTATCGTGGACGCTCCGGAAGAAAAAAGCCCTATATTTCGAAAATCAACAGAAGGAAGCGTATTGCTTTTGCCAAGGAGCATATTGACAAGTCGGAAAGCTTTTGGAAAACCGTGTTATTTTCAGACGAATGCAAATTTTGCATATTTGGGCTGAATGGGCGCGGTATTGTGTGGAGAAAGCCAGCAACTGAGTGGAACAAAGAAAACCTTTTACCAACAGTGAAACACGGTGGTGGTGGGATCATGGTTTGGGGGTGTATGGCAGCAAATGTGGTTGGGAATTTGGAGTTTATTGAAAGTACAATGGATAAATTCCAGTATTTGAGTATTATTAAAAAAAACCTCCGTGAAAGCGCCAGCAAACTCGGCTTGGGAGATCATTTTATCTTTCAACAAGATAATGATCCCAAACATACTGCTCACATTGTCAAGCTCTGGCTTCTGTATAATGTTCCAAAACAATTGCATACACCCCCGCAATCACCAGACCTCAACCCCATCGAATATTTGTGGGAGTTGCTGGACCGACGTATCCGTCAACATAGCATATCGTCCAAAAATATGCTCAAGGAAAAGCTGCTTGAGGAATGGCATAAAATTACTCCAGAAGATACGAAACGCTTGGTTGATTCAATGGGAAAACGAATGAGAGAAGTCATATTCAGACGAGGATACCCAACAAAATATTGACATTTCTTGTTTTTGTATTTTTTTGTTGTATTGTTATATGGTGTACGCAGACTTTTTGTGCGTTGTTTATGTGCCCTGTTATATAAATCCATTTTTTTTATGAATATTGTTAATGTTTGTTTTTTGTTTATGAATTAGTTAATGAAAGTAATTTAAGTGAAATCAATAAAAAAATATTTACATTATATGTTCGAATCGTTCGTTTTTTCATATTAAAGAAAGTCAAATAGTTTGTACGCAGACTTTTTGCACTAACTGTCCGAAGATATATCACTTAAGGTAAAATTGGAATTTATTGCGAATTAAGCGACTCGCTATACAATATTGTACAGAAAAAAGAAACCCTCATGTTAAAGGATCTTAAAAATGAAGAGGAAGCTTTAAAGCAAATATCATGAAACAGAATCAGGCCATTCAGGAATTACATCTAACAATGAAGGAATGAAAAATATTACACGAATCTAAGAATTTTAATTAACGAAGTTATAAATAACTGTGATATCCACACTGCTGCAAAATATGAAATTTGAATTAACAGAAACCTCAAAAGATATAAACGACATAATCCATGCAGACCTTTATACAAACAGCAAACATAATTTCATTAACTTTTTTGACACATTCTCTAAACATACATACATACCATTAGTTACCCCTTGGAGATATAAATCACAAAACACTAATAGAAGAGCTAAGACAATTCATTTTCATTAAAGGGAAAATGAAAAACACTTGTATGTGACAATTCAACAGTACTAATATATGTATATCAATTCTGTAGGGATGAAGGAATAGAAATTCATTTGACTAAACGAAACCAATACTTTAGAAGAAAACAAATCAGCGAAAGAATTGAAGTTAAGTAGAAACTAACATAAAGCAATTCAGTAGGGATGAAAAAATAGAAATTCATTTGACTTAACCAAACCAATACTTTCGAAGAAAACAAGTCAACGAAAGAATTGAAGTTAGGTAGAAACTGCATACACTGAAAAAAATGTAACCTCACATCAAATATCAAAGAAGCAACAATACTATTAGATAATTACTTACTAATCATCCAAATATAAAAAAACAAAATGTTGAACAGCAACTGTGAACAAAAAAGTGTTTAAACGGAAAATATTTGGAAACATTCAATTGTAATCTACATATCTATATATCGATAATAACAAATTTCAAAACAATATGTTCGAATATAAAGAAAGATTTGCCATTCCTAAAACAGAAGAATCACTTATAACTGAAAAGAAATTAAAAATTAAATTAAATTGCTATAAGACAAGAGGAAGCCATTAACAAATTAAAATATCATAATATAGTTAATTATAGTATAGGAGGTTTCCCCACTATTATTGTCACTCAAGTGACGTCAGTTTTGAGTGAAGTGCCTCATGTACACACTATAGATTTTGTTTGACACGCAAAGCGTCATTCAAGTGTGTAACTTCGAGCAGTAGCTATGGACAACCACGAGAAAGCCTGTGTATTATATATCGTCACTCAGTAGTATTATTTTAGCGCTGTGCACAAAAAAGAGGGCGGTGGGTCCTACTGACGAAAGAGTATCCGCTGGCCTCTCTATACACTTTAAGAAATTTAAACTGTCAAACCACCAGATACTGGGAACATAAACACTGTCTACACCTGCACCTGATGATTCAGACAATTTAATTTTCTTCAACTCCCGGCGGTAACCACTCCGTAACGTATTGATTTTTCTCCTCACGTCATTTACATCACTGTTTTTTTTATATTTTTGCATTATATTTAATAAATCACCGTATGCATCGTCTTTTTTCTCCCGACGAATGTAATCTGCGCACGTTAAATCCCATAAACAACGATGCGTCTCATATGCACCAATAAACTCTTCCAAAAACTATCTGCTATCGTCCATGTTCAACGCTTGAATGACAATGCATGTACACATTGTCGATCAAAATCCAACATGGCCGCTGATCGTCACTCAGTAGCAGAAAATTTTGCAACTCTTCACTTTTGATCGTCAAACCATCATTCACATGTACACATTATCACTTTTGTGTTACACTCAACGAAAACGTCACTTTTGATCGAAGGTGTGTACCTCGCTTTACATGAGTGCAATGATCGAGCATTGACCTAATTAAGGCAAAGTACTGTAAAAAAAAAACAGGAAATGCTAAGTTTAGCATTTGTCGTTAATAGTTCAATGCGCGAACATTGAAATCAACAACAAGAAATGCTGACTGGGCGAATGTTCGGTGGACGGAACACTTCTTTGATATCGACTTGCTGTTTAAGTGAAGGCCAGAAATAAAGATATACTCTGAGAGTAGGAGTAAGGCCCATTCATTTTTTTAGTTGATTCGAAAAACAACGTATTTAAGTCACGCGACTGACGGTAAGCAGGTATTAACTCATGCACTGTTTGCACTTTGTGCGAGAACATGTGTAAGTCTTTCACTAAAGTTCGCTTTAGGGTCCGTATGGTGATGCCCAATTACGTGGCCCGTCGTCTGGTTAATGTTTCTTCGTTCCCTGCGACATCGGTGGTCACTGCGATATTCTCGGCTGAACAACCAGTCTAGTGGCGGCCACACTAGTGTCAGTCTCTTCGAGTGGAGAATGTTTGCCCAGTTGGCGCGACACGATTAGGAAATTCACGTTTACACCACCGATGGATTATTGGTCAAAAAATCGATACATTTTTTCCGCTCTAGCGGAGTATAGCACTCCATTACTTGTCGGTTTGTATACTGCAGCTGTCTAGTCCACAAAGGTCAAATATGATTGACTTTATTATTAACAATAGGGTTATAAACAGAACTTGCTTTACATTTCCTATCTAATAAGATAAACATTTCTGAAGTTCGCTAAAAAAAAAATCGCTCTTTCAATGTATCAATGTACATACAAACTAGTATATAAAGGTTGGGCTTTTAATCAACTGATTGTTATTGCGTCTCTAGATTGTACAGGATGACATTAGTTATCACAAGCCGTAACGAACTAACTGCCAAACCAGGTGCTAATTTTTCTGAAAAGAATTTACTACAGAGTTCCAATTAAAGCAAATATTTAAGTTGACTTAAAATGGCTGTGATATTTAGTTTCGGACATAGATATTGATATGATATCAGCAAATACCACTAATTGATCCTTTTATCCTTAAAGGGGAGTTAGTAAAAACTAAAAAAAAAGTAAACGACCAAGTACAGAACCTTGAGGAAAGCATATATAATATTCATTCTTATCAATATCAACCAAATCAATTGTGTATACCACTTTCAACGCCACATTTACGTATTTAGCTCAATAATTCTAATGACCGGCGTGGTACTAAAAGCCATAGTTATTTCTACGAAAAGCCCTACCATTCGATTCCTATTATTAATTGTGATTATACCGGGAAGAAACTGAGAAAAACACTCTCAGTATCATAATCTAAATGAGAACAAATTGACACTCACTACACAAAAGTTCTATTTTTTAAGGAGTCGACCATACTAGCCTTTTAGGATTTTTCAAAAATATTTGAAAAACCGAAAGTTTAAGAATTTTTTGGAAAAAATACCACATAAAAAATGCATTTATTTATTATATTGTTTTATACATATTAAAGAATGTCAAAATTTGTTAATTTACACAATTGAACGGGACCTACAGTTTAATGCCGATTCCGAACGGCGAGCGCCGAAAAGCTTTTTCAGGGCAAGTGTAATACGGAGAATTTTGCCAGTACCCCGCCGAGGAGAGAAGCCGTGAAATTAACGTTTGATGGCGTTGGTAAATCCAAACTCATTCATCCTGCATGAGAGACCGACACAAGACATATGAACATGCAATTTCATGAGCAAGCCAATTACTATTATAATTCACACTATTTACGTTATACCTATATATATCGTTCGACTGGGTTTTTATTTTATTTTATTAGAAAAACAATGCTGGTTATTGCATAATTTATAACACTAGTTTACAGTGCATCTGTTGCCGATAAAATGTTTGCTGTTGCCGACTACATATGATATGCTAGTTATAAACATAAAAGTAGATTTTTTTTCCTCAGCTCTAGTTTAAGAGTTTCGGATAGTTACGGTCAAACATGAAAAATACAAGTATTTACTAGGAAAAAATATTATTAAAAAAGGTAGTCAAATATTGAGTTCCAAAAAACGTTGCTTTAAGGCTCTACTCATATGTGCGGACTTAGGGATAAGGCACCAGTAAAAGTCAGACATTATATTCCTATACCGCTCCTCTGTGATGCGTAAATCTTGATGCAAACGCTCGCCTTCTCTTCGTTCATGTCTTCTACATTTTCTAGAAACCTGTTAAGGTGTCCACAGCCAGTGGAGTTAAGTATAATTTTCTGACTTTCCGTTTCTGAGTAAGTTTTGATTCGAAAGATGCCCATGCTCTTAACTCAAGCTCAGTGGAAATTCAGTATCCTTCGTAAGTTGTCTACCATAATTTGGAGTCCCTTAAAAATATTTAAAAATATCGGCCATAAAATTTTCCATCGTGAGCTAAGGAAATTTGTGGCAAATGTAAGAAAAACAATTCCCGTTTTTATCGAATGCTTTAACGAACTGTTTAATTTTTTATTTTTTTTTATTTTGTTGGAGGCTTCTACTATCTACTGGAGCACTCAGACACAAGTACTGGTCCATTGTACTACCAGACAGACACCTTGTCTTTATTGTATTTTCCCCGTTGTCCGGAGAAAAGTGAGGAGGGGCTTCAGTGATGTTGAGCTAAGAGATTCGGCACCCACCACGTCGGCTCCAAGGGTGCGCCACCGTGCACGAGCGAAGGCGGGACAGTCGCAGAGAAAGTGTTCCGCTGTGTCGCCCTCCTCGCAACAAGCAGCACAGGTAGGCGTCTCACTGATGCCAAGCACGTAAAGATGCCTGGCAAAGTGTAATGGCCCGTAATGACGCCCGTTAGCCTTCTGCAGTCATTTCTTCTTAAGGATAAGAAGAATGTTGCGGACTTTTTACAGACGTCAGTACGCGCTTAGTCATCCTGCATCCTGGATATTCCTTCCATCTGCGACTGTGTACGTTAAAGACCCAGTCATTGATGTCAGATTTAACCGTTGAAGCTGGTAGACCTAAGCCGGGTTCAGGCCCTGAGAAACTCTCCTCTGAGCCTTTTCTAGCGAGTTCATCGGAGATCTCGTTTCCTGGGATTCCAGAGTGACCTGGAACCCATACAAGCCTAAGTGAATTAAGTCTTCCGACTTTGTTCAGAAAGGTCTTGAGTTCATGCACTAGTTTGGAGTTGGACAGAGGATTGGATACAGCTTTGAGTGCAGCTTGGCTGTCACTGCAGACACATATGCTCTTTCCCCTCCATCTGTGTTTCACAACATAGTGCATGGCCATTAGGATTGCGTAAATCTCCGCCTGGAAGACAGACGCATATTTTCCTAACGAGAAGTGCAGTCGAATGTTTTCGCGCTCGAAGAAAACTCCGGCGCCGGATCCCTGATCAGTCCTGGAGCCATCTGTGAAGATGCGAAGACATTCTATTCCAGGTTCAGTGTCTGGCCAAAGCCAGTCCTGACGCCAAGGAAATGTGACTGTGTAGTTACAGCGCAGTAGGATGGCAGGTGTCAATTCGTCAGAGGGCATATCAATGAGACAGTGATCGTAGGATATTTCTCTCTCAAGTACACTTTCACTCCACTGCGAGTTGTACCAAAGACCATTCCTCTTTAGGCGAGAAATAGTTTTCAGTGCACACCCTCTGATATATATGTCAAGGGGTGGAAGGTTCATCATAGCATCCAAAGCAGCTCCCGGTGTGCTGGGGAAAGCTCCCGTGCAACTGAGGCAGACCGCTCTTTGGAGTTTGGTGAGTGAAGCCACAGCGTGTTTTCGTGTCAGCCTGCTCCACCAAACAACCGATGCATATGAGATTATCGGTCTTACCATTGCCGTGTAGGTCCAAAGGACCTTTTTCGGCGATAAGCCCCATGTTTTGCCAAAGGCACCTTTGCATTGCCAGAAAGCTGACAGCGCTTTGGTGGTTTTGGACTCAACATGTTTTGACCAGAGAAGTTTGTTATCTAGAATGACTCCCAGATACTTAGCTTTCTTGGATATAGGGATGGGAATGCCTTTTAGCACCAGCTGAGTGCATTGCTTTGATCCACAAAACCAGTGCTTCATCTACGCCATGCCGTCTAGCAGCATTACACATGCTGTCAAAAGTAGCGTTATCAAAAGCTCCCTCAATGTCGACAAAAATGCCTAGTACGTACTCTTTCCTTTCGAGAGCGCATTCAATTCTCCCAGGATTTTCCGCGCTGATAAGCATGTTGCATGTCCGACAGAGGATGCATTCGAAGGGCAACTTTGCGCACGTGCAACTCTACTAGTCTTTCCAAGCTTTTCAGCAGGAATGATGTTAGACTTATTAGTCTGAAACTCTTGGCTAGTGAGTAATCCTCTTTCCCTATTTTGGGAATAAAGACCACTTTCACCGCGCGCCAAGGGATAGGTATGTAGGCAAGTGCCAGGCTAGCAGTGAAAATTCTTTTCAGTGTAGGAAGCAGCTGTCTTATACCTTTTTGCAGCATAACGGGGTATATCCCATCAGTGCCCGGCGACTTAAAGCCATCGAAGGATGCTACAGCAAATTCAATGGCCTCAGTAGTTGCCACGCGTGACGCAACATACCAGCTACGCCGAGTTGTTTTCATCGCTACAGCCGCAGTATCCAATGAGGGAGTGTGCAACGAGCCGATGACAGTCTGATTTCCCGGAAAATGGGTCTGAAACAGTAAACTAAGAGTTTCTGCTTTAGACTCGGTAAAGGTACCATCAGACTTTCTGAGTACCTCCAGTCTTGTCGATTTTCCTCGTTTGAGGACTTTAACCAACTTGCTGGTCGCGCTCAGGGATTTGATCTCTTCGCAGAAGGACTAATAGGAATCATTCTTCGATTTTCGAATAAGCTTCTTATATTCCTTCTGCTTCGATCGATATTTATTCCAGTCATCTTCCGAGTTCGATTTAAGCGATCTGTTCAGAAGACTTCTGGCTTCCTTACGAAGCCGTTGGAGCTCAGCATTCCACCAGGGAACCGGCTTCCTGTTGGGAGGTTTTTTGACAGGACATGCGAGTTCAATACATTTGGTGATGGCGCTGTTCAGGTTATGAACTGCATCCTCCACCGATTGATTAGTTTTGAGTTTAGGCGGGGCTTGAGTGGATTTCTCAAGCTCCTCCCTAAATCGCACCCAGTTTGTTTTTCTCGGATTCCGCTTGGGCTGCGAGGGGGAGATCCCGCACTTCAATTGGAATTCGATGTATCTATGGTCTGACAGCGTAACATCTGGTGAGACTCTCCAGTTAGTGATGGCCTTCGCATGCCTGTTAGATAAGGTTAGGTCAATCACTTCCTGTCGTCTCGCCGTCACAAAGGTTGGTTGAGAGCCAACATTGTTGATGAAAAGGTCAGACGAAAGAATGAAGTTTAAAAGATGGTCATGGTTCCCAGTTTTATTTGTAGTGATGGCAAAATAGTTATATCACGAGCTGCTAGTGAATTTTGGACTGTACTTTACCACCCAGGCGTCATATTTTCTCTCAAGGGCCAGTTTGTTCTTTCCCAAAGTTTTCCTTTAGCTCTGGTGTCCCAAAGACATATAAAATAGGAAAACCACTTTGTTGACCGAGAAGAATGTTCACCGTTTTTAAATCATTGTAAATTTGTGATCATTGTGTTATATTTTATTCAAGTCTAGATGAGATCAGATTTTTCCTTTAACTTTGTACCGGGAGCAAAACGAAGCCCTGTGTATTGTTTTCCGTTATACCAACAGAATGCACTTTAAGCTTCGTTGTGAACTGTCAATAAATAAACGCCATTCACTTAGTTTATATTGATTAAAGCCCATTTTTATCAACAAGCTTTTAACATGTAAACAGAAAGTAATATTGTCTTCTTCGGACAAATAATTCTGTAATTCTTTTTCCTGGAGAAAGTACATTTTTTTCTTCCAGTCTTATGGTTAGTGAACGCACTATGATAAAGCTTTTCTATATTCTTTTAACACATATTCTCCACATACATATGTAGCAAAAATGTTTGGGCTTCTCCTTGAACCACCGATGTTAAATTTTATAAACTAGTGTAATTAGAGATGAGATAAAATTATAATATCTTTCAACTGAAATGTGTTTTAAAATTAGTATATATTTTTGTTTTCAGAAAATTTTTTATTTTAACCATCTATTTGACAACTTACAAACAATTTGATTAGAAAGTAAAACCGAAAAAAAATAATAATAATTCTAAACAATTATTATTATTATAATTTATTAACATGTAATTTAAATTACAGGGTAATATATAAATTATAGAGCCTAGCTGCGGAGACTATTGGCTCTTACTTAATAAAATATTTATAAAATTAATTTAAGAATATTAATAATTTTATTTACATTTTCAATATTTGTAGAGGTTGGATTTTTTAGTATTTCGTAAATTGGTATGTTTTGAAAAACGGATTCTATAGTAGGTTTCGAGATTTGGCAATTTTCTAGGAGATGTGACATGTTTAGTGTTGTATTGCATGAGGGGCATATTGGCGGATTGTTTTTGGTGAGAAGGTATTGGTGAGTTGTTGAGGTATGACCAAGTCTAAGGCGTACGAAGTTTGAAATTTTGTGTTTTGATTGGTTTGTAGGGTATTTTGGTTGGTATTTTTCAGCATTTACTTTTTTATAATGGTGGTGATAGAGGCTCCATTCAGTTTCTTCCTTGGTTCTTAGGTTTTTATGTATCCGTGTTTTAAGATCTTGTTTGGTAAATACATTGAATTGGTATACTGGTGCGTCTTTTACGGATTTTGCGGCTTTATCTGCTTCCTCATTACCACGGATATTTACGTGTCCAGGGATCCACATCAGTTTTACTTTATTTGGCATCATAGCCTTCTTGTTTCTTATTGCAGAAATTAGATCACTGTTGTTATTTGGGTTGTTAATTGCTTTTAAAACCGATATGCTGTCGGAGCATATAACAAATTTGCCACTGTGGTCCATAGTTGCATTTGTCGCTTGAAGGATTGCAAACGCTTCTGCTGAGAAAATTGATGTGAATTCCGGGAGGGTACCGATGCTTAGGGTGTAACCATCTTCTAATGTAACAGCAAACGATGTATTAATTTGTGATTTGGATCCGTCAGTAAACATGAATTTCCACCCTTTGTTTTTAAGTTCTGATGAGATTTCCGAAAATAAAGAGCAGTATAGCACATTGTTGGTATTTGTTTTATTATAGCGAGCCAAAGTCAACAGAATAGAATCTGGTTTTATATGCCATGGCGGGTAAGATAGGACATAGTTTTGTGGTTTTTTTATAGGAAGTTCCATTTCTTGCGCTTTCTCAATGATTTTACTTATTGTGGATGGGATGCGTTTTTTCCGTTTGTGTCCAATGGATTGGTAAATGTCCTTATCAATAACTGAATTTTTTGAAAACACTAGTTTCGCAATTAATTTCGATGTTATTTCTTCGTAACGTTCTTCCAGTGTTGGTAGGCCTGCTTCTGCAAGTATATTTTTTATTGGTGTAGTAGGGAAGGCGTTGATACTCCTCCTAGCTGCCTGATGGTACGTTGGCTGTATAATTTTAAGGGTGGTTTTCGGGGAATTGCAATAAATATATATGCCATAGTCAATTTTACTTAAGACTAACATTTTTGTAATATATGATAGGGTATTGATATGGACATGACTTTTATTACTTGCTAAATATTTAATAATACCGACTCTCGCAGCTAGGGATTTTTTCAGACTTAAACAGTGTTGCTTCCAATTAAACTTATTATTAAATACTAATCCTAGTATACTAAGAGTATTTACATTCTGGATTGGTATATTATTTATTCTTAAGTAAAGGTTGGGGCAATTGATTTTTCTGCAAATGTGAAGCATTTTACATTTATGTAATGATAATTTTGCTCCTGAGGCAGACGACCATTCTAAAATATCATTATCAACATTATTGAATTGAGTTTTACATTCGTTTAGATCATTTGTTTTGCTTAATATATAAATGTCGTCTGCATATAAACAGCTATCACCGATAATGGAGATCCTTGGGGATTCCATTATCCAAAGAGTATACATTAGAAAAGGAATCGTTAGCCCTCGTAACGAATTTTCTATTTTTTAAAAATGATCTGACATAGCTAAAGATTTTTCTTCCAACGTCCCATGTTTTTAGCTTGTTGAGCACTATATGCCAACCGATCCGGTCAAAGGCTTTTTCAAAATCAAGCGAAAGCAATGACACATGATTTTTTGAGGATATTGCTTTAGAGATGTAATAATCTAAGTGGAGATGGGCGTCAACACATCCTCTGTCTGCTTTAAAAGCCACTTGGTTGGGGGATATTAGTTTTTTTGTTTCAATGAACCACATCAGCCGTTTTGCGACGATTTTTTCTAATACCTTGGCACAGCAGGGTATGAGGGATATTGGGCGGTAACCATCAATTGAAAATTTATTCTTGTTAGGTTTAGGTATGGGAAGCGTTGCAGTTTTCCAACTTTGTGGTATTACTGCGGTTTCGAGAATGTTATTGTATAGTGTAACAAGTCTCTGTTTTGCATCAAGAGGTAAGTTTTTAAGCATTGGGTAACAAATCCTGTCCCTACCAGGTGTTAAAAATGTGGAACGCTTCACGATTTTGCGTGTCATCCTTGCGCAGGGGCCATGCTAATCTTCTCTGTATCGTTCCAATTTTAGTATATGTTCTGCCGAAGCAAGAACAATTCTAAACAAGTTATTACCTATACAATAGCATTACAATGAACCAAAAAGGAAAGGCAAAATTACTAAACAGTTTCATAAACAGATGATTGATTCAATTTATAAATAAATAAATATTCAATTTATAAATAAATAAATTACTGAAGTAGCAAAGTATGTGAGTTAGACTTTAGTTGGATTTAAATTAAACTAACAAGCGATTGTCAGAGTTATCATATCTATTCAGAAAATTGCAACAACATTTTGTATTCTAGCAGAGATCAATTCAATTTATCAGTGAAGACGCTGTTAAACTCTTGAAGATGCCGACAAAAACACCCACATCGAAGTGTCAGGATGGACGGTGGCACCTGTCGTAAGTTAGTAGGCATTGCATTGGGGTCTTTCCACACAAATTTTATGACCACAACACAAGCTTTTATATTCAAGTCTCTAACAAGTCTTCCCCCGGCCAAAAGACTGCCAGTTAAGACATGAACGCTTGGAAGCAATGTTTACCCGGAGATAATCATTCAAGAGATCACCCACCTGGGTTGGGTCTTATTGGAGAAAGTGCCAGTAGAGCCCAAGGATTTGGTCAGGAGCTTTCTTCAAAAGGTGGACCTCGACACCCAATTGAGAAAATTTTGGGAGATAGAAGAGGAGGCTCCTGAGCATATGGTGGAAAGTAAAGAGGATGTGGCTTGCGAGAAGCATTATGTGGAAACTACCAATCGACTGGTAAGACGAAGTAAGACTTCCGTTTAAGGGTGGAGGTCGACTTGCGCTTAGTCCTTAGCAAGGAGTTTTACGTAGGTTTCTGCAGTTAAAACGGAGATTACAAGGATCTACTGCACTATATCGCGAATATATTAAATGCATAAAAGAATATATTCAACTGAAGAATATATAGGAAATAAAGATTTTCGACAGTTTCTTAAAGTCGCCATTTCACTATTTTGTTCCCCACCAACCGGTGTTGAAGTCCTCCAGTACTACAATAAAGTTGAGAGTTGTCTTTGATGCAACACAAAAATGCATAGATTGCCCATCTTTGATTGAACATTTGATGGTTGGACCTAAAATACAGAAAAATATAGCTGATATTTTGGTAAAGGGACGAATTTATCAATATGCCTTCACAGCGGACATCGAAAAGATGTATCGTCAAATTCGGATGAAGAAAGGGGATGCTTACTAGCAATTCATCTTATGGAGTTGCTAGTCTAAAACTAAAACGGTAAGAATATTTCATTTGGATACCTTCACGTTTAAAACTGCAAGTGCACCTTACCTCGCTGTTTGAACTATCTACAAGTTGGCGGCGGAGAAACAAGATGGTTATCCAGTAGTCAAGCGATCCAAAACGAAGTGTATGTTGACGACTTGATCTCCGGAGCAGACTCTATTAATGAAGCTATACAAAAGGTAAAAGAAACCAGATTAATTTTGTCAACAGGAGGTTTTAACTTACGCAAATGGGTAAGCAACGTGGAGTCAATTCATGAGTGAATCCCATCATCGGGAAGCGGGACTTAAGCTGCCATTATCTGAAACCGACGGCATCAAGGCGTTAGGTGTTCGATGGTTTCCTACTGAAGATGCCCTATCTTTCCAAATTGTGGATGTCGGACATAATACAAGCGGCAACCAAGTCGGCCATAGCCATAGCAAAGCTATTCGATCCTCTAGGATGGATCTCACTTTGCATTGTAAAAGCAAAAATATTAGTGCTTTTATTAGAAAAAGTGGAGAGTATTTCAACTTGAATTGCCGAACATCGAAAAAATCAATATTCCACGTTGGATTCACTCCCAAATGCAGTCAGGAATCTGAATCTCAACAGTTTCAAGAAATGAATCCATTCTTGCACCATATGTTTCAGATAAGCCATCAAGCCAATTAATGGGAAACCTACCTGCCCTAAGAAAACAAATATCAAAATTATTGTGACAGCGAGTTCAACGGATGTTCCACTCCTACTGAAAGGAGCTCCGAATATCTCGCACGACTTCTACAGCGTCCCAAGTAGCTGACTAAGGAAGCACAACCATAACGTCTACCGCCTTTAAAATGGATGCTTGCCCGTATCACACACATATACCCCGGTGTGGACAACTTAATCCGGGTCGTAAGCGTCAAACCCTGAAGAAAGTTATTCAAACGGGCGAATACAAAAATTTGTTTACTGCCGGATAACAACACCAAAACGAATCAACCCATCCTATAATATAAACAAAATGATAACATTTAACTCAACACTCAGTATAAAGTTCTATAACAGTTATCATATTCAAAATCATAAGAAAATTTCACTTTAATTCCACATGCCTCGTATAATACAATCTCCTCATACATTTCGCATTAATTCGAAAACTTTTAATTCACTTCCCGTTAATAAAACGCAATATTACTTCTTATAATAATAAACTCTTTATTAATTCTTAAATCTTAAATAATAAAATAATCTTAATCTATCTATATAGACAATTGGATCCCACAAGGGGGATCCAAAAAAATCGCGAACACCAGCCCGAAGGCTGGCCCAACAGTTGGACTTACAAATAAAACTCGCTTGAATTAAAATATTCAATAATTATTATCGACCGTACAGAACGTCTCTCCAACTAGAACTAACTTATCCGCTAATCTGCTTTGTGCAGGAAACCCATTGCTCACACCAAAAGTGCAGCGTAGGCTTTTCCGCGGGCATTCTCACGATTATGTTTCCCAGGCTGCTCGCAGCGCGTGCATCTGATTTCCTCAGACGGAACATGATCCCGCTGCACTTGAATCAACTTGTATCAACATGAACAGGTACGAACGTGCGAAGTAGCAGGAACCGCAATAAATTGATGACACATCAGATCTCGTTAGTACGGTGTACCGACCTTTGGCCTTGGACTTGGTCGATGGTGTTATCTCCTCCCCCTTCAAAAATCTACGTCCCGTAGATCCTGCTAATGGTTACAACTCTCGCTGGAGGCAGGTCCTTGTTGGACCATTCCTATTGCCGGGAGATCTAATCGTTTATTAATTTTGCGCCATGTATGGTGAGCAATGCAGGCTAAACCTATAAGGATTAAGGCATATACCAATGTGGAAATGTTTGTCCTCTTGGTCAGATTAGTGAGGTGCCTGATGTTCAGCAATCCTAGTTCATGGACCGTTTGGAGGTCTATCAGCTGGACTTGTCTTGTGATGTTGGTTACGACAGCTGGCAGGGCTTGAAGGGTCGTCACAGACGTGCTGGTGAAGGTCCTGTTCTTGATCTGAATTGTCTCATTATTCAGCCAGACAATAAGGGTCCCTTGTAGCATCTCCGTTGAGTTTCCCACGGTAAGTTCCCCGTTGAAATTAGTGAGGAAAATCGTGTCGTCTTCGATGGGTTCAATAACCTCTTCGGTGCACTGACGGTATTCGCAGGTGGTATACCCTCCCTTCAATAATCTAGGAATACAATGATCTTCAGGTAGCTTTTCGAAAGATTCTGATTTGCAGATCGTGGAGTTGCTGATTGATAGGCAACCATTGATCAAGCCGTATGTTTCCTTTTGATTAATTAGGACTCGGTCTAATTTCTTGTTAATTTGCTTCCCATCATGGATTGCTGATTTAATCCGAAGCAAATTTAAATCCTCGCTGCGTACCTTTGGCATCGATAAGACGTATAATAATACCGTACCATTTGTGTAAATTACTGGCGTGCCGAACTCGATAGCCTCGGTTTAGTTTTTGTAAGGCAAGGTCTCCAGTTCGTTTGTTACCATGCTGATTTCATCGTGATCCAGGAGATCGGTGTTGATTATCCCGCCCTTATCCATTTGACATGGTCCTACCAGCTCGTTCACCTCTTCTTTGATAATAAGGACCTGGTTAATTAGGTCCTGCTCGAATCTTTGGGTGTCTATTGATTTTATTTCGTTGCCGGCTCGACCCATGATCAATTGAATTTTTGCCATTGCATTTTCTGCCACTTCGAAGAGACGCTCATTTATCTGCTCATTTATTGCTGGTTGTTGTTTTCGATAATCATCTGCTGGCTTTCTAGGATCTTATCCCAGTCGGATGCGACGAGATTCCCAGCGATTCATTTCCATGCGGACCCAATCCAGTATATAGATCTCGCCTTCCTTTGTCGCTTTCCCCGTAGCAGGCTGATACGATCGGTTGTTTGGGATAGAAGGAGTGAGGCAAGCCTCTTCGTGTCCGGGTTCTTGAATTCATTGTTTACCAATGCCGTGAGGTTCGAAAGTTGCTGTTCCCACTGTTCCAGATTCACTGCACTAAGTAGAAGTTTCCGTTCGTTATCCAGGCCTTTCCTTCCTTTATGGATACCAGGGGTGCGTCGTATTTAAATATCGTGAATGCCTCCACTGTGGCGGCCGCGAAGAAGAAATATATGAGCAATGGGTTGGATGTTAGTATAATAACTTAATTTAGTTGTTAGTCCGTAATTAATTAATCTAACTGACTTAATTAATTGATCTAACATAATGGTATCAAGATTACAATTGCTAAGGTTTCTCTTAATTACTATAATTCCTATATTACTAATTAAAATACAGTTTTAATTCGGCAATAGGTGCAAGTGATTATATGTATAGTAGTGGTTAGTGCGTGAGTGCGTGTGCTATCATCGCCCCCTTTTTTTTTTTTTTTTTTTTTTTTTTTATATATACATATGTGTACATGCATATACGAGTATATGTATTGTATATATTTGTATTCATTTTATTTTATTTTTTACATACTATGCTACTGAGCTCTCGACGAGGAATTGAACCCCGGTCTCCCATTTTGGAATGGGTGTAATAGCCGACTATACTATCGAGGAGCTGGGAGTGTTTCTCACACACATTCTTGATATGTGTCTTATGAACTTTTCTCCCTGAGGTTGTCGTCACAGTGACACGGTTATTTTTTGCCACTATTTCTCTTCGAAATAGGGGCTTGTTCTGGCTTTAGGCCCTTAACTGCGGTGTATATGACTTCACCTCTTTCGTATTTTTTGGGGACTGTCCTGGTTTTATTCCGGTATTGGTTGGTCTCTTTCTGCTTCCGCTTTATCTCTGCTCTGAGGTCTTGGTTTATCTTTTTGCGGAACTCCTTGAGGTTTTGGTAATTTATTCTTTGAGTTCTATCGAAAAATATGTCGGTTGGTTTGCGTTTGGTAACTGAGTGAATGCTATTGTTATACATGTCGACTGCAATGTTGAGGAGTTCCTTCAATCGCAAATCTTTATATTCCATCTTGAGGCAACGGTTAATTTCTATGATGGTCGAATGAAATCTTTCGACCTGGCCGTTCACCACGGAACGATGTACTGGGGTACGGTATAACTTTATACTGAGCTAATGAAATTTGCGATGATAGGACTCACGAAACTACATTCATTGTCAGTGAAAGTATTTTGGGTATCGTAAAGTAATGGATCATTTTAATAATTTTGTCCCTAAGGTGTAGAGCTGATCGATTCTTTACATGAAAAAGCTTCCCAAACTTTGAGAACTTGTCTATGCAGCTAATAAACTTTTCGTTCTTCGCACTTCAATTATGTCCAAGTGTAATATTTCGCAAGGATAACTTGGAACGGGTGTTGCTTGAAACTCCATACGAATAGGATGCCTATCATATTTACTGGCGTTGCACACTTCGCACGCTCTAACATATTTTGTGATAAGGCTATTCAATTGTTCCTTATTCTCCCGTGCATTCCTGTGTGCCCTGCGATGTTCTGTCATGATCAGGTCGCATTTTCGGTCCTCGTTCCTTACGTCTTCCTTACGTTCTTACTCTCTGGGTAATCCTGTTCTTGTATTTGGTAAAGTATTTGAGGTAGACCCTCTGAAGCGTCTCCAAATATTCTTCGGGCATCCTGATACCATTTATCACCCTTGGATTGAGCTTAGTTTTCAGCGCCTCTGCGCTGCTCTTTTCGTCGGTGTTCGCAATTGCGATGTAATGGCGAAAGAACCCCGGATGCCGTTCCATTTCACCATTTCAAGTCCCTTTCCTATATTGACGCAAATCTCGTTTCGGAACACATTCAGGGGCGCTTCGACGTGAGGAATAAGGTCGGAGGAATCTTGGAGTGCGGTATGTGCGGTGTCCGTGGAGGAATCGTTCACAGAGCTCGCAGTCTCTGTGGAAGAAGGACACACTGAGGGTGCGGTATCTGTCGCTGGATCCATCGCGTTGGGTTGATTACCATTATTGCTAGTGGAAGGCTCGCGTTCATTCGAATCTATACTACGGCTTGGCACAGATTCTGTTGAGCTTGAATCGTGCAAGTGATGAACGTGGGTTCTTAGTCTTGAGAGAGCATCCGCTACCGAGTTTGATTTACCAGACTTGTAAACCAACTCGTAGTTGTACTCCTCGATTCGAGCCTTCCATCGCTTCAGCTTAGCATTGTAATTTCTGTTTCCCATCGTGAAGGTCAAGGGTTGGTGGTATGAACGGAGATTATCTAGCGCCCAAACGATGGCCAACATTTCCTTTTCGTTCGTGACGTAGTTTTCCTCGGTCCTGTTCAATGACCTCGAAATATATGCAATCGGGCGGTCCTTCCCATATATGTCTTGAGATAGGACTGCGCCTATTGCATAATTTGAAGCATCGGTTGTTAGGTTAAAGGGTTTCTGAAAATCGGGAAAGGCTAAGATATCTGAAGATGTTAGGAGGGCTTTTAGATCCTCGAAGGCCTTGAGTGCTTCCTCACCTAGTTCTATCACCACACAACGGGACTGGTTGGCCTTTACTTGTGCATTTTCACCTCTTGTAAGATTGGTGAGAGGTTTAGCCACTTTCGAATAGTCACAAATAAATTTCCTATAATAGGAAGTCAAACCAAGAAACGATTTAAGCTCCTTTAAATTCTGCGGCAGTTGGAGCTTTTGTATCGAGAGAACCTTATTCGCATCGGGTCGGATTCCGTCAGGTGAAATGACGTAACCCAAAAATTCAGCTTCTTTCTGCATGAAGTGCGTCTTCTCGAGGTTGACCTTCAGTCTTGCCTCGGTAAGCCGCCTCAGGACCGTATCCAGATTTTTTAAGTGGTCCTCTTGATTTTTACCAAAAACGATTACATCATCTACGTAACAAATTTTCGCAATAAGGGGCCTCAGCACGTCATCTATCATGCGATGGAATATAGCGGGCGCGTTCTTGAGGCCAAATGGCAACCGTAAGAATTCGAATTTTCCGTTCATCGTGGAGAATGCAGTCTTGGGAATTTCGGACGGTTTCATGCGTATTTGATGAAACCCAGAAGTCAAGTCGAGTGTGGTAAAGTATCGGGCCTCCCCTAAACTGGCTAAAGTGGAATTTATATCAGGAATGGGATATGTGTCGCCTATAGTCACGCTGTTTAACCTTTTTTTGTCTATCACCATCCTATATTGCTTCTCACCGGTTGGTTTCGGTTTCTTTGGCACAACCCAAATCGGTGAATTATAGGGGGTCTTTGAGTGCCGAATAATCCCTTTCTTCAGGAGCCTTGATATTTCCTCTTCGACTACTTCTCGGGGACAAGCCGGGTGCGGATAGCTCTTGGTATAGATTGGGTCGTCGGTGATAGTTCTTATCTCGGCGAGCACCGATGTCTTGACCGTTTCCCCGACGTCGATAGGACCAAGAGGGAATCATATTTTTGGATTAATCTGTTCAGCTCGACCTTAGTAGCTTCTGAAAGAGACGGATCTGTGGTGAAATTAACTTCCCTGGAGAATTTCTCCTTGAGTGGAATTTTCATGTCGTTTTTTAATAGTAAGACATTCGCTTTTCGGTCAATTATTGCTTCAAGCTCCTTTAACGTGTCATCGCCGATGATGCCGTCAAAGGATTTCAATCCCGGTAGGACATAG
This sequence comes from Merodon equestris, assembly GCA_958301585.1. NCBI lineage: Eukaryota > Metazoa > Arthropoda > Insecta > Diptera > Syrphidae > Merodon > Merodon equestris. Next base: position 52,310,341 of record OY284417.1, on the reverse strand, counting down.
AATTTCACCAGACTCTTGTTACCAAACGCTTCAAAAAACTTCCCCTGTACACATTCCGATATGTTTATCTCTCCCCCGGCTGAACGAACATTAAAAGGCTTACTTATGCATACGGTGGGCTGTTTTAAACTCGGGCTGATAAAATTCTTGTTGGCCCCCGTGTCAACAAGAAACTTCAATACGGCCCCGTCCCTCGTAACATATTCTATATATGGTACGCTGGATGGTCGCCCGTCATAAAATTTACTTCCTCTACTTCTTCCTCCGCCTTCTCATTATACTCGCCTAAATCGTCATTGCTCACCTCGACATGGTACAGTCTTTGCTGCTTCCTAGGGATATTGTCGGACATCGCCCGACGCTTAAAAGATTAGGACGGTGCATATAGTTAACCTGTCGAGTGGTCAATTTCCATCTTGTCTGCAGGTTTCAGTCCTTACCTAGGGGGTGTATTGTTTGCGCGAGGACACACCCGTGTCCCTGTTCCATGCAGCGACATGTGGCTTCGGTCTTTTTGGAGCTCTTAGAGTAAAATTCCGCGGAGGCAAGTACGGCCGGACGTCATTTCTGAAGGCTTGGTTGATCGGAGCCGTCACCGTATTCGGTCCCGTTGCGGAATGAAGCGACTGGGCTCTAAAATTCACGTTCTGCATTTCGAGAACGAGTATGTGTCAGGCAGATTTTTCGGTGCCCGTATTATCAGCATTTTTGAGAGGTCGCCGTTTAGGCCACGAATGAAGACGTCCAGAGTCCTATTTCGGTAGGACTCCACTAATGTCTTGACAGTTTCCTCGCTATAGGCCTTAATTTTGTTAATCATCAACGAGAGTTTTATCACGGTCCAGTTGCTATCGAAGATGTTATAGGAAACAAGGGCCACGTCTGCTGGGCCTCTTACTTTCGCACGGATATGCTGCAGGATAGCGCGATAGATGGGTTTGGATTTTACGATCTCAAAATCTCAAGAATCAAAAAAGAGATACGCGTTTTCTGCGTTAGTTTCGCTTCTTTTTATTTTCCAATTATTATATTCTTACTTTTTCGATTCACACTAATGATATATATACATATATACATATATATGTATGTGTGTATGAACTTCTTTTTCCTTGCACTTGTTTCACCAGCACTTTTTTCTTGCACTTGTTCTTGTTTAACTAGCAAATTTCTTTCACAAATGGATTATTTTTCCTCTTTTTTCTTTTTTGTTTTTTATAACTTTCAATATAATTTTTTTTTATAAATTTCAATATTTTTTTTTTTTTTTACACACTTCAATAAACAAATAATTAATAATTAAAAACTTTAACAAAAAATAATTTTTTTTTTGACAAATCTTTTTTGAAACTTTTCTCAATCAATGCTACTTCTTACACAACACAGATTTTCATCACTGGTATGTAGATGCTGTTTGAATATTCGTAGTATCTGAAAAAAAAAAAAAGATTCGCACTGAATTATTTTTGCAACGATCGCGAGGAATTACGATTACGGGAGCCGCTCTTTTGGAAGGTCCGTGTTCTCCGTTTTAGTCGCCAACTTTCATAGTCGAAGGCAACCTACTAAGGCACGGGTTACTTCCCACGCATCCTTTTAACCTTCTACGATTATCCCTGTGTTCTCATAAGTACCGGGAAATTTATCTGCGATTATCCCTGTGTTCTCATGGGTGCAGGGAAATTTGTGTGCCGCATTGGAATAATGGCCGTGTTCTCATGGGTACAGCTATTTTCGTTCGATAGAACGTACCGTTGCGGTGTCATTATTTAGGGACAACAGATGCAGATGAATCGTCAGGAGAAAAGGATCGCGTTTACGGAGCGATCCCTGCTCGGGCGCCAGTTAAAGGATCCTCGCAAGGGGAATCCAAAAAAAATAGCGAACACCAGCCCAAAGGCTGGCCCAACAGTTCGACTTACAAATAAAACTCGCTTGAATATTTTAACAATATTTATTATCGACCGTACAGTACGTCTCTCTAACTAGAACTAACTTATCCGCTAATCTGCTTTGTGCAGGAAACCCATTGCTCACGCCAAAAGTGCAGCGTAGACTTTTCCGCGGGCATTCTCACGATGATGTTTCCCAGACTTCTCGCAGCGCGTGCATCCGATTTCCTCAGACGGAACATGATCCCGCTGCACTTGAATCAACTTGAACAGGTACGAACGTGCGGAGTAGCAGAAACCGCAATAAATTGATGACACCGTTAGTACAGTGTATCGACCTTTGCCCTTGGCCTTGGTCGATGGTGTTAACTATAATTTAAACAATAATCATGCATATAATCAATCAAAACAAAAAGAACAATACACCTATCCATTACACCATGTCACAAAAGTCTACATATGACTGCAAATAATGATCTTTTTTTATTTAAATGCAAGACAACAACAAAAATTGTTTAAAAAATAATTCACTTATGTTAGAAAAACAAATAAAAATAACATATAGACATAAAGGTATGCGAAACTGGAACCCTGCAATAGAAAAAGGCATAATTAGCTGTTTTTTGCATTCACAAAAGTCTACATACGATGTGTATAAAAACTAAAATTGTAACCATCAGCAAGTGTTGGGCAACCATTTGCTTTGATTTCTCTCCTAATCGTGAGGGCTTAGAAAGGGCTAGTTTTCGGGTGACTTCGAGTGAAATTTTGCTCCATTCTTCAGCGAAGACACTTTTAAGCATTTTAACTGATGTAACCGTTATTTCTCTCAGTTTTTGATTAAGATGAGCCCATAAATGTTCAATTGCATTAAAGTCGGGGGTCGTCAATATGCACCTTCTCATACTTTTTGACGTAGTTAAGGTTAAGCTTAGTTAGTTAGTTATTGGTTAAGCTTATCAGCGGACTTTTCCTAGCAATATGTGAGCTTAAACCAGACTATTTTAGTGCATGACGTATAGTTTCGGGATGTCAACACTAGAATGAAAGGGACAACTTAAGGGTTGAAAGCGAACTTTTGATCATGTTGTTTCTTTTCTTTTTTTTAAATGTAATTGATGGAGACTAACTTCACAGCCAACGAGAGTGATGCCAGGTCAGCTTGAACTAGTTGCAGACAAGTCCACAGCCGGGGAGAATGTTGGCGATGAAAAATATTTAATATTGGTAAGAATAAAAAATGTAAAGAAATGTAAAATCACCATAAGTCGAGTTGAACTAAGCTCTAGTACAATCTGGCCTTGAAGGGATTTAAATATATATTATGTATATATTATATATTTAATATTATATATATATATATACTAGTTTACCTGGCGAACTTTGTACCGCCTCATTTTCAATTCAGTTTCTTACGAAGAGTACTGAAAATGAAATAAGTTCAATAATAGTTAAAAATCAAAATCATACATATATCCTTCTGGCGGATCACGGCGTGCTTCGCGTATAGAACATTTTGTGTTTGATTGTGTCCACTCTGGAACATGCTACGTGAGAAAATCACGGTTCCTCCAAATTCACTCCACACTCTTGAAACGTTTTTCCTTGAGCTTTATTAACAGTCATAGCAAAGGATAAACGCACCGGAAATTGGAGACGTTTGAATTAAAATGGCATGTCTATTGGTATTAATGGGAGCCGCGGTATCAGTACAATTTCTTCTTTTGCTTTCCCGGTGAGAATTGTTGCTTCGATCAAATTGGGCATTAATTTTTCACGGAAAGTCTCGTTCCATTGCAAAGTTTTGGTTAATTGAAATTTCGAAGAAGTATGATCGACGAATCAACTTTTAAATTCAAACGATGCGAGGGCATACCGGCTGGTTCCAAAGAATTCAAAAATTCAATCGGATAATTTACCGAGTCTTCTTTATTCGTAGCGGTGTCAATTGATTTGTATTATACCAAGTCACCTGGCAATTTCTGTTGAATCTGAAAATTGATGTCATTAAAATTTGGATTTTTTGGTGCTAAAATTCCGCGTTCTCTTTACCAAACAAGATTTTTATAGTTTTGAACAATGTTTGGAAAAACGCGATCAATTCGTCTTTCTTTTGATTTTAGAATTGTGCAAAAGTTACTTACAATTTTGCCACTGCCAATCTGCTGCAATTGCTTCGAAAACGTGCTGATGGATCATTTTGAAGACGCACACGCATATTTATGTCAAGCGATAACTTCTGTATATTTCCCCAAAGAAACGAACTTTTCAAACATGCATTAATCTCATCAACTGGGGTTGATCTGGGAATGACGGGCAACGTTTGCTGAAAATCACCAGATAGCAATATTATTGCACCGCCGAACAACTGTTGATTCCCACCTAGACCCTCTAAGGTTCGATTTAATACTTCCACAGATCTTTTATGGACCATCGAACATTCATCCCATAGAATAATTGCTGCTTCTTGCAATACTTTGGTTACTCCTTTCTTGAATAATTTGACAAATTCATTGTGCTGATGGAAAAATCTTTGCAGCTCGCTCACGATTTCTCTTCATGTATATGAAGCAATTGCACAATGCTGATTGTTGACTGTTTTCATTACCAATCAAATATATTTGTAAAAACTAATGATCAGCATCTGGGAATGGCAACAATGACCCAGCTCTATGGTATATCTGACCTTGAATCTGTAATATTTTTGAAATAAAATTTAATATCATTTACTCCATTCGATGTGATTACCTTAAACGTCGGCATAATATTTGTAGCTCTAAAAAATGTCAGTTGGAAGTTGAATTGTACTTTTCAATATTTTTTTAAGAAATGCTTTGACGTTGGTGAATTTCCATAAATTAATGAATGCAAATTATCTGGTGGAGGCAATACAACTTTCCCACCAGCACAGCGCATGCCGTTTCGTTCATAAATTTGAATGCATTACAATGAATATTTTTTTTATTCATTTAGCCAATATAAGAATACATACTGTAATTAATTGTGCTATTGTACTATAATTAAGAGCTGCCAATTCCATTTGTTTTTGTTTTTTATATGGGCAAAATCAAATGTTGATATAAAAAGTCATAACTCACGAATGCGTCCACCAATTTCGTTCAAACTTTACATAAACCATCTACAATCAAACCCTGAAAATTTGACCAAGTTCGGTATGGCTGTTCCTGAGTTATAAAGTCACACCAAAACTTGCAACAATTTTATATATATATATATATATATATATAAATATATATATAGATATACAGTTAATCACAAAAGTAAGTAAACACACCCCATTCATGAAATGGTGGATAGAAAATTGACATTTATATAAGTCAAATATACCAGATAATATCAATTTATAAGAATTCATATATTTCTTTCAAAACAGGAATATTCATAATTAGAAAGTAACTAAACATAAAAAAGATATTTCCACTTAACTAAAAACAATTGAAAATTTATATCACAAAAGTAAGTAAGCAGTTCGAATGAATGAAAAGTACGAATAAAATAATGGGTATATGCTATTGAATTTAGTATTTTGTTGGGTAGCCCTTAGCTTTTATTACAGCTTTTATGCATGAAGGCATTGAATCTACTAACTTTTGCGTCAGATTTGGCCCAATTTTGGATCATTCCTCCTGAAGAACACGTTTTAAGTCCTCTTTGGTGTTTATCTCATGTGCCCTTATCTTTCGCTCGAGGTGCTCCCATAAATGTTCAATTACATTTAAATCTGGCGATTGTGGTGGTGTTTTAAGCTGAGTTCTAATATTGTATAACAGCCATTCCTTGACAATGTTGGACATATGTTTGTGGTCAGTGTCTTGTTGATAAACAAAATACCTCTCCAAACCCAATTTTCGGGCACTTTCTGGCACATTATTCTTTAAAATGTCAAGGTAATCGAATCGATTCATTAAAGAGTCAATGAACACCAAATTTCCCACACCAGACGCTGACATGCACCCCCAAACCATCACACTTCCACCACCGTGCTTCACAGTTCCTGACATATTTAAAGTATCGAATTCGGTATTTTTTTTTCTCCAAACTTTTCCACGTCCGTCTGAACCACAGATGTTAAATTTGCTCTCGTCAGAGAAAATAACGGTGTTCCAGAATTCCGCTTGCCGATATTCGTGGTTTTTGGCAAATTGAATTCGCTTTCGTCGATTGGCTTTACTAACATATGGTTTCTTCCGAATATTTCGACCATGGTACCCGGCTTCATAAAGCACGCGGCGAATCGTTTGAGGGTTACAAGTTTTACCAGTTTCATTGGCTATTTCTGTCAGTATACTTGGTGCACTAATTTTTGGATTCTGCTTCACTTTTCTTACGATCAGCCGACTTTCTTTTGCAGTAAACTTGCGAGGACGTCCAGATCTTTTAACATTTTCCACATTCGAGGTGTTTTTATAATTTTTTATTATTTTGTGAATGGTTGATGAACTTTTGCCTACAATTCTACTAATTTCGCGTTCTGACTTTTTTTCTAAAAAGTGTTTTATTACCACTTCCTTCAAATCTTTGCTTAGCTCCTTTCCTCTTGGTGCCATTTTCCTCAACTATAAACAATATAAAATGTTATATAATATATAATATAATAGATTTATCTAAAACAATTACCAATGAGTAAAGCACAATAAAATACCAAAATAAACAGCAAATGACTGGACCAGACAGTAATCAATCATCGAATGACCGCACTGCTTACTTACTTTTGTGACATTCAAAATACATATACATATTAGCTAAATAAACAGTTACAGACTGCCGGCGGCGAATATTTTTTTCCGTTATGTGTGGTCATCAGACAATGGGCAGATGTTTAACATTATTTTGAATGCACAGTGGCAATTTTCTTAATCTAAATTTATTTTTTTTCAATTAACATGCAACAGCGGCGGGTGCTTACTTACTTTTGTGATTAACAGTATGTATGTATATAAAATTGGGTGATAAAATAAAGTAAATAACACGTTGTATTTCAAAAAATTCAAATTGTATTGGTTTTTTTTCATTTTCGCTCCACAATACATCACACTAAGCAGCTTTCAATTCATAGGCAAAAGACGGGGCCTCAGTCGTGGACAAATTGACAGAATGAATAGTTTCGTCCACTTGAGTGGTCATGACAGCATCCCCAAAATAATGAGCGATTATATGATTATTGGAAAAAAGTATACACAGTGCGCTGGTTTTATCAATATTGGGGAAATATATGTATGTCTGATCCAACTTTATTCCAAAATGGCTTAGGTCCTTTGTCCAAGAACCTAAGCTTGTTATTTCATTGAGTATTAAATATGATTCTGTTCCAATATCATATGATTCGAAAGTTCCACTTGTATTAAGGAACTAGCTTGCCGGTATTTCTGCCATCCTTTTCCGTACATATTTTTCGACCATATAAGTTGCAGAATCTGTGTTGGAAGTTTTTTCAAAGAGCACTGTTTAATAACTTCACTAGCATCAACGGAGTTTAACTTTTTTTTCCTTTTGATTTCAGTCTGGAACGAGTTACAATTTGCATTTTTCAAATAAAAAAAAAGTCAACCTTTCCTTACCCTATGAAAGAAGTCGGCAGTATACTGGATTGTGATCAAAGGATAAATCATTAAACGAAATTGGTTAACAGTAAGATACAGAGCCACAATTTAGATTCCCACGAATAAAAAATTCACCACTTAAACTGAAAAGCTTTCTCAATTCTGTGGGAAAACCTTGTCATTATTCGTTATTCGTAGCTCCACCTGGAAAAATAATTGTGTTCTGTGGCATTGATTTTGTATTGGTTTTAATAAACACCTTCATCAAGCATGTCCAAAATGTAGTTACTTTGTATGGATTGACATAACATAAACGCGTTGATTTAAAAAAAATATTAATCTACCTTTATAAGTTGCACTAATTTGAGCATAACCAACAAAATTATGTTACTATTCATGTAGATAGTTATAATAGTTTCGGTTAAATGAGATACTAGACCTTAATGTTATAAGTTCGTGCCCTATTTAAAGTACATTGCAATTATTCTATTAAAAAATATGAGTTCGTTTCGATAGTCTTGTGTTAATGATCTAAACAGCTGTTGTTTTATGCGTGGCAAATTTTGTCAGCGAAAACAGAGAAAAAAGATCACGGTTTTTGTGAAACAAGCCTACCATGAATACTTTGGGATAAAAAGTGGGTGCCGAATACCGCATGTAAGTCTTGTGTGGAATCTCTGCGACAATGATGCCGGACGACGGAGGACGTAAAGGGCTTCAACTATAGTGCCGATGGTATGGACTGAGTCAACTTTATTTTAATAACTGTTACTTTTGTTCTATGATTGTGAAAGGAATGCATCGGTACAAAAAACGTACTTGGGTTTATCCTAATGTGAAATCGGCTAAGTCCCCAATATTTCACAGTAAAAACTTACCAATTCCAGTATTTTCAGGACCATCGACGGCAAACTGTGATGAAGTTGAAATGTTAGATGAATTAAACAGTCAGTGACAATTCATTTATATTGACAATTCATGACATTTGCTTCTGATGGTTCAGCATTCAAGTGTACAATGGTTGTATTCAGAACATCAAGCTTATTTTCTTTATTTCTAACACCTTCCCTAAAAGAAGCTTTTCTTATCTAATTTACAAGGTTTTGCGATAACAAATGTATAAAATTAAGTTAACATATAACAAAATTCATTAATTCATAATAAAATCATTAATTCATTCAATGATCAAATCAAATTATAATATATTATATTGTATATAAATGTAAATCATGTTGTGTGTGCTTCATCTATCTTATGCCGAATCCCTTGAGGAAACAAACTTGTTTTGCTGCGGTCACACCTTTTGTTAAGACATCGGCTAACATTTCATTTGTAGGAAGATAGTGCAGCTTGATTTCTCCACTTTCCAATTTTTCACGAATGTATTTGTTCTTGATATCTACGTGTTTTGTTGCGAGTAAGAGTTGTTTGATAAAATGTGGATTGCGCTTTTATTGTCACAGAATAGTGGCATCAGTTTCGTTGCATTTGGTGACAGCTCGGTCATTAATCGCTTCAACCAAGTGGGCTCTTGGATAGCTGCAACAACTGACATTACTTCGGCTTCGGTTGATGAAAGTGCGACGGTTCGTTGCCGTTTTGTAGCCCATTATACAGCTCCAGATTGGAAGGTGAATAAGTATCCAGTTTTGGATATCATTATTATCAATCGGTTTCTTTTGATAAACAATACCTTTTTCAATGGTTCCTTTGAGATATCTCATCACACGTTTTACAGCCAGCCAGTGAGCCTTCCCTGGGTTAGTACCGAATCTACGTAGGTTTGCAACACCGGGGTTGCCAAATCCCGAAATATAAAAGGCAACCCTCGTATTTAGTAAATTTACAGCGTAAGTTATATCAGGTCGAGTAAGTTCTGCGATGAAAAGTAAACAACCAATTGCTTGCATTAAGGTACACTTCTCATTTGTTCTTTTTCCGTTTCGCCGGTTGGACACATTTTCGATGATAACCTTTGATTAAGATCTACTGGAGTAGAAAAGGGATTGCATTGTTCCATATTGAAACGTTTAAGTACATCTGAAATATATTGTGATTGATCAATCTTTATACACCCTTCTGATTTGCTTCGAGTTATGCGAATGCCCAAAATCGACGTTGCCTCACCCATGTCCTTCATCTTGAAGTTTTTAGAAAGTTCTAATTTTACACGTTTTACGTATTCGAGTGAGTTTGAAAATATTAATACGTCATCTACGTAAATTGCAATAAACAACATATTATTTTGGTGAAAATTGTAGTATATACACTGATCTACGTCACTACGCTTCAGTCCTAAGTTAATCAGTGCTTGGTTGAGTGTTTCATTCCACACCCTACTAGACTGTTTAAGCCCATAAAGCGACTTTTGTAGTTTACAGACGCGACCAGAACCATCGACGGCAAACTGTGATGAAGTTGAAATGTTAGATGAATTAAACAGTCATAAGAACAGTACTGAAAGTCAAATCGAAGAAGTATTTCTAAAAAACAAGGTTTGGTTCGTGATTTGTATTTACCAAGGAAATCGACCCAACTTCTTGCCTCAAGACTGGAAGAAAAAAACTGTCTTCAACGTGGCGTTACTATAACTTCCTACCGGATCAGAAAGCAAAATATTTTTCCCTACTTTACCGAAAAAGAATTACTAGTCTTTTGTAAAAATGATTCGGGCCTCTTAAATGTTATCTGTTGATGACATCAACAAAAAACAAATTAACTTTGTATTGCTTAGTTTGTTATTCTAATCTTTGTTTGCCTTTGTCGATGACATAAACAAGAAGTACTCACTTATTGTTGCAAGGCGTAGGTCAACAGTTATTGGCCTTTGCTTTAGCTAGCAATATTTGTTATTTTGTGTCGTGCTGAGGCGGTACATTTTTTAGTATAAGTACACGAATAAAATGTTCATGGCAACAGTCCATTAATTTTAAGAATTCAAGTAGTTTGAATTTTTTCATGGTCCTTCGAGCCGGAATAGCCGTAACAGTAAAAAGTGATTTGTTAAAATTGGTACTAGACCAATATAATAATCAGTCAGTGAAATTAGAAAATGAGTGAAATCGAAGAGAATCACGGAAGAAGTTCATCTTCAAAAAAGATAGAGAATCTCGATACTCTGTAGACTACTTCACAAGACGACTCGAGCAGTTAGAACAGCACTGGACCAACTTCCAAATAAATACTGGTTATTTGGGGGATCTACGAAAGACAAATCCGCAGCACGACTACTTTGCGAAAAAGTATTTTTGCCAATTTGAAGCGAGTTATCTCGAGATTAAGGGTACTTTCAAGGCAAAATTGGAACTAATCAGGAAAACAACCCATCCTATGCCAATGCCACTATCAATCAGATATTCAAGCTTCACGGTCAGCGCACGTAAGACAAGGACCAATTCAAGATCAATAATCAACAAACAATTCATCCGATCCAGAAGAACTGAAGTGTCAATATCAAGAAGTGCCCAGCAAAATTTAAAAAGTTGTATCTGATTAAAAACAACTTTATACGCATTATTGACAACTTGGGGTTGACCCAAAACGCAGTTTACTTGACATTTAAATTGAATCAAATTAAGGAAAACTGAACAAAGTTGGTGACAATGAACGACGAAATCATGTCCTCATTGGAAGAAGCTGATTACGAACAGGAGTACGTGTGCAATAATGAGTTCTTTGAGTTACAGCAAATTTATCAAGATGCTTATATTCAAATTAAGGAAGCAGAACAACGACAGCAACAACAAGTGGCAATAGCACACTTCACAAGCTGCAACACATCGTGAAATCAAACTGCCAACTATATATAAGCATACCATCATTTAGCAGTAAGGATGAAGAGTGGAAATCATTTTGGGAACTCTTTGTTCGATTAGTTCACGAGAACGGATGTTTAAGCGATATTTTCAATTCAATATTTATAAGGCAATCTAAAGGGAGAAGCAGCAAGGATTGTTATCCATTTGGCACCGACATCAAGCAATTATGCAGCAGCTATAGAACTATTAACTAAGCGGTTTCAAAATCCAGCAGCATTGGTCAACAACTACATTCAAAAATTGCTTGCCTTGAAACCAGTTCGACATGAAAATGCGCTCGATTTGAAAACAGTCATGGATATGTCAAAGGAGATCTTATATGATATCAAAAATGTAGGGATCGACGTAAGCTCCTGGGACCCATTAGTGATTCAGTTGTTATGTCCGAAACTTGAACCTGAATCAAGAAAATGATACCAACAAGCAAGAGGAACTTCAACAGAAATTCCTAAACTAAGTGAATTTTTTTACTTCATCGAAAGTTGATTCCGAGGATTAGAAGGAATCCGTGAATTCAATCGAGAACCTCAGTCGCAAGCACTAAGGTTAACAGGTACAAATAACCATTTCACTACAGTCACTCGGTCGAAATGCGTTGTATGCGGCGAATCTCATCAATTGTATAAATGTAAAAGGTTTTTAAGTATGAAGACGAAAACCAGATTGGATGTTGTCCAAAAGTCGAAACTGTGTTTCAACTGTTTGCGAGACGGACATATGTTTGACGAAGAAGGGTTGCAAAACATGCGCACAACAGCATAATTCCTTACTCCACGTCCCTCGGGGTGAAGGTACTCCAGTCCCGGTAATAGGACAGTCAAACGAGAAGCGTCATCATCAACAGGAATCGCTACCGTATGTTATGGTAATAGGATGGTATTACTAGCTTCAGCCATGGTGAACATATGTGCTGGAGGACAAGTTAGACTCGAACGAGCTCTGATTGATCATGGGTCCCAATCATGTTTCATGACAGTGAAGTTGGCCCGTCAATTAAGGATTCCACTGGTCAAGTACAATATGAGTAAAAAATCAATGGAATCAACGACCTTGCTACAAAAATTATCGCAGCATGCAACACTTCACCATTCAGTCAATTCATGATGAAAATGACAGCTTGTAGGTAGATGCTCTAGTGCTGCCAGTTATCACATCAAGAATGCCAGCACAATAATTTACACCCAACCAGTCGCCACACATCCAAGGGTTGAAATTGGTATGAACAACCGAAGGAGATTGAATTACTGATTGGATCAGATATGCTTCCGCAAGTTTTGACGAATGGATTAGTCAAGGGCCCAGCCAACACTCCAATGGCACAAAACACAAGGTTTGGCTGGATACTATCGGGACCAGTCAGCTGGATTCGAACCCCAAGGAAGCAGATGCAAGATAATATACTCACATCATGTATCAGTGTGTGCAGTGCAGATGCAACTTTCAAGAAATTTTGGGAATTAGAGGAAGTTCCAAGTGCAAAAATCAAGTCTACTGAAGAAGAGATGTGCGAGAATCACTATCAAATGACACACAAACGGGATGACACAGAGCGTTACATCGTCAATTTACCACTACTAAAGGATCGCATTGTTTTGGATGATTCACGCTAAATCGCATTAAAGCGATTCTTTATGTTGGAACAAAGATTCGCAAGAGATGAGAGTCTTCGGATTGAATACTCCAGTTTCATGCGAGAATATATTAAATTGGGACACATGGAGGACATCAGAAAGTTATATTGGGAAAAAATATTATCTTCCACATCATGCGGTGAGAAAAAATGACAGCACTACCACCAAACTAAGAGTGGTATTTGACCAGTCCCACGATTCAAAAGGATTTATTAAGCTATTGCATAGCTTTTATCGCGGGCTTTGAGCGCGGCGACCGAATCAAGAAATTCCGTAACGAAAATAAACCTAACACCCCCCACTCCGACCGGCACATCGGTACGGCGTTGAAAGCCGTGCATCGTCTAACGTCGTTTCAGTTCGGCAGACTTCGGCACGGTGTTTGTGTGCGTGCGACTAGACGTATGCGTGTAGACTATACGAAGCACGCACGGATCGAGACGAGCTGCTCCGAAATCGGACGAATACGTAAGCAGCTGTTTGTGAGAAAGTATAATATAGGTGTATAGGTATCTATCATCTATGTTTGATAATAATTTGAATCAAATTTGGACATAGAGAAAACTTTAGAAATTTGTAGACAGTTGTGCCGAGAAAACGATGAAGAACAAGAAGACGAAGAATTATTAAGAGCGGTTGATATATTGCATGAAAGCGATCATTATGACTTATTGCTACGTGATCCAAACTCAACTGCTAACGTTGATTTACAAAATGCATCTCTGCATAAACTTGGCGCTGTAGCTAAAAAAAGACAAAATTTAATGGATTATCAACAGTTCTATGATTTAATGCGAATGGCCAATGATCAACAAAGAGATATTCTTATGACTATAATTCATCATTTACAAACTTCAATGCAACCATTTCAAATTTTTTTTACGGGACCAGCTGGTACGGGAAAATCATTCGTTATCAAACTGATTATGGATATTTACAACAGGTTCACTGATAATGATGGTTACTGCAATGCCTATATTACATGTGCTTCAACCGGCAAAGCTGCCGTGGCTATTGATGGTACAACTGTTCATACAGCTCTCAAAATTTCTCTTTCAAAACTTTTGCCTCTGTCATCAGAAACGTTGCAATTGTATAGATCTCTTTTCAGATATGTCAGAGTACTGATCATTGATGAAATTAGCATGGTTAGTGCAGAACTTCTACATAAAATTGATAATCGTCTAAAACAAATAACAGGAAAAAACACAGATTTCGGAAGTATAGATGTTATTTTGATCGGAGATTTACGGCAATTGCCACCAGTAAGATCGACACCAATTTACAAAACAATCAGAACGAGCATGATTGGACCGCATTTATGGAGAAAATTAAAATTTTATCACCTTACCACAATAATGAGACAAGCTGTTGCATTTTCACAAGTTCTGACAAAAATAGGTAATGGAGATGTACTAGATGAGCATGAGTTTCAACTTATTGAATCGAGATTTTTCAAAAAAGAGGATGTTGCTACATTATGTCCTCATGGAGTTCGTTTATTTTTCAAAAATGAAGATGTTGCCGCCTATAACAATTTGATTTTGAACCAATGTGAAAACAGACAGGCGAGACGACAGGAAGTGATTGACCTAACCTTATCTAACAGGCATGCGAAGGCCATCACTAACTGGAGAGTCTCACCAGATGTTACGCTGTCAGACCATAGATACATCGAATTCCAATTGAAGTGCGGGATCTCCCCCTCGCAGCCCAAGCGGAATCCGAGAAAAACAGACTGGGTGCGATTTAGGGAGGAGCTTGAGAAATCCACTCAAGCCCCGCCTAAACTCAAAACTAATCAATCGGTGGAGGATGCAGTTCATAACCTGAACAGCGCCATCACCAAATGTTTTGAACTCGCATGTCCTGTCAAAAAACCTCCCAACAGGAAGCCGGTTCCCTGGTGGAATGCTGAGCTCCAACGGCTTCGTAGGGAAGCCAGAAGTCTTCTGAACAGATCGCTTAAATCGAACTCGGAAGATGACTGGAATAAATATGGATCGAAGCAGAAGGAATATAAGAAGCTTATTCGAAAATCGAAGAATGATTCCTATAAGTCCTTCTGCGAAGAGATCAAATCCCTGAGCGCGACCTGCAAGTTGGTTAAAGTCCTCAAACGAGGAAAATCGACGAGGCTGGAGGTACTCAAAAAGTCTGATGGTACCTTTACCGAGTCTAAAGCAGAAACTCTTAGTTTACTGTTTCAGACCCATTTTCCGGGAAATCAGACTGTCATCGGCTCGTTGCACACTCCCTCATTGGATACTGCGGCTGTAGCGATGAAAACAACTCGGCGTAGCTGGTATGTTGCGTCACGCGTGGTAACTACTGAGGCCATTGAATTTGCTGTGGCATCCTTCGATGGCTTTAAGTCGCCGGGCACTGATGGGATATACCCCGTTATGCTGCAAAAAGGTATAAGACAGCTGCTTCCTACACTGAAAAGAATTTTCACTGCTAGCCTGGCACTTGCCTACATACCTATCCCTTGGCGCGCGGTGAAAGTGGTCTTTATTCCCAAAATAGGGAAAGAAGATTACTCACTAGCCAAGAGTTTCAGACCAATAAGTCTAACATCATTCCTGCGCTTCAAAACCTAGTTGGGAGAATTGAATGCGCTCTCGAAAGGAAAGAGTACGTACTAGGCATTTTTGTCGACATTGAGGCAGGTTTGATAACGCTACTTTTGACAGCATGTGTAATGCTGCTAGACGGCATGGCGTAGATGAAGCACTGGTTTTGTGGATCAAAGCAATGCTCGTGCACAGGACACTGATCGCTGATGCAGGCCTCGAACATTGTGTCAAGTCTTGAGTAAACAGGGGCTGCCCGCAAGGTGGCGTCTTGTCTCCGCTGTTATGGTGCATGGTGGTCGACTCTCTGCTAGATGCTCTCAATGCCTCTGGAATCTATGCCCAGGCCTATGCGGATGATGTTGCTGTTCTCTCTGTCGGCTCATGTTTAGCGAATGTCTGTCTCAAAGCGCAGGCGGCGCTAAACGTGATCGAAGACTGGTGCACGAGAAATGGTCTGTCGGTTAATCCTCTTAAGACCGATGTCGTTCTCTTCACGAGAAGGAGGAAAACAACTGGCATTGCTCAGCTGGTGCTAAAAGGCATTCCCATCCCTATATCCAAGGAAGCTAAGTATCTGGGAGTCATTCTAGATAACAAACTTCTCTGGTCAAAACATGTTGAGTCCAAAACCACCAAAGCGCTGTCAGCTTTCTGGCAATGCAAAGGTGCCTTTGGCAAAACATGGGGCTTATCGCCGAAAAAGGTCCTTTGGATCTACACGGCAATGGTAAGACCGATAATCTCATATGCATCGGTTGTTTGGTGGAGCAGGCTGACACGAAAACACACTGTGGCTTCACTCACCAAATTCCAAAGAGCGGTCTGCCTCAGTTGCACGGGGCTTTCCCCAACACACCGGGAGCTGCTTTGGATGCTATGATGAACCTTCCACCCCTTGACATATATATCAGAGGGTGTGCACTGAAAACTATTTCTCGCCTTAAGAGGAATGGTCTTTGGTACAACTCGCAGTGGAGTGAAAGTGTACTTGAGAGAGAAATATCCTACGATCACTGTCTCATGGATATGCCCTCTGACGCAATGACACCTGCCATCCTACTGCGCTGTAACTACACAGTCACATTTCCTTGGCGTCAGGACTGGCTTTGGCCAGATACTGAACCTGGAATAGAATGTCTTCGCATCTTCACAGATGGCTCCAGGACTGATCAGGTATCCGGCGCCGGAGTTTTCTTCGAGCGCGAAAACATTCGACTGCACTTCTCGTTAGGAAAATATGCGTCTGTCTTCCAGGCGGAGATTTACGCAATCCTAATGGCCATGCACTATGTTGTGAAACACAGATGGAGGGGAAAGAGCATATGTATCTGCAGTGACAGCCAAGCTGCACTCAAAGCTGTATCCAATCCTCTGTCCAACTCCAAACTAGTGCATGAACTCAAGACCTTTTTGAACAAAGTCGGAAGACTGAATTCACTTAGGCTTGTATGGGTTCCAGGTCACTCTGGAATCCCAGGAAACGAGATCTCCGATGAACTCGCTAGAAAAGGCTCAGAGGAGAGTTTCTCAGGGCCTGAACCCGCCTTAGGTCTACCAGCTTCAACGGCTAAATCTGACATCAATGACTGGGTCTTTAACGTACACAGTCGCAGATGGAAGGAATATCCAGGATGCAGGATGACTAAGCGCGTACGCCCTGACGTCTGTAAAAAGTCTGCAACATTCTTCTTATCCTTAAGAAGAAATGACTGCAGAAGGCTAACGAGCGTCATTACGGGCCATTACACTTTTGCCAGGCATCTTTACGTGCTTGGCATCAGTGAGACGCCTACCTGTGTTGCTTGTTGCGAGGAGGACGACACAGCGGAACACTTTCTCTGCGACTGTCCCGCCTTCGCTCGTGCACGGTGGCGCTCCCTTGGGGCCGACGTGGTGGGTACCGAATCTCTTAGCTCAACATCACTGAAGCCCCTACTCACTTTTCTCCGGACAACGGGGAAAATACAATAAAGACAAGGTGTCTGTCTGGTAATACAATGGACCAGTACTTGTGTCTGAGTGCTCCAGCAGATAGTAGAAGCCTCCAACAAAAAAAAAAAAAAAATGTGAAAACAAAGTTCTTTCAACGTCCGTAGACGTCATTATTGGCGCTAAAAGTACTGAACAAGAAGCTAATTTTAGACTTAAATTACAATACATAAAAAATCTGCTATTGACACTGGAGGACTGCCTTATCACATTACTTTTGTTGTTGGAAAGCATTATGTTATTACAACCAACATCGACGTTACTGATGGTTTATGCAATGGTGCTTTCTACATCTAGAATTTGATGAAAGTAACACATTGATTAGAGTTTGGCTCGAATTTTGTGGTTCAGATAAAGTGGGTCGAAAAAAAGGCAAAAAGCAGCCACTCTAGCAGTGCAAAATAAAGTCGGCAATCTCGCTGTTCCCATTGAATTACGAACAGCAAATATTTCATTAACATCGGATAGAAAATGTATAGCCAAACGCAAACATTTTCCATTAACTTCAGCTCTTGCTCTAACTATACATAAATCGCAAGGTGGAACTTTTGACGAAATAGTATATGAATATAATAAAGCACATTCTCAGGAACTCGTTTATGCTGCGCTTTCTCGGGTGACTAATATTGAAAAATTGTATATCACGACAAAAAACGATAATTCTACATTCAAGTTTTATCATAATCGAAGGCAAGCTGCATCGACTGCATCTTTGTTGCAAGAATTCAAAAGACTGTCTTTAAATAGTGTTCAGACGATAGCTCAAAGTGTCTTAGATTTCATTAGTAATAGAAATGGCATTTCAATAATGACTTTCAATTGCCAAAGTCTAAATAGTCACAAATACGATTTACAAGATTCAGTTACGAGACAAACAAATGTGTTACGAAACTTGCATGACGCGTGATAATCCGATTGAAATACCTAATTTCAATTGTATTATTCAATTCAAACGAGATACTGTTCCAAGAGGTGGGGTAGCTATTTACCAAAATAATAATAATGTTACTAATATTATGACTCCGAATATTGAAATAAATATTGCACACCTTAGCGACGTTAATGTTAGGCACTCATTTCTTGGAGATATTTGTGCGTGCTTATGCAAACTCAGAAATGGCCTACGCATAGTCATGGTAGCAATTTACATTTCTCCAAATCCAAAATTGGACGAGGTAGAGCATTTTATTCATCGCACTTTACTGGAGTACACTGAATAAGGGTCGAAAATACTTGGTACAAATGGTAATAAATTTCCACTTATCTTGGTTGGCGATTTCAACATCAACTTCGCTGATAAAAAATCAGAGCGGTTGACAACTTTTCTTTCGGAAAAATTCAATTTGAAAATGAATAATGATCCACAAGAATCCACAACAAAATATGGGACCACCATTGGCGCAGTATTTTCCAGATGTTTAGAGGATATCAAGTCTCAAACTTATGTTTCTTATTTTAGTTACCATAAACCTATAGTTTCAATGATGAAAATTCCTGAATAACCTACATGTATTGTAAGATAATAAAAATATTTTAAACAATATTAACTTCTCATTTATTCAATAAAAGAAAAAAAAAATTCTTATCGCTCACCACGCTCAAAAATATTGCATAAATATTATAAGTGAATAAGCTATGCAATAGCTTTACCGCGGCAGTCCCCGAGTGCCACACGTATTTTTTTCCTTGCTACTTCGATGGAGGTCGTTTTTAATCGTCTTCACAGCTGACATCGAAAAAATGTATCGTCAGATTTTTGTCGACCAGGAGGATCGAAACTTACAACGTATCTTGTGGAGAGAAAACTCCAAGGATCCGATCAAGGAACACGTTCTCAAAACCGTCAGATGTGGCGCATCATCCGCACCGTATTTGGCAATTAAAACGCTATGTCAGCTACACATTCGGAGAAAATTTTGGATCATCCAAGGAACAAACACTGTCAAGGCAACAATAAATCAATGCATGAGGTGTTTCCGATTCAAGACTAAGGAATCAAATCAGCTTATGGGACAACTTCCGGAGGCTCGAGTAGGGTTTTCACGGCCATTTACACATTTTGGGATAGATTACGCAGGGCCAATCAACATACGATGCTCACAAACTCGAGGTGTGGAATCGCATAAAGCTTACATAGCGCTGTTTGTCTGCATGGCATCAAAGGCAGTGCACATTGAACTCACTTCTGATTTAACTACGGATGGGTTTATGGCAGCATTGTCTTCCGTGCAGGGACGGGTTAAGAATATCCCTGCAGCGATACCTCTCGCTTGTCGTGAAAGGCGACTAAAACAAAGGTAAACAAAAATCACATCTAGGCAATTTAGAAAACACCAAGGTGAGCCTAGGGACACATATACCACCATTAAACTGCCCCACAAGTGTACATGCAAATCAGTGGGTTGACACGACTGGAGATCACCGGTGTTATAAGAGTAAGATCAAACAAAAAAAATCTGGAGCATGCCCGTGTCACAAAAAAAAAACCGGGAAGCCTGCCGCTACTTTCTGAGGTCAAAGCGGCGGACCCCACAAGCGGACCAGTAGGAATGCAGTTAAGTGGGAAGGTTATGGTCCTACACTTCTGACCATAACAACGCCGGAAAAAGGATGGCCTTCACCGCTGAGGCCAATCAAATGCTGGTGTTTTTGCATTTGCTTGCACCAATTGTTTTTCGGCCTACCTTTTTTTAAATTTTTTTTTTTGTGGCACGGGCGTGCTCCAGATTTTTTTGTTTGATCTTACTTTTACAACACCGGTGATCTCCAGTCGTGTCAACCCGCTGATTTTGTTAGAAAAAAACGTGTGCAACTCGTTCGGAGGTTTGAAAAAGAAGAAGTAAGTTTTATTTGACAATTCATGACATTTGCTTCTGATGGTTCAGCATTCAAGTGTACAATGGTTGTATTCAGAACATCAAGCTTATTTTCTTTATTTCTAACACCTTCCCTAAAAGAAGCTTTTCTTATCTAATTTACAAGGTTTTGCGATAACAAATGTATAAAATTAAGTTAACATATAACAAAACTCATTAATTCATAATAAAATCATTAATTCATTCAATGATCAAATCAAATTATAATATATTATATTGTATATAAATGTAAATCATGTTGTGTGTGCTTCATCTATCTTATGCCGAATCCCTTGAGGAAACAAACTTGTTTTGCTGCGGTCACACCTTTTGTTAGGACATCGGCTAACATTTCATTTGTAGGAAGATAGTGCAGCTTGATTTCTCCACTTTCCAATTTTTCACGAATGTATTTGTTCTTGATATCTACGTGTTTTGTTCTATGCGAGTAAGAGTTGTTTGATAAAATGTGGATTGCGCTTTTATTGTCACAGAATAGTGGCATCAGTTTCGTTGCATTTGGTGACAGCTCGGTCATTAATCGCTTCAACCAAGTGGGCTCTTGGATAGCTGCAACAACTGACATTACTTCGGCTTCGGTTGATGAAAGTGCGACGGTTCGTTGCCGTTTTGTAGCCCATTATACAGCTCCAGATTGGAAGGTGAATAAGTATCCAGTTTTGGATATCATTATTATCAATCGGTTTCTTTTGATAAACAATACCTTTTTCAATGGTTCCTTTGAGATATCTCATCACACGTTTTACAGCCAGCCAGTGAGCCTTCCCTGGATTAGTACCGAATCTACGTAGGTTTGCAACACCGGGGTTGCCAAATCCCGAAATATAAAAGGCAACCCTCGTATTTAGTAAATTTACAGCGTAAGTTATATCAGGTCGAGTAAGTTCTGCGATGAAAAGTAAACAACCAATTGCTTGCATTGAGGTACACTTCTCATTTGTTCTTTTTCCGTTTCGCCGGTTGGACACATTTTCGATGATAACCTTTGATTAAGATCTACTGGAGTAGAAAAGGGATTGCATTGTTCCATATTGAAACGTTTAAGTACATCTGAAATATATTGTGATTGATCAATCTTTATACACCCTTCTGATTTGCTTCGAGTTATGCGAATGCCCAAAATCGACGTTGCCTCACCCATGTCCTTCATCTTGAAGTTTTTAGAAAGTTCTAATTTTACACGTTTTACGTATTCGAGTGAGTTTGAAAATATTAATACGTCATCTACGTAAATTGCAATAAACAACATATTATTTTGGTGAAAATTGTAGTATATACACTGATCTACGTCACTACGCTTCAGTCCTAAGTTAATCAGTGCTTGGTTGAGTGTTTCATTCCACACCCTACTAGACTGTTTAAGCCCATAAAGCGACTTTTGTAGTTTACAGACGCGACCAGAACCATCATCAAAACAACTAGGCTGAGTCATGTAAATATCTTCTTTTAACTCACCATTTAGGAATGCGGTTACAGCGTCCATTTGATGCACATGAAGGTCATGCTTAGCTGCAAGGGCGAGTAGAAGTCGAATTGAAGTGTACCTTACAACAGGTGCAAAGGTTTCTTCATAGTCAATCCCTTTTTGTTGACAAAATCCTTTTACGACGAGCCTTGCTTTCCGACGAATAAGTTCACCATTTGTCTTAAACTTTGTTTTAAACACCCACTTTGAACTGATTGTTCTCTTGTCAGGCGGTAAAGCTGTTAAAATCCAAGTCTTGTTAAGCATGAGTGCATCTATTTCTTCCTTCTTCGCCTTTCTCCATAAAGGTCCTTCAGGAGATGATAGAGCCTCTTCGATGGTTTTGGGATCATTGAGTGCACGATCAGTTGCACATAGATTGTAGTTTGGCCCTGGCATGTTTTCAATTCGTTCAGAACGGCGAATGACTTGTTCATTTTCCAGATCTGATATATTTTGATCAGGAACAAAGGTTGCATCATTATCATCGCTACTGTCGCATTCAAAGGTGTTGCTCATAGTGGATTCATCTTTAAAATCAGTGACTGGCAATTCTACCGATGTGACTTCCCCTGGATTGTCAGTCAAATTATCTTCATCGGGATTGCACAATTCAACTACGGATGAAACAGAGGGATTAGAACAATTAATTTCAGAGCTCTTTACCTTGATTTCGGATTCCATAAAAATAACATCTCGACTAGTAATAATATTCTTTTTCAAAGGATTAAATAATCGATAGGCTTTTGATCCGGCACTGTACCCAAGGAAGATACATTCAATTGATTTTGCTTCCAATTTCGATCATTTTTCTTTTGGAATATGTGCCATGGCTTTGCAACCAAAAATACGCAAACTTTTCAAATTTGGTTTCTGGCCTGACCATAGTTCTTCCGGGGAACGATCGTTGTTTCTACATTGTATGCAGTTTAATAAAAAGGCGGCAGTGTTTGCTGCTTCTGCCCAAAAATTATAAGGTAACCCCGAGTCCAGTAGCATGCAACGAACTCTTTCGATAATGGTGCGATTATTGCGTTCGGCAACGCCATTTTGTTCAGGGCTGTAACTCGCAGTTTTTTGATGTATGATACCATTCTTTTCTAAGTAGTTTTGGAAATTGTTCCCCATGTATTCTGTACCGTTATCAGTGCGAATTATTTTAATCTTTTTCATGCATTGGTTTTCAACTACATAGTTTCTTAAACTTTACAAATTCTTTGAAAACTTCTGATTTGTGTTTAATGGGCGCTAAAAATACTTTTCGTGTGTAATCGTCCACAAATGTGACTAAAAATCTTGCTCCAGAAAAAGACTTACATTTCAATGGCCCTATTACATCTGAATGAATCCAATCAAGAACACTTATCGCCTGCTTTCCAACATCTTTAAAAAGTTTTCTGGTTTGCTTCCCCTTAATACAAACAATGCATTTTTCAACGTAGCCCTTTGTGTAATTTACGCCCACAGATGAATTTTTCACACTTAAAAGGCTTTTGTCACATATATGTCCCAACCTGCGATGCCATAAGTTGTAAGAATTGGTCACGGAAAGAGCTCGTTCATAAGTTTTGGGAGTTGTCACTGATGCAAGGTTTAAACGGTATAAGTCATTTATTGCACTTGCTTTTGCAATCAGCTTGCGGTTCTGGTCGTAAATATGGCAATGATCGTTTTCAAAAACAACTTTGTTTCCATTTTTGGTCATCTGACGCACTGAAAGCAAATTCGCGCACAAGTTAGGCAAATGTTCAACGTTTTTTAACACAGCATTTATATTACGATTTCCATTTTCAGTGCTAACCTTACTTCACCAGAACACTTTGTGACAGACATTTTATGTTTGTTTGCAACAACCACATCTTTGTTTGTGGCCGGTGCACTTTTGTTGAACAGTATACTTTCTTCGTTAGTCATATGTGCAGTAGCTCCCGAATCAATGAACCAACCTGATAGACTGCTGTTGTTAGCGAGCAATGAGGCAAATAAAACTCTATCTTTCGTGTTCTTATCATTCCAGTTGTTGTTATTATTTTTTTTTTTATTAACGGGGCACGATTTGCTGAAATGACCCACCTGTTTGCATGTGTGACAACGAAACTTGGTCGCAGGTCCTTTCTTTTTTACATACAGTGCATTTTCGGTACTTTTGTTATCGGATTTGGCATCTTGGAGCAACAAGTTTTTCACAATGTCCACGGTTAAGTTCTTTTTGGAATTTTCTACTGTGAGCACTAATGTGCGGAACTCATCGGGTAGCATAAGGGAGGCTATTAATTCGTCATCAATATTTAGTCCTGCGTTTTGAACTTTGAGCGACGTGAGAACCATTGTGTTAACGTATTCCTGCGTTGAATCGCAATCTGATAATTTTAGTTGTACCAATTGTTTCAACAAATCTACTTTCCGTGTTAGGCCACTATCATCGTATGCTGCAATTAATGCGTCCCACGCGTCTTTAGCACTCTCGGTTGTTGCAATGTGTGCAAAATTGCTCGGTTCAACCATTAAGGTTATTTCCGCTAATGCCCGTTCGTTCGTCTCCTTGTCTTTATCAGTCGATGTCTCGGATAACCCATTTTCGATTATTTTCCAACAATTTTTTATAATTAGATTTGACTTGGCATGCCGTTTCCATACGTCGAAATTTTCTCGTCCACGAAGTTTCTCAAATGGAAAGGAAATTGATTGTGAAGTCATTTTCTTACCAATTATAAATCGACGAAAAACGAAGAGATCACGTGCTTCTTTTAACAAAATTATATTTTGAATTGAAGAAATTTCATTTATTATCTAATTTTACTTTTCACTTAATTGAAACAAAGGGAAATAAAACTATTCTTTTGTGACTTATAGGCCCATAAACTTTTAGAAAAAAAACGTGTGCAACTCGTTCGGAGGTTTAAAAAAGAAGAAGTAAGTTTTATTTGACAATTCATAACATTTGCTTCGGATGGTTCAGCATTCAAGTGTACAATGGTTGTATTCAGAACATAAAGCTTATTTTCTTTATTTCTAACAGATTTGCATGTAAACTTGTGGGGCAGTTTAATGGTGGTATATGTGTCCCTAGGCTCACCTTGGTGTTTTGTAAATTACCTAGATGTGATTTTTGTTTACCTTTGTTTTAGTCGCCTTTTACGACAAGCGAGAGGTATCGCTGCAGAGATATTCTTAACCCGTCCCTGCACGGAGGAGAGTCAATGCGATGAATTGATTCATCACATGGAAGAAGAATGGAAGAACGTACTTTCAATTTTCAACAGACTTCAAGTAACACCTTTGCGAAGGCAAAAACGAGGATTACTAGGAACCATTCTCACCTCAATATTCGGAGTAAACGATGAAGTATACCATGACATCGAGGACTTAGACAACAGCCAGAAGGCCTTGATAAAAAATAGCAAAACAAATAGTAAGATCATGTTGGCTACAATATCCAGTGTGAACGAGACGGAAGCTAGAAAAAGCTGAATGCTGGTCTAGAAGAGATTAACAAGATGGAATCTTGGTTGACGAGAATTAAATAAATATACATGTGATGAATGCATATCTAATTGCACTTAGCTACATGCGAGAAATCGTAACGAAGTACAATAAGTTGCTAAATGCATATCTTAAACGTAATCATTTGTTCGAGTTCTTGTCACACAAGAGAATGGAGGAAATTATTAAGAAGTGCGCGGAGAGGCTTGGCCCAGAGATGAAGGTATTTCCAAATCCAATGGACAAACTAGAAATGTCCTCAACTTCAACAGAGATTTTAGTAGCTGGATACTTCATGATCAGCGATACCAATGAATATGGCCTGATTAAACCTAGCCCTGTGCTTGAAAAGATCGAGGAGCAGACATTTCGAGAAGTACAACTACAGCAGTCGGTGCTTGGAGTGAACTATAATCTATAGAGGTATTTCGAAATACCACTGGAAGATATAAGCAAGGCACCAACTCTCAATGAAACAACATACATCCGCCGGCCATCAATATTTCACAGTATTGAGCAGAGTGAGGATTGTATTGTCCAGCAACTGTATAAGACTAGCTTTCAAGTGATGTTCATCGAGGACGCTAAGAATAACACACACTGTATGGAAAGAATTGTGGATACGCAACACCTGGATGTTCGTTACACGTTACACCCGAAGCAACTACTGTCTTTGTAAACTGTGGACCTACTCGAGAAGAAGTATTTTTAAATAATACGGGAATCATTTCCATCACTCCGGACTGCGTCATCCAATTCAAATTCATACGATTGGAAGCGAAATTAATCAAGGAAAGGAGAATAATGATGCACTTTAGCAAATCAATTACTACTATAAGCACATCGTTATCACCTCAAGATTCGGTTTATTTTACAAATGAGACCGTCATCCCAATTAACAAGAACGTGACTGAGATTTCCAATTTCAATTATCAAGAAGCAGTCGAGGCGCTTAACCGACTACATGACCACAACTGGAAGAAAATCAAAGAGCATCAGTATTGGACAATTGGGCTTTGTTCTGTTTGTAGCCGCCATTGTTATCATTTGCCTATTGGCTGTGGTCCTTTAGGAGTAGACCACATTAAGAGTAGTAATTTTGAGATCAATTGGGCAACAACGTCGGAGGAGGTAAAATGTTGATGACATCAACAAAAAACAAATTTACTTTATATTGCTTAGTTTGTTATTCTTACCTTCGTTTGCCTTTGTCGATGACATCAACAAAAAGTACACACTTATTGTTGCAAGGCGTAGGTCAACAGTTTTTGGCCTTTGCTTTAGCTAGCAATATTTGTTATTTTATTATTATATTTATAATATGTTCATGGCATCAGTTCATTAATTTTAAGAATTCAAGTAGTTTGAATTTTTTCATTATGTGTCTCCCCGAAAACAAGCCAGAAGATTGGCGGATTTTCATAGACAGCTCAAAAAGAAGTCAAACTTTTTATTAAGACAGCAAGGTGGGACTCTCACCTAAAGTTTTTATCGTTCAGGTCCGGAACATAATCGGAAAAGTTATAACTTAGCAGTAATGTACATCGTACATGAATAAACCAAATGATGCAATGCATTTACCAATTCTTGATGATTACTCTCGCCAGTTGAAGTTACAACGAAGCGAAGGTAAGATATCAAGGCCGACTATTGCTCAAGTTTAATAAGGATTGTCCTGAACATAAACACATTAGAAAAGCCTAGAGAGAAAGTTGTTTGTAATTTTTTTTTTATGATTGGTGTTAATAGCATATGTATGTAGTTTTTTTTATCATTATAATATAGCCGCTTCTAGAAATATATATTTAATATGTATTTGTATTCTTTTATTTCGACCTTCTTTCGGTCAAATAGCTATAAAGTCTTATCTGCTAAACTAGGGTCAATTTAACAAATCTGATATTTTTCTCGTATTCAGCATACCGAACTTGCACAAAATTTACTTCGTAATTTTACAAAATCACGTACCATGCCGCAAAATGACTGATCCCCAGTGTAATAATTATTGTTGTTGTGATTGAAAGAAGGCGGAGCTAGAGTCGCGGCTAACGAAATTAAAAATTAAATTAAAATTAAATTCAAATTTTCGGTATTATGTACTATCAATGTCCAGCAAGCACTGGAGGGGACTTCAATAGTTAGACCTCGCAGCCATTATTGCTAATAATTTATGTAGAGGGCGATGTCGTCCGTTTATGATTTTTTTTACAAAGCTACGGACACGATAAAAAACCAAAATTGATAGAGAGTAACAATATCGATATTTATGGCTTGAAAACTTCAGCTCGACTGATTAGGTCTTTATGAGCACCCAATAGTTTATCAGCTTCTTGTATAATTTGTATTTTATTTTGATTTTCCTTAAGAACTCAAAAGATACTTTCCCTCTCATTTACTACACTTTTGCTACACTCGCAACGAAGGTGATTATTATGAGTACGAAATCCATTTTAACAAAACGAAGCTAGACGACAATTTCTTAATAAAAGGAGAAAAAAAAAATTACTTAATTTTTTTTGTTTAGCTCATCAAGTTCTATCGGCGCCACGTACATATATCGTAATCGTGATATAATCGATACGCCCCTTTTGTGTTTTGTTGATTTAGTGGCCGAGAAAAATAGGGATGATGTGTTCGTTTCGTAACAGCGAGCTCGGAAGTTCAGAGCAAACAACTTTCCCAATGGCGTGTAGAAAAGGAAAGACGTTTAAATCCGAAACTAAATTCGGCTAAGCGCCTCCCATTCTCCACTTCGATTGAAAAGCTGTAAGGAAAAAATGGCGTCATCAACATCAAACGCAACGTAATAAATCCAAATAATTGCCTACCTCATTGATGATGGACACCGGTGAAATAATTCCTTCATTGTATCCATGAACATATGACGAAAAAGAGAAGCTCGTGTGGTAAGCTGTCATATCCAGGTTTGGCAGGCATAACTACGTTGCATAAGAGCTAAACAGGAGCCCAGGCAATGGAGGGGGCAAGAACACAAAAAATAACAACAACAGCAAACCTCACACTTAGCTAAAGCATCATGAATAAAACCGCAACAATAGAAATAAGTGTTGAAGCACAAAAAAAAAATAGCAGCAACAGTAATAAAAACAATAGCAGTAGCATCAAATACAAAATTGTAGAGCGAATGCGAAAGTGAAGTAGAACTGTTGGATACCATACATATCTATGGTACGTGTAAGTCATTGGTTCTAATTTTTGTTTACAACGTTGACTTGAAGCAAAACATCGGAGAAGCATAAGCTGATCAAAGATTTGTTAAAGCACACGAGTTTTTTCTCTTACATCCCAAAGGCTGAGAGGCTTCCTACAATGCTCCGTAAATCCCAGCTCTTGACCCAAATCAAAGGCAAAAAAATCGATAATTACTACCTAACGATTATGGGAATTCAGCTCACAGCATACAGCAAATTGGATCAGTGTCATGACCTACCAGGTTGTAAGAAGGCAAATCAAAAGAGGCGCGGGAATATTATAACAACATAATGCATCCACTGGTAAAGGTTCAGGTACGCCACGGGCAGCGAAATGCAGCCTCAATGCGGGAGGTGCAAAGAATCACAGAAACGAAGAATGCGATCTAGAAAAGTTTGGGTTGCATAGAAAAAGAATCCTAAGTGCATACTCTGTTGGAGCATCTTTAGGTCAATTAAAAATACAAGCCATCACATCCCATTTGAACTATGTCAAAGCGCAGGTAAGGAAAAGAAGGAAAATAATTTACAAAACCCCATGGTCCGTGGTTCCCCGAGCTCTAATACCAAGGCTCCGGAGCGCCGTGGCGCAGTGGGTAGTGTGTCGGCCGCTGACGCGCGATGAGCGAGTTCGAACCCCGATAACATGAACACCATCAAATGTGTATTTTGCGGCTTCTCTCCACGGCCGGCGTGGTTCTGGCAAAACTCTCCGTAGTATACTTGCATTGAAAAAGCTTCTCGACTCTCGCCTTTCGGAATCGGCATTAAACTATAGGTCCCGTTTACTTGTGTGAAAAACTATATAAGTAAGGCACACAATATAAGTGAATAAGATAAGTGTTTGTCTGGATGTACAATGGACCAATATTTGAGTCTGAGTGCTCCAACAGATAGCAGAAGCCTATGAAAAAAAAAAGGTCCGGGAGCTGAAGTGGACCTGCTCTCTATTCGGCTCGACATCCCAACAGCAGATATGTGTGTAGGAAAACCGAGTGAATAAAATATATTCCCTTTCCCAGACTTAGACCTTTTATATCGTCAGACGCACTAGCTGAGAGCCTACTAAGCTTTTAGTGGACTTTTAAAACATAGAGTACAAAATCAAGTTAATAGCAACGGTTAATTTGTTGGGTCCTGGCAGTGACTCTTACCTGGATCTTATGCTACTTGTCTCCAGATTGAGACTGTAGACTGCCAGTTTAACTGTTTCCTCACTTTCACATTCCGCATCGACCATTGCGAACTTAGTAATCAGACTACCAGACGAATTCACGGAGATAGAAGAGTATGTCCAAATGCACTCCTACATGACGATGAAAATTATTTAAAATAAATTAATTAAATTAATTAAACTATTAATTAGTAGGAACAAAAATGTAATAAATCGAGTTGTACTAAGCTCTAGTACAATATGATTTTGAAGGGTTTAAAAAGGTCAAGTACGTACCAATATATAGATATATTTATATATATACATATATATAGAATTTTCTGGATAATAAAAGAAAAGTATGCGTTATATTCAAAATTTATTCAAGGTGCGTTCGTTTTTTTTCTTTTTCTTTTTTTTGATATCCGCTCCACACCCCACTAAACTTATTTATTGTTATCAATTGTGCTATCACTTCAGTGAGATGAATCTAAAAGAAAAATCTAAACTCTACACAAACATCAACATTATAATACTTTTCTACAAAATTTACGGTAAGTCGCAAAATGAAATTTTCTTCCCACTTCCAAACAAAAAAAAAATAAAAATGACATCACTGGAGGCGAAGTTACTTAAAAATACTCTGGCCATCATTCAAAAGGATTTTATTAACTTCCGGGAGACAGGCGCAACGAGGAGAACGAGGAACAACCTCGATGGTCGCCTTGTCATTCTAGAGGAAATCTACAAGAACGGGATAGTCCAGAGCGAGAACGTAGTCAGCGCAACCGACAGTGCGAGATACTTTTTGATCAAATTCGAGAGGTTTATCTCGACTATAAAACTGACCTGCTCGATGGTTCGATGAGTTAGCTGCACCTCCTGCTCCTGTCAAAGAAAACGCTGTGCACAACGAGGTTCGTTTGCCAACAATAAACTTGCCGACCTTTGCAGGCAAGTATGAAAACTGGCGAGCCTTCTACGACATGTTCGATACGCTAATTCATCGAAATGAGTCGCTCTCCGAGGTTCAGAAATTTCATTATTTGAAGTCGAATCTATCAGGGGATGCAGAACGATGATTGGCACATCTGAACATTGATCGAGGAAATTATGAGAAAGCTTGGTCGGTCCTAACATCTCAATACGACCACAAGCGCATGTTGGTGAACGCAAAGCTTAAGTGCTTCTTTGGCCAACCAATCGTACATAGTGAAAGTGCTTCGGGACTGAAAAGGCTTCTGGACACCTCCTCAGAATGCCTATATTCCCTAAAACACCACGGTGTTCCTGTTGATCATTGGGATCAACCAACTGTCTCCAATGGCACAGAACACTCACCTGGGTTGAGTCTTATTGGGAAAAGTGCCAGTAGAGCCCAACGGTTTGGTCAGGAGCTTTCTTTAAAAGTTGGACCTCGACACCCAATTGAGGAGATTTTGGAAGATAGAAGAGGCTCTTGAATATATGGTCAAAAGTGAAGAGGATGTGGCCTGCCAGAAGCATTACGTGGAAATGACCAATCGATTGCCTGATGGCCGTTATGAGGTAAGTCTTATGTTCAAGGGTGGTAGTCAACCTGCGCTTAGAGGTTTGTTTAGGTTTCTACAATTAGAACGAAGACTACAGGGAGACACAACACTACATCGCGAATATATTCAATGCATAAACGAATACATTCAATTGAAGCATACGTCGGAAATTCAGATGTCTGATTGTGTCTTGAAGTCTCAATACCACTATTTTATTCGGGAAAACCTAGACGAATTAGTGTCGACATATTCGAGCCTTCAAAAAATCTTGCGAGTCCTCGCGTACTGGAGGAGGTTCATTTCAAATTGTTGCACATCAAACGAATTTCAGATTAGGGATTCTCTACAACCTGCGGAAATTCAAGCAGCGAGCCTTCTCATCATTCGGTCAACACAATCCATCATGTTTGGTGACAGCGAGGCGAAAGGATTTAAGAGTTTGAATCCATTTGTCCACAAGGATGGTATTCTACGGGTAGAAGGTAGGTTGGACAACTCAACATTAAATTACAATCAACGACATAATATAATCCTAAAACCCAGTCATCACTTCAATAAGTTGATAATCAAGAACGCACGCGATAAAACACTCCATTGAGGTATCCAACAGATGACAGCATACCTTCGAAACAAGTATCTGTTGGCTTCTGAACCTCAAGAACAGCATCAAGAAATGCATTCATTCTTGCACCATATATTTCAGATATCGAGCGAAGCCATCAAGCCAATTATAACAAATCATAATATTGAACCCGACACAAAGTAAAAAAATTCCATACTCATTATCATAATCAAAACCATAAGATTCATCAAAAGATAATTTTATTCTAACTCCACAAACTAAATATAATAAAGTATAATATCATCACCCTAATACGTTCCGCGTTAATTCGAAAACTCGTAATTCACCTCCCGTTAATAAAACGCACAATTGCTTTTTTTTATATTAAAATCTTTATTAATTCTGAAATCTAAAACTAATCTATTGAAATATACACCTCAAAATAAACTTAAACATTAATCGATCACATACTCGTAATCCACCAAAACAAAAACTACACTACACTACACCACACCACACCTATCCCTTGATCGCATATCAAAGGGCTACCAACACTGGAATGAAAGAGACAACTTAAGAGTTGAAGGCGAACTTTGATCACATTGTTTCTCGTCCTTTTTTTTATACATATGTATGTAATTAATGGAGACCAACTTCACAGCCAACGATAGTGATGCCAGGTAGCCTCAACTTAAGGTTGCCGACAAATCCACGGCCGAGGAGAATGTTGGCGATGGAAATTATATAAATTAAATTAATTAAATTAAATATATTATTAATTAGTAGGAAAAATATATAAAATCACCATAAGTCGAATTGTACTAAGCTCTAGTACAATATGGTTTTGAAGGGCTTAAAAATGTAAAGTACGTACAAATATATAGGCATATACAATATACATATATAGAATTTCCTGGATCATAAAATAAAGAAAAGTATACATTGTATTCAAAATTCAAGGTGCGTTGGTTTTTTTTTTTTCCTTTTTTTTTTTTTGATATCCGCTCCACACCGCATCACACCTATCACTCACTCTTTGCCAAATCTCTGACGAGATCGATAATTCCGAATGTCTCCTACCAAGCACACGGTACAATCCTTTCAAACTATTGTTTGATACTTTAAGGAAATGTATCAACTAATTAAACAGACAATGGATAAAAAAATATGATGCCAATAGCATCACAATACCACGAGCGTGAACAACAAAGCCACAATCGACGCACTACACAGTCAAAACTGTAAAATCTGGCAAAACTCTGAAGTCACTGACTAGTTATCTTCAACAACTCATTGAGGAAAATTGCAGAATATCTGTGAGTTTAAAACCAAGTCGTAAAATCCAAGAGCCCAATTATGGTCCCTCAAACAAATAAAATATTGAAACAATCAGGATGACATTCAGGATCAGACAATGAACATTTTCTACGAATTGTTAGCATAGCGTCCGGATAGCGTCGTGTTTAATGCCGATTTATTTGGTGATCGAGGATCCTCAAAAAGTGACTACAGGGGGAGCTGTGAGTCAGGTGGTTTAGAAGATGAATATTTACTGAAACCCGACGGATAGAATAGAGCCCGGCTTCACCTCCTCTATTTTACAAATGTTATCGAACACTGGCAATCCATCTTTTGTATTATCAGCTTCAATAATGCTTTATGGCAAACTTTGCTATTATCTAAGGACGAGCTAATACTCTGTTCATTCTATGGGATATCCAATGTTGTGTTTCGATTCCTCCCACCATTGGCTGTAGAGATACACATCTTCCCGAAACAATTAAAGCTAAGAAGCTTTCAATTGAGATACCAATCGTTACAAACTTATAACAAGTCTTAAAGTTATAATTAATTTTGGAAAAAATATAACTTTTATAAAGCAATTTAATTTCTAAAACAAAGTAAATAATAAAGTTATATTTTCCCAACGTCTTATAAAACTTCATATCTTTACCTTTCCAACGATACTGAATATGTTTTCCAATGTAAAAAATAATACACAACCCATTTATTTTCTTTAAAAAGTTTCACGTGAGGCGATTTCGGATCTGTTTTCTTTTTGTATTTTACTTGATAACTTTTTGGATTTTAGGCATTATTCTTCGTGGAAAACCTTACTGGAATATCTCACTGGCCCTAGACGGCAACTCTAAAACAAACAGTACAACTTGAAGCTACATACATATGTCTTCGACTACTAAGTATAATCTTAGAATTATATTATATTATAATCTTAGAATAACTCAAGCTAAAAAAAAAGGTCTTATTTCAAAAACTTAGCATATTATAAGTCAATATGTTTTCAATTGAAATGAATTAAACATAAGTAATTACATGTATGAATATAAATAAATGTGAAATGAAAACAAATTTGAATTCCGATTTTATATAGCATGATTTTAAAACATTAAATAAATAGCAGAGCAATGTTTTTCACGTGTATAACATGAGACATATCATACACACGAACTTGCAGTTCCCCAGAACGTGTATGTGGCAAGCAGGTGGCTTGCAGGGGCGCAGCATGCCTCCCCATACATAGATACATAACGTTTGTTGATGCTAATGTAGCCCACAGCGGCTACTCCCGCAGTAAATGAATATCAAGTGTAAGAAAATTAAAGGTTTATATTATGTATTACATTGCAGTAAGTATAATATATTCAGTATCATTGAAGAGGTGAAGATATGAAGACGTTGGAAAAATGGAGCTCTGTTATTTATTTTGTTTAATAAATTTAATTGTCTTACTAAATTTATATACATTTCTTTCCAAACTTAATTATCTCTCAATTGAAAGCCTTTGATTGAAGCTTAAATCTGAGATGTAGTTTATTTGCAAATGCTTAACGGTTTAGAAGGTATTTCAATTAATTTTTTTTTTAGGATTTTTAAATGTTAAATGTTTGGTTCTTTCTAGTAGTTTGCGCTGGAAATCGTTTTGGATTTTTCCTCCTTAAGTGTTAGACTATGAACAGACAAAGAATTTAAAAAATCGGAGGTGAATACTTTCACCAAATGACAAGAGCCTGCGGTTTTTTAACGATTAATAAAAATCTCGCAGTGCGCCATTTAGCCAGCAAAGAGGCTATATAATTTATTTTATTATTGATCCATGTTTCTATAATTTTTTCTCTAACCAAAAAATAATCAACTTATTTTGTTACTTTGAATTGAATTATAATTGTTACATGAATATGTATATTTAATAGTTTTCTTAATAATCATATAATGAAAGGAAAGAAATGAGTGACGTTATTTATTTGCTGTGAAATTTTTATTTTAGGTAAAAAATGGCGTTCTCTAACCCCCCTCGATAGAAGACCGTACGTTGAAGAAGCTGAAAGGTTGAGAGTCATTCATATGACGGAGCATCCCAATTATAAGTACAGACCAAGACGTCGAAAACATTCAAAACAACGAGCAATTCCAAATGTTAATAAGGAACAATCTTCAATGTATTTGAATACGAAACTCAAACAAAAGTCATCACAAATTTCAAATAAATTATCAGAGGTTGATATAACCAGGCAACATGACGCAAAGACGCAAGTTTTTTACCAATCACCGAAAAGTTGTTTTTCCTCAAATTCAAATACAACCCGCAGCTCTGACGATGCCAATTTTCATACAGAACATAACCTTGAGGGTTTCGAAAACAAATTTGCAACCTATCAGAAAGAAATTGCTTCAAATTTTAAAGATTTCCAATGTGACAAAAATAAAACTTCTAAACTGCTTTTATTGAAATCAGGAGTGAGACCTAAATCCAGCAGCATATTTATCGAGGCAAATGACACATCTCGAAAAAAATCTCCGCTTCAGACGCATGCTTCAGCTCTATCTTCTTCTGCTTTAATTGCAAGAAAGGGTATGTACGTCACTTGTAGTAGTCGTGGAGTTTCAGATCAAGGGCATTCGGTTAAAGGTACTTATTTCCCTCCATTGTCAAATTTTGAGGATAGCCAAAGAACAAAGTTAACAAACCTTTCTCAGGCGGGTAACATTAAAGCAAACCATGCAGTTCAGGCAACAATATCATCGCACTATTGTCCGCCAAATACTCCGATGCAAACCAAAAATAATAGTAATGAAATTTTGTCGAATTCATACTTTGTAGATACAAACCGTATATTGGATGCAAATACCAACTTTTCAAAGTTGATTGGGCACCACAAAGAATATCCACGGTATACCACTACTCAAATTAATTGCAGGCTTGAAGAATCCGTGGAGGAGAATTCCGACCATAAATTTAATAAATATCCAGACACCAATCATAATTACGATAGTTATGAATTATATCCAACAAATAATACCTACTATCCACAAGTAGCGTATATGTCATCTAGTTCGCCGCTCCATCAATCACCTTTACAGTACCAAAATCACAATTCAGAAAATAATTACTTGCAGTATTTTCAATCAGAACAAATTTGCCTCAACGGATTGCCGTCCAATTATTTCATGGGCAATAATGTAGAAGTATCAAGTGTAAATATACCTCCACAACCAATTTCTACAATTGTCTGTCCCAACTTACCTGTGGTTGAAAATTTTGAAGCGAAAAAGGATGATGAAATAAGTAATATATTGGCTGGTGTTAGAAAAACTTGCTATAGCAATTGAAATTTTTATATTTAAGAAAAAATTAAAATATATATTATAAATGTAAAAAAAACTTTATTGGTACGAATATTTTGGTTTTTTTCTGTGATCTACAAGAATCGTGGTTAAATACAAGCACATAATACGAGCATATAATAAGTATATATTATTTTATCAATGGTTGAAAGTGCCCAGCCATAAATATGCTTAAAGGCCCAATTGCATTATTGCTTGGCCTATTGATGGCGGGAAATCAATCTTCCTAAAATCTAATTTATGGTGTTGAATGGACATCTCTAGACTTTTGTTAACAGTCCATACCAATCCGGCTTGTGAATACGGAGATAAATTTTTATATTGTTAAGGGAAGCAATTTTATATTATAAATCTCAGTCTCAACCGCCTCACAGTTTCCAAGGGATCAAACACGAAAGTTGGCTAAAGACGTTTGACTACCACGAAAAAAGCAAAAAAATCATTGAATTCTACGTAGAATTATAACGTACAGTGGCTCACAGCTTATTTGACCCATCCCACATTTATAACTTGAAACGTTATTAACAATCTTCGTAATTTTACCTTCAAATTACATAACAAATTAACAAAAACAAAATAACTTCAACAATTCAATGTCACATCGCATTTGACCCATTTGAAAAAAATAGGAAATAAAAGAAGTATAAAAAATACTGTTATTAATATTGATATCTGGGACCAAAGGGGGAATTTTAGTTTATAACAGTTTTAAGCCGGTTAGGATATGATTCCACTAATTTCTTGGTCATTGCACAAGGTTTTCTCGCCCATTCCTCAATTAAGGCGGTTTTGAGATCGTTTCTATTTGAAATCTGTCATTTGCGAATATTTACGTCCAAAATGGACTGCAGATTTCTAATAACATTAAGACCTAGAGACTTTGCCGGCGGCTTCATAACGTGGGGAAAGTATGTGTCAGGCATCGGCTTACTATACCGAAAAGTATCTTTTATTCCCAATTGAAGCAAGTTGTATTTTAGTAATGTTAAAATGGACCATTTTATCCATTGTGCTTTTAATGAATTGTAGTTTTCCGAGTCCCGCTGTTGAGATACAGGCCCATAACATAACATGATCACCTCCATGCTTGACTGTTGGCTTGTTGGCTTAAAGTGTCTGCAGCTCTGTATTTGGTTTGCGCCATACATAAGATCGCCCATCAGATCCAAAAATATTGTTTGGACTCATCAGCAAATATGACTTGTTCCCAGAATCTTGAATTCTTCCTAATGTGCATCTTTGCGAATTTAAAACGACAATCTCGATTTTTTTATTATTATCTTCCGTGTAAATCATTATTTCTAAGAATACGTCGGATGGTTCTCTTATTCTCTTTTTATCTCACTAGACAGTTTGGGTGCCGATAACTTGGGATTTTACTTCACTTTTTGTGTAGATAATATATCGTTCATCCGAGGCACTAAATATTTTATTTGGAGCATTTCTTCCTATATTTTCAAGACGATTCTCAAACACAGAACGATGAATTATAGTGCCATCTGGTATATAAACAATTTCGGCTACGAGAAGGTTCATTCCTGCGGTGATGGAGTACCGTCTCACGCTGCTCAATTGCTAAGCGCTTTCCCATCGTCGTAGCACGTGCTTCCATCATGAAAACTAACCGAAACCAATATCTCTATTTGCGAATGTATCAATTAAGAGATAGACGCAACAATTACAGTAAAAACATAATGTAGCGTTCGCGCGGTCGCGTGTTTGACAGGGTTTGCATCGACTTACGATATGTATATCAAACGTGCGACCTAGGAATTTCTATAACGAAATGTGGCTTCAGGCGTTCGGCGGTTCAAAGATCGGGAATATGATAGAATGCAGGCAATGTTTCCTCAAACAACCCATACACACATTCAGCACATTTTTTTTTTCCCTTTTACAAATACAAATACATACATAAAGCAAGGTTGTATAGGTACAACCATTGTCATCTTGCAAAACGCACGACAAAGTAGCTCTACTTCCGCATTGAGGTTGGGCTTACGATATTTACGATAAAAAGCCGATCAAACGCTTGAAGTCGTATTACGTGTTTCCCCATCTGATACCATTGATTCTAGTCAATCTGTCAACGCGCGACCGACCGAACGCCACAATGTATCTATTATTATTATCCAATCGCAGCTGTTCATTTAAATGGGTCAAATAAGCTGTGGCATTGAAAAATTGAATTAATTTTATTTTTCTTAAGTATGGTATGAAATTTTAAGTTAAAATTAATTAATTAAGCTGTTTTGTTTAAGTTTAAATCTCAATTAACCTTTCTGCGTTTTTACTTTGTTGATATTTTTTTTGTTAAGAAGCCATACTTGTTTGAATTTTTAAAGGACGTGTGGGCCAAATAAGCTATGATCCCCTGTATGTAGAAGCCAAAGTTCTCTGAATGTCCAATACCGATTTGACATAGTCGGTAAGTATACCTGAATATACTATAAAAATCTTGACAAATACAGACACAGCAAGATACTATCGTAAACCTGACGTATTATTTGATAGAGAGAAGGTAGCAACTAAGAAAAGAGTGCGAAACATTAGCGGTTATACTCTCATTATGCATTTTTGCGAATTGACAATATTTTTTTAGGAAACCATGATGCGAAATAGTGAGTTTGGAATCAGAATATGGAATAGGATTTAGTCTAAAAATAGATGTTAATTGCAAAAAAACGAAAAAAATGTCAATGTAAACCACCTTAAACAAATGATTCAAGGCGTTTTGTGGCATCAACTAGTAGAAATAAATACACTTGATAGTTATCTTCAACAGGAAGGAGTTAGGATTCATACACGAATTACATCAAAATATTGAGCTATTAGGTTCAAAGTTTTCCAGACGCCGTAATTGTGACATAAGTTGGACACCTAAATTATGCGATCCAACACTAGACCTTATTAACGCTATGTATGTATATATGTAAGCTAATATTCGAACCGAAATGTTTAAAGACTCAATTTTATGCTCGAATGGAAGCCATCAGACGTGTGGTGGACATTTAGATGATATTATCGGTATGTGTCACGTATACCTCAGACAATTTTCTTAGCCTTCATCATTCATTTATTTTAACTAAGTTGATCTTAATCTATGTCAATAGGCATTGAAGTATGTATGTATTGCCTATTTTGGAATGCCTGCATACGCTAATATAATTTTAATAAGATAGAAATGTGTCTAGAATCTGACAGGTCAAATAATAGGGTGATAAAATGCTTACAAAAGACATATTTTATGAAAATGTAAAATGTGCTTAAAAAGAACTTCATATCAAACGGTACCAAATCGGTATGCTCTACTGGGCACAAAAGTATAAGTTAAAGTTAAAGAAAGTCGAATTTTTCCGAAGATCGACTTGAAATTTAGATTACATCACATCAGATCCAACTACATAGATAAAAATGAAACAGAAAACTTTTTGGAAAGTAAGAGATTTTGCGCATGCCTTTGGTTAATGAATGCAGGTATTTTCCAAAGAGCCATGGATAATGATCATCGAGCATTAATTGGATAATTCTGCCATAAAGAAATAGATTATGCATAATTGAAACGTTATAGAACGATAATATAAAAATAGTTTTGGAGACCTAACTATTCTATGACAGTCAAATGGGTATGTTATATTATGACTCATGATATCATAAAATTAAATTAAAAAAAATGCACCAACTTTCCTATTTCGATTACACTTAAGCAGCTGAGAAATTCGCTAAAAATAACTAAGTATTATAGGAAATCGTATATAGCGACGTCTTTAGCCAAATACTTGCAAAGAAAATGGCGAAGTTTCTCAATTAGTATCCAAGAAAATTGATTTTGTTTTAGATCATGGTGGAATTTCGCAGTACAATTGCTAATAAATTGAACTGTTACAACCAGATTTTAATAGAAAAAATACATTTAGCCTCAGATGATAAAACAATAACCCTTATTAAAAAAAAATGAATTCAACAAGAAAATTACCCTACAAATGATAAAGAGTGCTATGGGGCATTGAGTTTAAAAAATTAAGAAATTATTTTTATGGGATTTCAAACGTTGGTAAAATACAACACATGATTTACTGAATACGACACAGTTGAAAACTTTATCACCGTTCTAAAGATATGTATGTTTGAACCCCAGACTGTAGCACTCCACTATTCACCAGTATATACGAATCTAACAATCTAACCAAATTACTGACTTAATTAATAACGTTCATTCGGACAATAAACATAAACATAAAATTCGCTCACCCAAAACGAAGACCCTTTGAAATACATTTCGAAGCTCCCCGAATTAAGAGAAGAAAGAGATCGCCGGAACCTTATGGTCCTAGTCAATAAAATTTACCCAATTCTCATAAAATATGACGCATTAACTCAAGCCATATTCTCTGATTGTATCAAAGTAAAACTGGAAGATGATGAAAGAAAAATAATCGAAATTAACTCCATGTTACCAATTGGACGGAAAGCTACTAGCTAGCTAGCTACTGATAAACAAAATTATAATATGCATAATAAGGAGGAGGTAAAAGAATAGATTTGGGATAAAATTATACAAATAAGCAATTTTCTGGCACCGAAGGCCAATTCGGCAAAGCTAAACGGAGACATTATTAAGACGGCTTTCAGCGTGGAAAACGGCTACAAATACTTCCTTCGTATGGAGGCTGAATTGAATAACAACAACATTTAAGACATCACTGCACGACAGAATTTGTTTCTGATGAATGATTTTTATGTCATTATGTTTACTAATTAGGCGTCGCTGAATCTGAATATACCCTCATTTTTTACAAAAATTACTTTGGTCACTCGCTGAAAATGGAAGATAAGCCTTGGATTCGGAAAAGGTATGCAAAAAGTGCGTTGAGTTTCTACATTTATGGAAAAATAAGAAAAATAATAGATTTAGGTACGAACCCACTATGATCTGGGATGAACCCGGGAACCACCACGACGACTGTTATTTTTGTTTGGTGAACATAACTGGCATTAACCGAAAAAATCCAGCAAAATGGGAATATCCTTGCATGTAGATGTTTTTTAAGCTCTAAACTGTCACCTGAATTTCAGGCTGATGCTTCGCAGGAGGAGCCTATGCATTTTGAGCCGAAAACTGTAGTTATCGTGACTTTGAATGTGACCTGGAAGGGCCAAAACCATTTAACCAAGATGATTTAAACAGCCTTATCAGAGACTGTCAAAATCTGCTTCAGAAATGTTGGGTTCTAGACTTAAAAATAGAAACTTAGTAACAAAAGACGACACTACAAATAACGCAACTCTTCTCACTGTCCTTAGTATAATTTCTTCATGCTTTGCTTACCCTGTTACTTTGTTTATTTCTACAATGCTTATCTTACCACTGAATGTCACAGTTCACATACACGAGGCATCGACTCCAGGACGGATGTGTGTTTTATGGTTTCGTTACCATACCGTTTTTTAACGGATTCAAACATCTCATCTTTTCATAATTAAGCGCCCCTCCCTTCTACTGAAAAGCTGCATAACTCCTTCGTCGCCCTTTCAAGTTCGACTATGAGGAAGAAGCGAAGTGAACTTGAAGACGAAAGGCGCATACTGCGAGCTAAATTGCAGGTCGTAATAGATATTCTCACGGATATGCGAGGGAGAGGAGAGGGAGCAGCAACAACAGCAGAACCGGATACAACAACAGCCGCAGCAACTGAAACAGGAACAACAACAGTGGCTGCAACAGAAATAGCAGCAACAAAAGCAATAACAACAATAACAGCAGCAACAACAACAGCATCGAAAACGGGAAACTATGGCGAGGTCCTACTAAGGAAAACGTGCCACCCATTTTTACATATACATATTTACCATGGCCCTACGCGAGACCTTAGATCTGTGTAAGTACATTATTGGCGTGGGCAATTTTGTTTTCAAAGGTTTAGTCCAGATCCGCTGGAGCAGCATAAGCAGGTGAAGAACCTAGGACGGGATTCTTTTCTTTTACCCCCAAGGCCGAGAGGTTGCGGACGAGTACGAGAGCGACGACTACAAATTCTTGGGAGTCAAATCATTTACCATGATGCGGGCCAAACGGTCAAAGCGGGTATTACCCTTCTTCATGATACATACATCTTACAACCAGCAGAAAACTGGAGAGGCTAAATGCCATTACTTCCTTAGCATCCCAGTCTATAAAATGGGAAATATTAAATAGACACGGAAATATTTTAAAATGCATCCGCTGGCAAAGGTTCGGGCACGCCTCATAGAACTACAGAATACAGCCTCGAAACGTCATATGTGCAAAGAGCCACAGGAACGAGAAATTTGACCTGACTAAAGACAAGGTCACAGATAAGAAGCAACTCGGGTGCGTACCCTGTAGGAACCGAGGAAACCCGGACAACTATCGGGAATGTCACCTCTCAGACCGAAGTGGACCTGAGTTGCATCCTGTTCTCCATCCAAGGGCAGATCGGCCAATTCCAACGGCTATTCCATGAGCAAGAGACCCGA
This sequence comes from Merodon equestris, assembly GCA_958301585.1. NCBI lineage: Eukaryota > Metazoa > Arthropoda > Insecta > Diptera > Syrphidae > Merodon > Merodon equestris. The sequence goes on along the minus strand of OY284417.1, from coordinate 52,267,449 downwards.
GTAGACAGAATCTAATCGCTTTGCCGGGCTTAGGGCACCTACGATCGTAATAGGTAACCCGGTAGAGAGTCATTCAAAGATTCTATCGGAGAAGACGTTGTATTTTTAGTTAGCAAAGCTAAACTAAAAGCATAAAATTCGGCACAGTTCTTATAAAATAATTCGAAGAGACGCTACACGAGAAGGAGGTTTGAACATAGAATTATACATAGCGGTAAAGTGCGGCGGCACGAGTACGATAATTTTGGCGCCAAAAATTGATAACGGTTTTTTGTAGAGGGGTCAAAAACAAGCATTTCTCGTCCCGTTTAGGAGGTACCGCCAATGTAGAAAAAAATTACTTAAAATGGAAAAAAACAACGGCAACACCTACAATAAAGTACTCTAACCCTTTTGAAAGCTAGAAACTTGTTCTGTAATATTAAATTTAAATTAAATTATTTGTATAAATAGTTTTTGAAAAATTAAAAAACAAAAAATTGGAAAAAAAAAGTTGAATGGTTTTATGTTTCTAGTTTTTGAGAAAATCAAAAATTACTAAAAGTACTTTTTTATGGAATTTTTGGTTTTCTGGTATTTACGATGTTAATATGCACCGCCCTGCAACCCCCCTGCTTGCCCCAATGTAGCATTTGGGGTAAGTGCGAGTTTACTTCCATTGAACCGATGCAAGACTTCGATATCAAGATATTGGTGGTGGGTTGTAAGTAAAGTACAGCAATTCCTTTAGCGTTATCCAGAATGCACCATGAGGAGGTAGAATTGCATATTCCACGTCCTAGTCAGTCGGGGTGTAAGTAAGTCTAAAGTTAGTTAGAAATAGTTAAGTCGATTTTCAATGTTGAATTTATTTTTATTTATTATTTATTTATTATATTTCTCATTAACAATTGAACATAGTAAATGGGATTTGAATACATAACAAAAACAAGGAGAAATATTAATGACATTAGATATTTAATTAAAAATAGAGTTAAATGCCATTACAGGAACTCTGATATAACATAACATAACAAAAATGTACGGTGGGGTGACCCGTAAAAAGCGATATAAATAGCAAGTTTAAACTTAAGTATAAGCACAGACAATAAATTAGCTGAAAGACAGACTTTTATTTGACGTAGGCAAAATGTCAGAAGAAAGTTATAATGCAACACTAAAAAGAGATTCCATTCGAGCATAGTCGAAATGAAAAAGCCAACGTTTTAGAAGCTTCGCGAATCTACTAGGATGACGTATTAATTTTAATGAAAGAGGCAGCTGATTGAAAAGACGACATGAAACTACAGTATAAAAATTCCGAAATGCTGTGGTACGAAATCTAGGTATATTCACTACGTATAAAGCATTATTTCGCAAAGGGTGACTGTCAAGTATTCTATAGTTCCGATTACCCGATCTTAAAAAAAATTCTTTTAACACCTTGAAGCAATATAGATGTCGAACAGGAAGAATCTTCAATTGTTGAAATAGAAGAAAACTATGATGCAGGCGGTGCTTATTGCAGATTGTCCATACAGCTGATTTCTGTAAAATAATTAATGGTCTTAATCTGTTAACATAAACTCCTCCCCAACAACTAATACCATATTGTAGTTTTGTATGAAAAATACCGTAGTAAATGGTTTTTAAAACTTCGAGCGAGCAAACTCCGCGAAGATAGTACAGATTTCTTAATGTACAACGAAAGTACTTTGTAAGAGAAGCTATATGTTTTGAATAATTGAGTTTGTTATCAATAATAATTCCCAAGTATTTGAAGTTATCAACAGCTTCAATCCGGAAACATCTATCACTGCAATTATTGCTTTCTAGAAAAATTGGAGAATAACAACAAGATGGGCAAAATAATTTAAACTTAGGACATTCAGGGGCATGAAAGAAAACATCACATTCAAAATTGATGTGGTCTGAAAGACTGTAAAACATAATTTTGGTTTTAGGGCTTATAAGTAGCTTATGTATTGCAAACCAACACCTCAATAGATTAAGGTCGTAATTAATGTCAGAAGTTAAGTTAAGAGGACTAACTGAACCATATACATAAACGACATCGTCCGCGAAAGCAGTGGGTATACCTTTAAATTTCAAACGAAACAAGGAGTCAATGTATATTAAGAATAACAACGGTCCAAGAACAGACCCTTGAGGTACACCTACATTCACATATTTGAGATTACTTCTCACATCGCCAATTAACACACATTGTGATCTGTCTGTTAGGTAAGAACTAAACCACTCAAGCATAAAGCCACGGATGCCGGCTTGAAATAGCTTATTCAGTAGAATGTCGTGGTTCACCATGTCAAAGGCTTTACTTATATCGACAAACAGGCTCGCTGAGAACAGTTTTTTGTCTAAGTTTTGGAAGATTTGAGAACAAAAACAGAGAAGGGCATCTTCAGTTGATTTATTTTTTTGAAAACCGAATTAATTAGGATTGAATAAATTAATTTTAGACAGGAATTTGGTAATTCTTATTTTTATTGCCTTTTCAAAAACCTTACTGATCGCGGAGAGAAGAGAAATAGGTCTGTAGTTACCAACATCATCTCTTGCTCCTTTTTGGTACAGTGGTAAAATGTTTGCACATTTTAGGGATTTAGGAAAGATTCCTGAAAAAACAGTCTTGTTAAAAATATAAGTGAGGACATCTACTATAAATAACGAATATTTTTTAGGGTATGGTTAGAAATACCGTCATTGCCGCATGAGTAAGAATTTCTTAACGAGCCTATAATCTTCAAGACCTCAATAGCGGTAATTGGTTCGAATGCAAAGCTGGAACTTCGAGTTATTCCAGTTGGGCTGGTTGTCAATAAGTGTGAGGGACAGAGCTGTGCGTGTGAACTTAAGATGGAAGTACTGGAAATGGAGATAAAATAATCATTAAACAAGCTGGCCATTTCAAATTTATCAGAGGTGATAGATCCATCTACACGTATGAAAGATGGTGGATTGGAAGAGGTTGCCTTGTTTAAGATAGAATTCACAACTTTCCATTCACCTTTAAGATTTCCTCTCATTTTGTTGAACTTATGCTTGTAAAACCGATCCCGACATAAAGGTATTTCCTTCTTTAGTTGAGCGCACATTTTCTTGTATCTGTTTATAAGATTAAGGTTGTTTGGGTGCTTTCTAGTTTTCAACCTAAGCTTGTTTTTTAGGACGATTTTATTAAGTAGGCGAGAGGACACCCACGGTTTCAGTCTTTTGTTTGATTTCTTGATTGTTATCCTAGAACTACTGCGAAATATGTGCCCATTAAGGATGGAAATAAAGGCATCATAAGCTGCAGACACATCATGCTTAGCATACACGTCATCCCAAAATTCTTAGAAAAACTATGAACTAAAAGGCCGGTCATACAGAGGTCAGTAATTTTTAAGTCAAAAACACATTTGTCAAAATTTTGTAGCATTTTAGCAAAACGTCCATAAATATGGTCAATACATTTACCCGATTGCATTCGAGTTGGCTCATTTATATAAGAAACTAGTCCGTGTGAAGCAATGACAGTCAAAAACGTTGAAATGGATTCACTATTTAAATCTAAAATGTCCATATTAAAGTCTCCCAAAATTATCAAATTCCTAGAGATTTCCTGATCTAGAAGTCGTGAAAATTCCTCAACAAAGATTGAATTATTATATTTATTATATCTATAAACGCATAGAATCATGTATTCTTCACCAAATATTTTAAAGGATAATTTTAATATATAAGCAGATTAAAAATCTAAATTTGAGGTAACACAATCATATTCGTGCTTAGCAAAACAGCCAACACCGCCTGCTGCATAGTTATTGTTACAATTAGCAAAGAAATTATACCCTGCGATGTTAAAGCTGCTAACTTCGAAATTATAAATCCAAGTCTCCGAGACAAAAGATTGTACATGGGCAACAACCTCTGCAAAGTTTTTCCTCAAGCTTCTGACATTTTGATGGATGATAAAAAGTTTATCTTTACAAAAGGAGTTTAAAAGGAATTCTTGTGCTTATCTTCTTTTTTAATTGAGAATTCTCTTCACGCAGCATTGATAAAGAGTTTAGAAACTCTTTGCTCATCTCCTCCAAATGAATTAGTTTTGTGTATATCATTTGATTAGTGAATTCACCTTCTTCTCTACTATTAACTGGCTGGAGAGACTCGGATTGTGATGGAATCTGCTTACCAGTCTTTTTGTTAACCGCTTTATTTTGAAAACTTTTGCTTGTTTCTGGTTGGGTTCTCGAATGTAGAAGAACGTTCGTTGATTGTAGAGACCGATGTCTCAAGGCATTGTTGAAGTAGTCGGCATCTTGCTGCTGGATGTTAACGCATGCTAGATGGAAGAATCCTTTACAGTCAACACACTACACAGTACATATTATATTATTCTTTGAAATACTTGTTAAAACTTTAAATTTTTTCAATACGAAAAACTCTGAGAGAGATGTTCACCCCACGACTCTCTAATTACTGATTGTGTTGAATGTATTGAAAAGGTATGTGAGTCTCGTCAATGAAGTCATCGTCCGTACTGGTGTTACTGTTGAGTTCGTTGAGTTAATCGCTGATAGTGAGAAGCCGAGGTTGTTTCGGCGGTAAAATAGCCTCTAGATTCTCACTGTGAACGGTGGGAGGGTCAAATTCCTTTAGTTGCAAACCCACACTTCCTTCACTATCGATTAAACCTGGAGACAATTTTTTTCCATGATTTGGGAGCCCAAGTCATCCTTATATTTTTTTTCAAGACAGTGCTTTCGATAAATCAAAAGTGCCATATACTGGTGAATATGGTGCGTAGTTTTGCGGCATAAAAGAGATTTTTTCAGAAGCTTGTTCTGATTCTCCAGATCGTTAATAGTGTTGCTTGCATCGGTCTTATCAACATATTCCCCTTTGCTGTGAAGTGACGAACTTCATGGGTCGTAGAACTAGAAAACATTTTCTCAACGCCTATATACTGGCGTGCGCTATCGGAACAAATACGACTGGTGTTGGAGTTAACATATTTTCTTCTTCTTATTCTTCTTCTTCTTCTTCTTCTTCTATATAAATAAAAATGAATGTTTGTCTGCATGTCAGTTATTCCCTGAAGGGGAATCCAAAAAAAAACCGCGAACGCCAGCCTTGAGGCTGGCCCAACTGTTAGACTTACAAAATGAAACGCTAAGTCGGAATCGTTATAAACTTTATTACGAGCAATTATGTATACGTTCGTCACAAGACTGCCACTCCCCAGTTCGTCGCTTGTGCTCATTGCCTCGCTCCAGTCTCGTCCCCATGCTTACTCAGGTGTTTCCGTCGTAAATCCGCAGTTCCCATGATCATGTTCGGTGCATAGTACCTATGATCATGTTCGGTGCATATTCCTCGAGTGCTGTTACCTGATCGGGAATGTGTGCACGCTTCGTTAGCATGCGTGCATTGGCTGATGCAATGATGGAACACACATAGTAGAAAGAACTGTACAAAATACTGATTCATCAAGTCCCGTTAGTACGGGGTATCGACCTTTGCCCCTGGCCTTGGTCGATGGTGTTAACTCATCCTCCTTCAAAAATCTACGTCCCGTTGATCTTTAGTTTGAGGCTGTAGCCGCAAAATCCTCTGGCAACCTCAGCGCTGGAAGACTCAACTTCCCACTAAGCTTCCGCCAGATTATGATGATGCATGGAATCAGTAGTATGAAAACGGTGGCATCCCATAGGGTGGTCAGGTTACCGAGTTTTTTGATGTTCTCGATGCTCAGCTCGTGGAGGAATTGAAGATTCACTTCATGCCCTTTGCTAGTGACATTCGTCAGCACTGACGGCAGGATCTGGAGAGTAGTGTAGCTTGAACTCACAAAAGTCCTGTTCCCTAGGATAACTATTTCGTTGTTTAACTGGATAATGAAGGTGCCTGTTAGAGACTGGTTAACGCCTCCCGCGATAAGCTGGCCATTGAAGTTTGTTGCGAAGATGGTGTTCCCTCTGACCAATTCGACTATTTCACGGGTGTTGGTTCGATATGTGCAAGCCGCGTGACCTCCTTTCAACAATCTGGTTATACAGGGATCCTCTCGAATTTTTGACAAGGACTCCTCTCTGCACACAGTGGTGTTACTGATTGACAGGCATTCTCGACTTATGCCGTAGGTTTCCTCCTGATTGATAAGTATATTATTGAATTCGGTGCTAACCTGCTTGTCGTTGATTATCGATGGTTTTATGAGTAGCAGGTTATAGTCCTCCCTCTTCACCTTTGGCATTGACAAAACGTACAGGAGCGAGGAGCCATTTGTGTAAACGGATGGTGTCCCGAATTCTATCGCTTCGACTTCGTTCTCATACGGAAGCGTTTCGAGTTCATTTACTAATAGGTTGGCCTCGTCATGGTTCAGGAGGTTGGTATTCACAATGGTCTTCGCCATCTGACACGCTCGCACTATCTCATTTACTTCTTCCTTCATTAGTAGGACCTGGTCGAGAATGTCTCGCCTGAACCTTTGTATATCCGCTACTGCTCTATCGTTGTTGGAGTCGTTGATCACCCAGATAAGCTTCTTAGTAATTTCTCCGATTGCGCCAAAGACTCGTTCGTTGACCTTATATTGGTGGTTATTGTTCTCCACGATGTGCTCTTGACTTCTGAGGATTTCGTCCCAGTCTGAAGCGTCCGGATTCCCAGCAACCCATTTCCAGGCTGAACCAATCCAGTTGATAGACCTCGGTTTCCTTTTTACCCTCTTGCTCAGTAATTCGATGCGATCCGTAATGGCGGTGAGGTGGAGGTTAATCAGCCGTTTGTCCCTTTAGGTCAGTTATATGTTTCTCGACTGCAGCGGCGACTTCTTCTACCTGTTGTTCGAATTGATTCAGGTTAATAACATGCACTAGGTTGAGATTTCCGTCGACTATCCATGCTTTGCCTTCCTTGATGGGAACGAGTGGAGCAGTGTATTGAAATATCTGGAATCCTTCGACTATTGACAGGCAGATCAGGCAGCTTGCGGCGGACATAAGGCTACAGATAGTTATAATATATGTACAATGTTTAACTTTATCTAAGTACATGATTAGGATGTTTTAGTATTGAAATTATGAAACATGGAAGAAATAAAATTTAAAGGTGACTTAATGGTTTGTGATATACATGCGTGCGATTTAAATTCTAATTATTTCCTTAATTGTACATATTCTCTATGATATACTAAATTATGTCTTTACGATCTCACAAAGATTAAAAGGCTTATACTCGTATTCTATGGTACGTGCCTTGTGCCTTGATCCGTGCAATTTATATATAATATGCTTTTGTGCCGAAACTTAAATTCTACTTGGTGCTTGTGCTTGTGCTTAGTGTGCTTAAGGTCGTTTTTGCTCTTATGTTAATTATCTTCCTTATCCCGGTTATTTTTTACGTGCGCCTTGTGTACCTTGCGCCCTGTAGTTGTAACTACCGTTACCTTATTATTCTTCGCCACTTCTTCCCTTCGATACAAGGGCTTATGCTTACCCTGGATTCGTTTGTAGTGGGTATATACTACGTCACCCTGCTTGAACTCCTTGGGTGAAGTTCTTCTTTTATCTAATCTACCGTTACCTGCTTTTTGCTTGGTCTGTATCCTTTTCCTGATATCATCATTGACCTTCATGCGGAAATTTAAGGTGTTTTTGAAGTTGATTCTGGAGCTTCGATTAAAGAATATATCGGACGGTTTCCGGTTTGTGACCGAATGGACCGTGTTATTGTATCGGTCAACGGCTATGTTCAGTAGTTCCTTTAAGCGCAAACCCTTGTACTCGGCCTTCAGGCATCTATACATTTCTATCTTAATGTCCAGCATTTTGATGAAATTTGCTAGGACTGGACTAAGGAAACTTCGCTCGTTGTCCGTGACCAGTACTCTCGGGACGGTAAAATAGTGCAGTATTTTGATCAGTTTTTCTCTCAGATAGAGCGAGGATTTATTTTTGATTGGGAATAGTTTGGCGAACTTCGAGAATTTGTCGATACAGCTAATAAACTTTTGGTTCTGTATCTCCATTATGTCCATGTGCAGTATCTCACACGGATAAGATGGCACAGGTGTAGGTTGTAGCTCGGGGTTCACAGGGTGCCTGTCGTATTTGTTTGCTAGGCAGATTTCACATGATTTCGAATATTTCGTAATCAGGCTATTCATCCTGGGGAAATAGTACTTTTCTAACAGCTGTTCCTTATTTTCCCGAGCATTCCTGTGAGCCCTTCTGTGCTCCTTACTGATCAACTGCCATATCCGATCCTCGTTCCTCACGTCCTCGACAATTCTTTGCGTAATGCGGATCTTGTAAGCAACGAAACTCTCGACGTAGACTTCTTGTAGAAGGGCTATATGTGTTTCCGGGATTTTAGTGCCATTAATGACATTCGGTAGCAGTCTAGTCTTTAGGATTTCTCTAAGATCAGACTTGCCCAGATTTTCGACCGCTGTGTAGTGTCTGGAATATCCAGGATGCGGCTCCTCGTAGATATCTAAGCCCTTACCTACCCTTATGATGATTTGGTTGCGGAATACGTTAAGAGGAGCCTCCACATGCGGAATAAGGTCGGAGGAATCTTGTGCCGCGCTGTGCATTGTTTCAGAAGCTGAGTCAATTGTACCATCGTCGACTTGCCTTACCTTCGTCGAAGAGCCTCTTACGGACATTTCTGGGGCTGAAGAGTGTGCCGTTTCTGTACTAGAGTTACGCTCACTAGCACTCCCCGTTACAGAAAGACTGTCCTCCTGATTCTCATTTGGTCCCGCCTCAGCAGATGCGGAGTGGGGTAAGTGGTTCACCTGCGTCTCTAACCTGGAGAGGGCATCGGCCACGACATTCGATTTACCCGGTTTGTAAATCAACTCGTAGTTATATTCCTCCATTCTAGCCTTCCAGCGCTTCAACTTTGAGTTACGGTTCCTATTTCCCAAGGAAAAGGTTAATAGCTGATGATCCGTGTAAATTCGGATCTTTTTCGCCCCATACAAGTAGGATTGTAGGTTATCCAGCGCCCAGACTATTGCCAACATCTCTTTTTCGTTGGTCGCGTAGTTTTCCTCGGCCTTATTGAGAGAACGCGAAATATAGGCTATGGGCTTGTCCTTTCCAATTTCACCTTGAGATAGAACCGCTCCTATGGCAAAGTTCGAGGCATCGGTTGTTAGGTTGTAGGGCATATTATAGTCAGGGTAGGCCAGGACGTCAGCGGACGTCAATAACTCCTTTAGGTCGTTGAAGGCCTTCATCGCCAACGCATCAAGGGTTATGGGCACGCGTTTGGATTGGTTAGCCTTAATCTGCGCATTCGCCCCCCGTGTTAGGTTGGTTAGTGGTTTCGCAACCTTAGCATAGTCACGGATGAACCTTCTGTAGTAGGAGGTCAGACCTAAGAAGGATTTCAATGCCTTTACATTGTCCGGTGGTAGAATATTTTGTATCGCGGCCACTTTTTTCGAATCGGGTTTTATCCCATTGGGAGTAATCACGTATCCGAGAAACTCAACCTGGGTTTTCATAAATTGGGTTTTTTCCAGATTTACCTTCAGGTTGGCCTCTCGCAACCTAGCCAGAGCTGTGTCCAAATTCTTGAGATGGTTCTGTGGGCTATCACCGAAGACAATAATGTCATCGATGTAGACATAACATAACTTCCCAATGTAAGGCTTCAGCACGTCGTCAATCATCCGCTGAAAGATCGACGGGCGTTTTTCAGTCCGAAGGGTAATCGTAAAAATTCGTATTTACCGTTCATAGTTGAAAAGGCTGTCTTGGGCACGTCTGATGGTTTCATTGGGATCTGATGGAATCCCGAGGTAAGGTCAAGGGTGTTAAAATGCGTCGCCTTGCTCAGGCTGGCGATAGTAGACGTTATGACAGGAATCGGGTATGTACCAGAGATGGTTACACTGTTAAGACGTTTATAGTCAACCACCATCCTATACTGTTTTTCACCATTGGGCTTCGGTTTCTTGGGAACGACCCAAATGGGAGAATTGTAGGGACTTTTAGATGGTCGAATGATTCCTTCTTCTAATAGTTTTGCAATTTCCTGCTCAACTACCTCCCGCAGACAGGTTGGGTAAGGGTAACTCTTGGTGTATATGGGCTCTTCCGTATTGGTCTTGATTTCCGCTTGAACACTTGTGTCGATCAACTCCCTTGCGTTGATTGGTCCAAAAAGTACACCATATCTTTCTTGGTGGCAGGTCTTCGTCCAGTGTAATATTAACCTGGGCCGACAATTTTTCTCGGAGTGGTATTTCGATGGATGGTTTTAACTTAAGTATATTCTTTTTCCGGTCTATTACGGCTTCCAGTTCCTTTAAGGTATCGTCCCCGATGATACCGTCGAAGGATTTAAGACCTGGTAGGACGTAGAACGTAAGCAGAGTATCGTTGCCCACTCCCTGGAAGAATTTTCCCTGGACGTATTCCGTGATCTCTAGTCTACCAGCAGCACAATGGACGAAAAAGCTTTTTGAAAGGGCCGAGGCTTCCCCTTGTACCGACGGACTGATGAAATTCTTGTTAGCCCCTGTGTCAACAAGAAACTTCAACCTCCGCCCGTCCCTTGTTACGTACTCTATATATGGTACGCTGGATGGGCCCCTGTCATAAAATTTACTTCTTCCTCGGCGGCCTCCTCCGCTGTCTCTTCATACTCCCGCAAGGAATCTTCGCCAGTCAGTTCCATGTTATATAATCTTTGCTGTTTGGTCGGATAGTTATCCGACCTTGCCCGTCTCTTGAACGGGTTGCTTCCCTGCGGCCGGTTCATGTAGTTCACATGACGCGACTGCACAGAGCGATCCACATCCATCCTCTCGGATGGTTTTGGTCCTGAGGGGCTGGGTGGAGCACCTCTGTCGCGAGAAGGAACGTCGCGCGCTGACTGTTCGATCCTATTCGGGAGTTGTTGATGAGAGAATCTTTTAGGGGGTAACGGCGCCCTTCCTAAAGGTCTAAAGGACTGATTGATTGGCGCAGTAATTGTATTTGACGCCGCCGGATTATGAATTATGTGGCTGCGGTAGTTGAGATTCTGGATCTCTAAGCAAGCGGAATACACTTCTGGCAGGTTTCTTGGTTTCTGCACGATTAGCATTCGCGAGAGCTCGCCGTTAAGACCGCGGATGAATACGTCTAACGCACGATTTCTGTAGGTTTCTACCATAGCCGTCACTGTTTCTTGCGTAAAAGATTCCGTTTTGATCTTGTTGATCATTAAGGACAGTTGGTGGTTCACTGCGGCATAGAACTCATCTAACCGTGAACCTTTCTGCGACAATTGACTGAGCTGGTGCTCCAGTGTACGCATATCCCTTTTGTCGGCATAATGAAGCGAAAGGCATTGTTTTATTTCATGCCAATCGTTGTCGAAGATGTTATAAGATATCTGTGCGGCATCGGCAGGTCCCCTTATTTTCTGCCGGATATATTGGAGGATAGCTCGATACAACGGCTTAGATCTTACTATTTGGAAATCTTTTAGGATTCCCTCTACAACGTTAATCCAGGAAACATATTGAGTCGGCTTGCCGTCAAAGACTTGCAACTCCTTTACGCAATCCGGGAGTCGACTGATCTCTTTAAGATCAAATTCGTTTCGAGGTGGAGAAAGTTCCACCGGTTCATCGGTCGTCACGACTCCAAGGGTTTGATTGTCCTCGAAAGCCTTGAGGCGACCTTCAATTCCCTTAACCTGGGCTAGTATGGCATTCACTGCCCCGGTTAGCTCGGTGAGGGATTTGGTTACGGCTTCCATTTTTAGTGTATCAGATACTTAATTAAGAGAAAAAGGATACAAATTACTTACCCACACTTAGCACAGGCGGAAAAAAAAAAATATATATATGTATATATATATTTCACAAGAATTTCTTAAATCGCATATGAATTCACAAACACGAGATCAGGCACAATTCACAATTTTTTAAATTTTCAATTTAGTGAAAATTCCGCTTAGGGAGGAATCACAATCACATATAAATATATATAAAATTCACGCAAGCACAGCTTCTCTTTTAATTTTCCTTTTTAACACAAGTGACACTTTCAGGTAAGATTTTTCCTTTTTATACACGTACATATGTGTATAGGTAGGGATGTATATTCTTTTCCTTCACTATATTTTTCTATATCTTTATTCGGATTTTTCAATGCACTTCGATTGCTATTTTCAATGCACTTCCTCTAACACTATTTTTAATTTTAATTCTTCCTTTTATAGTTGTGGCTTTTTTTTCACTATATTTTTCTATATCTTTATTCGGATTTTTTAATGCACTTCGATTGCTATTTTCAATGCATTTCCTCTAACACTATTTTTAATTTTAATTCTTCCTTTTATAGTTGTGGCTTTTTTTTTCACTTACAAAAATTGTTGATTCATTTTTCGGGGGTAATTATCGTTTTGTTTCGTTAATTAGTTATCTAATGATCCCGACGATTATCTGTAACAAAATACCGGTTAGTTAACTGAACCGTAACGGGGTTTGCTTTTTGGGAGCCGGCAAGGAAGTGTCGTATATTTCCCTTTTGGTCGCAAACGTTTATTCTTGTAAGCGACCTACGCGTGGTACGAACAATCTTCACTACCGTATCCTTTAGCCTTCTAGGATATCCGCATGTTCTCATGGGTGTGCGAATGTTTAGCAACAGGAACTCAGAATGGTCATTGTGTTCTCATGGGTACAATGACGTCCGCTGGATAGAGCGTACTGGTTCCTGTGTTTGCTGATCCACAGGCGAAAAGGATATGGCCTTATTTTGCCGGCCCCTGCTCGGGCGCCAGTTAAAGAATTCCCTGAAGGGGAATCCAAAAAAAACCGCGAACCAGCTGTTCGACTTACAAAATGAAACGCTAAGTTCGGAATCGTTATAAACTTTATTACGAGCAATTATGTTCACGTTCGTCACAAGACTGCCACTCCCCAGTTCGTCGCTTGTGCTCATTGCCTCGCTCCAGTCTCGTCCCCATGCTGACTCAGGTGTTCCCGTCGTAAATCCGCAGTTCCCATGATCATGTTCGGTGCATAGTTCCTATGATCATGTTCGGTGCATATTCCTCGAGTGCTGTTACCTGATCGGGAATGTGTGCACGCTTCGTTAGCATGCGTGCATTGGCTGATGCAATGATGGAACACACAAAGTAGAAAGAACTGTACAAAATGCTGATTCATCAAGTCCCGTTAGTACGGGGTATCGACCTTTGCCCCTGGCCTTGGTCGATGGTGTTAACTATGTCCTTTATAGAATCGTAAACTATGCATTTGATCATATGATGATCTTTAGCAAAGTTGTTGTGCATGAGCCCGCGAAGGTTTCTGAGTTGATACGACCAATTTTCGACAGATGGCGCCACTCTCACGGGCTTTTTTTCTTTCGTCCCTTATGGCGTGAAAACCGCCGGACAGATTTTAATGATTTTTTTTTTCAAATGTTGTTTAAGACTATGGGAAGGACATAGGCTATATTATTTTTGGCCAGGTTAATTTTTGGAAGCGTTTTAACCAAAAGTTTTATATTTTGCTAATTTTTTTTTACTTTTACCTGCTATAACTCTAATAGTTCTTGATCAATAGATCAAAAACAGAGCTAACACTTTCCTTAACATTTTAAGCCATCCATCAGCTTTCTGCCTCTTCTAGAAGCTGAGCTACAGACTAAAACACGATTAGATTAATTTTTTTTCATAAAATCGAAAACGATTGTTCTTGATCGTTCTTCTGCTTTGGGGTGGTGGGCGCACAATGAAAGCAAGTTCACTCAACGAATATTGTTTTGAGTAGCTTTCTCCGTTAGATCGGAACCAGACACCAACGACCGAGATCTCACACTCAAAATGACACGGACATACATACATATGTATGTACATATGGATTTGCTTATTAGCTGCTTCTAAGAATATTAGGTACATTGTTGTAAATTCTTGAGTACGCTGTTTGACCGAACAATACATTGAAATCGTATGCCTGCCTTATGATTTATGAATTCACACATACACAAATCGGTTTTGAACAGAAGAAAGGGTTGAAATGACTTTTCTCATTATTGGTTTCGGATCGGAGCGAAAGAAAATTATACCCATTCGTATACGAATTTGAGGTTGATAGCACAGTGATGATCTATACATTTATGTATATATAAAAATTATTTTTCTGTTGGATAGTCCATTTATCGAGGGAGGATAAAGGCTATGTAACATTACTCTACGAAGAATAAGAACCGAGCATCAATGAAAAATGTTGCAAAAAACACCAAAAATGATTCGTCTTGAGAGCTTCCGTTGCGTACGCTGCGTAAACGGTTAAAGTTACGCAAAAATTATGTACGACGAAATTGTTCCACTTTAAAAGTTCTAAAAAAAAGTCCGTGGCAGCATACATATATCTTTTAAGGTTGACTCACTACAACCCTTTTTATGAAATCAAATTTGTAATATAATAAAGCATTATTTGCTCGGGGAATGTTGTAAACAACCATCAGCCAACGGTCTGGTTAAAGATACATACATATACGACATGTGCACTTTTATTGCGGTTGCTTATCCTTCCCAAGAATTGCCTAAAGATGTATGATGTCTGCACTTTTATAACGGTTGTTGGTCCTTATAGGGCTGCTTAAAATGTACTATATGTGCACTTTTATTGTGGTTTCTAATTGCTTTAAGTCTCATGGGCACGTGTTAAATGAGTTCTGCGGTCTATCTGCCTGTATTGCCACATTCTTCGTGTTTTGTCAGTAGTCCATGTATCTTTGTTCCCATCCTTATTCTTATCTTGCCCTTTTTCCCCTTCCCAAACTGCTCATTTAAGCAATCATCCTTCAAGACGATGCTTCTACAAATCAGTTTTTTAACTGGATCAATTTCGTACGGAGTGCTTAGCAGTGTGGACGTTTAAGAATTTAAGAATTTAACATAAATAACAAATCATTTAAACGCTCAACGAATAAAGTTCCGAACGTTCCGGACGCATTTGCTGTGCAGTTTTTCCTTCGGATATCATCGTGAGGGGAATTAAAATCGATTTCAACAATTCTCGAATGCTGATTTTTTTCACTTCAAATTTTCCTCAGCGAAAACCGTCAATATCAACATTTCCATACGTGTGCGAACAGCCGGTTCAATTGGATTGGATACATTGTGGGATTCAGATTGCTGATTGACATCTTATAAATTCAACCGCTTTTTCACGTCGTTCCCGTACAATTATGCCTCCAAAGCGACAAGCAATTGGCCGATCTACACCTCAAGCAAGGAAGAAAAGAGCATTACGAGCCTCAGAATCAGACGAGCAACGAGCATTAAGGCTGGAAAATCTACGAGTACTTGCCGCTGAGACCCGTTCGTCTGGATCATCGGAACAACGAGAAGTGCGGTTAGAAACTGATCGAATACGTACTACTCAGGCCCGTTCGTCTGAGACAACTGAACAACATGAAATAAGGCTGCAAAATGTTCGAATAAGCACCGCCCGATCAAGACGAACACTGCATGATGATTTAAATCTTGGTGCATTCCATTATGACAGTAATAATGATTACAGTCTTCATCCAAGTGTCGTCATTGGAAAAATGGATAAAATTTGCATGTATTGTAGCGCCCCCAAATTTAGGAGCGAAGCGCCAGGAATGTGCTGCGCCAATGGAAAAGTTAAACTGCCAGAATTACATCCACCACCCGAACTACTCTCAACGTTGCTATCAGGTGTTACACGTGAGTCGAAGCATTTCTTGGAAAACATTCGCAAATACAATTCATATTTCCAAATGACATCGTTCGGTGCAACGAACAT
Organism: Merodon equestris; assembly: GCA_958301585.1. Classification (NCBI taxonomy): domain Eukaryota; kingdom Metazoa; phylum Arthropoda; class Insecta; order Diptera; family Syrphidae; genus Merodon; species Merodon equestris. Next base: position 52,251,656 of record OY284417.1, on the reverse strand, counting down.
CGTACGCGAAATTTACATGCCAACATTCAGAGTCCAAGGTCAAATTTATCATCGTGTCGGATCGCTTCTACCATTGCCGGACGCAGATCACAAATTTCTTCAAATTTATTTCATGGCAAACAGTGATGAACAAATTGAACAACGATGTCAATACAATGCGGGCACTACACGAGAAATCGTGGCTGCGTTACAAGCCCTTTTCGATCAACGCAATGAATTAGTTCAGTTGTTTAAAACCGCCATTCAACGAATGCCAACCGATGACTATGCAGTTGTAATTCGAGCAGACAAAAGACCCGTTGACCAACACGCAAGACAGTTCAATGCACCAACAATCGATGAAGTGGCGATCGTGATAGTTGGCGAAGAATTCGAATCGCGCAACATAATTCTTCATCGCAGAAGTGGTGACGTTCAGCGAGTCTCCGAAACTCATCGCTCATACGACGGATTGCAGTATCCGATTCTGTTTTGGCGAGGAGAAGATGGATATCATTTAAACATCAAAATGAGAAATCCAGAAACAGACGAGGAAACAAATAAAAAAGTCAATGCCATGAATTATTATTCGTATCGATTGATGATTCGTCAAGACGCTGAGAACCACATTCTGTAATGTCGACAATTGTTCCATCAATACATCGTCGACATGTACGCGAAGATTGAAGCCGAACGACTCATATATATTCGATTGAATCAAACCAAGTTGCGTTCTGAAGAGTACATCCATTTACGAGACGCAATCGTTAATGATGGTAAAGTGAATCCCAACGAATTGGGAAGAATGGTCATATTACCGTCTACATTCACGGGAAGTCCACGGCACATGCATGAATATGCACAAGATGCGATGACATACGTTCGCGCATATGGTCGTCCAGATTTATTCATCACATTTACATGCAATCCAACATGGGATGAAATTAAAGAACTTCTGTTAGCTGGACAATCATCTTCGGACCGCCATGACATTACCGCACGCGTATTTAAACAAAAATTAAAATCTTTGATGCATTTTATTATCAAGCAGCACGTTTTTGGAGAGACACGCTGCTGGATGTATTCTGTTGAATGGCAGAAAAGAGGATTGCCACATGCACATATTTTGGTTTGGTTAATCAACAAAATTACGCCAGATCAAATTGACCAAATCATCTCAGCAGAAATACCAGATAAGGACATTGACCCAGACTTATTCGACGTCATTACCAAAAATATGATTCATGGTCCATGTGGCGCATTCAACAACAATTCACCATGCATGTCTCATGGGAAATGCACGAAACGATACCCAAGAAACTTGATTTCTGATACCATCACTGGCAATGACGGATACCCCTTGTATCGTCGACGATCAGTTGAGGATGGCGGTAAATCCATCGTTCTGAAAGCACGAAACGTTGTTGTCGAAGTCGATAATCGTTGGGTTGTTCCATATTCACCGTTGCTCTCAAAGACCTTCAAAGCACACATTAATGTTGAGTATTGCAATTCAGTGAAGTCGATCAAATACATTTGCAAATATGCCAACAACATGGCAGTCTTCGGAGTAGGAAATGTGGCCGCACCGCTCGATGAAATCAACCAATACCAACTTGGACGCTACATTAGCAGCAATGGCGCATCTTATCATTTCCAATCCATGAACGGCATCCAACAGTAGTACACTTGGCGGTGCATCTCGAAAATGGACAGCGCGTGTACTTCACAGCAGATAATGTACGTGCAAGAGCATTGGTTCCACAGGCAACAACTTTAACTGCATTTTACTCATTGTGCCAAGATGATCTTTTTACAAAGACTGAGGTACCGAAATTCTACACATGGAATGCATCGGCTAAAAAGTTACAACGTCGCAAACAAGGTAAAGCAGTTGAAGGACATCCCAATTTGTATTCCCGTGACGCATTGGGTCGTCTGTACACTGTTCACCCGTTCAATACAGAGTGCTTTCATCTGCGATTGCTGTTAATCAATGTACGTGGACCGACATCCTTCCAAGATTTAAGAACAGTCAACGGTCAGCTGTGCGCTACTTAACGCCAAGCTTGCCAGGAACTAAATCTTCTTGAGAATGATGCACATTGGGACATTGCACTCGCTGATGCATCGAATACTGCTCGACCAGAGCAAATACGCACTTTATTTGCCATAATATTGACAACCTGCTTCCCATCTAATCCAAAAGATCTTTGGGAAAAATACAAGGACTACATGAGTGAAGATATTCTACATCATTTGGGCGCTGCGAATCAAAATCCGGACAATCAATTCACACCAAACGTGTATAATGAGGCATTGATTTTGATTGAAGACATATGTTTGGCAATCGCTAACAAGGCACTGGTGCAACTGGGAATGCCTGCTCCGAACAGACCAGCGAACGACCCTTTCGATCGTGATTTGCAACGAGAAACACACTTTGATTCTGACGAACTGGGGACATTTGTTGAGACAAACCTTCCGCAGTTGGTTCCAGAACAACGCATTGTGTATGACAGAATTATGGGTGCAATCACAGAACAAAGCGGTGGACTGTTTTTCATAGATGCGCTCGGTGGTACAGGCAAGACTTTTTTTCTTTCACTCATTTTGGCAACTATACGATCACAAAATAATATTGCACTGGCCATTGCATCATCTGGAATTGCGGCAACTCTTTTGGATGGTGGCCAAACAGCGCATTCAGCATTGAAACTGCCGTTTATATACATATACAATGTCTCACAAGAAAGCATTGGAAGCGCTTGATCGTACACTGCGAGATTTGAGAGAAAACGCAAGGATCTTCGGTGGAGTACTCATTTTATTGTCGGGTGATTTTCGACAAACACTACCGGTTATACCACGTTCAACACCCGCTGATGAACTTAATGCATGTCTCAAATCATCAGTTTTATGGTGTCATTTACAGAAATTGACATTGAAAACCAACATGCGTGTACAACTACAACGGGATGCATCGGCTGGACATTTTGCACAACAATTAATGGATATTGGAAATGGGCGAATTCAAATTGATGAATCTACGCAATGCATCACCTTGCCAGCAAACTTCTGTAAGATCACAGAAAGCATAGACGAATTGGTACAAAAAGTTTTCCCAAACATAGCACAGAACTACAAAAATCACCAGTGGCTCAATACGCGTGCTATATTAGCGGCCAAAAATATCGATGTTAATACCATCAACTTCACCATTCAGAATGGAATACCCGGCGAAACGACAACATATAAGTCCATTGATACTGTGGTGAATCAAGACGAAGTTGTCAACTATCCAATTGAATTCTTGAATTCGATTGATTTGCCAGGCATGCCACCGCATGTTCTTACATTGAAAATTGGCGTACCCATCACTCTTCTTCGAAACATAAATCCACCACGACTTTGCAACGGAACCAGACTCTCAATCAAGAAAATGATGAACAATGTTATCGAGGCAACAATTTTGACTGGAAAATTCAAAGGTGAAGACGTACTGTTGCCGCGTATCCCAATGATCCCGCCAGATATACCATTCGAATTCAAACGTCTGCAGTTCCCGGTGAGACTCGCTTTCGCAATGACTATCAACAAAGCACAAGGACAATCGTTGCAAGTGTGTGGATTAAATTTGGAGAATCCATGCTTCTCACATGGGCAGCTCTATGTGGCCTGCTCACGCGTCGGAAAACCTTCTGATTTATTTGTTTATGCACCAGATGGAAAAACAAGAAATATTGTGTATCCCACAGCACTTCAATAAATATCGAATTGAAACGAAACGCTGCAATGTCACAATTTTTTTCGAAATGATCAAAATCAATAAAATGACTCAAAATGAATTGAATATTTGTGTAATGTCTTTCCTTCAAATTTATTTTAGTTGGTGGCGTTACAACGCACGCAGGGTACAGCTATTTAATATAAAGATTCGATCATTTATTTATTAATTATAAAATGTTTAATTAAACAACATACATTAAGAAATATTATTAAATATTGCTACTACAGAATGGATTTTTTACTCCAAAATAAAATTAAAATGAATGCTTCTTATTTTATATTGGAGCATTTTTAAAATACCCCTAACATTACCTCTAAACTTTTCAGGCCTCTAAAGAAACCCCATTCTACATTTCATCCCTCTTAAATTAGGAAAAAAAACCCCAAGTTGCTATCCATGTAATACATACATATATAAGCGAACGAAGCCGCGCGGGTCAGCTAGTTTATGGATAAAAGGCCATAAATCTTCATCTGCATTTAGATTTCACTTTAAAGAATACTCCGACCTTATCTTTTTTGCAAAAGAACCCCAATACCACGATTTTCATCTGTTCGGTAACACGGCCTCTGTGATATTTTCTTTTTGTAAGAAAAGCCTCGTCGATTTGCACAGTTTTTTCTTCGCCGTCCATGCGGACATCAACTGGAGACGCTATTATTTCGGCTATTTAACGACAATAGTTAAAGTAATCTATTATAGTAGATTTACTTAGTTCGCTTTTACTGTCGTGATGGCGCCAAGCGGTTAGATGTTAATTTCAAAATAAGGATTTACAATAATATTCAAAAAAAAAAAAAATTTAGGTTAAGATTTAATTAATTTACCTGAAAAACCGTGTTCATAGGCATTTTGGTGACAAACGAGATAATTATATTATCACCTTTTTTTTAGAGCTTTTTGATGAGCACCGCCACATACAACCGAACTTAATATTTTTACATATTTCCACCTTCATCGGTAAGTTGAAAACAGTGGGGAAGTTGAAATTTTAGAAGGAATTAACCCAATTTCTTCTAAAAACGCAATGCTTTTATCGTTGGTCGACACTAAATCCGCGAACGAACAAAATATTGAGAAGTTTTGTAATTTTGGATGGATTAGAAGATTCTTAGCCGCCATCACTTAATCCGAAAAAAATCACTCGATTCGCACTAAGGTTGATCATAGAATGACCTATGTAAATATCAACAACTATACGCTTTACCTCATGTGTATGAAAAAACAACAACGGTACAAAAGTGAAACGTTTGTTTGGGTAGCAACGAAATTGTGAGAGCGAGACCCGCCACATGCAAAAAGAGAGTTTAAATTCCTTAACTCGCGAAGCTAGCCAAGTTCAACTATAAAATAAATGCTCAAATTGATGGCTAGTTTTTAGTTTTGTATAGAAAAATACAGAATATATAAGAGGAATAGGGTAGGAGGGACGAAGGAAGGGGGGGGGGGGGGGCATTGATTGAAGAAATGACATTCCCAACATTAAAGGGAACCTGCTAAGTGATTAGAGGTTTCGCAGGGTATGGAGTACAGAGCCCAATTATTTGGAACTCATCTTATCTGAATCTCATGCTGCTTGACTCTCAGTTGAGACCGGCTGACACGAACGAATGGTCTACTAATTGTCTACAGACCTTCGTATACGACATTAGTGCCGCTAATTATAGTTATAGACGAATTCACGGAGATAGCAGAGTATACCCTACGATTAGAGTAGAGCGCGTTGGCAACGCTTTGTCAAATCTCTGACGAGAGCTCCCACTTCTAACACATTCTTCGCATTGTCCAATACGAACCTGTCAAACTACGAGACTGGCAGGTGCCTCAAACGAATGGATGATTTAAAAACAGACGCTGGATAGTACGACACCGTATCAACGGCATGACGATACTACGAACGTGTACCGAAACGCTGTAAAATCCGATAGCGCTAATATTTTCCCAAAAATAAATAAACAGAAATTCAGAGAACATCTGGGAATGAACGTTTGCTACGAATAGTGACCATCGATCCAGAGAGCGTCGTAGATGACTCCTTTTTCGTGATCGAGGCCTAAGGATAAAGTGGCGACAGAAGGAGTGTAAAAGGTGCATGAAAGCATTCGCCCGAACCACCGCCTGGAGAGCAGAGCTTCATCACTTCTACCTTCGAAATGATACGGATCATTGGCGATCAGAGAACCTTATTAGGCCCAGTGATGATTTCGTTGCGAACAATGCCGTCGCCATTGAAAAGAAAAAACTGTGTGAATTCAATATTGTGCTTCGACACTTTAACATGGTTTGAAGACCTTTATTACAAGCTCAGCCAGCTGGGCATAAATTAATCGCTGCTGTATATGAAATTGGACTGCAACAGGGTATGGGGAACTCGCCAATTCGTTTTAGCATTTATATGAGTGATCTGATATAAACTTCCAGTTTTTTTTTTTTTCAATTTTTAGACCGGATAGGCGTCCACTGGCGAGACATAGTGTAGTCAGATTCTCGGTGTTCATAGCAACCAACTTGATTTGAAACTGAAAGTTATCTGCCACATGGCTTTAATCAGGCCCATGATTGCCTACGAATGTCGCCCACTTAGTCTTCCATGTGGCCGCTAATTCTGTGGAGCGGCAATTGCTCTACGGACATGATACGCTCTGGGAGCCTGAGCTAGTATTAGTTATTTGATCTGATGCTTAGTTTTTCTTATTAAACATAATTATTCGTAGCCTTAACTGTTCATTTGTTTTAATTATTATAAGTTAATAATATCGGCGAAAGGCGTATACTGAGTTGTTCTTTTATTAAAAATTTTAAATTTTATTTAAAACCTAAGTTAACCAATAAGATGTATAATATTTTAAGTTCTGAAGCAAATAAGTGTTATTTAAACTAAACAAAACTAAACCAAACAGACAAAAGATACGGAAATCAGTTGATTTATAATAGGTAAGAAAAGCAAAGAAAACATACAAAAAAAAGTACCTAGACCAGCCAGACCCACATGCCTCTACAACAAAAAAATCCTAAAGTGATGTGCTAAAGTGTTGCCTAAGTTGCCCCTTGAAGATGCTGATGCTATGAAATCTTCTCATATTAACTCTTAAGTTCTTGTTTAAGCTAAGTTATTTAAGCTACTTTTAAGCATTTCCGTCTAGCGTAAGGTAATTTTATGAAATATGAAAGAAAAATGAATAAAAGAACTCATTAATTTAATTAATAAATTAATTAAAACTAAACTAAAAATTAAAACCAAAAAATCATTCGAGAATATAAAATTTCCAAATATTGTTACAAACAAAAATCGAAGAAAACGTTAGTATTTTTTTTTTGTAAAAATAAATATACAAATATATTCAGTCTTAACACTAATATCATTATTGTTACTATTATAGTCTACGTAAATACTAAAGTTAAGAATAAGATAATAGTATTCTCTACCTCAAACTAGCAATGGAGGAATCTCTTAAGATTATAATACAATATACAATACAATACAATACAAGAAATGCATCGCTAAGTCAGGAAAGCTGAGTATGTAAATCACATGTCGAATTACATAAAGTGCAACGTCTGAAATACCCTAAGCTCGACGAAAGTGTCTGTTCTAGGAACTCGATTGATTACTCGGGCTTTTGTATAGATAAATCTTTGTAAGCAAAGAAATAAACTCAAATGTTCTCGTATATTTACAAACAGCGTGAGTTCTATTGTATTCCCCAATAAATTTGCATGATTCTGAACATAGCCTATTCGTGCGCATTAATACTCGATGGTGGCAGCCAACGAACATTTATTAAGAAAAATATCGCTAATACGCTTAAATTACCGACTTTTGGATTGGTAAACCTTCCGGTAACTCCATCGGTGTAGCGTACACATAGTATTTCTGACATAAATACAAAATGCCGCCATTAAGTGGAAGGGCTGAGTGCGCAGCCATAGAGAATATGTCAAATTTGGAATGTCTGGGTATACGCAAAAACAAAAATGAGATGAAGAATTTCACAGAGGAACAACAATCAAAATGTACAGACAAGGCAGCTACGAGGTATGAAACAGCTCCACCCTGGAAACATTTGGATATACAGCTTGGTGCAAATAGGGAAAACGCCATAACTATTTTGCATTGTCTTGTAAAGGGATTATCAAGAGATCTGGCAAAGCTTGAGGAGCATGACAACACAATGCGAGAATTGATTTCGTCAGGTTTCCCTGAGATAATCCCATGTAATATCCTATCTTCTACTTACCTATATTAGGTGTTTTTTATTATGCCACATGATCCACTCAGGATCACGAGACATAATAAAACACTACAGATCTACGAATAGCCAGCTTGACATTTCGCCTCGTTCAGTCCTGTCAAAGATCTGACATTTGAAAACAAAATAAACAAAGAAATTGGAAATGGAAGCAGCTGCTATTGAGGTAAATTGCGTTTATTTGTTCAATTTAAAAGGTTAATATTTGTATTACAGTGGTTATTGGAAAGTGACACAGACAGTGAAGAAAGCAGCACACCTGAATATTCATTGCTGCATGAAGAAGTAACAGATTTCTCGGTCGAAATTTAAATTAAGTTTACATGTTTACCTTTTTTTGTCCACCTGCTCCACTTCCACTTCACAATAAAAACAATCTTTGAAATTTAAGTGTGGAATTGCCATATCAAAGAAAATGTTTCTTTTCATTAAAATTTGATACGATCGATTTAAATGCTGATGATAATCATTTTTATCGATATACACCAATCGGGGGTAATATTTCCCCAATAGACTCAAGAGTTTTAGAAATGTAAGATAATACACACATTATAGCATTTTGAGTACAATTACTCGATTCGGAAGCGAAAACTGTTTAACCACATCCTGGCCACAATTTTATATGTTCATCAGGCAATGATTCTCCTAATTTGAATGCGAAACCAGTGGGAAATAGTGTAAACTCACTTTCACTCAAACTCGGATCTTGAAATTGATCCAGATAAAGAGCTGGTTCACGTGTGGTTATTGTAATGCATGTATACCATGATCCGGATAAGATCTGGATGGCATAATAAAAAACACCTATTACCTGCCCTGTATATGGATCGGACAAATCAACCACAAGGATTCGCAGTTTTTAATGAATCATCTCGAGCTCATGGCATTCTCATAGTCCTGATAAAGTTTAAAATTGAAAAAATTAATAGCAGATATAGAAAAGGCTTTTTTCATATTTCTTTAGCGGAAAATGGAGAGACCGTTTTATTTGGTTTGCTCATAAGCCCACTTGGCTGAATGATTTGTCGAGTTTACAAGAATTTAAACTGACGTGTAACTTTTGGCGTCATATAAAGTCAATTTTTGTTGACCGCAACGATTGACCTCAAAGCAAAAACATCTGAATTTCCAGAAATGTGCCACCTTTTGAAGAAAAGTTTCTACGTCGACGATTAGGTAACAAGTCATGACAGTAGAAAAGAAGCAGGCATTTTTTATCGAGAAGCAAAAGAAGTGATGAGCAGTACCTATATGAACTTAAAGAAGTGGGTAACCAGAGACTGAGCAATCAAATCGGAGTTATATTATTAATGATGAGCTAACAATCAATATAAGCAAATATGAGCAATCATTATTAAACATGGCAATGAAATGGAATGTTTTAAAGATAATATTTGGAACTTATGACCCATCTGGATATGTTATCCCAATTGTGATCAATCTTAAAATTCTCTTCCAATCTTTGTGGCGCATTAAAGTGGAATAAGATAAATAAGAAGGTGAGTATGAAAAGGAGTGTAGAGCTTATACTTTCAATAGATTGCTTGAAACCTCAAGTACCATAAGATTATCTGAAGTGCAAATATTTGCAGATGCAAGTTTAAAAGCCTATGGAGTTGTTGCCTTCGTAAGGATCACAGACGTTCATTTCCGCGAATCAAATCCCGCAGATCTTATAACGAGGGGCACGCGTTGTATAAATTCACTACCTCTTTACTGTAGAAAGAAGGCCCACTGTGATTGAACGGGAGTGTAGCCGAATGGACGAGAGAAACTTTACCGTCAGAAAAAAAATATATAATTAATATCAGCTTTCGAGAAGTTTATACGAGTACGTATCCGTATAACAGCTTATGTATTGAGGCCAGTGGATGTAATTCGTGAGAAGAAAAAAGGTTCCACATATTTTTTAACGGCAGCGAAATTGCAGAGGTCTGAACAATATTGGTTAAATTTTATTTTTTTTATATGTATACGAGGGTGGTCCGATAAGTACTTAGCCTACAAAACAAAAATAAAAATTTTGGAGAAATGGCGATTTATTTTTCAATATAGTCTCCTTTTAGATCGATACACTTGATCCAGTCATGCTCCAACTTCTTTAACCCGTCTGAAAAATACGTTTTCTCGAGGTCTGCAAAGTAGGCCTCCGTGGCGGCGACGACCTCCTCCTTCAACTGAAATTTCTGCCCGGCGAGTGACTTTTTCAAGTTTAGAAACAAAAAGAAGTCCCACGGGGCCAAATCTGGAGAATACGGTTGAATGGACAGCAGTTCGTAGCCCAATTCAACCAATTTGGCCGTCCCGAGGGCGGAGGTTTGAACCGGTGCGTTATCATGGTGGAAGTGCACTTTTTTCTTCGCCAAGTATGGCCGTTTTTTCTTCAATTCGGCCTTCTCCAGGTAGTCGATGCGGATCACACTTTCTGAATCCCAGAAAACGGTGGCCATCACCTTTCCGGCCGATGGAACAATCTTCGCCTTCTTCGGAGCACGTTCGCCGGGTGAAGTCCATTCTTTCTCTCTTTCCTTGGTCTCTGGTGTCTACCAGTGGATTCATGTTTCGCCACGAAACGACGCAGAAACACCTTCGGATTGCACTTAAACAGCGTCAAACACTGCTCTGAAGTGGTCTCACGGTTCCGCTTGTTGTCCGGAGTGAGTAAACGCGGCACCCATCGGCACGCCGACAGCTTTCTCATGCCCAAAATTTCATGAAGGATATGATCGCGCACCCTCAATCGGCGGCCTGCCAATACGAGATCGTGGATTTTTGTCACGTTATCCTCCGTGGTAGCCGTTTTCGGGGCACCTGGACGTGGCTCATCAAAAACCGACGTGCGAACACGTTGAAACTCGTTAAACCAATTTTTGATGGTCGCCATCGAAGGAGAAGAGTCACCGTACACATCATTCAGACGCTCTTTGATTTCGCTGCGCGATTTCCCTTCCAAAAACAAGAATCGAATCACCGACCGATATTGCTCTTTTTCCATTTTTCTAAAATCCGCGGACACTCCCGCTTCCACACGGGGTCTGAACAAAACTACGCGTCCGATTCGGCACTAGATTTCAACAGTAGCCGTCTACTAGAATGTACTACACGATAGTAAGTTGCTCTTGCGATACTGGCGCCATCTGGCGGTGAGGCTAAGTACTTATCGGACCACCCTCGTATATATATTTATATACAATTCATCTCATAAATCGTTCTATTATAGATATTACCGATTGTTAATTTCCATCACATAGCTATCATCCTTTAGTGTCGTTATAAGTTGTGTTGAGTCGTAATAGACGACGAGTTTCCATTGATTGGAGTATATGTATATGTGTCTTCCAATCGGCTCGAAAGATATGCCTGTTTGTTGACGTGGAGCTTGGAGTTGTCTGCATACAAGTGCTAGTAGGCCAGAGATAGTTATTGGAAATTTTAGTTTCTGTATTTTGTGATCGATCAATTTGATTTGGAAGTCTCTGGTCCTTGGGTAAGCTGCAAAACAGACGGAAGTAATCGGTCTCTTTTTCTGAAACTAGGGGATATGAATCAACTGGTTGAGAATTACGTTGTTAATTAATATTTCGCTCGTCGAGGAATCTACAAGGCCATATGAATTGACTGGAACATAAGAGGTGAGAGTCCGTGTAGGGATCTGCCTTAAAACGTGAGTATAATGAAAGCGTGAAGGCATTATTCTTTCCAAGAATAAAGACTTGGACGAAAGAAGATTCTTATCCCTTGAGAAAAAGTTATAATGCAACGAAAACTTTCTCAAAGAATGGCGGTTTTATTCATAAGGAGTTTGCGAATAACCGAAATTGAAGCTTCAATCAAAGGGATTCGAACGAACCTATTCGGGGAAATCAGCACTGCTTACTAGTCCAGACTTATGTTAGTAACTTCTTATGAACTTCAGAGACATTGTTTGCGCCAAAATTGTTCAGATATTCAATCAGACCAAGATTCGTCAGGATGACCATATGGCACATTTTTTATGGAGAGCTTATCCGTAAGAGTCAATAGAGAAATATGCCATGACATTAATGATTTTCGCATCAAAAGGTTCACCAAGCTCTGCGCAGTATTTTACAAATAGAAATGCGAATGATTTCAGTTTGATTTCGATTATAAACCATAATTATGTTGACGACTACGTTCATTGCTTTTCCAATAAGGACGTTTAATAAGGACTAGTTAAGTCGTATGGATCCATGCACAAGGCGCAAGCACAGACAGGAACTCAAGAATGCATGGTCGTGCCTTCTGTTTAAAATGTAGGCCAGGCAGATGCTGTGATGAAAGGGCTTGACATGCATTGTACTAGCCTTTGGAAGAGTCAGTTCCGCCTTGTTAAAGGGGGATAGGAGGGCCAATCAGAGCGAGGTACTAAGTACTCATTAATTGCTAGGCTATTGAAGCAGTTGACTTCACATATTGTGTCCACAATCACGGCGACTTTGAAGGCGAGCTTGGCATTCGTAAGCTCAATGTGTTCCAATAAAATTACCATGGATTCCGCGCCTTGAGTTATAGGTACTGCTAGCAAGAATTCATCATGAGTTTGTTGGATATCAAGAACGAATGGTCTTAAGAAATAATCAGCGAAGATACGACTAGGGACCTTCGTCGAAATTATAAATTTCTTCACGTCAGTAAAAGCGGCGAAATTTTAGCTAGATTCTCATGTCCTTATTAACGAAATTGACCGCCTGAATTTTCAATGGAGAGGAGAGCAAACCAAAGAAGCAATTTTTTGAAGCGTACACCTTAATTTAATTCGTTTGGACAGGTGCATTAACACACCAGTAGCAGAGCGACTTTCAGACGATATACGTAAGCCGATTATACTTCCGTAGATCATCACATCACCGAGCCCGTGATAGGACATGATTATTGCTGAAATTCGACAAAAATGTGCTATCCCGCATATCACGACACCCAGCCAGAAAATTCGAAATATTAAAAATTAGAAAAGCGAAATGTGTCAAAACGACGGACAGAGAAGAGGGGGATATAGCTAGTCTGATAACGCGTGCGGTGCATGTGAACATATGGAAATCTCTAGATAACTTACAACAGATTTATGCATACGTACTTTTGTGGATAGAAGTGGAGCTCCCGTCCGAATTAGATAACGAAACAAATTTGGTCGGAGCATACTGAGAACTAGTTTTATAAAAAAATGTCATTACTGCATCAATTTTCTCATCTGCAAAATTCTTCTTAATTTCGCTTTTTGCTGGGTTTTATTTATTTTTAGCACTTTTTTATTGAATTTTCTTCTTAATTTTTTGTAATATTGTTGACTCTCTTTTATCAGCCCAAATGTGCAGCGTTGGAAAATTGTTCATTAAGGTCTCTAACGTACCAACCACCTAATTTTTCCAAAGATGCTCGCAGATACCATGCCGGAGTTTGTAGCTTCTGAATAAGTGTTGGAAAATGTTACCGTTTTTGTGGATTGTTTGGTTGTTTGGTACATTGTACACTCTGACTTGACATACATATAAACAAACAGTATCAAAGTGTAGAAGTATTTTTTTGTTTTTAATTTTGTTTATTTATTACCTTTTACTCTTGTATTTTTATTGTTATGTTACTATTTTCGTAATCAAAAAGATATTAAAATCTGGACATAAAATGATTTTCATTATTTCGTCCTATGTAAGGTTAAAACTATAGGATATTTCTTGGATGATCCAGAAGTATCAAATGGTCTTCTGTCTAGAATTCCAATACTTGTATTCTTTATTAAACCTATAATGTTTAAGGATTCCGCTGCTATGGTCGATATTATGTTTAGTTTAGGTTAGGTTAAAAAAGGGGAGTGTGATGGTTGAACATCAATTCCAATGAAGGCCAAAGGCCCCATTGTGATTCCCTTCATTTGTGGAGTACACATACAATTAGCCTGTGCTTTTTATGAATTTTAGAAGATCCGATATATCTGCATTTGCTACGTCCGCAATCTCTGTGAAGAATCTTTGGCCCAGTGAAGCTAGGCGCCGATTCAAGAGAGCTGGGCAGTGGCAAAGCAGATGTTGGATCGTCTCGGTTTCAGCTCGGCCGCAGCTCCGGCAGAGATCGCTGGATCACGAGTTCCATTTCCGGAGCACTGCTCTGATGGGACAGTGACCTGTGATCACTCCGACGAGCATACGGATCGAATTTCGGTCGAGCGCAAAGAGCTTCTTTGTTTTTTCAATATTAAGCTCTGGCCACTATGATTTTGTCATTATACAATTTGTTGTTATTTGCCTGTTGTTGTTGTTACTTCTGGTACTCGGGGCAAAATAAAACGATCATACTTAGATTTAAAACGTATACTCGGTACAGATTATCGTTATTATCAGACTCTTTCACATGAAGTATGAATGTTTTCACCTACATTTTGGTAATACTGCTGTACCGCGCGATAATGTGCATCATTGTGTAAATAACCATCCGATCTTCTGGATTCATTGTACAATATTTAGGTGATTCTCTCCAGAAAGGATTGTGTGGAGTGGGTTTTCAAATATTCGTTAGTCAACCGTATTCTACACTCATTTTGATTGTGCTTTGGATTGTTGCAGTTTAAAGTTAAATCTCTTTTTTAACAAAGGGTGGTCCAACCATAATGCACGATGTTAATTGTGAGGCACACCTTAACGCTAAGTTTTTTTGACCAAATTAATTTGATATTTCTTCGTTTCAGTGTTTGACAAATTCAACCATGGAAAGGTACACAATTGAGCAGTGCGTTAAGATTGTTGAAGCCTTTTACGAAAATGGGCGTTCAAATCAAAATGCATTTCGTGCACTTCGTGATTTTTTTGGTCAGCATAATCGACCAAATGTGTCCACAATCGGTAGAATTCTGCGCAAATTTAAGCAAACTGGGTCTGTAAGAAATGTGAAAACACCTGTGCATGGTCGCCCAGTTCGTTATGCGGAAATCATTGCTGTTGTTCGCGATAGTGTGGCAGAAGAACCGTCAACCTCGATTCGTCGTCGTGCCCAACAATTGAACATCTCACGAACATCACTGATGCGAATTTTGAATAAAGATTTGAATTTACACGCTAATGAGGTTCAATTGACTCGAGAGCTGAACCCTACTGACCATTTCAAGCGTCGTCAATACGCCGAATGGTTGGTTGAACAGACAGAAGTGAATGGTGACTTTACAAAGAAAATCATCTTCAGCGACGAGGCACAGTTTCGCCTCAGTGGATTCGTTAGCAAGCATGATTGCCGCATTTGGGCAAATGAGAATCCACGAGTGATTGTTGAAAAGCCGATGCATCCACAAAGAGTTGTTGTTTGGTGCGTTTTATGGGCTGGCGGCGTCATCGGGCCGTACTTCTTCGAAAATGAGATCGGCCAAGCAGTTACCGTGAATGGTTTTTGCCATCGCGAGATGATAACGGACTTCTTGTGGCCAAAAATTGAGGATATGGAACAGGATGGTGCCACTTGCCTCACAGCCAACGAAACAAAGCCGTGCTATCCCACGTCGTGGCGATGTTAATCATGTGATTTGACACCGTAGTATTTTTTTCTGTGGTGATATTTAAAAGAAAATGTGTACGTCAATAAGCCAAGAACAATTCAAGAGCTAAAGGACGAGATAATTCGGCACGTTAACGACATTGAACCTCAATTATGTCTCAGAGTCAATGAAAATATGGACCTCGGATACAGGTATGCCACCGAAGCCGTGGCGATTATTTGGTCGATATTTTGTTTCATACATAATTGTCATAGATCCTTCTATCATAATAAAAAATATTAAGATAATTCTCTGAAAACTTTTTGTTTTATTTACAATTATCATCGTACGTTTTCGTTGGACCACCATTTATTTGTGAAGATTGGAATATAAGTATTCTTGTAACAGGGGACTGAAGTGTGTCTCACCTTGTTAAAAGTTTGACAAATGGGTCTGAAACATTATGACGGAGGACGTTGGTTTTTACAACAGGATGTGGATCTGTGTCCAACTTTAGTAGAGGTTTGACATGTACGCTAGGGAAAGAACAATTTGTGACGGATGTTTTGTTTGTTCAATGCTGTACCTAGAGGTTGTTCTTAGCTCTCTTATATTTATATTTAAGGGTCTCATTTTCGGTTTTTATTTAATAAACATGCTCGCACACTCCGCTCTTAGATGGTATTGTGAGTGATAGCGTGCAGCGTGTAACAACAATTGAGTTACTCTTTCGTCGAATTCTTTCACCCTTTCCCGTGTGCTGCAAATCTTGAATAGTACTTCTTAAACTCGGACTGTAGTTCTGTTGCAATTTTTTTTTCTTTTAAAGGAAGTCTTGAAAACAAAAACTCTGTTTGTAGCCTTGTATAACATTTCTCCCCTTTTAGAATTCATGTTTTTAATAAGAGAGATGCTTAACTTAAATGTTAAAGTTCTTTCTTTACAATAAATAAATTCATATACTTACTTGTTAATCTAGATGAACTTGTTTGTACAAAATTTTTACTCCAACGCTTAGATGATTTATTAAAATTGTTAGGTGAAACTCTGTCTTTTACTAAAATTTATTTATTATCAGTATGTTGTTCATTTCCTTTCATGTTTAAAGATTCGGAAATTAATTGATTGATATTTATCTTCTAAACAAGATTTTCTAAATTCTGAAAATTATACAATGCGTCTAAATTTATTATTAAAAATAATTTCATAAACACAAGGAATGATCTTAGATACAATAGCCGGAATCAATTTTGCTACTTTGCTATTACGAGTATGTGAATTACAAAACCTAATATTTTACGGCTTTATTAATGTTTGTAATTTCATAAATGTATTAGGAGGTTTATATAATTTATTTTTAAATTCAATAGGTTTTTTGTTTTGGGAACAAGAGGATTTATGATCCTGATTAACAATACTTCTAGGCTTAACATTTAAAAAGTTTCGGAAGGCCACAGCTTCGTTATCGATAATGTAGTGTGCCGATAAGATGTTAACAATTGTGGCAATTTCTCATATTTTGATAATGTCTTATATTTGTAACCCACTAAAAACTTTTGTAATTCAGCTACACCTCTTTCCGCTGAGCCGTTCTTTATGGATGATAGGGTGTTAGGGTGATGATTTGGTTATTGTAATGCCATCCCATTCTCGTCGCCAATGTTTCGATGGTCTCAGAAAAAGAGAGCTTCATTACATCTAGTTTTACTTGCATTAAGTGTCATTTTGCCAGCATTGCCCGACTAACTATATAATACTAGCAACAAAAAGAGATCTTAAAATAATTTCATTGGAGATCCAGTTACACCTTACGCAAAACTCCTGTCCGGAGAATTACTCGTACTCTCACATTTTCTAAAAACAACAAGCTGTTCTCTCGTTAAACAAACACGGTATGCGATGGTTGTGCATTTCAACAAAAAGGAAAACAGACAAGGTTGATTATACTAAAAAAGCATGCATCGGTCTTCTAAGCCTACAAGGAAATGCAACCAATTAACAGTGCACAAGAATTCACGAACCCACAAACAAGCAAAACAACAAACTTTCATCCCAACGACCTCATGAACAAAATGTCTTTCGCCACGAAAGACAATCAGTTGTTAATTATAGTATTAAATGTTTCCATGTATGAGAGAATCTGCGGATGATGAAGTTGACGTTAAAGGTAGAATTCTCCTACAACTAATTGACGATTAAGGCCTAATTAACAAGGCAACCAATTACATACTACTCCATTAGCTTAGAAATATTGGCAAATCATTTTAAATTACTGCTAGGTTCAATACCATACCGTCTAAACTTTCAGTTTTCTCTGCGTAACGTCATCGTTTTCGAGCTTGATGTCTCGAATTCAATGGAAAATAATAGTCTTCTATTGTACTTAAAGTGTTCGCACAAATTTCCTTTGAAATATGAAATATAAGAGAATCTATATTTGAAAATAAGGCGGAGAAACCGGAGAATGGAGAAAGCTACGCAATCAAGGACTCGAGGAATTTTATTCAGCTCCAGGCTTTGTCTGAATAATAAATTCGCGAAGCCCAAAAGGGACAGGACACGCTGAACGAATAAACGGTGGACGAACAGTCAGGAAAATAATGGGGGGGGGGGGGTAAACGCGTAGGAAAAATACCACAGGGGTGATTGAAGGTTGTGTAGCGTAATAATCGCAATCGTAACGCACATAATCGAAAGTAAACAGCAACAGTAAGACAAGGTCTCCAACGGTAAGGTTAGGAGATGATTTCATCCACTTGGCACGCTGCTGCAGCTGAACTAAATACTCTTTACTCCACCTCTTCCAGAAATGTTGATAAAGTTGCGTTATAAAACGCCATCAATTTCTCAGCCTGACTTTAACATCGATAACGTGTGACTCTGGAACGATTTTAAGCAGCTCACGTATCAGGAAATGCCCCCACGTTAGTGCTTGAAGATCGTCAACATCAGAAGATATAGAACAACATCAGAAGAAGAACGTTGACACGCGCTTCTATTTCTGCTAAGAGGGTCGAAAACTCTTCGAATGTCAGAAGGTTCTCACCCAACATCCGTGGTAAATGAAATTTAACACGATTTATTACAGCCTCCCAGTACCTGTGGATTAAAATGCCAGATGGCGAAATCATTGATGAGGTACTTAGCCGGCATTTTCGTCTTGCGTTGCCGCCTTCAAGAAGTTCTTTAGCTTCGTCCCGGGACCGACAGAGTTTATACCGTTGTCGCTCAATAATAAACTTAAAACTGCAATAAAGGTGGCGGAAGATAAATCGCCAGCAAGCTCTAGGTGCTTAGCTCCAGTTGACATACATATAAAGATCGATATGTATCCCTTGACAGATTTTAAACCACGACCCTTTGAGAACCGATGCAGTACTGGTCAAGCGAAATCCACGCCGCTTCGAAAAAAGGGCTGAAAGGACTCTATCCTAGGTCTAAGCAAATCACTCATTAGTTGTTGCTGTGTTACACGCTCGTTTCTCCGACATTTCACAAAAGATTTATAGATTTTTCGCAGAGGTTTTCGTCCACTGATTATCCAGTAACGTCCTTGAGCATGGCCAACATTGTTTGGGGACCTGTGTGCAAGTACATGCGGTGAATGTGGTGAGTATGTTGATGAGTCTCGCAGCAGCGGGGAGTAGTATTGAATGTTTTCTGTCTGGTTTCAATGGCGCGTTTAACAATCTTCCGCCCACCCTAAGTTAACCATCCTCATCCAAGAACGAATTTTGTGGTAAAAACTTATTTTGACGCGAAAGAATTTTCCTGCATTGTAGTCAATTGATGTCATCGTTGAAAATGTTGAAAAAGTATAATTGCGTGAACTTAATAGAAAAGATGAGTACCTCCTGGAGCTTGCTGCAACTAGAACGTGTAGATGAGGAACATGATGTCGATTTACCATCTTTACGAACTATGACGGATTGTCGTAAGTTGTTGACATACCTGAGGACAAATGCGGTTACGTGTCTTAGCTTAAATAGTGAAGAGTGCCATTCCCTTAGGTCACCAAATTCTATGGTAGCGGTCGAGTGGCAATAGTGACGTTGATTGGATTAACTGATTCTGATCAATAGCTATAATGAATAGGCGTTGCTGCAGCCAAGACTCGTCGTGTTGACTTAACTAGTGGGGACCGTTCCAGCAGATCGTAAAGTTTTCGCAGTCAGCTGGGTTTTGTGCTGATGGGTCGTGAAAATAATGTGCTGGAGGTATGACTTCGTGAATCTGTGTCACGCGGTTAGCCACATAGGTATGTACACCACTTGCTGGGATGCTGGCGTATTTCTAGCAGCTGGTTAGTAGATCATCCATATAAAAGTCACGTCGAACGATTTTAGCAGCTTCAGGAAAATCCTGTTTTTCGTCAATAGATGCTTGCTGCAAAGTCTTGACAGCCAGATGTTAATTTAATCTGTAGTATTTTGGTGTCAGACAATACGTTTGAAGTCGGTAGGTGATGGATCGACTCGTACCTGGTTGTACATATTTGCTACGTCGGCACTCATAGCGCACCGGTTAGTTCGGAAGCGGAGTAACGTGGTGAAACGATCTGATTGAAGCTACGGCCCAACCAGCTGGGTGTTATTGCGAGAAAACCCATTTTTGGTGAATATTCTCTTTATGCGGATCAAGGTTCGAACAGCTGCTATTCGTAAATTTCCTAGAGGAATATCTACCTTGCTTGGGAGTTTAACCAAGTAGCGGCCGTCTGGTTGACGAGAATGTGTTGCGGCAAAAATTTCCCCACACCTAAGCTTTTCGTCGGTAAAGTGCGTTGATTCCGGAAGTTCTTCCATGTGCCAGAACCTAGACGGAGCCCTCGTTAGAGAAGAATCGGAGTAACCGGCAACGATAATAGGAAATGCTATTACTCTGTGCGGTGCTATCACTTTGCCACAAAGCACCCATCCAAGAGCGGACTGCTGAGCAACCGGAGTAAATTTGGGGCCTCAAACCAACCCATTGAGCAGAAATCGTCCTAGATGATCACAGCTAAGTCCATCGAAATGCGGCCACGAGTATCTGTGAATGCGGTCAGAAGACAAGCTGTTGGTGATCTTCGTCATATATTCGCATGGATAGGATCCACGAAGCGAAGACAATTAAAGCTGCACGGTTCCTCTTGAACGTTCAGTGGCTATTGCCTCGATTGTTGTTGATGTCCGTATAATCCTAAGTTGCAGTCCTTCCACACATGCTTGTGGAATGAAAGTAAGATGAGAGGCAGAGTCAAACAATATTCTTACTAGTTGATCACGTCCTGAGGTGCCTTTGAGTGATGAGTATTAGTGACGTTTGTGGACGATGTGGCAGAAATTGGAGTCTTAGTCTTCTTAAGATGCAGTAGTGTGTGATGATGAGTTTTGCAGAAGCGGCCTATGGCTGAGATACTTTGCCATACTATGGTGGCCCGTTGAAAGGCAATAGTTGCATAGCGACTTTTCTGTTCTGAAGGAGATTCGGTCGGCGACTGTTAGAGATCTATACTTATAGTATGCATAGATCCTGTGTTTTACACAGCAAAAAGTGCACGTTTGGACAGCGTTTGTTATAACGAAAGCGGCCGCTGTCCTATTTTTAACTGTGGTTGGTGTGTATGATTGCTGGATGCGGGATTTATGCGAACCGACGGCATCTAAGGAGTGGCACCTTGCTTCCAAAAAATGAACTAAGGGCTGGAAAGTTGTAACCTTGTCGTTCCTCAGTGACATCTCCCACTGCATATGGTTTTCTCGATCTAGGTTGCTGATTTTTCTTTTTTTTTAACAATTTTCTCTATTCCTCAAGAACCGTTACAATATTTAATTTAAGTTACCTGCGAAGCATATTGCTTATCTGCAGGTGATTAAGTTTTACTCCTAGTTTTAAGAAGTTTGTCGGTTGTGGAATTTATGCAAATAATTCAAATTATTCAGCTATTTTAATTAAATTAGCATCGAAGTTTTAAAAAAATTGGAAAAATTACGTATTACATATTGTTTAGTATTATCTAATTAATAATTTAATCACTGTTCCTATTGTCCATCAATGTTGTTATTCACTGTACATTATCTCGATGTCACACCATAAAAGTGCAGTTGCAGTCCATCGGATGTTCGTCACCAACACACTATCCACCGAATTCAACCCACAACATGGATCGTACGATTCACACCCACCAAAGTCACGCCACCCGATGCAGTTGCAGCGATCGGATGATCAACATTGATGCATGTGTGTGTGGATGCGTGGGCGCATTGATGCTGTTGAGGGCCGATGGTTCATGGTCTCCTCGACACTTTGATTTTGGACGTAGCCGGTTGCAGTCGAGCAAATTTGAAATAAGGTGTTTTGTTTTGTTGTTTAAATCTGATGTTTCCGATTATTCTTTCGGTTTGAGTCGGTTCTTTCCTTTCGTCGTCGAATCGGAAACATTAAGTGGTCCTTCGAGCCGGATTTTGTGAACATTTGTAAAAGACATTTAAATAAGATTACCTTGTATTGGGGGTTTTTTGTCGTATTTTCCCCCAAAGTATTGATATGTTTACAAAATCCAAATAGTCACAAAACAATAAAATAATGTTTCAGATGAAAGATATACGTATAGAATATCATATCACTGTAATGTAAAATGTGTGGTAACAATCCATTGTAACTCCTATTTGATATACGAAATAAAGATCTATCTATCTTTAAATAAAAGATTTTGTGAACATTTGTAAAAGACATTTAAATAAAAGATTTTGTGAACATTTGTAAAAGACATTTAAATAAAAGATTGTGAACATTAACATTAACATTGGCTTAAATCATTAAAAAATCGTTTGATAAACAATAGAAATTGAAGTGCGGTTTAAGTGTCGTAGACTTATATCACTTGAAAGTAATTTCACCATGGCAAGTAACTCGTTAAAGCTTAAACGCGGAAACATGAAAGGTAGTCTGATTCGTGCAGTGGGATTTATAGAAACCATAAATTCCGCAACTACTCTAGAAATGCTAGAGATTCGGCTAAAGAGGTTAGATGCTACGTGGTCGAGTTTCGTTTCCTTGCACGAAGAGATACTGCAATCCGAGATAGCTGAAGAAGAAGTGGACGAACTTGAATTAGAGTTCGGAGATTATGAAAATCATTGCACATTCGTCGATTTCAAAGTACATCCGCGAAAAACAATTAGAACTTCAAAAAAATTCTGTGAGTGAGAAGGTCGTGAAGGAACAATCTCTCGAAAATCCGAATCATAATGTTTCGTCCATACAGTTACCGAAATTACCAGTGCCATCCTTTTCGGGCAACTATAAGGATTGGCCCTCGTTTCGAGATACATTCACGGGTACAGTGGACAATAAGCCACATTTGTCTGCAACGCAAAAGTTTTATTATTTGAAATCGTTTCTCTGTGATGACGCGGCTAAGTTAATCAAACACATACCGGTTTCTGAGAATAATTACTTGGAAGCTTGGGATCGCTTAGAAAAGCGGTATGATCGTGCCCATCTCATCGTGCAATCCCTGATTCAGACCTTCTTGTCCCTTCCATCAACATCGGTTAGTAATGCGCTCACATTACGTAAAATCACCGACGGTGCCGATGAGGTCGTTCGTGGTATAAACGCGCTCGGTTCAAATGATCGTGACCCATGGTTAATTTACCTATTAATTAATAAACTCGATGTGGACACTCGTCAAAGCTGGGCTGAAAACGTCGGATCTCGGGACGATTGTAAATTCGACGAGCTTTTGAATTTTTTGCAGTTACGCTGTGACGCTTTAGAATCGTGTCAATCGTTATCGCGGCCTCACGCTTTACGTAGTAAACCACAAGGACAAATTCGTACCCATTTCGTAGAATCCACATCCTCGCAATTAAATTCGCAGTGTCCCAAGTGTAAAAAGAACCACATTTTACCACAATGTAAACGATTCGTAGCCCTTGATGTGGAATCGCGTCGCGCGTTCGTGAAATCAAATCTTTTGTGCTTCAATTGTCTTCGTGCAGGACATTCTGTAAATAAATGTCGCTCATCATATCGTTGTCGTACGTGTAATTCACGACACCATTCGCTACTGCATGCAGATTCAAACCATCAAACCGCACCCAATCATGCAACGACTTCTTCGGAGCAAACACCAGAACCTATACCCAGACCATCGCCATCGGTGCCGGTTCCTTCACCTGTGAATAATCATTCGTCATTCGATGTTTGCCTGCAAAGGCAAACAATTCTACCCACAGTTTTAGCTCAAGTGAAGGACAACTCAGGCAAATTCATTCACTGTCGAATATTACTCGATTCAGGGTCTCAAATTTCGTTTGTTACTGAATCTCTCGCTCAACGTCTAGGTCTTTCCCGCAGACATGCAAGAATTCCCGTTCGCGGTTTGTCATCAACAGAAGCAGGTCACACAAGAGGTTGTATCTCACTGGAGTTGTGTTCGCGTTTTAACCAAACACCGTTGGTTGTCGATGCTTTCATTCTAAATAAGCTGACATCCAATCTCCCGTCGCAGTTCTTTGAAGCATCGGCCTGGGCCCACATTAAGGATCTAGACCTGGCCGATCCCAACTTTAATGTGCCTGGTCCAATCGATATCTTACTTGGTGCCGATAAGCTATGGTGCATCCTCAGGGGAGATCAACTTCAAGGGTCAAAAGGGATTCCAATTGCCCAAAATACATCGTTCGGTTGGGTAGTGACTGGAGAATTGTTGGATGCCAAACAACAATTACCAGTATCAGCTTTTCATTCCATCTTCGATGTCGATGTTATATTGCAGCGCTTTTGGGAACTGGATGAGGTAGCACCATTGAAAGATGACTCGGTTGCCGATGATAAGGCCGAACAACACTTTCGGTCAACATTTTCGCGTTCGTCCGATGGAAAATATGTCGTTCAACTTCCCTTTAAGATTCCATCACCAGTCTTTGGTTATTCGCTAGGTAACGCTATAAATCGCTTGCATTCAATGGAACGTCGGTTTCAGAAAGACCCCAATCTGCATAGTATGTATGTTAAATTCATGCAAGAGTACATTGATTTACGACACATGGTTCGCATATCTAAAGCCGAATTGGAAACTGCTTCTGGAAGGGTGTTTTATCTACCCCATCATGCTGTTTTGAGGCCAGATAGCTATACAACCAAACTACGGGTAGTCTTCGATGGTTCGGCTAGGGATTCGCTAGGAAATTCACTCAACAGTCAATTATTGGTAGGTCCACCGATTCAACGAGATTTGTTTGGAGTTGCTTTACGGTTTCGGCGCGTTTTGTTGAGCGATGTCTACGTTGATGACATTGTTACAGGTGCCAACTCATCGGAGGAGCTTATAAGTCTAGGCCATGAGCTCGTATCCTTATTGTCAAATGCCGGACTCGAACTTCGTAGGTGGACTTCCAACTGCTGGCCCTTACTTATCTACTCAATTGCCTCAGGATGTCTGTGAGTTTAAGTTGGTTGATAGTGACCGGTCAAAATCGATGATAAAGGTACTTGGGATGAATTGGAATCCAACATCAGATCAGTATACATTTCGCATGTCTGAGTCACGTTTCTCGCGTCCTCCAACGCGACGTCCGTTATTGTCAGAAATATCTCGCATTTTCGATCCCTTATGATTTCTGGCCCCTTCAGTAGTGCTGTTTAAGATGCTGTTTCAGGAATTATGGTCATCAGAGTTAAATCTTGGCTGGGATGACCCACTTCCTTCACAGTTAGCTGAAAGGTGGACGCACTACCAGCAGGTGTTGCATTGCTTTAAGCAGATTCAAGTGCCCCGGGCTATCTTCATTGCATCAGGAGAGGTCGAACTGCACGGATTTTCAGATGCTTCATCATTGGCGTACTCAGCAGTTGTCTATGCTCGGTGTAAAATTCGACCTAATCAGTTTCAAATAGTGATTGTTGCGGCAAAAACTAAGGTAGCACCGGTTAAACCTGTTTCGATTCCTCGGTTAGAACTTTGTGGAGCTCTATTCCTTTGCCGTTTAATTACTGCAATTAAATCATCGGTCACGAGAAATCTTAAGGTATTTGCGTGGTGCGATTCACAAATCGTACTCCATTGGTTGTCATCGCCCCCCCGTCGATGGACTACATTTGTCGCTAACCGTACAGCTGCCATCTTGGAAAGGATTCCACGGTATGCATGGAAGTATATCGCATCGGAGTCCAAACCTGCAGATTGTGCGTCACGAGGCTTATTACCATCTCTTCTCAATGCTCATCCACTGTGGTGGACAGGTCCCCCATGGCTCTCGCTGTCACAAGAACATTGGCCCAAGTCAATGTTCTCAGTGTCGCAACCGGATGAGGCAGAAGTTACAGCAGAAGAATACCGAAATCCTAAGCAGAGTCTCATCGCCGCGGCAGAGGCAGATGTCTTCACACTTCTCATCGCGAAGATTTCGTTTTGGAGTCGACTAATTCGGATTGTCGCTTATTGTATTCGATTCACACAAAATTGTCGACCTAAAACCTTTGAACGTATCGTGGGCGGCTTAACAGTTTCTGAGCTACACTCAGCTGAACTTCACATCCTAAAAACTGTCCAACAAGGAGCATTCGGACATGATATTCGCCATTTGCGTGATTATCGCGAACTTAAACCCAAATCACCACTCGTAAGATATTCTCCATTTATTGATAATGAGGGCTTACTGCGCGTAGGAGGGAGAATTAAACATGCTCATATCTCTTTCAATCTCAAGCATCCAATAATATTACCCAACACTCACATTTCTCTTCTCATAGTTAGACACATTCACGTTCAACATCTTCATCCAGGCGTATCAGAGACATTTTCCATCGTTCGTCAACGTTATTGGATACTAGGAAGCCGAAATCTCGTTCGGAACGTTGTCCACCGATGCAGATCATGCTTTTTCCAGAGGAAAACGACCAGTACACAGATAATGGGTGATTTGCCGCCTCAACGTGTTCAACCAAGCCGGCCGTTCTCCAACACCGGGTGCGACTACGCTGGTCCATTTACGGTCAAGTTATCTCGTGGGCGGAATCCCAAGCTATTAAAGGCTTACCACGCACTGTTTGTGTGCATGTGTACTAAGGCGATTCATTTAGAGTTGGCCGCTTTCCGACGATTCGTTGCTCGGCGAGGTAAATGTTCTAACGTGTATAGCGATAACGGGACCAACTTCAAGGGTGCTCGTCGCATCCTCAACGAAATGCAACAGCTAGTCTTGTCCCAGACGTTCAACGAAGACATCGCTAGTTCTCTTGCCATGGATGGAATCACTTGGCACTTCATTCCTCCTTCTGCACCACACTTTGGTGGATTATGGGAAGCCGGAGTGAAGTCAGTAAAATTTCATCTTCGTCGCGTGATTGGAAGTTCCATCCTTACATTTGAAGAACTTTACACTCTCCTTGCTCAAGTCGAAGCAATTTTAAATTCTCGCCCTCTTTGTGCCTTGTCTGATGAAGACTTGAACCCACTAACCCCATCGCATTTTCTTATAGGGGAGCCCTACACTACTATACCTGAGCCAAGTTACCTGGATGAATCCACAAATCGTCTATCTCATTGGCAGCACGTTCAAAACATGGTGCAAGGATTTTGGAAGCGATGGCATGCGGAGTACATCACCAGCCTTCAGGAGCGTCCCAAATGGCAGCGAGCGCAGACAAATTTCAAGATTGGCGATTTGGTCGTACTTAAAGAGCCCAACCTTCCATCTGCAAA
This sequence comes from Merodon equestris, assembly GCA_958301585.1. NCBI lineage: Eukaryota > Metazoa > Arthropoda > Insecta > Diptera > Syrphidae > Merodon > Merodon equestris. Next base: position 52,224,468 of record OY284417.1, on the reverse strand, counting down.
GTGGCTGCTTGGTAGAGTAGAAGCCGTCCATCCGGGTCAAGACAACAACGTAAGAGTAGCAACGATCAGAACTCAACGGGGACTTCTTGTTCGTCCTACTACGAAAATAGCGGCTCTCCCATTGTCCTGAAACTTGTTCCAGGGGGGCCGGGATGTTTAGTATTATCTAATTAATAATTTAATCACTGTTCCTATTGTCCATCAATGTTGTTATTCACTGTACATTATCTCGATGTCACACCATAAAAGTGCAGTTGCAGTCCATCGGATGTTCGTCACCAACACACTATCCACCGAATTCAACCCACAACATGGATCGTACGATTCACACCCACCAAAGTCACGCCACCCGATGCAGTTGCAGCGATCGGATGATCAACATTGATGCATGTGTGTGTGTGGATGCGTGGGCGCATTGATGCTGTTGAGGGCCGATGGTGGTGCCGTGAAATAACGCCGAGCGAAATAACACCGAATTCTCAAATTCGGCCTTATATCACTTTATGAAAGCGAAATAAGACCGACTTTCAAATTTGGCTTTATTTCGCTTTCATATAGAGAAATAAAGCCGAGCATTGTTTGTGAAATAAAGCCGAATTTCTGAGATAAAGCGAATGTAAAACTTTACCGTATATTTTACAACATATCTAAAAAATAAATGAAGTAGGTATGTAGTTAGAAAAAAAAAACGAATTTTTAATACGGTTATATATATATTTGACTGTTGATATAGGCGCCTGCCTGACGAAAAGCACCTACCCCGAGCGGAGCAACGAAGTTGCGTGAGCGGGACCTGCCGCGTACGAAAAGAGAGTTTATATCCCTTAATCCCGCGAAGCGGGCCACCCAGGAACTGTTACATTTCATTAAAATAGACCCTAGAGTTTTATTATAAGTATAGATTTAGATAGATGTACATACTGTTTCGCTATTTGTTCAACTATTTTAGCGTTTTTTTTTTTTCTGTTTTTTATCTGTTACCTAATGGCGTGAAAACCGCTGGACAGATTTTAATGAATTTTAACAGTACCTAAGTGGCCCGCTTCGCGGGACTAAGGGATTTAAACTCTCTTTTCATATGCGGCAGGTCCCGCTCACGCAACTTCGTTGCTCCGCTCGGGGTAGGTGCTTTTCGCCAGGCAGGCGCCTGTATCAACAGTCAAAATATAACAAAACAAACGTTCAAATCAAAGCGAAATAAAGCCGACTCGCCTTTATTTCACACTTGGAAGCGAAATAAGGCCGAATCACAAAATTCGGCTTTATTTCCAACTATGAATGCGAAATAAGGCCGAATTCTCAAATTCGGCGTTATTTCGCTCGGCGTTATTTCACGGCACCGCCGATGGTTCATGGTCTCCTCGACACTTTGATTTTGGACGTAGCCGGTTGCAGTCGAGCGAATTTGAAATAAGGTGTTTTGTTTTGTTGTTTAAATCTGATGTTTCCGATTATTCTTTCGGTTTGAGTCGGTTCTTTCCTTTCGTCGTCGGATCGGAAACACATATTGTTAGTATTTGGTATTTTATGTATGTGACACAATTCAAATTGGGGGGTGGTCGTGGTGTAATGGTAATCATCACCGAGCAGTTCCTATACAGAAAAAAACTAAGATCAACCACCCTCGGAGAGTAGTTAAGGATCATTTTCGACACAAAGTCGAAGTCACACAGGTTGTGTGACAAACACCATAAGAGCGTACACTGTATATTAAAGTAAAGTTATTAGCATTTATAATTCTAGTCGATGCTGGAGATATAATATCTTATCGATGTGCTATTTCGGCGCATTTTCCCAAGCTAATACCTCGTATCTTAAACGGGATTCAGGCAGTGAAAGGTACACCCGTTTCTGCAGCTCAACGCTTGTGTATCTTTTAAAATACACCATCGCAAAAACAGCAATCTTAAATTGCATCCGTATTTTATTGACATGTTTATGCCAAAAGAAGTGACTATCAATTATAGCTCCTACATACTTAATAGTCTTAACTATTGCAATAGCATCACTTTTCGTTGTTGTTGGGCAGTCTTTGTTCTAATGATATATGCTGATGGGTGTGGCTTCCGTATGTGCAACAGTTTGTTTTTTACAACTTTTATCACTAGTCCTTTGTCGGGACACCATCTTGAAGCACTATTAAACTACTCTTGACAATTATCGGCATATGCAAAAGCTGTACTTCTGTTAAGCACACATCTCAATTTATATAACTTTGAACCTTGTGGTTCCCCATGTAAACTCTTTTTTCTTAGCTAAGTGTGATTTTATTTTTACCCTTATTGTTCTTCCGGATAGGTAATTCTCTACCCACTTCGCCAAGAACCAACTTACGCCAATTCGGTTGAAGTCCTCGATGATTTTCTTATGGCTCAATGTATCAACGGCCTTGCTAAAGTCTAAAAACTTTACTAGGATGTGGTGGTTCTTGTCTAAGTCTGTGCTTATCACATTCGCGAGATCTCCCAATAATAACCCAATATTCTTATTTTTTTGAAAGTCGTATTAGTTTGGTTGTAGAAGTTTGTGTTTTTATAAGAAATTTGTTAGTCTTCGTATTAAAATTTCTTTCAGACATTTTCTACAATGGGGAGAACTTCGATATGCCTATAGTTCTCAAATTGACATTTTTCTCCTCCTTTGTATATAGGTCGTATTATCGATGTTTTTATATCTTAGAAATACAAGGTTTATACCTAATACCGTCCGCTCCTGCTCCCTTGTCGGTTTTTAAATAACATAACATTCTGTACACTTCTTCGCTGGCTTGCTCTATATATGTATGTATATTGATTGTGCGAGATGTTATGGTTACTAGTTTTATTACAGAATCTATTAACTATATTATTTGCTTGATTAGCGAATTGCTCCGCAAAATTCTCTGCTAAATTCGATGGATTAGTATTCACCATTAGTATCCATTGTGAGGTGTACAAGCCAATTGTCAGAATTAGAAACAGGTCTGCCAAGCATTTTGAAAGAACGGTAGTGCTCCTGAGTGTTATCCAACAGCAATCATTCTCTTGAAGACGACTCCACTGTTAGTGAAGGTATTGCAAATAGCGCTCTGAAAGGGGCATTGACGATTATGCGTTCCACGTTGTACCTTTTTCCGAGCAAGTCCCATGCTTCCACTTTTCGTCGGTGAGAGGAAGTGCTTTGATTACGTTGAGCGCTTCGCTTTTTAAACTATATCAAAGAAAATTAAGCTTGTTCCGTGCAGGGACGGGTTAAGAATATCCCTGCAGCGATACCTCTCGCTTGTCGTAAAAGGCGACTAAAACAAAGGTAAACAAAAATCACATCCAGGCAATTTTGAAAACACCAAGGTGAGCCTAGGGACACATATACCACCATTAAACTGCCCCACAAGTATACATGCAAATCAGTGGGCTGACACGACTGGAGATCACCGGTGTTGTAAGAGTAAGATCAAACAAAAAAATCTGGAGCATGCCCGTGTCACAAAAAAAAAAAAAAAAAAACGGCAGGCCGAAAAACAATTGATGCAAAAACACCAGCATTTGATTGGCCTCAGCGATGAAGTAATCCCAAACCGGGAAGCCTGCCGCTACTTTCTGAGGTCAAACCGGCGGACCCCACAAGCGGACCAGTAGGAATGCAGTTAAGTGGGAAAGTTATGGTCCTACACTTCTGACCATAACAACGCCGGAAAAAGGAAAAGAAGATCAAAGAAAATTAAGCTTCTTAAAGCCTGCTGAAGATGTCTCGTTGTGTATTAACGCAGAGATGGCGTCCCGAAACTGCCTGCATTTAGCTGGGTCTTCCCAAAAGTGAGGCAAATCCATCGATGGCAGCTTAACGTCATCTTGCAACTGATTTAAGCTTCGATTGCTGCCTAGTCAAATTAGCTAATGCAGCGCGGTACCATTGTTTGCCCTGTCCACTTCGGTTTGTGCTTCATCGAATTTCACCCTGTGGTCGTTTAATAGCGGAAGATTTGACTGTAATTCATTTCCATCAAAACTATCAAGCTTTTTACTAACCCCCAATGGACGCTTTAACGCGTTATGGAAAACATCTCTAGTATTAGCCATCGTTATTGATTTACTGTTAACCGAAAATTTAAGAAACCGTACGACTCAAGGACACGACTATTCAGTTCTTTGCTTACTACGCATGTATATGTTTAATTTACATATATTAATATCCAGTTTGATGTGTGACTAAATGCGTATTTACATATGTACATGTAACTATATAGTTACGGACAAAAAAATAGGGTCACCCACATACTTTGCGCAATATATCAAAGAATGTCGGCAAGTTCATTGTAATTGGGTTTGTTTTTTCAAAGTTTAAACATCCAAATATAAGAAATCAACAAAAAAAGTAACAAGTTCATTGAAGAATTAATTATAATATAAAACAATTAACATATGATAATAAAAAACATCAGGACAATAAAATAGGGTCACCAGTTTAAAGCAAACACTGATAAATAAGAAAATAAATATAAACTGTCTGTAGAGTAGGAAAATGTTGTTTTGGACATAATATTTTGTCTAAAACAGCTTTACATCTAGATGTCATTGAGTCCACCAACTTACAGCAAGTACTTTATGGTATTGCGTATCAAGCTGCTTGTATCTTTCCCACAAGTCTTCTTTGTTCTTCGGTTTTATGGGCCCGATTTGTTTCTTAACAATCCCCCATAAATTCTCGATGGGTTTCAAGTCGGGGGATTGTGCAGGCCAAGTCATAAGGTCAACTCCGTTGTCGGAAAACAATTTCTTGACCAGACCCGAAGTATGTTTCGGGTCATTGTCTTGTTGGAATTGCCAAGAACGTGGCATTTCCCTCTCGGCGTAAGACAGCATGACCTCCTGGAGAATATTTACATAGACTTGCTTATCCATCGTACCTTTTATCCAAAATAGAGGTCCCAATCCGTACCGAGAGAAGCAGCCCCAAACCATTACATTTCCACCACCATGCTTAAATGTTTAAGTGGTATAGTGGGGATTTAATTCGGTGTTTTTTGGTCTTCTTACCCATGGTCTGTCATCATTGCCAATCAAATTTATCTTTGTTTCGACCGACCATAGGACTTTGCGCCACTTTTTCCATCAGCTGGCCCATACCAATTTCGATGCGACCTGGCGAACAAAAGTCGATTGACTCTGTGCCTCTTTGTTAGCGTTGGCACCTTTTAGTGACTTTCTGCCAAGTAGACATTTTTCAACTAATCGCCTCCTTACCGTACGAGATGAAATAGACGCTCCTAGTTCGCACTGAATTGCTGCAGATGATATAAAAGGGTCTTGACTCGACAAGAGTTTAATTCGATCATCCTCCCTTGAAGTCGTCTTGCGTGGTCTATGTCTTTTAAGATGTGGTTTTTGTTATCTGTTATTTATTTCTTTGTGAATTCTGGCTAAAATTACATCCTTTCTTTTAATGTATCAAATCTAAAAAAAGTACTTACGATTTCAAGGTAATTTAATTTTTTCTCAAATATTTATGAAGTTGACCCTATTTTTTGTCTTTTGTTCTACACTAGTAATAGCGGTTCTTGGAATTTCCCATAACAATGCCCCTTTGAAGTGGTGCCAAAATCGTATATTCTTAAATATGCATAACTACGGATATTTGAAACAAGATGTCGCTGTAGTCAATAAAAGCAATGCGACAATAAAGTGCGGAACACAATGAGGTCGCAGTCGCGGTCGCTGTCGCATGTCAAAAATTGAATATACGTAAATCCCATAACGTAAACACAATGATGTCGCAGTCGTAAGGTGTGTCGCGAGAGTTGGCCAGCTTTTAACTCGGTCGTACGACATTATGGCACCTGTAGGGGAAAAAAAACAATACACAGGAAATTTTCAAATCGGACGGTTGACGATCAATTGTAAGTACATACAGTCAGTGGCAAAATTATTTACACATAGCAATGCCAGCTTTCTGAACAGCTTTTAAAGCTACATAACTTCTAAAATAACAACACATTATCCATGATTTTTATCAATTTGATTCCTTATTATTTTATTTAAACAATAAACAAAAAAAATGTATTCAACGCCAACAGATAACTGTTGAAATCGTAGGAAAATAAGAGGCACAATTATTTACACAGCCATTGAACATTGACAACATTATTTACACAAATCCATTTTCAATTTTTTTTTTCACTCCTGTAAGAAAAAAAAGTTAATATTTTTAAGATTGAAGTAAATGGTTATTAAAATAACAGTAATTAATACGTTGTGTTTCCTCCTTTTGCCGCAATAAATTCTGCAAGGCGTCTGGGCATAGAATCAATTAACCCTTGCACTTGCTCTAATGGGACTGCGCTCCAAGTTGCAATGAAATCTTCCCAAGTCTGATCAGCCGTTCTGCCAATATTTTCGGGCATTTTCGATTTAACAAGATGCCACAAATTCTCAATTACGTTGAGATCGGGGCTTTGCGGGGGCCATTTTAAAACTTCCTGGTCTATTTCAGCCAAATACTTTTTAATGTTCTTGGCTGTATGTATCGGCACATTATCCTGTTGAAGGATGAAATTAGTCCCGATAAATTTTGAGCCTGTGACCAGTCCAACATCATTTAAAATATTTAAATAATGTGACGGTGTCATATTACCGGAGCATCTGACAAGAGGGCCCACACCACTATGTGATATGCAACCCCATATCATAATTTAACCTCCTTTGGAGTGTCTTGTAGGTTGCGTGACGGGTTGTTTTGCCTTCATTTTGGCATCAGAGTAGAAATATTTACGACCATAGTTACCGTCAAGGGAGCAAGCAGTTTCATCCGTCCAAAGAATATTCCTCCAAAACTCTAGTGGCTTGTTGATATACTCTCTAGCAAATTGTAATCTGAGCTGCTTGTTTTTTGGTGTAATAAACGGTTTTTTCTGGATGACGTAGGCTTTTGTTTTATTTTCTTTTAGTCTTCGACGCAATGTTCTTTCACTGATACTGTTTTCTCTATCTTCGTTTAGCTTTGTGAGTACATTTCGAACACTTTCACATGGGTTTCTTTTGAAAGATCGAACAATCGCAGTATCTTCTCTTTTCGATGTCACCCTTTTTCTGCCCCTTCCACTTTTATTTTTTTCACATTCTTTAAACTTTGAGATTTGGTTATAAATCGTTTTCCGCACACAACCGTATTTTTTTGCGAGCTCCGCGGCCAAAATACCTCTCTGAAACTCTGCCACAATGGCAGCTCTTTTCTCAAGGGAAAGTTCTATCATTTTTGTCATTTTGTGCAACCATTATCTCGCAAAGTTCTTACCAAACTGACCACAATAACTAAGTGACGCGCAAAGCATCAATTTATCAAAGAAATTTAGAACCGTTACCTTCCAATTGCAGTTATTTGCACTTGTGTAAATAATTTTGTCAATGTTCAATGGCTGTGTAAATAATTGTGCCTCTTATTTTCCTACGATTTCAACAGTTATTTGTTGGAGTTGAATACATTTTTTTTTGTTGTATATGGATAAACGTGTTTTTCCGTGCAGGGACGGGTTAAGAATATCTCTGCAGCGAAACCTCTCGCTTGTCGTAAAAGGCGACTAAAACAAAGGTAAACAAAAATCACATCTAGGGAATTTGGAAAACACCAAGGTGAGCTTAGGGACACATATACCACCATTAAACTGTACCACAAGTGTACATGCAAATCAGTGGGTTGCCACGACTGGAGATCACCGGTGTTGTAAGAGTAAGATCAAACACAAAAATCTGGAGCATGCCCGTGTCACAAAAAAAAAAAAAAGGCAGACCGAAAAACAATTGGTGCAAACAAATGCAAAAACACCAGCATTTGATTGGCCTCAGCGATGAAGTAATCCCAACCCGGGAAGCCTGCCGCTACTTTCTGAGGTCAAACCGGCGGACCCCACAAGCGGACCAGTAGGAATGCAGTTAAGTGGGAAAGTTATGGTCCTACACTTCTGACCATAACAACGCCGGAAAAAGGAAAAGAAGAAAAGAATAAGATGGATAAACGTGTTATTTTGTGAAATTTGTAATATTTTAGGGATATTAATTCTTTATTAAAACAGGCTAAAAGGAAGAACAAATAATTGAAGCGGTGGAGGAGAGGGAAATTTTGTGGAACCTTTGCCATCACTTTTTGTTTTTAACAATTTATATGCCAAGTAGCACATTTGCACAACACTTGTAATAAAATGAAGATCGTTGAACGGGTATTATATAGCCGACTGCGGAAAATAATACGACTATCTGATGACCAGTTCGGGTTTGTCTCGGGTAAATCAATGACAGATGCAATCCAAAGTATAAGGGTCATGATGGAAAAGTATCGTGATTCTTCAAAGGACTTGCATATGGTGTTGGTTGATTTCGAGAAGGCCTTTGGCCGGCAACCAAGGGACCTTTTATGGGTAGCGCTAAGACAAAAAGGAGTTCCAGAAACCTACGTGCGAGTGATCATGGACATGTTCAAGAGTGCAACGACAAGAGTAAGATGCACCGCAGGAGTCACCGAAGAGTTCGCAATCAAAGTCGGTGTACACTAAGGGAGCGTCTTTAGCCCACTGCTCTTTATAGCAGTCCTTGATTGCTTGCTTGAAGGAAAAGTGACGGACGCCAATGTGCAGCAGCTATTCTTTGCTGACGATGGAGCCATTATAAGTGATGATCAGGCGTCCCTACAACGAGCACTTGATGTGTGGGTGGACATTTTTGAGGGACACGGGTATCGTATTAGTTCAAAGAAGACAGAGTATCTGTGCTGCCCGTTCTCTGACCCTCATCAGCCTATTCCAGACATTTACTTGAATGGAAGTGTGCTTCCCAAGTGTGAAAAGGTTAAGCGTAGGGTGGATGAAGTGGCGGGAAAACTCCGCCATCTTCTGTGATCGAAAAATGCCCCCTAAGCTGAAAGGAAGGCTCTACACTTCAGTTGTACGTCCGGCGTTCACACACTGTTCACAATGCTGGACAATGCACAAAAAGTATGAGAGCAAATTAACGGCAGCTGAGATGAAGATGCTTCGCATGACAAAGCGTGACAGATTTAGAAGTTCAAAGATCCGAGGAAGCCTCCACGTAAAAGAAACCATCAAAAGAAAGATAGAGCGCGACCGACTCTGTTGGTATTGCCATGTTCAAAGGAGAGATCCTTTTGAAAGAGTTTGAATTTTGTGTTTTGTGCTTTTTATTTAGTAATTTGTCTCTGAATTCACTTGTCTAAATTCTGCCCTATCTTATAATTCTTTATAGTCATAATTAGTCTTCCCCCGCCTCATTTCGGTTTTCATTCATGCTGTACATATTCAATAATTGTAAGCCCAGTCATTTGCTTACCCATAAAATGTTTACCTCGCCATTCATTTATCCACTGTTTATTAAGGAATCGTGAATTGGAAGGCGTCGGATTATACAAGGACAAGGACTCACCGTCTTATAAGCTATCGTACAATGAAAACCTCGTCAGGGATGTCGATTATCGCTGTTAATGTCATAGTTGCAGTACTGTGTGCGTTTGAATAATTCGCCGCTGAATGATTCTGTTAATCAAATATAATGCACTTGACTATCGTGTATAAGCGAAAGTGCCATATTTTCAAGCCTCAAGCCTCCCAAAAAAAGACACAAAATTAAACTTATTTTTGACAAAAGCAGCAACACCACCAGATGCATAGTTACCACAAGATATGAATTCTTGCTCTTAAATATGAAAGAGCGTTATATCTTCTTCATAAATTCATTTTCCGATAAAAAAAATTAAATCTGGCTTTTTTAAAAATGAGATTAGCTTGACCAAGCTTTTACGCCTACTTCATAGGTTTTGGTGTACAATAAGTACAGTATATTAGGTAAGTACATACAATATGTTTGCTTAAAGAACAAATCGAGTTCGTCTACGTTAATGCAGAGGGAACAAATAGTAAATTATTTTGTGAATCTTGCATATTATTTAAGAACGTGAGGGTCATAACATTTGCGGCGTCATTGTCCCCTTTAGCATAAGCACTCTACCATTTATTACCCAAACGTACTTACACATTTTTTCTTTTCTGATTTTTTAAGCAGCATTTAATATATGTTTAGTTTTTTTAATTCAAAGAATTGTTTATATAAATTTTGGGATTGTTATCACGTCCAAGCCATTTTGTAATTAAATTATTTTTATAAATAATTTTGTTCTTCAATAATAGGTCTTTATCCAGTTTTGAAAAAAAATTAACACACACATGTACGAATATAACGACTAATGATCGACAACTGTACCCAGACCTTTATTAGATGGTATTTTTACAGCATAACCTTTGCAACCTTTGCAGCGTGAATGTTCGGCCGAGCTGACGACATAGAATCATGTCCCCATGATTTTTTACTATTGTTGCTGTAATGAATCTTTTTTCATCATCCGTAACGATACGATGAAGAAAACCTTTCCTTTTTTGCAGCTGGTGCAGTTGTTGACAGGTGAAAAAACGACGCTCAACGTCTCTTGGCTTCAAATCATAAGGAACCCAAGTTCCTTGCTTTTGGATCATTCCCAACGCATGCAATCGCTTGCAGGAGCTTGGCGAATAACTCCTAACATTGAAGCAAGCTCATTCTGCGTTTGGCATGGATCCTCATCGAACAATGCCTCTAATTCAGCGTCTTCGAAGGTTTTTGGCCTTCCTCCATGCGAACGGTCCTTAACATCGAAATCACCGTCTTTGAAGCGACGGAACCAATCACGACACGTTGTTTCGCTTAGAGCAGTAAATCTGTAAACTTTTTGGAGTTCTCGATGCGCTTCAGCCGTCGTTTTCTTCAAATGAAAGAAAAAAAGTAACAATTATAAAAGATACAAATTTAAAAAAAGATATAACATATTATTCAATGAATGTGATAAATATATATATGTATATAAATAATTATTTATAGAGAATCATGGATAAGAATGAAATATATCTAAAAAAAATACTTAAGTAACATGAATTAGTGACCCATAGGAAAAACTAATATGGCTAATGGAAAGAGAAGGTGTCATTAAACACGAGCATTTACGTAAGATGGCAGCAATCTGGATCCTTCAGATATTTCTCGGCAACATTCTTCTCATCATCAGATTCAGCATCCACTCGCCCTAGCCCGTAAGGCCTTGCAAATATGGCCTTGTACGATAATCGAGATATCTATACCCTTTAATATCTAAAACTAGGTATCTGTCGTTAGGTAATACTTTCTTTATTGCATAAGGTCCACGATATTTTGCTGAGAGCTTTTTATTTACACCTGGTATTTTCCATATTTCCATATTCCTACATGCTTTTTCCCTAACATTCTCTAAACTTATTTTTTCCTCCTTAAACTTTTCATCAAGGAACTCTTTAACTTGATCAGCAAATTCTCCCATTTGATTAACATTGAACAGAAGGACGCTGGGTGTAAAACCTGTAGATCTGCTGACAGTATTGTTTAGTGCAAATTCTATTTTCGCTAAATGCCTATCTTAGTCACTAGTTGTATCCGGCCTTCATTCTTTAGCAAGCATTGGAATTAAAACACGATTAACGCGTCCAACTCGTTCATTTGACTGGGCTGAACATATAGCGACTTTAAATGCTTGATGTTGCTAAGTTCCATGAAATTGGAGAATTCTTTTGGTGCTATGAAGGTCTGTGCCATGACCATCTGTAAGGGGATGAAGAAAAAGACCTTGCCTTTGCACTTACGGTAAAGTAACCCGTTAATCACTTCATAAAAGGCGCTTTTCATTTTCTCTAAGTCATACGGTATAGAAACAATTATAGGGTCTTGTTTTTGTGCCGCTGCTAACATGAACACAAACGACACATCATCAACGTGTAGTATGTTAAACGATCGGCTAAGCACATCGACATAACCCATCCTTTCTCCTTTCCTATGCTCAACAACGTAATCGAAACTTTGAAGTTCCAAAGTCCATCATGAAATTCGAAGGTTAAGTAATTTCTTTTTTAAGAGTCTGAGCTTGACAATCAGTGATAATTTTGAAACTTATTCCAATAAAGTAAGAAGTGTATAGCTGACGGAAAGCGTCTCAAGCTCATAGTTTCGAAAAATAAAATATGTGATGGAACTTTCCATTTTGTTGCTTCTGTATCAGGACTGAACCAAATTCAATACAAAGCTGCTCTTTAAATACTCTCATTTGGCCTTATTCATTTTTTTGTAATTTTATAACCTAGTTAAACTATCTCTGTTTATAAGAACTTGCATTTGTCAAATCTTAATTGCAAGCCATTCTTAACGTTCCCCACTGACTTCAAAATAGCTGTATGTTCTTCAAGCGAAAATGTGGCGATAAGTGCATCATCTAAATAAGTTAAAATTTGTCCCTCCGGAATCAAATCTTCGTAAATATGTTTCATAATTTTTTCAAAAACGGACGGTGCTTTTTTGAATCGTTATCAAAGATGTGTATTTGGTAGATTAATCTGAAAGTTTAACGTGATGGAAGCCGTTTTTCAAATCCAACGTACTAAAATATCTTTAATTTCTAAGCCGATTAAAGTGATCAATCAAAGGTAACGCGTTGTTATCATTATAGTGACTTTAGTGAGCTCATAAAAGTCAACACAAAGCTTTTACACCTTTATACCGGCACGAGTACGATAACTTCGGCGCTAAAAATTGATAACGGCTTTTTGCAGACCGGTCAAAAACAAACATTTTTTACTATGGGATGGGGGGAAGCGGCAATTTTAGAAAAAAATGACTTAAAATGAAAAAAAAAATTAATAAAAAACAACGGCAACACCTACAATAAAGTACTCTTACGTTTTTGAAAGCCAGAAACTTGTTCTTTAATATTAAATTTAAGTTAATTTATTTGTTTAAATAGTTTTTAAAGTGCTAAATTAACTTTTTGCGGTCAATGCTCATATCAATTCTGAATCGAACACAAAAAACCGAAAGCTTTTATGTCTTCTAGTTTTTGAGAAAATCGAAAATTACTAAAAGTACTTTTTTATGGGATTTTTTGTTTTCTGGTATTTATGGTGATAATATGTATAGAGGGGCATGATGGCCCAATATAGGATTTGGGGTAAGTGCGAGTTTAGATGTATGTATATGTATACTTCCATTGAACCGATGCAAGACTTCAATATCAATATATTGATGATGGGTTCGAGGAGGTAGAATTGCATTGCATTCCACGTCTTAGTCAGTCGGGTGGTAAGTAAGTCTGAAGTTAGTTAAAAATAATTAAGTCAATTTTCAATGTATTAAAATGGTTACTGAGTCCGGTCAATGAAGTCATCGTCCGTACTGGTGCTACTGTCAAGTTCATCGCTGATAGTGAGAAGCCGAGGTTGTTTTGACGGTCAAATAGCCTCTAGGTTGTCACTGTGAACGGTAGGAGGGTCGAATTCCTTTAGTTGCAAACTAAACACTTTCTTCACCATAGATAAAACTTGGAAACACTTTTTTACGTCTAGTAAAAATTCCATGATTTGGGAGCCCAAGTTGTCCTTAGATTTTTTTCAAGGCAGTACTTTCGATAAAAGAAAAGGCCATATACTGGTGAACGTAGTGCGTAGTTTGGCGGCATAAAAGAGATTTTTTCAGAAGCTTTTTCTGATTCTCCAGATCATCAACGGTGTTGCTTGCATCGGTCTTATCAACATATTCCCCTTTGCTGTGGTTCGTCACTTCATGGGTTGTAGAACTAGAAAACATTTTCTCAACACCTATATACTGGCGTGCGCTACCGGTACAAATACGACTGGTGTTGGAGTTAACATATTGATGGAAAAAAACCCATAAATCTTCCTCACATTTAGAGTTCACTTTAAAGAACCGTCCGACCTTATCTTCTTTGCAAAACAACCCCAATATCACGATTGTCATCTGTTCGATAACACAGCCTGTGTGATATTTTTTTTTTTGTAAGAAAAGTCCCGTCGATTTGCACAGTTTTTTCTTCGCTGCCAATGCTGACACCAACTTGAGACGCTATTATTTCGGCTATTTCACGACAATAGTTAAAGTAATCTATTATAGTAGATATACTTAGTTCGCATTTATTGTCGTGATGGCGCAAAAAAAAATGGTTAAATGCTAATTTTAAAACAATGATTTAAAATAATATTAACAAATTTCAACGGCGCAAACAAGGTACTCCTGTTGATGTTTACCGAGGTACATATTTTTTCAACGGATGCTTTAGGTCGCATTTATGCAGTTAGTCCAAATAATGTTGAATGTTTTTATTTGCGATTGTTGTTGTTTTTTGTTTTTTTTTTGTCTAAGCATTTTTTTGTTTTTTATTATATCTAACTTATTTAAGACAAAAATGCTTAAGTCTAGCTTAACTATCTTACATAATTAAAATTACCTTACTGGCCCGTGCGGGCACTCTAAAGCAGACAGCACATTCTTAAAACTATGTCTTTCGGCTTAATTAATAACTTAATTAACATAAATGAATAAATGTATACATAATATACATTCACTAAATGTATCTTTTTTTTTTAGATGTATATTTTATTTTATTTTTGTGGTTATTTTGTATTTTTTTATTTTTTTTTTATTTTTATATTTTTTTTTTTGTTTTATGTAAACTAACTAACCCTAAAGACCACCACCCGTATCCTAATCTAAATTTATATTTACCTGCTATTGTTGTTGGTGAACGTACGTGGGCCACAGTCATTTCAGGATTTAACAACTGTTGATGGTGAATTGTATGCAACATGTCGTGATGCATGCCAACGGTTGCGTTTGCTTGAAGATGATACGCATTGGGATGCTACGCTTCATGATGCATCAGTTTCAGCTCATCCAAATCAAATTCGTATGCTATTCGCAATAATAATATCAATATGTTATCCATCAAACCCACTTGAATTGTGGAATAAATATAAAGACATTTTGATTCGACTTCGCCATCGTTCGATGGATCCTGATTTGGTAATTTGGTACTTACATTAGAAATGTATAATGAGGCTTTGATATTGATTGAAGATATTTGCCTAATGATTGCAAATAAAACATTAGGATAATTAGGCATGATCGCACCAAATCGTCCTATGCATCATTCATTTAAGCGAGAATTACAACGTGAACAGCAATTCGAATGTGATGAATTTTGTGCGTTTGTGCAAACACACATTCCACAATTGAATGTTCAGCAATAGAATGCATATGATAGAATGATGCAACAACCCTGGTGGATTCTATTTTTTGGATGCTCATGGGGGTGCTGGAAAAACATTTCTTATTTCATTAATCTCAGCTAAAATTCGATCTAGACGAAAAATTGCATTGGCACTTGCTTCTTTTGGTGTTACAGCTACATACAATATTAGATGGTGGCCGAACTGCACATTCCGCTTTAAAATATTGCTATTAAGCATGCAACTTCAACGTGGAATATTTGAAAAAAATTTGGAATGGCTAAAGTTTTGCAAGAAGCAGCTATTATTCTATGGGATGAATGTCCGATGGCCCATAAAAAAATCTTTAGAAACATTGAGTCGAACATTACAGGATCTACGTGTAAATCAACAGTCATTAATATTGCTATCTGGTGATTTTCGGCAAACGTTGCCCATCATTCCCAGATCAACCCCAGCTGATGAGATTAATGCATGTTTGAAAAGTTCGTTTCTTTGGGGAAATGTACAGAAGTTATTGCTTGACATAAACATGCGTGTGCGTCTTCAAAATGATCCATCAGCACGTGAGTTTTCAAAGCAATTGTTGTAGATTAGCGATGGCAAAATTGCTAGTGAAATAAATGGCTTTATCAACCAAATAACTTTTGCACAATTTTAACATCAAAAGAAGAACTAATTGATTGCGCTTTTCCAAACACTGTTTAAAACTATAAAAATCATGTTCGGTTAAGAGAACGCGGAATTTCAACATCCAAAAATGCAAATGTTAATGACATCAATTTTCAGATTCAACAGAAATTGCCAGGTGACTTGGTATCATTGATACCGCTACGAATATAGAAGACGCGCTAAATTATCCGATTGAATTTTTGAATTCTTTGGAACCACCCGGTACGCCGCGCCATCGACCGCATCGTTTGAATTTAAATTTGCAATGGAATGAGACTTCCCGTGAAAAAATTAATGACCGATTTGATCGAAGCAACAATACTTACCGGGAAAGCAAAAGGAGAAGTTGTAAGTACTGATACCGCGGATACCATTAATACCAAAAGACATGCCATTTCAATTCAAACGTCTTCAATTTCCCGTGCGTTTATCCTCTGCTATGACCGTAAATAAAACTCAACCACAAAGGTTTCAAATGTGTGGAGTGAATTTGGAGGAACCGTGCGTTTCTCACGGACAATTACGAGTATACAAGTTTCATATAAAAATTATTTATCGATAGCTGACTATTGAAAATTAAATAAGCGGAGTTAAATATATGCCTAACCTATTATTGTTAATATGTTCAGACAAATTTTCGTTAATATTTCATTGCAACTCACCTTCGTCTGTTGTATCGATATTTAGAATTTGTTGAAAGGCATCGATATCTGCGATTGATGAGATATCCAAAGTTGTAGGCAAAGATAAAACGTGAGATTTGATGATATTCTGCGGTATCTGAGATTCCTGTTTGCTTGTGATGTTTTCTTGATTTTCTTTACAAAGATCCAGTTTTTCCTATGAAGTCACAATCTAGATTAATAGGGTATGTCATTGAATCATTTTTGACAATTACGATATCTAAATTAATCACTGAACTTTCGAATTCCACACTCGTGTTTATCTTCTCAACCACTTCTAAGGGACTGTTGTTGACTGCACAATAGATATGCCTCATCTTCTCGAGCTGTGACAATCCGGAGGGATTTATCTTTCCGAATTAGAAAGATGGAAAGCTAATAGGACTCCCAAAGTCCACAATTGTAAGGAGATGAATGACGATTTCCATGTCATTGCTTGTTCATTTATAGCTAATGTTGCATTCGAAGTCATTGTCACTTAGTTTTGATTTAACATCATAACCGGATATTTGTTTCGCATTTCGTTGAAATATCTCCTTGTTGTCGACACTTTCATTTTCATTTTCCACAATGATGTTTTCTGCACTCTGCAACAACATCCTCATACCAGAAAACGACCAAAACGTTCTTAAGGTAAAGAAGCGCTTATACTCGGAAATGTGCCTTAGCTCGTTTCTGAGCGGTCTAAATGAACCCCTTGCTGAACCCCAAACTCTACACTATCATGCTGTATTAAGGAACATAATATTTTATACCAAAAATTAACACAATATCCCAAATATAAAACTTACATTTCCCCTTACCCCCCGATAAAACGTACAAAGACCAAACTATTCCCTTCAGCAAGATACCTGGCGACCGAATTCCACTCACCCTTGACTATTGCCTATAAAGGAACACCGGCCTAGAATTCAAGAACCTTCACACTCGAAGCCCCAAAATAATAATGGAACATAATACAATACATTTTCAAAGAACCCACAGCTCATTAACGTACCCTACAACATTACCCTTTATCAATATTTCCTCCCCATCCGGCAACAACATGTTCGCTTTCAACTCAATAAACGGTGTATTATTGTAGAAAAATTACTCAATCAAATAAAAACAAAAACGTTTGTTCTCAAAACATAACGGTACTTGCGGTAACAATGCTTTGAGTAGAACAATCATGTTTCAATTTTGCTTGCTATGAGGAAATGTTTTTTTTTTGTTCTAGTGCCTGTAAAATTTGGAACTATAATCATGTCGAATTTTGATGTTTGGCCCTCTAATATTAGTACCAATTTTTTTATATATATTAAGATATATAGCGTGATAAAATGAATTGTAAAAAAATATATATATATATTAATTCATTTTAAATAAGCTTTAAAACAATTCGGCGCAAAATATTCTGTGCATTCAATTGCTATGCACAAGTCATATATCGGATTTTGTTCTGGTATTATTTTGTTTTTTTTTTGCCCTAGTAACAGTGATTTTTTTCCCAGTACAATATCCAACGATTCGAAATATTGATTTGGTCGACGATTGGATTTCAAATACAAATTCAGAGAAACAGTATACAGTTATCTATGAACTGAAATCTCTTTTAAATTTAAATGACTGTTCTGATAGTTTAAATGTCAAAATTACACACGCAGGTGAAGCTTATTGTTTAGCGATAAGCAGAAAGTGGAAAGATTGCTCTAGTAACCGCAAATATTTATATAACCGGCATTCAAAGTGCCTACAAACAGAACTGTTGATAACAACTGAGACAGAAAGCGATCTGCAACCAACACCATCAAAAGCAGGAAAACTCGTCGCGGGAGATCTTTAGTAAGGTTTGAGGAAGCATCTATAAAGACAAAAAACGAAGAGTTCAAGATCTGATAAATTTACGCTCCGCTGAAGAACTTAGTTTTGCATGCGATATTTCAAGAGGATCAACATCAACAAGTCAATTGCAGCCGTCTTTAAATCCCCATCAAGTTCTTGCTTTATATTTTGACCTTGACGTTTCTGAAAGAAAGTATAATATTCTCAGCAGTTTTATGAAAAGCAATCTAAGACCTATTTTCCATCCGTCAGGACTCTGAGGCAAGCTAGAAAACTTTTTTTACCAAATGTATCCGTAAGTGAAATATCTGCAGAGGTAAACCTACAAGAGCTATTAGACATGGACAAGATTAGACAGAGACAAGGACAAGATCATTGACATGGATCTCGTTCAGATTTAAAGCTAATTTACAAGTGGGGATTTGATGGCAGTGCAGTGCACAGCCTTTACAAGCAGAAATTCACGGAAAATACACCTCAAACTGATGAATTTATGTTCTTGATAGCTTTTGTTCCTCTCAAATTAGAAAATGACAAAAACTGAGTTATGGGTCAACCCAAGTTCCTCTTCCACACTGTTTTGCAGACCTATTAAGTTCATTTTTATGAGGAAGAATCAGCATTTAGTAAGGAAGCAAGAATCCTTAACGCGTCAATTATCTGCGTATCAAATTAATTTCAGTAGTAGGTCTGTGCGAATTACGTTTTACAATGCTAAATGGAAGTATATGTAACATTTTATCCGACACTAATTGTTCTGCTAAGTGCTATATATGTGGAGCATCATAGATTTCTGTTTTATTGAACGGCTTGGAATGGATATCGCACCAAAAGTGAAGAGTCGGCCGTCGGGGTTTAGGAATAACCACTCGTATTTTGATAATATGGACAGTTTCATTTTGAACGATCTGCAACGTTGAAGCATTTTGCAACTTACTATTGGAATTTTAAATTCCTTTGGTAACTTTTGTACCCATTTTTTATTTGTGTCGGGGGTTAAACCAACAAAAGCTCCATATTTGGCCAAAGCGCTCAATATTGTTTTCAACGGAATTGGACCTTCAGTTTGCGTGTAGACTGCGGATGTAGTTTTCGCGGCAGCGGAGAAACACAAATCGACGGGGCAGACACATTGGCTTCAAGCAATTCATCACGTATGGAGGTATTGCCAAACGATGGGTTTGTGTGGAAGTCCAGCGGACCTGTACTGCCGTCTTCGCGATTCAAGATAGTTAATAAACTGACAATTTGCTATGGTCCGTTAGGAAGTCGGAGACGAAAAAAAAAAAAAAAAACCCACTCAAGTACAGGCGGAGAAAAAGTGCAATCTAAGAGCGTTGAGCTGGCTGTGAAATGTGCGGCTAACAGACTGGCTTTGTCGAAAGAGCTAACAGCTGGGGACGTCATTGTAAATGAGCGTAGGTATTGAGGGATCACAATCTGATCTTAATCCGATAGCCTCTTTACGGCTCGAGTCATACCACGCGTTTGCTTTAAGTTTGATACTCTTCACTCTGTATGGAATGAAGGATTATGTTCGTGATCGCTTTAGCAGCGGCATCCACATTACTATCGAGGAAGCATAGTGACCAGTTGAAATTCCTAAAGAAATTGTTGAGTCCGCTCCAATTGGCTTTCTCGTAGAAACATATTGGAAAACAAATTTAGGAATTTTTTTTTCTCTCTAACTGGGTGGAATACAAGAAATTAGCTGAAACTACACAGTTAAAAATATATCAACAGAATACTTATCGGGACGAGAGGTGAGGAACAAGTCCAGACGGAACAATCTGCAATATCAGGTAGTCGTGTTGGCCGCCGCAAAAATCTCTGCAAATCGCAATGGCGTTTTCAGTGTGAAGAAATAGGGATACAATTCTTGTAATGGAGTCGGGCAGCGCATCGAAATCGGTAAAGGTCGAGTTACTGCCCAGGTTTGGACTTCTGTAAATGAAATAGTAATAAATGAAATTTTAACCACATGAAATTGAATTCCGGATTGGAACAGTGGTTGAAGTTGATAAGCTACATCACCACGGAAATAAATGGCAAGACCGCGGTGTAGAAAGAATAATGGCACCAAATTATATCCAGGCAGGCTCAATCCCGAAAAGTCGGTATTTTCGCCACCTGTGTTTCACTTAGTGTCCAAACAGCTGGTTTGTAAAGAGAAAGGTGGACGTAAACAGCAAAGAAATTCGCCTTAAGCCCACGAACATTGCTCAAATCAACTCTAAAATTGCCCATACAAACAAAATAGAAACATCAAAATACCTAACTCCGCTGAATATATCAAACGGGAATTGCCACCGAGAGTGCACAACAGTAGAAAGTGAGAAATGGCCAAAGAGGGAATGGCCGTTTGTACCTATTTTTTTTTTTTGCACAAAACAACAGTGCAGTGTGTTGTTTTTTTTTCGCGAACTCCACACACTCGCGAGAGGTGGAGGGTGCCCGGAATATTTTTTTGTGTTTTTTTTTTTTTTTTACGTTTAGCGGACATGGAGCGTCGGAAGGCAGCGCGGTATTGATGGTGTGGGTTTCATAACTTATTGTGAATTAGGATTGATCAAAACCAAGATCTTACAGATATGTATATATTCAGTTCAGTTTCTTGAGAGCTTCGTTTCCATTGAGGCCTTTCAATTTATCCAACATCTTCCAATTTTTTTTTTTTTTTTTTTTTTTATAATTTGCGCGCGCAAAAGGGGTTATGACTACCCTTAAGTGTCCGGAATCAAGACACAGCACGGGCCGAAGGTATAGAGGGAGAAAGGGAGAGGAGGTACCTGTGCACATTGGTCCTAAATGTCTGTGGATTATAGTGAGTAGGAAATATTAGGCTGGGAAGAGCATTCCATAACCGTGTTGTGCGGCTGAAGAACGAATCCCTGAACTTAACTGTACGTCCGAAAGCAGGCTTAAGGGTAAACTGATGAGCATTCCTGGCAAGACGAGTATTGCGGGTGAATTCATGGAGGTGAGGAATGCAATTGGCTAACTCATTCGAGCAACGGTTGTTAAAATAGCGATAAAATAGTGACAAGGAAGACACATTACGTCGGTGTTCGAGCGAGTCAATTGACTTTGCGATATTAGTGTCTCCTATAAGTTTTATCGCTCGCTGTTGTATCCTATCTAGTAGGTGCAGTGAAGTTTTAGGGGCGCCAGACCAGATATGAGCGTTATACTCAAGCTTGGGGCGGATGTAGGCCTTATAAATTGAAGCCAAATCAGAGGGGGTGAAATATTTCTTGCATCGTTTGAGGAAACCTAGACATTTTGCCGCGTTTTTGGCGATTTCAAATATGTGATCATTCCAATTAAGTTTGGTGTTGATACACATACCAAGGATGGAAAGTTTTTCGGTTTCGTCGACACAAGCGCCATTCATGGATAATGGCTGATTATTATGGGTTCGCTTTAACGACAGTAGACAGCATTGAGTTTTAGAAGCATTGAATTCCACTCTATTATTTTTACCCCAATCGATTATGCTGTCAAGATCGGAATTCAATGTGCTTGACATACGCTGCCGTTCCAGTTCTACGGCCGAAGAGCAGGGATGTGAGTCCTGGAACGAATATGAAAAGCTGAGAGAGCATCAGCGAAGGAGTGGATTGGATTAGAAGTAACAGACAAGAGATCATTTATAAAAATGAGAAAGAGAGTCGGAGACAAAACAGAGCCTTGGGGGACACCAGCATTTATTTGGTGAATATCAGACTTGAACCCATCCAAAACAACTTGAATTGAACGGTTCGAAAGGTAATTTCTAATCCATAGAAGCAGAGATTTATCGATGCCATAAGCACGCATTTTCGACAAAAGAGCCTGATGCCAAACTCTGTCAAATGCCTTTGAAATATCAAGCGCAACGATCTTGCTTTCGCCTTGATTGTGCAAAGATTGGTTCCACTTTTCGGTGAGATATGCCATCAAATCACTAGTGGACGTGTTGCTGCGAAAACCGTATTGCCGGTCATTAAGAAGCTTCCGCGATTCAAGATATTTCATAAGCTGACGGTTTAACAGCGTTTCCATGACCTTGGAAAGAAGGGACGTTAGTGCTATGGGTCGGTAGGAGGAGGAAGACGAAGATTCGCCCTTTTTGGGGACGGGCTGGACAAATGCTGTTTTCCATCTACTCGGAAAGAGACCCGAAGAGTAGGACAGATGAAAAAGCTTACGTAGAGGTTTTGCCAGCGCAGAAGAACACCTCTTCAGAAGTATGGGGGGTATACCATCCGGGCCAGCGGATTTGTGTATGTTGAGATATTTTAGTACTCTTGCAACTGTACGAGTGCGAAAATGGATTTGTCCCATGGTGAAATCAACGCTCTCAAGTACAGGCGGAGACAATGTGGAATCTGGTAGCGTTGAGCTACACGCGAAATGTGCAGCAAGCAGATTGGCCTTGTCTAAAGAGCTGACAGCTGGAATGTCATTGTAAATGAGCGTGGGAATTGAAGACGAGGCTGAATTCTTTACGTTTTTCACGAACGACCAAAAGTTTTTGCTACCCTTGGGACATTGTAGCACTTTCTGCCTCAACTTTTGTTCGTGGAAGAATTTTACACGTCTAATTAATGCAT
The DNA here is from genome assembly GCA_958301585.1 of Merodon equestris. NCBI lineage: Eukaryota > Metazoa > Arthropoda > Insecta > Diptera > Syrphidae > Merodon > Merodon equestris. Next base: position 52,201,585 of record OY284417.1, on the reverse strand, counting down.
TGCAGTCATTTCTGGCCCGTTTAAATTGTTTCCGGTTTTCCTCAGTACGGTTGTCCTTGTAATTCCGGAAACTCAACTCTCTCAACCTGATGGCCTCTTTACAGCTCGAGTCATACCACGCATTTTCTTTGGGTTTGATACTCTTCATTCTGTGAGGAATGAAGGATCTCATACCCAGAAAAAGAATGTTAGTGATCATATCAGCAGCGGCATCCACGTCACTATCGAGGAAACATAGTGACCAGTTAAAATTCCTAAAAAAGTCGTTAAGGCCGCTCCAGTTGGCTTTCTCGTATAGCCATACTATTCTTTTAGGAATTTGTTCTCTAACTGTGTGGGGTGAAGACGAGAAATTAGCTGATACGACACAGTGGTCAGACGAACCTAGGGGCGATAATATTGCAACAAAGTATTTGTCAGGATGAGAGGTGAGAAACAGGTCCAAGGTGTTAGGGGAATGATCTGCAATGTCAGGTATTCGTGTAGGCTCATTTACTAGCTGGGTTAGATTATTTACCTCAGCAAAGATCTCTACGTACCGTCCTTCGGGTGTTGTCTGGCATGAATGTCGAAGCCAATTAGAATTGTGTACATTGAAATCGCCCGCAATGGCAATCTCAGTGTGAGGATGTAGGGATACAATTCTTGTGATGGAGTCGGATAACATATCAAACTCATTGAAAGTTGAATTGCTATCCAGGTTTGGACTTCTATAAATAAAACAGTAGTGGATTAAATGCTTACGGACATGGATTTTTAGCCATAGGAAATTAAATTCCAGATTGGAACATTGGCCGTATTGTGGCTGAAGTTGGTAAGCTACATCACTACGAATATAAAGGGCGAGACCGCGGTGGAGAAAGAAAAGGGGCACCAAGCTATATCCAGGCAGGTTCAAATCCGATAAATCGGTATTCTCTCCTACCTGTGTTTCACTTAGTGCCAAGATAGCTGGTTTATACAGGGACAGGTGGACGTATACAGCGAATAGATTCGTTCTTAGGCTACGGATATTACTCACATCAACCCTGAATTTTTCCATGGTACAAAACACAGGCACCAGAGGAACCAACTCCGACGTTTGAAAGATGGTAAAGCAGAATTGAGAAGTGCAAATTTCAAATAGCTTCCCAACATCAAATCGATGTAGGTGTTATGCCCATACACCGATTTGAATTGGTCCACCAACAATTTGCACTCTTGGTTCTGCTACGTCAGAAGTCATTCACTTGTGGTGTGTGCAATTTGTTTTTTACACAAGTGAAAGGGGGCCACCGTTTAATGCCGATTCCGTATGGATGGAGCATACATAAAAGCTATTTGAAGGCAAGTGTGCTACGAAGCGTTTTGCCAGTACCACGCCGTGGCGTAATCGGGATCCGAATAAGTAAGAATTATTTTACACTCTAAAGCAGACAGCACATTGTTTCTTAAAACTATGTTTTTCGACTTAATTTATAACTTAATTAACATAAATGAATAATAAAAGCTAAGAAAATTTTACAAAAAACAAAAGTAAGCATCTGATTGTGACTTTTTGATTTTATCTAAAACTTATAACTAACTAACACTATCTTATACTACCTTAACTACAATACACATAGAATATATGTATGCGAAAAATACATTCACTAAATGCATCTTTTTTTGTAGATTAATATTTTTTTACTTTTTTGTTTATTTTGCTTCCTTTTTTTTAATTTTTTGATATTATGTAAACTTACTAACTCTAAAGACTACTTCACCACCACCCGTATCCTAATATAAACCTACCATAACAAAGCAATTAAGGCGAACCCTCTCGTGATACGAAATATTGGGGTAGTAAGCCCGGGAGATCAAATTATTGGCCGAAGTATTTGCTCTTGCAGCATGGCTTCAAGTCAACGTTATCAGAAAATTGTCCACCAGTGAAATCCTAGCACTATTGTAGGGGACCTCGTTAGGGTAAAATTTCGTGTATTCAGATTCGGGTGGTCTATGAAATCCAAATCAAGTCCTGAGACATTGTCGTTCAAACAACCGAATCCTTTCCATTAAGCTGGCTCTCACATTGAACCAGACGGGACATCCATAGGCAACCATGGGCCTGATTAAGGCCATGTAGCTGATTACCTTCACCCTGGAATCAAGTTGGCTGCTATGAAACAGCCATCTTGTCAGAGCAGCATCTACATGTTTGTCAAAATATAGATACTGGTCTAGCCAGATCCCAAGGTATCTGACTTCGCCTCGCCAGTGTGCGCCTATTCTCGTATCCCGAGAGGCCCTAGACAAAGGCGTTCTAAATAAAATAGATTTTGATTTCTGGAAGTTGATTTGTAATTTTCACAACGAACGGTGTCGAAAACTCTTAGATATTTGTTCCATTGGATATCAAATACCAGTTTCGACGCGGCATGAATAGTGCCATGTCTCGCTCTGAACCCGAGTTAGTTATCCGGAATGCTTTAATTGTCCTTAACTCAATCAGACAGGGCTCTATGGACCACCTTCCCGAAGATCTTTCTGATACTTGGAAGGAGACTTATCGACCGAAGATCTGCCGAGTGCAAGGTGTCTTTACCCTTCTTGGGGATTGGTTGCACTACCGTGAATTTGAACTGAATTTGAACTGAATTGCGTACATCTCTACAGCCACCGTTGGTTCCTGCGGATTTTTTCTTTTCAATAACTCGAATGCTTCAGATCCTGAATGTCATTCTGGTTGTTTCTCCGAAATATTTTATTTATTTTACAGAACGAATTTTGTTGTTTCAGATATTCTGTTATTGTCTTTAATAAGATGTTGGAGATTTTTAATCAGTGACTTCATTGTCCTGACCTCCGAGTTTTGCGTCTAAGTAATCTGATAAGAGTTTGAGTCTTGACAGGAATCTACTTTTCTGTTGCGTTACGTGTTCATGGTATCGTGGTGCCTGTGGCGTGGTATCGTTCTATCCGTTTTCTGTTTGATTACTTCGTCCATGTCTTTGAGGTACCTGTCGATTTCGTCATTTGAAAAATTTCTATTGCTAGATGGAAAGGAGGCGTTCGAAGTGAGCGCTCTCGTCAGGGATTGGTGGCCAACGCATCCTATTATAATCGTAGGGTTGCAATTGGACATGCTCTTCCATCTTCGTCAATTCGTCAAGTACTGTGATTACAGCACTAACCCGCAATGGTCACTGTCATATATGAAAGTCCGTAGACATTTCGTAGACCATTCGTTTGTGTCAGCCAGTCTCAGTCGAGAGTCTATCAGCATATGATCCAGATAAGAGCCGCTCCTAGCATACGACGGACTATGCGTTCCGAGTAACAACTTTGTACTCTATGTTGTGCATAGCCCACCATTGGCTTAGTAGGCTCGCCCTAGTGTTCGGTACGTTATTTCCCCAATCACTGAGGCTCTTAAATTTCCGGCCTAATATAGAAGTTTTAATTCGAGTTCAGTAGCAGAAATCAAAAGAATACCTCGAGCTCTGCGATAAAAATATGGGTTTGAGGTGCTTCAGGTGCTTCAGGTGCATGAGCCGCAACAATATTCAATTTCTTACCATTCTGTGTTTTAAATTGTTTTTTGTGGGGACCGCAACTCCCTCGCCTCCCGTGGCGTTAGGTCGGTCCCTTCGAATTACTTTATAAGAAGTGTGCCTGATTTTGTGCTTCTGTTTTACCTTTGTTTCGCCGTATTGCAGCAAGTCAAAAAGTACGCTCTACGTTCGATCCTAATTAGTCTCTCAGCCAGCGCACCCATTGCGATTCAAGGTGCGCTAGACCCAGCAGAAGCGAGTAGATCCGATCCACTCGGGTCGCCTGCTCATGGATCTGTTGTTGGAGCTGGCCAATCTGTCCCTGCATGACGAGCAAGATCGAGCGCAAGCTCATCTCGGCCTCCGGTACCTTAGTAACAGGCAGAGGAGCCTTGGGAGCAACCACGGGCCCTTTTATCGTCAGGTGTAAATCATCTGGGGGCGTAACAGCTGGTGTTTGCAAACGCCCCGAAAGACGTTTCTCCTGAAGCTTCTGCCTACGAGCCAGATTTTCGATCATTTGCAGGGTGTCCCCGGTTCCTACAGAGCACGCACTCGGGTTGCTCCCTGTCCGCGACTTTGTCTTGGATTAGGTCGCATTCCTCGTTTTTGTGGTTCTTTGCACACTTAACGCATTAAGGCTGCATTTCGCAGCTCGATGCAGCGCGCCCGAACTTTTAACATCAGATATATTGTAAAATTTTCCCGCGTCCCTTTAATTTTTCCCAATTTACAAATTGAAAGACGTAAAATCATTCGCTTTTTTTGTGTTCGATTCAGAATTGATATGAGCATTGACCACGAAAAGCCAAATTAGCACTTCGTACACTCCCAAATCGGCAGATGCGTTAAGGCGCCAATTGGCGACAAACAAACACAATTTTAAAGATATAAAACCTAAAATATACTAAAATTTATATTTCTTTTCACGCACGCGCAACTCACACATACGTTATCCAAAGCTAAAAAAAAAAAAAACAACAATAGACGTTAATGTGTACGGCGCTCATACTTTTAAACTATATATGCAACGATAATACATATTTGGAAAAAACCCAAAATGTACTGAAATTTATGTGTTTCTTCACACACACACAGAACATACGCATACGTTTTCCGATTTCAACCATACTTCGCAAAAACCATATATAGACCAATACCAAAAGTATATAAAATTTTGGTTGAAATCGGTAAATACATTAAGGCGTAAATCGGCGACAAATGAACACAATTTTAAGGCTTAATTTTTATATATACATATAGATAAATGTACCATTAACGAAAAATTAAAAATGCTAAAACCTGTTAGTTAGCCAATAATAAATAACAACTACATAATTGAAATCCCATACAACTACTTAGATGTAAGAGTATATTCTATGGTTTAAAGTCTGAATGTGGAAACTTTAATAGTTTAAACATTTGTAGTAATAAGAATACGGTAAGATTGAATGCCTGCCCAACCTGCTACTAAGTCAACCATTCGCCTGCAAGATGATCAGCAGGTCGAAGGTCAAAGAAATCGAAAGCGGCCTAGTCTTCCTGAAAATAATTGCAGATGGTAGCAAAATACATACATATACGAAATAAAACTATGGACTGTCAGCAGTAATCATCTTTGCAGTGCTCGTGATTGGAAGTGGACAGAGCTTGGTGACTGGTCTTTTGAATTCACTAAATTGAGTCTAGACCCTAACCACTCTGACTAACCCGTCAGATCTCGGGTATGTTTCTAAAATGCGGCCAAGACTCCATCTCGAAGGTGGAAGCCTCTCATCTTTAAGCAGGACTAGGTCTCCGATTTTGTTGTAGTCTTGCCAGGTATTCCTGCTGCCAGTGTTTCCAAAACGTTTGCATTCAGTTGAATCAGCTTCCATCGGTCGTTTAAATTGGTCTTTCTGCTGTAATGTATGGTTCTGGCACAGTGAAGGCATCTAGACCAATTAGAAAATGCGATGGTGTTAGAGCACGGAAGTCATCAGGATCCTCAGAGAAGGGACATAGAGGTCTGGAGTTCAGGCATGATTCAATTTGTGTTAAAAGCGTGACGTGTTCTTCGTAGGTTAGAGTTGCACTTCCAACAACTCGATTGAGATAATATTTCATGCTTTTTACGCCCGCTTCCCATAGACCCCCGAAGTGTGGTAAGGCTGGAGGGATGAAGTTCCAACTCGCTCGGCTAAAACATCGGCTACTTCCTTCCAGTCATGCATCGCCGCGCTCAAAAAACGGTGCAGCTCTGCTTCGGCCCCGATGAAATTAGTGCCGCAGTCACTATAAACCGCGTAAGGTCAGTTACTCTGTGGCTGGGGAGATTTCCCATCAATTGACATGCTGCCTTGTTCCAAAACCTGTAATAAATGGTGCGCGCGTGGATGTGTTTCTTTACGGCTCTTTTTAACTGGAAGATTCAATACCTGTTCAGGAATGATATGATCAATTAAACGCTGCCATGAAGGGTCTTATTATGGACATCCCTAATCAGTAGTCGTAAAAGTGATTTTTTATTACCAGAATCATGGGATGTTGTTGATCATAGGAAAGATCAGCATTCTTGAGTCTTCCTCCAACTTTTGTAATACCTTCCCGATCTAAAAAGGGATTTAAGGAAGCCATGCCTTTAATTTTAGCCATTCCTACCTGAAACATAATATCTGCTTGAACGATGCGTGTTAGAGACTTTGCAGCTTGTTCGATTTCTTCTGAATGGAGTGGCCCCATATTGCGTTCGCTTTTCACCCTTTTGATGTTATTGATGAATCGCTGGCAATAGGCTGTAACTCGTCTGATCTTGGTCAGACCAATTAAATGTGAAAATGCATTGTATATGACGCTGGTGTCAAACAGCCTTCACAATGCTACTTTCTTCATCGGTGTTGAAACCTTTCTGCTGTTCGGGGAATTTGAAGTCCCATGACGTATTCAAAAACTCAGGCCCGTTCCACCATAAGGAACTTGGAATTAAGGCCGAGGGAAGCAACCCACGTGAAATTAAATCTGCATGATTCCATATTTCAACCCCAGTTAACCGCTGGATCTCTCCGACTTTGTTTCTCACAAAGGTTTCCCACCTCGTAGGGCCTGCGCGGATCCAACACAGTGTGATCATGGAATCTGTCTATGCAAAGGTGGGAATTCCTTTCCACTTAAGAGCCTTATTGATGTAGCTCACAAGGAGATGCATGTGAGTAACGTCATCTCCATCTACTGTTCCGAGATATACTACAGCTCCATATGCCTTTTCCGAAGCGTCACAAAAACCATATAGTTGAAGTCGCTGATGGCCGTCTTAGTATGCAACCACCTTGGTTCACCTTGTAAATCGTTTCGAAAAGTGATCCAATCTTCCACGATATCGGCGTCAACTTGATCATCCCGAGATTGTTTTCGAATCCAAAGCAGCTGCATGATTAATTTGGCTTTGGTTATATAAGGTGCAATCCAGCCCATGGGATCAAAGAGTCGGGCGATTGATGATAGAATACATCTCTTGGTTGGTTGGCCAGTTTTTAGAGGGTTATATTTAAGGGAAAATTCATCCGACAGGGGAAGCCATTGTATACCCAATGTTTTTATCTGAAAGGAGGATTCAAAAGTCCTCAGGTGGAATATTGACCAGAATTTTCTTATCGTTTGCAGTCCATTTTCTTAAGCGAAAACCAGCACCTGCTAGCATGCAACTAATTTCTTTTACCTTTGATTGGGCTTCCTGTAGTGTTTCAGCTCCCGAGATTAAGTTTCCCACATACATTTCTCTCCGAATGCTATTAGCAGTTCTGGGATGCTGGCCGTTGACTTGTTCTGCTAATGCTTGATTTGTTCGAACTACCAAATATGGGGCAGGTGCTGTCAAGAATGTGACAGTTTTGAGGCGGTAGACCTTTAATATGTCGGAAGGCTGTTTGCGCCATAGGATAAGTTGATATTGCGCGTCGTCCTTGGTTACTCAGATTTGTCGATACATCTTCCCTATGTCTGAGGTGTACGTGTTCTTATAGAGTTTCCATCGTAGAATGATGTCCGTGATGTTAAGTTGTAACGCCGGGCCAACAATCAGCTGGAGCTTTCTTCCTTAAAGACTGCATGGTGAGGTAGAAAATAGTGATGAACTCTTCTTCCTTCCTTGAGTTGTTATAATCCGAGTTTTATATAATCCTCTAAGCAGTCAGTGTACCGTTGTCTAAGTTGGGGGTCGTTATCAAATTTTCTTTCTAAGCCTTTAAAGCAACTGAGAGCTCTTTCCCTAGATCTGCCTAAAAGAGGATACACACCACCTTTGAACGGAAGAGTTACTTGAAAACGGCCATCAGTTAGCCGTGTAACATTTTTGCAAAGCGCTCCTCACATTCAACATCTTCTGAGTCTTGGTGTTGTTGACAGGGAACCTCTTTTACCTCCCAGAATTTTCGAAGTTCTGCTTCAACACTAAAGACTTGAAGAAAGCTGTTTATTCGATGAGGTACGGGACCCTGCCAAATATAACCCATCCTAATATTTTTTTCTGAGCAATTGGTAGGTGATCGTTGCTTCTTCTTCTTTTCCTTTTTCCGGCGTTGTTATGGTCAGAAGTGTAGGACCATAACCGTCCCACTTAACTGCATTCCTACTGGTCCGCTTGTGGGGTCCGCCGGTTTGACCTCAGAAAGTAGCGGCAGGCTTCCCGGTTTGAGATTACTTCATCGCTGAGGCCAATCAAATGCTGGTGTTTTTGCATTTGTTTGCACCAATTGTTTTTCGGCCTGCCTTTTTTTTTTTTTTTTTTGTGACACGGGCATGCTCCAGATTTATTTGTTTGATCTTACTCTTACAACACCGGTGATCTCCAGTCGTGTCAACCCACTGATTTGCATGTACACTTGTGGGGCAGTTTAATGGTGGTATATGTGTCCCTAGGCTCACCTTGGTGTTTTCTAAATTGCCTAGATGTGATTTTTGTTTACCTTTGTTTTAGTCGCCTTTTACGACAAGCGAGAGGTATCGCTGCAGGGATATTCTTAACCCGTTCCTGCACGGAATGTAGGTGATCGTTGCTGGGCCTGATTAATTCTGGTAATAAAATATCAGCCAAGACATCGCCACCTAATAACAAATCTACTTTAGCTGATGTATTAAAATGTAGATCAGCTAGGGTGAGACCATCCAAATGTTCCCAATCTTCTATCGCCAGAGTCTAGGCCAGAAGATGGCCAGAAGATGGCCAGACAGCGTCTTAAGTACAACCGCCTGTTTGGGTGCCTTAAAGGCAGAGTGGTGGGACATAAGAGCGATGTCTATCACCTTTGAACAGATGCCGCAGCTGAAAAAACCCAACCCAGAAAACTGAACGGAAGTTCACCTAAGCGGAAGACCGAGCAGATGGGCAGCTGAGTTTGTTCTGAAGCTCGCCTCTGAGCCTGAGTCCAACAAGGCACATAGAGATAGAGGTTGGCCTGTTGAAGTCTTTACCTTGACCAATGCTGTTGCCAGTAAAACTTGCGAATAGAAGTTAGTAGTGTAAAATGTGTTCACATTCTGCCCCATTGGTACTGGTTGGAAAGTTGGCGCGCCAGGATGTAGCAACGAAATCGACTGTCCTGAGGTGTGTGCAGACTTGTTCACATGTAGTAGCGAATGATGTGCTTGCTGGCAATAGTAACATCGTCGGTTGCTTGGACATTGTACTGTGGTGTGTGCGTATGCTAGGTAGTTTTTACAAACCCCTATCTTGTTTACTTGCCTAAGTCGCTCGTCGATGCTCTTCTTTAGGAACTTTCCACATTTCCTCACCGCATGCTGACCCTTGCTGCAAATTTGGCAAGAGTATGTTGACGTGTTTGCTGATGTGTGTAGAACATTTCGAGAAAAAAATCGATTTTACCCCAGTACATATGGGGTGAACTTGTTGCTGGGTGACAGTTTCCAATGTAAGAAATCTAGTTTCTAAGAACTGCGTGAATTCAGAAAACGTAGGCAACGTTTTGCTATCAGTCTTGGAACCGAGCTTCTCTTCCCATAGATGTTGTGTTTTTGCAGGAAGTTTTTAAAACAGTACAAAAAACAGCAGGATGTCCCAATATTCAACAGGTATCCAGCAACTATTTGATTGAGTCCGCTCGTTCTTGAACAATCTTTGGTTGATTGAATTATTATTATTTTTAAACTTTATTGACACGTAATCTAATTACATATCAATAATTAAAATTATTGAGCACTAGCTACCAGGGCCATCGGCTCATTAAAATAAAAACTTAAATTAAATGGGTATATTCAGTCTTGTAAATAATTCGTTTACAAACTTTATGTTGTTTGATGTGATAACGGTCAGAAGTTCTTTAAGAGTCTTGTTTGAGATTGATAGAGAGATTGAGTTAATGTGTGGACATTGAAGGATGTGAAGAATATTAAAAGTTAATATCTGGTCGCAGAAATTGTACAGAGGTGCTGGTTCTTTGGTCATCAAATGTTTGTGGGTGGTATGTGTATGTTCCAATCGAAGCCTTACGTACTTTGTTACCATACTTCTAGGTAGTTTGCTAGGGAATGTTGCCCTTGTTGCTCCAGCATTGATTGTTGAATAGTGATGGGAGTATTCACGCCAGTCATTCATGTTTTTGTTTTTCATACAGCTTTTCAAGTGGTTTAGTAAGTCCTTTTTGTTGAATGGGATAAAAGATATGAGAGGCTGTTTGAGAGCTAGTTTGGCTTCTGCATCGGCGATTTCGTTTCCTTCTATGCCTGCGTGCCCAGGGACCCAGGCCAATTTGATGTAGTTATCTTTCGAAATAAGTATGTCTCGGATTTCGGAAACTATATGAGAGGAATTGCTGATGTTTTGGATTGCTTCAAGAGTCGAGAGACTGTCGGTGAATATAATTGTTTTTTTATTTTTTGCAGTTTTGATTGCTTGGAGTATACCAAAAGCCTCAGCTGTAAATGTTGAGGATGTAAAATTGAGGAGCCCTTTACTAATAACGTAACCTTGTTCTGATACTACTGCGTATGCAGTTCCGTCGATTGATTTGGTAGCATCTGTAAACAGGAAATTATTCCATCCAAGCAGTTTATAATTAACCTCCAGTTCTTTGAACAATGTTTTGTACATTTCTTTGTTTGTGTTGGACTTGTTATAGCGCGACAGATTCGTCAACACAGCTTGTTTTTGGAGATACCATGGAGGAAAGTTAGGGTTGGTATTGTTTCTAAGTTTCTAATTTCAATTGGGATTTTCAGCTCTTTTGCCGATTGGAGAGATTTGTACAGAACGGATGGATAATTTGGTTTTTTTTTACGCTTCAACAGCTTTTTTGTACAATCGTGTATGGGTGATTTGAATGATGAATTTATTTTTAGTGTAATTTTCCAGGTTAGTAAGTCGATCCTGTCTCTTAGATTTGGGAGTCCTGATTCGGCTAGAATGTTCTTGATAGGTGTTGAATAAAAGGCACCTAAGCAGGTTCTTATAGCGGCGTGGTATGGCGTAGAAATTTGTTGCAATGATGAATTGGCACATTTCCCATAAATTGTTAGACCGTAATCAATTTTTGATAAGATAATGGACTGAATAACCTTAATAATAGTGTTTACATTACAATTACTTTTTTTCGATGAAAGATACTTAACAACATTTAGTCTGGTAGTAAGACTCTATCTTAAGTTAATACAATGTTGCTTAAAACTATAATTGGATTCGAATATAATGCCTAGAATATTTGAGAAGTTTACATTTTTTATACAAATACCGTTACCTGCTACATTTTGAATTTTTTTTGAACATTTGTGTTTTTTGCAAATATGTAGTAGTTCGCATTTCGAAAAAGATATTTTAGAACCAGAGGTTTCCCCCCAATCAACCAAATCCTTGATTATACTTGAAAAAAGATGCGATACCTCTACTAGGTCTTTTAATTTAGTGACCAGAATAAGGTCGTCTGCATAAAAAATGTGATTTATTTGCGGATATGTCCGAGTTATGTTACTTATTTCATTAAATGCTATTTTGAACAGGATGATTGAAAGGGGGGAGCCTTGCGGTTGCCGTTCTTAAGGTTGTGAATTTTTGAGTAAATTTTGTTATTGGTTTTAATGCGAAATTTGCGGTTGATTAGGAAGGATTTTATAAAATTAAAAATTTTAGTGCCAATCTTCCATTGTCTTAGCTGGTTTAAAATGGCGTGAGGTCCGATTCTGTCGAACGCTCGTTCGAAATCAGTGGATAAAACTGATATGTGATTTTTTTCTGAAAGTGCCGAGGAGATGTTTGTATCCAAATAAAGGAGTGCATCTTGGGTTCCGCAGTTCGGTTTGAAAGCGGTTTGATGAATATCGATGAAATTATTTTTTTCTATCCACCAGGACAGTCGTTTGGAAATGATTTTATCTAAGACTTTTGAAAGGCATGGCAGGAGGGAAATTGGGCGGTATCCTTCGATACGCGTATTATCTTTGTTGTTTTTTGGGATGGGCACAATGGTAGCCACTTTCCATGTTTCGGGAATAATTCCACTGTCAAGTATGTCGTTGTATAATTTGGTTTTGTAACAAGATGGGCTGTTTTTAAGCATCGAGTAGTTAACTCGGTCGAATCCAGGAGTAATTCCCTTGGCAGAGCACAAGCTGTTTTCCAACTCTATTATATTAAGGGAAGATTCGATTAAACTTGTTGAATGGGAGATGGCGTATGTTGGGTCAAGTTCGTTTAAGCGTTTGTGTTTTTCTTCTACATACTTTGGGTGGAAATTAGAGTCGTCTTGAGTAATTTCCCAGCATTTGGCAAAAGTTTCATTAATCTTAAAAAGACATGTAATGTTTTCGGAGTTGTTTTTTATAAGTTTGATTGTGTGGGGTACAAATTTCCCGTGAGACTTTTGATGTCAGCCCACATTTTTTTGGGGGTTGATTTATGGTTAATTCCTTCAGTAAATCTGGTAAAAGAACATAATTTTGCTGCCTTAGCTGCTCGTTTAAATTGGGCATTGGCTTTCCTGTAAGCCACTAAATAAGCATCATTTGGAGATTGTTTAAATTTTTTCCACCCTTCTTGTTTTTCCTTTCGGAGAGTGCTGAGATTTTGGTCCCACCACGGAACTGTCTTGTAGTGGATCTTATTTGTTGTTTGGGGGATTGCCACATTTGCTGCGGAGCGAATCATCTTGGTCATAAAGGCGGATTCTTTATTCGTGTTGATGTTGGTTTGGGGTGCTTGAGCAGAGATTCGGGCTGAGAGTTCGGTTTGGAAGAGATCCCAGTTGGCAAGGTCAGTGAGGAATTTTGGTTGTGGTTTTGGTAAATTTAAGGTACTATCTAAAGCTACCGTGGTGAGGATCGGAAAATGATCACTTCCGTGTAGGTCATCGGAGACATCCCAAGAAGATTTCTGGGTTAGGTGGGGAGAGACGAGAGAAAGATCAATGTGGGGATATGTACTGTGGGTTGGTCGCCCATCATTTAAAACAGCCAGTCCGGAATTTGCGATAAAGTTTTCGACCAGTTTGCCACTATTGTTGATACTTGGAGAACCCCATGCGGGGGACCATGAGTTGAAATCGCCGGTTAGAACAATAGGGCTTGTGATGTTTCTAATAATGGTTTCAAGATCCTGGTAGTTGAATATTTGGTCTGGTGGGATATAGATTGATATAATGGTAAGTTTGAATTTTGCTTCAATTTCAACAGCGACGGCAGATATATTGGAGTTAATCGGAATGAATTTGTGAGGAAGTGTTTTGTGTACAAGAAGTCCAGTGCCTTGTTTGCAACTTGTGTTGTGGGATAGATTATGAAATATTGCGGAGTATTCTTTTGGTGGAAGTGGTTTGGAATTATGTTTTATGTGTGTTTCTTGAATCGAGATGATGCTTGGTTTGATTTCTTTGATAAGCAATTGGAGCTCATGATAGTTATTAAAATAACCATTCATATTCCATTGCAGTATTTTTAAATTATTGGAGGTGGTGGAGAGCAACTTGTTCCCAGTACCATTTAATGTACTCGTCAAAGGTGCCCTGCCAACTGGTGATAAATTACTACCAGCCACATTGGCGGGGGCACTCGTCGCCAGCGGCGGCGCGGTTTGCGTGGAGAAAGTTTATAATATTAAGAGCTGTCATCTTGGTTAATGATCATCGAATTGTTTGTTAGGAGAGAGTGCTTTTGAGGAGAGATTTTATTGTGAGTGTTGTTGGTATTGGTGGTTGACATTGTTGAAGCAGAAGTATTTTTTTTGAGATGTTCTTGTTCTGGTTATGGAGAAATGAGAGAGGATTTGGTTTTGAGTTCATGGGAGGTTGAAGCGGCGACCTTGGGAGACTTTTCTCCTGGGAGAGTGTTGGGTTCATGTACTTGTTTTTGAATATTTGTGTTTTGTGTTGAGACATTATGTAGAGTGGCAGAAGCAGGTGGAGATTTTTTTCCTGTGAGAGAGGTGGATTCAGCACTTTGTTTTTGGTCTTTTGTAATTTGTGTTGGATGGTGATGAGGGTTAAGTATCAACTTGTTTTCTTGTAATGTAAAAGCAGTTTTAGTGGATTTTGGTTTCCCTTTTTCAGTGGCGGTATTTAAAGAAGAAGGGGATGTGGTTGGCAGGGAATTGTTGTTTTCTTGAGGTGAATTTTGAAGTTTTGTGGAGTAGAGGTCGGAGGAGAATGAAGGAATTTTTGGATTCTGTTCTGAATGCATTTATTTCAATGATTTCTTTGCTCTGAATATACCTTGGGCATAATTTCGATGAAGCGGGGTGGGAGCCGGCACAGTTAGCACAGTATGTGCGTGTGCAGCTTTCATTTTCATGGAGAGGAAGATTACATGTTTCACATGTAGCTGGTTTTTTGCACCATTTTTGTGTGTGACCAAGAAGTTGGCACTGTTGACATCGCATGGGGTTCGGGTAGTACTCGGAGACTTTAGTTTTATACCAGCCTATTTCGATTGTGCTTGGGATTTGGAACAAGTCAAATGTGAATATCATGAGGCCCGTGGGGACTCGTTTGCCATCTAAATTAATTTTTGTTAGTTTATAGACCTAGGTTATATTTTGGGATTTTAGTTCGCTTATGATTTCGGCTTCAGGGACGTTTATAAGGCATGGTGCGTACGCGATTCCCTTTGAGAGATTGAGATTGGCATAGAGTTTAATGTCAACTGGACAAAACGTTTCAAGAGCTTTTGAATTTATAAATTTGTCAGCAACTTTATGATCTTTCGTGAGAATTAATAAAGAACCGTCTCTGAGCTGGGAAATCTTTTCATATTGTGTGCTGATTGAATCTATAGTTTTTTTTAATACAAACACACTGACGGAAGACAGTGGTCTATCCTTGGAGGTGATGTGAATGAATCGTGGGTTTTTGTAGTTGGTTTTCGTAGGTAATTCTGGGAATTCGGAGAATATGCCACTAGGTGGTTTAAACCTTTTAGTCTGAGGGATGGGAGGGTCAGGGGGGTCGGAAAGGTGGCACTGGTCGAGAGCACTGAATCGGTTCCCCGATTTGTTATCAGGCTTTGGAGCCATGCCTACAAAAGGTATTTTACTGTACGCACAAGAGTTCACAGTTATCTTTGGGAGCGGGAGAATGAGATAAACGCGAGCACTTTTATTCACCACAAATAGGTCTGTACGGTTGGGATGTCAGCCGATGACTGTGGTTGATTGAAGAAAGTCGTAAGTAGTGTATTTACCAAGAAACGCTGATGATCGTACCGATCCGTCATTATTTCCCAAGCCTTGGCATAATCGCCACAATCCAAGCTCAAATGTGTTAACAACCTTTCAGCTTCACCGGAGACACTTGTTTTGAGGGAGTGCATTTTCTGTATTTCCGATAACGCGGAATTGTTGTGAATTAGTAACAAAAGAGATCCCGAAAACTGCGCCATGTCTCATATTTATCCACAAAAACTGTGATATTCATTTTTGGTAATCGTATTTCTGACCTCGGTGTAGCTATTTTTGTCTGTGTGGGATCATGTGATGCGTTACCCGAAGCGTTCTTAGTAACCTATGCCATATCGATTGAATCCAATAGATAACTTCGATATTTGAAGTAACCTTCTCTAATCTTATCATATATGACTTCCGCGGCCATTTGCTCTTGTGCCTGGTCGTCATCCAACGCAGATATTTCTTTTGTATATTGCGCCTCAGCCGTCTCCGTAGTTTTTTCCAACATTGACATTTGTTTTGACATCCTTTTCAAGTTTCATTGCACAATATGTTAATTAAGTCCCCCACAACAATTGATTTCTCAATTTATATTTAATGTACATATGTACATATATGTATGTGTATATGTTAAGCTTTGAAATAAAACCAACCGTACTCTTTGAAGCCCAAAAGAAGAGTAAGTACAATTTATTAGACAAAACGGAATGTTACATAAGTGGGCTAGTGCTGCCAATTTTAATTATTTAAACTTCAGAAACTTTTTATTCAACACTTCCACTTTTAGATAATTCAATCATTCAGATACAGTTCATTCGATTTCAAATTAATTCAATTACAATCACTTATTTTTGATTCCAATTAACAATTTAAATTTTTTAAATTTGTCTTTAGTTAAAGCCTTTGTTAAAATATCGGCTTCTTGTTGTTCAGAGGGAACAAAGTTAATTAAGAAATTTCTTCTTTCATACTGTTCACGAATAAAATGATACCGAACATCAATGTGTTTTGTTCGTTTATGGAATTTCGGATTTTTATAAGTCGAATGGCTCCTTGATTGTCCATGTTCAATATCGTCCTTTCAATACCAGCAGGAACCATTTCACAAAGTAATTGTTGGAGCCATACCATCTCCTTCACGGCCTGTGAAGCAGCCACATATTCCGATTCCGTAGTTGACAAGGAAACGCATTTTTGTCTTTGAGACGACCAAGACAAGGGTCCATCTCCAAATTTGAAAACAAAGCCAGTAGTGGATCGCCTGGTTGCGACATCATCCGCATAGTCAGCATCACTGAAACAAACTAATGACAAATATTTAGTTTTTCTGAAGACTATACCCATCTGTTTGGTTCCGCCAATGTATTTCAGAATCCGTTTTACAGCGTTGACATGAGTATTATTTGGAGTTTCCAAATATCGAGAAACCACTCCCACTGCAAAAGCAATGTCTGGACGAGTACCTATGGCTAAGTACATAAGGGAGCCCACTGCTTCTCTGTAAGGAAACTTGACTGCCTCAGAAGAGACAGACTCCACCAAAGGACAAGCTTCCGCCGGTGTTGACACTGGTTTGCAACAGCCCATGTTGAAACGTTTCAGCAACCGCTCAACATAAAGTGATTGACCCACATGGATTCCGCCTTGAGTTGCTTCTGAAATCTCCAAACCAAGGAAATGTTTCGCTTCTAGAACGGTGATCTCGAAAATGTTTCTGGAGGAAGTTCACCGGTTGAAGAGCATCATCCTTGTACTTTGTAGCCATCAGTCCATCATCAATGTAGATGGCAAGTATAATTCTGCTTTCGTTATTTTCTGACAGAAAGATGCAAGGATCCATCTTACTTGCCTTCAGTTTTAATTCCTTAAGTATTCCGGTCAGTTTCTGATTCCAGCAACGAGATGCCTGTTTCAGCCCGTATAAACTTTTCCGAAGTCTGCAAACCATACCTGTACCATCAGTAAAACCTTCAGGTTGATGCATATAGATCTCTTCTGCCAGATCTCCATGTAAAAAGGCAGTTTTCACATCAAACTGAGTCAGTACCAATCCTTCACTAGCTACAATTGCAAGAATGGCTCGAATTGATGTAAATTTGGCCACCGGGCTGTAGGTTTGCTCATAGTCTATTCCGTACTCCTGTGTGTACCCTGTGCAACCAATCTTGCTTTATATTTATTTTTCTAGGTTTTTAAGTTTGTATACCCATTTGTTGCCTACGATTTTCCTACCCGCAGGACGAGGTACTAAGTCCCAAGTACGATTTCGATGCAAACTCTCTATTTCTTCTCCCATCGCTTCCTTCCAGTGTGGCGCCTCTTTACAACTGACAGCATCTTTATAACATCGTGGTTCTTCTTGCATAAAAAATGCGTGCCTCTCCATGAGGTTGCAGATACTCGATGTAGTTTCTTTCCTGTTCCGTAATCGGAACTTCAAGGGAACGGAACAATCCCAGCTGTTGTTTGTTTCATTGCTGCAGTTCTCCGCCACTTCCACTGACTCTACTTCTTCGACAGGTGACTGATGTCACCTTCAGGTTGTTCGTATGCTTCGACGCTGTCCCTTACTGACTCTTTTGCTTCCTGTTCAATATGACGACTTCCCAGTTGATTTTCATTGTTTGGTAACTCCAACCACAAGTCACCCCTTTTGTTCACAGGAAAATCAATTGCTTCCTTGCCAACCTTAGTAATCTCTATGGGTTTGTTCTCTTGCTCAGCCTCTCTAAATGTTATATCTCTGGCTGTCTCTATCTTTCTTGTACCTGGTATCCAAATCCTGAAGCCTTTTGATGTGTCAGAGTACCCCATGAACAATCCCTTTATCGCCTTTCTGTCCCATTTCTTTCGTTTTTGCTTTGGGACATGCATGAATGCTTCGATGCCAAAGGTTTTGAAGTTTTCGACCTTCATCCTACGTCCGCACCATTTTTCGTACGGAGCCTTCCCTCCTAGAGCGCGGTCACCTGTGCGGTTCAAAACATATACGGCTGTGTTTACAGCCTCAGCCCAGAACTGTTTGCCTAAGTTCTTTGCACTGAGCATCGTTCGAGCAGCTTCAACTACTGTGCGGTTCTCTCTTTCGATGCACCCATTCTGCTCCGGAGTATATGTGACACTAGTTTCATGACGAATAGCACGTCTTTTGAAAAGTGATTTGACCGACTAATTAAAAAACTCTAATCCGTTATCAGTTCGTAGGGTTTTAACTGGGTGTCCGATTTCACAAGCAGTAAGATCCAGAAACTGTTCAATAGAAGAGTAAACTTCTGACTTGTTCTTGAGGAAACGCGCCACTTTGTAGTGTGAAAAGTGATCTTTAAAAAGGATGAAATATTTGGCTCCACCTAAGGACTTTTCTTCCATAGGACCACACAAGTCTGCATGAACAAGTTCACCTGGTTGAGTGGCGTCGAATGTGCTCTTCTCATATGGCAGTCGATGTTGTTTACCATAAACACATGCGTCGCATGTAAACGTTGGTGAATCTATAAAGGGAATGTTTTGTTCTTTTAGGTGAGCACGTACCTTTGCGATGTTCTGGTGGGCCATCCTCTCGTGCCATACCTTCAATGGCAATATTTTTGTGGTCGCCAAGTTTGCCGTCGCCGCTGCTGGAACTTCAATGCGGAAACACATTTTGAAAAGTTGCCCCTCACGTTCTCCCACTGCGACTGCACCTCCATCCGCTTTAGCAAACTCACAGTTGTTTTTGTCCGAGACGAATTTCAGTCCCTTTGGGAAAAAAGATTCACTGAAATTTTGGGTACATACAAAACATTGGACAAGTGCTTTGGAATCCACCGTTCCCCATTGAATGAAAAGATGTTAATATCACCCATTCCCAACGCAAATATTTTATGACCGCTCCCAACCCTTATATCGATTGGATCGGAGAAACTTTTATAGTTTATGAACCAATCCTTTTGAAATGTCATGTGGTCGCTGGCTCCTGAATCAAGATACTTCGTTTTTCGATTCATTATTGACCAGTAGTGCATTGAATACTTTTGAGCTTACCCCTGTTGCCTCACCTTCACTTCCAGTCCTCACTTTTTCTTGATCATACGAATTTTCGGCATTACACATTAGAGCACAATCTCTTTTCCAGTGACCCATTTCATTGCAGGTGAAACACTTTCCAGGTTTGAAAGTTTTTGACTTCGACTGCTTCCAGTTTCTTTGTTTCGCAATCAAGGCTGAAGTGCTGGAGGAAGGAGCTAAAAACGATGTGCTTGGAAGCATTCTGGTCTCTTCCATAACTAAACGAGATGTTAGGTTTTCCAATGTTTGCTCTTCTTTAGCCGTCGATTCCCAAGCGGAGAAAAAATGTTTAAAGCTTTCTGGAAGTGTCATGAGAACTTTCGTTATAACCATACTTTCAGAGATGTCTTCCCCTATATCCCTCAATTGCCTGATCAGGTTCTCCAATTTAGAGATGTGCGATGCAATATCATCCTCGGGGCTCATTTCGAATGAATAAAACCGCTGCAAAAACATATGAATGTTGGCTTTGGATGATTGTTCATATACCGATTGGAGTTTTACCCACATCTCCTTAGCAGTGGAACAATTGACTATGTGGCGAAGCGGTATCGGACCGACATTCATTGCAATGATGCGCTGAGCCTTACAATCATTTTTCACCCATGCCGACACACGAGTATTGAATGCCTCTTCTGACTCAGATTGCGCTTTAATTGGCCGAGCACACACACTGTTCACATAATCAAGCAAATCCGAAGCACTAAGTAATATTTTAGCTTGAAATTTCCACACGCTATAATCATCGGAGTTTTGCAGCTTTTCCATCCTAAACATCTCACTCTCCATTTTAGCGAAATTATTTATATTGTACTGTATTATTAAAAGGATACTTTTAACTGCACTTAATTAAATGGACTTGGAAATTTTTTTTGTTAAAGAAGCGAACGGTACTTTTTGAAACGCGGGACTGGGCCCATAACCTGTTAAGCTTTGAAATAAAACCAACCGTACTTTTGAAGTCCAAAAGAAGAGTAAGTACAATTTATTAGACAAAACGGAATGTTACATAAGTGGGCTAGTGCTGCCAATTTTAATTATTTAAACTTCAGAAACTTTTTATTCAAGAGTATATGTATATAAATGTGTTTTGCGAGATGGATAAAGGTAAGAAACGAATGTACTTACTCAAGACTTTCTTTGTAGAATTTATGTTCCTGCTTGCGCCACACACTATACCCACATTCGCTGCAGGCAGACTTGATTGCTGGATTTGATGTAAGCCTTTTTTTTTCGGACTTGATGTGACTTCCAGGTATGGTTACACAATTCGAAGGACCAATTAATGATCTAAACTTGAACCGCATTACAAACATGGTAACGCGATGCAAGGCTTTGATTAACCAGTTAACTGGGAGAGACGTTCAATCTGGATCTTTCTTTTTGTATATCCAGAGGGATTCCGATGTTAGCAGCAGCAACGGATTCAGGACGAACATGAAACGCACACAACACAACTTATTCTTAAGTTTTACCGTAAAAAAGTGGTAACGCGAAGATATAATAAAAGAGAAACACCCGGTTCCAATATCGTTATATTATTGGCACTTTGTTGCGTCGACCGGTTTCCTTTTATTGCCCAAAAGTACATAAGTATATAAAACATGAATACAAAAGAACTGTCACAACGATCACAGGCAGCAGATCTGATCTGAGGTCTTCAGTGGGTGTTTATTGTTTGCGTTCATGATATTTGAGACTCGAACAAAGCCGGACAAGGTCACTGCACCTCACAAACTTCCAGAAACCATAGCCAAACCATAACCAGAGTTTCACTGCGAATTTCATCAGTAAGCCAAATTCCGATTATCTAAAACAAAACGAGGACAAAAAATACATTTCATCCATTCAAATCATTAACGGTCACCCAACAGTACACACCATGCAAGCATGATCAACCACTCCAACGAAGCACCTCCAACGATGGATTATCGCACATGCCGTCACCTGAGCGCACAAGCCATCGGAACCATCACGCCCTCGATGAATGGGCAGAGCAGCAGGTAGTTGTAAATAAGATAGCATAAGCATATTTTTTACATATCTACATATCTCAGATTGACTTCTCGTCATCTGAGATATTTGTTTTCCTTCCCATTATCCACATTCCTTCACGTTCCCATAGCCCATCGTTAGGTTAAGTTAGATTATAGTTTCAGTTTTAAATCAGAACTCTACGAATAAAGGTGCAGAGCTCTCTAAAAATTTTTTTTTTTATTGTTTTAAATAGTAGTAAAATTTAACTTATACCTTATAGGTTAGGTTAGGTCAGGTTAAAGAGGGGGTGTGTGATGGTTAAGCATCACTTCCACTCGGAGGCCAAAAGGCCCATTGTGATTCCCTGTCCTATCACGTGGTGGCTGAAACCACCCCGTGCTTTTTATGAATTTTAGAATTTCCGATATATCTGCATTTGTCGCATAAGCAATCTCTGCAAAGAATCTTTGGCCCAGCGACGCTAGGCGTCGATTCTGGAGAGCTGGGTTTTAGACTTGTAAGCCTAGTATTTCATATATATGTATATATGGGTATGTTCGATAGATTCTACATATTTGTATATTTTGTTCATTAAATTTATTTTCAATTAGTTTTGATTCAATAGGTGTTTCGTAATAAATTGTACTGCTATCCGTTCTAACTTTTTTCGAAATCTTTTTTTGTTTATTTTCGTTATTCTTTGATTTTGTATAAACATTGTTAATTTAATTCTTTGAGTTTCTTTATTTATTAATGTGTAAGCAAATGTATTTAACTCTATGTACTAGATTGTATCGAACCACTTCTATGCAGTTGCATCCTACCAACAATTGGCGGCACTGCAATATCACGCGATGCACATTCGCACCGAGATGCATTGCGTAGGTGTGAACAATGGTAGTGTGTGTGTCTTCCGATGCAATTGTGACTCGGACACTTGGATTTTGGTCGCAGTTCGAAGTGGTCGTCTTGTAGTCACGAGTGTTAACCAAATAAATGTAAATCTTTGGAAAATCAACTACTGTGGTTTCGTTATTTTAAAAGACTTCAAAAGAAAGCATTTAACATAGAACACTGGTCCTTCGAGCCGGATCTAAAATATTGTGAAATCAAATTACGTACGGAAATTGTACCTGTGTGATAAAGAAAACTTAATTACACGTGTTTTCCCTTCGTCTTATATCAAACAGTTTTGTAAAACTGTTAGGGAGAAACGCCAACTTAAACGTTTTACGTAGAACTTCCCTGCCGAGTGTTTTAATTTTTTTACCCTCCTTTTTTTTTTTTTTAAAAAAACCAAAAAAATAAATGTATTAAAACTGAAACGGGCGCTTAACTCGTGCGGATGCCTTTGCGGACACAATTGAACCGTCCACAACTCTACAAATGCTAGAGATCCGTTTGAGCAAGCTAGAGGAAAGATGGTCAGAGTTTTCATCTCTACACTCTTACAGTACATAGCGGATGCGGGTTCTAGTGATCTTGCAACCGAGTTCGGTGAATATGAACTTAAATACTTTACGGCTCATTCGCAACTCGTAAAAGCCACTCGTGAACGGAAAGTGTGATCCAAAAGGAAGTACGTAGATGTTTCGGTCGTTGAACAATTAGCTAATCAGCAATCTACTTTCCTAGAAAAACTGAATTCTACCACAGAACATTCGTCATCGCGATCTTTATTTGGGCTTGGTTGAGAGTAACAATGATCTCTCTATTTTACAAAAATTCCAATATTTAAAATCATTCCTTCGCGATGAAGCGGCCGGCATTATTAAACACAAGACCATTTCCGAGGCGAATTATGTTGAAGCTTGGGATCGGTTAGAGAAGCGGTATGATCGAGTTCATTTAATCGTGCGTTCATTTGTACAAACGTTCTTATCGCTTCCTACAATAAGCACCAGTAATGTCCAAACATTACGGAAAATCGTCGACAGTGCTGATGAAGTCGTGCACGGGCTTAATGCCCTTGAAAACATGGCCGCGATCCTTGGCTTATATACATTTTGCTGAACAAGCAAAGCTTGGGCAGAAAGTGTCGGTCCACGGAATGATTGTACAATATAAAATACAATGAATTTTTAAACTTTTTAAAAACACGTTGTGACGCTTTAGAAACGTGTCAATCAGTCAATCGGTCTATGTCGCGGTTAAAGCCGCGTGTAACAATTCGATCACACGTAGCAGAAGAATCTTTTTCAAACCCGCAGTGCCCCAAGTGTAAAAATAAACATATATTAACCCAGTGTCCCAAACTCGTTGCATTAGACACCAAATCGCGTCGAAACTTCGTGAAGGAAAACTCGCTGCGTTTCAACTGCCTCCGCATGGGACATTCGTCGAACAAATGTCGATCTACATTTCGGTGCCGCGTGTGTAGATCCCGTCATCACTCTTCAACACAGGTTCAACACAGGGTATTTCACCATCGTCGGCGCACACAAGGCCATCATTCAATTTCAACTCGTCTCGTCTCTATCCTCACACCAACCTCAAACTTCGTCCTCGTTAAAAGATGCTTGCCCGCTTCTAAATAATCATTCACTTAAATCGAATCTTACATCTTATCGTCGAAAGCAAACCATTCTTCCAACTGTGTTAGCAAAGGTGCAAGATATTCATGGAAACTTCATCAACTGTCGAGTCTTACTAGATTCTGGATCACAATCATCATTCGTCATCGAATCGTTCGCCCAAAGACTAGGGTTTTCTCGTACGCATACTCGGATTCCAGTTCTCGGTCTCTCGTCAACGGAAGCGGGCTATACAAGAGGGTCCATTTCTTTACAACTTTGCCCGCGGTACAACTCAACTCGTTTATTGGTGGACGCTTTTGTATTGAGTAAGCTAACTTCAAATCTTCCTTCCCAACCATTAGATGTTTCTTCATGGTCACATATAAATAATTTAGATCTTGCCGACCCACATTTTAATCTAGCTGCTCCTGTTGACGTATTGCTTGGAGCTGATAAGCTTTGGTGTATTTTAAAGGGAGAACAAATCTACGGTCCTGAAGGTATTCCAATCGCCCATAATACGACATTTAGTTGGATTATTACCGAAGAGTATTTTGATAAGACCTCAGCCGATAACTTTTCTTTGTCTTCTCTATACTCCACTGTCGACGTTGATGTTATGTTGCAGAAGTTTTGTACAGCTTCCCTTTTAAACACAGCATTCTTCTTTCGGTTGTACGCTAAAACCAGCTGTTGATGACATCAACAAAATACAAATTTATTTTGTATTGCTTATTTGTTATTCTTACCTTTGCTTGCCTTTGTCGATGACATCAACAAAAAGTACACACTTACTGTTGAAAGGCGTAGTTCAACAGTTTTTGGCCTTTGCTTTAGCTAGCAATATTTGTTATTTTGTGGTACAAGTTGTCGTGCTGAGGCGGGCAATTTTTTAGTATAAATTACACAAATAAAATATTCATGGCATCAGTCCATTAATTTTAAGAACTCAAGTATGTAGTTTGAATTTTTTCATGGTCCTTCGAGCCGGATTAGCCGGAACAGTGAAAAGTGATTTGTTAAAATTGGTACTAGATCAATATAATTGTTAAAAATTGAATAGTCTTCGCACACACTCATGTCTATCATATAGATCTGTATTTGTCCTTTTCTTTAACGAACCTCAGTTTTCGATGAATATATATGTACATTTTAGTCTTCACTTAATAAGTCTCAGTCTCAGTTTGGATTCAGTAGCGAAGAGACCTAATGTGAATCGCATTTTTCTATTCCTTCGTACAGTTGAGCTATAAAGAATAAACGAGTGTCCAATATATTCCGTTGTCGTCTTTCATTTTTTATAACATTGGTGACGAAACCCGGGAACTATAGCTCGGTAATACAGTTCGGGAACAAAAGTCGAAAGGACGAAAACGATATCGGTTGGCAACAATATGGAATTTGCAACACGCGCGGCTTACCGAAGTCAGCTCACAAAGATTGTCAACGCAGCGGTTGAATATTTGAGTTCTGCGCAATCTCAAATTAATAACGATGACTGCGATATAGACGCAATCGAAGAGGAGTTGAACATTTATATTCAAAGATTACGTGCGATTAACGACAGCCTGGCGACCGTTAACAGGGATATAGCTGAGAAGGAGCTCATCCGAAAGGAAAATGCAGAGGCTGAAATCATCAAGATAGCGGAATACGAAGATTCAGCCACAACGATATTATCACGTCTTCAATGTCGTCTGAAAAAGGTAATGGTGAAAGCACAGCCATCCACAATGAATTCTTTCTCTCCAACAGACGACCCAACATCTTCAGCGAGAAGTCGACAAATTAAAAACTACGTCAAGCTACCCAAATTACAGCTTAAACGATTTGACAGTGGGATGAAGCATTGGTTACCATTTTGGGACCAATTTCGCACGTCAGTGCACGAAAATTTTGAGTTATCACCTGTCGAGAAATGCATGTATTTAGAATCAGCCTTATGTGGCAGTGCAAAAAAGGTGGTAGCGGGTTTTACTGCTACGGAAATCTCCTACGATGCTGCTGTATCTCTGTTGCAAGAGCAGTACGGTAATTTGGAACGGTTAATTGACGACCACCTTCAGCAATTTGTTTCACTTCGCCACGTGAATTCGCGTTCCGATGTATCAGGTCTCAGGCATTTATATAACTCGATCAATACATGCAGACGATCACTCACAGGATTGAACGTCCCATCGCAACAATATGATGTCATGCTTAAACCCATACTTTTGCAGTGTTTACCATACGATTTACGGGTTGATTTCCACCGTTTGAGGGGAAAAGAAGAATTCATGTTGGACGACAAAAACAACGAATATTCTGAAGCGGTATCGGCAACAACAACAGCGAAATGTCAAACCCACCAGTTATTGGAATTTCTAAAAAGGGAAATCGAAACACTGGAAATGAGCAAGGTAGATCTGCAGAGTAAGCCAAAAACAATAAATACAACTACAACAGCAGCCAACTTATCCGCATTAAATGAAACAAAAGAGGACATCTATTCTGTATATTCTGCAAGTCTCCTTCGCACAACACAAAGAACTGCGATTCCTGTCTACTGCCGAAAAGAAAGATGTATTAGTAAAAACTGGAAGGTGTTTTAGATGTGCGAAGAGAGGCCACTCATCAAAGAAATGTCGTTTGTAAACGTTGTATGTGTTTTGTAAACGTTTTTTTTAAAGACAGCCCGTTCAATCGCTCAATGTGGCAAAAAGAAAATTCTGTTACGAATGGTGATTGATGGTGGAAGTCAAAATAGCTATATTTGTGAATCGGCTGCGAAGAAGTTAAGTCTTGTCGAGATTGGTACGGTAGAAATGGCGGTGATTTCATTTGGAACGAAGGAAAAATCGCACCCGAAGACCCTCCGAAAGGTAAAAGTAATTCTTAAAAACCAATTTGACGAACAGAGTGTTGAAGTGGAGATGCTTGTCGTACCAAAAATTTGTATCGACGTTCTTGCAGTTCCAGATCAGAATTGTCAATTTATTCCAAATTTCCGATTAGCCGACAGCCGCCATCAAACGGAAATGCCATCGGAGGACGGACTCAGCATGCTAATTGGCTCAGATTTTTACTGGGCCATTGTGACCGGTAAGCAACGAAAAATCTCCACGCGTATGCGAGGCGTTCAAACAATTTTTGGATGGACCTTTCAAGGACCCCACTCTGAAGAATCCACGGGCCCAGCGAATGCGTCGAACGTCATGTTTGCAGCTGCTTTCAATACAAACGACATTTCTCACTTATGGTCACTGGAATCCATTGCTATTCGAAACGAGGAAGCCGAAAATTCTTTCTGGACGGAGAGGCTAAGTAGAGAATGCATTCGTTGGTCGGGAAACTGTTTTGTAGCCTCCTTACCCTGGAAGGACAGCAGCTTGAAATTCCATGGAGATAGAGGTCAGGCCCTTCAGCGAGTTGAAACACTTGTACGACGTTTATCCAGGAACCCAAGCACGCTTTTGGAATATGATGAGGCAGTACGAAAAATGTTGCAGGATAGAATAGCGGAAATCGTCCCTGATCGGTCTCCACAAAGGGTATTCTATCTTCCTCACCACCCTGTTTTTAAAGAAGAAAGTGAATAGTATTCGACGCGTCATTTCAGACGGAACAAACTTCATCATTAAATAGTTTTTTACTAACAGGCACAAATTTACTTTCAGAGGTGCAAGATGTTCTGTTCAATTTTCGGATGGGTCCCTTTGGTATCGTAGCTGACATTGAGAAGGCGTTTCTCCAAATCTGGCTCAACCCGGATGATCGCGACGCTCATCGCTTCATATGGTTCAACTCACTCAAAGACCGCAGATACCAAGATTTTCGGATGACACGAGTTACCTTCGGAGTTAACTGCAGTCCGTTTTTGCTCTCCGCTACAATAAGAGCTCACCTTACACGAGAAGCTGTAACGCATCCAGACACCTGCAGGACGTTGAAAACTGCCTTTTACATGGACGACCTCGTTCTGAGTGTAGGCACAGAAAAAGAAGCGGAGAAAATATATCGGGAGGCAACGCAAATAATGGAACGCGCTTCTATGCGACTAAGAAAATGGAATACGAACAGCGAAAAGGTACGCCAATCTATTAAACCTGATACATTTCCTAGTTCGCAGTAAGTCCTGGGTCTAACATGGTACGTTCACACCGACGAACTTCAAGTTTCTTTGAAGCCTCTCCAAAAAGTGCTAAATACATCAACGAAGGGAAGCAAAAGAAGCGTTCTCCAAGCCATTGCCGTATCTATGATCCTCTAGGTGTCATTTCGCCCACCGTTATAAAACTAAAGATTTTGTTCCAGACGATCTGGAAACTTAATCTTCATTGGGATGAAAATCTGCCCATAGGATTTCAAATGGAGTGGGAAAACTCTGTTGAAGGTGTTCTACAGCTGGCGGAAATGACCATTCCAAGATCGACGATACCCATGAGAACATCGAAAATTAGTTACATGCATTTATTCGCTGATGCCAGCCTAAAGGCCTATGGATCCGTAGCGTATGTAAAACTATCGGCTTAGACGGAGTGGTCAATGTACGTTTTCTTTGTGCCAAGGCTAGAGTAACACCACTTAAGGAAAATAAAGAGGGAGAGTTAACCCTGCCCAAATTAGAGCTTACAGCAGCATTGATTGCTGCCAGACTGTGCGCATACTTACGCAGGTGTTTAAAAACTGAAGTTAAGAAATATTTCTTATGGTCGGATTCCAAGATCGCACTAAACTGGATTTATGGAGCTGTTCAGCGATGGAAACCCTATATGTATACAGAGCCGTGTGACAGAAATTAGAAGCCTAACGGATGTAAATCAATGGAATCATTGTAGAGGATGTGAAAATCCTGCGGATTTATTAACTCGTGGCGTGTCTGGAAATAAACTTCAAAATTCTCCAATCTGGTTTCAAGGGCCTTTATGGTTAAAGGAATTTCGAGATGACCAAGCTAACAGCAACTTCGAACAAGATACAAATTTCAACTTGCAATCAGTTTTAATGACGACATCAGATGTTACACCAGAAATCGTTCCTGTTTTAAATTTCACAAATTACAGCTAGTGGCAAAAACTGTTGAGAGTAACAGGATACATCGTTTCATCGAGATTTGTAAAACGAAGCAAACAAAAAACAATCACCACTTGTGTGCTGACGAGTATGAACGGGCTGAAAAATATTGGCTGAGGTACACACAATTTAGTTCTTTTACTAATGAAATTCATGCTTTACAGAAAGGGCGGGGTATATCTAGCAAATCGAGAATAATCCAGCTATCTCCTTTCTTGGACGACCAACATATCTTGAGACTGGGAGGACGGCTGCAGCTCTTGAATGATGATATAGGAACGAGACACCCGATAATACTCCCTCCTGATTCTTATATTACCAACTTAATTATTCAGGATCATCATCTAAAGACTCTACACGGAGGTGTTGGCATAGTGTTAACCAGCATAAGAGGCAATATTGGGTAATACGTGGACGACAACTCATTAAAAGAAAGATCAAAAATTGCGGTATTTGTAAAAGACTTTGGGGTAAGGCCGCTTCGCAACCGTTCGCTCCTTTGCCGCTAAAAAGGATAGCTCATAAGACCTTTTGATAACGTTGGGGTGGATTTTGCCGGTCCATTATTCTATTTGAAAGGATCAGACCAGAATATGCTCAAAGCATATATAGGGTCCGCCAAATAACTTTTTTTTTTTTTGAAAATGCTATAAAAAAAACTACTGAATATTTTCTCAAATTTCTTTTTTTATTTGAAAGTACAATCCTTCCGGTTAATAATGGAAAATAATTTCATTCAAATGGCTGCCTCGGCTGGCCATGCAGTAGCCTACACGATCGGTCCAATTTTTAAGCACATTATCGATTGTGTGCAGCTGTATTTCACCAATGGCTTCACGAATATTGTCCTTTAAAGCGTCAATTGTCTCTGGCTTGTCGGCGTAACACTTATCTTTGACGGCACCCCACAAATAATAGTCCAACGGTGTCAAATCGCAGCTCCGAGGTGGCCAAACGACATCAGCTTTGCGGCTGATAATGCGATCTTCAAAAACAGGGCGCAAAACATCGAGTGTAGTTTCGGCTGTGTGGCACGTAGCGCCGTCCTGTTGAAATGTTGCCAATATCCTCCTCTTCAATTTTTGTGAACAAAAATTCGTTCAACATGGCCCGATAACGATCGCCATTGACTGTAACGGCCACTCCTTGCTCATTTTCGAAGAAAAATGGCCCAATTATGCCTCTGGACCAAAATCTGCACCAAACAGTGGCTCGATTTGAGTGCACCGGCTTTTCAATGTATGCGTGCGGGTTTTCTGTGCCCCAAATGCGACAATTTTGCTTGTTTACATACCCGCCAAGATCAAAATGAGCTTCATCTGAAAAGATGATTTTTTTTGGCAAAATCGGCATCTTCTGTTTCAAAGTAATGTCACAATATTTCCCAGCGTTGTTCAAGCGTATACACAACCATATTCGTTCAGCGGAAGGATAAAACTAATTATCTGTCAAATCAGACATGAGCTAAATGTTACCATTCACGAAATAAGCACTACTTGAAAAAAAAAACGTTAGATGGCGGACCCTGTATAATGATTTTTACGTGCGCGGCAGTTACTGCTGTCCACTTGGAGCTAGTTGCCA
Source organism: Merodon equestris (assembly GCA_958301585.1). Lineage (NCBI taxonomy): Eukaryota > Metazoa > Arthropoda > Insecta > Diptera > Syrphidae > Merodon > Merodon equestris. The sequence continues at coordinate 52,171,259 of OY284417.1, read as the reverse complement.
ACTTAATTACGGAAAGTTGTTTAATGGCGATTAGGCGGTTTGTTGCTCGACGAGGGGTGCCATCGGCGATATTTTCGGATAACACGCAAACTTTCCGAAGGGCTGCACTGGAACTAAGAGAAGCTGGGCTACGGCTGGAGGGTGAAGAAGTGCAAGGATTTTTGACCAGAAACAGAATAAAGTGGAAATTCGCGTTATCGAAAATACCCTCAAGACAGTTTTCGGTAGGGCTAAGTTAATCTTCGATCAGTTAAGAACAGTCCTCACGGAAGCAGAATCCATAGCAAATGATCGGCCACTAACATATATGTACGTGGGCTGACCCATTAGACCTTACTCCCATTTCCCCTTCCAAATTCCTAATTTTTTCCTCTCCTTCAAAATTTGTAACAAACATTGCCAATACAGCGGATGCTGACATTCAGAAGATGTGGAGAACGCGTTTAAAATACACTAATATGCTTACAAAACGATGGTGGAACGAATATTTGAGAATGTTACGACTTTTTAATCAAAGGGATAACGCTAAAGCTTCGATCAACTTAAAGGAGGGGGATGTGGTGCTGTTGTATGATCCTATTATTTCCAGAGTTCATTGGAAGCTGGCCTTAGTTGAAAAAACTTTCATCGGAAGAGACGGCAAAGTACGTTCATGTGAGGTACGGTGTGGTGATGGAAAAATCTTCAAGAGAGCAATCCAGCTGTTATATCCACTAGAAACTGCATCTACCAGTCGCGCGGCCGGAGGATGTTAAAAATTGAATATTCTTCGCACACACTCATGTTTATCATATATGTAGATCTGTATTTGTCCTTTTCTTTAACGAACCTCAGTTTTCGATAAATATATATGTACACTAGCTGACCCGGCCGCGCCTTGCTGCGGCTTTATTTTATTACGTTGAGTTATTAGATAAAAAAATTGGTATTTTTGAGGGAATGATTGGGAAAGAATGATAACAATTTCAAAATAAGTTTTAATAAATAGAAAATGTTTATTTTATTATTACTTTAATTATAATTTAACAAATGAGCTAGATAGTGTCGATTTTTAACAATGTTTTATAATTATTTGAATCAATAAATGTATAGCAATCAGTACTTTCAGTTAATTAAGAACTAAATTATGAACAATATTTCTCGTTAATCTGTCTTTCGTTAGAACAAATAGGTCTGATGGGTTTCCAACACGTGAGCATGCAACATACAGCTGCCCATGGGAGAAACACGGATTCTCCAAGTCCAAGCCACAAATTGTCATTGTCTGCCCTTGGGACTTATTTATCGTCATCGCGAAAGCCAAACGTATTGGGAATTGTAGCCTTTTAAAAGGTATTGTAGATTCTGATGGAATCATGGGTATTCGAGGTAACACGACGACTTCTCCTTTAAACTTTCCAATCAATATCGTTGCTTCAAGTACGTGTCCGGTAATTCTTCTGATGATTAATCGTGTACCGTTGCATAATTTTGGTGGATTTAAGTTGCGCAAAAGGATGACTGGTGAACCAATTTTCAGATATAGCTTGTGTGGCGGCATTCCTGGCATATCCAGAAAATTTAAAAACTCAATCGGAAAGTTCACGATCTCATTTTCTTCAATAATAGTGTCAATTGACTTAAAAACCATCAGATTGCCTGGCAATACATTTTGTATTTGAATATTAATTTCGTCAACATCGACATTTTTTGCTGCTAGAATCGCACGATTACTGAGCCAATTATGATTTAAATAATTATTTACAATATCTGGGAATACACTGTCAATAAGTTCGGTTTTTGAATTAACAACAGAGCAGAAGTTGTCTGGTAATTTGATACATTGTGTATTTTGATGCAATTCGATTCTACCGTTTCCAATGTCCAGTAGTTGATTTGAAAACACTTGTGCCAATGGATCATTATGCAATTGTAATCGCATGTTCATGGTCAATCGAAGTGTTTTAACGTTTTTCCATAAAAATGATTGCTTAAAACATGCGTTGATCTCATCGGCAAACGTAGAGCGAGGAATGACAGGTAATATCTGCCGGAAATCACTAGATAGTAGTAAAAGAACACCACCGAAAAGTCGGTTATTGTCGATTAAATCTTGCATAGTTCTATGAAATGCCTCAAGAGAATGTTTATGACTCATAGTGCACTCATCCCAGACAACAATTGAACTTTTTTGCAATACCGCAGCCATTCCGCTTCTTTTTTTAATATTACACATAGCGTTTGGGTTGTTGTGAATGTCTAATGGCAGCTTCAATGCAGAGTGCACCGTTCGTCCACCATCTAACAAAGTGGCAGCAATGCCAGGTGATGCAATTACCAATGCAATTTTTTTTTGTGACCGTATCTTTGCAAGTATTAATGACACTAAAAATGTCTTACCGGTCCCACCAGGTGCGTCTAAGAAAAAAAAACCACCTTGTTTTGCACCAACAGTCAACATGATGCGATCGTAAATAATTCTTTGTTCAGCTGTCAATAATGGCTCATTGTATGCAATAATTGAAGCTAAGTCAATGTCATCATATTGTTTTTCTCGTTGCATATCAGTGTTCATTAAGTCAGTGGCTGGGCGATCAGGCGATGGCAGACCGTAGTGGTTGAGTGAGAAGTTTGAAATCAAAATACACAAATCTTCAAGTAATATCAATGCTTCATTGTACATCTCCGGTGTGAAATCTTTATTCGCGCATCCTTCCGCTACTTTTACTCGGTTCAAAATATCTTCTGTCATGTTATTCCTATATTTCTCCCACAATGCTAATGGTTGTGTCGGATAACATGTCGTCAGAATAATTGTAAATAACTGACGAATATTTTTTGGCGTAGATGCTAAAGCTGCATCAGAAAGTGCCAAATCCCATTGATTATCATCTTCTAGCAATTGGAGTTCGCGATATGCATCTTGATAAGTATTAAATACTCGACCATTAACTGTCCGCAAAAATTCAAAAGATGTTGGTCCAGGAACATTCACCAACAACAAACGCAAAAAGAAGCAATCACGTTCTTTTGGATGCACTGTGTAGAGCCGTCCCAATGTTTTAAATTCGAATATGCCTGGGAATGACGGATGTGGTATTCCTTGTTTACGTGGGTCCCATCTTTTACCTGATTTGTTCCATATAAAATAACGTGAAACATCGGCATATATCAATGTTTTGGCAAATCGGCCAAAAACGTCGAGCTTTTGACATAATTTAAAAAATTCAGTGAGTGTAGTTTTTGGTGGTTCTAATGCTCTTTGGGTAATATTCTGTTCAGTGAAATATACGCGTTGACCGTTTTCAAGGTGCACTGCAAGATGCTGTACAGATGGATCTCTTTTATGGATGGGAAAACTAAAAATACGGCAGATAGCTTCGTTGCTGCTGATGTATCTGCCCATTTGATATTGGGTTATTTCATCCTTTTTATTAACATCTTGCACTTCAAACACGGCCACATCGCAGCCTTTATTTACATATTTGCATATGTATTTAATGGATTTGACGGAATTACAAAACTCGACATTAATATGTGCATTATAAGTTTTCGAAAGTAATGGCGAATATGGAACCACCCACTGATTATCAATTTCGAGTTGATTGAAATTCGGAATTCGCAGTGTGAATACATTGCCACCATTCGCAGCGTTCCTACGGCGATATAGTGGGTAACCATCAATATCCGTAATTGTGTAATTTGTACACTCTTTCGGAAAACGTTTCTTATATTTTCCATTTTCCATGCATGGTGATGTTATGTTAAAAGAACCACATGGTCCATGGATCATGTGACTGGTAACAATATCAAATAATTCTTGGTCGATTAATGGATCTGGAATTTCGGCGGAAATGATTTGATCAATTTCTTCTGGGCGAATTTTAGTTTCGAGCCAAATCAAAATATGAGCATACGGCAAGCCACGCTTTTGCCATTCGATCGAATACAGCCAACAAATTGTTGTACCAAAAATTTAAAATTTTACGATGAAATCAATCAAAGATTTTAATTTTTGTCTGAACACACGTGCAACGATATCATGACGATGTATTGATTGTAGGCCTGGTAAAAACAAGTCTTGTATTTCCTTCCATTTTGGATTACATGTAAATGTAATAAATAAATCGGGACGGCCATTGTGACGTACGTAGGTCATTGCATCTTGAATATATTCCTGCATGTTGCGTGGGCTACCAATGTAGCTTGAATGTAAAATAAATGCATTGCCAATGTCGTTGAAGTTTAAATTTTCGTCGTTACTTCCGATAATAGCATCTCGTAAGTGAATGTAATCCTCTGATCGTAATTTTGCTTGGTTGAACCGAAGATATCACAAACGTTCGCTCTCGATCTTAGCATACATGTCTACAACATATTGATGGTAGAGCTGACGATACCGAAGAATATAATTGTCCAGATTATTCCTTGTCATCAACCGGTATGCATAGTAACACATTGAGCTGACATTTTTGTTTGTTTCATTACCTTCAAAATAAAAAATAATTTTAAATTTATACATAGTTAAACATAGGTACCAAAAACAATATGTTGAATAAAATACACTAATAAATTTAATAATTAAATTTTTGACTTTACCAGTAACCGGATCACGTTGTTTAATGTTGATGTGATATCCATCTTGACCTTGCCAGCATATGAGTGGATATTGCAGTGCATCATACGAACGATGCAAGTCTGATATCATATGAATAGTGCTGTCACGACGTGTAATTTTAATGGCTCTGTTATCAACTGGATCACTGACCATGATAACAGCAACTTCTTCTACAGTTGGCGCATTAAACCTGCCAGCGTGTTCTCCCGATGGTGTTTTATCGGCTCTAATGACAATTTGTAAGTTGTCATTTCTTAATTGTGGTGACACTCTTTTGAATAATTGAATAAGTTGGTTATGATTTTCAAAAAATTTTCTTCCAACGATTGTACAATGGCTCTTTGTACTGCTTGTTCGATAAAGTTATATTGACATCGAATTGCCACACGCTCTTCAGAACTGCCCATAAAATAAATTTGAAGAAATGTTGGCTCTTCGTTAGGTATTGGCATCAACGATCCGATCCTATGGTACACCTGACCTTGTAATTTGAATGTAGTTTCAATATTACGTCCATCGGATGAATGATCGCAAATTTTAGTTGCACCAAATGACGTCATTTGGAAGCAGGAATTAAATTTACGTGTCATTCGTAAAAATAATTTTGAATGATTTGATTCACCAGCCAGAAGTGATTGCAAAGGCTCCGGCGGGGTGAGAAGAGGTGACAAAACAACTTTTACTGATGAACAACACATGCCCGATGGCTCATTCCGGAATTTTAAGGCCTGACAGTATCGACATATTTGATCCATTAGACCGATGGCAATCTTTGTATGTGCAGAGTAATTGATGTCTGGAGAATACTCAAATGCAAGACGAAAAAATGACGCGCGTGTTAATGTGCGACTGGTTTGTTGTCTCCATCGATTCTGTAGTCGAGTTCTGTCAATATTGAGTTCACGTGCCGCTCTTGACCTTTCTCTTTGTAGCCGCAGACGTTCATCACGGTGTTCATTCGAATCCTGCGAACATCTTTCTGTAGCATTTGCTGCCATGGTTTGTTCTCTTAACGTAGAGTCTCTCTGAGCGCGGTCACGTCGTGCATGACGGCTATGTTGATTGTTGAGATTAGATTTTTTTGGTGGCATTTTACCACCGATAATTTTATGATAATTATAAAATACGATACAATTAAAATAAAATCGGAATAAAATAATAAATGCCTTGAAAAAAAATATTCAATTTAAATGTAAATAATCATTTTAATATTATACAGTATACACGAATTCTTAAGTACACACGTGGGTAAATTTAGTAACGAAAAAATTGTAACGATTCGTCATTTTCGTCAATAATAGTATTGACTTAAATTTTTGACCATTTCGTCAACTTTACTGAGCCAATTATGATTTCAGTAATTGTTTACAATATCTGGGAATACACTGTCAATAAGTTCGGGTTTTGAATAATAGATAAAAAATTTATAATCAAATGAAATGATACTTACATGCGGTTGATTGATAAAATGAAAATTTAAAAATAAAGAAATAATATAAATTTCACAATATACTTTTCACAAAATTCACACAATATCAATTTTCACAATGTAACGTTCACCATGTGGATAGTAGTGTATAATAAACGATACATGAGATCGTACGGTAACTTAGTGTATAGCATCGAAACACGGTGCCATCTATTGGGCACAGAAGAAAAGGAATTTAGGGTAAGGCAGAGTGGGGTAGTTTCGTAGGTAAGGTAGAATGGACGTTATTCAATACGTTGTAGTATATGGCATATATAATATTTACAAAATTTATTCCGTGAAGGGACGGGTTAAGAATATCCCTGCAGCGATACCTCTCGCTTGTCGTAAAAGGCGACTAAAACAAAGGTAAACAAAAATCACCATTAAACTGCCCCACAAGTGTACATGCAAATCAGTGGGTTGACACGACTGGAGATCACCGGTGTTGTAAGAGTAAGATCAAACAAAAAAATCTGGAGCATGCCCGTGTCACAAAAAAAAAAGGCAGGCCGAAAAACAAATGCAAAAACACCAGCATTTGATTGGCCTCAGCGATGACGTAATCCCAAACCGGGAAGCCTGCCGCTACTTTCTGAGGTCAAACCGGCGAACCCCACAAGCGGACCAGTAGGAATGCAGTTAAGTGGGAAGGTTATGGTCCTACACTTCTGACCATAACAACGCCGGAAAAAGGAAAAGAAGAAGAAGAAGAATATTTACAAAATTTACACAATCTCAGTTTTTCACAATATAATATTCACCATATGGAACGCAGTACATAATAAACAATGACATGATATCGTACGATGACGTGGTGTATAAGTTAACGCGGAATCTGACGGAATGACGGAATCCGCCAGGTCAACATTTCCCATCTATCTATCACCATCCATAGATTCAAGCTTGCATACGCCACCACCTGAGCTGCACATCTAAGCCCAGGAAATCTCGTCCGAGTGTGGACCCACGCCGACACCTGAGCCGCACATTTTCGTCGTCTGGCAATCACCGACACCTGATCCAGCACGCCAACTTCGCAGTGGGCACAGCGAAATAGTATTTAAGGTAGTTGTAAGAAAAATTTGTTTTTAGAAAACTATGTATCGTGTAAGGGGAAGTACTGCCCCGTTGCAACAAATAAATTCGTTAATTGGCGCCCGAGCAGGGACCGGTAGTTAACTGCGTGAATATTAAATCGTGGAAGTGAAGTGTTTTAAAGCCTGTTCGCCTCAAGTTGCCGCCGCGCTGTTCACAAAACAAAACAAATAAATCTGTTCGCCTCAAGTAGCCGCCGTGTTTATTTGTATCGCGATTTGAAAAACAGAAAAACAGTTACCAGTTCGCCTCAAGTAGCCGCCGCGTCTGTTTTTGTGTTAGTTCCGCACCTACCGGTCTCCAAACCCCCCCTCCCCATAAACACAAAAACATCACCCGGTAAAAGTGACGAAAGTGTACTTGCGGGTATAGTGGTGAAAAAGAAAATAAATTAAGAACAATTAAAGGGCCCCTTAGTAGCCCAACGTGGGAGGAAAAGGAAGTGTACAGCTAGCCGCACCACTGGACGTCACCTATGATGGACATCGTTATATTTTACTTTATGTAAGCTAGAATTTAAGATATAAAAAAAATATAGGTATATGTAATAAATAAGGGAAGAAAAAGAAAGAAAAGAAAAAAAAGATTTTTTTTTTTATATACAAGTAAATATTAATAAACATATTAGTGGAAGGAATATATATGCAAAAAAAAAGGGAAAAATATTTTTTAACTGTTAGTAGTTACACTGAATTAAATTGAATCGTAATTTTTGAGTGCAAAAACATATAATAAAAAACTAGAAACAAAATGCCTAACACAAGGGCTCAGAGTTCACAAGGCGTCACGCCGCAAGCCAGAGCCAATATGCCTACTAACCCTTCTAATATCCAACCGTTATCTAATACTCAGGGTCCTAACCTATTGAGCGCGCACAACGATGTCGCAAATTCTTCTGTTCACTCGGGGACATCCCACGGGGATACTGGTCATGAGGCAAGGTCCACACAGGCCTTAGACTCAGTGATAACCTCGATCGTGTGTCGGGTGCTGAAACAGCAAGCACCAAACATAATTCACAGTGTGCTGAACCCGAATTCTGATAATTTTTCTGGAATGGATCAACCGATCGACTCCAGTGGAGACGATATTAATGATCTAGATAAAATTCCTGACATCGTCCGCTGCATAAGAAACTTTTCGGGAGAGCCAGGCGAGTTTAGTTCCTGGAAGAAAAGTGTAGATCGCGTTTTGAGGATGTATGAACCCATCAGGGGTACGACAAAATATTACGGAATTTTAAGCATCATAATAGAAACTCATAACCGTGCCCACAGAAACGCACAAGAAAATCGTGCTCAGATATTTGAAAAGTACTATTTCCCATCTATGATGCGCAAAATTAAAAGAATCACTCTTTTCCGCACTGAGTCGAGTGGGAATTAAAAAATGTTCAAACAGCGCTAATTAGAATATTCCACACATAGGCGAGTGGGAATTTGAACTAATTGCGCCAAATACGATTAAATAAAATAAATCACTGTATAATTTTAAACTAAACTTTATTGGTTGAGTTGTAACCGCCAAGTTACTTTTTCGAATTTCATTTCCTTCCTGGAAGCTGTTGATTTCTTATGTACCAATCCACAGCTGATCCATAGATGGAGGTCAATAGCCTCCGCTTATTTACATTGGTAGGGGAAATTCTTAATACAATATATTGAATTACATATGTTGGGGGAGGGCATGCATTGCAAGTAATTCCCCACACCCTTGGAGTAGGTACGCTGTATGTTCTCTGTAGTATGTATGTATCTCGCTCACACACTATTCGGCTGCTGGAATTGTTCAATTTGACATTTGATCATTTTTCGGCCTAGTGTGGTGAATGGGATTGTTTTTATTTTTGTTTATTTATTTTTCATTTATATTGTTTGTTTTATGTTATTATTTAGTTTTGTGTTTTATTTATTGTTGCGACACACTCTGATCTGCGCAATCTGCAAACGTAGTAAATATGAAAGACATCCTAATAATCCAGAACTCAGAGAAACACCATTACCCACATATACCGGACATACTATCCACCTTGACCTTTTCCTGACCGAGAGTAAAGTCGTTCTCACTGCCATCGACAAATTCACTAAATATGCGCAAACGAGAATAGTGAGAAGCAAGTCCATTCAAGACATCAGGAAACCCTTGAGAGAAATCATTTTCTTTTTCGGCGTACCTAAGAACATCGTCATCGACAATGAGCCTTCGCTTAATTCCGCTTCAATTCTATTCATGCTTAAGGATGAATTAGAAATCAACGTCTTCATGACACCACCTTATAAAAGCGAACCTAACGGCCAGGTAGAGCGCTTTCATTCGACCTTAACCGAAATAATGAGGTGTATCAAGGCGAATGAAACCGAAAGAAATTTCGAGGAACTGTTAGAAAAGTCAACAAACGAATATAACCACACAATCCATTCTACCACGAAACGTAAACCTGTAGACCTTTTCTTCGGAAGAAATGTTTCCTTTGGACCAGAGACATACGACAAAACTAGACAAGACAACTATGACAAACTGGCAAAGAAACAAAATCAAGACCTAAAGTATCACAATAAAAAAAGAAATAAAGTAAAGGACTATCTACCTGGACAAGTTATTTTTGTGAAACGAAATAAGCGATTGGGAACCAAACTCTCTGATAGATTTAAAGAGGAAATAGTCCGCGAAAACCTCGATACTACCATCCTAACTGAATCAGGGAGAATTGTTCACAAATCTCACATAAAAAATTAAACATTATCTTTTCAGACTTTTTCCCACAGTCTGTATGGCCAGCGTACAGATATTGGACTACACTAATACGCAAATACTGACACTACGAACCGGAACAGCAGAACTACGAGACGGAAACTTCAAAATTGTACACTTAATAAATTTGGACATTTACCAGACTTGTTTAGACAAAACAACCAGAATCATAAACAAGACCATTGATCCCCAAAATCCATTTTACCGCTTCCTTGTCCATGACCTAGAACTAATCAGAAATCATATTAACCGCCTTAGACCTTCTAACAAAGCCAAACGCTCCCTAAATTTCATTGGCAGCGCTTGGAAATGGCTCTCGGGTTCCCCAGACCATGACGACTTTGAACTCCTCAGCAATAAATTTAACAACGTTGCACAAAACAACAACAAACAAATAATTATAAATAGATCCATCCAACAAAAAATGAACGAATTAATTAACACTACTAACACTATGATGAAATTAATTAAGTCTAACGATAACTTTAAGAATATAGATTTACTAACAATAAAGAATAAGATAAATATATTAAAAGAAGAAATTACAAATGTCTATTACGCAATTCAGTGGTCTAGAGCAAATATTGTGAATTCATATATGCTAACAAGTACCGAAACAAATTTGATTGAAAAATTGTTAAAAGAAAAAGAAACCCCTTACTTAAATATCGAAGAAGCTCTAGATTTTAGTGACGTAAGAATAGCGATGAATGAGTCAACCATAATATATGTAATAAATGTACCACTAACAAAAAACGAAAAATGTGAAAGTATATTAGTAAAGCCAATAATAAAGAATGATTATATAATTGAAATACCATATAATTCTATACTTAGATGTAAGAATGTATTCTATGGTGTAAGATCTAAATGTAAAAACTTCAATAGTCTAAGCATTTGTGGTAATAATAACGTAGTAAGTCTAAATAATTCGTCGTGCCTGCCCAACCTGCTACTGAGCCAACCATTCTCCTGTAAGATGATCAGCAGTCAACATGTGGCAAAGGTCGAAGAGATCGAAAGCGGCCAAGTCTTCCTCAACAACTACAACGGGAAAGTAACCACAGATGGTAATGAATTACACCTAAATGGAACATACGTAATACAGTTCCATAACACCACGGTTGCAGTAGATGGTGAAACCTATGTATCCAAGGAAGCAATAACAACTAGACCTTTACCTGCAGTCCTCCAATCTTCTTCTGGCAAGTCAACGTTCGAAGAAGTCATCTCTCTACAAATGGTAAAGGAACTTCAATTAAACAATACAAGGTTCATCCATCTCCTGAAGAGAGAAAGTAACGTCAAGCATTATGGGAACTATGGACTATCTGCAGTAATAATTCTCGCGGTGCTCGCGATCACTATACTCTTTTGCAAAAAGAAGACCACCAACCTAACAATAGTCAACGCTGAAAGTAAATCAGACGAGGTCACTGTCCCCCACAAACTTCCAGAAACGATAGCCGAGGAAATACCCCTGCCTAGAGTTTAACAGCGAATCTCTTCAGTAAGCCAAATTCCAATCTTCTAAAAACAAAACGAGGACGTTTTGACTTAAGAGGGGAGGAGTTAACGCGGAATAGATTGCGTCTCACGATCAGCAGCAAACAACATGCTACGTGACGGAATCCGCCAGGTCAATATTTCCCATCTATCTATCACCATCCATCCATTCAAGGTTGCACACGCCACCACCTGAGCTGCACATCTAAGCCCAGGAAATCTCGTCCGAGTGTGGACCCACACCGACACCTGAGCCGCACATTTTCGTCGTCTGGCAATCACCGACACCTGATCCAGCACGCCAACTTCGCAGTGGGCACAGCGAAATAGTATTTAAGGTAGTTGTAAGGAAAATTTGTTTTTAGAAAACTAAGTATCGTGTAAGGGGAAGTACTGCCCCGTTGCAACAAATAAATTTTTTTTTAAAGCACAAACATATAAAATTCGTTAATTTATAGCATCGGAACACGGCGCCATCTCTAAGGCACAGGAAAAAAGATAATTTATGGTAAGGCAGAGTAAAGTAATTTCGTAGATAAGGTAGAACGCTAAACAATCCTTGTAGTATGTATATGGAATATAAAAATATTAGTTGATTTTCCAATTAATTAATAAATCAATTAATAAGTCAAAAAAACTATCCTATCTTAGGAACGCCAGCAAAGCATACATTTTAAAACAAAAATCATCAAAATCGGTTAGATAGTTTCGGAGTTCATCGTGAGCAACAACGTGACACGAGAATTATATAAAGGGTCCGCCATCTAACGTTTTTTTTTTCAAGTAGTCGTTATTTCGTGAATGGTAACACTTAGCTCATGTCTGATTTGACAGATAATTAGTTTTATCCTTCCGCTGAACAAATATGGTTGTGTATACGCTTGAACAACGCTGGGAAATATTGCGACATTACTTTGAAAATCATGGTAATGTTGCAGAATGTGTGCGAAAATTGCGTACGGATTTTGGAAGAAGAGAAGCACCGTCAGCTCCGTATGTAAACAAGCAAAATTGTCGCATTTGGGGCACAGAAAACCCGCACGCATACATTGAAAAGCCGGTGCACCCAAAACGAGCCACTGTTTGGTGCGGATTTTGGTCCAGAGGCATAATTGGGCCATTTTTCTTCGAAAATGAGCAATGAGTGGCCCTTACAGTCAATGGCGATCGTTATCGGGCCATGTTGAACGAATTTTTGTTCACAAAAATTGAAGAGGAGGATATTGGCAACATTTGGTTTCAACAGGACGGCGCTACGTGCCACACAGCCGAAGCTACACTCGATGTTTTGCGCCCTGTTTTTGAAGATCGCATTATCAGCCGCAGAGCTGATGTCGTTTGGCCACCTCGGAGCTGCGATTTGACACCGTTGGACTATTATTTGTGGGATGCCGTCAAAGATAAGTGTTACGCCGACAAGCCAGAGACAATTGACGCTTTAAAGGACAATATTCGTGAAGCCATTGGTGAAATACAGCTGCACACAATCGATAATGTGCTTAAAAATTGGACCGATCGTGTAGGCTACTGCATGGCCAGCCGAGGCAGCCATTTGAATGAAATTATTTTCCATTATTAACCGGAAGGATTGTGCTTTCAAATAAAAAGAAATTTGAGAAAATATTCAGTAGTTTTTTTATAGCATTTTCAAAAAAAAAAAAGTTATTTGGCGGACCCTTTATAATAGATTTTAGTCTTCACTTAATAAGTCTCAGTCTCAGTTTGGATTCAGTAGCGAAGAGACCTAATATGAATCGCATTTTTCTATTCCTTTGTACAGTTGAGCTATAAAGAATAAACGAGTGTCCAATATATTCCGTTGTCGTCTTTCATTTTGTATAACAATAATAATCAGACAGTGATAACAGAAAATGAGTGAAATCGAAGAAATCGCGTTGAATCAAACGAGAATCACGGAAGAAGTTCAACGAAAGTGGACTAACTTCAAGAAAGATGGAGATCTCGATACTCTGTAGAATACTTCACAAGACGACTCGAGCAGTTAGAACAGCACTGGACCAACTTCCAAATAAATAATGGGTATTTGGAGGATCTATGAAAGACAAATCCGCAGCACGACTACTTTGCGAAAAAGTATTTTTGCCAATTTGAAACGAGGTATCTCGAGATTAAGGGTACTTTCAAGGCAAAAATGGAACTAATCAGGAAAATTACCCAACCTACGCCAATGTCGCTATCAAGCGATACAGATATTCAAGCTTCACGGTCAGCGCACGTAAGACAAGGACCAATTCAAGATCAACAATCAACGAACAACTCATCCGATCCAGAAAGAACTGAAGTGTCAATATCAAGAAGTCCCCAGCAAAATTTAAAAAGTTGTATCTGATTAAAAACAACTTTATACAACAACTTATTTAACAACGCATTATTGACAACTTGAAGTTGACCCAAAACGCAGTTTACTTGACATTTAAATTGGATCAAATTAAGGAAAACTGGACAAAGTTGATGACAATGATCGAATTGGAAGAAGATGATTACGAGCAGGAGTAGGAGTGCAATAATGAGTTCTCTGAGTAAGAGTAAATTTATCAAGATGCTTATATTCAAATTAAGAAACAGAACAACGACAGCAACAACAAGTGGCAATAGCTTTACAAGCTGCAACACATCATGAAATCAAACTGCCAACTATAAGCATACCATCATTTAGCGGCAAGGATGAAGAGTGGACATCATTTTGGGAACTCTTTGTTCGGAGAGAGAACGGATGTTTAAGCGATATTAAACGAACTCAATATTTAAAAGGCAATCTAAAGGGAGAAGCAGCAAGGATTGTTAACCATTTGGCAACGACATCAAGCAATTATGCAGAAGCTATACAACAATTAACTAAGCGGTTTCAAAATCCAGAAGCATTGGTCAACAACTACATTTAAAAATTGCTTACCTTGAAACCAGTTCGACATGAAAATGCGCTCGATTTGAAAACAATCATGGACATGTCAAAGTAGATCTTGTATGGTATCAAAAATTTAGGGGTCGACGTAAGCTCCTGGGACCCATTAGTGATTCAGTTGTTATGTCCGAAACTTGACCCTGAATCAAGAAAATTATACCAACAAGCAAGAGGAACTTCAACAGAAATTCCTAAGCTAAGTGAACCTTTTTGCTTCATCGAAGGTAGATTCCGAGGATTAGAAGGCATCCGCGAATTCAACCGTGGGCACGAGTCGCAAGCACTAAGGTTAACAGGTACAAAAAATCATTTGACTACAGTCACTCAGTCGAAATGCGTTGTGTGCGGCGAATCTCAGCAACTATATAAATGCAAAAGGTTTTTAAGTATGTAGACGAAAACCAGATTGGATGTAGTCCAAAAGTCGAAACTGTGTTTCAACTGTTTGCGAGATGGACATACGGCGGGAGAATGTTTGACGAAGAAGGGTTGCAAAATATGCGCACGTCCCTCGAGGTGAAGGTACTACAGTCCCGGTAATAGGAAGAACATCAAACGAAGATGCGTCATCATCAACAGGAATCGCTACCGCATGTTATGGTAATAGGATGGTATTACTAGCTTCAGCCATGGTGAACATATGTATGTGCTGGAGGATAAATTAGACTCGAACGAGCTCTGATTGACTATGGGTCCCAATCATGTTTCATGACAGTGAAGTTGGCTCGTCAATTAAGGATTCCACTGGTCAAGTATGAGTCAAAAATCAATGGAATCAACGGCCATGCTACAAAAATTATCGCAGCATGCAACTTCACCATTCAGTCAATTCACGATGAAAGGTCAGCTTGTAGGTAGATGCTCTAGTGCTGCCAGTTATCACATCAAGACTACCAGCACAACAATTTACACCCAACCAGTGGCCATACATCCAAGGGTTGAAATTGGCAGATCCATGGTACGAACAACCGAAGGAGATTGAATTACTGATTGGATCAGACGAACGGCTTATCAAGGGCCCAGCCAACACTCCAATGGCACAAAACACAAGGTTTGGCTGGATACTATCGGGACCAGTCAGCTGGATTCCAACCCCTAAAAAACAGACACAAGGTAATATACTCACACCATGTATCAGTGTGTGCAGCGCAGATGAAGCTTTGAAGAAATTTTGGGAATTAGAGGAAGTTCCAAGTGCAAAAATCAATTCTACTGAAGAAGAAATGTGCGAGAGTCACTATCAAATGACACACAAACGGGATGACACAGGACGTTACATCATCAAATTACCACTACTAAAGGATCGCATGGTTTTGGGTGATTCACGAAAAATGGCATTAAAGCGATTCTTTATGTTGGAACAAAGATTCGCAAGAGATGAGAGTCTTCCGATTGAATACTCCAATTTAATGCGAGAATATATTAAACTGGAACACATAGAGGAGGCATCAGATAGTTATATTGGGAAAAAATATTATCTTCCACATCATGCGGTGA
Organism: Merodon equestris; assembly: GCA_958301585.1. NCBI lineage: Eukaryota > Metazoa > Arthropoda > Insecta > Diptera > Syrphidae > Merodon > Merodon equestris. Next base: position 52,155,419 of record OY284417.1, on the reverse strand, counting down.
GAAAAAATGACAGCACTACCATCAAACTAAGAGTGGTATTTAGCGCTTCCACCAAGACAACGTCTGGAGAATCACTGAAAAGCAGTTTGATGACCAGTCCCGCTATTCAAAAGGATTTATTTTCCTTGCTACTTCGATGGAGGTCGTTTCCAATCGTCTTCACAGCTGACATCGAAAAAATGTATCGTCAGATTTTTGTCGACCAGGAGGATCGAAACTTACAACGTATCTTGTGGAGAGAAAACTCCAAGGATCCGATCAAGGAACACGTTCTCAAAACCGTCACATGTGGCACATCATCCGCACCGTACTTGGCAATTAAAACGCTATGTCAGCTACACATTCGGAGAAAATTTTGGATTATCCGAGAAACAAACACTGTCAAGGCAACAATAAATCAATGCATGTGGTGTTTCCGATTCAAGACTAGGGAATCAAATCAGCTTATGGGACAACTTCCAGAGGCTCGAGTAAGGTTTTCACGGCCATTTACACATTTTGGGATAGACTACGCAGGGCCAATCAACATACGATGCTCACAAACTCGAGGTGTGAAATCGCATAAAGCTTACATAGCACTGTTTGTCTGCATGGCAACAAAGGCAGTGCACATTGAACTCACTTCTGATTTAACTACGGATGGGCTTATGGCAGCATTGCGACGTATGATCAGCAGAAGAGGTTCTATAAACCATCTATACAGCGATAATGGAACAAATTTTATTGGGGCAAAAAATATTATTGACGCATTACAATCCACGCTAGCCGAAAATGTGATCCAGTGGCATCTCATTCCACCGGAAGCTCCACATTTTGGTGGACTCTGGGAAGCAGGAGTTAAATACCATTTGATTCGCATCATAGGAGAGCAAAAATTAACATACGAAGAGATGAATACCATTCTGGTGCAAATAAAAGGATGCTTGAACTCAAGACCACTCTGTCCATTGAAGATCTAGACGCATTAACTCCGGGTCACTAGATTATTGGATCGCCATTGACAGCACCACAGCATGACGTCATTCTGGACATGACAGAGAGTAGTTTAAAAAGGTGGAAGTTAATTCAAAAACTTAAACAAGATGTTTGCAAACGTTGGTAAGAGGAATACATAAACAAGATGCAACAGCGATACAAGTGGAAGCAACGCGCAAAGAATTTGGAGCCTGGGCAAATGGAGCAGTTGAAAAACGAGCTTCTGACACCAACGAAATGGCCTCTAGGCAGAATAATTGAAGTGCACAGCGGAATTGATGGGCTTATCAGAGTAGTAACAGTAAAAACAGAGAAGGGAACATTCAAGCGGCTAATAGCCAAGGTGTGTTTACTGCCAAACGAAGAAAATTACATGAAGTCTGATAATAACATATTACATTTCTCGAACCATTCATCCAGCAGGCCCAAGAGGAAGCTGAGAGATAAAAACCAAACATCAAGCTTCTCTACTGCTCTTGTGATTCTGTCGTTATTTGCATCCGTCATGAAGGGGCTACAATATATACCCGGAGACTGGATTATTTGGGGAACAAATTGGAACTCCCAAAATTCAACGAGGAGAGCTACGTACGAGGGTTCGATTTCCAATCACAGACATCTTACGGGATCAAGTTAACATGAACAAGACGAGAGATCAAATGGCTGAGTTGTGCAACAAGGCAAAGTCATTAACAAAGGAGAGTCAGTGCGATGAATTAATACATCACATGGAAAAAGAATGAACTTTCAATTTTCAACAGACTTCAAGTAACACCTTTGCGAAGGCAAAAACGAGGATTACTAGGAACCATTCTCACCTCAATATTCCGAGTAAACGATGAAGTATACCATGACATCGAGGACTTGGACAACAACCAGAAGGCTTTGATGAAAAGTAGGAAAACAAATATCATAAGTTGCTAAATGCATATCTTAAACGTAGTCATTTGTTCGAGTTCTTGTCACACAAGAGCATGGAGAAAATCATTAAGAAGTGCGCGGAGAGACTTGATCCAGAGATGGAGGTATTACCAGATCCAATGGACAAACTAGAGATGTCCTCAACAGATATTTTAGTAGCTGGTTACTTCATGATCAGCGATGCTAATGAATATGACCTGATTAAACCTAACACTGTTCCTGAAGTCGGTGCTTGGAGTCAACTATAATCTACAGAGGTATTTCGAAATACCACTGGTAGATATAAGCAAGGTACCATCTCTCAATGAAACAACATACATACTCTGGCCATCAACATTTTACAGTATTGAGCAGAGTGAGGATTGTATTGTCCAGCAACTCTATAAGATAGTAGCTTTCAAGCGATGTTAATCTAGGACGCTAAGAATAACACACATTGTATGGAAAGAATTGTGGACATGCAACACCTGCATGTTCGTTACACCCGAAGCAACTATTGTCTTTGTAAACTGTGAACCTACTCGAAAAGAAGTGTTTTTAAATAACTCGGGAATCATTTCCATCACTCCGGACTACGACATCCAATCCAAATTTATATGATTGGAAGCGAAACGCCGTTTCAAAAGGATCCAGAATTGCATCGGTTATATTCCGACTTTATGCAGGAATACTTTCAGCTGGGTCACATGAGTCAGATTTTCCAGGATGAGATCGAAACCCTACCGGGTAAAAACTTTTACCTTCCACATCACGCAGTCTTAAAACCAGGCAGCTCATGTACTAAGCTGCGTGTCGTCTTTGATGGGTCAGTGAAGGATTCGTATGGGCAGTCGTTGAATAGCGCGTTGTTAATAGGTCCTCCAATTCAAAGGAATTTAATCGGAGTGTGTTTGCGCTTTCGGGAACATAAATACATTTTCACCGCTGATGTGGTTAAAATGTTTCAGCAAATTTGGGTTGATGAATTGCATACCGACTTTCGGCGCATAGTTTAGCGTAAAAGTCCAGCTGAATAAGTACAACATTTCCGGATACGGACCGTCACATATGGTACTGCTGCTGCTCCATTTTTGGCAGTTCGAGTACTAAAGCAGCTAGCTCTTGACTACAAATTCGAATATCCAAATGCATCTCGGATCCTTTTGAATGATGCCTATGTTGACGACGCGACGCCATGACGGGATCAAATTCTATTCAATCGTTAATCGATTTGTAGTCTGAGCTGATTGGTCTTCTATCGGTGGCTAAACTTCAGTTACGAAAATGGAGTTCTAATTGTTGGTCACTTTTCTCTCGATTACCAGAAGGAGATCGCTCCGGTCCACGTCATTGACCAGGAGAACCTTACTGTCGGAAGTCGCTCGCGTTTTCGATCCCTTAGGATTGTTAGCTCCGTTTATAGTATTATTTAAAATACTGTTTCAAGCGTTGTGGTCTTCGGAATTGCAACTAGGCTGGAATGATCCCCTACCCTCCATCTCTCTGAACGATGGAGTAGCTATCGACAGGAGCTTCCATTCTTAGAGCAGATACGGGTTCCTCGAAATGTGTTTTCATCTACGGTGGAGATCGAGTTTCATGGATTTTCGGATGCATCATCACTAGCTTATGCTGCCATGGTATACAGTCACTGCCGAATTGCTGAAGCAGAATTTAAGACCACCATTATTGGCGCAAAGACGAAAGTAGCACCGATCAACCCAATTTACTTGACAATCAAAGACTCCCTGCAAAATCAAAACTGCTTAAATATTCTCCCTTTGTTGATTGTGATGGTTTATTTCGGGTGGGGGGAATATTAAAACATGCCATTGCTTCGTTTGACATTAAACACCCTATTATTCTACCTAGCAATAATCAAATATCTTCTCTTATTGTAACAGATATTCACTTAAACTACTTGCATCCAGGAGTCTCACACACCTTTGCCATCGTCCGGCAACAATATTGGATCTTGGGAAGCCGTAATCTAATTCGAAAAATAATCCATAAATGCAAAGTCGCTTCTCGGTAAAATCGAAGCGGTGACACCAGGCGCAGATAAACTCGTTCGAGTAGCTACAATAAGGACGACTCGGGGTGTTATTGAACGTCCAATTACCAAATTGGCGGCACTTCCACTGTTCTGAAACTTGATCCAGAACGGGCGGGATATTTCGTAATAAATTATACTGTTATCCGTTCTAACTTTTTTTCGAAATCTTTTCTTGTTTATTTTCGTTATTCCTTTGATTTTGTATAAATATTGTTAATTTAATTCTTTGAGTCACTGTATTTATTAATGTGTAAGCAAATGTATTTAACTCTATGTACAGAAAAGCACGGGTATTTTGTATAACCACCTTGTTGGCCCAGTAGCATACTTACGGTTTTCAAATCTCCACAGACCATCCAGCCGTGATGTTCGTAAGCTATAGTAGCTAAAAGTTTTTCCAATTTTTCATAACATTCCTTTAAATGGTCAGAATGTTCAATGTTTAACATTTTCGTCATTATCTTTACAGTACACCAAATTTTGATCTTCAGCGAAGAATGGAAGAATATTTTTTTTTTCTGTGACGGTACCATGAAAATGAAGTACCAAATGCAAGGATATTTCTTTCTTTTAATCATGATCCGAAGAGTTCAGCTGCATCTTTGGGGAGATTAAAATCTCTTGTCAAGTCGCTTAAATCTGACTGTGAAAAGAGATGATTCTCGTCGGAATCTACTTGAAATACATGATCAGCACATTCTGTTTATCTGTATCACTGGCAGAATTTCAATTTGTATAGCTGGATCCGGGATGCAAAATTTCTGAATCTCCGAAAACTGCAAGCGTAACTGATGAACCATTTAGAAAGCTTATGACACTTTTATTTTTAGAATTGTCTCCAGATATATCACAACAACAATAGTAGCAATCTTCGACATGGTCGTAAGGCTCTCTCCATAACATGGGCGAAACGATTTTGAAGCTATTTTGGTCCTTTTGACCACTTGCGAATTTCTAGTAAATAAGTCGAACAAACTTTTTAAGGTGTCGAAGTTTTGCCTTGGTTACTTAAAGCATGTCCTTAACTTTTGTAAATATTTTTCATAAAGTCTGTAATGTTGTTTCGTTATTTTATAACCATAAATTTCTCGCAAATATAACAAAAACAATTCGGAGAATTTAAACAACTTCGCGACGACATTTTAAAGTTTATATTACAAGATGTGCACTTCAACTGTTAATTTTCTAATTCAGTGCCGGTACTTATACAAAAAACCTTTTATTTATCTTCATTATACTCTTTTGTAACAATATTTACAACAATCAGGCAAGATCACCTAATCATCGTGTATTAATGACCTCATTACTAAATGAAGCCAAAAGGACCCGTTATGGTTAATGCGAATTACTTATACTTGTTATGTAGTAATTAATAACTAATAATGGACAAATACGTATATGGTGAAAGAAATGAAAGACGTGAAAAACTAATAACTTGAATGAACATAAACAATGCGTCGGAAATAGCTTATTTCCAAAAAATAAGAATAGGAAATGGACATGCCAATCACCCAACGGATTTCTTAAAAACGAAATTGATTTTATTATCATCAACAAAAAGTCATTTCTCAAAGACGTCTCAGTCATAAATAAATCTAAATATGACAGCGACCACCGACTTGTAAGGGGCACATTTAAAATCAACCGCAGAAGCAAACAATACCATAAACAGGAGCCATTAAGAGATTTTCCAAAAACTCTAGACGACGAAAGCATTCAATTGTATCGTGATGAGCTAGAGCAAAAATGCCGATGGGATGTTCTCGATACATCTAGTATCCCAAAAGCGTACAAGCAACCCGAATCTGGAATATTAAGCGCAGCTGATAACTATATCCTGAAGATCAAAAAACTAAAAGAAGCCAAATTTACTAAAACAACAAAACATCTAATTAAAAGGAGAGAACTCTTACGACAAAAGGAACAACTGATAAATATGGAAAGAATCGAATTATATCATCTATGAAAGAATGTAAAAAAGCTGCGAGATGAGATATTTAGGACTATAACAACAGAATTATAAAACAAACCATAGAAGAAACAAAGTCAATAAAAGATACAAACAAAAAGTTAAGAAGAATAAAAGAATGGATACTAAAATTAAAAAAGAACAAGAAGACAATACAAAACAGGAAATCAATAAACAATATGGCCACAGAATTCTACGAAACACTTTTTACCTCTAAATTGAGCTGTACAGAATTACAAAACGAAGCGATAGATATAGCCAATGATGACGAAGATATCCCAACCTTCCTACCGACTGAAATAGAAGTTTCAATTAGAGAACTATCAAACGGAAAATGCTGCGAAAATGATGGAATAAAAGCGGAAATGCTAAAAATTGGTGAATCAAAACTAACAACCAGTCTAACGAATTTATTCAACATGGTCTTAGAAAATGAAGACCAACACAATAGAAAGAATCAACCATCGTATTGCTTCATAAGAAAGGTGACAACCAATATGAATAACTGCCAACCCATAAGCCTAATATCAGTTATATATGTACCTACATATATAAAGTCTTTGCAATATGTATCTTACGACGCATACGTAAAATCCTAGATGAACAACAACCAAGAGAACAAGCCGGCTTTTGCCAAGGTTTCAGCACAACAGACCACTTACAAACAGTCAACCAAATCTTTGAAGAAAGGAACGAATACCAACAAAATTTAGTATTAGCTTTTATTGACTTTCTAAAGCTTTCGATACAGTAGAACAAGCTACAATCTGGAAAGCACTGAAAAACCAAGTTGTACCCAACAAAATAATAAGAATACTCAAAGTCCTATACATGAAAGGTACTGTTAGAATTTCTTTGGAAAACAAAGGTAGAAAATGTATTATAGGTCGAGGAGTTGGACAAGGAGATTCACTTTAACCTGCATTCTTCTCCGCCGTCATAGAAGATATTTTTCGTTCAATGGACTGGGATTTATTAGGATTAAAATTAGACGGTGAATACCTAAACAATCTAAGATTTGCGGATGATATTGTACTTATGGCAAAAACACTAGAAGTCATGAAACAGATGATACAAGATTTAGAAAAAGGATGCGCGACTGTAGGTCTATCAATGAATGCCGAAAAAATAAAACTAATGAGAGCAAAGGAGAACAACCAGAAACCAGTGTAAACAATAAAACAATAGAATATGTTTACCTAGGGCAGCTAATCTCACTCGAAAACAGAGAAGAAAAAGAACTAGACTAAAGGATATCAAATAGCTGGAAGCAATTTTGGAGGCATAAACATATCTTCGCTCAAGTTCTAGAAAATATCTATTTGACGCGACTAACTGGAAGTAGTTATGACTTACGGCTGCCAAACTTGGAATCTATCTGCCAAATCAACTCAAAAACTGAGAACAACTCAAAGAGCAATGGAAAGACATGTTTTAAAAATATCCAGAAGACAACTGTTAGGGATTCGACGAACTTCGACGATCAAGAAAGCGAGTAAAAAAGAAAACAGCGGGTATTCCAAACAAATCGAACAATAGTTTATTATAAATCTTCATTGATTGAACTGGTGTCTTGCGCGAACAAACTATAGGGTCCGCCAAATAACTTTTTTTTTTTTGAAAATGCCATAGAAAAAAACTACTGAATATTTTCTCAAATTTCTTTTTTTATTTGAAAGTACAATCCTTCCGGTTAATAATGGAAAATAATTTCATTCAAATGGCTGCCTCGGCTGGCCATGCAGTAGGTTACACGATCGGTCCAATTTTTAAGCACATTATCGAATGTGTGCAGCTGTATTTCACCCATGGCTTCACGAATATTGTCCTTTAAAGCGTCAATTGTCTCTGGCTTGTCGGCGTAACACTTATCTTTGACGGCACCCCACAAATAATAGTCCAACGGTGTCAAATCGCAGCTCCGAGGTGGCCAAACGACATCAGCTCTGCGGCTGATAATGCGATCTTCAAAAACAGGGCGCAAAACATCGAGTGTAGCTTCGGCTGTGTGGCACGTAGCGCCTTCCTGTTGAAACCAAATGTTGCCAATATCCTCCTCTTCAATTTTTGTGAACAAAAATTCGTTCAACATGGCCCGATAACGATCGCCATTGACTGTAACGGCCACTCCTTGCTCATTTTCGAAGAAAAATGGCCCAATTATGCCTCTGGACCAAAATCCGCACCAAACAGTGGCTCGTTTTGGGTGCACCGACTTTTCAATGTATGCGTGCGGGTTTTCTGTGCCCCAAATGCGACAATTTTGCTTGTTTACATACCCGCCAAGATCAAAATGAGCTTCATCTGAAAAGATGATTTTTTTGCCAAAATCGGCATCTTCTGTTTCAAAGTAATGTCGCAATATTTCCCAGCATTGTTCAAGCGTATACACAACCATATTCGTTCAGCGGAAGGATAAAACTAATTATCTGTCAAATCAGACATGAGCTAAGTGTTACCATTCACGAAATAAGCACTACTTGAAAAAAAAAAGTTAGATGGCGGACCCTTTGTAAGTGTCCGAGTACATCCTTGGTCAACCATCACGAGTGATGATTTAACACAAATACATACAAAGAACATAGATGAAACCCTTCTCACATATCAATGTTGTCATCAGCGTGTGTGTGTGTGTGTGTGGAAGAGAACGTGAACTCAGAGCGAGAGCGTGTGGTAAATGGCGTGATGGTCTCTGGTGTGAACATTGTTCTTGCAGAAGGATCGTATGTTTTGCTTGAGGATGGCTCGATGTGATGATGAGCTGATCTTGCCGATGGCGCGATGTTGGACTGAATATAACTTAATTTTAACTGAATTCAATATAATGTAACAAAGTTTTTAACAAATAATTATAGATAGAAACAATTGGCAGATATTACATAATATGTTACATCACAATAAAATTGATTATCGAACAACAACAAATACGAAATGAAACCATCAGAAATATGATGAATTTCTCAAATGCGGTACTAATTACGAGACAACAAAAATGGAACTGGGCTGGACATATAGCAAGGATGAAAGATAACCGTTGGACCTCTAAAGCAACAATATGGATCCCAAGAAATGGTACAAGAAGAACCGGAAGACAGATCAAACGTTTGAGAGATGATATATGCCAAATTTATAATAGGTGGAAAAGAATGGCCAAAGATAAAAATGCTTGGAAAACATTGGGGGAGGCTTATATCCGCCCTTGAATTATCAATAAAAACTTAAAAACTTAATATAATCTATATACACATATTTTAAATGTTTATATATAATGAATTATACTTCTAGTCACTAATAAAGAAAAAAAATGGATTAATAAAGCTTATAATAATAATAATAATAAATTAACAAATTACTGATTTGCATTAATTTCCATGTTCTCTTAAACTAATTATATGCAATTAAAATTAAGCTGAAGTAATTTAGTGACGTTTTATAGATTTTAAAACGTAGGCGCTCAGATCAGTTAAAGTATTAAATATTCAATATCAAAGAATCCTGACGTGATAGAATTTTTTTATTATTTTTCCCGTAATCAGCACATCAGAAACTATAAAAAACGTTACTCTGATCCCAGGGAGGAAAACCATTGCAGACCTGTGTTATGTTAGTAAGGTTATGAAGGCTATTATATATGTGTTCTATGTGATTGTGTTTTAAGCGTCTTGAGCATCTAAATTAGCGGTGAAAAAGTTGATGGTGCATCCTAGTCCATCAATGAGCCTATTCTTTGTCTACGGACAACGGGCAGGATAAAGCGTGAGTAGTTTCGTCTTAACCTCATAAAGTTTATGTCTAGTTTTGTGTATGGAGGTGGCAATGACGGCATGCTTTTCAAATAATGTTAGTACACATGTTGTCGAGATTATCAATTTTAGTTTTGTAGTGTTCGAGTTTAACGATGATATGATAGGTTATGGAAGTTAGTGATTTTTTTTGCTGGTCCTAGATGTAGTGGTAAAATACTTTGATCTTCGGGAATATTATGAATTTCGATTATTTGACTAGAGGTTAGTGGGATCCTGAAAAGGTAGAATTAAAGTTTGGTGGAATGCAGTGTCCTTGTTGGGTTAAAGTGTAGAGATCGGAAATTGAAATTAATGATATACCTATACGTACGTGAAAAATTCAAACTATTTGAATTCTTATTCGTAATGGACTGCGCCATGAATATTCTATTTGAAATTATACATAAAGTAAAAAATCGTTGCCTAAACAGGACAATAAGCACAAAAGAAATCACGAATATTGCAAAAGACAAAAACTGTTGACCTAAGCCTTGCAACAATAAATGTATATTTTTTGTTGATGTCATTGACAAAAGCAAACAAAAGCAAAAATAACAAATTCTTAATGTAAGCAATACAAAATAAATTTGTACCTTGTTGATGTCATCAACATTTTGCTTCCTCCGTCGTTGTTGTCCAATTATCTCTCGTTTTGTTCATGTTAATTTGATCCAGTAAGGTGTCTGTGATTGGAAATCGTTAAATTCGTTCCAATTTGTTCCATAAATACTCGAGGCTTCGGATGTGATTGTATATCTTGTAGACCCCAGCATGACGAATGAAAATAAAGCCAGAATCGCAAGAGCAATAGAGAAGCTTAATGATTGATTTTTATCTCTCAGCTTCCTTTTATGCAATATGAAGGATGCAATATGTTATTTTCCGATTTCATGATTTTTATTTATACAAGTAAATCGCAGGTACCGGTATTATTATATGTAGTTACTTTAATTACTTAAAATCTAAAAATTCAATTATTGGATGAGAGAGAGAGAGATGTGTGTGCACTTCGCGTGGTCGGCCAGAAGAAGGAAGTTGAAAGGAAGCACGAAGTTGAATGACAGCTGCCATTTCTCGCGGAAGTTGGCAGCAGTTTAACTTTCGAATTACAGGGTGATATGTAATAATGATAATTTCTTCGTTTGGCAACACGCACACCTTGGCTATTGGCTGCTTGAATGTCCCCTACTCTGTTTTTGTTGTTACTACTCTGATAAGCCCACCAATTCCGGTGTGCACTTCAATTATTCTCCCTAGAGGCCATTTCGTGTCATAAGCTCGCTTTTCAACAGCACTCTTTGCTCAGGCTCCAAATTCTTTGCGGGTTGCTTCCACTTGTAACGCTGTTGCAACTTGTTTATGTATTCTTCGTACCAACGCTTGCAAATATCTTGTCTAAGTTTTTGAACTAACTTCCACCTTTTTAAACTGCTCTTTGCCATGTCGAGATTGACATCATGCTGTGGTGCTATTAATTATGATCCAATAATGAAGTGACCCGGTGTTAATGCATCTAGGTCTTCAATATTGTCTGTTAATGGACAGGGTGGTCTTGAGTTCAATCATCCTTCTATTTGAACCAGGATAGTATTCATCTCTTCGTTTGTTAATTTCTGCTCTCTGGCGCTCCTGGTGGGATAAAATGCCACTGGATCGCATTTCCGGCTAGCGTAGTTTTAATGCGTCTATGATATTTTTTGCCCCAATAAAATTTGTTCCATTATCGCTGTTTATATATCTTCTTCTGCTGATCATACGTCGCAGCTGCCATAAGCCCATCCGTTGTTAAATGAGAAATAAGTTCAATATGCACTGCCTTTGTTGCCATGTAGACAAACAGCGCTATGTAAGCTTTATACGATTTCACATCTCGAGTTTGTGAGCATCGTATATTGATTGGGCCTGCGTAATCTATCCCACAATGTATAAATGGCCGTGAAAACCTTACTCGAGCTTCCGGAAGTTGTCCCATAAGTTGATTTGATTGACAGTGTTGGTTCCTCGGCTTATCCAAAAATTTTCTCCGAATGTGGTTCAGAGTTAGTTTCACTCTACCGTGAAGCGTATCGATATGGGTCTTGATTATGATTAATTTTGTCAGCGAATGCGAAGTGGAAGAATCACAGGATGCTTCTAATCAACTGATAAGTAAGCATGTTTTAAGTGGGAGGTCACTCGCAATATCCCATTGGCGTCGATGATGATATCTTGATGTTCGATTTGAGTGCTTCGTTGAGTATACTTTACATGCGCTCTTTCTGCTTCCAGTAGTCTTTAATGGTCAACCTGCAATTAAGTAGTGGTTCATGTCTCTTGCTTTTTTGGCAATTGGATTTAAACCGCAGACAGCATGCACTTACGCTTTGAAGTTTCGGAAGTGATAAAAAAATTAGATAAATGTCGACTTTGTGTGAAGGATTACTGGGATGTATCGCTAGACAAGCGTGAGATTTTCGAGTCTCAGGTATTTCTTGTACTTCCTCTATGAAATTGTTAGCTGACCAGTATTGTTGACCCTTCTTCAAACACCCTGGACCTATCCCCCATGTTGAGTTTTCAGCTGGGGTATCTCCAAATGATCCTCTAGACGGTATGTCACTAGCATTCTCTCTTCCGGGTACAAACCTCCATTGTCCCTTAAAATGTTAATGCGTTAAAATAAATGCGTCAATCGCGGAATTCTTATTTTTTGAATAATATGATGAATAAAATGATAGCCTTGTCTTGATTTCATTCCACTCATTTTTAATCTTCCTTGGGGCATCCTCGTTTCAATAGATGGCCAAAAGTTAGGGCTTCTGGATCTAGCCTATCTTTGCCTTGATAGTTATTGGCAACAGCCAACCGAAAGGATCAAAGATTTTCCCAGCGTCACTCAGTATTGCTCGTGTGATACCCTTTGTGCTAAATGACGAAAAATTTACCTTAAATTGGAAGTCGCCTGTGCTTGGGCACCAATTCCCAAAATGTTAAACGTTTTATCACTATCAAAGCTATAATCTGGCTCGAATTCAATTACTTCTTTTGGCAATGCCTTTATGAATGCTGCATTGTTTGATGTCCATTTCCGTAAGTTGAATCCACTCTCCCGAAGTAGTTGCGTCAATTCCCTTTGCAGACCTTGGCATTCTCTCAAGGAATTTGCACCTCCTTCAAGCAATGTTCTGTTTTCCCATGGATACTCTTGCCTTTCATCTTCAGCTAGCTAACATAGAGTTTTAATTGACAAGTATGGTGCAGATGATGTGCTATACATCATCAACGACCTCCACCGAAGTAGCAAGGAAAACAAATCCTTTTGAATCGTGGGAGCATGTAATTGGAATATTCATTCCGAAGACTTTCATCTTTTGCGAATTTTTGTTCCAACATAAAGAATCGCTTTAATACCATTTTGCGCGAATCACCCAAACCATGCGATCCTTTAGCAGTGGTAATTTGATGATGTAACGCCCTGTGTCGTCCCGTTTGTGTGTCACTTGATAGTAATTCTCGTAGTAAAATGAAAAAAAAAAGCGTAACTTCGCTCAATCTGACAGCTCTCTTAGGCCAGTTTCCTTTCATATTTCGTAAGCCGCACACTGCCACCAAGGTCGTTATTATTTTAAATAATAGCACAATAAAATTCTCAACACTCTTCGCCCTCTTTTGTGTCTTGTTTACTCTTACAGTGTGTAATAACGGACATTGTTATTTCGTTTATTTACAAACTCACCACCAAACAACGTGATTTGAAAACAATCGTTGTATATCTTGATGTGTTGCAAGACATAGTTCGAATTAGGAGATTCACGATAAAGCCGCGTTCGGCTCTGGTGGTGGAAGCAACTCTGGCAATTTCTCCTCATACGTATAATTTTGACTGACCGATTACATATTTAAAAGGTCAAAAAATGGTCATTAAAGATCAATTAGTTTCATTAATTGGCCAACGATATAAAATTTTTTATTAGCCCTTAAAATTTTTTCAAGGTCAGCCAGAAATTCTAGTACCTCATCATCAATATAATAAAAAATAATACCTGAATTGAATAGGAAATTGTCTGCTGATAATTGGTTAGCATAAATAAATAATTGGTCAATCGAATTTCATAACTAAAATAATCAATTATGTTGCGTTCGAAGTATCAGAGCAGTGAGCGTATTCCCACCATGAACTCCACAAAGTAGGGATATGATTTTTTGTTATTTATTGTCGTAGTTAATTTTAACACTATCAATAAAAAATTATATTTATTAGATAAATTAATATTAGCTTTATAGTAACTTCAGTAAATAATTCTCACATTTTTATTTATTAAATATTTTTTTTGATTATTGTATACTTAATTAAGTAATCTAAATTAAATTAACATGATACTCAAAGTTGATTTTAAAAATATATTCATTATAATAACTGTTGAAAAAATACACTTACATTATATTGCTTTACACTACTTAACAAATAACGAGCTTTATTTGCTTTTAACATGGCAGTATGTCGTGTGAGCTCTAGGCGGATGGTAGAGTGTTCTAAGCAATAATAAAACACATTGTTCTTGAAAGAAGCGTGCTCGAGTGTTTGTATTTTTTTTATCATTTGGTGCCGAAACCCGGGACGGGCCGAACTATCCGAAATATCGTATCAGCGACAAGGGAGGTAATTACGCGTGGTACTTTTAGAACATCGTTGACAAAAATTGTTAAAGTGGCGTCGGAATTCCTTGACGCACAGTGAAGGTTAACTGAGGGAAATTCGTTTCGAGGAGGAGCTCGTAGCTTTAATTGAGCGGTTGGCGGCAGGAAACGGACAGGGCGGTGATGGCAAAGAATCTTGTCAAGGTCGATAATCAGGAGAAGGAGTCGCAGAAAATGGCCGTATTATGATGACACGGCAATTGCCACATTAGCGAAATTAAATAATCGTCTGCAAAAGGTGCGAGCCAAGTTCTTTCGGCCCCACAATGCACCTGATATTAACGCTCTGAACAATTGCAACAGTTCCGTCTTCAAAAAAAAGCAACATACGTCTGCCCAAGTTGCAATTGAAAACATTTGACGGTAACATGCATGACTGGAAGCCCTTTTGGGATTGGGATAGCGCCGTCCATCTAAATGATCAATTGTCAGCAGCAGAAAAATTTAATTATCTTGAGCGGAACGGCAAGGAAGCTGGTAGCTGGATTCATAGCCACTTCATCATGCTACGATGCTGCAATCGCGTTACTGTTTGAAGAATATGGTGATACAGAGAGACTCAAAAACGAACACATACAAAAATTGATATCGCTCAGACCAGTAACAACTACATCTTATGTCACGGGTTTGCGGAACTTGTACAACAGCACATCTACTTCCATACGTTCTCTCATGACGCTGCAAGTCCCTTCGCAGAGATATGACATTATGTTGAAATCAATCTCTTACGTTGCCAACGAGTCGAATATCATCGTAGGAAAGAAGGAGAGAAGAAAAGAGACAACGAAGAAATAACAGAAAATAACCTCTGAAACACAAACGTCGCTATGCGGCATGAACGATCGCTGTGTTAACAGCATTTTGCGATTTCTAAAGAAAGAGGTGGAAGCACGGGAAAGAAGTAGAATCACATCATCACGCGCTTACACAAAAGCCACACCAACAACGGCAGCGAGTTTAATAGGAACGAAAGCAAAAGACAAGAAAAGTTTGATTGTGATTCTGGTACAACCACGACAAAAAATTGTGAGGAGGTAACCATACTGAAAAAAAGAGATTGTCTTCGAAAGGACAGCCGCTGTTTTTGCTGTGCAAAACGAGGACACGTATCAAAAAAGTGTCGCAATATTCGTACCTTATTTGCACAAAATGTGATGGAAAACATCTATCGTCGTTTTGCGCGAAGAAAAAAACTGAGAAAGAAGACGCCTATGAAGAGGGGAAAAGTACAGGCGTTATGTTTTCCTAAAAACAGCACGTTGCATCGCGATCGGAAGAAAGGAACAAAAAAGACTATTGCACGTTGTGATTGACGGAGGCCGTCAGCAAAGCTTCCTAAAAGAGAGTGTAGCGTAAAAATTGGGCATACTAGAAAATTATAAAACCGAGCAAATGTCAGTGATTCCTTTCGGATGCAGACAAAAAAACGCCACCTAAATCTCTCAAACGGGTTATATTGTGCGTAAAAGGCCGGACAAAAACAATTGAAATGGAAGTAATTATAGTGCCGGAAATACGTGCCGATGTGCTTAGAGCCCCAGAGTCATCCTGTAAATCTTTTCGCCGTTTAAATTTGGCCGATTGTGTTGCCGTGGATCTCGACGTTGAGGAGCGAATTAGCATTTTGATCGGAGCCGATTATTATTGGTCTGTAGTGACAGGAAAACAGCGGCGTCTATCTGACCATTTGAGGGCCATATTTGGCTGGACGCCCGAGGGTCTTCACTCGAATGGATCTAAAAAAATTGACATCATCCAGCCGTTGCTCGTGAGCAATGTGGGCATCATCAATGAGCCGGACAGAGGGAACCAAGGAAAGCCATCTTGAGCTGCGAAAACTTCAGTAATTGGTTCAGGTTGCTAAGGGTTACTAGCTGGGTTCTGAGGTTTGTCAAACACTGCAGGGGCAAGCAAGACTTCGAAAAATTCTTGACTAAGATCGAGATGAAGGTACCGAGCTATACTGGCTCAGGTATGTACAGCGAATAAATTTTACTAACGAATATTTGTCTTTGAAGAAAAATAGCACTTTGGAGCCATCATCCAAAATCCGAAATCTTAGCCCATTCCTGAATGACGACAAACTTCTCCGAATGGTTGGAAGGCTACAATTGCTTGAGGAAGATTACAATCTCAGGCACCCTATCATTCTGCCGTCAAGTCATCACCTTACGACGCTTATTATTGATGACTATCACCAGACAACATTACATGGAGGAGCCAACGTCGTCCTAAACAAAATGAGAGAGCGGTTTTGGGCCATCAAGGGGCGCCAAGTCGTAAAAAACGCATCAGGAGCTGCATCGTTTGTGCTAAATTATTTGGGTTGCCCGCTTCTCAACCGTTTGCGCCACTGCCGCTCCACCGAATTACTTTGACTAGGCCGTTCGATCATGTTGGCATAGATTTTGCTGGGCCTCTATTTTATAAAGCTGATGACGGATTGAGATGAGTTGTTGATGTTCTTACGTATATATTTAATATGAGTGTCAGTTGTGGTATTTTCCTTAGATCTCTAAAAGTAGCTGAAGTTATTCCTCTTTTTAAGAAAGGAAAAAGAAGCCTACTGAACAATTACAGACCAATATCATTACTGCCCACATTTTCGAAGCTTTTTGAGAAAGCAATAAATTATCGTGTGGTGTCCTTTCTACACAAAAATAAGTTTTTCAGTAGTGACCAATTTGGATTTCGTGAGGGTAAGTCGACGGAAGATGCCATTTTAAAATTATGTAGCGAAATTTGTAGCAGTTTTAATAACAGCAAGACTACTGTAGCCTTATTTATTGATATGTCGAAGGCATTTGATATGGTCTACCACGAAATTCTACTTGATAAACTCTATAAAGCCGGATTCAGAGATCAGTCTTATAATTGGTTTGCTTCATACTTATCGGGAAGATCTCAAAAGGTGAAGGTTGATGGAGTTTTCAGCGAACAACTAACATTAGATATCGGTGTTCCACAAGGTTCAGTTTTGGGTCCTATCTTTTTCCTCATTTATATAAATTCCATTTTCAAGCAAGGCTTTATGAGTAATATAACAGCTTTTGCGGATGATATGGCTTTCACATACACAAGCAACACCTTATTAGAATCGATGGTTAAGTTGCAGAAAGACTTACAACTTCTCAGACAATGGTTTGCAAAAACGAACTCCTTATAAGTGACAAAACGAAGCTTATGTTTTGCAATCTTAAAAAATCAGATGCGATAGACTGTGATTTATTTTTTCACTCCACTGAGTGCGAAAAATTATCTACATATATCTACTCACTCTTGTGGTAGGTTTAATTATTCCCATAATGGTCGCTGTTCATCTCATTGTTTCAAAATTGAAAGCGTCAATTATTTCAAGTATTTAGGTGTAATAATTGATCAAACTTAAACTGGAAAGCACATGCAAGTGAATTGAAAAAATATATGTCATCCGTTACTCGAAAAATGTATCTGCTTAAACCGTATTGTTCCAAAAACTTACTGACAACTGTATATTATGGCCTCGTTAACTCAAAAGTACAATACGGCATTTGTAGTTGGGGTGGAGCGTATTTCAATGTCCTGGATCCATTGTTGATATCACAGAAACATATTATAAGAATTATTTGTGGTACAAACAGGTTAACTGCTAGTTGGCCATTGTCCTGCACTATGCGGGTTTTGCCGATCAAACATCTTTATATCTATAAGGTTCTTAAAGTGTTCTTTATGCGAAGTGGTTATAGCTCAGTACTTAGAAGTTCCAACTTATATAGTTTGAGAGTAAATAACAGAGGTTTAGTCAATATTCCGCATGCTAATAAAACTCACTTTTCGAACTTTTTACTGTCACAGCACCCAAATTATTTAACCTATTGCCATGCGAAATTATAAAATCTAAATATAAGAACATTGTTTTGAAAAGAGTTAAAAAATGGCTCTTTACATTGGATAATTCAACGGTCAAACATTTATTAATAAATAGAACGTAGCCAATTTTTGTTCCTTTGCATAGATTTATTTAAATTTATTTATTTTTGCTTCTCTATATTATTTTTTTAAATATAGAAATATAGTTACCCTAACCCCACGCATAATTGCTTGTTAATTTTACTGATGGATCATTCACCACTAGTTCTTTAAGACTACAGAATGACATATATCTTTATTATTACACTAAAAATGAAACTGAATTATTTAAGATAGTTTATGAACTGTAATAATTTATGGAATATAAATAAAGATGTTATTAAATAATAATAAAAAAAAAAAAGAATGCATTAGGCCTTCTTGCTGCTTTTCACTTGTGCGGCTGTCAGGGCTGTCCATATAGAACTAACCACAAGCATTTCAACAGATAGTTGTATCATGACCCTGAAGCGCTTCATAGCCCGACGAGGCACACCATGCACTATATATTCCGATAATGGGAAATTATTTCGAAGAGCGTCTTGGGAGCTGAGAGACGTCAGGAAGATTTTTGAAGACGAGAATCTGCCCGGATTTCTAATTAAGAACTGAGTGAAGTGGAGCTTTATTGTTGAGAAGGCGCCTGATTAGAACCATCAAAAATGTACTCAAAACGGTTATCGGTAACGCAAAACTTAGCTTCAAGCAGCTGAACACATTATTTATAGGGACCGAGGCTTTAGTGAACGAGAGGCCGCTGACATACGAGTATGTTTCTGAAGATCCGTATTTCAGGGTCTCTACAGAGCCGTTGTCTCACAACCAGAGTGAAGCCCTCTTTTTCAGAGAGTCCTTTTTCTCTTTGTAGGAAAAGACAGTCCAGGCCCTCGTGTCGAGTCTCGGGTTCCGCGCACGTAGTCACGTCAGCACTTTCAGCTTGCTTCCAGGTTTTCGGAGGGATTTTCGACACCATCCTCCTAATCCAAGCAGATGTCTGCTGTGAGGTACGACATAGTACATGAATATTGGACTACATGTCAACACTGTTTATATTTCTTATGAACTGATAGATTATTTTTGTATAACTAATAAATGACTTTAAACCATATTTTGAATTTGCTGTAAAACACCATCTTTCTTTTGTTTACTTTTCAATACACTATGTACTTAAGGTCCAAAAGTGCAAGTATAAGTGAGCGAATAGACGCGTTTTCCTGGTGCTCTGACAAAATAACAAAAAAAGACAACAAAAAATTGCTAATTGAGGCAAGAAAGTGTTTATTTACGATAATTGTTCAAAAGCGAAGGTGATTAATTATACATTTTCTATTGTTTTATTGTTTCTCTGGATTTTGTTCATTGGAATTGCACAATGCCTATCTGTGCTTCTTGCGGTGATACTCTCCCATTGGAAGGCGATTTCGTTGACTGTTCTTTCTGCAAACGCAAATTGCATTTCCAATGCTCAACTGTCACTGAAAGAACTTGGAGAAACATGGGTATCCGAAAAGAATCTTGGAGATGCCAATTGTGTAGAAATATGAGCACTAACGAAGCACTAATCAGTGGAAATTCTGATATTATTAGGTCTAAAACTCCTGAGTTGCAGGCAGCGAAACGCATAAGACCGATAAATAGCCCCGATAACACCAATGACGCAACTAAAAACAACGACAACCAAACCGTTTTAACTGAAATTAGAAAATTAAGAGATCAGTTAAATAAAATAACCGAAAGCTGTGAATTCCTGGGAAATAAGTACGACGACATAAATGCTAACATGATGAAAAACAATGCTCTCATTGAAAGTTTCACTAAAGAAATAAATGAATTAAAGGAAATAAATAAAAAGAAGGACACTGTTATCGAAAACATGCAATCACATATTAATTACATGGAACAACAAATGCTCAACAACAACATTGAAATTAAAAACATTCCAATCACTCCGCAGGAAAATTTGATAGAGGTTGTGAAAGGAATTGGAAAAGCAACTAACAATATTATTAACGAAAACGATATAACTGACGTTTACAGAACAAACTTAAAAAATCGCGAAAAATCAACCATAATTGTTAAATTCGCTTCAAATAAATGCAAGACACAATTCGTCAAACAAGCAAGATCCACCCGCCCAGTCAAACTTTCAAATGTCAGAAAAAACACGAACAATTACTGTGTAAATTCTATGCCGGCTGAGTTCGATTATACGATTTATGTAAACAACCAGCTTACAAAGCACAATAAACATCTCTTGTGGCTGACAAAAGAAAAGGCAAAAAAAGAAAACTGGAAGTTTGTGTGGGAGAATGTGGGTATAATATTAGCACGTAGAAGCGAGAACACACAATCCATAATTATTAGTTCTGAACGAGACGTCAATAATATACAGAGCGCATAGCTGTCTCTTCCACAAATAAATAATATAAATTATACTATAAAAACGAAAAATGGAGAACACAAACAATATACAAGAAGTTGAAGTTAATATTAATTGTAGGGTAACACACGGTTTTAGCGGCATTGATCTTAATGAATTAAAAAATAATAAAAGTCGTTACTTCGTTTTCAATATAAGATCGATGCGTCTACATTGGCACATTTTCTGTTTAAATATCCATCACATTATAAATGAGTTAGACGTAATTATTTTGGTAGAGACGAACATTAAAGACGAAGAAAATAGTTTTTATCAGTTGAATGGTTTTCAACAAGAAACATTAAACCGGAATGTCCAAAGAGGTGGGGGAATAGTTATGTATATTCGAAATGAATTAAATCACCAAAGAATACCTTCGCTATCTGTGCATTATGAAAGTATTAAAATAAAGTTTACGGAAGGGAAAAATACAATTTATATGATTGGAATATATAGACCTCCTGGTTTTAGCAAGGTTGCATTTATTAACGAACTTGGCGATGATTTAGGAAAAATGCAGAAAAATGAAGAATACATAGTTTTGGGTGATATCAACATTGATATCCACAATTCCAAATTAAACCTTAGCTATGTTAAAAATTACTTGGAGATGCTTGCAGCTTCGAGACTGACGAATGTTGTTACAAGATGCACGAGAGTTGATCCACGAAATGGAAATAAGTCACTGATCGACCACATCTTAGTAAGCAAAGTCGATAATCTTATTTTCACGGTAGTTGTTGAAAATGATATCACCGATCATTATCCTATACTTTACTACACCAAAACTCATGCACATCCAGAAAATCAGGTTATCAGTACTTCGCACATATGCAGATCTAAACTTAACCAACTTGTGAGAATTGAAAACTGGAGTACGGTCTTAGAAGAGGAAAATGCTGAAACAATTTACAAAAAATTCATAGATAAACTTAATGATATCTACATGAAATCAAGAGTCATCAAAAAGCCTGTAAAAATACGAAAAGACAACCCTTGGATAACGCCGAATCTCATTGCAGCATGTAAAAAACGAGACGAATTATATAGGAAATGGAAAAATAATAGATGTAACAAAAGCTACGAAACAGAATATAAGATTATTCGTAACAAAACCAATAAAATCATTGCAACTGAAAAATCGAACTATTATAAAAAGCAATTTAAGGAGTTCAAAGCAAATCCAAGAAAAACTTGGGGACTAATAAACCAAATTCTAGGAAGAAAAAAAATGAGCATTGACGACGTATTAATTAATAACTTCGAAACTGGATGCAAATCACTTTCCAATGAATTTGCTAAGTTTTTCTCTTCTCAAACTGAAAATATAATACACCATTGTAACTTAAAGACATCTGATAACATTAATCTTCATATAGAAGACACTATCTACTCATTCGCCACAGATGTTAATGAGGTTAAAACAATTATTAAATCACTTGGAGAAAATAAATCACCCGGAATTGATGGCGTTAGGGCAATGGACATAAAAAATCATGCCAGTCTGCTGGCCCCAATCATATGTAAAATAATTAACCTAAGCATAAATGAAGCAAAAATACCAGAGCCACTCAAAATTGCTGTTGTAAGACCAATTTACAAAACTGGAGCCAAGAATCAATTAAATAATTACAGACCAATTTCTATACTTCCGGTCTTGGAAAAGTGTTTAGAAGGCATTATTGTTAGCAGATTGAAAAGTTTTATTAAGAAACACCGTCTTCTTAACAAAAGCCAATATGGGTTTCAGAAGAATAAAAACACAGGTCAACTACTAGGAGAATTTGCTAACTGTGTGAATGAAAGCTTAAATAAAGGACATCACGTACTTGTATTGTATATGGATCTTAGCAAGGCTTTTGATACTCTCAATCACTCGAAACTTGTAGATGCATTAAAAAGAATCGGCATTCGAGGTGTAATGGCGGACTGGATGGCAGATTATCTTCGCAACAGAAGGTTTTGTGTTAAAATAAAAGATGACTACAGTGAGCCAAGGAACATTAAATATGGAGTTCCTCAAGGATCTAACTTGGGCCCTCTTCTATTCATCCTATATACCAATGAACTGCTTCGAATTTTCAAGTTAAGCATTCCATTTGCCTTTGCCGACGACACAGCAATTGTTGTTCGACATAGGTCTCTCGAATCGGCGACAATGATAATGCAAGACGAGTTTGATGCGGCTGTAAGATGGTGCCATGACAACGGATTGGTGATTAACGCAACTAAAACTAAATTAATGCACATCCGCAGTCCTCATTTCCAAAAAACCGACAAACTAATATACTACAAAAATAATTTATGCCCAAATACGCCCTGCGAATGCATTGAAGTTGTCGAAAGTTACAAATATCTGGGAGTTACTATTGACTGCCATTTCCTTTGGGAAAAGCATATTGAGAAGCTACGCATTGATTTAAAGAAGGGTCTCTATGCACTCTCTCACTTACGATACCATTCTTCTGAGGACGTTTTGCGACAAGTCTACTATGCATTACTGGAATCAAAGATAAGATATGGCATACTCGCTTGGGGAAATGCGGCAACAACTCACATCAACAAGATACAAAAACTTCAAAATGCTGCTGTTAAAATTGTTCAAAATGTAAAAAAGCAGCCAACTGAAAGAACTTTTAGAGTATTAAAAGTCGAACAAATTTTCAAGATGACAGCAATATTATAATACCATGATGATAAGCGATTTATCAGACCGTTACAGCATTTAGTAAATACCAGGCAAAGAACGCAAGGATTGCTTCAAGTACCAAGAACTTACAACACATACGTTAGAAGGCAGCTGCAATACAACGTTCCAGCAATAATAAACTGTTTACCTGAAGAACTGAAACAAATCCGAAACTATAAAACTCGAAAAAAACAATTAAAATATTTCTTTCTGAACGCGAATAACTGAAAAAATTAAATGTACTTTTACTGTTTGTTCTTCTTCTTTGATATTACATTATACTTAAAACTCACTTATGTTATATAATGATAGAAACACACCCTTCTGCAGAAAAGCTTAGGCTTCGCAGAAATATACTTATGTATGTTACAAACATTTGCAAAAAAAAAAAAAAAAAAAAAAAAAAAAAAAAAAAAATCTTTGCACAAAAGGAAAAATAAAATGGCTCTTCTAATCGTATCACTGACGAAGAAACAACTTTCTTTTGGCTACCTCGTCATTCTTCCTAATTTTTACTGCGAATTTTTATAATCGCCACTGTTTGATGCAAAGAATTTCTCCACAGAGCGGTTAAAAAAAATTTAAATCGTACATTTTTTTACGCCCGACGTGGGGCATGCGTTCGTGATAAAACAGAAAAAGATATTGATTCAAGTAAGTTCGTGCTCGGTTCTCGTTAGTTTCAGTTTAGTTTATTTTTAATTTTTAATTCATTTTTATTGAATTCTACTTAGAGCTACCCTACGCTGGACAAAATTGCTTAAAACTATCTTAATTATGTTAAGTATCTTAAAATAACTTACTAGCCCCATGCGGACACTCTAAGATAAACAGCACATTTATTTGCCTTTCGATTATTAATATCTATACTTACGGCTAACTTAATTTAATTTAGGCTAAGAAAATATTTATCAAATAACTTAGCACACGATCTTTTTTTTTTGTTTCGATAAAACTTAAAATTACCTTAAGCTTACTATATTTATCTTAATCTATCTTAACCCTTGAGTTACCAACCAAATTAATCTACACTATTGGCCAACCAGGGTACCCGGGTACCCATATATTAATTTGTAAGTAAAATTCCACTGTAATTCAAAATTATCTTATACATTAGATGCATAATGTTTCATTTATGGTTACTCATTATAATTAAAGAAGATATTCAGTAAATACAGTAAACAAAGTCATAAAGTCATAAAATAAAAACGATCAAAATGCCTTGGTTCTGGAAATATGTATGTTCGATCATAAATAAGATTGCGGTCATTTGACCGCTTTGATCTGTTAATGAAAATTGTAGAATTATATAGAAAAGTTTCTAATTATATATTTTTCTTTACAACCCTGTCCGGTTTAAATTTCACCATTTGTAAATAAATATATAATAACGGAAATGAGGGTCTCTATATTCTTTTATACCAGAGGAACCTTGGAAACGAACATACGCAATGGAAAAGAAGTTTACCTTAGTTAGTATTGATGCCTCGAGAGGCGTGTAGCGTATAGCTTCGCACAGTTAGTTTGAATATTTTCGTGCGTCTCAACGGTACTTATAAGCAGTTTCTCAGTTCATTCTTTTTCTCAAGACAACAGTTTCAATTACGCTTTTTATACGGAATATAAAAGATGTAGGAGTTATAGAGAGCTGAATTTTTGAGGTAAAGTTCCCAGTAAAAATTTCGCTAATTTGGAGTTACACGAAACGATTTTTCGGCTAATGCATACATTTATTTACTGATAAGATTGAGTGAGACAGAAAAAGACGAGTATTTTAGTTATTGGGTGAGGGGGAGGAAGACAATGAGTGTTGGCCTTCTGACAGTGAAGATGACGACTGGCTTCCCATAGGTAATTTGTCCCATGATTCTGGGACTAATGAATATCTCACATGATGAAAACAGTCATGAGGAAGATTTATTTGAGCACGCAGATCGTGGAAATGAATGTTAGATGAAAGAGCAAGTAAATGAAAGTCAAAACGAATCTGAGGAAGAGAGCGAAGATGAGGCTGCTGAAGTATCACAAGGTAATATTTTTTTTATTACAGTGCATGTGTGTGTCTGTATGGATATAGTGCATATATTGATGCAACAAAATTTTTTTTCAAGTAATTTTCACATCAATATGTAATATGTTTCAGGCAGAACCAGTACAACGTTTGTGGCTAAAGATAAAGCTATTTGGAATAAAAGTATACAACGGAATCATTAAACTCCTTCAAGGAATATTGTCAGGCAAAGAGCTGGGCCTCACAGAAGTACAAAAATGTTATCGACTGCCGATACGTTAAAGAAAATCATGTCCATTGAAATAGTCGATATCATCGTACGTCACACAAACAAAAAAGCAGAAACTGTATATCAAGAGTATAACAGTAAGCATCATGAAAATGAGTCACGCACATGGAAGAAAGTAACACAAGGAGAAATGTATTCCTTTTTTTCAATTTTGGTTTGTGCTGGTGCAAATAATTCAAATACCGATCATGTACAAGATATGTGGAAGAAAGCATCATTCCCTTTGTACCGTGTAACGATGGGACGACAACGATTCCAATCGATTATCAGGTTTATACGATTTGATGATCAGAACACACGTCGTGCACGAACAGCTAATGATATAGCTGCACCAATTACTGATATTTGGAATATGCTAAATGCAAACTTGGAATTTACAAACCAACAGAAAATTTGACTATCGATGAACAACTTTTTCCTTTCCGAGGGAAAACGAAGCCTGCTAAATATGGCCTAAAAGTATGGTGGATATGTGATGCAGATAATGGTTTTCCGCTCAAAGGAATTATTTATACAGGCAAAATAGGTAATACTCGAGATGTCAATCAAGGAGAAAGGGTTGTCAAAGAACTTGCAGTCGGTTTCAAAGGATCTGGTCGAAACATATGTATGGATAGATTTTTCACGACTTTGCGTTTAGCTAAAAGTCTTCTTTCGTGGAACCTCACTATCGTTGGTACTTTGAAAAAAAAAAGACGATGTGTTCTTATGTGCCAAAGAAAAACAAGGCTGTGATTTTGCTCAGTACGATGCACTATGATGATAACACGTCTGATGCAGCACATAAAAAAACAGAAATGATATTGTTAACAAATACAAAGCCGGCGTCGATACTATGGATCAAATGTGCGCGAGATACACTACTCAACGACGAACATGCAGGTGGCCACTCGCTTTTTTCTACAATATCCTCGACATCTCCTCTCTTGCAGCCTATATTGTTTACCAAGAAAATAATAAAATGATACCAAAGAGAACGAACCAAAGGATTCTTTTTTTGCGTCAGCTTGCTGAAGAAATGGCTATGCCATTGATTGAAGAGCGAATCAACAGATCATGCAACACCATTCAACAAAACTAGCGATCGAAAGCTACTATGACAAGCCGATTGCAGTTCAATCAACGGTTGATAATCAACCACGTGACAACACTGGCAGGAAACTTGTTATTGGATCGTGCTACATTTGCAACCAAACACCTATTGGCAAACGAAGAAAGACCAGAAAGTATTGCGTTGAATGCAAAAAGCCAGTCCAAAATGTATAGAATGTAATAATTAATTCGATTTTTTTATTGATTTAAAAGAATAAGATTACGAGTTTAATAAATAAATAATTGGAAATGAATATTATTTATTTATTTATAGTTATTTACTCCCTTTTTGCATAAAAATATTCAAATTTTATACGAAATCCACAATTTTTGTATGCGGGTACCCGGGTACCCGGTTGGATTATATGATTTTTTTTTTTCAAAATGAAAATTTTCTTGGTTAAAATAAATAAAATAAATCTGTTAGTGCATAAATGATAGGGATCCGGGAGAAAATGGTATTATTCTCATAAGCTTATCATAAGTGAAAAAAACCAAATTTATGATCTTCAACATTTCTGGTGCCATACCGGAGGTCATTGAATTAACATATCATTCACCTACCTGCACTAAGTACAATCTGTATACTTGTATTCATCAACTTCATAAGATCTCTTACAATGCTATTAATAACTGTTCGGCTAGTTGCTTTAATATAGAAAATGTTAAAAGTTTCAAATATTTGGGGATAATTTTGGATTGCAAATTAAGTTGGAAAGATCACACCTCACATCTCTCCAAATACTTAAATTATGTTTTACGTCAAATTTATCATCTTAATCTATATTGTATCCCACCCTGATTAAAGCTAGTTTATAATGGTCTATTTAAATCAAAGCTGCAATATGGACTAACTTGTTGGGGTGGTACACATTCTAATAAAATTGATCCCTTAATTGTAAAGCAAAAGCACGTGATTCGTATCCTGTTTAAAGTTAATCGCAGGACTCATAGTTTTGAGTTATTCAAGAGACTTAATACTCTTCCTCTAAAACATTTATATCTTTATAAAGTGCTTGAAGTATTTTTTATCAGATCTGGATACTACTTCTCAAGATGGTATGCCTCCCATAACCTACGTGTCAATAACCAGTACTTAGTAAATGTACCTATCGTAAGAAAATCACATTTTTCTCATTTCTATAATGTCACTGCTCCCCGCTTGTTTAATAATTTACCTCTTAATATGAGAAGTGAGAGAATTGAAGCTACCTTCTTGAAAAAATTGAAACATTTTCTCTTTACTTTTAATTTTGAGGAAATAGATTCATTACTAAGTGTTATAGTTTAAATGTATGTTTTGGTGTATTTTCTGTTTTTTCTTTTATTTTATTTTCTACTAGTTGAATTTTTGAGTTCCTGTACATATATAATAACTTTCATTGAATTTCATTTATAAGTACAATATTATAATCAAAAATCTTGAATTGACTTTTTTCACTTAATGACCCCTCAAAATACAAATTATTTTTTAGAAAAAAATGAGTCAACAAAATGTACGTCGATGGGTACCCGGGTACCCGGTTGGTAACACAAGGGTTTAATAATATCTACATTTCAAAATATATACTTAATATATAAAGAGTAATTATATCTTTTTTTGCTTTTTTTTTATTTATTTTTAATTTTTTTTTTATTATATTTTATTTATTTTTAATTTTTTTTTTATTATATTTTATTTTTTTTTATTTTTTTATTTATTTATTTCTTTTTTAATTTTTTTAATTGGAAAAGAATATTAATCCTACCCGCCACCCTAGCCTACCTTAACTAACCCTAAAATACCCTCAAATACCCTAGCCTATGTAGGCCTGTCATTGGCATTTGACAGGCCTTGCCTTGAATAGGCTATATGAACTGAAAGTACCACTGACGAAGTCCGCGCCAACCACGAAAAGCGTTGATGTTGTCGAAAGACGCGACGTCTCCCCGATCTCGGCGCGACACCGATCTGCTAAACCTGAGGCGATCATGTTCGTATAGGAATCGCCACGCCAATTGCGGGCCACGTGCAAGATTAGCAGTACCGCTAATCTGTCCTGGATCAACCCACATTGATCTTAATAGTGGTATGCCTCTTGTGGGACAAAGCCGTTAAGGCGCACCCTCTCGTGATACAAGTAATTGGGGTAGTAGATCTTAAACTCCCAGTCATCATAATACTGCTGAAGTCACGTTGCAGAAGAGTAACAATGACGCCGATCGTTGGACCCGATTTGTACGCAATTAAATCGTCTGACTACGCTATTGAATGGTGAAGAGAAGCTATCAGATCACTGAAGTAAATGCTAAAAAGTATCAGCGAATTCACCGTACCCTGTTGCAGTCCGTTGTTAATATCAAATGTTTGGGAAGAAGTCACGTTGGCAATTTTCACTACGAACTTTCTACCTGTTAACATGTCAAAAATCATATATAGCAGTGGTTTACTTATGCTCAGCCGATTGAGCTTGTAATAAAGACCTTCTAGCCATATGGTGTCGAAGACTTTTCTGCAAGTCAATCAGACAGACACCCGTGTATTGGTTGTTGCATTTATTCCATTGGATATCCGATACGAGTTTCGACGCGGCATGAATAGTGTCATGTCCCGTTCTGAAACCGATTTGGTTATCCGGGATGATTTTATTGTCCTCAACCCATTTAGACAGGGCTCTATGAACCACCTGCTCGAAGAACTTGCTGATGCTCGGAAGGATACTTATTGACCGGAGACTTGCCGGGTTAGAGGAGTTGAAAAAATTCAAACTACTTGAATTCTTAAAATCAATGGACTGATGCCATGAACATTTTATTCGTGTACTCATACTAAAAAAATGCCCGCCTCAGCACGACAACTTGTACAACAAAATAACAAATATTGCTAGCTAAAGCAAAGGCCGAAAACTGTTGACCTACGCCTTGCAACAATAAGTGTGTACTTTTTGTTGATGTCATCGACAAAGGCAAACAAAGGTACGAATAACAAACTAAGCAAAAATTAATTTGTATTTTGTTGATGTCATCAACATTTTGCCTCCTCCGACGTTGTTGCCCAATTGATCTCAAAATGACTACTCCGAAGTTGGACACTTGCCGTACTTAAGGACCACAGCCAATAGGCAAATGATAACAATGGTGGCTGCAAACATTGAACAAGGCCCAATTGTCCAATACCGATGCTCTTTGATTTTCTTCCAGTTGTGGTCATGTAGTCGGTTAAGCACCTCGACTGCTTCTTCATAGTTGAATTTAGAAATCTCAGCCACGTCTTTGTTAATTGACGGTTGACGGTCTTATTTGTAAAATAAACCGGAACTTGAGGTGATAACGATGAGCTTATAGTAGTAATTGATTTGCTAAAGTGCATCATTATTCTCCTTTCCTTGATAATTTCGCTTCCAATCGTATGAATTTGGATTGGATGACGCAGTCCGGAGTAATGGAAATAATTCCCGTATTATTTAAAAACACTTCTTCTTGAGTAGGTCCACAGTTTACAAAGACAGTAGTTGCTTCGGGTGTAGCGAACATCCAGCTGTTGCGTGTCCACAATTCTTTCCATACAGTGTGTGTTGTTCTTAGCGTCCTAGATGAACATCGCTAGTTTCTTATACAGTTCCTGGACAATACAATCCTCACTCTGCTCAATACTGTGAAATATTGATGGCCGGACGATGTATGTTGTTTCATTGAGAGTTGGTGCCTTGCTTATATCTTCCAGTGGTATTTCGAAATACCTCTGTAGATTATAGTTAACTCCAAGCACCGACTGCTGTAGTTGTATTTCTCGAAATGCTCCTCGATTTTTTCAGGAACAGTGTTAGGTTTAATCAGTTCATATTCATTGGCATCGCTGATCATGAAGTATCCAGCTACTAAAATCTCTGTTGAAGTTGAGGACATCTCTAGTTTGTCCATTGGATCTGGTGATACCTCCATCTTTGGGCCTCTCCGTGCACTTCTTAATGATTTCCTGCAGGCTCCTATGTGACAAGAACTCGAACAAATGACTACGTTTAAGATATGCATTTAGCAACTTATTGTATTTCGTTTCGATTTCTCATATGTAGCTAAGTGCAATTAGATATGCGTTCATCACATGTATGACAATGTTGTACCAAGATTCCATCTTGTTAATCTCCTCTACACCAGCATTCAGCCTTTTTGTAAAGATGTTGATTTTAGTGTTGATTCTAGCTTCCGTCTCGTTCACACTGGATATTGTAAACAACATGTTCTTACTATTTGTTTTGCAACTTTTTATCAAGGCCTTCCGGTTGTTGTCTAGCTCCTCGATGTCATGGTATACTTCATCGTTTACTCCGAATATTGAGGTGAGAATGGTTCTTAGTAATCCTCGTTTTTGCCTTCGCAAAGGTGTTACTTGAAGTCTGTTGAAAATTGAAAGTACGTTCTTCCATTCTTCTTCCATGTGATAAATCAATTCATCGCATTGACTCCCCTTTGTTAATGATTTTGCCTTGTTGCACAACTCAGCCATTTCTCTCGTCTTGTTCATGTTAACTTGATGTCGTAAGATGTCTGTGATTGGAAATCGAACGCTCGTACGTAGCTCTCCTCGTTGAATTTTGGCTGTTCCAATTTGTTCCACAAATAATCTAGTCTCCGGGTGTGTTATTGTATATCTTGTAGCCCCCGGCATGGCGGATGCAAATAACGACAGAATCACAAGAGCAGTAGAGAAGCTTGATGTTTGGTTTTTATCTCTCAGCTTCCTCTTGGGCTTGCTGGATGACTTTGCTATTGACCGCTTGAATGTTCCCGTCTCTGTTTTTACTGTTACTACTCTGATAAGCCCATCAATTCCGCTGTGCACTTCAATTATTCTGCCTAGAGGATATTTCGTTGGTGTCAGAAGCTCGTTTTTCAACAGCACCATTTGCCCAGGCTCCAAATTCTTTGCGGGTTGCTTCCACTTGTATCGCTGTTGCATCTTGCTTATGTATTCCTCGTACCAACGTTTGCAAACATCTTGTTTAAGTTTTTGAAAAAACTTCCACCTTTTTAAACTACTCTCTGCCATGTCCAGAATGACATCATGCTGTGGTGCTATCAATGATGATCCAATAAGGAAGTTACGAGCTAGGTATGATTTTTTAATGTCTTGGAACTTAGGGCATCCCCGATAGTTTGCAGGGTGCTCTCGGTTCCTACCATAACACGCACTCAAGCTGTTCCCTGTCCGCGACCTTGTCTTGGGTCAGGTCGCATTCCTCGTTTTTGTGGTTCTTTGCACACTTAACGCATCGAGGCTGCATCTTGCAGTTCGACGCGGCGTGCCCGAACCTTTGGCAGGGGATACATTGTAAAATGTTTCCGCGCCTTCTTAATATATCCCATTTTACA
Organism: Merodon equestris; assembly: GCA_958301585.1. Taxonomy (NCBI): domain Eukaryota; kingdom Metazoa; phylum Arthropoda; class Insecta; order Diptera; family Syrphidae; genus Merodon; species Merodon equestris. Next base: position 52,123,320 of record OY284417.1, on the reverse strand, counting down.
GACTGAGATGCTAAAGAAGTAATGGCCCTTAGCCTCTTCAGCTTGTTGTTGGGTGTAAGCTGTACCAGGGTGGCCCGCGCCGTGGTGAACGGCTTGACTCTCACGAACTGGAGGTCATCGCTCTCAAAAACTTTGAGCTCTGAGAGCATTTCCTCGGGGTCCGTGATCGAGTACACGCCTTTGAGGAGCATCGTCTGCAACTTCTCGGCCTTGGAGGTAAAGGAGAAGAACTCCGTCGTGGTTTCTTTTAATAAGCTCTTGACCCCCTTATGCTGCTCCAATGTACTGCACTGGATTGCATAGCGGTTCTGGCCTAAACTTTTAAATACAAAATTACCTACGCCAATGACATACTCACATAAATCTATGGTCTCGCGTAGGGCCGTCGAATGGATGAATATCGGTGGCACCTTGTTCTTGCTGCTGTGTTGTTGCTGCTTCTGTTGAGATTGTTGCTGCTCCTTCTGTCGCTGCGGCTTGATGTTGTTGCTGCTGTTTCTGTTGCTGTGGCTGCTGTTATTAATGCTGCTTCTGTTGCTGCGGTTATTGTTGCTGCATTTCCTGCTGTGGCTGTTGCTTTTGTTGTTGATGTTGTTGTTGTGTCAGCTTTTGTTTCCGTACTTTTTCCGTTGTTTTCGACCTTTCAGTCGAAGTGGCGAGGGAGGGGCATTTAACCAAATTCCATCCCTGGTTAAGTCTCCGTCTTCTTTTAATGACGTTAGTCACTGAAACGGCAGACGGAGTTGCGAAATCGGATGATCCATCTGGCTGATTATCCGACTCTTAGTCTGTAAGACGAGCGGGTCTTCTCCCGGCGTCTTTAGACATGTTTTTCCTGCTACTACTAATATATTGCAGTGCAGGAAACGCGCACTTAAAATGTTCAAATTAATTATTATTTTATACACCAATAAGTCGAAATACGACTGTTCACTTTCGAGGTCTGTGATCAACTGGCTCGATTCTCGTTCTCGGTGCGCGGGTTCAGTTTTCGGTTAATATATACATATGTATGTATATTGATCCGTATAATATCGTCGGAATAATACTGTTATGTGATCACACATTACCCTATTATGTAACCGCATATTAACCGCATTACTGCACTTAACAACAAGTGCCTTCGATATGCTGAGCATGCAATTATAAGTGCATTTGCCTGATGACATACATACGGCAGCACAAGCAGCTAAAGCAAAACAAAAATAAAAACAACTTCGAATATGCTGAGCTTGCAATTACAAGTGCATTTGCCTGATGACCTACATACGGCAGCATAAGCAGCTAAAGCAAAACAAAAATAAAAACAACGAAATGACAAACGTTTCATATGGGATAAGTAACGCCCATTCAAATAGAACTTACTCCAATTGGCCATTGCATAACACTGAATGGAATTTGAGTTGAAGCGAAATTGGAAGGAGAAAGGAAGCACCGTAGATTTTAGGATAAGTTAGAATAGTAGTAATATATTTTGTCACTATGTATACAATTAAAAGCTAATGGACGACTCGGGATATAAAAACCCAAGCAGTCCACAATAAAAATCAGAATTAATTAGACAGCCAAACAAACATCGGCAGTTTTAGTTCTCTTGCCTTAAAACGGCAAAACGTAAAATAGGAGTGCCATATAAATAGGCACCCTGTTCCACGCCGGACACAAAAGTTAAGGTCGACCTTTCTCTCTGGGAAGTTTTTCCTTCAGCTCGTTAGAATAAGTGCCAATACATAACAATACAAGCACATTCATTTTCAGAAGAAATCCAACTTCCTCCAGAAGCATCAGTGCGACTCGTCCATTTCTACGATGTGGTGTAGATTTCTGTGGCCCAGTATTGGTTTACCAAAAAAACTCGTGGCAAGTTGCCCTATAAAGCATACATCGCAGTATTCATTTGCTTGGCCACAGAGCCAGTGCATCTCGAAGCTGTCTCTAATCTTTCTGCTGATGCTTCCGTAGCATCTTTAAAATGTCTAATTAGTCGTCGGGATCTCCCACGAGATATATTCTGTGATAACGCGACGAATTTCGTAGGGGCCAACTCATAGCTATCTGACTTACGGAAGCTCACACAAGAAACTATTAACGATTTTTGTAGCTTCGATCAAATTAATTTCTATTTTATCCCCACTCCGAAGGGCTGGGGGCTCCGCACTTCGGTGGTGTTTGGGAAGCAGCAGTCGAGGTCATCTTTATCGATCGCTCAAAAATGCCAAGCTGTCTTTTGAAGAGCTTGCAACTGCTTTTTGTGAAATAGAAGTCGTGATGAACTCAAAACCACTTACACCAATAACGAACGACTCAAGTTTTTTCTCATCGGGTGTTCACTCAAGACAATTCTGAAGCGGCGGATGATTCTCCTAAAACAGAATTGCTTCAGTATTGGCGGCGAATCAAAAACATAAAAAAAAACTTCTGGGGACGGGGGTGAAGCGAATACGTGACGGAATTTCAGCAACGCATTAAATGGATACTCTGCCACCACAACGATGGCTGATGGGCACTGTTCAAAATACTATTCCTGGACAACCCGGAAACGTTCGAGTAGCGTTCTTACCACAAGAGGGCTGATTATCCGACCTATCCGAAAACTTGCACTTTTGCCTTGTTGAAAGAGGATCCTTTCAAAGGGAGCGGAATTCGGTCCAACACCGACATAGTACATGAATATTGGGCTATATGGCAACACTGTTCATATTTCTTATGAACTGATAGATAATTTTTGTATAACAAATAAATGACTTTAGACCATATTTTGAATTTGCCGCTCTTTAATTGTAAAACGCCATCTTTTTTTGATAACTTTCCTAAAAATGTACTAAAAATCTCTCTTCTAATCCAATCATTGAGCAAGAAACATCTTTCTTTTGGCTAGCTCATCATTCTTGCCTCTTTAATCTGAGATTTTCACGTTGCATATTTAATGTAACGAATTTCTCCACAGAGCGGCTAAAAAAATTTTAATTGAACAATTTGTATGCAATTTGGTTTATACATAGGCTCCTACAGCTGCCTGTAGAGCACGGAAATTGTCCCAAGTACGCTTCCTTATCAGACCAAGTACTAAAAGTTTTAAGATGTGACTTAAAAGATGTAGTACTTTTAATAATTGATGAAGTGTCTATGATTTCGAATATAACATTAATGTACATATGTACATATGCACATATTCCATCTTCGCTTAACAGAAATATATGATACCGGTGACGCTGACGACGGATGGTTCGGCAAGATTCATATAGTGTTGTTTGGCGACCTGTTCCAACTGTCTCCAGTGAGAACGCCCTATGGGTACACCGGGTCGCATCTTCAATATGCGGCTCACGTACCTGGGGGGCACCTGCACCTTTTCAAATGTGCTTTATGACTTCATAAGTGAGATTTGTGTTTAGATGATATAGTATTTTTTTCGACTTCGCTCCAGGACCATATTGATTCTTTGTATAAAATATTTGAAATACTTCAAGACTATAATCTTCAGTGCCTAACAGATAATTGTAAATTTGCTTAAGATACATTTCCCTGGTTCTTATTCGCAGCTAACACTCCTAATGCTCTAATGAGCGTCACAAATTACATCGATAGTAGAACAAGTAGAATTTCTGGGCCTCTCTTCAGCTTCGACAAGGTTAAATGGGCAATTGGCTCATTTAAAGCCTACAAAGCTCCAGGTAAAAACGGAGTTGTTACTGCTACCCTCCAGAGAGGACTATACATCATCTTATCACCACTGATAGCTCTCTTTAGGTCCTGTATCAACTTGGGAAACATACTTCAAATCTTTAAAGAAGTCAACCTTGTCTTCATCCTTAAGATTGAAAAACCAAGTTAACCACCCAAACCCTATCACCCTATCAGCCTAACCTCTTTTCTACTAAAAATAATGGAAAAACTGATAGAGCTTCATATTAGATGTATATTAGAAAATCTAACACCAATGCATCTAAATCAATAAAAAACGACCTACTGAGAACACTTAGTAACGCATGTGGAAAATGGTTTCAAACTCAAAGAGATCGCAATTTGGGCCTTCCTCGATTACCAAAAGCCGGTAATACTGGATACACTGCACTGTCCTGCCAGAGGTATAGACTACCCCACTAACCGCTGAGTTGAAACAATGCTTGCGAGTCGTTTTATATCAGTTACATCCAGAGAGGTTTCTGTGACAGTATAGACAGCTAAGGGGTGTCCACAAGGCGAAATCCTTTCATCCTTTCTCTGGTCTGGTCAGACTGGTGTAGCTGAAAGGGTCGATCGATAAGCCCAAATAAGACAATCTTAGTCCCGTTTACACAATGGAGGAAAATACAACCTTGCTCCGTCAATCTAAACGGTAAAGAAGTCAAGTATCTAGGTATTGACATTGGTCGCAAACATAACTGGAAGTCCAACATCAAAAATAAACTGACAAAGACGACTTAGGCACTGTGGGCCTGTCGAAGTACTTACGGTAAAACCTGGGGATTGAACTCTGAGGTAATCTACTGGTTATATACTGCGATAGTAAGACCTATCATCACTTATGCGAATGCCGCTTGGTGGGAAAAATTTAATAAAACAGTCGAATGGCTAAAATTCATCGCCTTCAGAGACTAGCATGTCTCGGTATCACAGCCACCATGCCAACCTGCCCAACGGCAGACAAAAAGCAACGATCGGAGTTACTCCACAGACTTTATTTATTAAAAAGGTTGCAATACGCTGTTAAATCAGACTCCCTCGCTCAGAACCAGACTATCTATGTACACATAGATTGGGTTACATGTCCATTCAACAACACCTTCCTGAGTTGGATATGATTAAAACTTGCTAAATATCAAAGGCCGTAGGTGATATACAGATGGCTCCAGGATAGATTCTGATGTTGGCGCGGGCAATTTGGAAAAATATCGAAGGCTCTGGGAACGAGTCCTAGTGTCTTCCAAGTTGAACTATACGCCATCCTGACGTGTGCCAAATTCAGAGACTGGCATATTCGTAAGAGATATAACCATTAATATACTCTCAGACAGTCAAGGAGCGCTTGTATAGCACGAACTCAAAATCCATTAAGGAATGCCACGATGCCCAGCAGAACCTAGCCAAAGGAAACAAGGTCAATCACTTGTGGGTGGCAGGGCACGAGGGCATAAAGGACAACGAAAGTGTCGATCAACTCGCTAGAGAAGGTTCCAGCGAAATATAGGTGCCGAACCTTTGTGCGGAATCCCCGGGTCGAAGGTTAGTTTTCTCTTAGGGAAGTGGGAAAAATCACAACAGCGTTCAGGATTACTTTTTCGGACACTGTTGTCTGAGATATCATCTCAACAAAATTTACCTCTCGCCTGAAACCGAGTGTCGACTCTGTCTTGAGGACGAGGAAACTGCAAACCACATACTATGTGAATGTGCTACCATGTGCCACCTTTGGAAGGGTATCCTTTTCAGAAAAATTATGACTCCTGAGGGGATCACCTCAACTTCTACGAAAGTAAAGGAACTTCTCGTTTGATCAGTTAGCAAGCTCAATAGATCTACATTGGTCGAAGAGCTTTTTGCTATATGTTATGTTAGCACTATCCCCCATTAAAAAAAGAAATATATATATTTTATCATTTTCATTTGTTGTTATCATATAACACCATTTTTGTAGCCTTTATGGACCCGTGTATTTTACTTTATTGGTGGTTGTCTGTCCATTCAAATACTTTCCCAAGTAATTGAACATCCAGAAAACACCGAAACCGTCTCACGTGAGTTTTTTTTTGAGTGTAAGAAAATAAAATAATAATGGTTCGTATTATGTATGACATATATTGCAGTAAGTATAACATATTTAGTATCATTGAAGAGGTCAAGATATAAAGTTTTATAAGACGTTGAAAAAATATACCCTGTTATTCATTTTGTTTTAAAAATTAATTTAGTATACATTTTTTTATTTTATATATATTTTCCTTTCAAAATTAATTATAACTTATTAACGGATTGTAAAGGGTCCGCCATCTAACGTTTTTTTTTTCAAGTAGCGCTTATTTCGTAAATGGTAACACTTAGCTCATGTCTGATTTGACAGATAATTAGTTTTATCCTTCCGCTGAACGAATATGGTTGTGTATATGCTTGAACAACGCTTCGCTAAGTGGGCCTGCGATCGACTTACAGAAGATGCCGATTTTGCCAAAAAAATCATCTTTTCAGATGAAGCTCATTTTGATCTTGGCGGGTATGTAAACAAGCAAAATTGTCGCATTTGGGGCACAGAAAACCCGCACGCATACATTGAAAAGCCGGTGCACCCAAAACGAGCCACTGTTTGGTGAGGATTTTGGTCCAGAGGCATAATTGGGCCATTTTTCTTCGAAAATGAGCAAGGAGTGGCCCTTACAGTCAATGGCGATCGTTATCGGGCCATGTTGAACGAATTTTTGTTCACAAAAATTGAAGAGGATATTGGCAACATTTGGTTTCAACAGGACGGCGCTACATGCCACACAGCCGAAGCTACACTCGATGTTTTGCGCCCTGTTTTTGAAGATCGCATTATCAGCCGCAGAGCTGATGTCGTTTGGCCACCTCGGAGCTGGGATTTGACACCGTTGGACTATTATTTGTGGGATGCCGTCAAAGATAAGTGTTACGCCGACAAGCCAGAGACAATTGACGCTTTAAAGGACAATATTCGTGAAGCCATTTTCGATTTCCATTACTAACCGGAAGGATTGTACTTTCAAATAAAAAGAGAAATTTGAGAAAATATTCAGTAGTTTTTTTTATAGCATTTTCAAAAAAAAAAAAAGTTATTTGGCGGACCCTATATATTTCCATTGAAAGTTTTAATTTGATTTAGTTTACTTACATACACTTTGCTGTTTGGAAGATTTGTTTTTTTCAGAATTTTCAAATTTTATATGTTCTTTTGGTCCTTTCCAGTAGTATGCGGTGAAAACCGTTCTGTGTTTCTTCTTATGTTTTAGACATTTTGAAAGTTTATCCATGAGCTCTAGAACAGCAACATTTTAAATTATTGTTGCTCCACAACAAAAACCGCAACACTGCCTCACACTGACAGATGTGCAAGGTGAAATCAACAGTATTGCCATGTAGAAGGAGAGAAAAAAACAACTGCAACCTTGCCAACATGTGCTTTATGATGAACATAAAAGCGTTCAGAACAAATAAAAAATAAACTAATTGAACGAACTACCAAGGTCTTTATAACAAACGTTTAAACATTTCACAAAATCGAGCTAGAAAAGTGTGAAACCAATAAAAGAAACCGCCTACATCTGAGTTAAAGTTGTGAAATTGAAACAAACGACCGTATGCTAAGTTTTTCAAATAAAATAAAATGTTCCTAGTTTATTTTATCATTTACTTCTAACTAGCTAATCACTAAATTTGAAGTCGGAAAACATAGGTTTAAGTTGTAATGTCTATTTAACAGTGTAAGTCTAAGATTAATAAGATATTTAGAGTAATTAAGATTGTTAAGCTAGTAGCATTTTTGCCTAAGGTTAGAGAGATCGATAAAAATTGAGAAATAAAAATGGATTTAAAACTAAAAAAAAAGAACTGAACTGTAAAATTGAAACTATTTGTCGTGCCACCTGTTAAACGCTAAACGAAGGACAATTGCCTTCATTAATATATAGTACACTTCCTTTTGTTGGTTAAATGCATCTCGACCGTATTTACGTTATGGCGTACATCTTCCTTCGATCCTAAGCAAGACCTAGTTATGTATCTCCTCACTCACTTCGAGATCTCTGCACTGGCATGAATTGCATGTAAAATGTCTCCTCATGTGTCATCATTGTTTTATAGTTCACGATGATTCGACGGTAAGAATGTCTAAAAAAAATATAGCAAATAATGTGCATACCTGACTTAGAGATGCAGTAACGTCTTCTTATTCTTTTCCTTTTCCGGCGTTTTTATGGTCAGAAGTGTAGGACCATAACCTTCACACTTAATTGCATTCCTACTGGTCCACTTGTGGGGTCCGCCGGTTTGACCTCAGAAAGTAGCGGCAGGCTTCCCGGTTTGGGATTGCTTAATCCATGAGGCCAATCAAATGCTGGTGTTTTTGCATTTGTTTGCACCAATTGTTTTTCGGCCTGCCTTGGTGTTTTCTAAATTGCCTAGATGTGATTTTTGTTTACCTTTGTTTTAGTCGCCTTTTACGACAAGCGAGAGGTATCGCTGCAGGGATATTCTTAACCCGTCCCAGCACGGAGATGCAGTAACGTATTCAAACAAATTGAGTATTTAATATGCATTTCGAAGTGATTCAAATGATGTCGACACACGAAGGATCACCAGTTACAACACAAGAAGAAGCATTCGTGATTCTTCGAATGAACTGTGTAAATACGACCGTCTAGAAATGAACAACAGCATGATCGGAAGCATCGTCTCGTTTCTAATTTTTTTCGATGAAACGATTCAAGTGTAATAACGTTGCATCTCAGAGTAGAGTAACGTTCCTGCAAACAAATTGATTTGACCAATTGAGAGGAAACTGGTCAATGTTGTCACTGGAAGTGTTTCAGCATCATGGAATGACGTACATGAATATGGTCGTGACATATTTTCAGATATATTTAATGGACGTCACTGAATTATAAGACTCCGCGTTGCGATACGTCTTGAATGTTTTGGAAGGAACTGACGAATGCGGAGAAATGTGTGCAGTATTGTCGACCACGAAATCGTGTCCTTTCACTTTCATCGACGCGTCAGTGAATAACCGTTTTTGCCAGTAGTACTCTCCGCCATCAAATTTAATGGATAACGCCTGTAACACTTACTGTCGACCATGCATGGCGATTGGGGGTTACGGTTATACCATTAGCCTAACAATGTAGTTCTTCAGCGACCGAATTTTTTGTTTTAGGACGGGTGCGGTGATGTCGTACCGTTCACTTGATTTTGTCCGTCAGTTTTGTAAATCAGTCGATTAACATCGCGTAAATAAACGCATTTTCGCATGGTTTAACCAAATGAAAGCGAGGCATTCTGTTTCGATTTTGATCAAACGATGATCAACCGAGCTAACCTTCTGGACAATTTCCTGACCTGAAATTAAATCAGTGTAGCTAGTATCATTTTGAAATAATAAATAAATCAATACTCACCTTTCAATGGATCATTACATTGAAGTAATATCCATCGTTTCTTTGCCATAAGATTAGAGGGTATTGCATTGCATCAAATGATTTGCATTGCTTTCGTAAATTTGTGTCGCGAAATAAGCATGATATCTCACGCTTCCAAATTTTCACTAACAATTGCAATTGCGACTTTATCTACTTTTGAAGCGTTGTATTGGCGTTCGGTGTTGCAGCGGGGCGTTTTGTCAGCTCTGATCACGACTTTGTAATCATCACTTTACAAGCGATCCAAGGCAGTTTTGAACAACCCAGCCAATGCACGATATTCATGAAGAAATTGCTGCAGATCTTGAAGAATCGTTTGACGTCAATCAAGTTGGTCATCCTTATTGCCCATGAAGAAAATTTTAATGAATTTATGTTGTGCGTGGTCAAGCGGATGAACTGATTCAATTCGATGATGAATTTGGCCTTGGAAGTCGAAAGCGAAATAAGAATTGCTGATTTATGTCCCAAACAGAAATTACCTTTCGTATCGGATTGAATTTATAAACATCTGTAATATCATTAAGAGTTCGATAGAAAATGTCGTGATTCTAGTGTTTCTGTCCGAAGCAATTATGGCTCAAGTGGCTGAGGCAGTAATGACAATTTCACCTTGCCACTAAGACGGCAACTGCATCTCTCCAGCGAACTTCAGTAAACCACAATGTTCCCACACAAGCTCCATTAGGCCAATTCATGCAAGCTGTAGTCAATTATGCAATCATCTTTTTGCGAGTCGAAGCTTATCACATTGTTGATCTACGCGATAAGCTCGAAGATTTCTCATTGTCATACTAACCCAGCGCTCTTCTCGTGTGATATCCTATTCTTCCATAGTAGATTGATTTGCAATATTCCGAAGTCTTGCGAAAGCTAAGACCTTCTGGCTCACGGCGTTATAAATAACACTGAAAATTTAATCACACAATTCGTTATTACATATTGAACCAATTATCGATGCGCGGGTTACGGTCGTATTCACCATAATCCGCACAACAACAGTATTCACCACTATGCACCATTGGAACTAGTACAACATAAAGAGCCACATACAACAGCAACAGCACCGAATAGTTCACCAAACAAGAGATGTATTGGAAAGAGAAGGTTCCGGTTTGAACTCTGCTGCAGGGCTCCAAACCAGCCTTTTTTGCATATGTATTTACTAAGTCGATCGTCGAGATAAAAAGGCTTGCATTAAGTAAAGAGTGTTTCATTTGATATTACTCGGATGCATTCACAAATGTGATAACCTAATAAAGTGAAGTGAAAGTAACTAACCGTTTGAAAATAATTTTTTCTTTTCCAATGCGCGAGAAAATTCATCGAGGCCGATAATCATCAGATATCATCAAAAAAGCCATAAAAAATGTATGAGAAAATGAATTTTCTTCATAATTAATTAATTGTTATTCTGCTATTCCAGCCGGAAACAAATTCAGCAAATTAAAGATCATCAAAATCGACAACAAAGTGAACGGATTCACTCGCTTAACATTAAAAAGCGGGAAAAAACATGTTAAAAAAGTTATTATTTGTATTTGAGCACAGCAAATTAAACTAAACAGATACACCTCTATTCCCAAATCCGACCACCGAATTCGAAAATCCGCGTGAAGAATCGAATCTATTCGAGTGTTGAGATCCGCACCAAAATCGTTGCGGATTTGTACAAAATTTAGCGAACTGTATGTCCATAGCGGTTGTCTTCTCTTTTTTTTGAGTCCGAGGTTGAGGTTGCTCCGATGGAGAAATTAGATAGCTACAGCAGGCTATGAACGTGTCATGTGATAGGTTGTTCTTTTCGCGAAATGGTGGTCTGTCACGGATAGAAGTCTGTGCAAGGTGACTAGCATAGGTGGTGGGGACTTGTTTACATTGACAGAACATGCATAGACTGCATGCAAAAATATAGGCTGTTCTCAAAAAGGGCCCATTGTCGACGTCTTGACTGAAACGATAACTTTAGCCGATATTTCGAGGTAGATAAAACCTTTTTCTTACTCGGCCTTACTCTTACCGATTGAGGTCACCTCAAAAAAAAAGAAAGACTTCATCCAAGACCGTGATCATCCCGGTCCTGCGAAGAGGCATGTACCTTATCAACGGCGGGCCAAAAAAACTCTTGGTCATTTCGACCAAGTGGAGTGGCGAGTTAAACAGCGACGAGGCGGTCAATGAATACTATTAGGACACACATAGTGGAGCGAAGGGCGATGCGAAAGTGTGCATTCAATACGTTCTAAGGGTGGTAGTGGTGCAATGGTAATCATCACCGACTGTTAAGCGGAAGGTCTGTAGTTCAAGTCTGACCATAGCCAAGAAAAATTCCTATACGGAAAAAACCCATGCAACAACACCAGTTGTGAATGAGAGATGATCAAAAAATGCTGACGAAGGCATAACACTCGCAGTATAAGATCACTTCAAAATTCATACTCTGCGTGTGCATTTCCAATATAACATCTTAATGGCATGGAATAAAGTTACTGTAAAACTACAATCAACGCGACAAATTCAGTCGAATCTCTCGAATCCCAAGACAACCACCCCCGGAGAGTAGTGAACGAACATCTTCGACACAAACCATCTGCACCCCGTCCAGGTTGTGTGACAAACATCAAAAGAGCGTAACTCTTGAACCTGCACGAATTATAAAAAAAAAAAAAAAAAAAAAAATTAATTTCTTTGCTCCTTATCACTATAAAGGTGGGCCAGTTGGTGTTTATTTTTTTTAATCATAGGTTATTTTGACACTGACAGCTGTTTCCCGCTCGAAATTTATTGAAATTTATTAAATCAAACGTCAAATACTGACTTCGAAAATTCGAAAGTGAAGTAGGCAATGTAATTCATCCAACGGATTTAAGAATAGTGCGAATAGGTGAACGTGAATCGAACGAGTGATGTGAATCTCCGATCCGTCGGATTTGGGAATAGGGGTGATAATTAAATTCAAAATTAAACAAAAACACACAATAGCAATAAAAATAAATAAACAATTCAAATTTGGTTCGACAAAAATATTAGCAATTAATGTACAAGCTTCCTTACACCAGAAGCTGCCATACACCCATCATGACTAAACCACCACCATGTTTGACCGTTGATTGAATATTTTTTGGTCTAATTCGGTGCCTGCCTTCCTCCAAGTCAAAACTCGTTCATCAGTAATCACAATATATACTCTCATCGGAGAATAAAACCTTCTCCCAAAACGATTTTGTTTTGCCCGAGAATTCTTTTGCTAGATCCAGCCTCTTCCTTTTGTTCATCTTAGAAATGAAAGGCTTCCTTCTGCAAATTCTAGCTCTATATCCCCCATTTCTGAGTACTCCTTGAACTCTTCAAGTGTCAACATTTATTTTTATCTCTGAGACAATTTTAGAGGACAGTGTCTTAGGTTTTTACTTTATTTTTAAAAGAATTTTCCTCTTATCCTCATTGTTATGAAATTTCCTCTTAGGCTCATTGTTTAAATCCGATGAATTTCTCAAACGTTTAATGAAATCGAGTACAGTTGTGTAACTATTTTTCAATATATCACTATTTTTTCGTTGATTCTCCGCTTAAAATTATTTAAAATTATTGTTCGCTCTTCAGAAGTAGTTTCTTTACTTTTTCGCACCATGTTCTCCATTTCAGCAAATTGTGTACCTAACAGTTTAAAATGTACTGGTTAAGCTTTAAATTTGGTTGTTATGGTTGGAAATATCATACCTTATAATAGTAAATAGTTTTTATTCACTCTTTGGCTCTTCTAGCTCCATATACATATAATGTTCTCTATCTACGGCGCGCAGGGGCGAGTGCCTCGTCCACTGATTCTAGTGACACGAATATAAGGGTATTCGCGTTAATGCCCATATCACATTACTGCGTTAGTGAATTGCGTTCATACGTTACGAAAGAAATGCTCAAAACATGTTCAAGTGACATTCAACACAAATATAAAAAACCACCACCTTTCTGGTGGTTGTTTACTACAACATTTGTTCCAACGCACCAAAAATTCAAACATGTTTGAATTTTGTGTGCTTTGGTTACGCGAGGTTACGTTTTCTCTCGTTCCCATTTTCTCTTATTTCTCTTATTTTTCAACGAACGTAAGGTCGCCAACGCAGACGCAGTATTTGAACATGACCCATTGAATCCCTTGTGTTGAATGTTAAACGTCACACGAAGCCAACGCAAACGCAGTATTGTGATAATGGCATAATGGTGTTTTCTACTTCAGCCAGAGCACTTTGCAGGGCTCTTCACCAAACTTTTCTCTCGGATGAATGCGGTCTAAAACAAATTTACATCAACTGTAAGAGATAACTTCCAATTGAAATTTTTCTTGTTGATGTTGAGGTCGATGGTAACGGTTCACCACCTTTAACGTATATTTTTTCTTCTTGGGAATATCGCATAATATCTATTTCTCATCCAGTGACAACCTGGTGTAAAAAAAACCTTTCTTTTTTGCCTTTGAATCGTTCAGAAACTGTGGCTGAGTCACGCAATGAATCTGCGAATTCCAATTGAATTTGCCTCAAATTCTTTATTTTAAATTTTTTTTCGGTTGTCCTAAGCGAGGTTTATCTTCAATGTTGAAATCACCGTTCTTAAAACCATTCCCAACATGATTTATCAGTTAGCGCACTGTCACAAAAACTTTCACAAGTATTCGATGTTCTTCAGCTGCACTTTTATTCTAATTAAAGTAAACAATTAAAGCCTCCCGCAAGGGGAGGTTAACAATAAATATGACTTAATCATCAAAATAAAAAACAACCCTTCTTCCAAGGGAGAGAATAATTTAATTCCTAAAGATAAATTTTTGCGATTGAAATAAAATATTGTACGGAACTCTCATCGCTATATTGGATTGCTTTTAGTGTTACTGTACTGTTCTGAGATCTATTCGATTTTAACCTTCACATGAACAGTATCTACTCGGGTGGATGCGAAAATTCTTTTTCCAATATCTCCCCGACTTTTCATTATATCTATATGTATGTTGATGCCGCCCCGACTCAGTGACTAACTATTTTGTAGCTTTGAGAATATGTTAAAAAAATTATTTAGAGAATGTTCCTCCATGTTGTTTTTAACTTTTGACTTTTTTTTTTACGTGCACGAAAAGTATCTATCCAGTTAGATGCAGTATTTTTCATGCATTTTGTTTCGTAGTTTGACACTGAAATATCATGAAGCGACGAATTAGATAAAGAAAATATCTCCTCGTATATATGTATGTACACACACATGTTTTTTGTTTTATTGCAGAAAAAATTTAAATTAAAAATGCATGTGGCAATGTTCACATTTTGTCTGGTTTAGACTGTTTTGTACGCATATCGATTTTCTACATTTGGGGCAGGCGTGACACGAATGTCGCTTTTTTTGTTTAGTTGGTAGCACATATAGCACACACCTTTTTGTCGAAAGCGACCACTGTCATCTCGATCGTCGGCGTCATCTGGAATAAACGTCTTTATTTTGACAAGAGGGATACACAATTCTCCCCTAATTTCTCTGGCTTTGTTCCACAGCTGCTGTGTCTTGTGGATTATTTGTAGAGTAGATTATGTCATCCGCAAGCGCTCCTGTACCCAACAAATTATAAAACTAAGCCAACGGCCATCGTTGTGTACTGGCTCAACATTTTGTCCATAGTTTTCACTACGCCTTTAGTACGATTGTCGTAGTGGATTATACTCGATTTCTGTTTTGGTCCGGAAATGGATTTACCACGATAAAGTGTTGAGAGTAAGACTACTGACTTCACACAACAAAACCGTTTCCTCTGGAAAGGAGATACAAATGACCGTAAAGAGTCGAGACAAGCACCTCTCCTTCAAAGAGGCAGCCATCTCCTCTGAAAAGGTCAGGATAGGGAAGTCTGGCAATGACAGCAGAATGACCAGCGCAGATTGCCAACACTGCGAGGACCATCTACTGGAGCTAGCTTCAGCAACACGCTTTTGTATTCAGACTGAGATTTCTTATTTGATGAATGGTACAGTCCGTCGTGGTGAGCTGTTCCTCACAGCAGACATCTGCCTGGATGAGGAGCATGATGCCGAAAATCCCTTCCCTGGATTCTACTACCTATCAGGTAGTTAGTCTCCCAAAATTAACGCGCGTCATCTGCAGGATTCCGTTAAAACCCGGAAACAAGCTGAAAGTGTTGACGCGACTACGTGCGCAGAACCCGGGACTCGACACGAGGGTCTGGACTGACTACAAAGAGAAAAAGAGCTCTCTGAAAAAAGAGGGCTTCACTCTGGTTGTGGGATTGGTCAACGGCCATGTCGAGACCCTGAAATCCGCGTACGACTCACGTTCCTACTTCGGCCTTGGAAGGAGTTTTATTCCATTTTGATGTCAAGTTCCGCAGTCTAAATCTATGATTTTCACTCAGATCAGCCTACAGCATTGCAAGGCTGCTACCGCTCTTCTCAGTAGCAGAATTGCATGCAGAAGTACAAATCATCACATTGTATCCATTCAAGAACCATGGGTTTGGAATGCTACGATCCTTTATGATGAGCGATCCGAAAGGCCCAGGGTCTGTCTCATCATATGGAACACGCTATCGGCAACCAAACTTGGTCAATTCTGTGGTCAAGATCTGGTGGCTGCGAAAATTAGCTACAAAGCGCACGGAGAAATTGAGCACTTCGTCGTGTCGTGTGCTCACTTCCCCTACGGCTCGGTACTGCCCCCGCCACCTAAGGCGGTTTCTGAACTCGTAGAGTACTGTGAAGCCAGAAGGATTGGACTCATCATGTTGCGATACTAATGCTCAAAATACTGTTTGGTGCAGTAGCAAATGCAACCGGAGAGAAAACCATATTTTAAACTTCATTCTTTCGTCTGACCTTATCATCAACAATGTTGGCTCTCAACCAACCTTTGTGACGGCGAGACGACAAGAAGTGATTGATCTAACCCTGTCAATAGGCCATCCATGTGAAGACCATCACTAACTGGAGAATCTTATCAGATGTTTCGCTGTCAGACCATAGATACATCGAATTCCAATTGAAGTGTGGGATCTCTTCCTCACAGCCCAAGCGGAATCCGAGAAAAACGGACTGGGTGCGATTAGGGAGGGCCTAAGCTCAAAACAAATCAATTGGTGGAGGATGCCGTTCATAACCTGAGAAGCGCCATCACCAACTGTTTCAAAGTCGCATGACCTGGCAAAAAACCTCCCAGCAGGAAGCCGGTTTCCTGGTGGCACGCTGAGCTTCAATATCTTCGCAGCGAAGACAGAAGTCTCCCGAATAGATCGCTCAAATCGAACTCGGAAGATGACTGGAATACATATCGATCGAAGCAGAAGGAATATAAGAAGCTTATTCGTAAATCAAAGAATGATTCCTATGAGTCCTTCTGCGAAGAGATCAAATCCTGAGCGCGACCAGCTCAAACGAAAACGGAAAATCGACAAAGCTGGATGTACTCAGAAAGTCTGATGGTACCTTCACCGAGTCTAAAGCAGAAACTCTTAGTTTACTGTTGCAGACCTATTTCCCGGGATATCAGACTGGCATCAGCTCATATGAAAACAGCTCGGCGTAGCTGGTATGTGGCGTTACGCGTGGCAACTACTGAGGCCATTGAATTTTCTGTGGCATCTTTCGATGGCTTTAGGTCGCCGGGCAATGATGGGATATACCCTGTTTTGCTGCAAAAAGGTATAAGACAGCTGCTTCCTACTCTGTAAAGAATTTTCACTGCTACCCTGAAACTACATACCTATTCCTTGGCGCGCGGTGAAAGTGGTCTTTATTCCCAAAATAGGGAAAGAAGATTACTCAGAAGAGTTTTAGACCAATCAGTCTAACATCGTTCTTACTGAAAAGCATGGAGAGATTAGTAGAGTTGCACGTGCGCAAAGTTGCCCTTCGAATACATCCTCTCTCGGACATGCAACATGCTTATCAGCGCAGAAAATCCTACAAGACCGTGCTTCAAAACCTAGTTGGGATAATTGAATGCGCTCTCGAAAGGAAAGTGTACGTACTAGGCATTTTCGTTGACATTGAGGGAGCTTTTGATAACGCTACTTTCGACAGCATGTGTAACGCTGCTAGACGGCATGGCGTAGATGAATCACTGGTTTTGTGGATCAAAGCAATGCTTGTGCACAGGACATTAATCGCTGATGCTCGAACAATGTGTCAAGTCTGGAAAAAACAGGGGCTGCCCACAAGGTGGCGTCTTGTCTCCGCTGTTATGGTGCATGGTAGTCGACTATCTTCTAGATGCCTCTGGAATGTATGCCCAGGCCTATGCGGATGATGTTGCTGTTCTCTTTGTCGGCTCATGTTTAGTGAATGTCTGTCTCAAAGCGCAGGCGGCGCTGGATGTGATCGAAAACTGGTGCACGAGAAATTTGCTGTCAGTTAATCCTCTTAAAACTGATGTCGTTCTCTTCACGAAAGGAGGAAAAATACTGGCATAACTCACCTGGTGCTAAAAGACATTCCCATCCTGATATCCAAGGAAGCTAAGAACCTGGGAGTCATCTTAGATAGCAAGCTTTTTTGGTCAAAGCATCTTGAGACCAAAACCAATAAAGCGCTGTCAGCTTTTTGGCCATGCAAAGGTGCCTTTGGCAAAACATGGGGTCTATCGCGGAAAAAGGTCCCTTGGATATACACGGCAATGATAAGGCCGATAATTTCATATGCATCGGTTGTTTGGTGGAGCAGAATAACACGCAAATACGCTGTGGCTTCACTCACCAAACTCCAAAGAGCGATCTGTCTCAGCTGCAAAGGGGCTTTCCCCAGCACACCGGAAGCTGCTTTAGATGCTTTGATGAATCTTATATCCCTTGACATATATATCAGAGGGTGTGTATTGAAAGCCTTTTCTCGCCTAAAGAGAAATGGTCTTTGGTACAACTCGCATTGGAGTGAAAATGTACTTGCGGGAGAAATATCCTACGACCCCTGTCTCATGGATATACCTTCTGACGCAATGACACCTGCCATGGCGTCAGAACTGGCTTTGGCCAGATACTGAATCTGGAATGAAATGTCTTCTCATTTTCACAGATGGCTGGGCAGGAATCCCGCGCTGGAGTTTTCTTTGAGCACGAAAACATTCGACTGCACTTCTCGTTAGTAAAATATGCGTCTGTCTTTCAATCGGAGATTTACGCAATCCTGATTGCCATGCACTATATTATGAAACACAGGTGGAGGGGAAAAAGCATATGCGTCTGCAGTGACAGCCAAGCTGCACTCAAAGCTGTGTCCAACCTCCTATCCAACTCCAAATTAGTGCATGAACTCGAGACCTTCTTGAACAAAGTCGGAAGACTAGATTCACTTCGGCTTGTATGGGTCCCAGAGCACGAGAAACGAGGAAACGAGATCTCCGATGAACTCGCTAGAAGGGGCTCAGAGGAGAGTTTCTCAGGACCTGAACCCGCCTTAGGTCTACCTGCTTCCACGGTCAAATCTGACGTCAATGACTGGGTCTTTAATGCACACAATCGTAGATGGAGGGAATATCCAGGATGCAGGATGACTAAGCGCGTACGCCCTGATGTCTGCAAGAAGTCCGCAACATTTTTCTTATCCTTAAGGAGAAATGATTGCAGAAGGCTTACGGGCGTCATTACGAGCCATTACACTTTTGCCAAGCATCTCTACGTGCTTGGCATCAGTGAGACGCCTACCTGTGTTGCATGTTGCGGGGAGGATGACACAGCAGAACACTTTCTCTACGACTGTCCCGCCTTCGCTCGCGCACGGTGGCGCACCCTTGGGGCCGACGTGGTGGGTGCCGAATCTCTTAGCTCACTGAAGCCCCTCTTCACTTTTCCCCGGACAACGGGGTAAATACAATAAAGACAAGGTGTCTGTCTGGTAGTACAATGGACCAGTATTTGTGTCTGAGTGCTCCAACAGATAGTAGAATTAGAAGCCTCCAACAAAAAAAAAAAAAAAAAAAAAACTACTGACTTGTAGGGACGTAGGAGCACAGCATTTCGGCTGAATCCAAACTTGGAGGACAAAACCATTCGGCTTTTCGAGGGCTTGAATTTATCAGGCAAATAGCGTTTATTCTTCTTTAGGGTTTCCACATCTGACATTTTCCAACCAACTAGTTCAGAGATGGTGAACCTTTTAAGAGCCGCGTGCCATTATAAAAAAATAAAGTGGTGCCTTTGTCGTGCCAACAGACAATCTTAATGTAGTTTTCTAGTGACTACTAGAAAAAAGAATGAATAATTGCACAGTGCGCAAGATTGTCAAGATAGCAAACGCCATCTTTTTCAATCAGCTAAATGTGTCGGGAACTGAATTCCAACTATTAACTTGGGATTGGCATTCTTCATCGTATTGCCTGACAGGCTTTCTAGCTCGATTGATTCCAACTCTTTCTTTGCTCCGACGAAAACATCATTTTTGAAAGCCACGTTACATTCATCAACTCCGAATAATGTTCAAATTTTCCTAAATTTTGTAAGAACAATCTAATTTCTTCCAAACATTTAACGAATCTTTCAAGAACGCGACCGCGGCTTAACCAACGAATATTGTTATACATCAGTAAGCCATTGTACACCGAGTCTACTTCATTAAGCTGAACTTCAAATTTTCGTTTATTTAAGCCTTGCGATGATATCAGATTTTTGTAACTATGTACTTCCATTATATTATTAAGAGAGGAAAGACAATTCTTTGTGCATAAAGCTTGTTGATGTATGATGCAATGGAATTCAAGAACTGGATGACCTATATCTTTTGAAACAAATCGATTCAACCATTAGTTTTACCAACCATACTGGGAGCAGCATCATTCGTTATTGAAACAATTTTACTTAAATCTATTTCTTTTTCAATGAGTGAATAGCTGTGCAAATATCAGAGCCCTTTGTAGTTGTTGACAACGATGGCATAGCGATTAACTCTCCCTTGACTTCGTTTACTACTCAATATCGAGGAAAAATGGCTAAACGGTCAGATTTGGTTACATCTGTAGTACATCAAGGAGTATCTTTGATGCACTAAATTATTTTCTCTTTATTTTCAGAATCTAAAAAAAAATAAGGCGCATGCAGACCGCGCTTCCTTTAAAAACTCGCCCTCTCCAAAGGGTTTACCATGCCGAGCAATAATATAAGCAATTGAAAAGTGTGCGGAACTAGAATACTTATCTTTATTTGCATATTGCTTAAGTCGACTTAAGAAGAAAGTCAATTTTTTGCTTCGTAATAATCTGCATGTTCTGTTCTGTTATAGAAAAAAAATCCTGGAATTTTAACTTTATTTTTCTTCAAAATAATCCAATAAGAAAAAACTGCTAAGTCATTCTCATAGTTAAAAGTATTTTCAATAACCGCTTAACTCACAAAATAATTTTGGAATTACAAAATTTCGATGCCAAATAATGGCTTATGTGGATTTAAGGTACTTTTACAAATTAAAAAAAAACTATTCATGAATCAATCAAACATATTCTACTGAAAACGGCTTGAGTCGACTTATAGGGGCCATACACTACGCATACATATCGTTGCAAGCATGTATGTATGTACATTTTGTTGTTGCGCACTTGTTTGCGCATAGCGTATATGTATGTAATGTATGTCGTTGTTCTTGTTTGCACCAACGGTATGAGCAAATACAAAATATTTTGAAATTTCTTTGTTGGCACGTAACGTACATGTATAATGTGTGGTGAAATTAGCACATATGTACATATGTCGTGTCCTGCACATCAGTGATTAACCCTCTACTGCATGAATTATAAACGAAGTGAAATAAAATTTTTTTTTTTTTATGTTATTTTACAAGACAAGAAAAAAATCATATCGGAGGGGGGGTCTATTCCACCCCGTTTAGCCGGGAGGGGCAATGTTCATAAAAATTTACTTAATTTGGAAAAACATACGTATAATTTTGACTGACCAATTACATAATTTAAAAGGTCAGAAAATGGTCATTAAAGGTTAATCAGTTTCATTAATTGGTCAGCGATAGAAAAAAAATTATTAGAGGTTAAAGTTTTTCAAGGTCACCCAGAAATTCTAGCACCTCATCATCAATAAAATAAAAAAAAAATACATGAATTCAATTGAAAATTGTCCGTTGATAATTGGTCAGCATAAATAAATAATTGGTCAATCAAATTTCATAACTAAATAATTAATTATGTTGCGTTTATGTACATACATACTTCTTCTTTGTCCACGCCAAGATTATCATCGCGAAACTCATTCGCACATTTACGAACGACAGCAGCGAATAGCATTGTTGGCGGGATACGTTAAATTCGACATTTACATAATTGATTTTTCAACGAGTTACTGGATACCACTGTTGCAACTTCTTGGCCGATTCTGGCACGTTTGACTTTTCGCACAGGTCTTCTTGCATCGTTGTGATTCACTTCAACAACTGTATCTTTGGTTTTAATTCGAATTGTCGCCGGAAACTGCTCTGGTTTAGAATCCATAAAATTCATGTAAAATTCTTCGGCAATATAATTAGTCCATCCCCGTCGTTTTAAGACAGTATAGTTGCAGCCGTTGTAATTCACTACTTCAGCTTCAGATAATGTTTTATACTCGTCGTCAGATAATTTAATTTCGAATAATTCATCTGATTGCAATGATCATTCATCATCATCGATCGTTGAACTCAATGCTGAACCGACTGAACGTGATAAATCAGTTGTTTCATTTACTGAGTTACTTGGCACATTATCTGGGTGCAATATTGTCCATATCTGCCGTCGATTTTCTTTGTATTTCCCGAAAAACGTTTACTTATTTCTACTCAAATATGTAGGTTGCGAGGGCCCACGGAAAGATTTTCGATCATTTGGCAATCTACCCAAAAACTCTTTCGACACCGAAAGGCACTCATCAAGTGTCACTTTAGAGACTCGTGTAGGCTTTCGCATGTTATTTACAATCATTGTTTTTAAAAACTTAAGTAAAGTTCATTAAATAAGTGGAGAATAATGTTATTTCCGGAACACACACAACAAAAAAGTTATTTTACGTATTATCTTAACACCACACTGATGTTCACAAAATCATAATTATAATAGACATAACACAGATTTTTAGCGAAATCAATAAGGCTCAAACGTAACTCAAGAGCGTAAGTATTCAGTTGTAACATAAGGCTTATGTCTATGTTGTTGCATAGAAATGTAAATATAATAATAAAAACTGTTATGTAAAGGAAACCATTGCAGGATCGTCTACGTCGTAGGTTCTAAGACAAAAGATTCTACAAAATACCGTAATTTCGTTATTATAACCGCAATAGTATAATTATACACTTATTTACTCCAAATTATTCTAGCTACGTACAATGACGAAGAAAAGTTTTTATTGGCATTTAGATTATTAAAATATTTTATGATAAATAATACTATAAGCAAAATTATCCATTTGAAAATAATGTAAAAATATGGATAGATATTATACAATAACTTTTAAATCAACTTTAAGCATCATGTTAATTTAATTTAAATTATTCTATTAAGTATACAATTACCAAAAAATATTTAATAAAAAAAATATGTGAGAATTATTTACTGAAATTACTATAAAGCTAATATTAATTTATTAAATAAATATATTTTTTTATCAATAATGTTAAGATTAGCTACGACAATAAATAGCAAAAAATCATATCCCTACTTTGTGGAGTTCATGGTGGGGAAGCGCTCACTGCTCTGATACTTCGAGAGGACTGAGGCATGCGCGGTTCCACAAACGCAACATAATTAATTATTTAGTTATGAAATTTGATTGACCAATTATCTATTTATGCTGACCAATTATCAGCGGACAATTTTCTATTGAATTCAGGTATTTTTTTTTATTTTATTGATGATGAGGTGCTAGAATTTCTGGGTGACCTTGAGAAACTTCAATCTCTAATAATTTTTTCTCTATCGCTGACCAATTAATGAAACTAATTGACCTTTAATGACCATTTTCTGACCTTTTAAATGATTTATTTGGTTTTTCATTGATAACGCCTGAATACTGACCTGCCAATTTCGTCTGGGTCCGCCCGCCGCCGATGGGTTCTACCCGCTAGGACCTTAAGACAATAAAACCGCAATTTTTCTTTATTGAAAAACTAAATATTTGCAACCCAAATGTAAATAAAAGGCATCGCATTTTTAATAAAAATCCATTTCCAAACACATTACACATTACGATGTCAAACTCATACTCTCGAGAAGAATTAACGGACATGCACTTCTGCTACGGTTTAGCTAATGGTCGAGATCGTGAAGCCGAAAGACTCTACGCTGAAAGATATCCCAATCGGAGGTGTCCCAGTCGTAGCATGTTTTCAAGAATCCACCGACGTTTGCGAGAGCACGGAGTGCTAGAGCATCGAAGATGCGAAAGATCAGTTACAGATGGATCAGGAATCTTAGATGAAAGAACTTTGGATTTTGTCCAACGTATTCCCTCCCTTAGTACAAGGAGGAGAGCTATTATGCTTAGAGTGCCCAAATCTAGAGTATAGAGAGTGCTCCATACCGAAAACTTACACCCGTACCATTTTAGGCCAGTTCAGGAACTCACCTCAAACGCCAAGTTTTTGAGAGCAGAATTTTGTCGATCATTACTGCTTCGAGATGAAACTGAACGAAACTATTTTGCAAGGATATTCTGGACGGATGAAGCACAGTTTACCAGAGATGGGGTTACTAACTTCCACAATTTGCATCATTGGAGTAGCACCAATCCACACAACAAAAAACAAAATAAATCACAACACCGCTTTAGCTGTAATGTTTGGCTTGGTATTGTTGGACAAACTGTAATTGGGCCCCGGTTTTTGAATGCCGTTATTAATGGAGAATCATACCTGCAGTTACTACGAGACCTTTTCCCCGATTAGATGGACAACGTTCCTTTGGCCATAGCAGATAATTTAATCTACCAGCAAGATGGAGCACCAGCACACTACAGCTTACGGGTTAGAAACTGGCTGGATGATAATTTTAGTGACCGTTGGATCGGAAGAAGGGGCCCCACGGAATGGCCACCTAGATCACCAGATTTAACTCCTCTAGATTTTATGTGTGGGGGGATTCATGAAGAATTATGTTTACGAAGTGGAAATAGTATCTTTGGAACAACTGAAAGAACGGATTGAAGTCGCTGGAGTCAAATTGAAGGAAAATTTGTCAAGCATAGACTTATGTGCAGCCATTAGAAGGAGATATAATCTTTGCCTTCTAAAAAATGGGGATCATATTGAAAATTTATTATAATAAAACTCCGATTTTTTTTAAAAATAATAAAAAAGAGGTCAATGTTTCATACATTAATTTGCCTACAAGTCCAGGCGCGTTAAAATAAAAAAAAAAAGGTTTTTCTTAGAAAAAAATGGTTCGGGTTTTTTTTAATTTCTCAAAAACTGCAAGACATTTTTGCATCCGGTTTTCTGTTTTTAACTAAAAACTAATAAGAGAATTGAATTTTTGAAAAAAAAATTAGTACTTTATTACATAGAATTTAAAAAAAAAATAGTTCGAAATTTTTTTTTTTCAAATTTTGAGTTTGAAAATTAATTTCTCAAAAACTATTCCTTAAAAGAGCGTCGTTTAAAAACAAGATGAAAGAAGAGGTTTCTGGCTTTACAAAAAAATATACCACGGCATTGTGAATGTAACTGTTGATTTTTAATATTTTTTTTTCCAAATTAAGTCAATTTTTTAGAAAATTGCCCCTCCCAGCTAAACGGGGGGGAATAGTCCCCCCTCCGATACGATTTTTTTCTTGTCTTGACCAGGCCTACACGCTCTAGCTTTTTGGCACACTGCTCGTGGGACACCCTGTATATATTTTTTTTAGATATATAGGTAACCCATATATGGGTTTGTATGTAGTAAGGCGACTTCCGGTTATTAATTTACAGTGGTTTAGCATGCATTAGAGGCTAAATTTGACACACATGTGTAATATACGGGAATAAATCATGTGGTATATGGTAAACCATATATGGGTTTGTATGCTGTAGAGGATTAAGAACATACCGTCGTCAAATCTCGCATAGTAATGTTGTCAAGATGAGTTAAGCTACAGAAAGGAAATTTTGCATTGAATTCCTACAACTATATAAAAGTTTACCGGTTTTGTGGCGTGTGAAAAGTGCGGATTATTGCAATAGATTTTTAAAATCAAATGCATATGACAAAATCCTCCGTGCAGGGACGGGTTAAGAATATCCCTGCAGCGATACCTCTCGCTTGTCGTAAAAGGCGACTAAAACAAAGGTAAACAAAAATCACATCTAGGCAAATTAGAAAACACCAAGGTGAGCCTAGGGACACATATACCACCATTAAACTGCCCCACAAGTGTACATGCAAATCAGTGGGTTGACACGACTGGAGATCACCGGTGTTGTAAGAGTAAGATAAAAAAAAAAAGTCTGCAGCATGCCCGTGTCAAAAAAAAAAAAAGGCAGGCCGAAAAACAATTGGTGCAAACAAATGCAAAAACACCAGCATTTGATTGGCCTCAGCGATGAAGTAATCCCAAACCGGGAAGCCTGCCGCTACTTTCTGAGGTCAAACCGGCGGACCCCACAAGCGGACCAGTAGGAATGCAGTTAAGTGGGAAGGTTATGGTCCTACACTTCTGACCATAACAACGCCGGAAAAAGGAAAAGAAGAAGAAGAAGATGCATATGACAAAATGGTGCAAAAAATGAAGGAAATAGATCCGAGCGCTGATCGTGAATACGTTACACGGAAAATAAATAGCTTTCGCAGCAGCTATAGACGAGACTTAAAGAAGTAAAAAAGAAGCGAAAAATCTGGTGCTGGTGCGGAGGACATTTTCCAGTCGTCGTTGTGGTACTACGATATTTTAAACTTTCTGGAGGACCAAGATGGTACTCTAGAGGGGATATCGACCATGGACGGAATCGATGAGGAAAATGCAGAAAAGGTAAGTTATTGAAATTTATTGATTGACTTTGCTTAGCTTAAGTACATTAGTATAAATTGTATTGAAATACTAATTGTTGGTTAAATTATCGTATACTTTATTTTGCCAAGGCACTATACTATACACCATCAGAAATAAAGTAGGCACAAAAAGCACTTCGTGTCATTTTTTCTTCATTGCTGTATTTCCGCCCTTGAGTTGGTCGAAAGCTGACGAAATTGTTGTCAGAATTCCAATCGGCGCATTTTATTTCAGCAGTATTAGCATCTTCAACGTCCAAACCGTCTTCAAAGTATTTCTTGGTAAGTGGCAGCAAGTCAGAACTATTGTTGAAACTTTTTCCGAATCCAGGTTAATTGTTTTCTGAAGAATTCTGAATGCCTAACACATTTTCTACTACGCGCCTGGCACGTGAAAGACGATAGTTGAAAATAATTTCTTCTTTTTGAAGAGCCACAATAGGCTGTACGGCTTCATAATATTTTTAGTCAATGGAAATGCATCGTCGGCAACAAAGACATATGGTAGAATATCGCCAGATTCTGTTATAGTTTCAGGTTTCGGAAATCCCAGTGTGTTCTCTTGCAGCTTTTCATACCGTTTTGATTCTCTGAATATACATATGTACCTGCATCCGAAGCTCTTCCGTTTATCCCAACGTTCACCATAAGAAATTCATAGTTTGCATTTTTTAGCGTCATAAGTACATATAACTGCAAAGCTGCGTTTGTAATTGAAATAAAAAGACCCAGAACCAGGAGGTTTTGTAATATTAACGTGCTTCCCGTCTAAAGCACCAACACAGTGCCGCAACAATTATTCTTTGTACAACAGCCACAACCTACTCGTGTAGTGTGTAGCACCAATTCAAACGATGACAAAACATATACAAGCACACAAGAACTATTCGACGATTTCCCTTAAATTAAAACTGTAAACACACACAAATAAAAAATATAATTTACTTATTTTTATATTATCTTTTAATACCATTATGATGGCTTTACATGTTTCCATTACAATCTGTCCCATAGTTTGTGGAGCGATTGCTGACAAGAACTTTAAATCTTCAAACGTTTCCACACTTGCCAGGAAACGTAATGTTACTGACAGCCGTTCGCTAGAAGGAATTTATTCCCTCATTAATGAGTTTTTTTTATTTATTATTTCCAATAGATTTAATAGATTGTTTTTATCCATTCGGCAAAAATTACTGAAGTCAGCAGCAGCAGAGCTCTGTTCCAATTCTTTCAATAATTTCGTACCGCCAAGGTTGCTTCGTTTTTTTAAACTATTCCCTACACCAAATTCTTTTCTTTTTTTCATTTTTATTCTTCTTTTTTTGACCGCCAAAGCAATGATTAACCCTAGATTCATAAACTATATTCATTGTTACATAGTTCATAAATATAAGTCTGTGAGACCCCCTACTTTAAAAGTCATCTTATTTAGTAAATACTAAGAATTTTGCAGAAAAAACACATGAATAATTTTATGGAGCATTTATTTTAAACAAATAAAAGAACAAAAAATGAATGTTTTTTATTGGACGCAATCCTGACACCAGTTCCCGCGTTGGTCCCCGCACATGGGACGTTTACAAGAACTGCAGGAAAATCTAGTCTTGCGCTTTTTTTATAATCGCAGAAAACACAATTTTTTCTGGATTGTATTTCAGGATTCACTGGAAAACTGTTCAAAGCATCACCTAAAATGTCTCCAATATTCCTTTTTAGGCATCGCCTCAAAGTTGGTACTTCGCGACGTTGAAGCAACCAGAGCCCTATCAACTTGTTTGATATTTCTCTCACAAACGCTCGGCTTGACTATGGTTTCTGATTATTACGGCTGTTATTATGTACGTGGATGACAAAAGAGTTGACCATACACATATTCAATATGCTAAAAAAGAAACAAAGGTGGCCATTTGTGTTTTCCTACTGCAAGACATATTATGACACATTTGATCAAACGTGTCTACCGCACCCTTGGTAGAATTATAAAATTTTATGATATATGATGGTGCCAACGTTGCATTTCCGTGAGTTGATGAAAGCAGAAGTACATTTTTATTTATTTATTTTTTGGCCTGAAAGATGTAGATTTGTCATCGAAACAGAACATTGAAGATCCTGCCGGTCTTGGTTGCAAAAATTGCGGTGGGATCTCTCGCTTATTATATCGAACTGTACCAACAAACGTTAATTTGTATGGTTCCGGCAACAGCTCTTTTGCCAATGGCACTGAGGTGAACCAATTATCCATGGTCACGTTGCTACCACAAAGAGTTTCCGTAAGTTTCTTTACGAAAAAGGATGCTAATAGTCCTCCGTTCGAATTTGTGCCCTTTCCCATATATGGTACATATCGGATCTATCATATAATTTGTTTTTGAATCGATTCGAAATGGTCAACGTCCACGAAATCCCAGAAGTTGTTCATCCACTGTCACAAATGAACCGGGCTTGTAACTGTCTCGGCACGCTGCAATAAAAATGTCCTATATTTCTCTTATTTGCGCAAACTTATCAACAGCTTTTCGATTTTCTCGGGTTGTTTTATCATCGAATCTTAGACAGTTCAGTAAAAAATCAAACCTATCATTGGACATAACTAAATTATATTTGGTCCCACTTTCAGTTGGATCAAAGTGCTCTGCGTTTGAAAGGTGGTTATCTTTTTTTCTTGCAGCTAATAATAGCAATCCTATCAAGGCATTTATTTCTTCGGCACAAGTATCTCTTACTGTAGCTGTTTTATCCGTGTAATTAGCTCTTTTAGCAGACATTTCTTTATTTGTGGGCAAGACAATGATATTCACAATCGAATCGGATGCAAACACTTTGAATTGATCCGGTGGATTGACCGCATTTTTGGCTTCATTTTTGGGCCCTTGAACAATGTGAATTATATTTCTTGCTTGAGTTCGGGAAGTGGTACTTTGGATGGGATCGCTGACCACTTGTGACCGTTTTTGCCTCTCAGATTTTTAACTGAACTCATTTCTCCTGAACAGGTTGCTCACTATCTAATGATTCTGAGGAATTGATAAGAGGTTCGTCCTCAGAATCACTTGAAGCATATTCAGTCTCTAAATTATCTTCGACTTCACTGCCAAAATCATTGGGGGGAAGTGCGCCTTCGTCCTCTCTGATGTTGGATAATAGTGAGAATATTTCTTCTTGACTCAAATTAGCCATTCTAAAAACAAATCACATAAAAATATTTTACAGATACCAAATACATGTACTGATTGCAAATTTATATTTAGCAAACCGATCTATCAACCACAATTACAATAAAGATAGTAGTAATCTGGGACAATACAATTGGGACATACATTAGTATTAGGAAACTGGTGCTAGCAAACTAACACAAGACATCATCCATCTATAAAAAAGCAGGACAACACATGAGCAAGAGACAATCTGGACAAATCAGAAATGCTAGCGAACTATTTTGAGATGACTTTCAAGAATGTCGAAGGTGATAACGACCCGAGGTTTTGGGAACGTAACACCATATCAGACAACAAACACATTAAAAGGATGGGAACAAAAGAAATAGAAAATCAAAACTGAAGTAAAACCAAAAAAAGGCACCTGGTTATGACCTTATAAATGGACTTATACTAAAAGAGCTGCCACCAATCGCCTTTTTCTTCCTGCGGAATCTATTTACCAGTGTGTTAAGGCTCCAATATTTTCCAAAGTTGTTTAAAGTTGCCGAGGTTGTAGCGCTACCAAAGCAGGGCAAGGATGCCTGACATTCTATAGACCCATAAGCTTGCTTCCACTTGCTTAAAAAATTTTTGAAAAACTGCTAGAACGACGAATCCAGCCAATTTTGGTTCAAAATAATGCTATACCTGACCATCAATTCGGATTCAAAAGAAATCATTCAACTATCAACAAATAAATAGGGTGACAAATAAGATATCTTCTGCATTAGATAAAAGAGAATTTTGCGTGGCAGTATATCTGGACGTCTTACCGTGCAGGGACGGGTTAAGAATATCCCTGCAGCGATACCTCTCGCTTGTCGTAAAAGGCGATTAAAACAAAGGAAAACAAAAATCACATCTAGGCAATTTAGAAAACACCAAGGTGAGCCTAGGGACACATATACCACCATTAAACTGCCCCACAAGTGTGCATGCAAATCAGTGGGTTGACACGACTGGAGATCACCGGTGTTGTAAGAGTAAAATCAAACAAAAAAAAAAAAATCTGGAGCATGCCCGTGTCAAAAAAAGGAGGAGAAGAAAGAAAACGGTCAAACCGTAGCATTATGGAAAAGAACGCTAACAGGAAAAGCACTACCCCGCCAGGCACTACTAATGGTCGTGATCCTGGGACGAGCAGCAATGCTCGGGTCAGAGCTATAGGATTTCCGGGGGATAGCAAAGTAATGCAACGGCGTAAGCCACACTTTAGAGTCGCGAGTTGGAACGTTGGAAGCATGAGTGGTCGCAGCTATGAGCTTGAAGAAATGATGGTTAGAAGGCGAGTAGACATCCTGTGCGTACAAGAGACGAAATGGCGAAACACCGGTAATCGGGCACGTTTCTTGGACGTTAAAACAAAAGCCTACAAGATGTTTTACTATGGATTGGAACAAGGAAAAAACGGAATCGCCATCATCCTTGCGGCAGAGCTACTTGGCAACATCTTAACCATTTCAAAGTCCAGTGACCGTTTGATGGCTCTCAAATTGGTGATGCATGGTGAGGTGTGGAACATCGTAAGCGCATATGCCCCTCAAGTAGGATGCGAACAAAAAGAAAAAGATGCATTCTGGCTAGATTTCCACAACCTTGTCAAAATCATCCCAAAGGAAGAGCTTTTGTTTGTTGGGGGAGATTTAAACGGACATGTCGGGAAGACAAGCGAAGACTATGACGACTACCACAGAGGGCTGGGATACGGCACCAGGAACTCTTCAGGTGAAAGTATCCTAAATATGTGCAAGTCGTACGGTCTTATAGTGCTAAATACCATGTTCGTCAAACAAAGCCGGCACCTGATCACTTATAGCAGCTTCGGAAATGAAACTCAAATAGACTATCATTTGGTATCCAGTTTCATGAAGCCACGAGTTAAAGATTGCAAAGTGATCCTGGGAGACGCGATCGCCCCTCAACACCGTCTCCTCCTGACTGAATTTTTTATGGAGGCGAGTAAGAAGTCAAAGCAGCAAACGAAGGTATCTGAGAGAATCAAGTGGTATAAGCTGGATAAAAGAAAAGGCGAAGCTTTTATTACCACCATGAAAAACTACCATTATCGATGAGGTCGGTAATGAGGAGTGCAGAGCACAAGACATGTGGGATTCCCTACAACAATCTGGCCTGGAGAAAGCCAAATCACTGTTCGGAACTAGAGCCCTCGATTACACGTGTAATCGTGTACACATGTTACACTGTAATTAAAAGGTTCGTGTAGGAACACGTGTATTTTTATTTACACGTGTATTTTTATTTACACGTGTATTTTTATTTACACGTGTATTTAATATTACATTTATTTAGTAATTAGAATAACACGTGTAATTAAAGAAAATATGTATGCGGTGAACCAGTTTAGTTCATATTTTTTTCTTCAATAGCATGGTCCGAAGGAACACTTTTCATTAGGAGCATCTTTAGTTTGTCTCTTATGGGAGAAAATGTTCATGCTCAAGGTCTTTGTATCGCGGGTCAAGTAAAGATGCTACTTGCCTTACAGAAACGTCAGGTGTGCCATTACACTGCAGATCAAACCGTTTTTGCAAATTGCTGAAAAAACTGATTTTAAACAATTTTATTATAGTAGAATCATCTCCCAAAAGCATCATTCGTTGTTCCAGTATTCTCAACAATCTACAGAGAAGAAAAAACAGTGGCTTTGCTGTCGTCGAACTAGCGGTAAATGTGTAGAGGACGAAGAGTCATCAAATATAAATTTTCTCAGAAGCTGCCCAAGGTCAGATTTAGAAAAAAATGCATATCATAGCAAATGCATATAATTACACGTGTATTTTTATTTACACGTGTATTTAATGTATACACGTGTACACGTGCCAATAGATATTTTGTACACGTGTACACGTGACACGAATACACGTATAATTAAATACACGTCCAAAATCGAGAGCTCTACTCGGAACATCTAAAGGCCCCTGCCAACACGCAAAAGAAACCTGGTGGTGGACAGACGAAGCCAAAGCACGAAAAGAAAATGGCTTTCCAAGCTTGGTCAAAGTGCTCTTCTACTAATAGAGAGGAAAAAGCTCGCCGTGAAAAGGTATATAGATATTGCAAAGGTATCGCGAAGAAAAAGTGCGCCGAATTCAAAGCAAAAAGCATGGAAAGCCTATATCAGGAGTTGGAAGAAATATCGTCTTCCGCGTCTGACAGGAACCAGGCTACCCAGGAGCTTCGACAAAGCAATTTGAACAAAGGAGCAAATATCTTTAAGATAGCCGCCCAGAGAAGAAGAAATGCTCAGGAGATTCGTTTCCCAAAGTTTATTAACAATGCTGAAGGCCAACTCCTTGTGGAAGACGAAAAAATTCTCCACAGATGGCGACAGTATTGCGAGGAACTTCTGAACGAACAGTTTCCCCGTGTGTACTTTCCAAGAGCCGCCCCGAATTATGCCGAAATATCCGACATCACAGTCGAAGAAGTTCGGTACGCGGTTAAAAACTCCAAGAAAAGAAAAGCTGTTGGGCCGGACGGGATACCCTCTGAGTTCTGGAAAAAGATGGGAGACATCGGGTCTAGATGGCTCATGGTTCTTATCTCCAAACTTATGAGAGGCGACACTATGCCTAATCAATGGAGGGAAAGCTATCTTCTTCCTTTGCACAAAGGAAAGGGTGATACGCGAAATTGTGATAACTACCGTTCTGTCAAGCTGATGTCGCACACCATGAAGATCGTTGAACGGGTATTAGATAGCCGACTGCGGAAAATAATACGACTATCTGATGACCAGTGCGGGTTTGAACAGATGCAATCCAAAGTATAAGGATCATGATGGAAAAGCATCGTGATTCGTCAAAGGACTTGCATATGGTGTTGGTTGATTTCGAGAAGGCCTTTGATCGGCAACCAAGAGATCTTTTATGGGTAGCGCTAAGACAAAAAGGAGTTCCAGAAACCTACGTGCGAGTGATCATGGACATGTACAATAGAGCAACGACAAGAGGAAGATGCACCGCAGGAGTCACCGAAGAGTTCGCAATCAAAGTCGGGAGCGTCCTCAGCCCACTGCTCTTTATAGCAGTCCTTGTTTGCTTGCTTGAAGGAAAAGTGACGGACCCCAATGTGCACCAGCTATTCTTTGCTGACGATGGAGCCATTATAAGTGATGATCAGGCGTCCCTACAACGAGCACTTGATGTGTGGGTGGACATTTTTGAGGGACACGGGTATCGTATTAGTTCATCAGAAACAAAGACAGTATCTGTGCTGCCCGTTCTCTGACCCTCATCAGCCTATTCCAGACATTTACTTGAATGGAAGAGTGCTTCCCAAGTGTGAAAAGTTTAAATATCTGGGATCTATGATTAATAAAGAAGCAACTTGTGATGACGACATCAACCATCGCGTAAGCGTAGGGTGGATGAAGTGGCGGGAAAACTCCGCCATCTTCTGTGATCGAAAAATGCCCCCCAAGCTGAAAAGAAGGCTCTACACTTCAGTTGTACGTCCGACGCTCACATACGGTTCACAATGCTGGACAATGCACAAAAAGTATGAGAGCAAATTAACGGCAGCTGAGATGAAGATGCTTCGCATGACAGCGGGAGTAACAAAGCGTGACAGAATTAGAAGTTCAAAGATCTGAGGAAGCCTCCACGTAAAAGAAACCATCACAAGAAAGATAGAGCGCGACCGATTCAGTTGGTATTGCCATGTTCAAAGGAGAGATCCTTTGAACCCCGTCCAAAAGGCGATATCAATCAACGTTCCAATTTCAACACGCAAAAAAGGCAGGCCGAAAAACAATTGGTGCAAACAAATGCAAAAACACCAGCATTTGATTGGCCTCAGCGATGAAGTAATCCCAAACCGGGAAGCCTGCCGCTACTTTCTGAGGTCAAACCGGCGGACCCCACAAGCGGACCAGTAGGAATGCAGTTAAGTGGGAAGGTTATGGTCCCACACTTCTGACCATAACGACGCCGGGATAAAAAGAAAAAGAAGAAGAGGAAGTATATCTGGACGTCGCGAAGGCATTTGACTCAGATTGGCACAAGAACTTCTAAACTGGCGAATGCCATACCAAAAGACTGTCTTGATTTATTTACAAGTTATCTGACAGATCGATGCTTTTATGTCAGATATAAAGACAAGTGCTCACAAATACATCCCATCAATGCTGGAGTACCACAAGGAAGTATTCTAGGACCACTTTTATATGTGTTATTTACTGCTGATATCCCATATCCGGCCATGATAGCAACATTTGCGACGACACGGTTATGTTCAACTCGGGAAGCAATCTAAATACCACAGCTGACCAATTACAGGACTTATTAAATAAAATGATTGACTGGTTCTCAAATTGGCATATGAAAGTCAATGAAGACAAAACAATCCAAGTAATCTATACAACAAGAACTAAATTCACACAAAAACAAATAAAACTCAAATTTGGACAACTATACTGGCTTCTACGACCCCAATCAAATCTCTCACTAAGCAATAAGTTGCTTATTTATAAAAGTATTTTATAAATTAATAAATTAATAAAACCTATCTGGAACTATGGAATTCAAATCTGAGGAACATCCAAAAAAACTAATCTTTAAATTATCCAAAGGCAACAATCAAAAATTTTACGAACAATTACCAACGCAGAGTGGTATATTGCCAATAAGGACATACATACATCAAGATTTGCAAATAAATGCGATTGACGAAGAAATTAAAATAATCAGCTCGAAATACATACATCATATATACAACGACACATTCAAACTATGACATTTGTAATCTTTTCGACCGAGAAATTAATAGAGAAAGAAGAGAAGGCCTTGCGACCTTATATTCTATTAACGGCTTAACACTAATACGAATCTTGTTTGTACATGATTACATAAGTATCAGTTTTATGTTATTATGCATCACATCATCATTATAATTTGTGCATTAGGCGACGACAACGAGCGACAAGGGGCGCTCGGAGTGAACAAATCCTCCAACGTTTCGGGTGGATTAAAACCCACCTGTCCCTCATTTTATTTATTTATTATTATTTTTTCTTAGAACAAAGATGATGATGTTTTGGGACAATGGTCCCCGCTCCTGTATTATTTCCCAATATGTCAATTAGTATTAAACCATTTACTGGATGTCATTACATAAGACAGTTGTAAATATATCAAGGGAAAAATAAAAAAAATATTAATGAATATACAATACATAAATATCAAAAAAATAATTATAAATAGTGCTTGTTGGTTTATTAGGATCTGATGGAAAGTTATTTCCTGAACCTGTAATCAACGAAATATAGTCATCTGCAAATGGAATTACTTACGACAATCTCAGTACACTTTTTGAATAGTTTGGTGGCGATATAAGTACAGAATCTGAGCATGATTTCAATTCACATCACTCAGTACATGATCCTAATTTCGAGCTTGCAGACATGGGTAGTTCTTCAGATACTTCTGACGAATAACTCTTGCAGACCGGAAGGCAACTTGTGGCAATTTGGTTGTGTTAGAAGATGTATGCCATTATAGAATATATTAGTTTCAACCCTGAAGACTGCGGTTTAAGACCGGTACAGCATCTAACTTCATAGGGCAAGGGCTGTCGGGGTTTTTGTTGTTGTTGTATTGCGTTTTTGAGATATAGAGTAAAATGACCACGAGAGTCATCGCCATCGGGGCAGATTTATCTTTACAGGTTGATTCTCAGACAACAGTTAAAAACCAATCGGAATATGATTCAAGTAAAGTGATTGCAAAAAAAAAAGAAACAGAGGAAAACTGCAGTGGTTGAGTCAAGAAAATGTGAGCCTGTTAAAAGCTGTCGAGAAAATTGCAAGGACAAAATTACTTTTCAAAAACAGAAGGAAATCTTCTAATCATATCGTGAATTGAGGATGTATAACCAAAGAGTCCTTATTATCGGAGCTTTGATAGAAAAGGAAGAAAAAAAATCACAGACATTGAAAAAAAGTGAGATTCGTACCGCGAAACCGATAGCATCATATAAAGTACTTTATTATTTACGAGAAAGACAAAATTCGTGAAAGTCACTTTACAAGACGTGATACATAACATAAATATTTTCATGCGGATCTAACATTGGCTGCTAGGTAAAACCTGTTCTTCGAAAAAAATCCAACTGTCTCCGTAAGCTTGAGCAAATTTTCACAAATATTTAAAGGTATGTGACATAAATGTATAATATTTTAGTAATATGAATGTACTTATGTACCTAGGTATATGTACATAAATATGAAAAGTTTATACTCTTTTGTATTACATACTTTGATAGGTATGAACATAAAATTTGAGAAACCCAGCATCGACACATGTAATAGATGTGACACTCTGAAAACCAAAATAGAAATAGCAAAACGTGATGGAGCCAAGGAACTTGCAAGCCTTCAAAATGATGATGGCCAACACCAAATGTTTAGACCAACACCATCACATGGCTTACGAGTCCAAGAGAGAAGACAAAATACTGGCCATAGGGAATCCTGGAATCAAGGCTGTTGCATTTGACCTTCAACAGTGCCTGCCAACATCTTACTTTCGAAATTCAGTAAGTTTTTACAAACGTACAATCTTACTGTGCATGCCTTTTCCTCAAACACTCTGTATTGTATTATATAGCACGAGGCAATGGCTAAGCGAGGTGGCAATGAAATTGCATCATGTATACTAAAGCACTTGTAAGTAAGACATTCCATTCTCTATAGTGATTCCTGTGGCGGTCAAAATAAGAAGTCATTTGTGAGCACGATGTTTTAACATTTCTGGAAGCTAACTCCAGCATTGAGGTCACAATTTTTAGAGCCAGGTCACACTCAAATGGAGTGTGACGTAGATTATGCGCTTATATAAAAAAAGGGAACGTACAGAGGTACGAATTCATCACCCGCACGATTGTTTTAATTTTTTTTTTTTTTTTTTTTTATTGATTCATTTTTAATATTAATTTCTTACAACTATCTTACGCGCTAGACAAAAATGATTAAACTAGCTTAAATAACTTATAACTACCTTACTGGCCCTGTACGGACACTCTAAAGTAAGAAGAACATTAAATTATACCTTTCGGTCTTACGAAAACAAAAATGATGACAATTAAAATAATTTTAAATTTAAGCTAAGAAAATATTTGTTAAAAAAAACTTAGCATCTGATTTTTATTTTTTTTTATATTTAAAACTTACACCTAAGTAA
The DNA here is from genome assembly GCA_958301585.1 of Merodon equestris. Classification (NCBI taxonomy): domain Eukaryota; kingdom Metazoa; phylum Arthropoda; class Insecta; order Diptera; family Syrphidae; genus Merodon; species Merodon equestris. Next base: position 52,085,790 of record OY284417.1, on the reverse strand, counting down.
AAACTAGCTTAACCTACCTTAACTAAAATATATATACAAAAATATATACATGATATATATTATATATATATATCTTTTTTTGTTGTCTTTATGTTTTCTAATTTTTTTTTTTCTTTATGTGTTTTTAATTTTTTTTTTTTTTTTTTTTGAACTAAAAATAATTAAATCTACCCACCACCCTAGCCTACCTTAGCTTACCCTAACCTACCCTAAACTACAATAACCTATGTAAGCCTGCCATTGGTGTTTGGCGGGCTTTGCCTTGAAGAGGCTGGCCTATTAAAATGTACCACTGACGTAGTCCGCTCCAACCACCAAAAACGTTGATGTTGTCGGACGACGTCTTCTCGATCTCGGCGTGAATTCGACTTACTGAATCTGAGGCGCTCGGGCTCGCGGAGCGCGACGTTACATTCGTACAGGAACCGTCGTTCCACGGAATTGCGGGCCACGTGGAAGATTAGCGGCACCGCCAATCTATCTTGGATCAGCCCACATTGGTCTAAGTAGAGGAATGCCTCTGGTGGGACAAAGCCGTTAAGGCGCACCCTCTCGTGGTACAGGTAGTTGGGGTAGTAAGCCCCGGAGATCAAGTTATTGGCCGAAGTCATTGCTCTTGCAACGTGGCTTCGAATCAGTTTTATCAGAAAGTTATCCACCCGTACAATCCTGGCCCTATTGTATAGGACCTCGTTCGGGTAAAATTTCGTGTACTCAGATTCAGGTGTCCTATGTAACCCGAGACAAGTCCTGAGACATTGTCTCTCAAACACCCGAATCCTTTCCATTAAGCTGGCTCTCACATTGAACCAGACGGGACATCCATAGGCAACCATGGGCCTGATTAAGGCCATGTAGCAGATTACCTTCACTCTAGAATCAAGTTGGCTGCTATGAAACAGCCATCTTGTCAGAGCAAAAGCGCCCCGGGCCCTCGCCAGAGCAGCATCTATATGTTTGTCAAAATACAGATACTGATCTAGCACGATCCCAAGGTATCTGACTACATTTTGTCTCGCCAGTGGACGCCCGTCCGGGCCAAAGATAGAGAACCTGCGCCAATTTTTTCTAGTGTCCCGAGAGGCCCTAGACAAAGGCGTTCTGAATAAAATAGATTCTGATTTCTGGAAGTTGATTTTCAACTTCCAGTCATCACAATACTGCTGAATTTTTTCGAAGTCACGTTGCAGAAGAGTAACAATGACGTCGATCGTTGGACCTGATCTGTACGCAATTAAATCGTCTGCGTACGCTATTGAATGGTGAAGAGAAGCTATCAGATCACTGAAGTAAATGCTGAAAAGTATCGGCGAGTTCACCGTACCCTGTTGCAGTCCATTGTTAATGTCAAATGTTTGAGTAGAAGTCACGTTGGCAATTTTCACAACGAACTTTCTACCTGTTAACATGTCAAAGATCATATATAGCAGTGGTTTACTTATGCCCAGCCGACTGAGCTTGTAATACAGCCCTTCTAACCATACGGTGTCGAAGGCTTTTTCCAAGTCAATCAGACAGGCACCCGTGCATTGGTTCTTGCATTTGTTCCATTGGATATCCGATACGAGTTTCGACGCGGCATGAATAGTGTCATGCCCCGCTCTGAAACCGAATTGGTTATCCGGGATGATTTTATTGTCCTCAACCCATTTAAACAGGGCTCTATGGACCACCTTCTCGAAGACCTTGCTGATACTCGGAAGCAGACTTATCGACCGGAGATTTGCCGGGTTAGAGGTGTCTTTACCCCTCTTGGGGATTGGTTGCACCACCGCTGTCTTCCAGTGCACCGGATAATATGCATTATTCAGTGCATTGTTGAACAGGATGGTGTACATCTCTACAGCCACTGGTGGGAGGTGCCTGAGCACAACATTAGCTATTCCGTCGGTTCCCGCGGATTTTTTTCTTTTCAGTGATTCGAAGATCATCTGGAGATCCTCCGTCGAAATGAACAGGGTGTTAGGCCCTTCACTGGCGACGGCATTGTTTGCCATAAAATCATCATTGAACCTGGTAAAACCAAGGTTCTCTGATCGCCAATGATCTATATCATTTTGAAGGTAGAAGTGATGAAGTAGGACTCTGTTTTCCAGGTCGCGGTTTGGGTGAATGCTGTCATTCACCGTATACACTTCCTGGAATAAGGCTCCCACTGTCGCCACCTTCTCCTGGGGATCCTCGATCACAAAGAAATCATCATCCAAGACGGCGCTCTCTGGATCGATGCTAACTGTTCGTAGCAAGCGTTCATTGTCTGACGTCCTCGGAAGCTTCAGATCCTGAATGTCATTCTGATTGTTTCTCCGAAAGATTTTATTTATTTGCGGGAACATACTCGCGCTGTTGGATTTTACAGCACGAATTCTGTTGTTCCAATGCAAACTTACAGATATTCTGTAATTTTCCTTGATCAACTGTTGGAGATTTTTAATCAGTGACTTCAGTGTCCTGACCTCCGAGTTTTGTCTGTCGGTAAACCGCCTGTACAAGAGTTTGAGTCTTGTCAGGAGTCTACTTTTCTGTCTATGTAGTGCGTCGATTGTCGCGTTTCGGTACACGTTCGTGGTATCGTGATGTCGTTGGCGTGGTGTTGTACTGTTCGTTGTCTGTTTAATAGTATCCTCCATTTGTTTGAGGTACCTGTCAATCTCATAGTTTGATAGGTTCCTATTAGACGGTGGAAAGGAGGCGCTCGAATTGAGCGCTCTCGTCAGGGAATTGACAAAGCGTGGCCAGCGCACCCTATTGTAATCATAGGGGTACGTTTGGACGTACTCTGCCATTTCCGCGAATTCGTCTGGTAATTTGATTACGGCACTTAGTCCGCAATGGTCACTGTCGTATATGAAGGTCCGTAGACAGTTAGTAGACCATTCGTTCGTGTCAGCCAGTCTCAGTCGAGAGTCAAGCAGCAAGAGATCCAGATAGGAGCCGCTCCTAGGATACGACGGACTATCCGTTGCGAGTATCTTGAGTCTATACTCTATGCTCTGCAGAACCCACCAATGGCTTAGTAGGCTCCCCCTAGTGTTGGGAATGTTGTTTCCCCAATCACTATGTTTGGCATTTAAATCGCCAGCCAGAATGTAGAAGTTTTCTACCGAGTTTAAGCGCAGAGATCGAAAAAGTGTCTCGAGCTCTGCGATGAAAACGTTGGGTTGAGGTGCTTCAGGTGCATAGGCTGATATAATGTACATTCTCTTTCCATTTCGGAGAGGAATGCACACAATACAGGCCTCTAGCACCTGGAACCTCCGCACTTCACCGCTATATATAATTTTATGTTTAAAGCTATTTCTAATGAAAATCGCAACTCCTCCACCTTGTGTGGCGTTGGGTCGGTCTCTTCTTATTACTCTATAAGAACTGTGCCTTATTTTGTGCTTTTGGCTTAGCTTTGTTTCGCTAACCAAAAGTACATCGGGGCTTTCGTCCTGCAACAAGTTGAAAAGTACAGTTCTTCGCTCAATCCTAATCAGTGAATTCACATTCACCGACAGGACCTTTAAGGGACTCTCTACCGGCGTACCCATCACGATTCTAGACACGCTAGGCCCGGCAGAAGCGAGTAGATTCTGTCCACTCGAGTCGCCTGCTCATGGATCTGCTGTTGGAGCTGGCCGATCTGCCCTTGGATGGCGAGCAAGATCGAACGCAGGTCCCCCTCGGCCTCCGGTGCCTTAGTAACAGGCACTGGGGCTTTAGTAACAGCCACAGGCTTTTGTACCGTCTGCCGCAGACCTGCCACCATTTGGGCGTAGGTCATTGTGGGTGTAACGGCTGATGTTTGTGAGCGACCTGCGGGACGTTTCTCCTCAATCTTCTGCTTACGAGCCAGATTTAATTTAATGTCTTGGAACTTAGGACAACCCCGATAGTTTGCAGGGTGTCCACGGTTCCTACAGAGCACGCACTCGAGCTGCTCCCTATCCGCGACCTTGTCTTGTGTCAGATCGCATTCCTCGTTCGTGTGGTTCTTTGCACACTTAACACATCGAGGCTGCATCTCGCAGTTCGACGCGGCGTGCCCGAACCTTTGACAGCGGATACATTGTATAATGTTTCCGTGTCTTCTTAATTTTTCCCATTTTACAGACTGGGATGCTAAGGAAGTGATGGTCCTTAGCCTCTCCAGTTTGCCGCCGTGGTGAACGACTTGACTCCCACGAATTTGAGGTCGTCGCTCTCGAACTCTTTGAGCTCTGAGAGCATTTCCTCGGGGTCAGTAATTGAGTACACGCCTTTGAGGAGCATCGTCTGCAGCCTCTCGGTCTTGGGGGTAAATGAAAAGAACTCAGTCGTGGTCTCTTTCAGTAGTTCCTTGACCCGCTTATGCTGCTCCAATGTGTTACATTGGATAGCATAGCGGTTCTCACCTATACCTTTAAAAACGAAATTGCCAACACCAATAACGTACTTACATAAGTCTATTGTTTCGCGTAGGGCTGTGGTGTGAGTAAGGATTGGTGGCACCTTCTCCTTGGGACGTAGCTCCTGCTTCTGTTGTTCCTGTTCCTGTTTCTGTTTTTTCGGCTGTTGTTGTTGTTGCTGCTGCTTCTGCTGTTGCGACTGTTGTTGTTGTTTCTGCTGCTGCTTTTGTTGTTGCGGCTGTTGTTGCTGCTTCTTCTGTTGTTGTTGTTGCTGCTTTTTTCGCTGCGGCTGAGGTTGTGGCTGCTGTTCAGCCGTTTTTTTCGGCAGCTTCTTCTGCGGCTGCTGTTGTTGTTGCTGCTGTTGTTGTTGCTGCTGTTGTTGTTGCTGCTGTTGTTGTTGCTGCTGTTGTTGTTGCTGCTGTTGTTGTTGCTGCTGTTGAAGTGACTGAAGCTGGGAGGCTGCTGCCTCCTCTTTCTCCTTCTGTCGCATCTTGTTTAACTTGTCAACTACGGCCTTTAATTTGGCACGTAGGACACGTTCCTCCTCCTCGAGCTAGCTAAGCTCCTCCTCCGTACCCGAACTTGAAAGGGCGGCGAACGGGTTGTTGTCGCCCGTGTAGCGGCCTTCCCTACCATCGGAGAGGTAGGCGATATTTGCTTCCACGGGTAGCACTGATTGTTGATGTTGTTGTTGCCCAGCTGCTTTGGACGTTGATGGTGATGATGATGGTGATGGCGCCCCTTTCCTCCCTTCGACCTGCAGCTTTTCGGTCGAGGTGTTGAGGGAGGGGCGCTTAATTACATTGGGCCTCGGATTGACCCGTTTGCGTCTCTTCATGACGGCGGCCGGTGTTGCGAAATCGGATGATACATCATCCGATTCCGATTCCGTCAGACGTACGGGTCTTCCCCCGTCGTCTCCCGACATCTTTTCCTGCTACTTCAAGTTAACTTTAGAAGCAGCAGAAAGAATAAGGAAAAAAAAAGAAAAACGCACACGAAAAAATTATTCTCCCAGCTGGAGATTCGAACTGGCGACTTCCCGCTCGCCAGCCGTGCACTATACGATCGCGCTGACTCGGGTTCCGCGAGCACCTTGTCCAAACGCGTAATTATAATTTTTATTTTTATTTCCTTTTACTATTCTAGCCGAAACACTTCCTTCGTCCACACTGGTCTGTGAACGACTGATTGTTTTAATTTTGTCCGAACAGTGGGTATAAAAAAAACATTCAGTGTTATTGAAATGAACAGCCATGATTTTTTCGACTTAGGGTCTTTTTTAAAAACAAAACTTTTGTGGAGTGAAATTCTCAACTTACTAGCCAATAATTTAATAAGTTCAAGACAAAAAGCTATTCTTCAAAGCTTATTTCCGTATATTGATCCTAAGTTTTATGAATTTTATAACAAGTTAGATACGGAAATGCAACTAGACGCTGATATACACCTGACTTAATAGATTGAGATGAAAATGAAGAATTTTAATTCTTTTCTAAATTTTAAGTTTGTTTAGTGAACTACATATTAACTTTAATTTGCCGTTTTTTATTTAATAAATGTTTTTATCTTTGTTGCTGTTGTGAATTCCTCTTTCAATTATTATTTAATTTTAGGTTTTAATAAAACAAATATAGCTTAGATTGATAAAAATAAGAAATAAAAATAATCAAAAACAACTTATCTCAATTAAGAAGACACCAGTTTGCAATAAGAGCTTAAGTGACATAGGTAAGCAAAAAGGTGTATAATTAATTTTGGAAAAACAACTTAAATTTTGGTTTTTGCAATAAAATTAAGAACAAACTAATTAAAAAGAGAGAAAATAGTTTAAACAAATACGTTTGAAGCCCTCTATCAGAATCTGTATCGTTTTTGTTTCTTACAAGCGTCACTTTTTTACAGACTTATTTTCGGACTTGTGGCCACAGATTTAATCTGCTTGTGGCCACAGATTTAATCATATATGTCAAAATAAACTCCGGGAGTCTTTGAAATACATAAATAGAAACAAATTTGAATTATTGAAATGCTTTAATACTACTATGTTAAATTAAACTTTAGAAAATATGAAATGGTAAATGCTCTCAACGACTTTTAAACGCGTACTGAATTTTTAAAAAATTAATATCAACCTTCAATGTCAATGACAAATTCACGGTCAGCTGACTGCCAAAAAATCCAACTGTCTCCGTAAGCTTGAGCAAATTTTCACAAATATTTAAAGGTATGTGACATAAATGTATAATATTTTAGTAATATGAATGTACTTATGTACCTAGGTATATGTACATAAATATGAAAAGTTTATACTCTTTTGTATTACATACTTTGATAGGTATGAACATAAAATTTGAGAAACCCAGCATCGACACATGTAATAGATGTGACACTCTGAAAACCAAAATAGAAATAGCAAAACGTGATGGAGCCAAGGAACTTGCAAGCCTTCAAAATGATGATGGCCAACACCAAATGTTTAGACCAACACCATCACATGGCTTACGAGTCCAAGAGAGAAGACAAAATACTGGCCAAAGGGAATCCTGGAATCAAGGCTGTTGCATTTTTTATTTTTTTTTTTTATTTATTTATTTCTTGAACAAACATATAGTATTTTAAGACTATTGTCTTTTTACTTAACACTATATTGACAGAGGTAATTTAGCAAGCAATTTAAATCCAGTAAAAACAACTTAAATCTAATACAAAACTAATCCCTATTACCCTACTGCTGTTTAATATAATTACACTTGTATATGTATATAATGTTGTTTACAATTCAGAGACAAAACCAGGAAAGAAAATATACTTTACGATTGTCCATTCAGGTAACGAATAAGGTCTCTCTCAAAGCTACGTCTGCTGTTCAATCTCCTAATATTGAGAGGAAGTGAGTTCCACAGTCTTATGGAATATACAAAAAACTGTTTTTGGGTGGTGTTGTATATAAACTTTGGTAAAATCAGAACCGGGTTTCTGCCAGAATTCGCAAATTGTAACCTTTGAAAAAGGTATTGTGGACTTCCATTTAATTTAAGGTCGAACAAAAATAAAAGTATTTTAAAGTTTAAATAATCTCTCAGGTTCATGCTAAACACATTACAGGTAAACTCTGATATATGGTCGTACCGCCTAAGATTATAAACAAACCGTACCATGTTATTAAACGCGATCTCAAGTTTTCGTTTACTTGAAGAGTCCGGGTCACAGAAAACAGGATGCGCGTAGAATAGAATAGGTGTTAAAAGAGATTTTATTAGCATCATTTTTATCTGCACTGGAAGGCATTTTCCTAGCTGATAAAGCATACGTAGTGCGCCATTGACCTTTCCTACCGCATATGTTATGTGGTCATGCCAGGTAAGCGTTTGGTTGAATATAACTCCTAAGTTTTTAACCAATTTGCAGTACTTTAATTCTCCACCATTGATCGCAATTTTAGGAAAATAGGATGTATCAATAGCTTTCCGAGAAATAATAATTGCTTGACTTTTCTTCGAGTTTAATTTGAGCTTATTTCTTTCTGACCACTGGTTAAGTAGTAGATTAAGTAGATTTGCACATCGTCTGCATACATTTGAATATTGCAGTGCTTAAGTACTTGGGGCAGATCGTTGTTGTAAAGGATAAAGAAAAGGGGGCCCAGAATTGATCCCTGTGGGACGCCCGCATTAGTTGCTATGAAATTCGACATAATTCCACCTGCGTAAACAGCTTGAGTTCTGCCATCGAGATAGTTTTTAACTAATTTTAAAGCTGTAACATCAAAATAGAAGTAGTCTTTCAGTTTGTGCAGAAGACGAGAGTGTGGAACAGTGTCGAAGGCCTTCGAGAAGTCTAATAGCACCAGCGATGATATTTGATCTTCGTCCATTTTGATACGTAGGTCTTCAACTAAATTCAGTAATACTGTAGTACAACTGTGGCGTGTTCTGAAACCTGATTGAAAGCCCGTAAGCAAGTTACGATCATTTAGGTGGTTCATGATTTGCCAGCTAATTAGCTTTTCAAAGACTTTGGAAAGGTATGGGAGAATAGAAATAGGTCGATACTCTTTTGTGCAATTTGAGGAATTTTTCAGTAGCGGGACAATTTTTGATCTTTTCCACTCTTTGGGATAGGTGGAGGTGGTTAGAATGGTGTTGAAAATGTGCGTGATAAAAGGCAATATTTGTTGAATAATAATTTTCAGAAATCTAGGATGCATAGAGTCTAGCCCAATGGCATCCGACTTGATTGCGAGAACAGCTTTTAAAACGTCAGACCTATTCACGCTATTGAAGTGAAAACCGTTATTATCCTCGATTTGTACCAAACTGAAAGGTAATTCTTCGTTGTCATTGTCACTATTAACAGTATCAGTTGTAATGGTTGTAATGGAAGCATGAGCAAACATATCATTTAAATTGTCTAAATCGAGTTCAACAGGATCAGAAGGTTTTTGTTTGCTGATACCCATTCTCTTTATATTGTTCCACGTTTTTTTCATTGATAAGTTAGACGTGAACTTCGATGCAAAGAATTTTGTTTTGCATTTCCTGATTTCCAGATTTACGGTATTCCGCAATCTTTTGAATTCTTCATGAAGTATAGGCAATCTGAATCTTTTCCACCTTTTATACGCGATATCCCTTAGCGAAATCAGAGATTGGATTCGGTGATTGAACCATTCACATTTTCGATTGCGAATGACAATTTGTTTCACTGGAACGTGCATATTAAAAAGATTGTTGACTGACTGAGTAAGAAAGTTTACCTGTTCATCGACAGTAGGCATAAAGTATAGACTATGCCAGTCAACAGAGTTGACATCATTTATTAGACCGCCCAGATTAATTGCTTTAAAATCGCGAAACTGTACCATCTTCTCAACTTCCGTTTTGTCGCATGATATATCATATATCAAAAAAATGAGGTCGTGTTTTGAAAAACCTGGTACACTTAATTGATTATAAAAATGTGTACAGCGTATCCTATTCACTAAAAATACATCTAAGAGCGTGGAATTTGTTTCACTGTAGTGAGTGGGGCATACGGTATTAACGGAAGAAATATGTAAGGACTTTAAATTATTCAGAAAATGTTGGACATATCCATTTTTTTCATCTAACAAATTAACATTGAGGTCACCTGTGATAATAATGTGGTCGTAATTAAGTCCGACGTTTTCAATAAGACTCGTAACAATAGTTGTATCGAGTATATTGGGTGGTTTGTAAATCACCCCTAAAAGACATTTATTAAAACCGCATTTAGCTTCGATAAAGATGAACTCCATGTTATCATTTTCACTCGAATTTGATATTATTTTAGATGGAATGTTTTCTTTAATGAATATCGCTACACCTCCTCCGCGCCTACCAATACGATCAGCTCTATATAATTTAAAACCGTCAATATTAATTACGACGTTGTTTATACTACAGGACAACCAGGTCTCCGAAACGCACACGATGTCGACTCTTGAGTTGTTGAAAATATTTTTAAACTCATCAAAATGTTTTAATAGGCTTTGAGCATTTATATGGCAAACCGAGAGTCCTGAATACCTTTTACAAAAAACATCGAGCATTGTGCGCGTACTATTAAATTCTATATCGGTCCTTCCGTAAGACATAGAGTACTCACTCCTCCGTCTTTCGAGTTCCGCGCTCATATATTATGAAAGCGAAAATATGACGAAAGCATTATATGAGAGAGAACAACAGCATCAGTATTGAAAATGACCCCATAACAAAACCTAAGAGGCCGGACTATTAGTTTAAGAAGAAACTGAATGTGAACAACATTAAAATTACTAGCTAAACCTAACATTTTAAAATTAGATAAATACCCAATAAAATAAAAATAAAAAATAAAACATAAAAATATAAATAAAATGTCCCTAACAGTTTGATGTTCGCTGTTGTAGACCACTGGTGACGTCGGGCGGATGATCATCATCGATTTCGTTTGGTGAGCTGTCATTCGCAGGTTGTTGTTGTTTATGCGTGTGGGCAATTTCCCTCAGCTTTTCCATAGTGGGTATAATAATGGCTGCTTTGTTTACATCAGCCTTCACTAATACATGGCCACGAATTGTGAAAACTGAAGCAAGTTGACGATGACGTTTAAGTTGGATAGCACGCCGTAAAATGTCGCGATTGTTGTTGGTTAGGCTTTCGTGGATATAAATTTTTCTGTCCGAATCAAGGCCAACATCTCTTAAGTTAATTTGTCGCGAGTGAGTTTTACGCAGATATGCAACTTTCCTTAGTGTTTCGTATTTGTCGTGAGGTGAACAAAATTTAAGGATGATCACAGAATCGTGCTTTGGCTTTGATCTGAAAATTCTGTTGAGTGGTGGCGGTTGAAACCCAATCGTGTGACATAGGTGATTAAACATGTTTTTTAAATTTTCATCTGGCAGAAAAGGTATTCCTACGAGAATACCATCGGATTCGAAAGTTTTGTGTTGAAGTGCTTCAAGTTGCATTTTCAAGTTGCCAAAATCTTTGCACAAATTTGGTTCAGGTTGGTGTTGCTGGTCTTGTTTTTGTTGGAGTTGTGTTTTTAGCAATTCAACTTCCGAACTCAAACAGCTGATATTGCCTGAGCAACCTTCGAGTGCACACAGACGGCTTTTTAGCGAATTTATTTCCTTGTCAATTTGCATTTGACCTTCAACAGTGCCTGCCAACATCTTACTTTCGAAATTCAGTAAGTTTTTACAAACGTACAATCTTACTGTGCATGCCTTTTCCTCAAACACTCTGTATTGTATTATATAGCACGAGGCAATGGCTAAGCGAGGTGGCAATGAAATTGCATCATGTATACTAAAGCACTTGTAAGTAAGACATTCCATTCTCTATAGTGATTCCTGTGGCGGTCAAAATAAGAAGTCATTTGTGAGCACGATGTTTTAACATTTCTGGAAGCTAACTCCAGCATTGAGGTCACAATTTTTAGAGCCAGGTCACACTCAAATGGAGTGTGACGTAGATTATGCGCTTATATAAAAAAAAGGAAGGTACAGAGGTACGAAATCATCACCCGCACGATTGTTTTAATTTTGTCCGAACAGTGGGTATAAAAAAAACATTCAGTGTTACTGAAATGAACAGCCATGATTTTTTCGACTTAGGGTCTTTTTTAAAAACAAAACTTTTGTGGAGTGAAATTCTCAACTTACTAGCCAATAATTTAATAAGTTCAAGACAAAAAGCTATTCTTCAAAGCTTATTTCCGTATATTGATCCTTAGTTTTATGAATTTTATAACAAGTTAGATACGGAAATGCAACTAGACGCTGATATACACCTGACTTAATAGATTGAGATGAAAATGAAGAATTTTAATTCTTTTCTAAATTTTAAGTTTGTTTAGTGAACTACTTATTAACTTTAATTCGCCGTTTTTTATTTAATAAATGTTTTTATCTTTGTTGCTGTTGTGAATTACTCTTTTAATTATTATTTAATTTTATGTTTTAATAAAACAAATATAGCTTAGATTGATAAAAATAAGAAATAAAAATAATCAAAAACAACTTATCTCATTTAAGAAGACACCAGTTTGCAATAAGAGCTTAAGTGACATAGGTAAGCAAAAAGGTGTATAATTAATTTTGGAAAAACAACTTAAATTTTGGTTTTTGCAATAAAATTAAGAACAAACTAATTAAAAAGAGAGAAAATAGTTTAAACAAATACATACGTTTGATGCCCTCTATCAGAATCTGTATCGTTTTTGTTTCTTACAAGCGTCACTTTTTTACAGACTTATTTTCGGACTTGTGGCCACAGATTTAATCATATATGTCAAAATAAACTCCGGGAGTCTTTGAAATACATAAATAGAAACAAATTTGAATTATTGAAATGCTTTAATACTACTATGTATGTTAAATTAAACTTTAGAAAATATGAAATGGTAACTGCTCTCAACGACTTTTAAACGCGTACTGAATTTTTAAAAAATGAATATCAACCTTCAATGTCAATGACAAATTCACGGTCAGCTGACTGCCAAACTACTAGGGTTGCCGCATAGCTGTTTTTGTATAAACTCGAAGATTTAATTTTCGACATCCTGCGGGGGGCGGCCTTCGGTAGGCATTTCCAATGGATAAAGCAATTGCACTGGTCGTCGTTCCATCAGCATATCGGATTTCGCAGGATCACACACGTCCGTCTCGTCCAGGATAAGTTTTCGTAACGAGTGCCAACTTACATAGCAGTCTAGGTTGATTACCATCGTGCACGAGGACAACTGATCTTTCAGAAATTTCTCGAGTCTTAGCGTTCTTCAACAGATGAGCAGATCTGAGCATTTGCAGCTACTCAGACTTCCAGCGTTTCCAAAAGATTCTCATGTGCTTCAATTTACCTTGCCAACCACGTCTCAATATTTCAGGATCATTGCTTCTACCGTCTTTTGTCAAACCAACAAGTGAGGAGGATTTAAGGAAATGGGCAGGGCTTGACGGATTCAAATCAAGAGGATCGGAACTGACATAGGTTAAGGGTCTGTCATTTATGATTGCTTCTGCTTCAGTTAAAAACGTCCGAAGTTCCTCTGATGAAATCACATCTTTGCCAATAGTCGTCTTCAACAAGTTCTTAACGATTCGGATGAGCCGCTCCCAGTAACCTCCCCACCAAGGCGCTCTCTCAACAATAAATTTCCAAATGATCTGGAACGCGGCAATCTCATGTTGAAAATGTTCGGAACAAATGACCTTTCCCAACGTTCGTATCTCTTTGGCTGCTCTCTTGAAACTTCGTGCGTTGTCGGACATGATTACTCGTGGAACACCTCTTCTCGCGAAAAACCTCCTTCAACAGACATCTCTTCGTAGACATATCAGGAACCAGCTCCAAATGAATCGCTCTGACTGCTGCACAAGTCATGATCATCAAGTAAATCTTCGTTGTTTTAGTCGTGTCCGCATCCGTGGTAACGAAAAGTGGACCTGCGAAATCTATCCCAGTAGTCTCGAATGGCTTCGACGAGACAAGCCGTTCCACAGGCAATGGAGCAAAGGGTTGACTTCCAGGCTTTACTAGCAATCATTTACATACATAGCAGTTGCCAATTATATTCTTCACTAGTTGGCGAGCTCGAGGAATCCTCTCTAAGACGACACAACACCATTGAAACTCCCGAATGCATCGACTTCTTGTGGACATCTTTCACCCACAACTTGGTGAAGTGAGACTCCTTTGGCAAAATCACCGGTAATGGCTCGCAGTCATCATTTGCAGTTGTCATCATCTCCAATCGGCTCCCAAGGCGAACAACTCCATCGCTATTCAACACAGGATTCAGCATCGAGATCTTAGATCTTGCTGGAACGGATTTACCTTTCTTCAGAAAGGCAATTTCTTCGGCGTAAAAATTCTGCTGCACGGCCTTAATCCAAACTAATTTTGCTGACTTCAGCTCATCTCCAGAAAGAACTCTTCGCTCACTGACAACTCCTTTCTTCGTAGTCAAAAAACGCTTCGCATATGATGTTACTCTCAAGAGCTCAAAGAAATTATTAAATTTGTGAATGTCAAAAAAATACTTATCGTCAGCTTTACTCGAAATGCATTTGGGTTCCGAATCCACCATAAACGCCACCGGATCAAAGTCACCATGTTTCAGCTTGTTGTCGTCACCAGTGGGCCAATTATTTTTATCCAACAGCCAAGTTGGACCATTAAACCAGATGTTTGATGTCGCTAAGTTTTTCCCAAAGTGACCTTTTGTAAGAAAGTCAGCCGGATTCAAATCACCATGACAATGCTGCCACTCGTCAACTTCAGAATTTCGCTTGATTTCTTCAACTCGCTTTGATACGAAAGGCTTCAACTTTCGCTCGTTTCCTCTTATCCAAAACAACACGATGTTCGAGTCAGTTTACAGGTGCACTTTATGAATTTTAATTCTGACGCTCTCGATGAAATACTTGCAAAGTCTCGCCGCCAATTGCTGCAGTTAATTCAAGCTTCGGGATCGTAATTCCTCTTTCATCCTTCTCTATCATTTTCAATGCCTTCAGCGGAGAAATGTTTCGCGAACAGCAAAACTTTATGGTAGCACATTGTGCGTTGATTACTCGTAGATATACGACCGCTCCATATGCCGCTGGACTGGCGTCTGCAAAGATGTGTAAATCAATAGACGACTCGTCCGATGCTCCAAACCACCTTGGGACTGAGACATCCCTCAACTCATGAAACTCTTTCAGGCACGCTTTCCAGTTTTTGGTAGCTTCGACTGGCAACGGGTCATCCCAATCGATCTCTTCTCTCCATAAGCTCTGGAACAGAATTTTTACTTTTACAGTAAATGGAGCCGACAGTCCGAGAGGATCATAAATTCGGGCTAACAACATCAAAATTTGCCGCTTCGTCGCAGCAGCACCACATTGTTTTAGAAATTCTTCTGTGTTTTTCAGATCAATCATCAATTCATCCGCTGCGATTTCTTAAAACAGAAAAATCTGTGTACATCTCGGTCCTTTTTGTTCAAAACAATCTGCAGAAACGCTTTCTCAATATCTGCCACCAAAGCAATTCGATTAACACGAAAATTCAAGATCTCCTGTAGAATATCAGGCAGGAAGTTGGTACCTGCGCCAAGACAATCATTCAACGATGAGCCACCACCTGACTTCGCTGAGGCATCGAAGACAATGCGCGTTTTTGTGGTTTCTTTATCTTCTCGATATACGGGACGATGGGGCATGTAATATACTAGTTGGTCCTTTGATACAGGCGTTGCAGGTTCTGCAATTCCGTTCGAAATCAGCCGATTCATTTCAAGCTCGTACGATGCAAATTTGGCTCGATCTCTCTTCAATTTTTGAACCAACACATGAAATCGTTTCAGTGCTCCATTGCGATAATCGTCCAATGACTGATTCGCGGACAGCCACAACAGAGAGGCCTCATATCTTTTTCCAACCGGTGTAACATAATCATCAATCTTAACAAACGATGTATTATCTTCAGGTGGTGCTATTCCAATTGTCTCTAAGTCCCACATCTTACTGATGCTGACGTCAGATTCCAAACCATCCTCAAGAAATGATGGAATAAAAAATGTGGCAGCATCTTGGTCATGGCAAAATTCACCAGCCGATCCCTGAATTGTCCATTCTAACTTTGTGTTAACTGCCGTTAGTAACAAATTTCCAGTACAGATCCATACCAATGAGTAAAGAAATTCCCTCGGCCGGTTCGCCAAAATCTAGAGTGTCAGCTATGTTCATTTGAGGAAACTCAGCAACATGAATATCAGGAGCAGGCAGCGTATCAATACAAATGTTTGGCACAACAATTGGAAAGATCTCAAATTCTTCATCGTTAAAAAGGCTACGACCACGAATTTTAACTCTGTGATAAATCTGCTTAGTTGCTATCTTTGTAGCGCCAAAACGTAAAATTCCCATTTTTATTTTACCAACGACTGGTAAATTCAATCTGCGTGCAACATCCTCAGTGACATAGGAAAAGTGACTAGCGTTATCCATTATCAGACGCAACAGAAGCTTTTGGTCGCCACTATTCGAAGAAAACCAAGCGCGTGCCGTTTGCAGGAAAATTCTCGGCGTACACTCGCTCATTGAACACATGCTCGACGCATTCGTCGAGGACTGCGCTTTTGTCATTGCATCACTTGCCTTTTCTTTCTCCGATCTCATACAGATAACCGTTACATGTTTTCCTTGGCAGAAATCGCATTTCAATCCCTAGACCGGACATTTTCCGGAAACATGGCCTTTTCTTGTGTAACGGAAACATCATCCCTCTTTTTTCAATATTTCGAGCCTTTCTTTCACTGATTTCTTCGCTTTACATTGATCCGCAAAGTGATTATCGCCACGGCAAAATGCACAGAATTTTTTGTCCGAAGAAGTCGTAAAAGCAGCCACTGTTCTGGTCTGCTTACTGTTTCCAAAATTCGATTTCGGAGTCTCAACATCAGCCTTTTCTAGTGCATCGATTTCACTCTTGAAAAACTTCAGCAAATTTCTGGCTTCGATATTACCAAAAGCAAAAGCAAGCGAATCTGAAGTTTTCCTGGAATACATGGACGCGCAGTCATCTTCTTCGAAAAATTCGTCCTCTTTTTTCAATTCCGGAAACGAACTGTGCTTTCGATAAAATTCAACTCGCAAATCTTAAGGCAAATTTTTCAAAATTATTGACTTTAGCATGACACAATAATTATCAAATGGTACGCCCAGTGATTCCAACACCTTTGAATTAACAATAATTTTGTTATATAAGACACGTAGACTCACCGCATCATATCGGGATGCCACCTGGGAAAGCGCCATCAACTGCTGAATGTGGTTGTTAACAAGTCGCTCTGTGTCTCCACAATAAATCAATCGCTGCCTGATAACAGCGTCCCGTTGTTTGGAGGCCAGCGATGGCGTCAGCTGCCTTTCCTTATAACAGCGACTTCAAAAACACAAATTTCTCAGTATCACTAACACCTCGCCGTTCGTGAATCAAGAGCTTATATTGCTCCCAAAAAGGCACCCATTCTCTAAAATTACCGTTGAATTTATTCAGCTCAATTTGTGGCAGTTTTATTCGCGATAAATCGCCAAATTTCTGATTAAAATCCGATCCTCTATCAACATTTCTGAGAACACTGGCACTTTCGTGTGCGTCGCTCGCCGGCACATCATCATCCGATTTCTCCGAAGGCGTCACTGCTTCAGCATTCACCGAATTACCACTAACCGAATCACCCTTCATAGCTTCTTTTTCTTCGGATGCAACAATTAGCGATTGAAACTTTTCAATTGTCCCGATTCTAGTTTCCAAACGAGATAGTACATCCATCACTTTGTCTTCATATTCTGCAACTAAATCACATTCGCTTTGTAATCTTCGTTTTCTACGAATTCCGCTGTTTTTCTATCTAATTCTTTAAGTTCACTTCGTATGTTCCTCAGCCTTTCCAAGAAAGAGTGAGTTTTCTAGAACTGACAAGAATTCGCCCGTGTTTCCACGAATCGCTTGCGACTTCTTTTCATTTAAATACTCCCGCGATTTTATCACTAATTTAGTTGCTGCCCTCGAACAGAGCGTCGTTTCACAATTTCACTTCTTTCCATGGCGTGTCCTTGACTTTAATAATTCAATTCACAAGAAAACTATTTATTTCATCAATGTCCACAGTTCACATCTCCCGGGTTTCGGCACCAATGTCAAAATAAACTCCGGGAGTCTTTGAAATACATACATAAATAGAAACAAATTTGAATTATTGAAATGCTTTAATACTACTATGTTAAATTAAACTTTAGAAAATATGAAATGGTAACTACTCTCAACGACTTTTAAACGCGTACTGAATTTTTAAAAAATTAATATCAACCTTCAATGTCAATGACAAATTCACGGTCAGCTGACTGCCAAACTACTAGGGTTGCCGCATAGCTGTTTTTGTATAAACTCGAAGATTTAATTTTCGACAATATACATATGTACGTTGACTGATTATTTTTATCTTTGATTGAACGGAAATAATTTCCTTTTGTTCTTGTTGACTTTTTTTTTTTTTTGGCAAACATTTCATAATGCCGTTTAATAGATGACGTTCTATATACCACTGTCACAGAACATAATACACACACAACCATATCACCTTTGTATAAGTTAATTAGAGTGAAACAGGAATACTTAAAAAAAAAATTTTCTCAGGCAGTTTGCCTGACCTTTATTAATTGTTAATTATAATACCGAAAAAAAATAAAGACTGATTTAAATGAGCTACTCCCCATGCATTTATACTGTTCATATTGATGATTCAGCTGACCCGTGCAGGGACGGGTTAAGAATATCTCTGCAGCGATACCTCTCGCTTGTCGTAAAAGCCGACTAAAACAAAGGTAAACAAATCACATCTAGGCAATTTAGAAAACACCAAGGTGAGCATAGGGACACATATACCACCATTAAACTGCCCCACAAGTGTACATGCAAATCAGTGGGTTGACACGACTGGAGATCACCGGTGTTGTAAGAGTAAGATCAAACAAAAAAAATCTGGAGCATGCCCGTGTCACAAAACAAAAAAAAAAGCCAGGCCGAAAAACAATTGGTGCAAACAAATGCAAAAACACCAGCATTTGATTGGCCTCAGCGATGAAGTAATCCCAAACCGGGAAGCCTGCCGCTACTTTCTGAGGTCAAACCGGCAACCCCACAAGCGGACCAGTAGGAATGCGGGAATGTGGGAAAGTTATGGTCCTACACTTCTGATCATAACAACGCCAAAAAGGAAAAGAAGAAGATATTGATGATTCAGCTCAGCCGCTGTCGTAATTGCAGGTGTCGTTCAATATTGGGATATTGGCTAATTGCATCGATTAGTGCTGAAATGGTTGATGTTGGTCAATTGCCTTGCTTGCTGCTGAGTTGGTTCTAGTGTTGGAAAAATTGGGTCAACGAATTTATTTTGCGTTAACTCTTCCCCCTTTATATGCGATGGTCCTCGATCGCTTGGAAGTATGGTAGGTCGTTGAATTTTGTCCGATATAGAAGTGAATTTGCTGTTTCAAGTATCTTATCCGCACATGAGATGGTTTCCGTATTTTCTTGTTCTGTGGTTGGATGATAACTTTTGTGCCTCCTTGCCTGGTTGAGATCTTACAGGTTACTAAGACCATAATTATAACGGCGGCAAGGCCTATTGTCCCGTAGTTGATATAAGATTGCGTATCCCGTTCTAGTTGCAGTTCTTGAATTTGCTTCGTGTTGTTAATGTGAAGTTCTCCAATCATCTCGAGTGATAACGGTTTGCGGAATTTCTTTTCTTTGGGGGTTAGTTTGAGATTTCGTGGCATAGAATCAACTAGGATGGTTCCATTGAAATCGTTGAACAGAATGATTCCAGTGACACCTCTTCGATTGTTGGGATGTGCTGGCTGTTTATCCATTTGCAAGTTGCTGTTTCGCTTTTTAATAATTTTGAAATGCGTGTGGAGTTTACAATGTTAACGAGATTATTTTTACTACAGATTGAAATATTATTAACTAATTTACATTTATTTATTATTCCAAAGATATCTTCCTTACTTCTAACAATTTCCTTATAATCTATGTCTATAACTACTCCATTTCTTTTAACTGGTTTAATTAATATTTTTTCGTATCTGTTAAGGTTTGTGAGTGGTATGCTTACAATATAAAGGATGGAATTTAAATTAGTTATTATTTTAATTTCTGAAAAATGTATAGCTTCTTCTATTGTTGTAAATGGTACATTGTCTTTTTCTAATGTATCTATAGCTAACTTTATTTTTTCTTTCGACAAAATTAAGGAGTTTACAATTCCTACCTTTGCCCAATGTATGGCTAGATTAATATTTTGTAATTCTTCTTTGATAATTTTGAATTTATATTGTAAATCGGATACAATTTCATTATTGACATATTTATTTTCTTTTAACATTAATTCAATCTCATTTGTAATCTTTGTTATATTGTTAATTCGTTCATTATGCAATTTATTTATTATGACTTGGTTACTTGTATTGACTAGCAAATTATTCATTTATTTCTTTATTATTACAAAATCTTCGTGGTCTGGATTCCGTGCAATCCATTTCCACGTAGAACCTATAAAATCCAAAGATCTCTTTACTTTAATTGGCTTTAGGTTAGAAGCTAAGGTCTGGATTTGTTGATATTCGTGAAATATGTAAGAAAATAGGGAATTATTTTTTATTTCATCTTGTATGTTGAGAATTGATGTGATGTCAGCCAAAAGTTGTTCGTAACGGTCTAGGTCGATTACGTGAATGAGCTTGAAGTGTCCGTTCTGTACTTTTACCTGTCCAGTGTAAAGTGAGATAAATTGTGTGTTAGAGAAGTCGAGGATTTGAATATCTGCTTTTATAGTGCAGAGTGTGAGTAAGTGTCTGTAAAGAGGAGAGGATGAAAGTTATCAATTTCTTATGTGGCTTTTGTGGACTTTTTTCCCTGGCTCGGTTACTACTATTGTTTCTTTATTTTTGCGAACTACTCTTCCTGGTATCTGGGCGTTAATTTGGATCCTAGTCTTTTATTACGTTTTACGTGAATGATGCTTGTAATTCTGATGGTTGTAATTCTTCATCGGTTCTCGTTTTTTGTTATGATATTCTATGTCCTGTTTTTGTTTTTTCTTAATTTCCTCAATATTTTGTTTACGGTTTTTTTTTCGAAATGTTCGGGTGTAAATCTAGGAGATCGGCCAAAAGATAGTTCTACAGGTTTCTTACCGGTTGTCGAGTGTACTGTAAAATTGTACTCGTTTGTTGCTTTGTCTAGAAGTTCTTCAAATGATCGTGTGAACTGTTCTGCCTGAAGGCACCGCATGATTTCTGTGAGGGTAGAAAGAAAACGTTCAATTTGCCCATTGACTTCACTTTGGTACGGTGGTGTCTTAAATTTGCGAATTCCTAATTCATCTTCCATCATAGATGTGATAGTAGCTGAATTATCTATGACTACGTTTTCCGGACGCAGTTGGTAAATAGAAAATCACGAAGAGGTTGTAATATCGGCAATGGCTTTTGAACTTATAATTTTTGTTTTTGCGATTTTTGTTAGTTTAAAAATGGCAGTAAGGACTAAATGTTTTTCTGTTGAAAAAATGTCAATGTGTACAGTATGTCCGTTTTAATTTGGAATGGGAGTGGGTTGGATTATGGGTTTATTTGGATGGTGTTCGTATTTGTTTTCTTTGCAGATTTTGCAATTTGCTATTATTTTCTTTATTTTATGTGACATTTTAGAATAGAAACTTTCTATTAATTGTTGTCGATTCTCTTCTGCGTTACGATGTGCCGTTTTGTGGGTTTTAAGGATTTTTTCCTCTTGTTCAACTTCGTTTTTCAGGTCCTCAACTATTGTTTGGGTGAAACGAATTTTATAATTATAGAAGTATAATAGGTAAATGTTTTGGATCCAACCCATTGTTTCCTCGTTCGTCAATAATCCATTTATTATGCTTGGATTAAGATATTTTCTAAAAAGGCTTATTATGTCATGATCAGTATAGTGTGACTGTATGATTGTATGTCTATGGTAAGTAGGGAATGGAATGGAGAAGGTGTAATTGTGTTCATTTCCATTTTTGAGGATAAGTTGGTTTCGAAAGATATTGATGGGAGTTTCAACTGTTGGGATTAGGTTATGTGAGGAACTCTCGTCGCTGTGTTCAATCATTGTCATTGAATTAATTTCGGTTGCTTGAGGGAGTCTTGAAAGGGCATCTGCTACCACGTTTGTCTTCCCTGGTTTGTATTTGAGTTCATAATTATACTCTTCCAGGATTGATTTCCAGCGCTTCATTTTATGATTAGTATTTTTATTACTCAGAGCGTAGGTTAAAGGATGGTGGTCTGTGAAGATGTTAACTTTTTTGGATTCGTATAAGAAACTCCTAAGCGAGTTGAGAGGCCATATTATAGCGAGCATCTCTTTCTCGTTAGTGGCGTAACTCTCCTCCGTTTTGTTTAACGTCCTCGATAAGAATGTTATAGGTTTATCATCTTGAGCCACTACGGCACCTATGGCGTAGTTGGAAGCATCAGTAGTAAGTTCAAAGGGTTTATTGAAATCTGGATGGGTAAGGGTGATTTCTTTGGATGTAAGCGACTCTTTAATTTCTTCGAAAGCTCGAATAGCGTCTACGTAGAGTTCGATGATCTTGGTCTTGGAAGAATGTTTGGACACTCGTCCATCTTCCCCTCTTAAAATGTTTGTCAGGGGCTTGGCTAATTTTGCTTAATCTTTAATGAAACGCCGATACTAGCTTGACATACCTAAAGCGATCGTAGGACAATGGCTTTAACCTTGTTCGGATTTGTTTTAATGCCGTCTTTACCAATAACAAAACCTAAGAACTCAACTTCCTCTTGAAAAAAATCGCATTTGGCAACTGGATTTTCATGTTGCCCCTTTCCAGTGTCTCAAGCACAGCTTTCAAGTTTTTAAAATGTTCTTCTGTTCTTCTCTCTGTATTATCTTCTCCGAAGATAATAATGTCGTCTATATAGACGTAACAGCGTTTACCAAGATGTTCTCTCAAGATGTCGTCGAGAGCTCTTTGAAAAATAGTTGGTGCATTTTTGAGTCCAAATGGAAGTCGAGTAAATTCGAATTTTCCGTTATTAATGGAGAATGTGGTTTTTGCTACATCAGATTCTTTTAATTTGATCTGGTGGAATCCGCTCTTCAGATCGATCACTGTAAACCACTTGTTATTTCCAAGGTTGGCCAAAACTTCTCCAATCTCAGGCATGGGATATTTATCTGCGACTGTAACCGAATTCAATTTTGGATAGTCGACCACCGATATGCGATATTTCTTTTTTCCCGATGCGTCCATTTTTTTAGGGACGATCCATACCGGAGAATTGTATGGCGATTTTGATGGTCTTATAATGCCGTCTTGTAGAAGTTCGTTAATTTGCTTTTCGACTTCTTCCTTTAGGGCTCTTGGATATGGATAGGATTTAGAGTAAACTGGGTCATCAGAGGTTGTACGAATTTCACCTTTAACCGTTGTCGTGTACGTCAGTTTTTTTGTCAGGATCGGAAAAGAGGTTGGGGAAATTGTTTATAATTTTGGAAAGTTTTAAAAAATTTCTTTAGATAAGTGGGAAGCTCTTATGTTTACGTTGTTTATGTTTTCTGTTTTGTGTTGTTTTAATGGTATAATAATGTGAGAGTTAATGGTCATAAAGTTTTTATGTGTGTGAATAACAGCGTTAAGTTTTTTAATGTATCGTTACCGATGATACCGTCGAAGGAAATTAGGCTGGGAAGAATAAAAAATTTAATTTTGTCTATTGTGGGAAAGAGTTGAATGTAGCTATGGTGAGTGATTTTGATGTTTCCACTTATGGAGTTTGCATAGAATTTTCTTTTGTTTGGAAGGAGGTTTCTTATAAGTCGAGGTTGGATGTAATTTCTACACGAGCCTGTATCTATCAGGCATTTGAGCTTTTGCCCGCTCTTCGCAACGTGCTCAAAGTAAGGAAGCGAAGAGCAGCTTAGTCTAAAAAATAGATATCATCAAAGTTTTCTGGTTGATCGAGTGGGGTATTGTTGTCTTCGTGTTCATAATAATTAGTTTGGGGTGCCTCATCGTTTGAGTCTGTTGCGTTTTCTTCCGTTTCTCTGCAGTCCGTATTTGGTTCGATGTGGTAGACTCGTCGTTGTACCTTGTATTGCTGATGGACTTGTTGGGATTGATTATGATGTCTTTTTTGGGGAATTGGTTGATTTATAGGTCTGTTTTGATAGTTTACCTTTGCTGACTTTGTCGAATGGTCAACGTCCATCGGCTTAGGTGGGAGCGTACGCTGATTTGGAGGTGGTATTTGTTGATATCGGGGTCTTTGGTGCTGGGGTGGACGTGGATGATGAGGATTATGGAGTAATTGAGGAGAGAATTCATGCCTTGGAGCAGGAATTGGCGTTGGATGGGATTGAAAATGTCTTCTAGGAGGAACTGGTGGTGTTTGAAAAGATTTACGAGCATTACTTTGGGAATTGTTCGCATATTGTGTTCGGAAGTCAATATTTTGTAGCTTTAAACAAAGGTGCAAGGCTTGAGGTACATCTGCTAGTTCCCTTATACTTAGAAGCCTAGGTAGACCACCTCTCAATCCTCTAAAAAAGGTATCCAGACCCTTATCCCGGTAACATTGTGTCATATTATTCAAGGATTCTTGGCTCATTTCCATAGATCCTAGTTTGTTCAAGATTAAGGATAAGTGATGGTAGACTGCTTGATATTACTCTGCGATTGTGCTGTTACCTTGTACCAAAGTTGTCATCTGATATTCGAGGGTTCCTAGATCCCTCTTGTCTGCGTAATGTAATGTCAGACATTTAGATACCTTTTCCCATTGTACAGGGGTATTGTAAGATTCTAATACAATGTCTGCTTGTCCGGTAATCTTGTTTCTGATAACAGAGAGGATGCCGTAGTACTTCGGTGTACCCTTTACATGTTCGTAGATATTTAAGATACGTTCCACACTCTTTTTCCAAGAGTTAAATTCTTGTGGCACACCTGTAAATTCCCGAAGGCTTTTTACCACATCTGGTATCCTGTCCATGTCGGATAAATCTCTGTTGTCTGAGAGGTTAATAGATTGGTCAGTGTCGTTGTTTATTTCGGACGCGGGGTTCATTATCGAATCGAATATCTGTCATTCTTGAATACGTAGGGTGTCTGTCACTAGTCTGGTAATCAGTTCTATCATCTTCTTCTTCTTTTCCTTTTTTTCTCCGGCGTTGTTATGGTCAGAAGTGTAGGACCATAACCTTCCCACTTAACTGCATTCCTACTGGTCCGCTTGTGGGGTCTGCCGGTTTGACCTCAGAAAGTAGCGGCAGGCTTCCCGGTTTGGGATTACTTCATCGCTGAGGCCAATCAAATGCTGGTGTTCTTGCATTTGTTTGCCCCAATTGTTTTTCGGCGTGCCTTTTTTGCGTGTTGAAATTGGAATGTTGATTGATAACGCCTTTTGGACGGGGTTCAAAGGATCTCTCATTTGAACATGGCAATACCAACTGAGTCGGTCGCGCTCTATATTTCTCGTGATAGTTTCTTTTACGTGGAGGCTTCCTCGGATCTTTGAACTTCTAATTCTGTCACGCTTTGTTACTCCCGCTGTCATGCGAAGCATCTTCATCTCAGTTGCCGTTAATTTGCTCTCATACTTTTTGTGCATTGTCCAGCATTGTGAACCGTATGTGAGCGCCGGACGTACAACTGAAGTGTAGAGCCTTCCTTTCAGCTTAGAGGGCATTTTTCGATCAGATGGCGGAGTTTTCCTGCCACTTCATCCACCCTACGCTTACGCGATATTTGATGTCGTCATCACAAGTTGCTTCTCTATTAATCATAGATCCCAGATATTTAAACTTTTCACACTTGGGAAGCACTCTTCCATTCAAATAAATGTCTGGAATAGGCTGATGAGGGTCAGAGAACGGGCAGCACAGATACTCTGTCTTCTTTGAACTAATACGATACCCGTGTCCCTCAAAAATGTCCACCCACACATCAAGTGCTCGTTGTAGGGAGGCCTGATCATCACTTATAATGGCCCCATCGTCAGCAAAGAATAGCTGGTGCACATTGGGGTCCGTCACTTTTCCTTCAAGCAAGCAATCAAGGACTGCTATAAAAAGCAGTGGGCTGAGGACGCTCCCTTGGTGTACACCGACTTTGATTGCGAACTCTTCGGTGACTCCTGCAGTGCATCTTACTCTTGTCGTTGCTCTCTCGTACATGTCCATAATCACTCGCACGTAGGTTTCCGGAACTTCCTTTTTGTCTTAGCGCTACCCATAAAAGATCTCTTGGTTACCGGTCAAAGGCCTTCCCGAAATCAACCAACACCATATGCAAGTCCTTTGAAGAATCACGATGCTTTTCCATCATGATCCTTATACTTTGGATTGCATCTGTTGTTGATTTACCCGAGACAAACCCGCACTGGTCATCAGATAGTCGTATTATTTTTCGCAGTCGGCTATCTAATACCCGTTCAACGATCTTCATGGTGTGCGACATCAGCTTGACAGAACGGTAGTTATCACAATTTCGCGTATCACCCTTTCCTTTGTGCAATGGAAGAAGATAGCTTTCCCTCCATTGATTAGGCATAGTGTCGCCTCTCATAAGTTTGGAGATAAGAACCATGAGCCATCTAGACCCGATGTCTCCCATCTTTTTCCAGAACTCAGAGGGTATCCCGTCCGGCCCAACAGCTTTTCTTTTCTTGGAGTTTTTAACCGCGTACCGAACTTCTTCGACTGTGATGTCGGATATTTCGGCATGATTCGGGGCAGCTCTTGGAAAGTACACTCGGGGAAACTGTTCGTTAAGAAGTTCCTCGCAATACTGTCGCCATCTGTGGAGAATTTTTTCGTCTTCCACAAGGAGTTGGCCTTCAGCATTGTTAATAAACTTTGCATTTCTTCTTCTCTGGGCGGCTATCTTAAAGATATTTGCTCCTTTGTTCAAATTGTTTTGTCGAAGCTCCTGGGTAGCCTGGTTCCTGTCAGACGCGGAAGACGATATTTCTTCCAACTCCTGATAGAGGCCTTCCATGCTTTTCGCTTTGAATTCGGCGCATTTTTTCTTCGCGATACCTTTGCAACATCTATATACCTTTTCACGGCGAGCTTTTTCCTCTCTATTAGTAGAAGAGCACTTTGACCAAGCTTGGAAAGCCATTTTCTTTTCGTGTATCACTGCTTTGGCTTCGTCTGTCCACCACCAGGTTTCTTTTGCGTGTTGGCAGGGGCCTTTAGATGTTCCGAGCAGTGATTTGGCTTTCTCCAGGCCAGATTGTTGTAGGGAATCCCACATGTCTTGTGCTCTGCACTCCTCATTACCGACCTCATCGATAATGGAAGAGAGGTAGTTTTCGATGATGGTAATAAAAGCTTCGCCTTTTCCTTTATCCAGCTTATACCACTTGATTCTCTCAGACACCTTCGTTTGCTGCTTTGACTTCTTTCTCGCATCCATAAAAAATTCAGTCAGGAGGAGACGGTGTTGAGGGGCGATCGCGTCTCCCAGGATCACTTTGCAATCTTTAGCTCGTGGCTTCATGAAACTGGATACCAAATGATAGTCTATTTGAGTTTCATTTCCGCCGCTGCTATAAGTGATCAGGTGCCGGCTTTGTTTGACGAACATGGTATTTAGCACTATAAGACCGTACGACTTGCACATGTTTAGGATATCTTCACCTGAAGAGTTCCTGGTGCCGTATCCCAGCCCTCCGTGGTAGCCTTCATAGTCTTCGCTTGTCTTCCCGACATGTCCGTTTAAATCTCCCCCAACAAACAAAAGCTCTTCCTTTGGGATGATTTTGACAAGGTTGTGGAAATCTAGCCAGAATGCATCTTTTTCTTTTTGTTCGCATCCTACTTGAGGGGCATATGCGCTTACGATGTTCCACACCTCACCATGCATCACCAATTTGAGAGCCATCAAACGGTCACTGGACTTTGAAATGGTTAAGACGTTGCCAAGTAACTCTGCCGCAAGGATGATGGCGATTCCGTTTTTTCCTTGTTCCAATCCATAGTAAAACATCTTGTAGGCTTTTGTTTTAACGTCCAAGAAACGTGCCCGATTACCGGTGTTTCGCCATTTCGTCTCTTGTACGCACAGGATGTCTACTCGCCTTCTAACCATCATTTCTTCAAGCTCATAGCTGCGCCCACTCATGCTTCCAACGTTCCAACTCGCGACTCTTAAATGTGGCTTACGCCGTTGCATTACTTTGCTATCCCCCGGAAATCCTATAGCTCTGACCCGAGCATTGCTGCTCGTCCCAGGATCACGACCATTAGTAGTGGCTGGCGGGGTAGTGCTTTTCCTTTTAGCGTTCTTTCCATAATGCTACGGTTTGACCGTTTTCTTTCTTCCCTTCCTTTTTGACACGGGCATGCTCCAGATTTTTTTTTTTTTTTTTTTTGATTGATCTTACTCTTACAACACCGGTGATCTCCAGTCGTGTCAACCCACTGATTTGCATGCACACTTGTGGGGCAGTTTAATGGTGGTATATGTGTCCCTAGGCTCACCTTGGTGTTTTCTAAATTGCCTAGATGTGATTTTTGTTTACCTTTGTTTAGTCGCCTTTTGCGACAAGCGATAGGTATCGCTGCAGGGATATTCTTAACCCGTCCCTGCACGAGGCGGTAATCAGTTCTATAATATTGTTGTCAAAAGGATTTTGGGTAGAGGTGGAGGGTACGACAGGGTTAGTTGGGGCAGTAACTTCTAACCTAGCCGGTCGAATCAGATTATTTGGGTTAGTCACTTTGGACTTTATTGGATTCGGATATATTTGATATAATTTAATATTTGATAATAATATTGTATATTATTTATCTAATATATTTAATATATTTAATATTTGATAATAATAATATTTGATAATAATATATTTGAGTCTTTATTTTAATTTTACAATTCTAAATATTTTCTTTTCTGACTTACAGTGTAATCGCTGCTCTCGTTGTTTCCATTAAGGATGTTGTTTGGTACGGGACGGTGTTGTTGGATAGGGTGGCTATTCAGTTGTGGGAACTCCTTTTTGTCCTTTTGTTTAGGGCTACTAAGGGGTCTTATTTTTCCCTTTCATTGCACTAGTTGTGCTTGGTTATCGCACTGTACTTGTTTTATTTTGAGTGCTTGGTTATCGTACTGCACTTGTTATACACTGAGCGCTTGGTTATCGCACTGCACTTATTTACTTTGAGCGATTGCACTTGTATCACTGTACTTGGTTACCGCACTGCACTGTATTGTCACTTGTTGTGTTGTGGGAAACAGGATTACTTAAAAAAAATATTTTCTCAGGCAGTTTGCCTAACCTTTATTAATTGTTAATTATAAAACCGAAAATAAAGACTGATTTAAATGAGCTACTCCCCATGCATTTATATTGTCCATATTAATGATTCAGCTCAGCCGCTGTCGCAGTTTCAGGTGTCGTTTGATGTTGCGATATTGGCTAATTGCATCGATTAGTGCTGAATTGGTTGATGTTGGTCAATTGCCTTGCTTGCTGCTGAGTTGGTTTATTTTGCGTTAACTTATATCATTAGATATATAAGTCTCAGCCTACCAGTTTTGAAATTTTCTTTTATCTTTATCTGACACTCATTGTTGTTTTGCTAAACTAGCCATTTTTGATAGATGATATCATCGTAGCTGAAGCGAAGACAAGAGAAATAAAAAAACCGCTTGCAAGGGAAACGTGAAACAAAAAACTTGTTTTCAATATGTTTGCTGCAACAGCAAGTCACAATATCAAAAAACTAATGAACTGTTGCTTTTCCAACACAAAAAAATCTGTTTAATTTGCAAATTTGTGAATCATGTGTTCACAAAAATAAGAAAACTATACTCTGTGCAGGCAGTTTATGCCGCCGCTCAAAGATGGAATCGGGTTTCTCAGTTGATTACGTTCCCATAATATTTCATCGGGTGCCACCAATGGCACGCATGCCAATGGTTCGCCAAATCTGAACTAGTTTATTAGCCAATGAAAGGGTGGTAAAAACATTTCCGCCCGTATTTTTGTAAGGAACAACCAGCTGTTTTACAATTCTCTCGTCTCGATTTACATCTCTCACACCACCCACCCTCCCAGTGTATATTTGTCCAATTAGGGAGTACGATATTGCAGAATCACAGGCCCATAAAAAGTTTGTTCCCATACTTGGACGGCAGATATTGGGTAAACTTTGTGTGTCCTCTATATCGGAATAAATGCTCATCTACTGCGATTGACTCAAACGGTCTGAAATTGTGCTTTAGGTTGGCATTAATCAGGTCAAAAATATCTGCAATAGGAGCGGCTTCGTCAGTGGCGATCCGAGCTGCCCTTGTAAAATCCGGATCAAACAGGATGAATCTGGAAAAGGCTTTGAAGCGAATAACCGATATTGTTGCTTTATAAAGCGGAAAAGCGTTATTTTTTCTCAGTTCATACACTGTTTCATAATTGGATCTATGGCAGCCCATGGCAAGCAAAATACCTAAGTAAGTCGCAAATTCTTTCTGATTTAGTAGTTCCCATTGGGGTTCTCAGTGGGTTTTTTTCGCGATTTTGAGCATTCCACTTGCTATATTCACTTCTAGCTTTTATGTTCGGCTGCTGTCTTGAATTGCATTACTCATGATACAGATAAAGGTATCCACATTTGTTGGGTTTTGGTAGCTGGACTTGGTCCAAACTCGAAAATGTTATGTACCGCTTCACGATTTGGTAGAGTCTTATACCAATTGGTTCCATCCTTCCTTCCCAACCCAGAAATTATCTGAAACCTCACTAACATCTTCTCCAGGATCCTATGCCTCGATGTTCTTGCATTCAACTTCACCTCCCAATCTCTGTTCTTCTTCCGCCTCAGAGCCCATGTCGTCATTCAGCTCAACTTCCAGATTATTTTATTCAGCATCACTATTAGCGGTCGCCTCTGCAGACAAAAAGTTTTCATCGGACTCAACATCTGCAACAACTTCATTCAAGTCCGACTCCGAGTCGGAGCTGATTTCTTGTATAAGTCTTGCAAAATATCGTTGCCGTTCATAAAATGACAACCTTTCAGCAAAATTATTACTCAGAGTGTTATAAGTCATTAATTAATTTATACAAATCTAGAAAGGTTTTCGAAATCATCTCCTATATTCTGCATTTTCGAATAAAATTTAACAAAACACTAACTCAATGCCAAAATGTCTCAACATTTGCGAGAATTTAAAATGCCTATTCATATTCGATTTGCACGTCTTCGCTTTGAACGAAATACTGTATTTTTTGGGTGGAGAACTATGGAGTGCCATTTTTCTTTTCAAATGCACTCAATACCTTAAAGTTAACAAATTTGGAAGCTTTAAATGAAAACGAAGAATATTAAAAAGAAAAAGTGAAAAGCAACCCGTATCCTAAGATACAACTCATACAAAATATATGAGATAATTTTTTATTTACGGTTTATGCGGTTTGCGTAAGTAAATTAAATCGCTGTTCATGTGAAGGATAATGAAAACAAACAACATTTAAAAAACAATTTTTAGTTTTTTTCCCAACTGCACTTTATTGAGCTTACTTAAAGACTAACTTATTTCATTTTCAATATCTTACAATTAACTTATTACATTTTGTATACATATGTTGGGTTTCAGTTTCAGTGCACTAGAAATACTTTGCAATACTCGATGAGAAATATGACGCTTCATTGCAAACGTTTGTCGAACTTATGTAATTGCTATATTGCATTGCATCAGTTCTACAGGGTGTCCCACGAGCAGTGTACCAAAAAGCTAGAGCGTGTAGGTCTGGTCAAGACAGGAAAAAAATCGTTCGGGAGGGGGGTCTATCTCCCCCCGTTTAGCCGGGAGGGGCAATTTTTTAAAAAATTGACTTAATTTGAAAAAAAAAATATTAAAAATCAATAGTTACATCCACAATGCCGTGATATACTTTTTTGTAAAGCCAGAAACTTCTTCTTTCATCTTGTTTTTAAACGAAGCTGTTTTAAGGAACAGTTTTTGAGAAATTAATTTTCAAACTCAAAATTTAAAAAAAAAATTGCGAACTATTTTTTTTCAAAATTGTATGTAATTAAGTGCTAATTTTTTTTCAAAAATTCAATTCTCTTATTAGCTTTTAGTTAAAAACAGAAAACCGGATGCAAAAATGTCTTGTAGTTTTTGAGAAATTAAAAAACAAAACCCGAACCACTTTTTTCTAAGAAAAACCTTTGTTTTTGGTTTTAACGCGGCTGGACTTGTAGGCAAAGTAATGTATGAAACATTGACCTCGTTTTTATTATTTTTAAAAAATTTCGGAGATTTATGAGGATACAATAAAGTGACACATTTATTTTCATTGATAACGCCTGAAAACTGACCTGCCAATTTTGTCTGGGTCCGCCCGCCGCCAATGGGTTCTACCCGCTGGGACCTTAAGACAATAAAACAGCAGTTTTTCTTTATTGAAAAACAAAATATTTGCAACCCAAATGTATATAAAAGGCATCGCATTTTTAATAAAAAGCATTTCCAAATTGGATGTTAACTCATCAACACAAATTTTAAAATTCGTATGTGGTCAGTATTAAAAAAATTGTAAGTATGTATCAAAAAAAATGTGAATAATTTACAGAATACAAATTTTTACAACCGTATGGAGTTTATTCATATGAGCTGATCGTAGTTCCGATATATTGTTTAGAGTCTATACAAAGATTAACACAATAGAAAAAAGGGTCTCTTGAGCGTTTGTACCTGAAACGTCCTTGGATTTCGTCAGCCGCATTTTAATGTATGTAAAATGTACAGTTCATTAGTTTGTTTTTGTAGTTTTCTCTAAACGGACGTGTTTACTTATTATATTTGCTCATATATAATTTAAGGTTAATTTATTTTAGAACAATGTCGACAAGCGAAGTACTTCCTGGCTCCTCAGTAAGTGAGGATACAATTGATGAATCGTTTTTATATAGTGATGAGTCAAAAGTATTATTGGAAAATGCAGTAGAATATTATGAAAGTTTTCTTTTCGAAACAATTTAATTCCATCGGGGCCTTCGTTTGAAATACCTGAAAATGCAATGTTAATTGGCGAAAGTCTGTATAATACGACATTCGAATTTATTGAATGAAAATAAATGTATACATGATGAAGAATTAATTCATGCAAATGAAGTGTTTCAAGAAGAGAATTTTGAGACGGTTTACGATGAATCGTCACCAGAAACATACGTTCCGGAGTATAAAAACAGCAAACCCAATGATTATTATATTTCATTAGACTATAAAACTCCGACGTCTTGACCAGAACGTCAGAATTAACGGCTACAAATTTGAAGTGGTCAAGGACTTCATCTGCCTTAGCTCACTAGTGACCAGCGACAACAGCGCTGAGATCGAACGTAGAATTACTCTTGCCAGCCGCTGCTTCTTTGGGCTCAAGGGGCAATTGAGAAGTAGAACCCTCTCTCGAAAAACCAACTTAACGAAAATGGATAAAGATGTTCTTGGTCGCTTCGAGAGAGAAATGATGACTACAATCTATGGTTCCGCTAATATAAACGGAGAGTGGAGGAGAAGGTACAACATGTATGGGCGACATCGGCTTAGTACGACGTCTCCGGATCCAACGTCTAAGATGGCTAGGTCATGTTGAGTGAATGGACAGCTCCGGTCCGAAGAGTCTTCGAAACCAACCCTGAGGGACGATGCAGCAGAGGACGACCGGATCTAAGGTGGCGCATACAGATGGAAGGGGCCCTTAATCAACTGGGAGTGCGGTACTGGAAACAACTGGCAAAAGATTGTGCCAGCTGGAGACGCTTTTTGGTTGAGGCCCAGGTTCACATCGGACTATAGCGCCATCTAAGAAGAATGAGAAGAAGAGAAATAAAACAAGGATTATTAATATTGCTGAGGCAAATCCGAATTGGAGCTTGAAAAAAAAGTAGGTTATCTAAAATGGAAGAAGGATATTAAAAAAGGAGGAACTATCTCTGATAAATATGCTACGGACATCAACAAGTAACAACGAAAAATTCGTACAATTCGAAGATTTCGATTTCAATGACTCGGAACATTGGGTGACAAATTTTAAGCATAAACTTGAAATAAAACTGGAAACCGTGAGAAACCGTGTCTATGGAAAATATGCTAGCTGCAGAAGAAACCTTTTCTATACAAACTATGCACTTGATACCAAAATTCAAAACTGACTTTGTAATAAATACTGATCAAACGGGTATGTTTAATAATTTATAAAATATGAAAAAAATTATATTAAAAAAAATGTCTTTAAAAAAACTTCTTTTAAATGGTTTTTTGTTTAAATTTTTAAGGATGTCAATATCAATCTACTTTCAATAGAACCTTATCAGATGTGGGAAGTGTTAAGTATTTATTTGGATGGAGATCTGACAATGCTGGGAGTCCATTACTGACAGCAAATCTACTTGTCATTTTCCATTCGAAGGCTCACTTCACTCTGAACCACAGACAGGTTCCCTTGTTAAATTGTTAAATACCTACATTGTGAATTAATTAGAATAAATATTGAAATAATTATTAAAACAAAGTCTGTACGAGTAACCATTTAGAAGTAGGTGACTTTTACCTTACGTGAACTAAACTTTTTACAAACTTACAAGTACAATAAATAACGAGACAAATTAGTTGCATTCAAAACAAAAAAAAAAAAACATGTCTCAATTGGGACAAGCCAACAAGCCATTCCACAAATTTCACAAGTCTTAATGCGGCTTACAGCAAATAATGAGAATGGCCAAATCAATAAGGGTGATTGAACTCCAGAAAATGAAAAAAAAAACGAGTGAACATTTTCCTTAACTGCTTAGGGCCAAAACTGTACCACACCTTAACGTGTCTTGCTGCAAAGAAGAGCCAAAAGCAAAAAAGTATACAGAATTAGTAGAGCTACTTCAGATTCACGTGTGTCCAAAACGTAGTGAGGTCGCAGAGCAACACAAATTCACATTACGTACACAGCATCAGGGAAAATTAATTGCGAACATCCATTTCGGAACATTTTCGAACATCGGATTTTAAAAAAATTGCATCCAAATGCGATTTTGTTCGTGAGAATTGTAAAAAGTCGACAATTTAAACTCTTTTATGATCACAGTTCATTAGAGGTAATCGTGATAATGAAATAAGAGAGAGAATGCTGCAATTGGAATCGACGGTGACTTTTGATGAAATATTCAAAAAGGCTTTGGCAAAAGGGGTGTCAGAAATTGAGAGTAGAGAGATTCCACAAAGCAATCATTACATTCAATAAGAAAGAGTGGGGTTAAGCCTGAAGGAGAAAGGGAGCAGGAAGGAGATAAGAAGCAATTTCAAAACAACATGTCGAGAAACGTGGCAGTGAAGAGTCCACAGGGAAGATGTTTTAAATGTGGCAAAACAAACCACATGGCGAATGTATGCAAAGAAAAAACTTGGGGTGTAAAAAAGCAAGGACATCTACATTCTGTCTGTTTAAAGCGAGTAGTTGCTGAGCAGAAGTCTCTTGAGGTAGAAGAAGGAAGAACTGATAATGATGAAGAAAACAGCTAGTTTATAAACAACTTCGAAACAAACCCGCCTGGAGCATGATAAGATAATGAAGAAATTGTGGCTTGATGGAATTGAATGCACAATGGAACTGAATACGGGTGCTGCTATCTCAACAATTTCAGAGAACAGATTCAATAAACTCTGGCCAGCAAAGAAGCTAAAACCCACCTCGATGAAGTTAAAAACGTATACTGGAGAAATTATTATTCCTGTAAGAGTATGCACTATGAAAGTGTCTTACAACAATAGTGAATTTACAACTTTAGGTGAAATGTACGTTCTACCTCATAATGTATAACCTATTCTGGGACGGGGATGGATGGGAAGTTTAAATATGGCAATATATTCAATCGAAGAAGTTAAAAAGGCTGATATATCAGAAGACCAATGCAAGCAAAAAATTAACAAGCTTCTTGATGAATATGTCGATATCTTTACCGAAGAAGTGGGGAAAATTCCTTATATATTCCTTATAATTATAAATGTACTTTAGAGTTGCAAGACAAAAGTACGAAGCCGATATGCATAAAAGCACGACCCGTACCATATGCGCTTCGCCAAAAGATCGAAAGCGAAATAGACAGATTAAAAAAAGCTAATATCATTACAAAAATCACGAATTGCCAATGGGGAACTCCGATAGTCCCAGTAGTTAAGAAGAACGGTGATCTTAGATTATGCGCAGATTACAAATATACGATAAACAAAGTGATTAAAGACGATAAACATCCCATTCCACGCATTGAGGATATATTTGGTGTAATTGGTGGGCACAAATATTACTGCGTTTTGGTATTACACCAAGCCCATCTTCATATGCCTGTTGATGATACAACTGTTATGTTACAAGCACTTAGTAAACTTAAAGGGCAGTATAAGGTAAACCGCCTTATGTTTGGGGTGAAGGTAAGTCCCAACGTTTGTTAGAGGTACACGGACATGATTTTTGGAAATACATCTGATGTTACTTGTTTTTTTTGCTGATATTCTGATACGAGGCTGTATCCACAAAGGGTTAAGCTGTACATTAAGAACTGTTTTCAAAATTTTACGCGAAAAAGGTATACATATCAATAGAGCCAAATGTCAATTTCTTTTAAAGCCGGTGTCGTATTTGGGTCACATAATTTATCAAAAGGCATAAAACCAAACCAGACAATGTTCAGGCAATAGTGGATTGCAAAGTTCCAAGCAACATCTCGGAACTACGGATCTTTTTGGGCTTTGTTAATTATTATCAAAAAATCATACCGGATCTTTGTTCAAAATATTTTCCATTGAATAATCTCTTACAAAAGGGCACACCATTTATTTGGAGTAAGAAATGCCAAGCTGTGTACCAGCAACTCTGAACTATGGACCTTTTTGGGCCTCGTTAATTATTATCAAAACTTCATACCGAATCTTTCTTCAAAACATTTTCCATTGAACAATCTTTTACAAAAGGGTACACCATTTATTTGGAGTAAGAAATGCCAAGCTGTGTACCAATGTAAAAAATGAATTTAACTGGTCCCAAAGTTCTTAAGAAATACAATCCGGATTTACCACTAGTCTTAGGCAGATGCATCCCCTACATGTCTTGGTGCCGTTATATCGCATATACTGCTCGAGATCACTTGCAAAATCCGAAGAGAAAACTAGACAAAGAAACCACGGCTATCTATTGGGGTCTACCTACATTTTTCCAGTACTGTTATATCCATCAACCCCTTGCCAGGATTTTACATCCTCACAAGGCTTTACCGGCTTTATCAGCATTTCGTTTACTACACTATGCAAATTTTATGTCCGGATTCGACAATGACATCATAGTATACGAAATTGCATGCAAACGCCAACTTTCCCTCTCGATTTCCTGTTCAAAGGCCTCAGATGAAGATGTCTTGGACAGTAGTTCTACCTTCCTTATGAATCACATGGCAATTCTACCAGTTACAAGAGACGAAATTAAAAAAGCAACATTAAAATATCCTGAATACGCCCGATATTACACTGCTCTACAATCTGGAAAATCTTTAGCCTAACGAAGAAAACGTCACCGACTTCTCTTTACAAAATGGATGCATTTTCAGAGGCATACGCATTATGATTCATATGGCCTTACGAAAACGCGTGCTTGAGGAACTACATACAGCACATACTAGCATGGTACACGTAAAAGTACTAGCCAGGAGCTATGTATGGTGGATGAATATAGACAAGGACATTGAAGACCTATGTAGAGGCTCTACCAACTGCGCCAAAATTAAGCCAGATGTGAAGAAAGTACAAGTTTATCCATGGCAATACCCAAAAGGACCATGGGAGCGTCTGCAATTGGACTATACTGGTCCATTCATGAACAAATCTTTTTTGATAGTTGTGGATGCATTTTACAACTGGGTAGATGTAAAACCGCAAAACAATAGGACCACTATCTCGACGATAGATGCCTTACGTGAAAGTTTTTCAAGATTTGGACTTCCATTAAAAATTATAACAGATAATGGCCCGCAGTTTCGTTCATTCGAATTTAAGAGATTTTTGACAATGAATGAAATTATTCAGCACTTCTCTGCTCCATTCCATGCAGCTATAAATGGACAGGCAGGAAGATTCGTTCATACAATAAAACAAGGCCTGAAGGCTATGGAAGCGAAGTCCGGAAATTTTGACGAAAAACCATGTAATTTATTAACGCAGCAAAGAGAATTACCAAATATCACTACAGAATAAATCCATCTGAATTAATGTTTAATCGATAAATAAGAATGAGAATAGAGCTCATTAAAAAAGAACCATTTTAAATATTTAAACTAAAGACGATAGTCAATGTGTAAAAGTTCCAGAGTACAATACATATTGGTGATTTGATTCAAATTCGGATGTATACAAACAAAGCCTATAAGTGAAATTTGGAGTTATTTGGTTACGGAGAATAAAACTCCATTATGAAATCGTGATAGATGGCGAAAAAGTCATTCGGCATGTTCATCAGATATGCAAAACAAAATGCGAAAAACCAATTTAGAATGACGAAATAGGACCAACAGACACAGACAGACTCAATATAGTACCGACTAAAACAAACCTACCAGCCCAGTCAAACACTTTTTCGACCGAGGGTTCAGAAAATGGTTGATGATTACACGAAAAAAATATAAGAATATAATAAGGTCACATCCTAAAAATCCGGACAACTTGCTTCATCTTTTTATGCCACTTTTCTCGAGGAATGTATCAAATTTTACGTGGCAAAGAAAAAATTTCTTCTTCTCATCGACTCTTGGGAAGGACAAACACAATTCGAAATGTATGATGAAATTTTCCAAGATGATGAGAAAATATCTACTTGTACTGTTAAAGTAATACCTGCAAAGTGTTCTCCACTAGTACAACCTTGTAATGTTAACTTTTCAGACAAGTTAAAAATTTGATTAAAAAAATTCAGAATTGTTCAAAATTAATTGAACAAAATCGAGAAATTAATTCTCGTGAGGATTGTATTAAAATTCAAACAACCGTTCATAATCAGCTCTCATCCCCCATTTTTCAGAAATGATTAAATATGCCTGGTATGCGTCAAAACTATCTAAGAATCGAGAAGTATTTACGAATATAAATCAAGTTTGTTTTCAAGAAGAAATTCTAAAAACCCCTTGCTCCTGTAAAAAAGCTGCATTTATTTGTTGCGGTAATTGTCGAAAAAATTTGTGTTTTTCTTGTTTTTATGATACTCGTAATTCTCATTCAGGTTCTTATATTTCTAACGTAAAATGATTTAAAACTTTGTATCTGAATGTGTTCTGTTCAATTTCAATTAATATAAATAAATTGAAAAAGAGGGACCATTATCAGATTGTAATAATTTTTTTTCTTTTAAACTTTGGAACATGGGAATAGAAGCGATATGCATGTCAACAATAAGAGAAGAAAGTTTCCATCCCTTAACAAACGATAATGGTCTTAGTGTTGCGTCGCAACAATAAATAAAACACAAAACAAAAATAATAAAATAAAATAAAACAAACAATATAAATAAAAAATAAATAAACAAAAATATAAACAAATCCACTCACCATACCAGGCCGAACAATGATCAAATGACAAATTGAACGATTCCAGCGGCCGAATAGTGTGTGAGCGAAATACATACATACAAACTACATAGAACATACAGCGTACCTTCTCCAAGGGTGTGGGGAATTAATTGCAATGCATGCTCTTCCTCAACATATGTAGTTCAATATTGTGTATTAGAAATTTCCCCTACCAATCTAAATAAGCGGAGGCTATTGACCTCCATCTACTGATCAGCTGTAGATTGGTACATAAGAACCAACAGCTTCCAGGAAGGAAATGAAATATGAAAAACCACTTGGCGGTTACAACTCAACCAATAAAGTTTAGTTTAAATTTATTCTGCGATTTATTTTATTTAATCATATTTGGTGCAATTATTTCAAATTCCCACTAGCGTGGAATATTCTAATTAGCGCCGTTTTTTAACATTTTTGATTTCCCACTCGCCTCAGTGCGGAACAATTGGTGAAAACTACAGCACAAACAACACAAGGGAATACACAGGCTACTTTTATATCACTGGTAACGCGCAACCAAATTTAATATTTTCTGACGGACAGGAGACACCAGACATTGTACAAGATCTTTAAGCAACCAGAGGAGCGGATTGCGATTCTGACCACCTTATATTCATCGTCGACATTGAAAGCCGAATTAAAACTTATGAAAGCGGAACACAGAAGTGTATAAAAAATATCAGCGCCAATATCATGGAAAAATTAATAATTTGTTTGTTGACGCGTGGAGGTATTGTTATTCTTCAATATTCTTTAAGGAAAACAAAGTCGTGCACTTATGGAAATGGTCATACTAGAAATAGACTACTAGTGTGAATCCAGGAGGAACCGCTCAATTAGTGTTTTTCATTCATTCGAATCCACCACTTAAATTGTCCTCTAACTATTCGTAGATGTTGGTGGTGGTGTATGAAGGATCAGAATAGGGTGACGCCTTGTGACAGAAATCACATCCGCTCTTGCTTACGTTGACGATCTAGACGTTCTAAGAGATAAGGAAAAAACTGTTGAGAGAAACTCAGAATGCCCAATAATGACACAAAAGGAAGTAGGTTGAGAAATAAAAGAAGAGAAAGCCAATGATGAGAAATTCACTGACAGACTTCATTCGATCCAAAGCTCACATTTGATTATTGCCAGTAAGTGCTTTGAAAAGGTGACGAGTTTCGATCGAAATAAATAAATGGTTCCATATGGGAAACGTGTGCGTAAAACTTAAAGAACAAATAGATATCGGGCGGTTATACATAAATGAGGTCGTAATTTTTTTAATTTAATAATTGAACACAATAGTAAATAGGTATCTACCTACTTTGGTGTGTAGTATTATATATATTAAACAAACTGCGAGACTCAATTCCTGAACTTATAATATGTACTTACAAATTTATACGGAGCCCTTGGTGGGCGAGTCCGACACGAACTTGTCTTTTTTTTACTTTGCTTTCAACAGATTAAACACAGGTTACTAAATACTCGTTTGTACGCGTATTAGACATTTACATATGTGTGCACAATATACCAATATATATGTATAAACATTGCTTATCTTTCAAATTGTACTTCGTTGATAATTGATTTTAATGCTTGTTACATTCTTCTTCTTCTTCTTTTCCTTTTTCCGGCGTTGTTATGGTCAGAAGTGTAGGACCATAACCTTCCCACTTAACTGCATTCCTACTGGTCCGCTTGTGGGGTCCGCCGATTTGACCTCAGAAAGTAGCGACAGGCTTCCCGGTTTGGGATTACTTCATCGCTGAGGCCAATCAAATGCTGGTGTTTTTGCTTGTTACATTAACTTCCCATTTTATTTATCCTAAATTTAATAGGATATTGAAGGATATTTCTACGGAACCGTCGGTGGGCGAGTCCGACTCGCACTTTTCCGGTTTCCTTTACTTTGCTTTCAACAGATTAAACACAGGTTACTAAAGATCGTG
This sequence comes from Merodon equestris, assembly GCA_958301585.1. NCBI lineage: Eukaryota > Metazoa > Arthropoda > Insecta > Diptera > Syrphidae > Merodon > Merodon equestris. The sequence continues at coordinate 52,044,741 of OY284417.1, read as the reverse complement.
CTGGGCCACAAATCAGTACGAGTATAATACATTTTAGTTTTAATACAAAGAGAATATAAAATTGGGTGTTCGTAGTTTGGGTAGAACAATCGGAATGATGAACCAATTTTTAAACTGAGTGAAGGTTTTGACTATTGTTCATTTTATATTACGTCCCGTTTGAGAAAACTTTTTTTTTTCTAATATCGATTACTTTAACCATTAGTGACATTAAAAATAAGCATAATTACAAATATATAAATTTTGTATGTAGGACAAATGTCTTTCATAATTGTTTATTTTTTCTTTTTTTAATTCATGTTTATTTCAAATATTTTAGAACTATCTTACGCTAGACAAAAATGCTTAAAACTTGCTAAAGCTTCAAATACCTCACTGGCCCTGAACGAATACTCTGAAGTATACAGAACGACATAAGCTATTCCTTTTGGCCTTTTGATAAGCATATGTGTATTAATTAAAAAAGAGAAATAAATTAAGCTAAAGACATTTTTTCACAAAAACTTAACAATAGATCGTGCTTTTTTAAAATTTTATAAAACTTACGACTAATTAGAATTAACTAAGTCTAAAAAGAAATAAAACAAAACTAAGCTAAACTACACTTAAGCTACCCACCACCCCTCAACATACCTTAGCCTACCTCATCCTACCTTAACCAACTCGAACGTAACCTAGCCTATGTAAGCCTGCCATTTGCATTTGGAATGGCAGAATTTACGTTGAAGAGACTTACTCGCTCCAACCACCAAAAACGTTGATGTTTGTCAGACAACGTCTTCTCGATTTCAGCATGAAATCGACCTGCTGAATCTGAGGCGCCCGGGCTCACAAAACACGACATCACGTTCATAGAGGAATCGTCGTTCCACGGAATTGCGGGCTACGTGGAAGATAAGCGGTATCGCCATTCTATCCTGAATTAGCCCAAGTTGATCTCAATTGAGGAGCGCCTCTAGTGGGACAAAACCCTCAAGGCGCACCATCTCGTGGTACAAGTAATTGGGGTAGTAAGCCCCGCTGATCAGGTTATTGACCGAAGTCATTGCTCTTGCAACGTGGCTTCAAATCAGTTTAATCAGAAAATTATCCATCGTACAATCCTGGCCTTATTGCATAGGACCTCATTCGGGTAAAATTTCGTGTACTCAGATTCGGCTCTCCTTTGTAACCCGAAACAAATCCTGAAAGACCCGAATCCTTTCCATTAAGTTGGCTCTCACATTGAACCGGATGGGACATCCGTAGGCAACCATGGGCCTCATTAAGGCCATGTAGCAGATTATGTTCACCCTGGGATCAAGTTGGCTGCTATGAAATAACCATCTTGGCAGAGCGAGAGTGCCCCGGGCTCTTATACTAGTCTAGCCAGATCCCAGAGTATCTGATTACACTTTGTTTTACCAGTGGGCGTCCGTCCGGTCCAAACATTGAGAACGTGCACCAATTTTTCCTAGTGTCCCGAGAGACCCTGAGCAGAGGCGTTCTGAATAAAATACAGATTTAAATTCATCGAATTGAGCGGCCCTTATTGCAAGTGCCAAATTTTATTTGGTACGACTTCAATGTGACAATTGTGTGCTTAAATTGGGGTGTACTAGATTGCTAAAAGATAGCAGTATTTCGAAGTATGTAATTGTTTTAACTTATCCATAGAGAAAAAGCAAAATTATATTTACAAAAAAATGTACATTATAATTTACATTAATTTGTCGTATTGTTGTCTAATTTTGTTCTTAGTAACTATCGCAAGTTTTTTAGTACTTCTGCTACAGCTGTTATTAATATAATTATTTTATTTGTTTAGGAAAAATACCGAATATAGAGTAGATACACTTTATGAGAACTATACTGCACTGCGGTATCGCACTTAACTTTTTTATGCATACATATACTCGTATATACATACATATCTGTACATATCTAAGTTCGATCATCTTATCCAGTAGTAGTAACTCTACACTTATATAATTGTATAATTACCACATAATAAAGAATCTGGGTACAGTTGGTGATCATCAGTCTGTTTGCTGCCTGTACGAAGGAATGTTGAAGGTTTTTGAAGTTCACCACCGTTGTAGCACGAAACTCTAAATGTCAAATGGTGCAACAAAATACACTTTTTGGACGCGTACTACTCCGAATTCTTAATCGATTTGAATGATTTTTTCACACGATTAAAAACAGATTTTTGTCGTCTGTTTTTAATTTACAATACATTTTGAATATTTGTCCAAAAGATAAATGTTAATTGATGAGAAATTCTCAATGTAAAGTCTATTGGCAAGATTAGGCTAGGTTAGATTAGTTGGCTTCCCTCCGTAAAAGCGGTGGGGATCACATAGACCAAAATCGGTTCATTGTCCTATCACTCGAGTCGGCTTGGTCAACGCTACTCTTGGAACCATTTTGAGTGCTGAATATAATTCGATACTTTGTTGATCTTCGTTTCGGGTAGATTCACTAAAGAAATATTCTCACAGAAATCGTCTTCTTGAGGAGAATAGGGCAGGGCAATTGCATAGGGATGGAGGTTCTTCCTCATACTCAGTTGTTATATTGCATTTCTAATTTCAACGTCCTACTAGGACTCCGAATAGGCTACTTAAAAACTGCGTATTTTTACGTTGACAATACCTGGGCCAGATTTGTCTCACGTAGTTGCATATTTATAGACCACGCCTTCCTTCATTTGCCTCTTGCAGTACTTGTTTCGAATTTTTATAATTTTGCGTTTCTATTGGTGAGTGGATTTTCTCTTTAGTAACTGGAGCTCCAGTGTGGTGCCTATTTTGGCTAGTTAATGTGCTTCGCAGTTAACTGGTATATCGCCATGCCACGGTACCCATCTCAACGTTACAGCGCATCTGCTCGATATCTCAATTAGAGATATGCGGCAGTGTCTGATCAATGTTGATCTTATTATTGGTGATTCGAGTGTTTTTATTGCCGTTCACTATCTGTGAAGATGACGATGACCTTACTGTTCATTGATCTCCAGCGCTGTGATCGAGCAGTGCCTCGGTTATAGCTATACATGCCATCCTTTGAACTCTATTTAGAAATTTGTCATAGTTAGCCTCACCGCCAGATGGCGCAAGTATAGCAAGAGCAACTTACTATCGTGTAGTACATTCTAGTAGACGGCTACTGTTGAAATCTAGTGCCGAATCGGACGCGTAGTTTTGTTTAGACCCCGTGTGGAAGCGGGAGTGTCCGCGGATTTTAGAAAAATGGAAAAAGAGCAATATCGGTCGGTGATTCGATTCTTGTTTTTGGAAGGGAAATCGCGCAGCGAAATCAAAGAGTGTTTGGATGCTGTGTACGGTGACTCTTCTCCTTCGATGGCGACCATCAAAAATTGGTTTAACGAGTTTCAACGTTTTCGCACGTCGGTTTTTGATGAGCCACGTCCAGGTGCCCCGAAAACGGCTACCACGGAGAATAACATGACAAAAATCCACGATCTCGTATTGGCAGATTGCCGATTGAAGGTGCGCGAGATAGCTGAGACAGTAGGCCGCGTTTGCTCACTCCGGACAACAAGCGAAACCGTGAGACCATTTCAAAGCAGCGTTTGATGCTGTTTAAGCGCAATCCGAAGGAGTTTCTGCGTCGTTTCGTGACAGTCGACGAAACATGGATCCACACCAGAGACCAAGGAACAGTCGAAACAGTGGACTTCACCCGGCGAAAGTGCTCTGAAAAAGGCGAGGACGGTCCCATCGGCCGAAAAGGTGATGGCCACCGTTTTCTGGAATTCACAAGGGGAAGGGCAAAACGGTCACAGGGCGGTACTATGCCAAATTATTGGGCCGATTCGACGCCGAATTGAAGAAAAAACGGCCCCACTTGGCGAAGAAAAAAATGCTCTTCCAAAATTGGTCGAATTTGGCTACGAACTTTCTTCCCCATATTCTCCAGATTTAGCCCCGTGCGACTTCTCTTTATTTCCATACTTGAAAAAGTCACTCGCCGGGCAGAAATTTCAGTCGAATGAGGAGGTCATCGCCGCCAGGGAGGCCTACTTTGCAGACCTCGAGAATACGTATTTTTCAAACGGGTTAAAAAAGTTGGAGCATCGCTGGGTCAAGTGTATCGAGCTAAAAGGAGACTACATATATTGAAATAAATCGCCATTTCTCCAAAATGTTTTTTTTCTTTTGTAGGCTAAGTACTTATCGGACCACCCTCGTAGATCTGATCAGGGCCGGCCACCAGACTAAACAGCCGTACATTAGTATAAGTCTAACAACCGCAGTATACAGCCAATGTGTTATATGCGGTGATACCCACCTGGTGCCCGAAGCTTTTTTGAAGGCGTATAGCGCAAAAAGCAACAGCTTTTTTGATGTGTTGTTCGGTATTCAATTTCCAGTTGAGTATCATACCAAGGTATTTGGCGTGGTTTGTGACTCTAAAATAATTCCTATTGGGTTTTGGTGGAGCGATTTGAGGAATCTGCCGTTTTTTTGTGAATAAAACTAGCTCCGTTTTGGAGGAATTTATTTGAGGCCGCAGTTCTCTGCCCAATTGGCCAGTTTACCTAGGCCTGTTTCCATCAAATTTCTGATTGTTGGAAGTTGTTTTCCGCTGATTGCTAGTGCAATATCGTTTGCATGCGCAATGACTTTGCTCCCATTAGCCTCCAAGGATAGGTGTATTTCGTTTATAGCTAGCACCCACAACTGTGGCGATAATACTCCCCCTTATGGTGTGCCAAATTTTACTGCCCTTTGTGTGTGGTAGCACAGGAATTTCGAATGAATGCTTGAAAGCATTTGTTTGAATCAAAGTTTTATTTTACCATTAACCTCTACCTTGCTAAAGCATTAGTGATGGCTAGTGGTTTATGTTATTGAAAGCTCCATCAATATCGAGGAAGGCAATCATGGTGAATTCTTTGTTGAAAACTGATTAAACACTATCGTGTGTAGACCTGAGTCTATTGATTTCCCTTTACAATAAGCATCTTGCGATTTCGAAAGCATACTTTTTTGTAGGTTTTTGTGAATGTAGAGATCCACCAGACGCCCTAACGTCTTAAGAAGAATGGAACACAGACTGATAGATCTGTAGTCTTTTGCAGTTGCATGGGAGGTGTGTCTTGCTTTTGGTATAAATGTCACATTTACCTTCCTCCAGCATAGTGGTATGTAGCCCAACGGTTTGAGATTGCCGTGAGCATGTTGCATCTCTACTGGGTAGATTCCATTCGGATATGCAGATTTGTATGGAAGGAAGCTATTTATTCACTGCCCATTGGGGTTTCCTTTGCTTAGTACTTACTACTCCCTTTGAAAAGAACAGAAGACGCGGTATGATTGTTCAAAATTACAGCTACTAGCTTCTGCGTTGTCGGGGATTTGACCCTTCACTACTCACCGTTGCAGTGATACCTGTTGCTTAATTAGGGCGGGTATAGGGGAACCATTTACACTTCTCACTCTACTGGCCTCATTTTTCTCTTCATTTCTGAGCAGAAATTACGCCAGGATGTCTTTTGCGCCTTTCTTATCTCACTTTTGTATAATTTGAGGTTGTTCTTGTAATGGTTCCACTCCTATTTTCCGTTTCGATTTTTAGCCTTGTAGAAAATCCGTCTGCTTTCCTTTCTAAGGGTCCCAAGATCAGCAGACCACCATTGAGCTTGGTTCTCTTTGGTGGTCTACTACTTGGACAAGAATTTAAAAAAGGTTTGTTCATTGTTGCTGTAACTTTAGTCGCCAAATGTTAAATGCCTGCATGCAACTTGTGGTAACTTAATCGAGCGGTATCAAGGGCGCCTTTAAGGTTAGGCTCATATTTATCCCAGTTGGTCCGCTTTGGATTCCTAAAGGGTTTTTAAGTGGGATCTCAAAGTAACGAATGTAACAGAGATATTGGAATTGAAACTAGGGTTATATCTGAAACTTCCTACCTATTTCTTGTTACAAGGTATATATATCTATAACATAAGTACATACTTCACCTCTTTTGTTGATGTCGGTACTTACCCGAATAGTATGGCGCATCTTATCACAAACGGTTTTCTATTTTCTATTTGTTTTGACTCACATTATTCTGATTGTTGTGGACGTTAATGGCTTGATATCGTTGTAGGACAGGTACGCAGCGGAGTTCCATAAGCCTTCCTCACGGGAGACTTCTACTCTGGCAGTAGTGAGGTCACCAGTGCTGATGGGTACTTTACTAAAAGGGTTAACAAATTTGCTAACATTTTTTGCACAAAATATAACATCATCGATTTTTGTTATCGTGTTGAGTATCAACACCTAGGAAGTCCTCATTTTCTAGGGGATTTTTGGATAGAAGGTGCTCCTGATGTTCTTCAGTTTCCAAATATGTCACAAGCTAACATTTTGCATTTAAGACCATTTTACGACAATTTGGATAGTGTATACAACCCTAATGTGTCATGCGAACCTGCTTTATTCATCCATCTAGACTTTTTGGAATTATTAAACAGAGTTCAGAGACACACAAAGTGTTCAAAATCGCAAGGAACGTAGCTAGCCGAATTTACTACAAACAGCGCTTAATTTTGTAACATTCCATGGAGAGAAATGAACGCATTCAGAACTTATTAATCATGGAAAGTGTTGAATAAATATAAATATGTTGTGTATGACAACACTAACTATTTGAAGTATGTCCCGATTCCATTGTTTTTTCAATGGATCCAACTTGTATCTTAATATGTAACATATATATTTATCTTTTTTCTTTTCTCACTCTCTGAATAAACCTTGCGTAAAACGGACGTGTGCCTTTTTTTTCTTATACCTTCCAACAGGTTATGGGCCCAGGCGGTTAAGTAAATCAGTAGTTATTGAAATTCGACTAAAAGTATTTCCCAAAGTTTTTTTTTGTAACTAAGTAAATTGTTGCATATACGAGTAAATATGAGTGCCTCAGGTATGTACTCTATTGAAAAACTGGACGACTCTAACTACGCATCGTGGTCAGTCCACATGAAGAGCGTTCTGGTTCATGCTGATTTATGGGCAATCACAAGTGGAAAACTTGTAAAAAGTGAATCTGCAACTGCGATGGAGTCTGCGGCATTCGATGCAAAAGACGAAAAGGCACTTGCAAGTATAATGCTTTGTATAAAACCCACTCAAATAAACCACGTGCGACACTGCCTAACCTCCACGCAAGCATGGAACAAATTGAAGGAGATTTACCAGCCATGTGGTCCTGCACGTAAGATCATGTTATTCAAAAAACTCCTACACCTTAGTTTGTCTGAGGGAACTAGTATGTCAAAGCATATTAATGATTTCTGTGAAACACTAGATAAGCTGGCTGAAATTGGTGTTGATATGCCTGAGGAGATGATGGTGATAATTCTACTTTCTAGTTTACCAGATTCATTCGACAACTTCGTAGTGGCTATAGAGACACGGGACAAGCTCCCAGCTTTAAACGTGGTGAAAGTGAAATTGCTTGAGGAAGGAGCTAGAAGGCAAGAAAGAGAGAGTAAGACGACGGACGTTGAGGGAGGTCATCAAGCATTCGTTGCACGTGCAAAAAAGTGCTCCAAATCTAAGAGTAGTTTTGCCGCGAATAATAATGACAGTAGCACCGACGGCCGAAAGGGAAAAAGGCGAGTAAATGGGAAATGTTATAATTGTGGTCGTAGAGGTCACTTTGCATCCCAGTGCAAGAGTTCAACAAGTAAAAATGAAATAAATCATGAATATGCGTTTTCAGTTCTCCCTTCTGCTTCTTATAATAGTTTAAAAAAGGATTCTTGGTGTATTGACAGTGGTGCTACGTCACACTTATGCTGTGATCGAAGTTTGTTCTTCTCATACGCGGAGCGAAAAGAAAAAATTATGCTGGCTGGTGAAAATTTCATCGAAGCGGACGGCAGAGGAGATGTTCATATCAAATGCAATGGTCTACCAGTAAATTTGAAAAACGTTCTGTACGTGCCATCAATGCAGGGAAATTTCATCGCCGTAAGTAGAGCAGTAGACAATGGGCTTTCAGTGTTTTTTGATAAAAAGTGTGCTACTATAAAAAATCGAAACGGTGGCATCATTATTAAGGCAGTGAAGCGGGATGGTTTGTTTACATTTAATGCCGACTTTGACAAATGCATGCTAGCTAAAACTCGATCTGATGACGTTGTTGAATGGCACAATTGATATGGTCATTTGAACTTTAATAGTTTAAAAGAAATGTCAGATAAAAAATTAGTGCATGGTCTATCAATTAAAAATATCGCAAACATAAATGAGTGTCTGACTTGTGCAAAGAGCAAAATATGTGTTAAACCGTTTCCAGGCACAACGAATAGCCGTGCCAACAATCTCCTTGAGATCGTTCACAGTGATATCTGCGGACCAATGAATAAAAATTCTATCGGAGGGGCTAGATATTTTGCAACATTTATCGACGATAAATCTCGTTTTATATTCGTTTACTTTCTGAAAACAAAAGATGAAGTATTTCGTGCGTTTAAATCTTTTAAAGCCTTGGTTGAAAAACAGACGGGTAACCAAATAAAAATATTTCGTAGTGACAATGGTGGCGAATATGTTTCGAAGGTATTTGGAGCATTTCTTGATGCAGAGGGTATACATCGGCAGTTGACTGTGCCGTATACACCCCAACAGAATGGCGTGGCAGAACGCGCTAACCGAACTTTGGTGGAGATGGCCAGGAGCATGATTGTACATAGTGGGCTAGATGAAGCTTTTTGGGCAGAAGCAATCGCAACTGCGGCATATCTTCGTAACAGAGCTGTAACAAAATCCCTCGTTGACAAGACCCCATATGAAGTGTGGACTCGCAAAAAACCAACAGTAGCACATCTTCGAGTGTTTGGTAGCCTAGCCATTGCAGTCGATAAAACGCAACGAAAGAAGTTTCACCCGAAAGGTAAAGAGATGATTATGGTCGGCTATTCCGACGTATCCAAGGCATACCGATTATATAATCCCGAATCAAAAAAGGTTATCGTGAGCAGGGATGTAATATTCCTGAAATGTTCATATATCGGTCAGAAAGATGAAGTCGATATAATTACCTACGACGCTGGTCAAGTCGAATGCTTGAATACCGAAAATAATATGCAAGTAGATGCAAAGACTGAAGTTCCTGAAGTCACTGCTGAAGTTCATTGTGGTAAACGTGGACGTGAGATGGAAGATAACAGTACGAGCGATGATTGCGAAAAAGAGATTGGGTTCTGCAGGGGCAGGCCAAGATTAATTCGCACAGGACGGCTTGGGCGTCCTCGAAAAGTACGTCATGTATTAAACTTATTGGAAGATGATGTTTTAATTCCACAGAGTGTTGAGGAGGCTATAAGTGGCAGACATTCTACACAATGGCAGGCGTCGATGCAGAAGGAGTATGACTGTTTGGTGAAAAATGGAACTTGGTCATTAGTTGATCTACCACCGAGAGAGAAGCCCATTGGCTGTAAGTGGGTGTTCAACATTAAGAAGAATGCCGATGGGAGTATTCAAAGGTTTAAGTCACGTCTGGTTGGGAAAGGTTGTAGCCAACAGTACGGTGTTAACTTTCATGAGACCTTTTCACCCGTTGTAAGGTACGCGACAATACGTATGCTGTTTGCCTTGGCTTGTGAGTACAATCTACATCTGCACCAATTGGATGTGTCATCAGCACTACTTAAATAGTGAACTCCATGACACTGTTTATATGAAGCAACCCGAATTATTTGTTGACAAAAATTTTCCAAATAAAGTTCTGAAACTCAAGAAAGCACTTTATGGGTTAAAGCAGAGTGGACGAGAATGGAACGGAAGGTTAGATTCTGTGCTAAAAAGGATGGGTTATTCACCGTGCGCGAGTGAACCATGTGTGTACACAAAAAATCATAAAGGTAATTTTAATATAATAGCCGTTTATGTTGACGATCTCCTTTTAGCAAGCTCCAAGTTAGATGAACTCACTAAAATCAAAAGCCAAATAGCAAATGAGTTTGAAGTAGTAGACGGTGGTAAACTTAAATATTTTCTGGGTATGGAAATAGAGCGTGAAGGTGAAACCGGTTCTCTCACTGTTTGTCAGAAACAATACGTTAGCAACCTCTTGAGGCATTATGGTATGGAGAGCTGTCGGACAGTTGCAACTCCATTAGACGCAGGATGCCAAGTCAACTGCAATAACGCAAACTGTAAAAGGGTGAATCCGACAGAATACCAGTCTCTTATTGGTGCACTTATGTATCTCACAATTTCAACACGACCTGATATACTACATTCGGTGTGTAAGCTGTCTCAGCGTAACATGGATCCTCATGCCGAACATAGAGCCGGCCTCTGGCACATCCTCAGATACCTAAATAAGACCATTGACCTAAAGCTACATTATTATAAAACAGGGCAGGCGATGCAAGTGATAGGAAGTCCTACACTGGGTCTGCCTTCGTTGCAGCTGGAAGCGTATTTTCGTGGGAGACGAAGAAACAAAGCATTGTGGCGTTATCCAGTACAGAAGCCGAATACGTCGCTCTTTCAACTGCAGCAAAAGAAGCAACTTATATTAAGAAGCTAGTTTTTGAAATGGGTTTCGGGGATATAGGTGCGATGGTTCTAAACAGCGATAATCAGAGTTCTCAGTATTTGGTAAAAAATCCTACTTACCATGCTCGGAGCAAACACATAGACGTAAAGTTTCATCATATACGTGAATTATATAAAAACAATGAGATTAAATTGAATTATATAAGTACAAATGAAATGTTTGCAGATATCTTAACTAAAAATTTGCCTAAAATCAAACACTGTAAATTTACTCAAGCTATGGGATTATATTAAAGTTTTTTTTTTCAAATAAGTTGTGTTGAGAAGGAGTGTTGAATAAATATAAATATGTTGTGTATGGCAACACTAACTATTTGAAGTATGTCCCGATTCCATTGTTTTTTCAATGGATCCAACTTGTATCTTAATATGTAACATATGTATTTATCTTTTTTCTTTTCTCACTCTCTGAATAAACCTTGCGTAAAACGGACGTGTGCCTTTTTTTTCTTATACCTTCCAACAGAAAGAAAGCTCTATCGCTGTCTGAGAATTACCAGTAGAAGAAATTGAAGAAGAAACTAAAAAAAATAGAGCAAGATCTTCATGAATTGATGATGTTAGCTCATTCAATGCCAGAAATGCCAGTTGAATCTGTGGGACTTGAATACCGTGACTTCTGTGATAAAATAGGACTTTCGCTAGTAAATGATTGTTACCCTACCTGCTTCCAGTCCTCTACTAACCCTTCTCTAATCGACATGTTTTTAACTAACAACGTATTTAACATTTTATGTATCGATCAAGTGATGCCTACTAGCGAATTCATTCATGATATATTGTTTTGTTATGTTAAATTCAATGTTGACTATGCGAATTGTGTTAATACATATAGTTATAGATCTTTTAAAAACTTAAATCGTAGTGAAGTCTTAGTGGCCTTCTATAATCTCAATTGGTCTGATGTATATTTTTCGTCTGAAGTTAACAACAAAGTATAGATTTTTAATAGTTTTTTGCAGTTTCTGTACGATACGTTTGTCCCTGTTAAAACAAAAAGTTTGAAGTCTTCTCACTGTCCCTGGTACTCCGAGCAGATTAAAAATCGTATACAGGAAAGAGAAATACTGTTCAGACGTTATAAGAGAAACCCAACTCAACTGAATAAAAGACAATACTGTGTAGCTCGAAACAAAGTTAACTTGCTTATTCGAAAGTTTTTTTTTTTTTTTTTTTTTTTTTTGTTGGAGGCTTCTACTATCTGCTGGAGCACTCAGACACAAGTACTGGTCCATTGTACTACCAGACAGACACCTTGTCTTTATTGTATTTTCCCCGTTATCCGGAGAAAAATGAGGAGGGGCTTCAGTGATGTTGAGCTAAGAGATTCGGCACCCACCACGTCGGCCCCAAGGGTGCGCCACCGTGCACGAGCGAAGGCGGGACAGTCGCAGAGAAAGTGTTCCGCTGTGTCGTCCTCCTCGCAACAAGCAGCACAGGTAGGCGTCTCACTGATGCCAAGCACGTAAAGATGCCTGGCAAAAGTGTAATGGCCCGTAATGACGCCCGTTAGCCTTCTGCAGTCATTTCTTCTTAAGGATAAGAAGAATGTTGCGGACTTCTTGCAGACATCAGGGCGTACGCGCTTAGTCATCCTGCATCCTGGATATTCCTTCCATCTGCGACTGTGTACGTTAAATACCCAGTCATTGATGTCAGATTTAACCGTTGAAGCTGGTAGACCTAAGGCGGGTTCAGGCCCTGAGAAACTCTCCTCTGAGCCTTTTCTAGCGAGTTCATCGGAGATCTCGTTTCCTGGGATTCCAGAGTGACCTGGAACCCATGCAAGCCTAAGTGAATTAAGTCTTCCGACTTTGTTCAAGAAGGTCTTGAGTTCATGCACTAGTTTGGAGTTGGACAGAGGATTGGATACAGCTTTGAGTGCAGCTTGGCTGTCGCTGCAGACACATATGCTCTTTCCCCTCCATCTGTGTTTCACAACATAGTGCATGGCCATTAGGATTGCGTAAATCTCCGTCTGGAAGACAGACGCATATTTTCCTAACGAGAAGTGCAGTCGAATGTTTTCGCGCTCGAAGAAAACTCCGGCGCCGGATCCCTGATCAGTCCTGGAGCCATCTGTGAAGATGCGAAGACATTCTATTCCAGGTTCAGAGTCTGGCCAAAGCCAGTCCTGACGCCAAGGAAATGTGACTGTGTAGTTACAGCGCAGTAGGATGGCAGGTGTCATTGCGTCAGAGGGCATATCCATGAGACAGTGATCGTAGGATATTTCTCTCTCAAGTACACTTTCACTCCACTGCGAGTTGTACCAAAGACCATTCCTCTTTAAGCGAGAAATAGTTTTCAGTGCACACCCTCTGATATATATGTCAAGGGGTGGAAGGTTCATCATAGCATCCAAAGCAGCTCCCGGTGTGCTGGGGAAAGCCCCCGTGCAACTGAGGCAGACCGCTCTTTGGAGTTTGGTGAGTGAAGCCACAACGTGTTTTCGTGTCAGCCTGCTCCACCAAACAACCGATGCATATGAGATTATCGGTCTTACCATTGCCGTGTAGATCCAGAGGACCTTTTTCGGCGATAAGCCCCATGTTTTGCCAAAGGCACCTTTGCATTGCCAGAAAGCTGACAGCGCTTTGGTGGTTTTGGACTCAACATGTTTTGACCAGAGAAGTTTGTTATCTAGAATGACTCCCAGATACTTAGCTTCCTTGGATATAGGAATGGGAATGCCTTTTAGCACCAGCTGAGCAATGCCAGTTGTTTTCCTCCTTCTCGTGAAGAGAACGACATCGGTCTTAAGAGGATTAACCGACAGCCCATTTCTCGTGCACCAGTCATCGATCACGTTTAGCGCCGCCTGCGCTTTGAGACAGACATTCGCTAAACATGAGCCGACAGAGAGAACAGCAACATCATCCGCATAGGCCTGGGCATAGATTCCAGAGGCATTGAGAGCATCTAGCAGAGAGTCGACCACCATGCACCATAACAGCGGAGACAAGACGCCACCTTGCGGGCAGCCCCTGTTTACTCCAGACTTGACACATTGTTCGAGGCCTGTATCAGCGATCAATGTCCTGTGCACAAGCATTGCTTTGATCCACAAAACCAGTGCTTCATCTACGCCATGCCGTCTAGCAGCGTCGAAGGTAGCGTTATCAAAAGCTCCCTCAATGTCGACAAAAATGCCTAGTACGTACTCTTTCCTTTCGAGAGCGCATTCAATTCTCCCAACTAGGTTTTGAAGCGCAGTCTCGCAGGATTTTCCGCGCTGATAAGCATGTTGCATGTCCGACAGAGGATGCATTCGAAGGGCAACTTTGCGCACGTGCAACTCTACTAGTCTTTCCATGCTTTTCAGCAGGAATGATGTTAGACTTATTGGTCTGAAACTCTTGGCTAGTGAGTAATCCTCTTTCCCTATTTTGGGAATAAAGACCACTTTCACCGCGCGCCAAGGGATAGGTATGTAGGCAAGTGCCAGGCTAGCAGTGAAAATTCTTTTCAGTGTAGGAAGCAGCTGTCTTATACCTTTTTGCAGCATAACGGGGTATATCCCATCAGTGCCCGGCGACTTAAAGCCATCGAAGGATGCCACAGCAAATTCAATGGCCTCAGTAGTTGCCACGCGTGACGCAACATACCAGCTACGCCGAGTTGTTTTCATCGCTACAGCCGCAGTATCCAATGAGGGAGTGTGCAACGAGCCGATGACAGTCTGATTTCCCGGAAAATGGGTCTGAAACAGTAAACTAAGAGTTTCTGCTTTAGACTCGGTAAAGGTACCATCAGACTTTCTGAGTACATCCAGCTTTGTCGATTTTCCTCGTTTGAGGACTTTAACCAACTTGCTGGTCGCGCTCAGGGATTTGATCTCTTCGCAGAAGGACTTATAGGAATCATTCTTCGATTTTCGAATAAGCTTCTTATATTCCTTCTGCTTCGATCGATATTTATTCCAGTCATCTTCCGAGTTCGATTTAAGCGATCTGTTCAGAAGACTTCTGGCTTCCCTACGAAGCCGTTGGAGCTCAGCATTCCACCAGGGAACCGGCTTCCTGTTGGGAGGTTTTTTGGCAGGACATGCGAGTTCAAAACATTTGGTGATGGCGCTGTTCAGGTTATGAACTGCATCCTCCACCGATTGATTAGTTTTGAGTTTAGGCGGGGCTTGAGTGGATTTCTCAAGCTCCTCCCTAAATCGCACCCAGTCTGTTTTTCTCGGATTCCGCTTGGGCTGCGAGGGGGAGATCCCGCACTTCAATTGGAATTCGATGTATCTATGGTCTGACAGCGTAACATCTGGTGAGACTCTCCAGTTAGTGATGGCCTTCGCATGCCTGTTAGATAAGGTTAGGTCAATCACTTCCTGTCGTCTCGCCGTCACAAAGGTTGGTAGAGAGCCAACATTGTTGATGAAAAGGTCAGACGAAAGAATGAAGTTTAAAAGATGGTCTCCTCTCCGGTTGCATTTGCTGCTGCCCCAAAATGTGTTTTGAGCGTTAGCATCGCAACAGATGATGAGTCCAATCCTTCTGGCTTCACAGTACTCTACGAGTTCGGAAACCGCCTTAGGTGTTAAAACTATCATATTCTTCTACCAAACTCGATCCTAGTTTGACATCTAAGGAAGTATGGAGCAATTTAAAGGAACTGGGTGTAATATCGAACAAAAAATCCTGCAGTTGCTCTCTATGTCCCAATGTCGTTAGAAATTTTTTTAAGCCGCTCGATGCAAGTGCCTCGAATGTATCAAATATTTGTAAAATAGCATCTGATGTTCCTAGTGCCTTTACCTTTGAATGTGTTAGCGATGTAGAAGTTATTAAAGCAATCATGTCAGTAAAATCGAACGCAACAGGTCCAGACGGTTGCAGCCCTAGATTCATAAAACTTTTTCTTCCTCATTTGCTCCCGTATATAACACACATTTTCAATTTTTGTATTTATACATGCCAATTTCCCGATCAATGGAAAGTGGCGAATAGAATTCCGATACCAAAGAACAATTGTCCTAAAAATCCTTCTGATTTCAGACCAATGCTCTGTTTTCTGGCGAAAGCATTTGAAAAAAATACTTGCTACACAAATACAACAACATCTTGACGTAAACAATTTGTTGTCGAAATGGCAGTCGGGATTTCGATCAAAACACAGTTGTGAATCTGCAGTAATGAAGGTAACAAACGACCTTAGATTCTCATTGGATGCCGACAACATTGGAGTATTAGTATTGCTTGATTTTTCCAAAGCGTTTGACTATGTATATTAAACACTCAATACTTTTTATGAAGTTAAAACAATATTTCAGTTTCTCCTCCTCTTCGATAAGATTACTCCAAGCTTACCTACATGACCGTACTCAAACTGTAATTACGGAACTGGGTATGTCAACTCCTTTTCCAACTAATATAGGGGTCCCTCAGGGCTCTGTTTTGGGACCACTTCTATTCACGTTATATAATATTGATCACCCACAAGTGATACGGAACTGTAAAATTCATATGTATGCGGACGATGTCTTATTATATCTCTCACGCCCAATGGGATCAAGTGAAGATTGTATAAGGAGAATCAATGAGGATCTTTGCAGCATTGCATTGTGGTCATCGCAGAACAAACTCAAACTAATTCCCTCTAAGTCCATGAGTATTATCTGCTCAAGAAGTACTTTTGACCTACATACTTTTCCACCAATAATTCTAGATAGTGAAATCATATCTGTTGCAAATAATGTCAAATATCTGGGGTACCAAACTAATTCGTCACTAACATGTTGTAATGCTATAACTGACACCATTAAAAAATGTATACCAGCTTGCGATTCTTACGACACTCCGCTTAGGTGTTAAATTTATCGATAAAACTACGTCTTTTTAAAAGTGTAATCTTGCGGTTCTTTACCTATAATTGTTCTGTTTACCCTCATCTTGACTGTGAATGTAAAAGAAGATTAAATGTTGCTTTTAATGACTGTGTTCGTTTTATCTATAATGTTCCTAGGTATTGTAGTGTGTCTCATCTTAATGCTGGGGTGTTAGGTATGAAACTGGATGTGTTTCTTGATTTTCGTAATATTTTGAAACTATATAAAATTATTCGTCGCACATGCCCAGAGTACCTTTACGACATGCTAACATTTGCACGTTCAGCTCGCGGTCTAAAATTAATTTTATAAAATATAAAAATATAATGTCGTTTTTTTTATGAATCCTCAATGATTGATATACTCTTTGGTAGAATCGTTAAAAGGCTCAGAATTACGACATTGCGTTAGGAGGATTTGTTGTAGTCATGTTTGGAGATTTCAACCAGTCGCAACCGGTTAAAGATTTATCGCTGTATATGAACTATTCTGATATTGTATTGTAGGTCGTATGGCATATGTATGTAGAGTTCAGAGAAGTGTTTTTCCTTACTCCAATAATGCGTCAACTTGGAGAAGACCAATGAAGGTTTAAAGAATTCTTAGAGGATATTGCAACTGGACGTTTACATCATTCGGATTTTCAGTGCAAACCAGTTCTCAGTACATAATGATTTGGAAAATACGATAAGACTTATTTCCAGGAATTTTGAAATTTATGAATACAAAATGATTAAATTAAGACGCTTAGGAAAGCCGCAAGCTCTTATTAAAACAATCCATGTGCTTCTTCTGTTTCTTCAAGGGGATTATCAAATGAATTGTTTGTATGCATTGGTTCTCGTGTTATCTTCCGTCAGAATTTGTTCACTGCCGCTGAATTTTGCAACGGTATAATAGAGTAAGTAGTGGACATTATTTATGAACAAGAAGGAATTTACCAAGACATTTTTCCGGTATCTGTTATGGTAAAATTTCCCTCCTATACTGGTCCTGAACTATAATGAAATAATGCACTTCCTATTCTTGCGGTCACTGTATCTTTGCGTGAAAATGGTTAGGATTTTACAAGATAATAATTTCTTGTAATAGCTGGCGTATGCAGTAAGTATTCAGAGGTCACAAGGATAGATTTTGGAGACCGCAGTCGTTGACAAAGGTGATTCTGCATTAGGGCTCCGTATGGCTTATATAGCATTCTAAAGTTTGAAAACCACAAATGGCGTATTTATTGATTCAGGGTATCATTCGAGCGTTTGAGGGAAGATATATAACAAAACTAGTATGAAGGCAAATATGGATAAAAAAGACATACCCCACACTACAAACCTAATTCATATGAGTGAATTTCACATGCCACACATATTTTTAGTGTGGGACTGTGGCAGGGTATTTGAAATTCACACAGCTCAATACGGTTGCATATTTCACACACTTTTTGTGCATGATATAACTCAAACACTTCATTTATGTATGAAATAATTAAACTTCTTGTTTTTCAACGTTTTATCTAAATTAAAATCATTTACATACTCGTATTAGCAATTCACACACTTTATTCTAAATGACACACTAACAGCATTCACACATTAGCCATCTTAATATAGAAAATCGTCAAAAATTAATCAAAAAATTAATCAACGATGTATGTATGATGTAATTTATGTATAATTTGGTGTACTCAAATGCATTGACAAAAAAATTACAAGAGTTAGAAAGTTGAGAAATTACAAAAGTAATTTTTTTCTTATAATAAACTAGATTATTTTTACCTTTTTGAGACAAAGTTAATATATTTTCTTTTTTATTGAAACACTTCATGAATTGATATAATTAAGTTAACGGTTACAGCGATTTTAACAATAAGAAAAAGTTTTAGAAGCTGTTAATTTTGTGATATTAAAAACAAAAATTCCGAAATAAGTAATTCATTTTATTGCATAATTTAAATTATTTAATTATTTAAGAATCTCAATGGTACAACCCATGTGAGAATATTACTGAAGGAGACTTTCGATGCACGTCGAGATTGCAAAAGAGGCTAAAAGCGTTGCAGATACACTGCAAACCCAAGTGTGTGAATTTCAATTACTTTACGGGTGTGAATGGTTGTAGGCAGTTTTTACACACTAAGAAACGTGTGAATTAAATCAAATATCAAATGTGTGTACTTTTGTCATGTGTGAATATCTGTCAATAAGTTCTAGGTTACAAAATGTGAATCAAATCATACGCTCAAAGTGTGAGATTTTTAAACAGCAGAAATAAATATTTTTATAGACTTGAAACAAAGCAAACAGATAATTAAGCCTTTTATATTAATCATTTAAATTAAATTTGGATTTATGTTTAAGGAATAAATTGTTACGAAATAAAATTTTTTCGACCGCACAATTCTTTTTTATAGCAGCCCCTAGAATTTCAAAATCTAAAAATTTTAAATATTCATGTAGGCACTGGGATATTAATGCTTTCAATATGTCTTCGATGTTCAGATTGTCGACCTTTATTTTAAGAGTTCCACCTGACATTTTCGATTGCTGACATACTCTAAAAATCGATTGAAAAAAAATATTAGATAAAATATTGATTGATATATTAAGATAATCACATCATATGATATCTTTGCTTACTTTTTCTATTGTAATAAGTAATGTATTAATTTTTTTATATTTTTCTGGAGTTAAAGCTTCTTGAATTTTACAAAATGTAATTAATTTTGATTCTTCAGTTTCCGCAACAATATCATAAAATGATATGATACCCTTGATCATTACATCTATTTTGTGGGATAAACTAGAGGTTTCAATTTTTTTAAGTGATTGAAATTCAAATAAAACCTAGAAAGCAAATTATTGCTGTTGCATTTACACAGTAATTATATCAATTCATGAAGTGTTTCAATCAATAAGAAAATATATTAATTATGTTAAAAAGAAGTAAAAGAAATCCGAGTTAATTATGAAAAAAAAAAAACTTAACTTTTGTAATTTTTCAACCTTCTAACTCTCGTAATTTTTTTTCAATGCATTGGAGTACACCATGGTAAATTATGAATAAGGGAGAGCGGGGCTGAAAGTTATGCTGGTAAGTTGTTACGATTGAAATAGGCTTTATGAAAAAAGAGATAAAAATACGCGTATTCGCCGTAAAACAGAACCTTGCAGCGCCTCGGCGACAGCCATCTTAGTTTGGCCAGTAACGTCCGGTGCATCGTTAAATTACATCATAACGATTTTCTATATTAAGATTGCTAACATGTGAATGTTGTTAGTTTGTCTTTTACAATAAAGTGTGTGAATTGCTAATATGTAAATGATTTTAATTTAGATAAAACGTTGAATAATTAGAAGAATTCAAATACCCTGCCACAGTCACACACTAAAAATGTGTGTGACATGGGAAATTCACTTATATGATAACATACTTAGGTTTGCCATGTACTTGCCAAATTTCATAGTTCTAGGTCAACGGAAAGTACCCTATACATTTTGATTCCCTTGAGAGTGTCAAAATATACATTTTTTGTTGCATAAATGACCGTATCTATTTTTTACGGTAACTTAGAAGTTTGATCTGAGTATAATTTATTAATTTCAACTAGATATCTCCACGCGTTCCCGAGATAAAGTGCCTTGACAGACAGACGGACAACAAATGAGCAAATGATTTTCCTTTTGAGATACGGAACCCTAAAAAGATCTTGACGAAGTCAAAAGCAAATATTTGGATTTTTTTCTTAAAATCAGATCTCTCTAAACCAGATCTCGAATCTCTTATATGGCAAGATGTCGATTATTGAATGTAGTGGTACTTCATGCAAGAAGGTATGTGCTCGCACATGACATGTTTGTTAAATTCTACTCTATGGGACAGGGACAGGCAATAAATAAAATTGAGTTGATTTTCAGATCTCTGAAATCATTTAAATCAATCGGGAAATATTGTGATTATAGGTATAATAAAGAGTGTCTAGTGCGAGATTTTCAACTTTAAATTTCGAATGTTCGAATACCAGCTAAGCGAGGTAAAAGGGCAAGGCATCGTTCGATGCTCATTTCTTGTCATTGATCGGGAGTACACCGCGCGTTCGCGGTTGAGCAATATTTGAAAACGAACGAATCGTTAGTTCGTGCGCGTCGCAATTTTTGAGCTCATTTCAATTTACGCAGACTGGGGATAGCCCGAGCACGCAACTTATTTAGTCGTAGGTTCAAAGGCTTATACAAGAAGGGACAAAGGTGAACA
Organism: Merodon equestris; assembly: GCA_958301585.1. Classification (NCBI taxonomy): domain Eukaryota; kingdom Metazoa; phylum Arthropoda; class Insecta; order Diptera; family Syrphidae; genus Merodon; species Merodon equestris. Next base: position 52,024,092 of record OY284417.1, on the reverse strand, counting down.
GAACTCCTCCATCATCAACATCAGCACCGACGCCGGAACATGCCGCTCAAAATGCGAAATCCGCGTAAATCCATAAGAAAAATTGCGGCCTCTAGTTGAATGAAAAAATCAACTGTGCACGTTATTAAAAAAAAAATTATTTTCCACCCATACGAAATCCTAATCGTGCAAGGTCTAAAGGAAAGTAATTATGCCTTGTGAGAAACCTTCGCAAGAACAATGGTCGAACGTTTTCAAACAGCACGAACGCTTGGCATCATATTGTTTAGTGATGAAGCACATTTTCCTGTTCCTGTTGCCGCTACTGCACCTGTTCCCGGGCACAACAACATAACGCTATTTCAGCAAGACGGTGCTACACCACACATGTCTATGATCTCGATGGAGAAGCTGAGGGCTATTTTCCCGAACAAATTGATCAACAAATATGGAGACATACCCTGGCCACCTCGCTGTCCGGACCCCACACCATGCGACTTTTATTGATGGGATACCTCAAGCCAATACAATAACAATCCTCAAACAATTCAGGCCTTGCAAGAGAATATTTGCCGCGAAATTGCGGCAATTGAATCAGCTCTTTATTCCAGCGTTATTCCAAATGTGAGGGTCCGGCTTCAAGAGTGCTTGGAAAGAAATGGATGTCATTTAAAAGATATTGTTTTTAAGAAATAAAATCCGCAACATGACTATATATTTTTCCAAATTAAAGTATTCCTGCAATTTTTGGTTTTTTATTTATTTTATTTTACTCGTAAACTTGAAAATTTTCCATTGGACACCTTTACTTTCGACGGCTCATTTGAATATTTCTTTATTCTTGTGAATTTATGTCTGTATTTCATTTTTTTATTATTTCTCTTATCACTGTCTGTTGTTACTTCTTCGTAATAAATAACAAATAATGTTGGGCCATATATATTTTTAAAATTCGGCGTTCATATAAGGTTTCAAATTACTATCTTTTTCGTAATTGTATTAAAAAAAATCAATTTTTTTGGAAAAATAAAAAATTATTTGGTTTATTTGGGTTTTTCCACTCATTATGCACTTTTCCTGTTCACAACTTTTCAAAGTAAAGTTTTTAGTAAAATATGAGTAAGCTCACCTAAATTTGCAAATGCGGTTGCAATTGTAGCATTTAGCTAAAATCTACTACCACTTGGCTTGTAAACTTGTTTTGTAAATTCGTTTACTTCACACTGCTTAGCCAAGATAGCATCTGCAATAACCGCTAGATATGCCACAAATTGTCGTAATCTCGAGTCCCGAGACGAGTTTTCTTCAGTTTCATTTTTAAGTTAGGTTTGTACTAGCGCTCGAGTGAACAAGTCTTCATAGAAACATTGAAAAATATAAGAAAACTTTTATATTTAAACCAAAAAAGATATTGTTTAATTTATATCCTTTTATATTGAAAGCAATCTAATTATTTGTATTTAAATAAACAAACGATTTCATGAAGCCGCTACTCCAAATCATATGATAGGCTTTCATCTTGTCTATTAGTTTTTTGCTGTGTTCATTACCGACCTTACTTGTGCGAGAGTTGTTAAACTAAAATAAAAATCGTGTTGCTAATTTTATCAAATAATATTTGTATGTGTATACATACGAGTACATACATACATATATCTTGCTACTTATCAGGGTGTGTTTTTGTTTGTACACATACACAGTATTGTCCATCCATTGTCATTTGTAAATTCTTGATTTTTCTTATAACAAAATTTAAACAAAGTTGGAATTCAAATAAAAACAATCGAAATGAAAACTAAAAAGAAAGTACGTTTAGTATTGAATCCAATTAAATTTACTGAACATTCTCTCTATCATATATGTATAAGAACTTTGAAAAAATATAAGTAGAAATTTTGTAGGGATAAGGTACGTCATGCGCGTGAGGACATATACTCCTGCTCTTATCCTTATATTTTAATATTTATTACATCTTCAACTCTGTATTCAAGCACTAAATCTTTTTGACGAAATATGACATATTAACAGAATATTAGTTCATATTTATTTATTAATAAAAAAAATTAGAATGTAGTTTTCGGAAATAGTTACTTTTTTTATAAATATTCAAAGTTACAGTTTGTTTGCTTGAAAAAAAGGCTAAATCAAACTAATTTGTTATACAAAATACTTCACGCCCAGCCATAACGACATTAATAATTATACGAATTTTTTTTTAATGTACAGTGCATAAAGAAAAAATCAATATTTACCCGTGCATTAATCATGTCATCTTTTATTACAAAATTGAAATCCACACCTCTGCCACCTTTAAAAAATGTAATCGATGTGGCAATACAAACGGCCAGACAGCAAATGCCCGATAAGCGAGAATATGAACAGCCACAAAATCCACAGTATTCTTCACAAATATCTAATTCCTATCCAGTGGAGAACGATAATGGTAGGGAAATCGATAAAAATATTCTTTACACATTTTCTTATAAATTTGATATTAAGTAGATAATATAGAAACAAACATGCTTAATCCATTCCGTAATTCAAATGGATACTTCAGCACCGATGAATATAAAAATGATGAAACCCAACAAACATCGTTCATTAACAATGATTATGAAGGAAGGTATCAACAATCTGACGGATTTAGGTAACATATAAAGCATGATTTACAAATATGTATATGATTGGAAAATCCACATTTTACATTCTATTATACGATTATATGATTATACGATTATATGATTTAAGCTAATTTAAGATATAGAACTATTGAGTTTGTAAGAAGAAGAAGAAGAAGAGTTTGTAAGTGTTATATAATATTTGCATAGTATCAGTACCTTTTTCGTATTCAATTACTGGATTATCGTATTAAATATGGTGTCACTCTTTAATCAAAAATGGAGGCCCTATACAATACTGATAAGGTTATAACGAAAAATTTCTGCGGGTGCTAAAAATATGACTTGATTTTTCGTAGGGCTTTCTTTAGACAGTTTTCTTACCTTTACGATACTTAGGCTACTCATGTATTGCCGACATTTTTAGTTTTTTACTTAAATCAGATCAATGTTTTATAAAAAGGAACGTCGTCCGTTGATCTGCCTACTTGATTGATCTTGATATTTCAGCCAACCTAAGCTGCTTTATAATCAGCTTGGTAATGGTAGAAGGAAACTGTTTTAACTACTCCGTCATTGTATACTTAAAAATTTACTAAATTTATTTAAAGAAGAGTATTTAAAAAAAAAATACGACAACGCTCAGCGCACAAGTCTTTAAAGTTACCTGGAAATGCTGAAATGTGGTGCCATATCCCACGCGCCATAGCCTCTAAACATCACTCTTCCGACTACTACCTGTTCCGGTAGTAGCCCCATCTTATGGGCTGTTTCCAAGTTCAATCAGTGTAGAACTAAGACAACTCTTCTTCACAAACTCTGGGCTAAACGGTGGGTGGATTAAAACTTTCCGGTATAGTCCTCTAAGTTGCTACTACTTCTTTAAAAAATTACTGTGTTCTGGCGTGGTCATGATAAAGAACAATACCCTATCTATTGACTAATTCTCTACGGTTTGGAATCAATTGTTTTATCCTGTTCACCATGTATCACCGCATAGATTCCCTGTTAAACCCATCATACACATTATATAAACTTATGGAGCGTCAATCCTGGTTTCAAAGTCTATATATCTTGACCATAAACACCAACGCGCAGCTTTTTGCTATATTCTATATATGTATATGTATATAACTTTTGACACGATTGACGAAGTACAGAACTGTCTACAAGCAAATTGTTGATGGAAATGTCGCCATTTAAACTTAATCTGACTAGTACTGCATGAGATATGACTATATGGTGCAGATATCTCTAAATACCTTTCTTCTCAAACCAATAAGTAGGATTGTGATTTAGTCCTCCTCTGCTCATAGAAAAGAAAAGAAACACTATGGTGAAATCATAACTTTATCAAAAATTCAAATTATTATTATAATGCTAGGTATTCGGAATGCTATAATCTATTGTAGTTTTACTTTTCTCCTTAAGGTCTATGACTGCGTAGTGCTCGTGTTAGTTGTTTAATTTAATGCCTATCGCTTCCTATCTCATTCGTTCTATCTATCTCTTTGTAATGTTGGTTAGTCGATTCTGTGCTTAGTATATTGGAGTGGTTTTTGTTTGGCTAAGTCTCCCTATCGGCTATCCCATCCAATTCTGTCAACTGACCGATTTAGATCGTAAACCCTCTTCCTATCTGTCGTGACTTTTAATGCGGACATTATTTATCGTACCTTTATTCCCCCACCAGAGTCAGTGCGCTTAATGTAGACCAGATCGTTCAATTTGTATCCTTTCTCTAACGACAAATTTACCCGAAATTCCTTTTATATTCCTGCTATACGAGTGTGGTCCGATAAGTACTTAGCCTACAAAAGAAAAACAAAAATTTTGGAGAAATGGCGATTTATTTTTCAATATAGTCTCCTTTTAGCTCGATACACTTGACCCAGCGATGCTCCAACTTCTTTAACCCGTTTGAAAAATACGTTTTCTCGAGTTCTCCGTTAGTCCTCCGTGGCGGCGATGACCTCTTCATTCGACTGAAATTTCTGTACGGCGAGTGACTTTTTCAAGTTTGGAAACAAAAAGAAATCGCACGGAGCCAAATCTGGAGAATACGGTGGATGGGGCAGCAGTTCGTATCCCAATTCGACCAATTTAGCCGTGGCGAGGGCGGAGGTGTGAGCCGGTGCGTTATCATGGTGGAAGAACACTTTTTTCTTCGCCAAGTGGGACCGTTTTTTCTTCAATTCGGCGTCGAATCGGTCCAATAATTTGGCATATTACAGCCCTGTGACCGTTTTGCCCTTCTCCAGGTAATCGATGTGGATCAAACCTTGTGAATCCCAGAAAACGGTGGTCATCACCTTTCCGGCCGATGGGACAGTCTTCGCCTTCTTCGGAGCACGGTCGCCTGGTGAAGTCCACTGTTTCGACTGTTCCTTGGTCTCTGGTGTTTTTTTTTTTTTTTTTATTACATTTTTCTTTTCACCTTTGCTTAGAACTACCTTAAAATAGACAAAAATGCTTAAATCTATAGACAGAACGATTAAAACTAACTTACTGGCCCCACACGGACACTCTAAGCTATACTAGAATACAATTGAATTGCCTTTCGGCCCCATAATAATTAGAATTAAACAGCCAGAGTAACTTACGCTAAGAAAATTGAAAATTTAGAAAAACTTAGCCTAGGAATTCATTTTTATTTATATTTAAAACTTAAAACTACCCTAAACGACTACCTTACATTATATACAAGCTAACTTAAAGTAACTTAACTAAAATACATATTACTATGTACGCGGTTTTTTTTTTTTTTTTTTTTTTTTTTTTTTTTAAACTTAAAAACTACCCTATCCTAACCTAACACCTAATCTTACTTCGATCGGCTGTTGGCCGGCCTTACGCCCTTTAGAGTTCGTCAGATTACGCTTCCTCAAGCCACCAGAAGAGACGGCGCTGACGTGCAAAGTCCTCAATATCTCGGCGCGACACCGCTCTACTGAACCTCAGATGCTCCGGGCCACGGAGCGCGACATCAGGTTCGTATAGAAGCCGCCGTTCCACAGATTTTCGGGCTATGTGGAAGATCAGCGGAACCGCCGATCTGTCATGCACTACCCCGCACTTGTCCAAATAGAGAAACGCTTCTGGAGTGATGAAACCGCAGACTATTAATCGAAGTCATTGCTCTTGCAACATGACTTCGTATCAGCTTGATTATGAAATTATCGACTCGAATTACCCGGCCTTGTTGTATAAGACCTCGTTGGGATAGTATTTTATGTACTGAGACTCGGGCGTTCTGTGCAGGCATTTCCGCAGACACTGTCTTTCAAACACCCGAATCCTTTCCATCATGCTCGCACTCACGTTGAACCAAACGGGACATCCATAGGCAATCATGGGCCTGATTAAGGCAATATAGCAGATTACGTTCACCCTGCAGTCAAGTTGGTTGCTGTGAAACAACCGACTTGTCTGGGCGAAAGCGCCCCTAGCCCGGGCCAGAGCAGCATCTATATGTTTGTTAAAATATAGATACTGGTCCAGCCAGATGCCAAGGTATCTGACTACACTTTTTATTACCAGTGGATGCCCATCCGGTCCAACGACTGAGAACTTGCGCCAGTTTTGTCGAGTATCCCTAGAGGCCCTAGACAACGGCGTTCTAAACAAGATGGATTCTGATTTCTGGAAGTTGATTTTCATCACAGTCATCACAATACCGCTGAATCTGTTCGAAGTCACGTTGCAAGAGAGTTGCGATGATATCAATTGACGGACCTGATCTGTACGCAATCAAGTCATCTGCATACGCTATAACGTGATGAAGAGATACTAGCAGATCACTTAGATAAATGCTGAATAGAATCGGTGAATTTACCGTGCCTTGTTGCAATCCGTTTTTAATTTCGAATGTTTGAATAGGTCACGTTGGCAATTTTCACAAAGAACTTTCTACCAGTTAACATATCATGGATTATATATAAAAGTGGTTTACTTATGCCAAGCTGACTGAGATTGTAGTAAAGCCCTTCTAACCATACGGTGTCGAAGGCTTTTTCCAAGTCAATCAGACAGGCACCCTTGCATTTATTCCAATGGATATCCGATACGAGTTTCGACGCGGCATGATGGTATCATGTTGTTCTTGTTGGACGTTATCTAGGGCTTTCTGCCAAGCTTCCACTTGGAACTGAGTTCAAGCAATACCTCCATCTCCAGGAGGTTTCGGGTGTCCAGGAAAGATCTTCAAAGCCTGCCTGTATGGTTAAGTACTTACTGAACACATGCTCCACACGCATGCCTCAAGGGGAATGGATCGGAGGATTCTATGGGTTCATTCCACTCGATGGAACTTCTTTTCATAAAACTACATCTTGAATCTTCACTTCACTACATTACGCAAATTAAAAAATATGCCACAAATTTATTTAAAAGTTGTTTTAAAAACTTTAAAAGATATCTGGCAACAAAGAGCAATTCTCTATGCCTTTATATTAATTTGTTTTTATTGTTCTCTCTACCCTCCAAATCAATTTTACGGTTTTAAACAGTTTTCTTCATTTCCTTTGTCAGAAACAGCTGCTTTGTATTCGATTCTGAAGAATTCTTGTTGAAATATTCATTTGTACTGATGACTGAGCTTCTAATCTGATCCAAATGATCTTTAAGGTACACTTCTTAAATAATCTGGGTTTCCTTCGAAGCGGTTCCCTTTTTTGTCTTCTTGATCCTTTTTTCCATCCATTGCAAGATTTGATGAGTAGAGATAGTTTCTTACAACTTCTAGAATCTTTGCTGTTGGTCGCTAATCAATACAGGGTCGACCACCAAGGAGTCGTTTTATTTGGTCAGTGATATAACTAAAGCTTTTTTAAGTTTTTGGTTATGATCAGCGTTTACGTTTACGAGTACATTATAACTTTACGGGATGACTTTATGTTTTTCAATTTTTGCCGCCCCTATCTGATATGATGAACGAGACTTGCGTATAGAAGTTTTAAGTTCGAGATGTACTGAGTCCAACGATGACACAGAAATCAGCTTCTTACTTTCGAGATTTACTGGATCCAACGATCACATAAAAATTCAATTTTTCACTACGTTCTCAACAATTATCAAATTGTGTTTGCCCTAAATCGCACAAGGAAAATTTGATTATTTAGTTTTAAATTAACTTTTATTGTTTTAAAAACGTCGGCCCTGAATTTTTTAGTATTCGCTACAATTAGATACCAGTAAGGTATTTGAAATTTGTAGTTTACCAGGTAACTAAGTGAACAAATCTAACTCTTTCTTCCGTTTTTCCTGACATATTACGAGTATGTATTGTAATTTACAGCTTATTTCCACTAAAATTTATATGATATTTTTTCTAACGTCTATATTTTCGTCGCCGTTAGTTACCACTAATCTATGAGGACTTTGTAACTTAACAAAAGAACCTAAGTTATACGGGCTGATCATAACTGCATATCTGTTAACACTGTTGAAAATCCCGATAATCACGAAAAAAAGACGACTCCTTTATAACTTGAGGAAATTAACTTTTATTTAAATGATCGGTACAAACTCAAAAGCAAAACTGCAAGTCTGCTCGTAGGCAGTGCATATATATATATGTATATATAAAAAAGGAAGAAAAAAAAACAAAACGCGTGATTTTAATAAAAAGAGAGAGTTATACATATGGTATAATGAATAATAAAAAAAATGTAGTGTACGTATATTTGACATACTCTATTTTTTAACAAACACTAACCCTCGTAATAGACTCAATCCTCGTCTCTTCTATCTATCCACGCCGCCGCACCTCATACGGCTCCAACGAACCCATTTCTCGTGTGCTGGCAAGTGTTAATTCGAATATTAACTTCGATTTCAACTTCAGCACTCCATGATTAAAACTCCGTCTTCTCTCCTTCCAATCCTAGTTTCTAAGGATCGCGTCCCCTCACCCGTTATCCGAAGTTATTAAGTCAGATTAAATTTATGTAGCTTGAATTAACCTCAATAAATGAGGATGTTTGCCCCCACGAAAATTAAAAATTAAATTAAAATAAAAATTTAATTTTCCATAGCTACCAGCAGAAATAATGTTATAACTGAATACACAAAAAAAAAGAAATTCAAAGAAGAAATTATTTTATACGTCGTGGTCTTCCGACGCTGGTTTTACCCTCAGGCTTGTTTGGGATCATGTATCGCTTGTGCAATTTTTATTTTTTGTTCTTATACGTCAATATAGATTCAGCCAATATCCACGTTGTAATGCCGCTAAATATTACTACGAATTGCCGTATTTAAACTGGCCCATTTCTTATTAGTGCGCAGATTAATTTTTTTTTTTTCGATTCCGAATTTCGTTTAATTAGTGAAACTGGGTTCTATTCCGTAAGGCATCAAACGCGAAGTTGAATATTCCTTGCCTTATGTACCCTTCCTGACTTGGAAACTTTGGCTTCATGACGAAACTAGTACAGATATTTGTGATAGCCTCCGTGGCCAGATACGAACTGGGTTGTTAGTGGCTGTTTCCTTGCCCCTTGCCCTCATCAATTGATGGAATCAGGGTATGAGTCCATCTACCCCTTATGGTATTATTTCACTACTTCACCAAGTTTGAGCATGTCTTTTCTTTCTCTTTGATTTTCTTACTATGTCGGCTTCGGTTAACATGCACAGTCTTCTGCAGTAAATTCTTCTCAATTCGTCTGTAGGTTGCTCCTACGGGATATGGGGTTAGAATATGCTCGAGGCTTGGAATGCAGATCGTAGGCGACTAAATCCCTAATGAATCTCTTCCCCATGAGGAAAAGCATCCATGAAAAGATATGCACAAAAATGAAGGAAAGGCTAGTGAAACGTTCGCAGCTCGTTCGGGTGCTTTCCAAACAGTACCCAATAAAATTAGAAAGCATAAATTCAAATGGAACAACCGATAAGGCCGGGTATATCTTTATTTTCTGGCGGCGCGGATACTCACAATATTGAAGTAGGATTCTTCATCAGCAACAAACTTGTGAAGAATAAATGAATTTTGTATTTTACAACGACTCAATGTGGATGTGTGAAAAATGAATCGCACATAACATGAAACGAGAGAAGCTTAGCTCTGGCTCTCCGTGAACTGTAACGCCATCTAAGAAAAAGAGGGCATAGAAACTAATGACGAAACAAAACAGATAAAAGCAGTATGGTGTTGGGGTAATAAAGGAACCCCTCGCTGGCTCGATCTCGTTCAGTGCACGGAAAAATAAAACAAAATAATTTACTGGAAGGATTTTCTTTATTTTCTCCGATGTGTGTTACCTCGTTGAAGTCTCGATCCAGAAGAAGGAAAAAACATCAATTAGCGAGAGCCTATGGAACAGAGATGAAGAATGAGATATGCAACTTTCGTACGTCTGTTCCCGTGACACCCTAAATTTTTCAGGAAATTTTGACAGGAGTTTGTGTACCAAGCCGACAACCCCCGTTATAAACGACTCTATCCGTGAATACGTGTGAGCTCATTTCATTTTACCGCAGTGTACTCCCGCCACACACACTCATGGAATTATAACAATGTGCGCGATTGTTTACATAATTCTGACAGGACTTTATGTACCCACGTGCTCGCACAGCTTGTAGGCAAACGTCGGCGGCCATTTTAAGTTGCATATCTCATTCTTCATCTCTGCTATGGAAGAGCTTCCGGTTCATTCAAGTAAACTTGAAACGCCATCTGGGGGAATTATCATCCGTCTTGTGGGACGTATTCAGCCCTCTTTTGACTTGAATGTTGTACACGACTTGTGGGGCGTATTCAACCCTATTTTGACTTGAACATTGCCGCCCGCCTTGCAGTAATAACTGCAAAATGTAGCCATATTTTCTAGTTTACTTAGTGAATGCCGAAAGCTGTCCTTACATATTCTAAAATAGATTAACAGTGATATTATTAATTTATAAAATTCTAGATTTACAAAGATATATAGGTAGTGTGGATTTGCCAAGAACGAGCAATATTTTTTAATTCAGTGCAATATCTCTCGGTTTTAGTTATTAATCTTTACAGTTTATGGATTCGGTTTTTGAGTACATAATTGTCAATAGATTATATTATGGATTGTGTGTGGAAATGGTAATTCAGAAATTTAAATATAGCTTCGAATAATTATGAGTGGGTTATTACGCATAGTTTTGCAATTGTACGCGTTATGACTCCATTCTGAGTCCGTATATCGGCAACGCGAACGTGATGATCGGAACCTGGATGAAGTTTGACTACTCTTCCCAGCCGCCATTCGCCTGGTTGAATATTCTCCTCCTTAATAACCACTAGGTCATCAACGGATATGTCACGCTGTGGAAATTTCCATTTGTTTCTCTTGTTGAGTTCTCGAAGATACTCGTTTTTCCATCTACGACAAAATTGGTGGTGTAGTACCTTTACCTTCTCCCATCCTTTGATGTAGTTTAGAGATTGGCCATTAAGAGGAGGACTAATTAAAGGACCACCTCGTAGCAAATGTCCTGGAGTCAATGGAAGTATTTCGGACGGATCTTCAGAAATTGGTGAAATGGGACGCGAGTTTAAGCACGCTTCAATTTTTGCTAGAAGCGTGGAGAACTCCTCAAAAGTAAATTTGTTAGTTCCAGCAACCTTCCGAAAATGATGTTTAAAGCTTTTCACTGCAGCTTCCCAAAGTCCGCCCATATGGGGTGAACCAGGAGGAATAAATTTCCATTCTAAATTCTGATCCATATATCGACTTGATACTTCGGAGGATAGAGTTTGAATAAAACTCTTGAAATCTTTGACAAGGGTTCTACTAGCTCCGATAAAATTAGTACCATTGTCCGAGAATATAGTTTTGGGTACACCACGCCGAGCAATAAATCGGCTCAAGTCAGCTAAAAATGATTGGGTAGATAAATCGGATGTAGCCTCTAAATGAACTGCCTTAGTAGCGAAACAAACAAATATGCAAGCATATGCTTTTGTTAATCGACAGTTACGCCCTAACGAGCTACGTATAACGAAGGGCCCTGAAAAGTCAATACCCACATAGGTGAACGGTAATGAAATTTGCGTCCTTTCCGCAGGTAATGCAGCCATTATCTGTGTTTGCATTTTCCTTTTCTGAATTATGCAGATTTTGCATGTTCGGAAATGTTTTTTCACCAGATTTTTCAATTTGGGTACCCAAAATTCATTTCGTATCAAACGCACTACTAATTGATTACCACCATGAATTGCAAGCTCATGTACGAATTTCACCAAGAGAGTAGCTATACGTGCTTGATATGGAATTATAATTGGATATCTTTCATTGAATGATAAAGTAGAAGAAGCCAGCCTTCCATTTGACCGAATGATCTGATTTTGGTCAAGTATTGGGTTTAAGTTCGCCAGAGTGGTTCTTTTGGAAATCGGTCGGTTCTTAAGGAGAGCTGAATATACATCCTCAAAGTAAAGAATTTGTGTCAACCGAATGACCAGAATCTTTGTGTTAGAGAACTCATTTTGAGTAACCAATTTCGATTTGAACGAGAATTTATTCTTAAATCGAGGGCTGGTCCTATGATAAAATCGTAAAATGTAACTTATTACACGCACTAACCTAGACCAACAAGAAAATCTTTCAAGAATAGTTTCAATATTAGGTGGTTGTGTAGATAAGTTTGGTTTAATTGGCTTCCTTTCAAGTTCTTTGTCATCGGGATATTTGAACAAAGATTCGGGCCACGAAGTTTGAGGTTGACATAGCCAGGTAGATCCATGCCACCATAAGTTGGCTGTTTGTAGGTCTGATGGCGTGATTCCTCTAGTCGCTAAATCTGCCGGATTATCAGCTGATCGGACGTGATTCCATTTTGCGTATGGCGCATATGATTGTATTTGTGCGACGCGATTTGCTACGAAAGTTTCCCATGAGTTAGGAGGCCTATTCAGCCATGCTAAAACTATCGTGCTATCGGTCCAAAGGTAAAGTTCATAATTGGAAATGCAAAGCTCTGCTATAATCTTATAATAGAGTTTTGATAGTAGAACAGCCCCGCAGAGTTCCAACCTTGGCAAAGGGATTTGTTTGACTGGGGCGACTTTACTCTTAGCACATAAAAGGTGAGATGACCAAATGCCAGAATTTTGTTGAGTGCGCAAATACAACGTTGCAGAGTAAGCTTGCTCAGAGGCGTCGCAAAAGCCGTGGATTTGAACGAAATTGTCTGGTCTATAATTAACCCATCGAGAAACTCGAATAGTTTGTATGTCTGGAAGGGTAGCCAAGAAAGATTTCCAGCGGTGACACGTTAGAGGCAAAAGAGGAGTGTCCCATGACGTGCCATCACGCCAGATTTGCTGCATAATGATCTTTGCAGTGATGATTACAGGAGCCAGCCATCCTGCGGGATCAAAGAGTCTGGCTATCACTGAAAGTGCTGCTCTTTTAGTTAATAAGCGATCACTTTCCAGTATGGAGAAGAAAAAATGAAAGCTATCAGATCTAGCGTTCCATTGAATACCAAGAGTTTTCGAGATACTTTTATCTTCGAGTTTGAGGAAATCTTGATTGTAAAGATGCGAGGGAGGAAAATGCTTAATCAGATCCGAGGAATTGGAAGTCCATTTTCTTAAAGAAAAGCCTGCAGAGTTTAGAGCATCAATCAATTGATTTTGAGCTTCTAGTGCAGTTTCAATATCATGAGCTCCAGAAAGTACATCATCTACATAAAAATTGCCTTTTATAATTGACGACGCAAGGGGGTGTGTTGATTGCACAACCTCCGCTAGACGCAGCAGTGTACGTATCGCTAAATACGGAGCACAATTCACGCCAAAGGTGACAGTATTAAGTTCATAATCTTGAATAGGACTGTCGGTTTGATCAGATTTCCAAAATAAAATTCGCTGATACGATGAATGTTCAGGATGAACAATGATCTGGCGATACATTTTTTCTATGTCGACATTGAAAACGTACCGATAGAGTCGCCATTGTAAAACTAAGGTTGTTAAATCTTTTTGTAAAACCGGGCCGGTATACAAAATATCGTTCAAGCTGATTCCATTGCTTGATGGATAAGAGGCATTAAAGACTACGCGGACCTTTGTTGTTGTACTATCAGGTTTTAGCACGGCATGGTGTGGCAGATAGTAAGTAGATAATCTATTGTTCTTAACAATATCTTGGTAGGAAACAGCCGTCATGTGTCCAAGTGTCACATACTCTTGAAGAACGTTTTTGTACTGTAACCGAAGTTCGGGATTTTTGGCCAAAGATTTCTCCAAGCGATTGAGTTGTTTTAGAGCTTGGTTTCTTGACTGACCCAATGGAGCACTAGATTCTTTAAACGGAAGGCGGACGACATAACAACCTGTGGCCGTTCGAGTTGTTGTTTTAGAATAAAGACCTTCACAGTAGATATCTTCACTAGAAGGTAACTTGCGATCCCCTATATCCTCAACTTCCCAGAACTTAGCTATCTGTTCTTCTATCGATGCCTTACAAAAATAAGAAACGAAGGTTGAAAAGGAGCTTATACCGTTTTGCTTAAATGATCCTGAGAGCACCCATCCAAAAATTGTATTCTGGGCTATAAGCGAGCCAAATACTTTGGATTTTAAACCTTCCAGGCTTTTGTTTACATTGCATACATGTGTGAATACTCATGCAATCCTTTAGCAAATGTGTAGAAGCTAGGCAATTGGTACAATAATTTAAACCCCTGACCCTAGAAAGTCGATCGGCCACATTTAATTGGAGGAAACTTCGACATTGCCGAAGTGGATGGCAGCCATTACAAAGTTTGCAAACAAGTTTAGTAGCCTTTGAATGAAAGGTTTTGAGACGATCTTTAGATGCCGTTGTGGTTTGGTTTTTAAAGTGACTCCTTGCTTTAATGGGAAGCTTAATATCGGAGACAGTTTCCAGCACACGATAACGACTGGTCAAGAAAGAATCCATTTCTCTCCATGTGGGAATGTCTCGCGGTCTTTGAACGGATTGTTCCCACAATGCTACGGTACTTTCCGGTAATAGACGAGAACATAAGAAAATTAATATTGGATCCCACGATACGGTGGATACCTTATGGGCCTCGAGAATCGCAAGGCAATCATTTATTTCTCGTTGAAGATCCTTTATGCTCTTGCCAGATTCGCATGTAATAGATGATAGATTAAAAAGTTTCTTTAATTGACTATTCACTAAGATTCTCCTGTTCTCATATTGCTCCGCGAGAGCCTGCCAAGCTAATTCAAAATTATCTGCCGTTAAAGAAAACTTTGAGACAATATCATACGCGTCACCTTTTGTTTTTGCACGAAGGTGGAATAATTTCTGAACTGCACACAACTTTGGATGGTTTATGTATACTGCGGTAAACATATCACGGAAAGAAGGCCAGGTAATGTAATCACCATGAAAGGTTTCAGTGTCAGAAGGCGGAACCTTTAAGCACTGCCCTGAATTGGTTACAGTCGCGATAGGCGCTTTAGGAAAAATATCTTCTTTGATCGTTTTCATTTTGGTTGTAAGCTCAATTAATTCAGTTAGAAAGCTTATGTATGTTGTCGATGACAAGCGATACTTTCCCTTAACTGCGTCAAGATCATCAGTTTCTGAACGCAAGCAAAGACTATATGCTTTCTTAATTTCACACCAAAGATCTTTCAGCTCCGTTGTATATGCCTCTAAGGAACTGAGCGATAGATCTGTGACCGGCGTTTCATGAAACGTGCTTTGAAACTCAACTAGCTGATCTGCGGCAAGAATAAAATTCTCCAAGTGTGCCACGATGCAGCGATTATTAAGAGCACCAAACACCAAACGAATCACGGCCAGAAACTGTATAGAACTATGAGTTTTCCAGATAATTATTACTATTATAATAGTACAATAATAATCCACTCTACGTTGTGTGTTTTTTTTTTTTTTTTTTTTTTATAAGGAAAGAAAAAGCACAATATGCACACACTTCCACATACAACCCTAATAGATTTAGAAATTAATGCACATGTATTGTATGTATATTATATTATCTTCTTTTCCTTTTTGGCGTTGTTATGATCAGAAGTGTAGGACCATAACTTTCCCACTTAACTGCATTCCTACCGGTCCGCTTGTGGGGTTGCCGGTTTGACCTCAGAAAGTAGCGGCAGGCTTCCCGGTTTGGGATTACTTCATCGCTGAGGCCAATCAAATGCTGGTGTTTTTGCATTTGTTTGCACCAATTGTTTTTCGGCCTGCCTTTTTTTTTTTTTTTTTGTGACACGGGCATGCTCCAGATTTTTTTTTGTTTGATCTTACTCTTACAACACCGGTGATCTCCAGTCGTGTCAACCCACTGATTTGCATGTACACTTGTGGGGCAGTTTAATGGTGGTATATGTGTCCCTAGGCTCATCTTGGTGTTTTCTAAATTGCCTAGATGTGATTTGTTTACCTTTGTTTTAATCGGCTTTTACGACAAGCGAGAGGTATCGCTGCAGAGATATTCTTAACCCGTCCCTGCACGGGTCTATGTATATTATATTATAATTTTATAATTGCACTGATTAAAAAATATTCACGTACCTGATCTCCTATTGAATTGTGAAATTGACAAGCCACGTGGTTTTATGTTAACAAATGGTATGAGGAAATGCAGCTGAACTTGAACGCCTGATGACAAATGAGAAGTCTGGTGAATGAACGGCCAATTGAGGTGCCTGTTATTCTTGCTGGATGAAATGGAATTTCTCTTTGTTGTCGGCTGGGGATGCAGGCTCGGCTGATGGTGAAGAGAAAATCCGAATATGATATGAGTTGATTATTTGTGACGATCGATGTTACTGATGTGGGGAATGATCAGCTATGCGACTGCTTGTGATGATGATGTGATTTGGTTGACAAATGGTATGGGGAAATGCAGCTGAACTTGAGAAGTGGTTGACGATGGAAGAAATGGAATTTCTCTTTGTTGTCGGCTGCGGATGCAGGCTCGGCTGATGGTGAAGAGAAAATCCGATTTTATTTTATTATTTTTGGTTTTTTTTTTGCACACGAATTTTGTGACGATCGATGTTACTGATGTGGATGATTGAATCTGGTTCGAAGGACCAAATGTTGGGGTAATAAAGGAACCCCTCGCTGGCTCGATCTCGTTCAGTGCACGGAAAAATAAAACAAAATAATTTACTGGAAGGATTATCTTTATTTTCTCCGATGTGTGTTACCTCGTTGAAGTCTCGATCCAGAAGAAGGAAAAAACATCAATAAGCGAGATGTTGAGATCAACTATGGAAGAGCTTCCGGTTCATTCAAGTAAATTTGAAACGCCATCTGGGGGAATTATAATCCGTCTTGTGGGACGTATTCAGCCCTCTTTTGACTTGAATGTTGTACACGACTTGTGGGGCGTATTCAGCCCTTTTTTGACTTGAACAATGGTCATTAATAAAAAGTGCTGTAAAGGAAACAGCTTACTAAACTATTGCAAAGCCCCCAAAGTAAAGCCTTAGTTCGACTAAGAATGCGAGGAAAAGAAAAGCCCGTTCTAAAATTTCGAGCCCTGAAAAATAGCGTTTAAAAAAACACGTACAAGATATCAAATCCTGCGAATAAGTGTCAGCCTTCTCCTCGGGATAAAAGTGAGAATGGCAAAGGAAAAGTTAGTTAAAATTCAGGTAGATTTTTTTCTACGCTCTTATGGTGTTTGTCACACAACCTGGACGGGGTGCAGATGGTTTGTGTCGGAGATGTTCATTCACTACTCTCCGGGGTTAGTTGTCCTAGGATTCGAGAGATTCGACTGAATTTGTCGCGTTGGTTGTAGTTCATAGTAATTTTATTAGTTTCCATGTCATTAAGATGTTATATTGGAAATGCTCACACAGAGTATGCATTTTGAAGCGATCTTACACTGCGAGTGTTATGCCTTCGTGAATATGTTGATCATCTCTCATTCACAAATAGTGTTGTTGCACAGTTTTTTTCATATAGGAATTGTTTTTGGACTTAGACTTGAACTACAGACCTTCCGCTCAACAGTCGGTGGTGATTGCACCACTACCACGAATGTGCGGCTAAAAATACGAAAGAAATGAATGCAGGGCTAAACTCGAACGAAAAGAATACCGGGCCAGATCAGGTTTTTCTCTTGTCAACATTTCTTTTTAATTTGATGCTGGAATTAGTAATGAAATCCCTTCAGGAAAATGAGAATCACGTCCGCTGATGATCTAGACCTACTGGAAGATAGTAAGGGAACAGTTGAGCGAAATGTGGAAAGTCAGAAGTGATCAATTTCAAATATCTGGGTCAATATGGTTATTGACTCCCAAAAACGACATAAAAATCGAAATAAATAAAATACTGCATATGGGCAACGCATGATTCTTCGCGATGAAGGCTTTATTCAAAATGACTCTTTGGTCTCGGAACATTAAAACCCATATTTTAAAAATCATAATAATGCCAGTGGCATTTATGGATGTGAAACCTGGCCTCTAACTAAGAAGGAGGAAAATAGATTTCGGGTGTTTGAATTCAAGATCTTAAGGATAATCTATTGTGGAAAAAAGAACGAAGAAGCAGGCGAATGGAGAAAATTACATAATTAAGAGTTCGAGGATCACTATTCAGCCCCTACATTGTCCGAGTAATATAATCATAAAGAGTAAGATGCGCAGAACACGTAGACCGAATTGACAGTGGATGAATAGTCAACGGAATAATGAGTGAAAAACCCGTAGGAAAAAGACCGCTAGGAAGACCACACGAAAGGTGGTGAATAAGACTCTGAACTTCCGTTTTTTAAATGGCCGGTAATAATATGTAATAATATTAATACAGTGGGCAAAAAAAGTAATTGCACAACCAGTTTTCTAATGATTTCATTATTGTGTGTGATACCATAAAAATATATACACGCCGCAAAAATTCAACTCATAAAACTAAATCCATTAAAATTGGAAGATCAGGCTATTGACCGAGATCATTGTTCTTGCAACGTGGCTTCGAATTAGTTTGATCAGAAAGTTAAACACCCGTATAATCCTGGTCTTATTATACATATACGACCTCGTTTGGGTAAAATTTCGTTCACTCAGACTTACATAGGTGTCCTATCTAGCCAGAGACAAATCCTCGGAAAATGTCATTTCGCCAATGTTTTCTAGTGTTCCGAGAGGCCCTAGACAAAGGCGTTCTGAACAATCGTTGGATCTGATCTGTACCCAACCGGTAATAAAAACCTTCAACTAAGGTGTCGAAGGCTTTTCGAAGTCAATCAGGCAGGCAATCGTGCATTGGTTCTTGCATTTGTTCCATTGGATATCCGATGCGATTTCGACACGGCCTGCCCGGCTCTGAAACGGAATTGGTTATCCGGAATAATTGTATTGTACTCAACCCATTTAAACATCGCTCTACGGACCACCTTCTGGAAGACCTTGCTGATACTCGGAAGGAGACATCGACCGGAGATTTGTCGGGTTAGAGGTGTCATTACTCCTAACGGGGATTAGTTGCACCACCGCTACCTTCTAGTGCATTGGATAATATGCATTATTCAGTGCATTGTTGAAAAGGATGGTGTACAGGATGGCACATATAGCCCCTGGCGAAAGGTAGAAGATGGAAACACAACATTGGATATACCGCCAACACCTGCAAATTTTTTCTTCTCAATGACACGAAATCATTTTCCATCGAAATAACCAAGGAATTAGCCGCCTCACTGGTGATGGCATTGTTTACCATGAACCTGATAAAACCAAGCTTCTGTGATCGCCAATAATCGATATCATTTCGGAGATAGAAGTGATAAAGCAGGGCTCTGTTTACACTTCCTGGAAGACAGCTCCTACTGTCACCACCTTCTCCCGAGCATCACGAAAAAGTCGTCATCCATGATGGCGCTCTGTGGATCCATGCTAACTATTCGTAGTAGGTGATCATTGTCTGATGTTCTCGGAAGCTTCAGATCCTAAATGTCTGTGAAAAAAGGAAAGTTCCGGAATCTTTACTATCTTCTATGAAAGAAAAGACCAAGATAATGCGAAATATAATTCTTTATTTTATTTCCAAACGCTTGTTCAAAGTAGACTAACTCGATTTTCACACAATTCGTTACTTATATAGCTCAAAGCTTATAAATTCAAAGTGAATATATGTGGCAGTGAATGTACCTGGTAGACTAATTATAAAACCCTTATCAATTTTAACATCCTCTGGGCGGGGAAGAAACAGCAAGCTACTGAGAATACAACAATTGTATTGGCCTTCGGGTACGAGCACCATCCGAGTATGGTATTTCGCACGCTCTTACCTCGCCATCACGACCACAAAAGGCTTCCTCAACGACAGCTAATTTCCAGTGAATCCGTGGCTTCATCGAATCAAAAACAATGACGACATCATCCCTTTTAAGTGTCAGTGAAGATTTGGAATTACTATGGTGAAAAGAGAGGAGCAGTTGAGTATACTCCAGCCGTCAACGATTCCGTAACATGATAGTGTACTTTAGCTTCTGCTGCCAAAGGTTGTGTAACTTGGTCTCCGAAACCATACTTTCTAAGTTTAAAAATTTATCGCTATTCACCAAAAAATGGGCTGGAGTTAACGGAGCAATGTCCAACGGGTTACTGCTCACATAACATACGTGAGCATTAACTACACCCTCGGCTTCCGCAATTATAGTTCTTATTTGCTCAAATGACAGTTTAGCCCTGCCTATGACGACTTTAAGGAGGTTTTTAACTGAACAAATGGGGTGCTCCCAGAAACCGCCCCACCATGGTGCGCGTTCTACAATGAATTTCCACTTTATGCGTCTTTCGGACATGAAACCCCGGAATTTATCGTCGTCGATGATACCCCTTTCAAGATCTAAAGCTGCTCTGTGGAATGTTCGGGCGTTGTCCGAGAATATTACCGAAGGAACCCCTCGGCGAGCGATGAAGCGTCTGAGATTTGACATGTTCCACACTATTTCCAGATGTACGGCCCGAACGCATGTGAATATCATGAGATATACTTTATCCATTTTTCCATTTGTTGCGTCGAAACAGTAGAGAGGGCCTGCAAAATCGACGCCAATATTGTCGAAAGGTCTGGTCAGCCTTTCGATTGGGAGTGGCCCAAATGGCTGCGAGGCGGGCTTGTCTCATAGCTTCTGGTATGTAACGCATCTTTTCAGCACTCTTTTCACCGCCTGCCGTCCTTTGCCAAACTCCGCTATGCAGGGATCTCTGGTGGTAATCTTCTATGATCAGATTGGTAAGATGAAAAGTCGACGGCAGAATAATAGGCTGCTTAAAACTGGAGGAATCTTCTAAGGACTGGAGACGTCCTCCTAGTCTCATAAGGCTTTCGTCATCCAGGAATGGAAACAGCTGGGCAATTTTGGACTCCCAGGTAATGACTTTTTTTCTCTGTAATAAGGATATTTCGTTAGGAAATTCACGCAATTGAATGTACTTAAACCAATAGGCCTCAGCAGGTTTGAGTTAATTTAAAAGATAAAAGCTTGGAAACCGGTTTAGCTTTTTTCTTGCAACAACTCACAAAACATAAGATGTAGCCCATCACCCACAGTAAACGTTTCTAGCTGCTAAAATCTTCAAAACGAATAACTGGCTTACGAACTTCGAGGTCTTGATCAATTGTTTCCACCAGCAAACACCAATGGAGCTACTCCGCCCGAATAGATATGCGTATCCCCAAAGACGGCATAGCTATTGCCATTTAACCAGGCTGGTCCATGGTCACACAATGATGAGGCACGAATATTTTCAATTGTAACTCGCCTCGTAAGCAAATCTGCTGGATTTTCTTTTCCAGCACAGTGATTCCAATCAGAAGTGCAAGTATAGCGTCGTATCTCTAGAACACGGCTTTGGACGTATGGCTTCCATTTGCCATTTAAAATTTTTCCTCGGACACCTTTGAAGATTGTTTTACATAAAAACATTTTTATCTTTATTTTTATCTAGTTTTAGGGGGGCCACTCTATTTTTCGAGCATAAAAATGAAATATATGTAGCTCTTACCGGTTGAGGAGATATTCTTGATGTAAGCAACTGTGCCATAAGCCTTTATACTGGCATCTGCGAATATGTGAATTTGAATTCTGCTAATTCTGATCGTGGAATGGTGATGTCATTTAATTGCGACAAACTTTTGATGTACTCTTCCTATTGAGATGATAATTCAGCGTCAATTACTTCATCCCAGTTAATCTTTTCCTTGTATATCGCCTGGAACAGGATTTTCAACTTGATTATGATCGGCCCAAACATTCCAAACGCATCAACAATTATTGCGATCGTCTGTAGCACAATGCGTTTAGTAGGCCTTACTATATTTTGTTTAAACAAATCATCGACAGATTGAAATGACACAGCAATTTCATCACTTAACACAAAACAATTGAATCTCAGACATTTTTGTATGTCTGTGTCATTCGTAATTCCAATTGCTTCACGAATCACAACACTATTGGAATTCCAGTTTCTCAGGTTCATGCTAGCATTTACCACTATTCTAACAGCCTCCTCGTATATACGTTTTCCTTCTTCTTCATCATCGACGGTGATTACAAGATCATCCATATAAAAACTATTCCTGAGTATGTTGCATGTGTAAGGAAAACCCTGTTCTTGGTTGGTAAAATGCAGGCGTAGATTCACTGCGAGTAAAAAGGGGCTACAATTGACGCCAAAAGTAACCCTAGTCATTCTGAAGTTTTCAAACTCTGACGTCATAGATGAATTTGAAGAGCACCAAACAAAACGGTGGTTGTCTCGATCATCTTTGTTCAACAAAATTTCTAGAAAAGCCTTTTCAACATCTGCCACAAAACCAAAACGTCGCAGCCGGAAATTAAGCAGTATCTTCAAGATCTCCGGCAACAAATTGACTCCCACATGTAACTGATCACTAAGCGGAGGGTTATCTTCAGTACGGAACGAGGCATCAAAAACAATTCGCATTTTTGTTGTTGTACCTTCAGCCTTATATACTCGGCGATGAGGAAGATCAAATATACGTCGGGCGCCCTCACCTTGATCTGAAACTTTGTTTTGGTAATATCGAACTTGTATATCGAATTGGAGACCTACAATTTGAAAGCTGCGCCTGCATTCAGGATTCTTCGTCATGTCCGTGTGTGAAGGTCTAAGTAGGTCCAATCTGGTTCGTAAATTAAATTTGAGCATCATCTCAGATGGAGTTTTTCCTGTAGTTATGGAAGGAGTCTTCCTATACTGGAGAAGTAGACGATGTATCTTCGAATGAAGATCACCTGGATCGTTGCTCGATGAACGTAGTCCGTTCTTTAAAATTTGGACAAAACGTTCCGCTTGCCCGTTTGTAGATAGGCGCGCTGGTGACGTAAGCCTGTGCATTATGTTGTTTGATTTTAGGAAGTCCTTGAATTCCTTGGACGTGAAACTAGTTCCATTGTCGGAAACAATAGTTCTAGGGATACCAAATCTAGCCAAAGTCTCCCTTAAGGCGCGAATTGTATGAAAGCTGGTAATTCGTTTCATTGGAAATATTTCCGGCCACTTTGTCTTCGCATCGACAATCACTAAGAAATAAAATTCCATGACCCCGCGAAGTCTATATGTAGTCGCTTCCAAGCTAGTTCTTCAATGTCTCGATCAATTCTAGGCCAATAGCAGTAGCTCCTTGCTATGGCCTTCATCTTGACTATGCCAACATGTGCGGAGTGTAGCTCCCTCAGAACTTTCGAACGTAGTATGGAAGGTATTATAATACTCGTTCCTCGGTAGAGGCATCCATCATGAAGCATCAGTTCACCTTCCATGCCTGTATATGGTTAATTATGTAAAGTTTCACCAGATTGTAGTTGAAGCTGTAGTTTGGTTAGCTCTTTATCCTTTTTGATTTCTCTAGATATGTCCTTATTAGTTACTGGTAAGTATTCATCCCAGAGCTGGTTAACTTGAAATGTATCCACATCGATATCGGCCTGTCTCTCAGAAGCATTTCTGGGAAAAAATCAGCATTAGTGTGGTCTTTTGTATTTCTGTATTTAATTGTGTAGTTAAATGCACTTAAAAAACTGGGCGTAGTAGTATCCTTTGAGCTGTAAATGATGGTAAGTTCTTTTCCGGGTTAAATATTGAAACAAGAGGCTTATTGTCCGTAATGAGTATGAATTCCCTTCCGTAGCAGTAGTCCAAAAATGTATGCAACCTCCAATAAATCGCGGTAGCTTCCTTATCTAGTTGACTGTAGTTGGTTTCGGCTCTACTAAGGCTTCTCGAAGCGAAAGCTATAGGCCTTTCCCCGTTTGAGGTCATGTGGGAAAGTACCGCCGAGAGTCCGACTGGCGAAGCGTCTGTAGTTAATATTAAAGGCAATTTTTCATCGAATGGCAATAGAACGTTCTCACTCATGATTTCGTTTTTTAAGTTTTCAAAGGATTGTTGGCATTCTGGTGTCCAAACAAATTTGTATTCCTTCCTTAAGAGCTTATAGAGTGGGTGTAGTTTGGTGGATAAGTCCGGAATGAATTTACTGTAAAGTTACCCATACCTATAAAGTGGCGAAGTTGGGGTAAATCCATAGGTGGTTTAATATTACACATTGTATACATTTTTTTCTTGTGTTTTATGCAGCCCATCCTTGTTTATTTTATGCCCAAGATAATTGACACTCCTTTCAAACAATTTGCTTTCAGACTTGTTCAGATGTAAATTGAATTTTCGCAATTTATTTAGAAGGAGATTACACCTATGATAAGCTTCGTCGATGGTCCTGCCCATCACTATGATGTCATAGAAAAAACAGGCCGTAGCGTCCAAGTCATTGATAATATGTTCATCGATGAACCTCTGCCAAAAACTCTTATTAGGTGCCGTCTGGACACCAAACATGTGTTTATTTACCTTGTAGAGACCCTTCGTAGTGCTCACAATTTTTAATAGTGTACTTTCCTCGGACATACTTAGATGTAAATATTCTTTATGTATGTCAAAGGTACAATAATACTCGCCATATTTAAGTTTGTGATAAAGTTAATCTGTTTTCGGAATAGGGTTCTTGTCGTTGACTATGCATTTGTTCAACGTCACTTTATAATCAGCACATAGGCATTTGAATTTGTCTGACTTGACGACTGGGACAATAGGCGATCCGAGTGTGCGACTTTCTCAAAAATACCATCCCTTTAGAGTCTTGCGATCTCATTTTCTACGTCTGATGGCGTATGGTGTTGGCCTGGGTTTTACGAAGATGGGCGCAGTACCTTCGCGTGATTTCCAAACCCCCTTTACATTTGGCCCGTTCCGATTTTTGCTTCAAAAACATCCTGATATTGCTTGTATAAAAGCTGCTTCAAATGGTTTATGTCTTTTCCTGTAAATGTATTTAATTTATTAATTTGCAATAATCCTAGTGCATTTACCCATTCCCGTCCTAACAGTGCGTCAAATTGTCCTTTTACTAGGTACAGATTACATGTGACCTTTCGCTTCTGATACTCAACTAATACTTTTGATTTTCCAAAAGCTGGGAAAACATTTTTTTTTAGCAATATGTTTGTAGGTAATATTTTCGCGTCTGGCCAGTGAGACACGAATGTATCATAGTTCATTACTGATATTGCTGCCATTTATCTTCAGTGTGATATAGTATTTATCGTTTGTTCTGTACACCTATCGCATGTACTGTGGTCAGCGCATTCAGCTCGTATGGGTTATCGTTTGCTTCTACAACGTGTATGTTTGTCTCTTTCGCACGTGATTGTGATCGTGATTTAATGCAAACTGATGCCACGTGACCACTACTACGACACTTTTTGCAAAGGAGTCTAGATGCTCGACATTTATTTGCTCTATGATTGTTCTTACCGCATCTATAGCATATGATTTTACCATCTTTTGGGAGCGAGCTGTACGCTTTCTGATTGTGCGTAGTTTTCTCGGATTTGTTTGTCCGACCTGGCCCCTTGGTTTGTATTTGGTGTACAATCTGCATTGAACGGCTTTCCGCTTTTGATGCCTCCATCGCGAGTGCGTATTCAATTGTTTTCTCCAACGACATGTTAGTTTTTCGCAGCAGTCTCTCTTTAATATCTGAGTCCCTCAACCCACGGATGAACTGCGAACGTAGGTGCGTATCCAGGGTTGACTTTTGGCATGCATTACATTTGAAATTGCAATGTGCACTTAGATTCTTTAACTCCGCTAAATATTGAGCCACAGGTTAGCCCTCGTGCTGCAATCTCAGTAAAAACTTGTGTTCTGTGATTTCATTGGGTCTTGGACTTGGTGATTTTTAAGAAGCGTAATTAAATCGTCGTATGATTTCGAGTCCGGGTTATCTGGTGCTGTGAGGTAGATTAAAGCTGGTAGTATTTAGCTCCTATAATTGATTAATACTTGCCGCTTTTTGGTAGGGTCAGCGATGCCTTCCAAAGATAAGTAATTTTCTAATCTTTTGATGTAATTGGGAAATGATTTTTCATGTTCGTTGAACTGATCGAAGTGCAGGTTAGATGCGCTAGTGGTTGGTTGCTTGTATACTCTGCTGTGCATTTGTAAGTGCTTGGATTAATTGCGCAGTCTCCGTCATCTTTAAGATTTTTCTTAATCTTTCGAAGTCCTCGTCGCCACTGATGAATATTTCCTCTTGTTGCAGGGAATGTGCTCTGTAAATAGCACACGAGAGAAACACGTCCGCTTCAATGCCTGATCCATGCAGAACAGAACCACTTTTATTTCGTTAAAATAGTAAGGATAGGATAATTCACAATAGATTAAGTAGATAAATTCAAGAGGTTAATGTAGATCAATTCACTTTTAGTTAGTTAGATTAGTTAGTTTTATATATGACAGTATTAGATAATCGTTTTCATGTAGATTAGTTAGTTTTATATATGACAGTATTAGATAATCGTTTTCATGTACTGCCGTCCGAAATTGATCCCAGAACAGCAACCAGTCTGATAGTTACCATCCAATCGTTTCAGCGTTAATTTAGGGTGTTTCACTGAAGTATTCCCAACAACCGATGGCCTATGATGCTCACCCGATCTCATCACCGCAGGAGTTTTCTAGGAGTTTGCTTTTGTTGAAGCTTTCTAAGGCGCAAATTTAGTCGAGATATAACTCCTATTGCCATGTTCTCGGTAGTCTGCGATCTTTTCTAGCTCTTAAGCTATATCTCTGGTCTTGAGTAGATCTTTGTTGCGGATTTCCTGATTTGTAGTCATAAGGCTTTCATGCACAGTTGTCAAACATTGTATGAACTGCATTAATTCCTTTTCTATTCCGTCTAATCCCTCTTCCCTCGATATCTGAGATTCTTCCGAGTTGAGGAATTCAGTGGCAGCTCTAGCAATTCTGGTAACTTGCCCTCTATAGGCAGCGCGTACGGAGAATTCCAAAATTAACATTAATTAAAATATTTTGTATTATATTTACATTTCGCTGTCTTTGTATGTCTTTTCAATCCCAGGTTTCGGCACCATGTGGAAAAAGCAAAGTTCAGGAATCTTTACCATGTTCTATGAAAGAAAAGACCAAGATAATGCCAAATTTAGTTCTTTATTTTATTTCCAAGCGCTTGTTCAAAGTAGACTAACTCGATTTTCATACAATTCGTTCCTTATATAGGTCCGAGCAAATTTAGGAAAAAATAGTATTCAATGCTTACGAGTAAATTGATCAAGAGATTCAAAGTGAATATATGTGGCAGTGAATGTACCTGTCGGACTAATTATAAAACCCTTATAAATGTTAACAATGTCATTCTGATTATTTCTCTGAAATATTTTATTTATTTGAGGGGCATACTCGCGCTGTTGGATTATACAGCACGAAATTTGGAGATTTTAAACCAATGACTTCTGTGCCCTGCCCACCGAGATTTGTCTGTCGGTAAACTGCCGACAACTGCTCAAACAAGAGTTCGAATCTTGTCAGTAGTCTTCTTTTTTTGTCGTTGACGTGGTACTGTACTGTTCATTTCTTTGAGATATCTTTCAATCTCGTAGTTTAACAGGTTCCTATTGGACATTGGAAAGGAAGCGCTCGAAGTGGGCGTTCTCGTCAGGAAATTGGCACAGCGTGTCCAGCGCCCCTGTTATAATCGTGCGGATGCGTTTGAAGATAGCCTGCCATCCCACGAACTCATCAAGTACTGTAATCACGGCAAACAGTTCGCAATGTCAGTGCCGTATACAATGGTCCGTTGACAGTATATAGACCATTGGTTGAAGTGTTGCATATGCAGCTAAAATAAGCATTCTCTGTCCAGGTGCAGACTTCTAGCATTTGGAACCTCCGCATCATTTCTGTTATCTGTTATAGCAAAGTGGACAAGTGATATCATATCTTTGGCTAAGGGGGTAAACATGCGCAGTGCAATGCGAAAAAGTCTGTAAATAAACAGTAAACAGTAAGTGAACAGTCATCAATAAAATCATATTCCCAAATTTATTTATAGGTTAATGGCTTCAATTATGGCTGAAATTTTATATAATAGTTTAAGTACCGCTTATACTTCTTTATTAAATACAGCAATTATACTTTGTATGGAATGTATAATACGATTTCATAAGTGCTATTTTTTTCAGACAAGGAAGCATTGCATCCGGGGACAGTTCTTTCGTGTGCGAAGCTGAAGGGGCCTCCAGTGCCAAAATAAACGAATTTCAAGCAGCGTGGAACGTGACCAATGCTATTCAAGGAATGTTCATCGTCTCATTACCTTTTGCCGTTTTACATGGCGGCTATTGGGCTATAATAGCAATGGTAGGAATTGCACATATTTGCTGCTACACTGGAAAAGTTCTAGTCCAATGTTTATATGAGCCAGATCCAAATACAGGTCAACCTGTTAGAATCCGTGATAGCTACGTATCAATCGCAAAAGTGTGCTTTGGTCCGAAATATGGTGCAAAAGCTGTCAGCATTGCACAAATTATTGAGCTTTTAATGACATGTATACTCTATGTCGTAGTTTGTGGCGACTTATTAGCCGGAACATATCCTCAAGGATCATTGGATTCTCGCTCGTGGATGATGCTAACGGGAATTTTTTTATTACCACTGGGCTTTTTAAAATCTTTAAGAATGGTATCACTTCTATCTTTTTGGTGCACAATGTCACATTTAGTAATAAATGCTGTAATACTCGGCTACTGTATTTTACAAATCAGTGATTGGGGTTGGTCAAAAGTTAAATGGAGTATTGATATGGAAAAATTTCCCATATCTTTGGGCGTCATAGTGTTTTCATACACATCCCAGATCTTCTTGCCAACATTGGAAGGGAACATGGTCGACCGATCAAAATTTAATTGGATGCTAGATTGGTCTCATATTGCTGCAGCAGTATTTAAGGCATCCTTTGGCTATATTTGTTTTCTCACTTTTCAAAATGACACTCAGCAGGTTATAACAAACAATTTACATTCGCAAAGTTTTAAAGGCATGGTCAACTTTTTTCTCGTTATTAAAGCTGTCTTGAGCTACCCCTTACCTTACTATGCTGCTTGTGAATTATTAGAGAGATCTTTTTTCCGTGGTCCTCCAAAGACCAAATTTCCTACAATTTGGCATTTGGATGGTGAATTGAAGGTATGGGGGTTAGGTTTTAGAGTTGGTGTAATACTATCAACTATAATGATGGCTATTTTCATTCCCCACTTCTCTATTTTAATGGGCTTCATAGGTAGCTTTACAGGAACCATGCTTAGTTTTATTTGGCCATGTTACTTTCACCTTAAAATTAAAGGCCATCTGTTAGACCAGAAAGCCATATCCTATGACTACCTCATCATATTCTTAGGAGTATTGTTTGGAATTATTGGGGTCTATGATTCCGGAAATGCGCTTATTGAAGCTTTTGAAATTGGGTTGCCCTTTTAAAATGTGTACTATTTAAAACATATGACATAATCAACAACCAAAAAAACTATCTGCGAATAATTATTTGTATATAATTCAAAGAAAGTTTCAGTGGATCTACATCGCTGAAGCCGTATTTACAAATACAATTTAAGAATGATCAGTGACTATTAACATAAAGTGTATACTTAATAACTCATATTAATCGTCTTATTAATATTTTATAAATATAGTATATATATATATATATATATATATATATATATATATATATATTAAGTCATTTCATTAAAACTTGAACCATCAAAATAACTCTAAGCATTAAATATTATCGATGTAAGTGATAATTGTCTTCCAAAAAGCAAACAAGTCTTCCAATGTTTGCGTTAATGGCTCATGGATATTTATTCCATATCTATATATACAATATATACATAAAATTAAGAACAAACATAAATATGTTCCCAAACGTATATCTGAAATAAAGTCTTCCAAAAAGTTTGAAAATTATTTCTTTAATATTAAAAATAGAGCAATAAATAAAAATAATATTGTAGTGTATAATATTGTAAAATAATTGTATCATGTTTTACTTCCGAATAAATCTTTTAATGTTGAGCAGTTTACTACTAACTAAACACTTCTACAATCAAAATTGTTTTTTTTAAACTCCTAGGTAAAAAATGTACACGATGATAAAAACGGTACCCCTTATCAGAAATATATCCTCTTAATTTTGAAGACATTGGAACAACCTTCGCCTTGAGTTAATGTTAGAGGCTTAAGAATTTTATTGAAGGTAGTTATTTTTATTGAAATTTCATAGATCTTAATGTTGTATAACTTTTCTTCAATGATAATATTATCGGAAATGTTTTGTTTTTTTGCTTACCCTTACCCTTACAGGGCTGGATGTTTCTCTAGCGCGTCGAACATTGTGGTTCCTCTGTGTTTCGTAGTTACTAAATTTTTTTGAAAATATCTTCATACTGCTATTTGGAACAAAATGTACTTACTAATAGCTCCGTCATATTCGAATTAAAATTGATAGACTGGATACTCAACCTTTTGCTTTTTGTCCCTGAATTTTTCGAATAGGGGCAGAAGAATAGAGAAGGATCTTTAGGTTAAGGAACTCATTTAATTGTATGGCATTGATTTGATAACGGGGTACGTTGTTCCAGTATCAATTATAAAACTTTGGGCTTTTTTTTAGCTTCTGCAATTACATATACATGTATGGGTTAATTCGCCGAGGCTGAGGCTTGAAATGAAAAATTGTCAGGTTGTTAGTTATGCATTCGTTTTCGCTCTGAGGATTTGTCGGCCATATTGCCGTTTTGATTTTGAAAAGTGAAACATGTTGGGATTGGCTTCTAATTTGTTATGAAAAATTGGGGTGAATAATATTTTATATTATTTTTAATATTTTGCTGTGCGCACATGTTTTGTGACTGATCAGTATAACTTTAAATTTTTTTTCTTTCCTATTCTGGAATAATAATAATAATTCTGGAACATGTTTACTACAATTACTCAAAAATTGAAGCTTTTTACGGCTTTACATGAAGACCCAGAGAAATATTAAATTATTTTATTCCTTTTTGTGTTCTTTTCTCTACACGAAAATTTTTCTACTTCCTTAAATAGATACATAATATAATAGAGAGCGCCGTGGCACAGTGGGTAGTGTGTAGGCCACTGACGCGTGATGAGCGAGTTTTGGATCCCGATAACACCAACGTCATCGAATAGATATTACATGTACACCTAACACCATATACCTACATACATATATGCTCTAGAGTACTCGTATGTCTTTACTAAAGCCCATGTTGTAATATTCTAAAACAGATAAATAAAACTTGTAACTGAACTGTCGCAGTCACCACTTTTTTTAATATAAAAAAAAACATCAATAAAATTAGAGCCCCCTGTAATAATCGCTAAATATGCAAATTTAGTAATATTTCAAACAAAAATTATTAAAATGAACTTAACAACGAATTCTACCATTTGAAAAGAGAGTTGAGTTGTAGTTCATTTCAGAGAAAGCGGTTTGATTCGTTGTGTAACCGAGTCCTGCTTTTATAGTTCCGGGTGGGAACTATCCGAGGGCGATCTTCCATGGAAAGATATTGGCAAAATTAAGGAAGGCTCGTGAAACAGCACTCAACGAAATTAGTAAGTATAAATTGGATATTGCAGTGCAAAAAGTTAGACTTTCAAACGGAACAACCATTAAGGACAGATATAGTTAAGCTTGCGGCGGTACGGATACCCATAAACTAGGAACAAGAAGTTGTGCAGAATGTAATGGATGTATTATTTGACAACGTTCGAACGCCAAAATCTGGGGTCATCGCAATAACTATAATATATACTTCTGAACGGACGCGCTTATGAAACAATCGGTGAAATATATAACAATTCCTTATTCTTCGACGTGAAAATAGGAAAAGAAGTGGTATATATGCATGGAAAGTCTCCATGCCTCATTAAACGATGTCGGGAGAAAATTGTTTTTGGCGTTTTTTCTGTGTTCTTTCTGCTACGTCTAAATCGACCTAGAAATATTAGGAAGATATTTCGCGGCTTCCCTCCTAGGTGGGGTACTGGTAAACTTGCTTTGAAAAAGCTACTCGGCTTTCGAAATTCAACGATCGAAACGTTCAAGTATTGATTTCCAAAATGATACGGTCATTACAATCAATCATTCGTTCATTGAAACATAGAGAAACATATTGTATTGATTTAATACATTCATTTCTGTGGTTCAGAGATAGAGACCGATTCATTGTATTGGTTCAATGCGATCGATCTGAAAATACAAATATGTATGCTAAAAGATTGTTTGTATTGGGTTGGATGACTAACGGTCATCTTTCATTTCGTAGATTTTCGTGATTGTGTACGTTTTTTTGAATAAAGCTGGCAATTTCGCCATTTTATTGTCGTTTTTATTGAAAAATAATATTATTTGGTTGGTATTTTATCAATTATTTAGAAGCTTAGTTACAGGTTATATTTTGTAGAATTGCACCTTATTTCAGAATTAAGGAACAAAAGAAGCGAAATATGTAAGCATTTTCGAGTTGCCTCAAGTGACAAAGCAAAATGCTCTTATTGTCCAAAAATAATATACTTTTTTTGGATGAAAGCATTCAAAATCACAACATAAATGTATTTTTTTAAGTACAGATAGACACGCGACTGCACACCCATACGAAATCCTCACTGCTACAAAATCCAATATTCAAGCTCCAACAGCCTCCATTCTGAGACAATCACAAATTTCCTCTTATGTACAATACGAAGACAGATATATGTTTCATTTTCAAAACAAATAGATGAAAAACTTACAAAAACAATAGTCAAACAATATTACCCTTTCAAAATGGAGGAGGATAAGGAATTTAAAGAGTTTGTCAATATGCTATCCCTAAACTACACAATGCCCACAAGAAAAACAATATCCCATTCATTAATTACACGTTTGTACAATGGGACAAAGGAAAAGGTACAAAAAATGCTTGATGGGGTATAAGCTGCATGCCTTTCGACAGACGGATGGACGTCTAACACCCAGCAAAGTTACATTGGAATAACAGCACACTTTGTCCAAAACGCGCGAGCAGCAGCCTACAATCTTGCCTTATAGGAACTTTGCAAATTTAGGAATTTTGTTGAAAGATGAAGTTGAATCTTGGGGTCTAGCGCAAAAAATTATATAAACAACTAAAAAAAAACTTAAACAAAAATTATATAAGAACTGGAGACGTCTGCCTTGTCTTATACTTTCTTTAAATCATGCGTTAGGTGATGGAATAGCGGTCATCGAAGCGGAAATTGCAAAAGTAAAAACATAGTTGCATATTTCAAAAGAAGCACTAAAGCATCCCTTCGGCCAGCATGGAGAAATAATTAAATCTCCCAGAAATAAAACTAAAGCAACACTGTATAACAAGGCGGAACTCACTTACGAAATGATCTCCCGCATAAGTAAAGTAAAAGATGCTCTTATAGCCGTGCTAGCATTAGACGGCAAGTTCATCAGATAGTGTTGTGGGGTATACACGCTTTTGTTCTTCTTCTGACCCCTTGCTTTCTTTCTTTTGTTCTTCAGTGCTTTGAAGACAAAAGTAAACAACAAACTTAAAGGAACTTTCATATAAGTCATTTTAAATTTAGTCTTTGGCTTTTTATTGTTAATTATGCCGTGCAAATGTGGTCTGAAAGTTGAGATAATTGGCGAAAAAATTTAATGTGTTGTGTGCAAAACTTATTACCACCTACATTGTGTAAATCTGAAACAAAGCGATAGCGTGTACATGAAAAAGAACAGCATTCCATATCGATGTGTTTCTTGTGATAAAGACAGACGAAAATCGTTACGCTCACCACCATCATCTCTTCTATCAAAAGAGAAGCAAGTGCACGACAGGGCCTTATCACCTGTGGAGGCGGAGCTTCTGTCTTCTAATAATTCACCACCTCAGTCCGCTGCAGTAAACGTCAACTATCCAGCTACAATCACATTGGAAGTACTCTACAATGAAATCACCGCGCTTAAGGAAGTAAACTCCAATGCATTATCGCAAATTAACCAGCTACAAGCAGAAAACAAATTACTGTCAACAAAGATAAACAATCTTCAAAGTTCTTTAAACATTCTTCAGCAAAAACATTGCAAAAGTGTATTGACGTAATTGAAATTCCGAATGTTAACAACAACAATGCTTTGGAAACAGCTGTCAAACAAATGTCTGAAGGGTTAGATGTAAACATAAATCCAGATGACATTAGGTCTTGCTATGTCAAGACTGTGACACCTAAGCCACGGTCCAACTCAACATCTACATACGCCAAATCCTTAAAAGTGCTACGCATACAATTTAAATCATTGATTTTGAAACAGTGTGTTATAAACAAAAAAAAGAAATCAAAATTAACTTCTGGACTTTTTGGTCTGCAACTTGGAAGTAATCCAATTTTTATTAATGAAAGTCTCACAAATTATAACAGATCTGTATACAATAGAGCAAAACAAGTAAAAATAGACAAACAATATTCTTATTTGTGGATAAGCAAGGGAGTAATCTTAATGAAAAAAAAAGAGGGTGATCAAATTATAAAAATCAGTTCGTTCTTTGATTTAGAGAATTTATCTTAATTTACTTACCCACTGTTATGCTTAACGAAAATTTTAATTTAATTCAAGACCAGCAAACTGATTTTGATAGTGCTACACCATTTTGCAAGTTTGATGAAGAGATATTTGAAAGTGTTTTTCATTGAGTTATTCCTAAGAAACAAATTTCTATTATTCATCAAAACATACGAAGCATTCGCAAAAATTTTGACACATTTCTAGCTCACTTAGAGTCATTCGTTAACAAGCCAGATTTTATATTTCTCACTGAAATATGGATTTTTGATCACGAAAGAGATCTATACAGAATTCCCGGTTTTAATTTTGATGCTAAATGCAACAATTCATACGCGTCAGGTGGAGTAGCTGTCTTCATAAATGAAAATTTGAGATACGAGGTCTGTAGCCATAATATGGAAATTGCTGACATGATCAGAGTATTATGCAATGTAGAGTCGCAAAAATATGTTTTTATGTGTTTCTATCGACTTCATGAAAAGAGTAAGGCTGTTTTCATTGAGGAATTGAGTTCGCTTCTGAGCAGTGAAAAGGCGAAGAATCTTTTTATTCTAGGTGATATAAATTTAGATATTCTAAATGACTCTCCAGATGCTTCTAATTATATATCCATACTATCGGCAAATGGGCTTGAAACCTGCTTCCTTGTTCCTACTAGGCTTACTCACTCCACGCCCTGTATTGATCATATTTTCGGAAGACTTAAACGAAATCCTAAAATATTCCTAATTAGTTGCATATCCGATTACAAGATTTCTGATCACTGCATGACCGGTTTACATTTTTTTTGTGATAAGACCAAGAATACAAATACTCACTCACCTTTTGAAAATGTTGAATTCATCAATTTTGAATCTCTCAATACCTATTTATTGGAAGAAAGATGGATCGATGTTTACGAAGAGACTGACCCTTCTGCTGCTTTTGATAAATTTTTAATGATATTAAAAGGTCATGTCTCCACTTGTCTCGCCATAAGAAATAGACGTTGTAAATTAAAGAGACTTAAGCCTTGGATGTCCAAAGCATTGCTTATAAAAATTCGTAATAAAAACAAACTTCGATTAAAATGTAAAAAACATCCAAATAACGTTCAGCTTCGAAACCTTTATGTTCAAGTTTGTAAAAGTATTGCTACTGAGATACCGATTCTTAAGGAAAACTACTATATCAATAAATTTCAAAGAGCTAAAAACAACTTGAAAAAAGAATGGGCAATTGTGAATGAACTTCTCAATAAAAACGTATCTCCTAGCCCAACATCTTGTATAACCTTTAAAAACAAAGACATTCACAATTTTACTGAAATGGCTAATGCTTTTAATGCACATTACTAGCGTTGCTTCACTTACACTTTTGAATGCGGGCTTTAACAGCAGGTTTAACTCCAGTTTCTATTTTGAACCAATCTCGTCCTTTGAAGTATTTAGAGAAATAAAGTTGCTTAATAATTCTAACTCATCTACGAGTTGGTCCAACAATTTTATCAAAAAAATTTCATATAACATTGCCGATGTGTAAGCTCACGTTTTCAACAAAAGCATCAATGGTGGTAAATTTCCTGATTCCCTGAAAATTGCTGAGGTTATACCTGTTTTAAAGAAAGGCGACAGCAAAAACTTAAACAATTACAGGCCAATATCCCTTCTTCCTATGTTTCCAAAAAATGTTGAAAAACTAATTAAAGCTCGAGTTGTAACGTTCTTAGAAAAAAAAAGTTTTTAGTCAAAACCAGTATGGATTTAGAGCGGGTAAATCGACTGAGGATGCTCTCTTAAATTTCACCAATTTTAATTATGATAGCCTTAATAAAAGAAAATGTACAGCCGCCCTTTATATAGACATAACAAAAGCGTTTGACACCGTAGACCACGGAATATTATTAGAGAAATTAAAAAAAGCGGGCTTCAGAAACTTCGTGCTCAGCTGGTTCTCTTCATACCTTAACAACCGAAAACAAATAGTCAAAATAGTAGACAAATTCAGTCAAAGCGCAGAGGTTCGTATTGGAGTACCGCAAGGATCAGTTCTTAGTCCCATCCTTTTCTTGATATACATCAACTCAATTTTTAGCCAAAATCTAAAAGGAATTCAGACTGGATTTGCAGATGACATTGTTCGCTCTTATTCTAATCACTCCGTTATGGACTTAATTGCTAACATCTGCTACGACTGCTAGAATATATCAGGCATTGGTTTAGTATGCATAAACAAGTCATCAGTGACAAAACCAAAATTATGTTTTTCAATATATCAAATAACTTCATTAAATTCCCCAATGTAACTTATCATAGTATTAATTGCCAACACATGTTACTAAGTAGTAATACTTGCGGTAAAAGCAATTGTTCCAACACATTTAACACTGATATAGGCTGCTCTTCTAAATGCTTTGTTATTGAAAGGGTATCAGTTTTTAAATACTTGGGACTTGTACATAGTTGATAGCGGACTGTTATACTTAGAAAACACTTGTTAAAAGCCACGAGCACAATGTACCACTTAAGGTCATACTGCTCCCGTAAACTTCTAGAAATTATATACTATAATTTGGTACAATCGAAACAGCAATATGGTCTGGTATACTGGGGTGGTACTCATGGGAATAAAATGCAACCATTGATTGTTGTCCAGAAACACATTATGAGAATTATGTGGAGAAAGAGACGTATCGGGAACAGCTTTGCACTCTTTTTTAACTCAAAGATACTTCCTCTTAAGCATCTTTACTTCTACAAAGTCTTAAAAAATATTTTTTTTGAGAAGTGGGTACTCACTTAATCGTAGTTCCACTGTTCATGGACTTCGTAGCATCGATCCTAATCTGGCCGTTATACCACCTTACAACACTACTCATTTTCTGATTTTTTTTACGTCCGTAGCGCCTAGACTTTTCAATAAATTACCATTTGCATTAAGGTGTACTACAAATTCATTTCTTTTCAATCGAGGGATTAAAAACTGGCTTTTTAATTTCAACTTAAATGAAATAAACAACTTGCTAAGCGTGTTATCTTGAAAATTATTTTGCTTTGAAATGTTGAGAATTGTATAATTACCCCACTATCACTAACAATATTTTGCTATATTCCTGTTTGAGATGATACATTCGACACTAGTTCCTCGAACTACAGAGTGTATCTACTTATTCTTCATTAATTAATGCTTTCAAATTATGAAAAACACTTAATATATTTCTTATATAAAATTTCTGTTTTTTTTCCATAAGTAACTTAAAAGCTCTGTAACATTAAATATAATATATTATGTACATATGTATCTATTTATTGAACTGAAGAAGAATAAAGTTGTCATTAAAAAGAAGAAAAAAATATTAAAAAGAAAAGACAACCCGGATTTAAAGGCTACTGATGTCTTTAAAGAAAAATGTCAGCAGAAAAAAATATAAGAAGGTGATAATAATGATAGGTGCAATAAATAATAATTTAAATAAAATGTCATCCAACAATACCAATGAAAAAATATTAAACATTACAGCAATACTGACAAACTCATTATCTTCCCGATTTAAGAAAATAGACTTACACGAATTAATAACAAGGGCCAACAGACCCGACGTTCAAGCGATATGGTCTTACATCGTATACTAAATATGTAACAGTTTATAAATTTTAAGAAAAAAAGTACAATCCCATCCTATTCAACCAGTAAATACATCTCAAACACAAACAGAGACAACTATCCTTTGGGGAGATTTCGATAAAACTGTTGAAAGTACAATATCTAACCCAAATGCTCACTCCGCAAGTATTATTGAAGTAGATAAATATATCAATGAACCAATCATTAAGAGAACAGAGGACCCATTAAAGTGGTGGGATGATAGAAAGCATGTCTATCTCCGACTTCATAAATTGGCTCACCGTTTGCATTGCATAGTATCAACGATTGTTCCCTGTGAACGTGTTTTTTCAAAGGCTGGACTTATAATCGATGAAGACGCAGTAATCTGAAACCGGAAAAAGCTGCACAATGCCTTTTTTTAAATTATAATTTATGAAATATTTATTATAATGAATTCTGTTTCGTTTTTTGTTTTTGTAAATAAAATGTATGTTGTCTGTTGTCTTCATAAATGTATTGATGGTTTTTTTTTCAGTGAATCACATGTATTTTGTGTGTTGTTTTGAAGAAGAGGCACAATGTTTTTTTACTATCTATTGTTCTTAGAAAATCTTCCTTTCCTACAATAAAATTGATATTAATTTGTACTATATTAGAGAGAAAATAATACGATACTTACTCTGCTAATGTTCAAACTGAGATTCAAATTAAACAATTGTTACTCAGCTGTTAGTCGCTTTCACCTATGGGAAAATAAAATCACACGCATGGATGATTAAGAGAACTCAGCTGATTCGAAAAGAATGAGTGGCACATGACATATTTGCTTGGGATGATAAAATCTATTCAAATACCACTTTATGTTAACTCACTCATCGGCTATTTAATTGTGTTTGGAATAAAAAAAGAATTGAATGAACGAATAGAGTGAGAAGGCTATAACGAAACAAGTATATACATATAACCACAAATAAATAAAATATTTCGTAGAAACAATCAGTATGACATTCAGGATCTAAAACTTTCGAGAACGTCAGACTATGAACGTTTGCTACGAACAGTTTGCTTAGAGCCCTGCTTCATCACTTCTATCTTTGAAATGATATCGATCATTGGCGATCAGAGAAACTTGGTTTTACCAGGTTCAATGGAGATTTCATGGCAAACAATACCATCGTCAGTGAGGAGGCTAATACTCTGTTCATATGCAGATGATCTCTGCAACCGATCCCCAAGTTACCCCTCTTACGTCTAACCCGGCAAATCTGGATAAGTCTTCTTCAGAGTATTAGTAAGGTCTTCGAGAAGGTGGTTCAAATGGGTTGAGGACTCTAAATCATTCCCGATAATCAATTCGGTTTCAGAGCGGGGCGTGACACCATTTATGCTGCGTCGGATATCCAATGGAATAAATGCAAGAAAAATGCTTTCGACACCGTGTGGTTATAAATTATAGGTACAAGCAATTGGCAAATATTACATGATACATAGCAATAAAATTGATTCGCGAACAGACAATATAAATAATAGGGCCAGGATTGTACGGGTGGATAACCTCCCGATCAAACTGATTCGAAGCGATGTTGCAAGAGCAATAACTTCCGTCAGAAGCCTGAATTCCGGGGCTTTTTACCCTAAAGACTTATATAACGAGACAGTGTGCCTCAATGGCTTTGTCCCGCCAGAAGCATTCTTCTATTTAGATAGATGTGGACTGATCCAGGATAGATTGGCGGTACGCTAATCTTCCACGTGGGTCGCAATTCCGTGGAACGGCGATTCCTCTACGGATCTGATGTCGCGCTCCGTGAGCCCGAGCGCCTCAGGTTCTGTAGATCGGTCTCACACCAGGATCCAGGAGACATAGTACACCAACATCAACGCTTTTTTCGAGTGGAGAGAGCTACTTCAGTGGATAATATATAATATTATTATATAATAATAATTGATAATAAATTGATAATTTTCTGATATATAGAAGACACCATACCAACGTGCTAGACGTTAAAGCATATAGAGGAGCGCATTGAGATTCAGATCACATATCTACACATTCACAGAGGCGGATCACAGCAAAGTATGAAAAAATTCAACGTTGAAAAGTTAAAGGATCGTCTTATGCAGCATCAATACCAGGACGAAATTAATAACCAGATGGCATAGAAACTTACGACGAAACAAGACAGGTAGAAGCAGTATCGTCAGTAATGAAAAGTGTTAGCGGAAAGCAAACTAGGCTATTACGAAGCCCCCAAATTAAAGCCTTATTGCCACGAAGAATGCGAGGAAATAAAAAAGTCCGTAGTGTTATAAGATTTCAGGCCCTGGAAAATAGCGAAAAGATCACGCGTACAAAATATCAAACCCTACGAAGGTAAGTCAGCTATCTCCATCGGTATAAAAAAAGACAATGGCAAAGGAAAAAGTTTGTTAAAATTCAGGAAGAATATGCAGCTAAGGTGCGTCCCAAAATGATAGTGCCATCCTCCAAAGTTCTATGTACATAATGCAACACAAGTAATCGGGAAAAAAATTACTCAGTTCTTCGAAGCATACTCAAAAATATAAAATATACTCAAAATTCCAACTATTTCGAAGTATAGTAACTGCTATTTGCACTCATTTGGGTAAACACACACAAATTTAGTGTCGCACAAAGATAGAGCCAAACTCCGACTGCAGCTGTTTTCTTTCTCTAATGGTAAAAATTTAATATGTTTTACAATATGTACTCCATGGCTGTGTGAATAGTTATGATTTGCTCTCGATCAGTGTCGATCATTTTGAGGAAAGTCGTTGAGTGAAGTCGAAATTTAAATAACTGAATTGTTGAAAAGCGGCAAATCTAAGCATGAAATTGGAAGGCAGTTAAATCGTTCATGACAGCACTATAATTTTAGCGCATCAAAATTAATTTATTTTTTTTAAGATCGTTGCTGCACATAGGCAATGGATGCTTCTTCCCGATGAAGTAATTTCTCAAAACAATTATTCATTTGTCTCGCAATATTAAAACTCGTATTTATAAAACTATACTAATGCCAGTGAGACTGGATGTGAAACCTGATTTCTAACTAAGAAGGAGGAAAATAAATTTCAGGTGTTTGAAATCAAGATCTTAACGAGAATCTATTGTGGAAAACAGGACAAAGAAACAGGCGAATGGAGAAAACTACACAATTAAGAGTTCGAGGAACTCTATTCAGCTCCTACATTGTCCGAGTAATTAAATCGCAAAGATTTAAGATGGGCAGGACACGTTCAATGAATGGAAGACGAACTTCTTCTTCTTAAATGGCGTGACAGCTCACGAAGAGCCAAAGCCAAGCCTCTCATTCACTTATGTTTTGTGGGATTTTTTTTTCACACAAGTGAACGGGACCTTTAGTTTATTGCCGAGTCCGAACGGCGATCGCCGTGAAGCTTTATCAAGGCAAGTGTGCTACTACGGGGGGTTTTTCCAGTACCTCGCCCAGGTTAGAAGCCGCGATGGCGTTATCGGGATCCGAACCGTCAGAGGGCGAAACACTACCAACTGCACCACGACGTTCTCTATTCAGTGTTCAGTGGACGAACAGTCAAACGAATAAAGAGTGGGAAACTCGTAGGGAAAAAACTGCCGGGAAGGTGTGCCGTAAATGAGAGAACAATATAAAGATAGATCGAAAAGAGATATGAAAGAACAGCGAAACATGGAATAAACACATTCATAACAGGGAGGTTTGGCGAACGGAGGTCAACCAGGCTATGATCTTCCAGAGTTCCAAAAACCCTGCAATAATATGAATTTATTTATTTATTTTTTTTTTTTTGTTACAGGTTATTTGTTACCTTAGATCAGCGATGGCGAACCTATGACCCGTGAGTCAGACACTGACCCACGCAAGCTTTCTAACTGACCCACGATTGCTGGGCAAAGCATTTGTGTGTTTATTTAGATTTT
This sequence comes from Merodon equestris, assembly GCA_958301585.1. Lineage (NCBI taxonomy): Eukaryota > Metazoa > Arthropoda > Insecta > Diptera > Syrphidae > Merodon > Merodon equestris. The sequence goes on along the minus strand of OY284417.1, from coordinate 51,981,982 downwards.
CTAATATTGGGCGCCATGCATACATACATATGTCTGTTATTCTTGATACTTACATATGCTAGAGCTAGAATCGTACTATGACTATGACGTACCAGTTCTCACATCACCGCGAACTCGGAACTGAGGATTCTTAGAATCAATAGTTCGATATTTCCTCACGTGCGATCAACCAGATGAAAACTGCGCACACTCATCGGTTCGTTACCTTGATCGTGAACGCATCTAATAAAAGATATTTAAGATGCGCTTGTACCAATCAGTGCCAGTGCTGAACTTAGTGGCATCCATTTCGAATGCATTTAAAAGTGTATGTATATTAGGTATGTTAATAAAAAAATTTCTTCTCAAATATTTTTAATTGTAGCCATAGTACATAGTACAGGGCTCGGCGGTTAAAAAATTAAAAACAAGCGATACAAGTTCAATGCCATATCAAGCTGAATGGTTTGATAAATATGGTGTAATTGAAAGGAATAAAATGGTTATATGTGTAATTTGTAATGAAAAAGTGACCTCACGTACATATAATGTAAAAAGACATTTTGAAACGCTGCATTCTAATCTTGGCATGTCAACAGATGAAGAAAGAAAAGCGTATTTTTTTACAAAAGAAAAAAGAGAACTTTTCTCAAAGCAGTGTTTTAAAAAGTTTTTTGGTTCCAAAAAATAACATTACAGCTGCTAGTTTCCAAGTTGCTCGCCACGGGAAAACTCTCTCATAAGGCGAATTTGTAAAAAAAGCGTTTTTAGAATGTAGTCCCACATTATTTGCTGATTTTAAAGAAAAAGACTTGATTATAAAGCTTATAAATGAGTTGCCTATAAGTCGCAATATAATTAAAGATCGAGTAATAGAATTAGAAAAAAATATTTTTTCGCAAATACATACATAACGACTTAAATTATGCAGAAATGTATTCAATTGCTTTAGATGAGAGTAACGATGTAAATGGTTATGCACAATTAGCAGTTTTTGCTCGGTACAAGTCTGGAAATATAATGAAGGAAGAGTTGATACAACTAATAACGTTGAAAGGGACTTGCATATGGTGTTGGTTGATTTCGAGAAGGCCTTTGACCGGCAACCAAGAGATCTTTTATGGGTAGCGCTAAGACAAAAAGGAGTTCCAGAAACCTACGTGCGAGTAATTAGGGACATGTACGAGAGAGCAACGACAAGAGTAAGATGCACCGCAGGAGTCACCGAAGAGTTCGCAATCAAAGTCGGTGTACACCAAGGGAGCGTCCTCAGCCCACTGCTTTTTATAGCAGTCCTTGATTGCTTGCTTGAAGGAAAAGTGACGGACCCCAATGTGCACCAGCTATTCTTTGCTGACGATGGGGCCATTATAAGTGATGATCAGGCGTCCCTACAACGAGCACTTGATGTGTGGGTGGACATTTTTGAGGGACACGGGTATCGTATTAGTTCAAAGAAGACAGAGTATCTGTGCTGCCCGTTCTCTGACCCTCATCAGCCTATTCCAGACATTTACTTGAATGGAAGAGTGCTTCCCAAGTGTGAAAAGTTTAAATATCTGGGATCTATGATTAATAGAGAAGCAACTTGTGATGACGACATCAAACATCGCGTAAGCGTAGGGTGGATGAAGTGGCGGGAAAACTCCGCCATCTTCTGTGATCGAAAAATGCCCCCTAAGCTGAAAGGAAGGCTCTACACTTCAGTTGTACGTCCGGCGCTCACATACGGTTCACAATGCTGGACAATGCACAAAAAGTATGAGAGCAAATTAACGGCAACTGAGATGAAGATGCTTCGCATGACAGCGGGAGTAACAAAGCGTGACAGAATTAGAAGTTCAAAGATCCGAGGAAGCCTCCACGTAAAAGAAACCATCACAAGAAAGATAGAGCGCGACCGACTCAGTTGGTATTGCCATGTTCAAAGGAGAGATCCTTTGAACCCCGTCCAAAAGGCGTTATCAATCAACATTCCAATTTCAACACGCAAAAAAGGCAGGCCGAAAAACAATTGGTGCAATCAAATGCAAAAACACCAGCATTTGATTGGCCTCAGCGATGAAGTAATCCCAAACCGGGAAGCCTGCCGCTACTTTCTGAGGTCAAACCGGCGGACCCCACAAGCGGACCAGTAGGAATGCAGTTAAGTGGGAAGGTTATGGTCCTACACTTCTGACCATAACGACGCCGGGATAAAAAGGAAAAGAAGAAGAAGAATAACGTTGAAAGGGAAGTGTACCGGTCTTAATATTTTTAAAGAATTTGATATTGCATTTAAAGAAATGAATATTGACCTTCAGAAAATAGTTTCTGTAACAACAGACGGTGCACCTAGTATGGTATGGAAAAACATTGGATTTATTCAGTATCTTAAGCAAAATATTTCACATTCTCTGATTGAATTTCATTGTATAATACACCAGCAAATTTTATGTGCGAAGCATGGCTTAAAAATATTTTCCAGTGTAATGTCAGTTGTAATTAAAATAATCAACTTTATAAACGCAAGAGCATAAACGACAATTTACAAAATTCTTAGAGGAAATCGAATGTCAATATTCAGGGATTTTGACATACAACAACGTGCGATGGCTTAGTTTCGGTCAAGTCCTTAATCGCTTTGTGACGTTATTAGAAGAAATTAAGCTCTTTTTAATAGAAAAAGACAATAGTTTCGATGAGTTATCCGATATACATTGGTTAAATGATTTAATGTTTTTATGCGACGTCACTGGACATTTTAATGAACTGAATAAAAAACTTCAAGGGCATGGACTAATTGTTTTAACGATGTTTGAAAATATTAAAATATTTATGACGAAACTTGACATATATACTAAGGATTTGGAAATGAAAATCATGAAATATTTTCCTTAATTGCAAAAACATTTTCAAAACAAAAGAGTTTTTGCAAACTCGGTTGACATTCAAGACAATGTAATTAAAAAATATTTAATGATTATGCAGGAAATAAAACAAGCTTTTGAGGGGAGATTCAATCAATTTAAAATTTTGGAAAATACATTTCAATTTATTTTATATCCGTATAAAACAGAATTTAAAAAAATGGAGTTAACCGAATTTATATGGCTAGGTATCGATAATTTAGAAATGGAATTAGTTGAATTTCGAAACAGCGTAGTGTGGAAAACAAAATTTGAAGACTTGATTTCTGAAGTAGAAAGGAAACTGTGCGAAAGTAGTGCAATTAATATTGATCCCATAGTAAAAATTGAAAATATTATATTAAACGTATGGGATTCTTTACCAAATAATTTTATATCAATGAAAAAACTAGTTAATGCTCTTTTAACGATGTTTGGGTCCACATATTCGTGTGAAAAATTGTTTTCTTCAATGCACTTTGTAAAATCTTCTAATATATAGAAATAGACTTGACAGGGAATTAACCGCCTGCGTTCTTCTTTTCCATTTTTGGTCAGAAGTGTAGGACCATAACCTTCCCACTTATCTGCATTCCTACTGGTCCGCTTGTGGGGTCCGCCGGTTTGAACTCAGAAAGTAGCGGCAGGCTTCCGGCATTTGTTTGCACCAATTGTTTTTCGGCCTGCCTTTTTTACGTGTTGAAATTACGTGAAAAAAACGTAACCGCCAAATGCGTTAACTCTTTCCGGGCCGGTGGTATGAAAACCATACATAATTCCCTAATCGAATGTGCAATGGAATACTTTATATACCATTTTTCTAGACAAATTGAAGTTTATATTTTCACAAAAAAAATAATATGCAATGTAGAAGTAAGATGGATATATGAAACAATTGGGTATTTTGAGGTTACTCTCTTGAATTCTCAAAACAGTCTAATTGTTTTTAATATTTCACGACTCGTAAATTGTCGTGAAATAATCCGAGGGGAAAATTAGCTATTTTAGAGAAGTATCTGTTTCTTAGAAACATATTTAGTTCAGAATAATCAAAAGTCTGATTCCTGTGAGTGTTCTAAGTTTGTGGTATAAAAACCATACCAGTGCGCATTGAACGCTAGTTACACATTGCCCAGCACCAGACTAATGAAAAAAATCCGGTCTAAGTTTATTATCATACCGATTAGGTTTTATTTGGGTACAATGGATCGTTGGTCTATAGGAATATTTTCGAAAAGAAAACGGGAAGTAAGATCACTAATTATCCAAGACCCTTCGATCGCTTCCTGTCATAAAACTAAATGAAGATATTGGGAATTTTCGATAATAAAACATTTGCAACACAATATCCTTGCATTTTCTAGCATATTTAAAAAGTTGTTGAAGACGATCGGGGATTAGTCTCTTTTTGTTGTTAGAAGGATTAGAACTAAAATTCAATCGTGATTCAATTTTTAGTCTTATTAAGCTTATCCGAACCATGGCACGTAAAAATCTAAAAAAAATGATATTTCGTATCTGCTTCAACAAAGTGATTGTGAAAGCATTAGCTTGGCAGAGATTCCATCCGACGAGGATTCTGTAGTTGACGATTCATTCGACAGTAATGATGAAGAAAACAATCTTCAACGCATAATCAACATAACAAATGAGGAAGATATCGAACACTTGGAAGGTTTTGACGCCGTAATTAAAGACAAAACAAATCTGTCTAACTACATATGTATGTTTCACAAGATAACTTTGATAGCGAAGATGAAATTGTGCTGAGTGAGCTTAAGATTGCGAAACCTTTTGTTCTACCGAAATGGAAAAAAAATTATTCGATTGATCCAGTAGCTGGCGTTTTAGGCAAAAAACATGGTCCAGCTTATGAGATTGAATGTATGGAAAAACATGATGCTGCAATATTTGATAAAGTTGTAACACAAGAAATAATTGATCATATCGTCTTCCAAACAAATTTGTTTGCTGAGCAATTAGAGACGCTTTACTCCCACCAATGCGACAGATATAAAAGCATTTATCGGAATCAATTTTCTAATGGGCATAAAACCTCAGGGAAGTTATAGAGATTATTGGTCAACTCGACCTGAATTACATGATTCCTACGTATCAACCATAATGCCGGATTTTGAGCAACATACATTTGAACGATTCAGCACTGATGCCCAAAAGAGGATCAACCACTTTACAAAGTTCAACCGTTTTTAGATCTCTTGCAGCAGAGATTTCGAGTGTGCTTTTATCCTGGCCAATTTCTAGCTGTAGATGAATCGATGATCAAATTCAAAGGTAAAATAAATTGATTTTGTTTTCATTGTTCCACTGTTCTTCTTTTTTTAGGTCGTTCTACTCTCATTCAGTACATGCCTAAAAAGCCAATCAAAAGAGGATTCAAAGTTTGGATGTTATGTGACAGCAGTGGTTATGTTCTGAAGTTCGATGTTTACACGGGCAAAAAGTGAAATTTGGAAAGGCTTGGTGAGCATGTTGTGTTAGATTTAACTTCAAACTTCGCAGAAAAAAACCACAAGGTGTATTTTGATAATTTCTTCACGTCATATACACTATTACTTCAGCTGAAACGCAAAAAAATAAACGCATGTGGAACTGTTCAACAAAATAGAAAATTCCTACCAAAAGATATAAAAAGTGATAGGGAATTGAAAAGAGGAGAAAATGACTGGCGAATAAGTGACAGTGGCTTGGTTTTTATGAAGTGGATGGATAAAAGAGCTCTGACAGTCTTGTCCAACTTTCACGATCCAAGAGCTAGTGTCAAAGTTCAAAGGCGACAGAACGATGGTTCCCGAAGAGAGGTGGAAATACCGGAAATCGTTTCTGACTATAACATGCACATGAACAGCGTTGATAAACTTGACCAGCTCAAGAAATATTACTAAGTGGACCGGAAAAGTAGGAAATGGTGGCATCGATTTTTTTTCCATTTTCTTGACGTATCAGTCATAAATTCTTATATCTTGGCAAAACATACAGGGTACACCTTACCACTCAAAGAGTTTAAGTTGGAACTTATATCACATCTGTGCCAACATTCAGATTTACAGCCAAAAGAAAAAATAAATAAAACTAACGTTCGTGTAAGAAAAAATAAGCCATTTTTTGACAAAAGTATTCGATCTAGTTCGTCTCATCAACCAATAAGAACTTCAGCGCGAAGATGTGCACACTGTAGCATATCAGGACACCAAAGAAGAACACAATGGATGTGTTCTACTTGCAATGTTCCACTTTGTCTAACAATAAGTAATACAAAATCCTGTTTCAATGAATTCCATTCATGAGAATATGCAGTTTATGCGCAGTGGTATAGATTTCATACCATGTCCTTGCACAAAACCCTGTAGGGATAAAATTTTAATTTTTGTCTTTTCTTAATAATATTACATAAATAAAGTAATTTTTGCAAAAAAAATGTACAATTTTCTTCGTTTTTTAGTAGTGCCCCGGAAAGAGTTAAACTAATGAATACGAAATATGAACCTAATTTTAAAAAAACTATCTGAAAATAAACAACAACAGATTTCTCATTAAATACTTTATATTCAATTTTGTTATACCTATTTATATATGTACCATTATATACATATATAAAAATATTTCATAATATATATTTGTATGTAATTTTCGTGACTCCTTGTTCATTCAAACACTTATTGCCATTTGCACCTAACACAGAATTTGTAACCCCACTCAAATTTTTCTAAATCGTCATACCACGCCCATATTTACCCGTTAAGCCAACTTTAATTTTAAAAATGTTTGAACTTAACTCTGGTGCAAATGGGCAATAATGACCCACGAACTAGTACTAAAAAAATTTGACCCACGTCTCAAAAAGGTTCGCCATCCCTGCCTTAGATGATAACACTCATGAAGTGCCAAAGCCAAACTTCTCTCATTCACTTATGTTGTGTGCAATTAATTTTTTACACAAGCAAACACTACTTACAGTTTAATGCCGAGTACTGAGAGAGCCGAGTACTTTTTCAAGGCAAGTGTACTACGGGGGGTTTTGCAAGTACCATCCCGAGAAGAAAAGCGTCATAATAAACATGTGCTAGTGTTATCGGTATCCGAACTCGCTCATCGCGCGTTAGCGGTCGACACACTACCCCCAGGGTCACGACAATAATGGATAATAATGATAAGAATTTAACGTCTGCTGCTTAATTGACAAAAAGTTATTACATGTATACGAGTTAAGCTACATGTATGTGCCATGTTATTGGGAAGTTTTTTTTTTCTAAATACGGCGTTAAATATATTTAGACAATTCTCTTAGGATTCTTCGGTTTATCGGTCAAACATATTGTAGAAAATATAGAATCTATAAGGAGAGTTACCAAATATTGTGTTTACAAATATTTCGTTAACACTTCCACTTTTATAATTCTATGTACAACAATTCATTCAACTTATTCTAAGTACCAATGCATTAAATATTTTGAATTCCTAATTTTTCTCAAGAATATAGAACTAGTCTTCGGCAGCGGTTTAGTCAAAATATCAGTTACTTGATCTTTGTTGGTATATAACACAGTGTGGAAAGACCCTTTTCAAATTTTTGAATGATAAAATGATAAGTAATCTCGATGAGGTCAGTTTATGGAATTCTTCACTAGTTTGACCGCAGTTTGGTTGTCCATTAAAAGCGTTACACCCACAATGAGTTACGTCCAAAGGGCAGGCTGTTACTAAGGCACCGGAGGCCGAGGGGGGCCTGCGTTCGATTTTGCTCGCCATCCAAGGGCAGATCGGCCAGCTCCAACAGCAGATCCATAAGCAGGCGACCCGAGTGGACAGAATCTACTCGCTTCTGCCGGGCCTAGCGCCTCTAGAATCGTGATGGGTACGCCAGTAGAGAGTTCCTTAAAGGTCCTGTCGGTGAATCTGAATTCACTGATTAGGATTGAGTGAAGAGCTGTACTTTTCAACTTGTTGCAGGAAGAAATCCCCGATGTACTTTTGGTTAGCGAAACAAAGCTAAGCCAAAAGCACAAAATCCGGCACAGTTCTTATAAAGTGATTCGAAGAGACTGACCCAACGCCACACGAGGCGGGGGAGTTGCGATCTTCATTAGAAGTAGCTTTGAACATAAAATTATATATGTATAGCAGTGAAGTGCGGAGGTTCCAGGTACTAGAGGCCTGTATTGTGTGCATTCCTCTCCGAAATGGAAAGAGAATGTACATTATATCAGCCTATGCACCTGAAGCACCTCAATCCAACTTTTTCATCGCAGAGCTCGAGACACTTTTTCGATCTCTGCGCTTAAGCTCGGTAAAAAATTGGCACTAGGGGGAGCCTACTAAGCTATTGGTGGGTTCTGCAGAGCATAGAGTATACATTCAAGATACTCGCAACGGATAGTCGGTCGTATCCTAGGAGCGGCTCCTATCTGGATCTCATGCTGCTTGACTCTCGATTGAGACTGGCTGACACGAACGAATGGTCTACTAACGGTCTACGGACCTTCGTATACGACAGTGACCATTGCGGACTAAGTGCCGTAATCAAATTACCAGACGAATTCGCGGAAATGGCAGAGTACGTCCAAACGTACCCCTATGATTACAATAGGGTGCGCTGGCCACGCTTTGTCAATTCCCTGACGAGAGCGCTCAATTCGAGCGCCTCCTTTCCACCGTCTAATAGGAACCTATCAAACTATGAGATTGACAGGTACCTCAAACAAATGGAGGATACTATTAAACAGACAACGAACAGTACAATACCACGCCAACGACATCACGATACCACGAACGTGTATTGAAACGCGACAATCGACGCACTACATAGACAGAAAAGTAGACTTCTGACAAGACTCAAACTCATGTACAGGCGGTTTACCGACAGACAAAACTCAGAGGTCAGGACACTGAAGTCACTGATTAAAAATCTCCAACAGTTGATCAAGGAAAATTACAGAATATCTGTAAGTTTGCATTGGAAGAACTGAATTCGTGCTGTAAAATCCAAGAGCGCGAGTATGTTCCCGCAAATAAATAAAATATTTCGGAGAAACAATCAGAATGACATTCAGGATCTAAAGCTTCCGAGAACGTCAGAAAATGAACGTTTGCTACAAACAGTTAGCATCGATCCAGAGGGCGCCATCCTGGATGATGATTTCTTCGTGATCGAGGATCCCCAGGAGAAGGTGGCGACAGTGGGAGCTGTATTCCAGGAAGTGTATACGGTGAATGACAGCATTTGCCCAAACCGCGACCTGGAAAACAGAGTCCTACTTCATCACTTCTAACTTTAAAATGATATAGATCATTGGCGATCAGAGAACCTTGGTTTTACCAGGTTCAATGATGATTTTATGGCAAAAAATGCCATTGCCAGTGAAGGGGCTAACACCCTATTCATTTCGACGGAGGATCACCAGATGATCTTCGAGTCACTGAAAAGAAAAAAATCCACGGGAACCGACGGAATAGCTAATGTTGTGCTCAGGCACCTCCCACCAGTGGCTGTAGAGATGTACACCATCCTGTTCAACAATGCACTGAATAATGCATATTATCCAGTGCACTGGAAGACAGCGGTGGTGCAAACAATCCCCAAGAGGAGTAAAGACACCTCTAACCCGGCAAATCTCCGGTCGATAAGTCTCCTTCCGGGTATCAGCAAGGTCTTCCAGAAGGTGGTCCATAGAGCCATGTTTAAATGGGTTGAGGACAATAAAATCATCCCGGATAAACAATTCGGTTTCAGAGCGGGGCGGCTATTTCATGCCGCGTCGAAACTTGTATCGGATATCCAATGGAAATGCAAGAATCAATGCACGGGTGCCTGTCTGATTGACTTGTAAAAAGCCTTCGACACCGTATGGTTAGTATTACAAGCTGTATTACAAGCTGTATTACAAGCTCAGTCAGCAGAGCGTACGCAGACGATTTAATTGCGTACATATCAGGTCCAACGATCGATTCATAGTAGCCAACTTGATTCTAGAGTTAAGGTAATCTGCTACATGGCCTTAATCAGGCCCATGGTTGCCTATGGATGTCCCGTCTGGTTCAATGTGAGAGCCAGCTTAATGGAAAGGATTCGGGTGTTTGAGAGACAATGTCTCAGGACTTGTCTCGGGTTACATATGACACCTGAATCTGAGTTCACGAAATTTTACCCGAACGAGGTGCTATACAATAGGGCCAGGATTGTACGGGTGGATAACTTTCTGATAGAACTGATTCGAAGCCACGTTGCAAGAGCAATGACTTCGGTCAATAACTTGATCTCCGGGGCTTACTACCCCAACTACCTGTTCCACGAGAGGGTGCGCCTTAACGACTTTGTCCCACTAGAGGCATTCCTCTACTAAGACCAATGTGGGCTGATCCAAGACAGATTGGCGGTGCCGCTAATCTTCCACGTGGCCCGCAATTCCGTGGAACGACGGTTCCTGTACGAACGTGACATCGCGCTCCGCGAGCCCGAGCGCTTCAGGTTCAGTAAGTCGAATTCACGCCGAGATCGAGAAGACGTCGTCCGACAGCATCAACGTTCTTAGTGGTTGGAGCGGACTACGTCAGTGGTAAATCTTAATAGGCCAGCCTCTTCAAACCGCGCCAAACACCAATGGCAGGCTTATAGGTTATTGTAGTTTAGGGTAGTTTAGGTTAGGTAAGGGTAAGCTAGGGTGGTGGGTAGGTTTAATTATTTTTAGTTCAAAAAAATAATAATATAATACAAAAAAAATTATATACATATTTATATAAAAAAAAAATAAATAAAAAAAAATAAAAAATAAAAAAAAAATTAAAAAACATAAAAAAAAAGATATATACATAATATACATATATCATGTATATATTTTTGTATATATATTTTAGTTAAGGTAGGTTAAGCTAGTTTTTACTTAGGTGTAAGTTTTAAATTTTTAAATATTTTCTTAGCTTGAGTTTAAAATTATTTTATTTGTTATAATTTTTTCTTTTTCATAAGACCGAAAGGTATAATTTAATCAGTTCTTCTTACTTAAGAGTGTCCGTATAAGTCCAGTAAGGTAGTTATAAGTTATTTAAGCTAGTTTAATCATTTTTGTCTAGCGCGTAAGATAGTTGTAAGAAATGAATATTAAAAATGAATTAAAAAAAAAAAAAAAAAAAAAGACCCTTCTCCTTGTGGAAACAACTGGAGGAATGGAGGAATAATCGAGCTCCTTTGCGCCTTCACAAGTCCCAATGTATTCGGACTCTGTTATGGATAAAGAAACGCATTTCTGACGTCCACGATATTGCTCCACCACCGACGATTATGGAATATCGATTATGGAGTCCCACGAAGATAGCGAAATATTCGTTCAACAGCAGCAATGTGGTTGTACCACATGAACTGTCCGATTTATCACTTGGTCCTCAATTAAAAGCTGTCGAGTGAACATCTGTACAATACAGTACTTTTTTTTTAAGATAAAGTGTATGATGTGTTCGACTTTTAGGGTCCGTTTCAAGTACAGTTATTTTTTTCTAGGAAGTTTTATATCATGCTGTCGACGTTTCAAATTCGTACGCTTTTCCTTTACGAGTTCGAATGGGACATAATGCATCTCTGGCGGACAAAACATAAATGACGTATTTGAGAATATAGCGGTGAACGAACGCACCATTCGGCGTTGGCTTGTGAAGTTCCGTTCGGGAGATCTAAGCCTCGAAAACGAACCGCATGAGAGACCGGAAACGGTAGATGCGGACCCACCAAATGGAGCGTTTCACACAACATGGGAGTATCACCCATGACAATAAGTCGACACCTTTTCCAAATAGGAAAAAACTCGACAAATGAGTACCCCATTTTGGCTTAGCGGGAAAATATCCTTTTCTTCTAGTCCTCCTCGTGAGCGCCCGCTGGAAATAACTAATTATCGGTTAGCGTCAGCGGTAACAACAGAAACCTAATTCCCTGGTGGTGTGAGCGAAGGAACCATGCCGAAGGATGGACGGGTAGGGTGCTTTGAGAAGGTCCATAGTATACATGCCTTACCGCAGTAGAACCGGCAATGCTGTGGTTTACCATTTTTGCAGCGGCTTACTCGTGGGATCAAGTTGGAGACCAATAAAAATAAACAAAAACCATTGGGGGCCATCCCCCAAAATTCTCAGAAGACTGAAAACAAAAACGCTTCCCAGGCAATGACATCGACCCCAGAGAAACACATAAGAGCCTTCACGACGGCCTATAGGAAGAGACGTGCTGCTTTCCAAGTCCTTACCCGACTAGAAAAAAGGGCAAAGATAATTGGGATGAGAACGATGCAGCCTCGTATCAATGGGCGTCAGAAACAATAGAAAAGTCATTAAGACGGAGGTTGAAAAATACACAGGCATCTGGCTTAAGCGATAAACCAGATAAACCTCAACACTTGCTTCTGCCAACATTATTCCCCACATTGCAGAAAGTGGAGCCATGGATTAACACAATCGCATTGCCGGATTAAGGACAAAGCAATACAAATTGCTACACTGCGAAGGTACCCTTAGAACCGGCATTTTCAGCAAAATCCCATATTAATATATAATAATATATTTCTTTTAAGTAATAACAGCACCAGTGACCTCACTAATGCCCGAGCAGAAGTCTCCCGTGAGGAAGGCTTTTGGATCTCCGCAGCATACCTGGCCTACGACGACATCGAGCCCTTATAATCCACAACAATCAGAAGAATGGTCATTGAGGCGGAACGAACAAAAACGCCGGTCCTCATAGGATGTGACGCGAATGCTCAACTCACCATTTGAGGCAGTAGCGACATCAACAACTGAGGTGAGGTATTACTAACTTATATTATCGAAACAGACGTTGTTATTTGTAATAGGGGCAATAGGTCAACCTTCGTAAAATGAAATAGGCAGGAAGTTTTGGATATAACCCTTGTATCCAATTCTTCCAATATCTCGTTGGAAACTGGTCGGTATCACAAAATAAATCTTTCTCTAATCACCATTACATTCGCTTCCATCTAAACTTTGAGATCCCAACTAAAACATCCTTGAGGAATTCTAAACGGATCAACTGGGAAAAATATGTCGCTAACCGTAAAGGCGCCTTTGACCCCGCTCACTTAGGTAACCCCATGTTGCATGCAGACATTGAACGTATGGCGATTCAAGTTACAGGAGCTATGAACAGATCCCTTCTAAAGTCTTGCCCAAGTAGCAAAGCAACAAAGAGAACCAAACCTCCATGGTGGTCTGCTGATCTTGGTACATTTAGAAAGGAAAGCTTTTCAACAAAACAAAAAAGCAAAACCGAACAGAGGACTGGAACCGCTACAACGCAGAGGCTAGTAACTATAATTTTGAACAACTCACAGCGAGTCCTTCGTTCATTTCAATGGAAGTAATAAGCATAAGGAAACTCCAATGGGCAGTAAACAGCTTCCATCCATACAAATCTGCAGGTCCGGATGGAATCTACCCGGTATTATTCGCATCCAGTATAGATTGGGGCTATATACCACTATCCTGGATTGAAGCAAATGTTACATTTATATACCAAAAGCAGGTAAAACCTCCCACACAACTGCAAAAGACTACAGACATATCAGCCTCTCCTCCTTTCTTTTCAAGATGCTAGAAAGACTGGTGGACCTGTACATTCGCGAAAAACCTACAAAAAAGCATGCTTTCCATATCGCAATATGCTTATTGCTTACTGTAAGGGAGAATCAGTAAAAACAGCTCAGCACACGATAGTTGGAACGGTTGAAAAATCACTTTCAACAAAGAATTCACCATGATTGCCTTTCTCGATATCTAAGGAGCTTTCAACAACATAAAACCATTAGCCTGCATTAGTGATAATGCATTAAGCAAACTAGAGGTTAATGGTAGTATGATATTTTGGATCAAACAAATATTTTTCAAGCAGGTTGATTCATTCGAAATTGGGCTGATACAAAACAAATAAGGCAGGAAAACGTGGCACAACACAAGGAGGAGTATTATCTCCGCAATTGTGGGTGCTAGTTGTAAACGAAATACTCCTATCCCTGGAGGACAGCGGGTGCTATGTCACTGCGTATGCAGACGATATTGCACTAGCAATTAGCGAGAAACATCTTCCAACAAATTAGGATTTGATGGGAAAAAGCCTAGGCAAGCTGGCCAATTTGGAAGAGAACTGCGGGCTTGGAATAAATCCCTTGAAAACGGAGCTAGTCTTATTCACAAGAAAACGGCTGATTCCTCAAATCACTCCACTAAAACTGAATGGGATTTACCTTAGATTCGCAGACCATGCCGAATACCTTGGCGTACTTGATAGGAAGCTCAAATGGTATTGAATGCGGAAGAACGCATAAAGAAAGCAACAACTGCACTATATATCTGTTAAAATATCTTGGGTACTAGATGGAGTATCAAACCACATATTACCCACTGGTTTTATACCGTGATTGTCAGACCTATACTAATGTATGGATGCCTTGTCTGGTGGCCGGCACTGTGCAGATCTAGCTACTGCAAACTCCTAAACAGAGCTCAAAGGATGGCGTGCATCGCGATAACAGGAGCACTGCGATCCATCTATCTATCTATCTATCTCCCCAAGGAAAAGACAAAAAAATAGGCGCTGCGACTTAAGGAATCCGCTAACTGGAACTTCTCCGAAATAGGGCACGCTGCTATTCTTCGCCAAAGCAATGATCTAAGTGAAGTCGCGGACTACTTAATCCCGACCCTTGACTTCAAGATTTTCTACAAAGCAACAATCCCAACCGACGATAATGGGAGGGGAATGAATTAAAAAAAAAAAAGGCACTGAACTGGAGATATACACAGACGAGTCTAGGACAGGCAATGGTGTGGGCGCCGGTGTCTATGCATCGACCTTAAAAATCCGTTAGACTAACCGAACCACTGCAGCCTAATCCAAGCTGAATTAACGGCAATTCGTGAAGCCGCAGACTGGCTGTCTGTGAGATCATCGTCATCTACACAGATGAGATGACATTGCCAAGCTGCAATAAAAGCACTCGAATCACCAATAATACGATCAAAATTTGTTAGGCACTGCCGCACGTCTCCAAATGAGACATCGAGCGGATGCACTGGAACGTTGTGCTGGGTACCTGGGCATAGCTATATACCAGGTAACTGTGAAGCAGACTAGCCAAAATAAGCACCACACTGGAGCTCTCGACTGTTAAAAGGGAAATCCACCCGCCAATGGAAACGCAAAAACACAAAATTTCGAAAAATGCACTGCAACAGGCAAATGAGAGACGGCGTGACCTTGAAACATGCAACTATGTGAGATAAGCCTGGCCAAGGTATTGTCAACGTAAAACCACAAGCCTCCTAAAAAATCCGCAGGCAGAATATAAGCAGAATAATCGTAGTCCCAATAGGACATTGCGCAAGATTAGGACTGCCATATAACGACTACTGCAGCAAGTGTCATGATGAGGAAGAAGAAAAATCTCCATCCCATCTCCTTTTTTATTGCACTGCTCTAGCCGACGATTTCTGGGAGAGTATTTCCTAAATGAACTATCGGATCTATCCGAAACGGAGATCAACAAAATACCGAATTTTATTCAGCACTCAAAATGGTTCCAAGAGTAACAGTGACCAAGCCGACTCAATTGGTAGCATAATGAACCATTCTTGGTCTAAGTGATCCCCAGCGCTTTAACGGAGAGAAGCCACTTAACCTAACCTAACCGAATCCCATGAATTGAACGAGGTGCAAAAACTGAGCCGCGTAGAAACCTGTGCATCGCTGAGTCTAGGGCACCGAAATGCATCGTTTCTGCACCGTATAATCACATGTGTTGAAAAGTGGATTTTGTAAGACAACTGTAAAAGATCTGGGCAGTGGTTGGATCCAGGCGAAAATATAAAGCACACCCCCAAACTTGGTCTTCATCCAGAAAAGGTTGTGGTGACAATCTGGTGGACATCGAAAGGACCAATCCACTTTTGATTAATGCAGTCAAATATTGTGAGGAAATTGACATTATGCATACGAAATTGGCTGAAAAGCAACCTGCATTGGTCAATAGGCATGGTCCGATTCCGTTGCATTACAATGCTAGACCCCATACTTCACACGTAACTGTGCAAAAGCTGTTACAGTTGTGATTCGAGATTCTTCCACATCCACCGTACTCTCCTGATACTTCTCCAACGAATTATCACTTTTTCCGCAATCTGGCGCCATTTCGTCGGCAAAAGGAGTACCGAAACCGACCAGAGTCATAGAAGCCTTTGAAAACTTTTTAGCGTGAAAAGATCAAGCCTTCTATAAAAAAGGAGTAATGGAATAATCACGGTAGAAGAAGGTTATAGATGTCAATAGTTCATATTTTGACTGAATAAAATTTTGTAAAAGAAGAAATATTGACTTTTAATTTTTTTACAAAAAAGTCGGACATTTCATGTGGTACAACCAAATAGCAATCCTTCGGGTCATCTAAATGACGAACTTACTGCAACATGACAGAATTCATATAGTTGGATTCTACAGGCGTGGAGACAGGTTTTGCATTTAACATACCAAATTTCGAACAAACCCTTCGAAAAAAGCCTTGAATCGAAAGTTCAAGCATCTGGATGCTTGTTTTAATTTAAGTTCCTCAGCAGCACAAAGAGCTAAAAGAATTTGGTTTCTTTTATCAAATGTAAATACCTTTTCTTCTGCTTTATTTACTTTCCTCTCGATCTTGTCACCCTCTTGACTTGTCATAACTTGGCTCAGCTTCATCATCATCATCTTTCAACAGAGATTGAAATTTAGCAGCATCTACGCGCCTGCTGTTTGATTAGTCAGTATCTGATATGTGCCTCGAACAATGCTGCTTGAAGATAACATCCCGCGCCAGGTTGTGGATTTCTTTTTTTAAAATGAGTAAAATTAATACTATCGGAAAAAATTTAAGGTGCGCCGAATATGAAAGAGAGACAAGAGAAAGAAGAAAAGATTTTGAAAAAAGGAGAATAAGTACTTATTTTCCGAAGCAGTCAAATTCCTGCATTTGGATACATCGAAGTTCAAAATCAAGGTTCATATTAATTTTCGCAGCTAATGTTTATTGTTTATATTCGTACCTTGCTATGAATACCAATGGTATTTCTGTGAATAATCTGTCTCCTGGACCGTCTACATCAACCACTAATTTTGAAAGAAATTCTGCTTATTCTGGCATAGGACAAGAGCGCCAATTCCTGAAGCATCTAATGCTACCCATTTTCTAGCGGAGTGGATAATTAAGGATACAATGATTGAAATTTAACTGGCCAAAGAAGTTAATCAAAATTTAGATTGCGATTTTACTGAAACCAGAATATTTTATGAACCTGGTAAAGTTCGATTTTTGAATTCAGATAATTTCTATCGAAAATTAAAAAAACGAGGAAGAACACGACCGAAAGTATTTAATATACTTCCCCAGTAAGAAGTCACTATTTTGTATGCCATTTAGATTGTTTAGGGGCGTATCTTCGCAGGCCAAAGAAGACGGATGTAACGATTGAAAAAATATTAAACGAATATTTATGTCGCATGAAAATTCTAAAGATCATAGCTTTTGCCAAAAAACCATGTTAAATCGAAGTAGAGCTATTCTCACTGCGAGAGTAGATAATGCACTTTGTTTGCAAATTGATGCTGAAACCCAGCATTTTAAAAAACATGTTAAAACGAGTCTTGGCAGTGATTAAAAAACTGGACAGTCGACGACTTGCCTTCAGGGGATATGATTAACAAGTTTGATCGTTACATAACGATAGCTACATACACGATATGTCTGGAATTATTTTTTAACAAATCATATTCGTCATACATATCGTCAAAAATTCGGGATGAATTTTTCAACTTGATGGATAAACCGGTAACGAACCAAATTGTAAATGAAACTAAGCATTGTAAGTACTTACTTCTCTATCATTGTTGATTCTACTCCTGATATTAGTCACGCCGATCAATTATCGGTTTTTTGAGATATGTGAAAGACGGCACTCCATTGGAATGATTTTTTCGCTAGGCAAAAAGTAGGCCATAAATCTGAAAACATGGAGGGCGCAGCTCTCTCACTTTTGAAAAAAAAATTGGGATTGACGTAAATAACTATAGAGGCCAGTCGTACGGTCATGCGAGTAACATGTACTCTACTGGATTACAAGCGCAAATAATCAAACACAATTCTCTGGCCATGTATATCCCGTGTTCAGCTCATTCTCTGAATTTGGTTGATTCATGCGCTTCTTAGTCTGTTGAAGCTTCAGCATTTTTCAATATCATTCAGACCATGTTCACATTGTTGGCCTTTTTACTAACAGGTATTTTTATGCCTCAACTTTCGTTTATGTAATTATAATTTTTTCCATATGGGAAATATTTACAAGTAACTTGAAAAATGGCCTAACAGAGCTGAAACACGCAAATGGCACTAGACGGTCTAGTAAACACTACACTTGTAAAAGGTTAGCTACATATTAGGCGGAAGTTATACAATCTTTGAGTAAAATTATGATGGAGAAAGCTGCGACTCGGAGTGATGCAAAAGGTTACATATACCAAATGATCAAATTCGAATATGTTTTTTGATAATTTTTTGGAACACCTTATTAGAACGTTTTGATGCGAAACGTAAATCGTTACAATCAAATACCATAAATTTGGAAACCATTGTCCACTTTTAAAGATCCTTGCAGATTTTGTAACCCAATAACAAAATGAAGTGATGTTTGAAGAATTCAAAAAAAAAGCCAAGAAATCAACCACGGAAGAATATTAATTTGATATGAAGCGGGCCAAAACTAAATCACTTTTACCGGGTGAAACACAAAAAAATTAAACGAAACCTCAAAACGGGAAAGATAACTTACGTATAAATGTATATTACTCAATACTGGGTTGCATTAACGTTGAACTGAAAAAGAGGCAACTGGCTTCTACTGAAGTGACGGAAAGTTTCGATTTTATTTAAATTTTGGAACGGACAATTTTTTTTAAAAAGGCAAAATATTTACAGATGATGAACATTACAGATAAAGAAGATTTGGATGACAATTTTCTAACCGAAGTACTGCACTACAAGTTTCCAACTTCAAACAGTTCATTAATCAAAAATTGGAGCAAACATTTTCGAATGTCTTCATAGCTCTTAGAACTTTTCTTTCCATGACAGTATCCAACTGCACCGCTGAAAGGTAATTTTCCGTGCTTAAAGCAATAAAAATGTATTTACGAGATAACTTAATCGAAGAAAAACTCAACGCTTTGTCTATACTGTGTATTGAGAATTGCATCAAACGAATTAGACTTTGACGACTTGATAAATGATTTTTCCTAATTAAAAGGTCAAAAATTATATCAATCCTATTCTTTATTACAATTACAGATTATAACTTGTAAGATTTTATGTAATACAATGTTTGATTTAAAGTGTATTACTCAACCATGATACCATGATATTGGTTTTTTGCATTTGGTTGAAGGGAATATGGATAAATATAAATATCTGAATATATTAGACCACAATCTTAAACAAAGTTCTCAGAAACTCAGCATTGCAAATAATTTTCATTTATACCAGGACAATGGTCCGAAGCTCACGGCTAGGATAATGAAAGAATGGCTTCTTTACAATTAGCCGCACGAATTAAATACAATAAAACACTTTAGTGTTTTGGTGGTGGTCTTAAGACTAGACTTTATTTTCAGTTCATTTTCTTATTCTACCTTTTACATTACTTTCATCATTGTCAGCGTATGAAGTTCGATAGCTATTGAAATGCGATCGCAATGACCCAATTACTGTTTATATCGTTTGAGCCCCGATCAACGATTCGTTTCCAAATGGTTTAAAATGCAGAGTATGCAAAATATGCAAAGGTGCATTGCGATGGCCCAATTTAACTGAACCTCATATGCTCACATTGGGATAATTCGTTGTCAGGGTCAGTGACCGATGTAAGTCGCCTTTCACCAAATTTGATATTGCCCTGAATACTACAGATGTATTTATTTTTATAAAATTCAAATGGTTTTAAAATAGGATTGACTTAACTTACAATGTATTTAATTATATTATAGGTATACTATATTTATTTTTTAACATTTCTAGATTCTATTTAAAATTTTGATTTTCTTATTTGATGCTTTTTGTTTCATTGCCTTTCGTGCTTATTTTGATATTCTTTTGTTTTTCAACATTATTATTATCAGTAATATTAGACTTTAAATAATATAAACGTTGTGCTTGTTATTGTGTAGTTAAGAGACTTGTGAAACTTTAATTCTTTTATAGCATTTAAATTTGCTTCTGGATTTAAAACAATAAATATTGAACAATTATTGTAAGGTTCAATGTAACCACTTAGGTGCACTTCCAACAAAATTAAAAAGTCCTCGCTTATATTTATGTGGTATTATACTATATCCCTTATTTTTGATTCTACTTATTTCTTTTATCAACATATCTTTTCTTCTACTTCAATATCTAATTGTTAAATTGTTCAAGTGCGTCGAAAATATCCTGTATTTAAACTACGTGTAAAAGTATGTCATATTTGCTATCTATTTCTTTATTATTATTATTAGCTTTTTTCAGACAAAAATATTTACATAGATATATGTAGGATTGACATAATTTGGCTGATACATATGACTGAAATATTAAAGATACATCCAATTGCCAAAAACAAGTGATGAATATATTTAACAGAACACTATACCAAAATTGAAACTATTGATGGGGAACATATTAAGTAACAAAAATAAATGTTCGTACAAATATGTATTCATAACAGAAGATAAAGTAAATAGGCAAGGAATAAGATAAGTTAAAATAAAATAAGATATTAAATTTAAAATGAAGAAATCACCCAAACGAAGTATACAATTAGATTAAATATACAAAAGTGATTCAATCTCAGAATAACTGAGTGACAGGAGCCACTCATGAATATGTCTCAAGAAAACTCTTTCGCATCGTAAATTTATAGGAAGTGAATTGAATAACCGAGCTGCAGTAACACAAAAAAAAAAACATGAAAAGTGACATTTCTTTATTATTGGTATAGACGCCAAATTTCTAGTATTGACACGCAAGTTATAGTTATCATCAAATCTAACTGCATAATAAGCAGCATTTTTAAAGAATATTTTTAACACTTTGTAACAATAAAGATGTCGAAATGTCAGAATTCTAAGGTTTTTAAACAAATCAAAGCACATCGATTTACTCTGCAAATTATTCTTACAGCATGTTTTTGTTTAAGTAATAAAGGTTTAATATTAGAAAAGTATGCACAACCCCCGCAAGATAGGCCATATTGCAATTTATATTTTTAAAGAGAATTATAAACCAGTTTCAAAACAGATTGATTACAAAAGAGACTACGGCGGTAGAGCTGCTTGACTACATTATTGACATACTGGTTAAGATATGAAATGTGATTCTTCCAATTCAGCTCTTGATCCAAAATAATGCCCAAGTACCTGTAACTATAGACACATTCAATTTTAAAGCATTCGTCAGTACAACATAGATTATTATATCACTATAATAAGTGGAGGTTTTTTAGCTTTTGTAACTTAGTGAATGAAAATATAAAGGAAAGTCACTTAAGTTTGTACCTTTAATATTGAAGAACATAAACTTAGTGTTGGTACTGATTAAGAGCTTATGCTGCTTGAACCGATTCCTCAGTAGCTCTGCGTCATAATTAACGTTCACAAAGGTATCAAAATAACTTGAGTTTGACTACGAGAGGGCTGTATCATCAGCGAAGGCTGTGATTTTTCCTTTGAAAAGTTGCAAAAATAAAGAGTTTATATAGACTAAGAATAGGATCGGACCCTGCGGAACACCCATATTTATAAATTTAAGGGAACTTAAACTATTTTTGATCTTAACCATTTGCATTCTGTTCTGAAGATATGAAACGAACCACTCATAAACAAATCCTCTAAAGCCGGCAAAATAAAGTTTATTTAAATGGGGGCTGTGGTCTACCATATCAAAAGCTTTTGTTATATCGATAAAAGGTGCAGCAGAAATCTTTGAATCATTCAAACTATGTATTATATAATTCCCCAAGAAATTTTATTAGATCTTCCACTCCTGAAACCGAGTTAAAAGTCACTGAGGTATATTATTCTCTTTAAAAAAGAAAGAATTCTAGACTTCATTCCTTTTTCGAAAACTTTTAAGAACACAGATACAAGAGATATAGGACGATAGTTTAACAATGTGGTGTGCCCTTTTTTATGTTACATAACCACTGTT
This sequence comes from Merodon equestris, assembly GCA_958301585.1. Lineage (NCBI taxonomy): Eukaryota > Metazoa > Arthropoda > Insecta > Diptera > Syrphidae > Merodon > Merodon equestris. Next base: position 51,959,838 of record OY284417.1, on the reverse strand, counting down.
TTTAAGGCTTCCGGAAAAATTCTTCGCCAGACAGAGAAATTGAAAACAAAGCTTAAGACATCAGACATTTGTCTTAGGATGAAGTTTGTGATCTCGTCACTAGCAAATTAATTAGAAGTTTTAAGATCTTATTACATTACATATATTATTGATATCGCTACAGTCATGAACAGTGCTCAAGTTAGAAAAAAATTCATTGAACAAGTTTACGACTTGCAATGCTTGCGTTATATTAGATATATTATTTTTATATCTATCTATTTCTATTTCATTATTTAATATTTCATTAACCACTCCCCATTCCTTTTTGGAATTGCTAGTATTTTTTGCTCATCTATTACTGAAATATGCATTTAGTCTCACATTAGGATCTTTTTCAACTTTTGAATAAAGTCGATGTTTCTTCTTAATTTTTTTTAATAAAAGAGGTAAATTCATCCACTGCGTAAGACATTTTAATTAATTATTATTGTGGTTAATTTGCTGACTACAGTTTGATAAGTGAAACTGTAGTTTTCTAAGAAACAAGACAAAAGCAGGAGATGGATCACGCGAATTGAAAACATCATCCCAAAGTTCGGAATTTAATTGAGTCAATTTTCCTACACTTTCTGCTTAGAAATTGCTTGGTACCAAAAACACTGCAGTCTTATTGAATAGTTGTCAGTTGGTCAGGTATTTTTAAGTCATAGACAGTTGTTTTATAATTGACAAAGTTGTTTCTATGAGTGCTTATTAATATATGGTCTAAACATGACTCGAATAGAGTTGGCTGATTTAAAGCACAATCGAAGCCAAACGAAGCGAGGATCGATAGAAACTTGTCAGTATCAGGTTTGTCAGATAGAATATTGACATCGAAATCACCTAACAATGTTCTTACAATGCTGCAGCTCTGAGAGTCCCGAAAACTCATCCAAAAAGACATTGACTTCATATTTGTCCAATCTATAAACACATGTGAAACAATATCGAACACCAGAAATTTCACATAAAATAACAATAATATGGGCACTTTCCATTTCCCGAATGTTAATTTCACAATCAATTACATCATTCTTTTAGAAAACTGCGACACCTTCGGATGCGTAAAAATGATTACAATTGGCTAAAAAATTATAACCTGGAATTTTAGAAATCATTAATTTAATTTTGGACAATCCAAGTTTCTAAAAGAAATATAATCGGACAGGTGATCAAGAGATGCTAAATGACTGGAAAAAACATCAAAATTGGTACGCATACTACGAATATTTTGGTGGATCACCGAAAACCCATAGTATTGCTGACTGTTTGGATGATATATACAAAGGCAATTACAGATGGAGGATGTAATATCACGAGGATTAATAAATTAAAAATTATAAGACATCATAGAATAAAAAATTACATTTAAATGCTGCTAAGTTAAGAAAAATCTGCAAAACATTTAATATTAATTACTTCGCTACATTCCGTTTTACGTAAGAGAATAGTTGAATATCTCACCCAAACAAATTTGCATTTTCCACTACGCTTCTATTAACAACTAACAACACTTGATGAAGGTGACTTTCGTCTCTCAGGCATTTTATGCTTCACAGTTTCCTTGCGCAAGAAAGATGAAAATGGTGTTGAGAGGTGTTTTTTTTTTGTGTTTTTTCCTACTTCACTCTCACACTCTTAACGAAGCAAGACTCTATTTCACTTGCATTTCATTCCTCGCAATCAATATGTTTTAAAAAAGATGCTACTCTTTCTTTAACATTTTCTTTGTTTACATTCAGTAAACCAATGATGTCCACAGAGAATCGCTTATCCCTTTGCTCCAATGAATGCAGTTTTGACTCCAAGAAGTCAACCTGCTTGTTAAGGGATGCATATATGTCTTCAAGAGTTTTTATTTTGGACACCGGCTGGGTGACAACATTTTTTAGGTTGATGACTTCCGCCGTAATTGTTTGCATCTCTGTATATAACATTTGAATAGTAACCGCTTCTGCACCCGAATTATTGACGTCATGGGTAACTGGGAAAGAGTTGGAAGCAGCTCGACTTCTTACTGTTGGCGAATTAATTGAAGTGTCAATTATTAGAGATGATTTTCTTCTCTGAGAGGTACAATTACTGCATTTGTAACCACTGCGCTCTTAATTTTTAATGTTCATTTTTTAAAATTTCGTGCTTTTCGCGTGAACGTAATTTTTGCAATTGGAGCACTGTATTTTAAATTCATGTCTATCAACTTTTGCTTATCAAAGAACGCACTTCATTTTAACACTAGATGTTTACAGAATCGATAGTCTATTCAAACAAAATTAAACTCGCAGGTATTAATTATACGTATCATCCCATCAACACAACACACTTCTGAATTTATGTTTACAATGGCATTTCCTAAATTCGACTCGATTCGTGCAATTTTCATATGTTACGATTAGTAGGAGCATTATTAGCAGCTGTAGTAATTTTTAAAAATGTTAAGGGTCTTTTTATATTGGCTTCATGAACATTTCTTAGCATGTACGAGTATTTTCTGAATTTTGGTTGTTTTTTGTGTCTTACGCCAACATAGTCTTTGATAAATCCCTGTTCACGAGTTTCGATATAATTTTCTCTTATAAATTCTCTATTATATTAATATCCGTAGACTGTGGAGGGGTTTTAATCACGTGAGTCACATCGGTCACTCACCCTGACAGCGAACTTTCAGCTGTGGGAGCACATAAGGTTCAATTAAATTGGACCATCGGAATGCACCTCATGTTTTGCATACTTTACCTTTTAAATCGTTTCGAAACGAGTCGTTGATCGGGGCTCGAAATAAATAATTGGGTCATTGCGATGGCATTTCCATAGCTATTGAACTTCATATGCTGACAACGATGTAAGTAATGTATAAGGTAGTATAAGAAAATTAACAGAAAATATATTTTAGTCTTAAGACAACCACCAAAACACTAAAGTATTTTATTGTATTTAATTGGCGTAGTCGGTAGGTTAGTAATTTAAGAGAACTTTTTTAATAATGCAAGCCTTGAATTAAATGAGATTTACGACTATGATGAATTAAAGCCAGATTTATATAGTCCTAATCGTAAATATCTTAAAGAGATTCTCTTAGAAAAAATATATGGCACTATTAGAGTACATATTGAATGAAATGACAGTATATATATATAAAAAATATTCGAGACTCAAAACAACGATTACCGTACTATTGATAAGAATCATAGGAAAAATTTACAATTTCATTCTAAAGTTATGTCAAATAATCACAATAGAAAAGATAAGACTAATCTATCACAATTTAAAAATAAGGGAAAATTTAGAGCAGATAAGGCCCAGTGGTACCAATCGAGACAAAATAACCAACAGGCAGTATCTAAAAGGAACAACAATAGGTCAAATATTAATAAAAGTAACATCAATGAAGAGATCGATAACAGTGAACCGGAGGATTTGCAGAATTAGGCCTCGGACGCGAAAGTTTTTGCAACTTAACGATTAATCAAAAAACATACAAAAAGTTAATAGAAACCGGATCAACTATAAGCTTAATAAACTCAACAAGAGTTGACTGTAACAGTTTCCCAACATATGAAGTGAAAACCGTAACTTTGAACACAATTAACCATGTTTCAAAAGAGCTAGTAAAAAATATTGTCACTAATACACCTTCGGAATTTAGAATGAGTCCCCAAAGCAAAATCAAGTGGTACAAAATGGCACTAAAAAATAAAACATATGATTTGCTACTTGGTATGGATTTTATACCGAAAAACGCCTTAGAAATTAATTTTCGTAAAAAAATTATGAAACTTACAAATTCTGTGAATATAAGATTCTTTTCAGATGCTTCTGAAATATTGAAAATCTGACTAAATTAACAAAAGCATAGATTTGTCTCATAATAAACCAGATAAAATCAACGAACTCTTGAATGAGTTTAACAATCTGGTTTACCAGGAAGTTGATCTGTTAATAAATACTTATGCAATAATGCATGAGATCAACACTAACTAAAACTGATAATGATAAGCCTCCTACACACGACACGAGGATGAGGTTAAAAGACAAAAAGATGAAATGGAGAGGAAGGGATTGAACGAAAATCCCACAGTAAATATGTCTCACCAGTAGTCGTGGTACCAAAGAAAGTGGATAGTTCAGGACAACAGAAGTTTAGAATATGTGTTGACTACAGGAAGCTAAACAACATAACGGTCATATTGACAATTTATTATGCAAGTTAGGGCGTGCTCAATATTTCACAACTCTGAGCTTGGCCAGCGGATATTATCAAATTCGAATGCATCCTAGGGACATTCAAAAGACAGCATTTTTTTTTTAAATTCATTTTTATTCAGTATTTTTATATAGTATTATCCATCTTACCCTAGTCAAAAATGTTTAAAACTAGCTTAACTATCTTTACAAATCTAACTATCTTACTGGCCCTAGACGGACACTCTAAAACAAACAGAACAATTGAAACATATGTCTTTCGACGACTACATAAATTCTATTAACATTATAATATCTAACTTAAGCTAAGAAAAATGGTTTTTATTAAGAAAAAACTTAGCATATGATCATTTCAAAAGACAGCATTTGCGACGCCAAGTGGTCTCTATGAATTTACCCGAATGCCATTTGGCTTAGAAAATGCACTGGTCACTTTCCAGGGTTAATGAATGAAATATTCAAAGATCACATAAACAAGATTTGTGTGGTTTATTTAGACGATATCCACATATTTTCGACCAGTCTCGAGGAACACCTATTAGTCATAAAAACTATTTTTAAAATCATAGCAAAGCATAATTTAAAAGTAAATAAATTGATACCCCTATCAGACTTTTACAGAAAATGTGTACAAAATTATTCCAAAATGATTACCCCATGGTTAGGTACCCTAAAATAAATACCGAAATAAACAAAATAGATCCGGAAATACATCCTATCTTAAAATTTCCAGATTTAGAAAAACTTTTTATTTTTTATACCGATGCCTCCAATTATGCAATTGGGATAGTACTTACGCAGGAAGGTCAACCGGTTTGCTTTGTCTCAAGATCTTTAAATGATCATGAGAAGCTCTATTCGACGACTGATATTGGCTATTGTTTGAGCTGTTACTTATTTTCGGCCATATTTATAGGGTAACAGATTTAATATTATAACAGACCACCAACCCTTAAAATATCTCAATACCAAATATTGCGGAAAAGAATTTTCTTCAAGGAACTAAAGATGGTTACTAAAACTACAAGAATTCATTTACGAAGTAGAATATCTTCTTAGATGATTCTGGGTATAATAAGGTGCAGCTTAAGCTGACTGAACTTTTCCCACCGAATACCGGTATAAGATTTGTCAGATTGCAAACTATGAATGAAACATATCGTATACTGTATAAGTTGTGAATAACCGTCACAATTGTACTGCCGCAAAGTACGATAGTAAACCAATTAACAAAAAAATTTAAATTTACTAAAACGCCCTCCGACGATCATTCGTATACGTAAATACACATACGTAAATTCAAAACAATCCTTTATTATATTTATTGACAAGTTTTCTAAACACGCTGTTAGTTTTCATTTAGAAAATCGGAATAGTAGAACACTTGCACAAAATTCGTCAATTCACAGCAATTAGAGATAAAATGAATTAAATAAAATTAAAAATTTTAAGTAACCTCCGACAAAAAACAAAAAAACTCAAAAAAGTAAAAAAATATTTTTTTTTCTCTCTTATTCCCGTTATATTACACATGTGTGTCAAAAATGACGGAAATGTGTCTATTTTTTTATAATAAAGCTATTTTTGTTATTAATATCGCGATTCCGAAATAAACTCATTGTTTTTAAAGCAAGTACAGAATCTTAACAATAAACAGAACTAGTTAAGACGAATGTAATCAGCCCATACTTAATAGGTTTACTAATAGGCAATCGTCTCCTAACTTCGAGTTCCATTATCAGAGTACCAGCTCGGTAGTACCAGCAGACGTGGGTGTTTGAATTTGAATTTAAACTTTATTGTTCCCTTATAATTAACAATCAATATGTATAATTTTCCCGCGAAGCCTTTTAGGCTTTTCTGCAGAAGATTACATTGCAAATAACTTATAATAATAATAACAATAATTTTTATTGAGCTAATTTTAAATTCAAATGATAATTTGACTACAATTATTTCAGTTATAATGTACATAGATACTTTGACAAACTTACACAACAATTTATTTAATTTTTTTTTTGTTAACAATATTATTATATTTATCAGAATCAATTATTGTTGAAAAATAATTATGACGATTGAAAGAAGTTTTTAATGCATTTCTTCCTATATTTAAAATTTCTAATATTTTTTAAGAGTTCTGGTAATTCATTTAGAGCTGTTGGTACACTGTACGCTAACTGCCTCTTACCGTAGATGTTGTAGTTTCTTGAGATTTGACACAGGCCCTGTGTACGTCTTCTTGTTCCGAGCTCGTGTGAGATAGGCTTCTTGAACCGCGTGTCGTCATAGTAGTCAAGTATGAGGGTCATTTTGTATATATGTTGTACTGGCATCACCCTGAATTGTCTTCCAGTTTGAGTATATCTGTTGTTAATGAGTTTTAGCGCCGAGTTTTGAAGCTTTTGCAATTTCGTTATATGTGTTTTAGATGCATTGCCCCATGCGAGTATGCCATACCTTAGTTTGGATTCAATTAAGGCATAGTAAACTTGTTTCAAGATTTGAGGTGTGGCGTGGTATCTTAAGTGAGCAAGTGCAAAAATTGCGCTCTTTATGTTGGAACGGATATTTTCAATATGTAGGCTCCAGATAAAATGACTGTCTATTGTCACACCAAGATATTTGTAGGATTCTACTATTTTAATTAGCTGACTATATGTCGAAGGACATGCTTCGTTTCTGTACTGTATCTGTTGTTGAGTAACTCGATATTGTGGGTTACGGATGTGCATCATCTTGGTTTTAGACACATTTATGACCAGTCCATAGTCGTAACACCACTTAACAGCATTGTTGAACTCCTCTTGCAATATTTTTGTAGCTGTTTCTAAAGACCTATGCCGAACCACTATTGCAGTGTCGTCAGCAAAAGCAAAAGGTATACTTTTTTTAAATACATTAAGGAGCTCATTAGTGTACAATATAAACAAAATCGGACCTAATTTGGATCGTTGGGGCACTCCATATTCAACCTCTTTCATTATACTGTAACTGCCCTTGACTTTTACACTAAAAAGCCGTTTTTCTAAATAGTTAGTAAGCCAATTTGCCATTACTCCACGGATGCCAAGATGCCTAAGTGATTCTAAAAGTTTTGTGTGGTTCAGCGTATCGAAGGCTTTACTGAAGTCCATATACATCACTAGAATATGGTGACTTTTATTGAGGCTTTCATTAATGCAATTTGCAAACTCAGCTAACAAATTACCAGTGCTTTTATTCTTCTGGAACGCGTACTGGCTTTTGTAGATGAGAGAGTGTTTGTTTATACAGCTACTTAATCTATTGGTGATCACATCTTCCATACATTTCTCAATAATTGGTAACATAGAGATTGGACGATAGTTACTTATTTCTGCTTTTACACCCCCTTTATATACCGGTCTCACAACTGCAGTTTTAAGGGCTTCTGGTAGTTTACCTTGCATTAGACTGAGGTTAATAAGTTTACAAAGGATGGGAGCGAAAATTGATGCATGCCGCTTTATATCAATCGGTCTAATTCCATCGATTCCCGGGGATTTATTTTCGGTTATTTGATTGATTATATTGTAGACTTCTGCAACATTAGCTTCGACTGGGAAAATTGTGTTCGGGACAGTTTTATTCTTATGAGCAGATGTGACTAACTCGCACTGATGTAGTATTTTTTTAGTTTGTTGGGAAAAATGTTGCGCAAATTCGTTTGATATATCGTTATCTGATATTTCAGCTGGAACATTTGTAGTGATTACATCATCAACGTTAAGTTTCTTTCTTCCCATTATCTCGTTAATCAAGGTCCACGTTTTGCGAGGATCTGTTCCTATTGTGTTGAATTGAAATAAAACATCAAACCCTTTGGATGTTCTTAACCTAATAAGTAGCCGCTTTGATACTCTGAAAATCGATTTACAGAGCTCCATCGTTTCGGCGGTTAAAAATTAACTTAGAAGTGAAATAAAGTCCTTGGAAAACAATTTAGTAAGTCAATTAATATCTCTGAGATCGGAATTTGAACATAAGCTGGAATCCATGAAGCAGAACTTTAATGACAAGTGCCTTGTCCTTAACTCTTCAATACAATCACTGGAGAACGAAAATAAGCTGCTAAGAGACAGGATGGATTTTCTCTCTCGAAGAAGTATTGCTGGTAACATTGTGCTAAATGGAGTGCCAATAAGTGAAAATGAAGATCTCAGAAGTTAATTTAAGTTATTATGTGATAAAATTAATGTTGGATACGCTCCCCCTGTTTCCATTACTCGTACCGCTCCGAAAAACAACTCTACATCCAGTGCTGTCATTGTGAAGCTTCCACAAGAAAAAGATAAATTGTGTTTGCTAAAGGGGCTCCCTAACTACAACAAAAATAGTCTCCGTCCTCTCTCTTTTCAAGACCTTGGCATAAATAGTAATAAATTCATTTGTGTGTATGAGTGCTTGACCAAACCGAACCATGAAATTTTTCGGAGAGCCATCAAAATGAAAACTGAGAACACGCTCTGGAAGAATGTTAGTAAAAAGGAATGCAAGAGACAAAGCAATTGCAGTTTGTGACATGTCTACGTTAGTGTCAATCACCTCGTCTAAAATTACGTCATCACTCTCTACCAATTCCTGCAGTACTGTGGTTGACCACAGTTCTGCTTTAGGAAATGCTGTTGGGAGTAATTCCTTTAATATGGCTACATAATAAGAAGCAGCTAACTGAGTTGCCATCGTTTTTTTTTATTTTTTATTTTTTTTATTTTATTATTCTTTTTTATTTTTTTATTTTATTATTTTCGTTTTTATAATTCTTGTTGTTTTTTACTTATTATTATCTTATATAACTATCAATCTTTTCAAGTTTGTTATCATTATTATGAGTTTTCTGTTGTTATTTTTATGTCAAATCTTTTTATGAGGCGGTGTCATTTGTTACTTTTCGAAGGCGGTATAATTCTAATTTTATATTACTCATTTCCTTATGAGCCTAGACCATCCTGATAAAATCAGGACCGTTCTCAATAGGATTTGTGAATCTAATCAGGGTATTAAAATTTGTCACTTAAATGCTGAGAGCCTGCGAGCGAAATATACGATTATACACCAAATTTTCAGTGCTTCAAAAATTGATGTATTACTGGTTTCTGAATCTTGGCTTAATTTTTATATTTTGTCTAACAGTGTAGAAATCCCAAATTTTAAATTGCTTAGAAATGACCGTGTAAATAGAATGGGTGGTGGTGCATGTATTTATGCCAAAAACCATTTGAAGCCAAAATGTGTGTACATATTATCTAGATCTGTTATACAATTCTGTTGTTTAGAAGTTAGTGCATTATCCGAAAAAATGCTGCTGGTTGTTGTGTATTCACCTTCTAAATAATTTAGAAGAACTTAGAAGAACTTGAAGAAACGTTAATGAAACTACAAGCGAAATATCGTAAAATTCTGGTAGGTGGTGATTTTAATGTTAATATTCTTAAGTGCAATAATATACCTAGTCAATTTAATTTTTTCTGTGAAAAAATTGGTATGTCCATAATTAATTCCCTATATCCCATCTATTTTAAGTCTGTTCATAATCCCTCATTACTTGACATCTTCTTAACAAATAGTGCTTCTAATGTATTAAGTTTTGACCAAATAAGAATGACTAGTGAATTTATTCATGATTTGATCCTCTGTTCATTTGACTTCAATGTATGTAGATAGATCCAACTGTGATAATTTTTTCAACTTTAGATCATTTAAAGACATCCATTTTACTGATCTCATTCATTCGCTTTACAATTTAAATTGGTATAATATATATTTTACACCTAATGTTGACGAAATAGTTGAAATATTTAATAATCTAGTCAATTCCTTGTTTGATAATTTCGTACCTACTGTAACTATACGTGTTAAGCCTCGTCCTTGTCCTTGGTATAGTAAAATAATTCAACGTAAGATTACTGAGAGAGAGCATCTCTACAAAAAGTTTAAGCGTACACCTACACCGGAAAATAGGCTCAAATACACTACCTTAAGAAATGAAGTCACTGCCCTTATTCGCTCTGTTAAAAGGTCTTATTTTCTAAATAAGCTCGAACCTTCATTGAGCTCTAAACAATTGTGGTAAAATCTTAAAAATTTAGGTGTGGTGTCTAACATTAAATCGTCTTTGTGTTCGTTGTCTCCCAATGATATAAGTGCTTTTTTCTCACAGGATGGAACTGAACCTCCTGAAGTTAGCTATAATTTCGACCTGAGTACTGCAAATACTTCTTCGAATTTCAGTTTTCGGTGTGTTGATGAACTTGATGTGCTTAAAGCCATTAACTCTGTAAAATCAAACGTAAAATCAAATTATATGTTATATATATCATATTTTCAATTACTGCATCTATAGTTCTCAATTTCCAGTACAATGGAAAACAGCAAACACCATACCTATGCCAAAAAAGTTGAATCCAACCTGTCCTGCCGATTACAGACCTATCAGTATATTATGTTTTCTGTCAAAAGCCTTCGAGAAAATACTATCCCTCCAAATCAGAAAGTTTCTAGATGAAAATAATAAACTCTCGAAATGGCAATCGGGTTTTCGCAGCAATCATTGTTGCGAATCCGCTGTACTTAAATTATCTACTGACATCAGATCAGCTTTAGATCGTAATGATACTAGTGTCGCAGTTCTACTCGACTTTTCTAAAGCTTTTGACTCCATTGAGCGCTCTCTGCTGCTAACGAAAATGAATAATAACTTTAATTTTTCCTATTCTTCCATAAAACTTATGAGTGCATATTTGAGAGATAGGGCACAGACGGTTGTCACTGAGCTTGGTCTCTCTAATTCTAAAATGATTCGAAGGGAGGTCCCCCAAGGTTCAGTACTAAGCCCATTGTTATTCTCTATCTTTAACAACGATATTCCAGATATTGTTAAAAACTGCAAGATCCGCATGTACGCCGATGATGTTCTTATATACCTCTCGCGTCCTATGGGAATTATTGAACACTGCATTGCCAGGGTGAATGAAGATCTTGATCAAATATCAAATTGGTCAAAAACTAATAAGTTGACACTGAATCCCACTAAAACGGTTAGTACTGTCTTCTCAAATAATAATCTATGCCTTAATGATTTTTCACCTATTGTCCTTGATGGCAATTGCATAAGTCCCGTCAGCTCTGTCAAATACCTTGGATTCCATATTAACTCCTCGCTTACATGTTGTGATGGAATTAGAGATACTTTGCGAAAAGTTTATTTCAGTCTTCAAAGATTGAGATACTCAGCGTATTATTTGCATCCCACAATTAAAAAAAGATTAATCAAAACGCTAATAATGCCTTACATTTTGTTTAATTGTTCGGTGTTCCCTTGTCTTGACTCTATTTGTAAACATAGACTAAATGTTGCGTTTAATGATTGCGTTCGTTTTATTTATAATATTCCTCGATGGAGAAGTGTTTCCACTTTAGCATCATCAATTTTTGGCCTGAATCTTGACCTATATTTCAACTTTCGGAATATTTTAAAACTGTTTAAAATCATCCAAAATAAATCTCCTAGTTACCTTTTTCAACTGCTACAATTTGCTCAATCTAATAGAGGGAGAAAGCTTATAATTCCGTCTTTCACGCATCGCATTGGAGAACGATCCTTTTTCGTATCTGCAATTCGTGTCTGGAATAATCTTCCACATGAATTGCAGTTAACTAATTCTTATACCGTCTTCCAGAAGAAACTTTTTCATTTCTTAACTGATACCTCCTCATAACTTGATTCCAACTGTTTTATTTATGATATAATTTGTTTTGGCTCTGTACTTATTTTATTTTGTACTTAATTTAATTCGTTCATACATTCCAAAAATTGTACTTCTAAAAGATGAATTATCTTATTATATTAATCTAAAATAAATAAATACAAATAAATAAATTTATCTCTGCAGTAATTTGATTTATGCATCAGTATTTCTTTGTTTAATTTATTCCGATAGTATTTGTATTCTGCTTCAAACCTTGTATTTTGCCTGTTGTTCTTCCATTTTCTGTAAAGTTTGTCTCGTGTTTTACATTTATCTATAAGTAAGGCAGTCATCCATGGGTTGTTTTTGTTTCTCCTCTTCACTATTTTTACACAAGTCGCTTTTAAATATATATATTTCCTTAAACTTAGAGACGAGTATTTCATAATGAGCAGCTGTATCACATTCGTTCAATACCTCATCCCAATTCGCGGCAGAGATAAATGCATTGACTTTTTTTGTACAAATATATGTGATAGGTGTTCTACTCGTATTACAGAGAAGTGGTTCCTGTGCCCCTTTGCAGTACAACGTTGGATAGTGATCAGTTAAACCACTTTCGATGACGAATGACTTTGTAGCACTTCCTATTTTTCGTACTAAGATGTGGTCTATTACTGATTTCGTTCCTCTTACTGGGTCTATTCTTGTGTATTCAGTAATGATGTTCGCTAACCCAAGCGAGGCTATCATTTCTAAATAACTGTGCACATAATTTGAGTTTGTATCTCGGACATTGATATTTATATCACCCATAACAATTATTTCATCATTGCCTTTCATTTGACACAACTTCGTCTCTATTTCTTCTATAAAATCTTTTTGGCTTAATCCAGTTGGTCTATATATACCAAACACATACTTTTTTTCTTCAGTGAGGTAGATTCCAATGTTCTCATAAGACGCGCTTCTACTACGCAAGCGGTTGTATTTTATATTTTCACGTACCAACATTAAGATTACCCCACCTCTACGCATATTCTTATTGAAAAATTCTGGACTATGAAATCCATCCAGCTTATAATACACTGTTTCTTTGTCTTCTATGTTCGTTTCAACCAGTACGATAATATCCAAGGCACTTATTATATGACTTATGTTAACGCAGAAACTATCCCAATTCAAACGCAGTGATCTTATATTAAAACATAAATAGCAATTTCCTCTTAATTCATTTAAATCAATGCTGCTAAAACCTTCTTTTACCCTACAATCTATGTCGTCGAATAAAGTATCGTTTCTTTTTGTGTTCTCCATTTTTTTGGTATAAGTAATTGTGTTTATGTTATTGGCTTACAATGCAACACCTATACTGAGCGTCTGATTTTCTCAACATCGCAGACCATGTTGATAGTAACTGCTTGAGTGCTCTCATTTTTTATTGCCAAAATTTTCCCGCTGCTCTCCCAAACATATTTCCAGTTTTCTATTTTGGCTTTTTCTTTTGCCAGCCATAGTAGGTGTTTGTTGTGCCTTGTCAGCTGATTGCTAATATAGACGGTTGCATCGGGCATGTTTGTGTTTATATTGTTTTTGTTGTTCGTGCTGCTATTGTTTAGCATAATGGCTTTGAGTTTGATCGGTCGAGTTGCGCGCGCTTCTCTAATAAATTCTTTTTTACAATTATTCGAGGCAAATGTTGCTACTATGGTGGATTTATCAGGGATTTTCGTTTTTGTTCGCTATTGTGATGTCGCTATTGTTTATATCGAGATTAATAGATCTGCCTATCGTTTTAATTATTTGAACCAGATTTTCCTGTGGTGTAGGTGTGTGTGATGTTTTTGATTTCGATGTTGTTCTTTATCATTTGTTGTTCAATATTGTTGATTTGCGCTTGCATATATTGTAAGACGACGTCTTTTTTTTATTGTTTTCTCTAAGTTCAGCTATTTCTTTAGAGAAACCTTCAATTAGCTGAATATTTTTTGACATGTTTCTGTTCGAGCTTATCGCTACATCAATGTATACGATATTTATTCACATTTTGTTTTTGGTTGTCTACTACGTAGTATAAGACATGTCCGATTGCATTTATCTTTCTTTTCATTTTGTCTGTGATTACGTTGTTCTACAACATAGTCCTACGACCGCATCGTTCGGACGTTCGGCTGGGTTGTATAACATGAACGCCGCTATTGATGAATTTCTAAGTTGAATGGAACCATGGACATGTTATCGTTCAGTTTGAGGAACGATCGGAAATGTTTCCGACTGAGGACATAGTTCCATACATGTTCTGAACTACCCAACTCTACTAAGATCCCTACCACAGCTAACCAGAAGTGGCAATAACCTTGAAACGCCTGAACAGATCTTCATAAATTGTAACTAAGAACCATTTCGATCACGGTAGCTTTCAAACAAAAAAAAATCATCAAAATCGGTCCATTCGTTCAGGAGCTACGATGCCACAGACAGACACACAGCCACACAGACAAACAGACAAACGGACACGTCAAACACATAACACCCCTCTTTTTGCGTCGGGGGTTAAAAATAAGCAGTTTGCGACAATGAATTAAGTAATACAAATGTAAGAGATTTTTTTAAACAAGAGGACATTTAAATTGTTAAGCCAAATAGTCACACTAGAAACGGTGATGTAGGGCGAACGAATTTGTGCTTTAAATATAAAAAATAAAATTCCTATTATTGATTAAATCCATAAAGCTATCGGCCCATTTAATAATTATGTATTTTCATTCCACAACTCAAACCACATCATTTAAGGTCCAAAATAACCAGATAGATAAGGCTACAATAAAAAACAGGATAGGTAGAGAAAAATTAACGGCAAAAAATTACAAAACCCTATAGGAAAAGAGAAAATTATGTCGGAACTCGAAAATTATGTCAGGGATTTATCAAAGACTATGTTAGCGTAAGACACAAAAAACAACCAAAATTCAGAAAATACATGCTAAGAAATGTTCATGGAGCCAATATAAAAAGACCCACAAAATTTTTAGAAATTACTACAGCTGTTAATAATACTCCTCCTAATAACGATGTATGAAAATTGAACGAATCGGATCGAATTTAGGAACTGCCATTATCATAAGTTCAGAACTGTGTTGTGTTGATGGGGTGATACGTATAATTAATACCTCCGAGTTTAATTATGTTTTCTGTTATAAATTATTAACAGACTATCGATTCTGTAAACATCAAGTGTTAAAATGAAGTGTGTTCTTTGTAAATCAAAAGTTGATAGACATTAATTTAAAATACAGTGCTCCAATTGCAAAAATTACGTTCACGCAAAGTGCGCGAAAGGTTACGAGCGCAGTGGTAACAAATGCGGTTCTTGTACCTCTCAGAGGAGAAAACCATCTCTAATTGACACTTCAATTAATTTGCCAACAGTAAGAAGTCGAGCTGCTTCTTACTCTTCCCCAGTTACCCATGACGTCAATAATTCGGGTGCAGAAGCGGTAACTATATATATATAAATGATATAGACAGAGATGCAAAAAAAAACGGCGGCCGTCATCGACCTAAAAAATGTTGTCACACAGGCGATGTCAAAAATAAAAACTCTTGAAGATATAAATGCATCTCTTAACTTGTTGACTTCTTGGAGTCAAAACTGCATTCATTTGAGCAAAGGGATAAGCGATTCTCTGTGGACAACATTGGTTTACTGAATGTAAACAAAGAAAATGTTAACGAAAGAGTAGCATCTCTTTTAAAACATATTGATTGCGAGGAATTAAAGTCAAATAGAATCTTGCTTCGTTAAGAGTGTGAGAGTGAAGTAAAAAAAAACACAAAAGAAACACCTTTCAACATCGTTCTCATCTTTCTTGCGTAAGGAAACTGTGATGCATAAAATGCTTGAGAGACGAAAGTCACCTTCTTCAAGTGTTGTTAATGGCATTGACGGCAGGAGCAACATCAGCAGCAACATCAATGTTTATATAAACGACTATCTTTCTACGAATCTATCATCGAGGCTATAATTAAAAAGGGCAAATGAACTGAAGCGCAGTGAAAAATGCAAATTGGACAATACTATGGTTTTTCTGTGATGCACCAAAATATTCGTAGTATGCATACAAATTTTTATGTTTTTTTCCAGTCATCTAGCACCTCTGGATCACCTGCCCGATTTAATATTTCTTCCGAAACATGGATTGTCCAAAATGAAATTAATGATTATAAAATTCCAGGTTATAATTTTGTATCCAATTGTAATCATATTTACGCATCCGAAGGTGTCGCAGTTTTCTACAAAAATGATTTAATTGGTCGTGAAATTAACATTCGGGAAATGGAAAGTGCCCATATTATTGTTATTTTATGTGAAATTTCTGATTGCACAAATATAAAGTCAATGTCTTTTTGGATGAGTTCTTGGGACTCTCAGAGCAGCTGCATTGTAAGAACACTGTTAGGTGATTCCAATGTCAATATTCTATCTGACAAATCTGATACTGACAAGTTTCTATCGTTCCTCGCTTCGTTTGGCTTCGATTGTGCTTTAAATCAGCCAACTCGATTCGAGTCATGTTTAGAGCATATATTAATAAGGACTCATAGAAACAACTTTGTCAATTATAAAACAACTGTTTATGACTTAAAAATAACTGACCAACTGACAACTATTCAATTAGACTGCTGGTACCAAGCAATTTCTAAGCAGAAAGTGTAGGAAAATTGACTCAATTAAACTTAAGACTCAATTAAATTCTGAACTTTGGGATGATGTTTTCAACTCGCATGATCCATCTCTTGCTTTTGTCTTGTTTCTTAAGAAAACGCAGTTTCACTTATCAAACTGTAGTCAGCAAATTAACCATAATGATAATAAATTAAAATGTCTTAAACAGTGGATGAATTTACCCCTTTTATTAAAATTTTTTTTTCAAAAGTTGAAAAAGATCCTAATGTGAGACTTAGAAAATATTATGAAAGTGCATATTTCAGGAATAGACTAGCTAAAAATACATTATATTTAATCTTGATAATGCTAATGTAACGGAAGCATTGCAAGTCGTAAACTTGTTCAATAACTTTTTTTCTAACTTGAGCACTACTCATGACTGTAGCGATGTCAATAATAAATGTAATTGCAATAATGCAGTTATAAAAGATTGTTTTAAATCACAATCCTTTCATTTTGAAGAATTTTCAGCTTTTGAAGTTCATAAGATCATAACATCTCTGAAAACTTCTAATTCATTTGCTAGTGACGAGATCACAAGCTCCATCCTAAAACAAAGGTCTGATGTCTTGAGCTTTGTTTTCAATTTCTCTGTCTGGCGAGGAATTTTTCCGGAAGCCTTAAAAACAGCGGTTGTGATACCTTTACATAAAAAGGGGACACCACATTGTTTAACTATCGTCCTATATCTCTTGTATCTGTGTTCTCTAAAATTTTCGAAAAAGGAATGAAGTCTAGAATTCTTTTGGTTTTAAAGAGAAGAAATTACCTCAGTGACTTTCAACTCGGTTTCAGGAGTGAAAGATCTACTAAAATACCTTGGGGAATTATACAATAGTTTGAATGATGCAAAGATTTCTGCTGCACCTTTTATCGAAACAAAAGCTTCTGATATGGTAGACCACAGTCCCCTATTAAATAAATTTTATTTTGCCGGCTTTAGAGGATTTGTTTATGAGTGGTTCGTTTCATATCTTCAGAACATAACGCATGGGGTTAAGATCAAAAACAGTTTAAGTTCCCTTAAATTTATAAATATGGGTGTTCCGCAGGGCTGCGTGTTGGTCCCGATCCTATTCTTACTGTATGTAAACTCTTATTTTTGCAACTTTTCAAAGAAAAATCACAGCCTACGCTGATGATACAACCCTCTCGTACTCAAACTCAAGTTATTTTGATACCTTTGTGGATGTTAATTATGACGCAGAGCTGCTGAGGAATTGATTCAATCACCATAAGCTCTTAACCAGTACCAACACTAAGTTAATGTTCTTCAATATTATAGGTACAAACTTAAGTGACTTTCCTTTATATTTCCATTCAACAAAAAAAGGTTACAAGTTTTCAATGAAACATTTCATATTGAGCCCAGTCGGTTTATCTGTCATTTTGGCTTAAAAAAATCCGAGCTAATGATTTACCTCCTAATTTTATTCTTAATAGTTTATATTACAGCGATGCACCTGAGCAATTAAGTGATCTTAATAACTATGAAAACATTTAATTGCGATTACCGACAGAAACTAAAGGGTCCGCCATCTAACGTTTTTTTTTTTCAAGTAGTGCTTATTTCGTGAATGGTAACACTTAGCTCATGTCTGATTTGACAGATAATTAGTTTTATCCTTACGCTGAACGAATATGGTTGTGTATACGCTTGAACAACGCTGGGAAATATTGCGACATTACTTTGAAAATCATGGTAATGTTGCAGAATGTGTGCGAAAATTGCGTACGGATTTTGGGAGAAGAGAAGCACCGTCAGCTCCGTATGTTCGTTATCTTGTGAAAAAAGTGAAAGAAACTGGCATCCTCATCGATAAACCAAAGCGTGAAAAGCCAAAAACAGTGCGTACACCCGAGAATATTGCTGCTGCGGCAGAAAGTGTGCGTGAAGCGCCATCAACATCAATTCACCGTCGTTCTCAACAATTGAACTTTTCGGAGACATCATTGAGACGAATTTTGTATAAAGACCTTGGTATGACGCCATACAAAGTCCAATTGGTTCAGGAGTTGAAGCCAACTGACCATCCAATGCGTTTTCGCTTCGCTAAGTGGGCCTGCGATTGACTTACAGAAGATGCCGATTTTGCCAAAAAAATCATCTTTTCAGATGAAGCTCATTTTGATCTTGGCCGGTATGTAAACAAGCAAAATTGTCGCATTTGGGGCACAGAAAACCCGCACGCATACATTGAAAAGCCGGTGCACCCAAAACGAGCCACTGTTTGGTGCGGATTTTGGTCCAGAGGCATAATTGGGCCATTTTTCTTCGAAAATGAGCAAGGAGTGGCCGTTACAGTCAATGGCGATCGTTATCGGGCCATGTTGAACGAATTTTTGTTCACAAAAATTGAAGAGGAGTATATTGGCAACATTTGGTTTCAACAGGACGGCGCTACGTGCCACACAGCCGAAGCTACACTCGATGTTTTGCGCCCTGTTTTTGAAGATCGCATTATCAGCCGCAGAGCTGATGTCGTTTGGCCACCTCGGAGCTGCGATTTGACACCGTTGGACTATTATTTGTGGGGTGCCGTCAAAGATAAGTGTTACGCCGACAAGCCAGAGACAATTGACGCTTTAAAGGACAATATTCGTGAAGCCATTGGTGAAATACAGCTGCACACAATCGATAATGTGCTTAGAAATTGGACCGATCGTGTAGGCTACTGCATGGCCAGCCGAGGCAGCCATTTGAATGAAATTATTTTCCATTATTAACCGGAAGGATTGTACTTTCAAATAAAACAAGAAATTTGAGAAAATATTCAGTAGTTTTTTTTATAGCATTTTCAAAAAAAAAAAATTATTTGGCGGTACCTTTACTTTAAATAAATTGCTAAAACCCGAAGAGTCCTTATACTGGTGGCAGCTGTCCGACTAAAACTAAAATAATGTGGCAAGACTTAGTGGATATCGGCAATATACACAGGGCATTAACATAATTTTATCGGAAAATTCAGATAATTTATTAAACAACCTTGACCAACATTTAAACCATAGCATCGAGCCAAATGAAAACAAAAAGGAGTTACAAAATCAGTCTGCCTTTTTCGCTCAGGTAGCCGAAGATAATGAAGATATTTACGAACAGTATACAATATACTCGCTACGTGCAGGGACCGGTTAAGAATATCCCTGCAGCGATACCTATCGCTTGTCGTAAAAGGCGACTAAACAAAGGTAAACAAAAATCACATCTAGGCAATTTAGAAAACACCAAGGTGAGCCTAGGGACACATATACCACCATTAAACTGCCCCACAAGTGTGCATGCAAATCAGTGGGTTGACACGACTGGAGATCACCGGTATTGTAAGAGTAAGATCAATCAAAAAAAAAAATAAAAAATCTGGAGCATGCCGTGTCAAAAAGGAAGGGAAGAAAGAAAACGGTCAAACCGTAGCATTATGGAAAAAAACGCTAAAAGGAAAAGCACTACCATGCCAGGCACTACTAATGGTCGTGATCCTGGGACGAGCAGCAATGCTCGGGTCAGAGCTATAGGATTTCCGGGGGATAGCAAAGTAATGCAACGGCGTAAGCCACATTTAAGAGTCGCGAGTTGGAACGTTGGAAGCATGAGTGGGCGCAGCTATGAGCTTGAAGAAATGATGGTTAGAAGGCGAGTAGACATCCTGTGCGTACAAGAGACGAAATGGCGAAACACCGGTAATCGGGCACGTTTCTTGGACGTTAAAACAAAAGCCTACAAGATGTTTTACTATGGATTGGAACAAGGAAAAAACGGAATCGCCATCATCCTTGCGGCAGAGTTACTTGGCAACGTCTTAACCATTTCAAAGTCCAGTGACCGTTTGATGGCTCTCAAATTGGTGATGCATGGTGAGGTGTGGAACATCGTAAGCGCATATGCCCCTCAAGTAGGATGCGAACAAAAAGAAAAATATGCATTCTGGCTAGATTTCCACAACCTTGTCAAAATCATCCCAAAGGAAGAGCTTTTGTTTGTTGGGGGAGATTTAAACGGACATGTCGGGAAGACAAGCGAAGACTATGAAGGCTACCACGGAGGGCCGGGATACGGCACCAGGAACTTTTCAGGTGAAAATATCCTAAACATGTGCAAGTCGTACGGTCTTATAGTGCTAAATACCATGTTCGTCAAACAAAGCCGGCACCTGATCACTTATAGCAGCGGCGGAAATGAAACTCAAATAGACTATCATTTGGTATCCAGTTTCATGAAGCCACGAGCTAAAGATTGCAAAGTGATCCTGGGAGACGCGATCGCTCCTCAACACCGTCTCCTCCTGACTGAATTTTTTATGGATGCGAGAAAGAAGTCAAAGCAGCAAACGAAGGTGTCTGAGAGAATCAAGTGGTATAAGCTGGATAAAGGAAAAGGCGAAGCTTTTATCGCCAACATGGAAAACTACCTCTCTTCCATTATCGATGAGGTCGGTAATGAGGAGTGCAGAGCACAAGACATGTGGGATTCCCTACAACAATCTGGCCTGGAGAAAGCCAAATCACTGCTCGGAACATCTAAAGGCCCCTGCCAACACGCAAAAGAAACCTGGTGGTGGACAGACGAAGCCAAAGCAGTGATACACGAAAAGAAAATGGCTTTCCAAGCTTGGTCAAAGTGCTCTTCTACTAATAGAGAGGAAAAAGCTCGCCGTGAAAAGGTATATAGATGTTGCAAAGGTATCGCGAAGAAAAAATGCGCCGAATTCAAAGCGAAAAGCATGGAAGGCCTCTATCAGGAGTTGGAAGAAATATCGTCTTCCGCGTCTGACAGGAACCAGGCTACCCAGGAGCTTCGACAAAACAATTTGAACAAAGGAGCAAATATCTTTAAGAGAGCCGCCCAGAGAAGAAGAAATGCTCAGGAGATTCGTTTCCCAAAGTTTATTAACAATGCTGAAGGCCAACTCCTTGTGGAAGACGAAAAAATTCTCCACAGATGGCGACAGTATTGCGAGGAACTTCTGAACGAACAGTTTCCTCGAGTGTACTTTCCAAGAGCCGCCCCGAATCATGCCGAAATATCCGACATCACAGTCGAAGAAGTTCGGTACGCGGTTAAAAACTCCAAGAAAAGAAAAGCTGTTGGGCCGGACGGGATACCCTCTGAGTTCTGGAAAAAGATGGGAGACATCGGGTCTAGATGGCTCATGGTTCTTATCTCCAAACTTATGAGAGGCGACACTATGCCTAATCAATGGAGGGAAAGCTATCTTCTTCCATTGCACAAAGGAAAGGGTGATACGCGAAATTGTGATAACTACCGTTCTGTCAAGCTGATGTCGCACACCATGAAGATCATTGAACGGGTATTAGATAGCCGACTGCGGAAAATAATACGACTATCTGATGACCAGTGCGGGTTTGTCTCGGGTAAATCAACAACAGATGCAATCCAAAGTATAAGGATCATGATGGAAAAGCATCGTGATTCTTCAAAGGACTTGCATATGGTGTTGGGTGATTTGGAGAAGGCCTTTGACCGGCAACCAAGAGATCTTTTATGGGTAGCGCTAAGACAAAAAGGAGTTCCAGAAACCTACGTGCGAGTGATTATGGACATGTACGAGAGAGCAACGATAAGAGTAAGATGCGACGCAGGAGTCACCGAAGAGTTCGCAATCAAAGTCGGTGTACACCAAGGGAGCGTCCTCAGCCCACTGCTTTTTATAGCAGTCCTTGATTGCTTGCTTGAAGGAAAAGTGACGGACCCCAATGTGCACCAGCTATTCTTTGCTGACGATGGGGCCATTATAAGTGATGATCAGGCGTCCCTACAACGAGCACTTGATGTGTGGGTGGACATTTTTGAGGGACACGGGTATCGTATTAGTTCAAAGAAGACAGAGTATCTGTGCTGCCCGTTCTCTGACCCTCATCAGCCTATTCCAGACATTTACTTGAATGGAAGAGTGCTTCCCAAGTGTGAAAAGTTTAAATATCTGGGATCTATGATTAATAGAGAAGCAACTTGTGATGACGACATCAAACATCGCGTAAGCGTAGGGTGGATGAAGTGGCGGGAAAACTCCGCCATCTTCTGTGATCGAAAAATGCCCCCTAAGCTGAAAGGAAGGCTCTACACTTCAGTTGTACGTCCGGCGCTCACATACGGTTCACAATGCTGGACAATGCACAAAAAGTATGAGAGCAAATTAACGGCAGCTGAGATGAAGATGCTTCGCATGACAGCGGGAGTAACAAAGCGTGACAGAATTAGAAGTTCAAAGATCCGAGGAAGCCTCCACGTAAAAGAAACCATCACAAGAAATATAGAGCGCGACCGACTCAGTTGGTATTGCCATGTTCAAAGGAGAGATCCTTTGAACCCCGTCCAAAAGGCGTTATCAATCAACATTCCAATTTCAACACGCAAAAAAGGCAGGCCGAAAAACAATTGGGGCAAACAAATGCAAAAACACCAGCATTTGATTGGCCTCAGCGATGAAGTAATCCCAAACCGGGAAGCCTGCCGCTACTTTCTGAGGTCAAACCGGCGGACCCCACAAGCGGACCAGTAGGAATGCAGTTAAGTGGGGAGGTTATGGTCCTACACTTCTGACCATAACGACGCCGGGATAAAAAGGAAAAGAAGAAGTATACAATATACTCACTACACGAGAAGAAACAAAATAGTACAGCTTGCGCTCTATATCAAATGTTAAAAGTGAATGCTGCGCCAATCGATAATCTCAATAAGTATACACATATGTAGACACTGTATGCTTTCCAGATTTATTTAATGGAGGCAAGTATGGTCAGTTTTATGATAGCGAAAAAAAATTAAAGGTGCAGAATTCATAAAATCTCGCTTAACTTCAAAAGACTCGCGATTCAGACTTAACCAGCAATACTTATTTTACTTGTGAACAGGGGCGGACTAAGGCCTAGGCAACCTAGGCACGTGCCTAGGGCCCGTCATTTTTGGGGCCCGAAAAATAGGTTTTTAATTTTTTAATAAATAATTTTTTTTTTTTATTTAACAGAAAAACATGATATTCGTAATTATTTCTGAAACGTATCCAAATTATGCCGAATCGATGATTAATAAAGTCGACAAGTGTGGACGAGCGTTCCCGTGCTTATGCATCCACGCCCGTGAGTGTCGATGTGTGTAAATTCGATCGAGCCTTTACTATGCACGTGTTTAAAAAGTCAAACGTAGCTATTTAAAATCAGTGTCTCCTGAACGTATTCAACGAAGGGTCAAAACAAATCACAAGAAAATTAACTATTGCCTCCTTTTTCAGAACAATTAATGGCGAGGAAAAAGTTAAAAGAGATTGGTTGGCTTTTACTGAAACCAACAACTTATTGTACTGTTACGTTTGTAAATTATGTTCCAAGCTAACAATCCATAAAAGAGCGTTGAAAGACTGAAGAGCATGAAAATTCCAGTCACCACATTAACGCCATTTTAATTTTTATAACGCGATCTAAAATTACCGGACGCATTGAACTGGAAAAACAAATTATAAATGAAAAAAAAATATTGGAGGGAAGTATTTAAACGTGTGGTAGCGACAATCAAATTTATTTCTTCATACTCTTTAGCGTTTCGTGGTAAAAATGAAGTGTTTTTTAGTGAAAATAATGGTAATTATATAGGTGCTTTGGAATATTTATCCGATTTCGATCTACTTTTGCGGGAACACATGCAAAAATATGTAAACTGCGGCACCGGTACTATAAACTACTACTGGAAGCGGCAGTGTCCGCGGATTTTAGAAAAATGGAAAAAGAGCAATTTCGGTCGGTGATTCGATTCTTGTTTTTAGAAGGGGAATCGCGCAGCGAAATCAAAGAGCGTTTGGATGCTGTGTACGGTGACTCTTCTCCTTCGATGGCGACCATCAAAAAATGGTTCAACGAGTTTCAACGTCGGTTTTTGATGAGCTACGTCCAGGTGCCCCGAAAACGGCTACCACGGAGGTTAACGTGACAAAAATCCACGATCTCGTATTGGCGGACCGCCGATTGAAGGTGCGCGAGATAGCTGGGAAAGTAGGCATCTCAAACGATCGCGTGGGTCATATCCTGCATGAAATTTTGGGCATGAGAAAAATGGGTGCCGCGTTTGCTCACTCCGGACAACAAGCGCAACCGTGAGATCACTTCAGAGCAGTGTTTGACGCTGTTTAAGTGCAATCCGAAAAAGTTTCTGCGTCGTTTCGTGACAGTCGACGAAACATGGATCCACTGGTACACACCAGAGACCAAGGAAAAGTCGAAACAGTGGACTTCGTTGATAGGTTTAGTTAGTTTTAATTAGTTTAAGGTAGGATTAAGTTTTATATAAAATATTTAAAAAAAGAATGATCATACGCTAAGTTTTTTAATAAAAGAAAAAGTTTTCTTAACTTAAGTTACGAGTAGTTATAATGTTAATAGTAAATTTATGTAGTCGTCGAAACACATACATGTACATATGTTTCAATTGTACTGTTTGTTTTAGAGTGTCCACCTAGGGCCAGTAAGATAGTTACATTTGTTAAGATAGTTAAGCCAGTTTTAAGCATTTTTGACTAGGATAAGATAGATATAAGATAGTATGAAATAAAAATGAATTTAAAACTAAAAAAACAGTTATTGGGCCGATTCGATGCCGAATTGAAGAAAAAACGGCCCCACTTGGCGAAGAAAAAAGTGCTCTTCCATCATGATAATGCACCGGCTCACACCTCCGCCCTCGCCACGGCCAAATTGGTCGAATTGGGTTACGAACTGCTGCCCCATCCACCGTATTCTCCAGATGTGGCCCCGTGCCACAGTTTCCACGGGCAGAAATTTCAGTCGAATGGGAGGTCATCGCCGCCACGGAAGCCTACTTTGCAGACCTCGAGAAAACGTATTTTTCAGACGGGTTAAAGAAGTTGGAGCATCGCTGGGTCAAGTGTATCGAGCTAAAAGGAGACTTTATTGGAAAATAAATCGCCATTTCTCCAAAATTTTTGTTTTTCTTTTGTAGGCTAAGTACTTATCGGACCATCCTCGTATTTGTCGCCTACAATATGTGATGAATTTATTTCTATTATATCGAAAGATTTACAACTCACAATAGTGAACGAAATAAATGAAGCCAAATTTTACTCTCTAATTATTGATTCAACACCTGATATATCTTACGTAGCTCAGCTGGCCGTCATTATTCGCTATGTTCTTCCAAGTGGTATAAAAGAAAGATTTTTGGGATTTCTACCTATATTTTCTCATACTGGTGAAAACTTGGAGAAAGATATTTTAGAATTTTGAAATAATATAGATTCAGACATCACTAACTGTCGGAGACAGAGTTATGATAACGCGTTCAATCTTCTTTTCCTTTTTCCGGCGTTGTTATGGTCAGAAGTGTAGGTCCATAACCTTCCCACTTAACTGCATTCCTACTGGTCCGCTTGTGGGGTCCACCGGTTTGACCTCAGAAAGTAGCGGCAGGCTTCCCGGTTTAGGATTACTTCATCGCTGAGGCCAATCAAATGCTGGTGTTTTTGCATTTGTTTTCACCAATTGTTTTTCGGCCTGCCTTTTTTTTTGTGACACGGGCATGCTCCAGATTTTTTTTGTTTGATCTGACTTTTACAACACCGGTGATCTCCAGTCGTATTAACCCACTGATTTGCATGTACACTTGTGGGGCAGTTTAATGGTGGTATATGTGTCCCTAGGCTCACCTTGGTGTTTTCTAAATTGCCTAGATGTGATTTTTGTCGACTTTGTTTGTAGACTTTGTTTTAGTCGCCTTTTACGACAAGCGAGAGGTATCGCTGCAGGGATATTCTTAACCCGTCCCTGCACGGAGGTATGATAACACATAGGTGGAATGCATTACAAAAATTGTGTAAGAGCAAACACTTGAGTATTAAACCTATTTGTAACAGCAGGTGGTATGCTCGTTCCGATGCTGTGGGATCCTTAAAGGAAAATTATGAAGAAATTAAACATTGTTTACGTAATTTTTCCTCAAACAAAGATGAAAAACCATTAACAAGGTCCGAAGCTGCCAATTTACATACATAAAAAACTTGATACATTTGAGTTTGTACTGTTGCTTACTATATGGAAAAAGATAGAGAGAATAGATGTTTCGAACAAGACTCTTCAACAAAAAGACGAATCCCTAAATAAAGCAGTTTTAATATATGATTCATTGATAGATTTCATACAAACTGTTAGAGATAAAATTGATAATTTAGAAAAAGAAACAGAAAATGTTAAAGATATTGCATATTGTAATAATGATAAAAAACGGCAGAAAATACGAAAACTATTTCATGATGAAATTCCAGAACATGAAATAAGATTTAGTGGCAAAGAACATTTTAAAGTTAATATTATAATAATATAAACATTAAAAAAAGATCTGAGGGTATAAAACTATTAACAATAAATTCAAAACAATTTTTCATGATAGTGATGTTAGTGACTTTTTAATAGAGGAATTAAAATGTTATGAACAAAATTTAAACCTAGCAAAACTGAAAAATTAAGTATTACAATTTAGAATATTTATTTATTTATTGTGGCAGAAATTATACAATTAATAAAATGCAATATTCGTTTTACAGAGATTTGGTTTCCATTACCTTACATCTAGAATATTTATACAATTACTCAAATAATATATCACAGAAATGCTTCCGGTTTAATTTAAGTTTAATTTAAGATTTTTAAGTTAAGAAAATATTACTTCGCCTGTATTCATCTGGTCATTTATTCAGGAAAATAGTATTAATACAACATTCCCTAATTTAAACATAATTCTGAAGATTTAATATTTAATAATAATAAAATTTAATCAAATTATCTAGAAAAAGAGTTTTTTTTATTAAATAACTCTATTAATTATGACAACTAATTGACGACTTTGCAGAATTAAAAGAGAGAAAAAAAGGCAATATAGCTAATAAATCTGGGAATATTTGTTTAAGTATTATTGTTTGTTTTAATAAATTATGTTTATTTAATTTTTGTATTGTACATGTATATTATTTTTTTCCTTTTTTTTTCTTGGCATCCGATAATTAAATAGAACTACATACTATATGATTTAAAACCAAACTACCAAACGCAAAGTATGTGTCATGACTGAAAAATAGGCCCGAAATTACAATGTTGCCTGGGGCCCGCTTTAGCCTTAGTCCGCCGCTGCTTGTGAATAAGGCAAATATAAGACAATTAAATGCAGGTATATTTTATAAATTACACGTAACTAATCTAAACCAAAAATTAGCAGCGCAACAGTATTTGGAGAACATAGAGAAAAGCGAGCTCAAAGGAGAATTGATGGCAAAAAGATTACGAAACACCGAGCATTAAGAATTCTGGAAAAAAAACCTAGAAAAGATGTATGTGTATGACTCATTACGGACCGGCAAGGAATAAAATCATTAGATGATCTAATGGAGATAACTGTTCCACCCCCCTAAATATAATAATAATAGTAAATAATAAATTTTGATTTTTGATTAATTATTGATTTTTACTGAACAATAGGTATTTTGCTCCTTTGTCCTTTGCTATCTCTTTCGTCTTCATTAAAAGAGCATGCGTGGAGCGAGTAAGTTGACAAATTTGCTGCTTCCTTTTTTGTTCTTGTGTCCTTTGTGTTCTTGCTGTTTACATCCCCGCTGGAGAGGTCGACCGCTTGAGAGATGAGTTTGTTTTTGTTAGTCCTCTTTTCGTACATTATGCGTTGCTTCGTCGTTGTAAGGTTTGCGAACTTAAAACTGAGCGCATTTTTTTACATAGCAACTCATAATTTCACAGTCCGCAACATCTATAGATACGACATCCCTGAAAATTTGTTTTGCCTTCTCAATTGCACTGGTGTCATTGACATTTGTAACACCAACAATGTCTATAAAGTTCATTAGCGATTCTCGTTGTTGCAAATTCAATTCATACCCTAGATTTTGCACTTTTTCTCTAAGCTCTACGTTCTCTTTTCTCAAATCAATAATTTCTTGGAGAAAACGGGTGTTACTGTATTCTAATTCCAATAATTTAGCATATTCCAATAATTTAGCATATATATTTAGCATATCAGAGGACTAGTGTTAGATGGAGCGTTGTTGTTGGTGCGCTTCTTGGATGCTGCTGGCGTTAGATCCCGCAGTCGTAAAACTATACACTTATCACGCCGATATGTATTATTAGTTGATTTATAAAATTCATCATCATCTTTAGTGATATTCACACAATTTAAATGGAAAATGTGCTTGCAGTCACCACAATTTATCTATTTTTCATTTACACACTGAACAATTCATCCAAGAAGCGCACCAACAACAACGCTCCATCTAACACTAGTCCTCTGATATGCTAAATTATTGGAATATGCTAAATTATTGGAATTAGAATACAGTAACACCCGTTTTCTCCAAGAAATTGCTAAATTGAGAAAAGAGAACGTAGAGCTTAGAGAAAAATTGAAAAATGTAGAGTCTAAATTGAATTGGTAACAACAAGAACGCGAATGAGCACTAAAAATAGTTAGTGTCACAAATGTCAATGCAATTGAGAAGGCAAAACAAATTTTTAGCAATGCCCTATCCATAGATGTTGCTGGCGGAGAAATTATGACTTGCTATGTAGAAAAAAATGCTCCCAAAATCTCAGTTTAAGCCAACCATCTGTGTTAAGTTCTCAAACCTTACAACGAAGCATCGAAGACGAACAAAAACAAACTCATCCCTCAAATGGTTGACCTCTCCAGCGAAGATGTAAGCAGAAGAAACTCGTTACACGCATGCTCTTTTAATGAAAACGAAAGATATACATAATGTTTAGTAAAAATCAAATTATATAAAGAAAAGAGGGGGTGGAAGAGTGTCAAAATGAGAATGTCAAAACGAACATAACCTTTGTATTCCTATGTGTTTAATATTTTGTTCCACACAATACATGTAATAAATACTTCATTTCGTTTTTGTCACTCAGAGTGTGTGCACGGTCTTTCCTTTTGCTCCGCGTCAACGTGTAATATTTCTTACAGTATACTTTTATCAGGTTATGGGCCCAGGCACTCATCCAACATGTCGGTAAATATAAGTATTGAAAAACTAAAAGGTAGGGAGAACTACGACGTTTGGAAAATAGCAGCGAAATCCTACCTTGTAATTAAGGGATTATGGGGTTGTATGGAAAAGGAGCTTGCAGAAAACGCATCGATTGCTGAAAAGGAAATAGACTTAAAAGCGAAGTCCGAATTGATCCTGCTTCTTGAAACACAAAATTATTCCTACATCGCAGATGCAGTAACAGCTAAGGGAGCATGGGATAATCTCACGAGTGCTTTTGAGGACACAGGCCTTTGCAGAAAAGTGGAACTGTTGAAGCAACTAGTTCAGCTAAAACTTATTGAATGTGAAAATATGGAAGATTACGTGAACAAAATGGTCATGATTTCCATTAAAGTAAGGAAAGCTGAACTAAAAATTGACGACGAAATTGTTGCCTCTTTGATGTTGGCTGGTCTGCCGGAGGATTACAAACCCTTGGTAATGGCAGTGGAAAATTCGTCGTCTAAACTCACGTCGGATTCTGTGAAAACTTTGTTACTACAATAAGTACAATATGATGGCGGCTGTACAGTTTCAAGAGCTTTGGTGAGCAAACCATATAAACATACACATACACATAAGTCCAAGGGCAAATTTCGTTGTCATAGCTGTGGTGAAATTGGGCATTTTGCAGAAAATTGTTCACGAAAGAAAGAGAAAGAACGAAAATCCGAGTGTTTATATACAACGTTCCTAGCAGAGGAACGAAATTCCCAGAACACATGGTATGTAGACTCCGGCGCCTCAGCTCATATGACCATGGGCAATAAGCATTTGGAACATCAGAAGGAACCCTCACATAAAGAAATTTTAACGGCAAATAATTCAAAAATGACGGTGGAAAGTGTTGGTGATGTTAATATATCTTTACTTAAGGGCAAAGATAAGCTGAATGCTACAATTAAAAATGTTCAGTATGTGCCCAATCTCTGTGCAAACTTATTATCGGTTAGTCAACTAATTAAAAATGGCAATAA
Organism: Merodon equestris; assembly: GCA_958301585.1. NCBI lineage: Eukaryota > Metazoa > Arthropoda > Insecta > Diptera > Syrphidae > Merodon > Merodon equestris. The sequence goes on along the minus strand of OY284417.1, from coordinate 51,929,138 downwards.
AGTGCGTTTTGAGAAAAACATTTGAAGGTTTTTAAAAATCAAAGACTCATAGGAACTGCCGATCTAGTGAACAACATGTATAAGTTGAACTGCACAATAAGTAATGAAATTGATGACAGCCACAGTGCATTCAGTGCAATGGTGGACAGAGGAATATGGCATCGTCGAATGGGTCACATATGTGATGATAATCTTCTAAAAGTAAGGTCCGCCGTCAAAGGGATGAATTTTGCTTCACACAATCAAACGTCAAAGTGCCTGATATGTATAAAGGGCAAACACACACGATCGCCTTTTCCGCATATTGGAAGTCGTGCAAAAGTGATATTGGAACTAGTACATACAGACGTATGCGGTCCGTTGTCTGTTTGTTCCTGGAGTGGTTGTAAATACATATTGACATTCGTTGACGACTACAGCAGAAAAGTGTTTGTGTTTCCCTTAAAGCAAAAGTCAGAAGTGTTCGATCAATTTGTGAAATTTAAAAGATTAGTGGAAAATCAAACAGAGAAAAAGATAAAAATATTAAGATCAGACAACGGTACTGAATATTCGAACAGACAATTTCAAAATTATTGTGGAAAGTACGGTATTCATCACCAAAAGACAGCACCATATACCCCGGAACAAAACGGTGTGGCGGAACGTTTCAATAGGAATTTAATTGAAAGAATTCGGTGCATGTTGATCGACGCAAACATTTCTCAAGGATTTTGGGCTGAGGCAGCTGATACAGCTACTTTTTTGATAAATAGAATTCCGTGTCGTGGAAACGATAAGACGCCTGAGGAGCTTTGGCGTGGTATTAAACCAGACATTTCTTATGTGCGTGTTTTTGGTTGCAAAGTTATGGTGCATGTTCCATATGAAAAGCGGCGGAAACTGGATGCAAAATCGACAGAATGCATGCTGCTGGGATATTCAAGAGAAGCGAAAGCCTACAGATTGTGCGACAGGAACAGAAACATCATCGTCAGCCGAAATGTCATTTTCGTCGAATCTGAAAATAGTTCTATCTTTTCAACTGATAATGTGAATTCAAGTGGTACAAACAAAAACGAATTTCATATTGTTGAAGATAATGTTAATGTGCCCATACATTGTAATAGTTCTTCAATTAATCTAACTGAGGTTAATGTTCCAGATATCTGCGACGACTTGGCTATCAACCACGCGAAAACTTTAACTGAAGTGGATGTTGAAAAAGTACTAGAGAGTGATTCAACTAATACTGGTGATGGTGATGCTGCTGTTCCTGTGGTTCCTGTTGCTGATGTTTCCGTGGTACCTGCTGTTCCTGTGGTTCCTGTTGCTGATGTTCCCGTGGTACTTGCTGTTGCTAGCATTGAACTGAGACGGTCTGAGCGTGTCGCTTGTCAAAAGCTAAAACAAGCTGGTTTGGTTGCTAATACAAATTGTTTCGATCCTGAAAATGTTGCTGATGCAATGTCACGGGCTGATTCGCATCAATGGAAAGAGGCGATGGATGCTGAGTTCAGGTCAATGCAGGAGAATAACACCTGTGATTTGGTTAATCTTCCGAGCGGTAAGAATGCAATTCAAACCAAATGGGTTTTCAAAACCAAACGCAATGCGCATGGGGAAGTTTTAAAATATAAAGCACGACTGGTTTGTAAGGGTTTTTCGCAAAAACAAGGCGTCGACTATCATGAAACCTTTGCAACCTTGAACATAAGTCAAATGGATGCAGTGACGGCATTTTTAAACGGAGAACTTAATGAAGAAATTTATGTCGCTCAACCCGAAGGATATACTAATGGTACGGGTAGAATATGCAAACTACGGAAAACCCTATATGGCCTAAAACAATCCAGCCGCGTGTGGAACAAAAAATTAAATGAAGTGCTCATTGGGTTTGGTTTGGTGCGATCGGATGCAGATCAATGTGTGTACCATCAAATAAATGGAAAGCAGATGATTTTTGTTGCCGTTTACGTGGATGACTTGCTAATTCTCTCAAACAACGAATATTTCGAGAAGAAATTAAAGCAAATACTCTGTGACAGTTTCAAAATGAAGGATTTGGGGGAAGCGACTTCCATATTGGGAATTCGTATTACTCGCGACAAATTGGCAAAAACAATTTCGATTGACCAGTCGCAATACATCGAAAATATTTTAAATCGATTTGGAATGGCCGACTGTAATCCCGTTTGCACTCCCCTCGATCCAAACCAAAAAATATCATCGAAGATGTGCCCAAGCTCACAAGAAGAAAAGAAGAAGATGTCTAGAATGCCGTACATGGAAGCTATTGGTTGCTTACTATTCGCAGCGCAAACAACGAGGCCCGACATAAGTTATGCAGTAAATCTGTTAAGCCGATACACGTCTAATCCTGGTCAAACTCATTGGATTGCAGTGAAGCGTGTTTTTCGCTATTTAAGAGGTACTTTGTATAAAAAGCTAATTTTTAAACATTCTGCTAGCTACGTACAAGGATTTTGCGATGCTGATTGGCAGGCGATGAAGATGAGAGACGATCGACCTCAGGCTACATGTTTACAATGCAGGGAGCACCAATATCTTGGGCATCAAGGCGTCAAACTAATATCGCCTTATCTACAACTGAATCCGAACTTTTGGCTGCTGTTGCGGCATTTCAGGAGTCAATGTGGTTGAGACGACTGGAAGCAGAAATGTTCCCAAATACTCCCAAGATCTTTGCTATACATTGCGACAACAAAAGTGCAATTCAGCGAATAGAAAATAATTCATATTCGCCCCGAACGAAACATATAGAAATAAAAACGCAGTTTTTAAGGGAGCAAATAGAAAAAGGTTTAATTCAACTTAAATACATTCCCTCCAATGAAAATTTAGCCGATTGTTTAACAAAACCGCTTGTGAAATGTAAACTTGAAATGAACAATAATTTAATCGGTCTAATTTAAGTAAGACATATGAAATTGAAACCAAATTTGAAAAATTATGAACTTGTTTTTTTTTTGTTTTCTTTTGAATGAAGTAATTTTGGTAAATGTTATGAATTATTATATGTACATTGAAATTAATCATTCTGGGGAAGTGTCAAAATGAGAATGTCAAAACGAACATAACCTTTGTATTCCTATGTGTTTAATATTTTGTTCCACACAATACATGTAATAAATACTTCACTTCGTTTTTGTCACTCAGAGTGTGTGCACGGTCTTTCCTTTTGCTCCGCGTCAACGTGTAATATTTCTTACAGTATACTTTTATCAAAGAGCTATCTTGATTTAATGATATCTCATTCATTTGAGCTTTTTTCCCCTTTTCTTTTTCTTTTAGTTTATGAATTCTAAAAATGATTTAATTAATAAATCTTTTATCCTTGTCCAAAGCAAACTTCACTGTAATGCTGTTCTTACAAATAGTTCTTATTGCAATGAAAAATTATTTATTGTTCATTAAAACATTAGAAGCCTGAGGGAAACTTTTCTGAAACTTAATGGTTGAAGGTGATTTTAATGTTTATTGCCTAGATTAGTGATCTAGATCCCCAGGGGTCCACGGGAGACTCAACGGGGGTCTAGGTTATCCCGCCCGCAGCGCTTGTTCAGACGTGCAAAGGGACGAAAGGCGACTTCTGCTGTGCTTGCAATCTTGCATGAACTTGTCTGATTTCTCACCAACATAAATATGAATGCTGCCAAGGGCAAACGCTCATTTGTTTCCTGAATTCTGAAAAGATATGTGTGAGTAAATCGATGTCAGTGTCTGCCGGAACAGGTAAGTTCCCTCCCTATTTGTACATTTGTTATGCATACTTCTATTTTTTATTGTAATACTATTATATTTGTTTTGTTTGCGTGTAGTATGTACCTAATAAAAATTAAACACTGAACAGGGCCATTATTCGATACTTCTTTGAAAGAAGAGAAAGCCGAGAAAAATGTAACTTTTAGTATTATACTTTTTATTTTTGAGTTTTTTATTTTTTTATTATTATTTGAGTCTCATGGATATACCTTCTGACGCAATGACACCTGCCATCCTACTGCGCTGTAACGACACAGTCACATTTCCGTGGCGTCAGGACTGGCTTTGGCCAGACACTGAACCTAGAATAGAATGTCTTCGCATCTTCACAGATGGCTCCAGGACTGGGCAGGGATCCGGCGCTGGAGTTTTCTTTGAGCGCGAAAACATTCGACTGCACTACTCGTTAGGAAAATATGCGTCTGTCTACCAGGCGAAGATTTACGCAATCCTAATGGCCATGCACTATGTTGTGAAACACAGATGGAGGGAAAAGAGCATATGTGTCTGCAGTGACAGCCAAGCTGCACTCAAAGCTGTGTCCAATCCTCTATCCAACTCCAAACTAGTGCATGAACTCAAGACCTTTTTGAACAAAGTCGGAAGACTAAATTCACTTAGGCTTGTATGGGTTCTAGGTCACTCTGGAATCCCAGGAAACGAGATCTTCGATGAACTCGCTAGAAGAGACTCAGAGGAGAGTTTCTCAGGACCTGAACCCGCCTTATGTCTACCTGCTTCCACGGTCAAATCTGACATCAATGACTGGGTCTTTAACGTACACAGTCGCAGATGGAGGGAATATCCAGGATGCAGGATGACTAAGCGCGTACGCCCTGATGTCTGCAAAAAATCCGCAACATTCTTCTTATCCTTAAGGAGAAATGACTGCAGATGGATAACGGGCGTCATTACGGGCCATTACACTTTTGGCAAGCATCTCTACGTGCTTGGCATCAGAGAGACGCCTACCTGTGCTGCATGTTGCGAGGAGGATGACACAGCGGAACACTTTCTCTGCGACTGTCCCGCCTTCGCTCGTGCACGCTGGCGCACCCTTGGGGCCGACGTGGTGGGTGCCGAATCTCTTAGCTCAACATCACTGAAGACCCTCCTCACTTTTCTCCAGACAACGGGGAAAATACAATAAAGACAAGGTGTCTGTCTGGTAGTACAATGGACCAGTACTTGTGTCTGAGTGCTCCAGCAGATTGTAGAAGCCTCCAACAAAAAAAAAAAAAAAAAAAAAAAATACTTTTTATTATAAAATTATTTATTTGTCCGATTGTGGCGATTCACTAAAGGAGAGATATAGCCCTCGTAGTTGCTAATACTAGATGAATAAAAATATTTTCATGAACTGTTCAAATATCTTCATGTACTCGTATATGTTACTATGTTACTCGTAACGTACATCAAAGTAATAAATAAATCATTGAAATCGTGGAGTTATGATGTCGAAATATTCTTTAAAAGAACATGGGTATTTGCTCTGGAATTAAGAGAAATGTATCAAAATATGTATATAATAATTAATCAAAAAATGTTTTATATTACATTAAAATAGTTCCAGCCGTTTTGTGAGAACCTCTTTATGGGTCTTAACCGTTTATTGCTCCTATTTCCATTCAGTTAAAAAAGCCATATCCTGTTAAAATCGCCTTATGATTACTTAAACATTTTTTTTTTTTTACGGGTAAGTATGAAACTGATATGAAACATATTTGAATCTAAAAAAAATATCGACAGTACAGTGTTGCTTATTTAAAATTTGGTTTACTTCCATCAAAGGCAGACAAACAATTGCCCATATGCCTTTTATGTAACAAAATGTTGAGCAATGACTCTATAAAACCATCGAGGCTCGAAGATCAGCTCTGATAAAATAGGCAAAAATTTAAAATATTTTCAAACATTGAAGGAAAAATGTGAACAGAACCCCTCCGTGCACAATATGTTCGCTTCAACATCTCCAAATAACGATGATGGTTTGCGGGCATCTTACAATATCTTATTGCTTATAGCGAAATCTGGAAGCACACCATCGGAGAACAGTCAATTTTACCTGCCGTTGATTTAAAAACTGTTCTGCAAAAACCTCCATTTGACGTACTCAATACTATATATTCAATAATTCCTTTGAGTAGCAACACTATACACTGACGCCTTGATGAAATGAGCTCTGATATTGAAAGCTTATTGTAATTGTAATTATCTGCAAACAACTCATTTTTCTATTCAACTGGACGAGTCAGCTTTACTTGGTAATGAAGCATTAATATTGGCATATGTTCAATTTGTTATGGGCGAAGAAATCCATGAAGAGCTGCTATTCGCGAAAACTTAGAGGCGAACCAATATTTAATGCCCTGAGTGATTGTTTTAAAGGAAAAATCGATTCCATTTACAAACATCACTTCGGTGGCAGTAGATGGAGCTCCTGCCATGTTCGGGCGACATCGTGGGTTTATAAGCCATCTTAAAAGAATTATACCAGAAGTAACTACAATTCACTGTGTCCTCCATCGACAACACCTAGTAGCGAACAATTTGAGTGATAGATTTCACCAATTGCTTCAATTTTTGATTAAAGCAGTTAATAGCATAAGAAGCAATACGTTGAATACCCGATTGTTTGCACAATTGTGTGACGAAAATGATGAAGACTTCCAACGATTACTCTTACATACTGAAGTGCGCTGGGTGTCGAAAGGTGCATGCTTAATAAGGTTTTACTCACTTTTTGAATCAATCTTAGAGTTTCTGGAAAGTAAGGATCCAGGTTTTAAAGAAATCCTGATCAAATTGAAAGCAGACATCGCTTATTTGACAGATTTGTTCAAAAAACTCAATGACATTAGCTTTCAGTTACAAGGGGACAGCCTAAATTTAATAAAAACAAAGGGTGTAATTTCGGCTTTTCTTGGAAAATTGAAATTTATGGAGCAAAATATTAGTCGGCGCGAATTCTCCCAGTTTCCAAACTTATCACAGGCAGAATGTCTTGATGTGAATATTCAGACATACGTTCAGCATTTAAATGCCCTTCATGATGATTTTAAAAACAGATTTGAAAATATTCTCACTATGGAAATACGACCATGGATCATAAATCCATTTGATGAAACGGAAACATCGAATGTGGTATTACAAGAGGAGCTACTCGAGCTTAGCACCAATGAGGAGATGAAGGTGAAATTTAAAAAAGGCTATCAAACATTTTGGCTGTAGTAGAAATACCCGAAAAATATCCTGGGCTTTTCCCTCGTCATACCTTGTCAAAAAAATTTTAGTATAGTTACAAACTTATTAACAAATAAAAGGAGCGGAATGAACATCATAGAACGGGGATGATGTTACAATGCGTTATTAATGTTTAATTTTAGTTCTATGAAGTCTGTAATCGTATTATTTTAATAAATAGAACATAAGAAAATATACTGGTTTTCTTCTTATTTTTACCACTCCGAATTTAGGGTTGGAACTCAGCCGCGATGCAAATTTCCATCGTTAGATCTAATCTTCACATTTTTTGACGAGTTTTGGAAATATGGTAAAAATGTAGCAGCAGGAGGTCCACCGAAATCAAGTTAATTTTGAAAGTGGTTTATGAGAAAAAACAAGATTGGGAACCTCTGATCTAGATGATAGTCCTACGGTATCAAATTATTTTTCTGTGTTAGCTTTAAATGGCTTGACAAACTTCATCAATGTGCCTACTAGGCTTGCATCAAGTTGGCTTAGACCATACGTATTTGAAACCACTCTTAAAAGCCATATTTCTATTTGCAGTTATCTGACCACAAGAAAATCCATATATAAACTGAAGCCTTGGTTATCTAGTTATTTATTAAATAAAGTAACAACTAAAAATAAACTTAGAGTAAAGTGCAAAAAGTACCCAAGCAATGTATTTCTCAAAATGAAATATAAAAAGATTTATAGTGGATATTATTACTGTGCTCAATTTTATTCAGCTAGAGGTAATCTTAAAAAAGAGTGTAAACTTGTAAACACAATTCTCAACAAAAAATTATCCATTCAAGAAACTATGTATTACTCTACGTACTAGTAACAAGGAAATAACAAATAGACATGAAATCACTGACGCTTTTAATAGACATTTTCAAGTATCTGACTTAAATTATAGTACTCGTACATAGTCGACTAACACAAAATATATATTCTCAATGTTCTGTTATTGGTGATGCAAACTCTCTGCACTGTAGATTTTTTTATTTTTTTGACCTTATAACTCCTTTAGGGATTTTAAGTACAATTGGCAGTTTGAATAACTCAAATTCATGTGGTGTCGATGGTATTTCTAAGGTTGTCCTTTAAAATATTGCATGTTCCATTGCGGATGTATTAGCTGATGTATTCAATAGTAATATTTTTCCTGGGATATTTTCTGACGGACTAAAGTGTGCAGATGTTATTGCTCCATTTTAAAAAAGGCTTTCCAACTAAAATAAGAAATAATAGAGCAATTTCTCTTCTGTAGCTTAGTAAATTAGGTTAAAATTAGGTTAGTAATTTTTTAGACAAGTCGATGATCTTTCATCCTACTCAATTTGGATTCCAAAAGGGCAAATTAACCGAGGAGACACTATTAAGGTTTTGCTCTCAAATCATATGCAACCTGGACAAAAGTAATTGTACAGGTGCGTTATTCATAGATATGACCAAAGCCTTTGAAATGGTTGACCATAAAATTTCGTTAAAAAAACTCGAATGCTCGAATGGTTTAGTTCATATCTGAATAATAGATCACAGAGAGTAAACTTGAATGAGACCAGAAGTGATGTGCAGTTAATCAATATTGGTTCAATCTTGGGATTCTTTTTTTAATCTATATCAACTCACACTTCCAACTTACAGTCCCTTAGATTTTATCGCTGAAGTAAATAGTGATGTACGTACTCTAAAATAATGGTTCGCTGAACACAAGTTTGTAATAAGTCCAAAGACTAAATTAATGTTCATTAATTTATCTTCGTCCATTAATCCAAGACCGGATGTATATTTTCATGCCCTGTATTGCAGAAAATTTAAATTGTATCAATGTAAATGCGCAACCACTGTGTTTGGTCAATTATTCTGTACTAGTGAAAAGTGTAGTGGTGATTTTTAATGAAAATTAATTTATCTTCGTCCATTAATCCCAAACCGGATGTATATTTTCATGCCCTGTATTGCAAAAAAATTAAATTGTATCAATGTAAGTGTGCAACCACTGTGTTTGGTCAATTATTTTGTACTAGTGAAAAGTGTAGTGGTGATTTTTTTTAATAGAGAATATAGACGAATTGATGTACCTAGGACTCTGACTTGACTCCAGTATGAAATTTTCATCTGACGCTGCTGCATTGAATTTTGAATTTAAATTTTATTTTTCTTTTATAGGAAACATTTACATTCATATTTTTGATAAACACTGCTTGCACAGAAATATGGTATTTTTCACCTTACTACTGAAAGATACAATGTTTTCCAAAGGCTTTCGGTTTATAAATAAGTTTGAAGGAAAAACTATGTGAAAAGGTGAGATAAATTATATTAGGTGCATAGCAAATGAATAAATAAATGTATGTGCATGGTATATATGTATATATAAAATCACAGATAGTAGATATAGGTATATAAATACTAAGAAGTAATAAATTTATAAATAAATAACGAGAAATATGTACAAATAAATAAATAAACAAGTAAATAAATATATAAACACACAAATAAATAAATAAATAATTTGATTTAAAAAAAATATATATACATATATACAATATACATATATATATATACATATATTTGTGTATAAATTAATACGTATGAATTAATTGATTAAGTACAGATTTTACAATAATTCTAGCTCGTTGGCCAGTTGGTTTTCTGCATTTAGGCAGTTTGCTAAAAATTTGTCATTGAGATTTTCAATCCTTGGTCCTGGCCCCTGCTCTTTCATGAAGAATGATTGTTGGGAAGTCCCACGGTAGACCCAATATCATTTTTAAGATCTTATTCTGAGCTATTTGTAATTTTTTTATATGACTTTTAGCACAGTTTCCCCACACCGCCGAGCCATAAGTCATCATTGCTTGAAAAACGACTTTGGGGATTATCATCTTGTTTTGTTTATTAAGTAGTGACCTGCGATTTATTAAAGGGTATAGTATTTTAATTGCAATGTTTACCTTTTCTAGGATGTGTTTTATGTGATTTGCAAAGGTTAATTTGTGGTCTAAGTAGACGCCGAGGTACTTAACAGAATTAACCCAAGCTATATCACAGTTGTCCAAATTAGGAGTGCCGTTTGGAAAGAAGCAATTTAGTCTTTTTCTCGTGAAAAAGATAGCTTGGCTCTTTTCGGAATTAATCTTAATTTTCCAATGCTTATAATACTCGTAAATAGTGTTTAGACCAGTTTGTAAATTATTTTGCAGAATCATCCGCGTATAGTGCTATATTACAATTAGAATGCTAGGTATATCAGCTATAAAAATGTTGAAAAGTATAGGGGCAAGTACTGATCCTTGAGGCATTGAAGAAATACTTAGGCATTTCTACTACCTTCGTAATATATGTTTAATTGAGCTTATAACCACAATTTATTATAGACTTTTTAATTCAAAGTTTCAATACGTTATAAATTGCTGTGGAGGTGGCTATCAGAACCAAGTTCAGCCATTTTTAGTCTTGCAAAAGATTGTTGTCTGAAAAATTTGTTGTAAACCTGATAGGCATCCTAGTTTTCCTTTGTTTTGTCAGTTAGGTATTCTTGCTATTTGTCATTTATACTGTTTTAAGGTGCTAAAAACCTTCTTTTTGAAGTCTAGTAACCGAGGTTTTCGTATAATCTTAAACCATAACATAACTACGTAATAACTCGCTTAATTTGCTACAAGTGCCAAACTATCGAACTACCGCATATAGAAATTCTTATCGCTTCTCTTCTCTTCTCCCGGAAGAAATCAGATGTGTTCACATGTCCGAATGTTTTTTAAAGCGCGTAAAACATTGGTTGTTTTCTTATATATGTAGTCTAGACTCTCTTACATCTAATATTGTGATGTAACTGTTGTTTCTACTTTTGACGTAAGCACATTGATTACATAATTTTTGCATCCCTTATGAAATAATAACTAATTTATATCATGTTAAATGAATAAATTGCTGAAATTTGTCTTTCTATTTTCGTTCAATCACCAAACCCCATCTTATTGTATTATTTTGGCATTCAACACTATTTGAACTCACTCTGTATGAAATATCGAAAGCCACCAGATTTCTCTTGTTTTATTGTATAATTCTTCGACAACCCCCATCGTGTGCAGTCGCTGTGATATTTCGCTCCCAACATTAATTGTCTCTTGCCCATTTTTTTTGTTCACTGCGAAAATTTATTACGTGAATTTCTTTCTCGCCACTTCCCATTTTCCGTCGCCAGTTGCATTATTTACTGACCCACTTCAAAATCAGTACGCGAGTGACCTTTCTGTCCCGTTTCTAAATTGTGTTATTTGTGCAAAATACCCAAATATGGATCATTGCGATTTAGCCCACTGTGTCACCGACAACAAAAATGCTGATCGAGTTAAGTGCCGAGGTATTTGCGGCAAATCGTTCCATCTCCCCTGCATCGGGCTTGGTAAAAGATCCATCACGTATTTTAAAGAATTTTCGGAGTATTTCTTCTTCTATTGCGAGGAATGCAAAAAGATATCCCTCGCCGATGTCCTATTCGTTATCAAATGTAATAATGATAATATAAACACTGCCTTCAACAACAACAAGCTAGTGTTAAAAAGCGAAGTTCGACCTAATTCCTAAATGTGTTGGGGACCTAAACAACCTTGTGGAGTGCTCGATCCTTTCCAAAAACAATTATCTACCCTAATAAAACTCGTCAATGATATCTCCGAACCTAACTCCCCTAATATCCGCAGCGCCGAACTAAAACGTGACCTAGTTTCCACTCTCAACATGCACCTTAAGCCTGTTCTGTTCAAGAAAATAAATGAAAATCTAAATTCCCTCCGATCCGATATTGACATACATTTCAGTCACTCATCAAAAAAAAGTATATCTGCCCCATATTAACCTGACCCCCCGTTGAAGCTATGGCTAACAAATTGAACGATGTTAGCAGTGAGCTTACCTCTACTAGGTTCACCTTAAATGACCTAGTCGAGGAATTAAGAACAGCGGCTCACAAAATTGACGACATCCACTTTCCCGGCCAGTATCATAATAATCCGTCATTTGGTAACGCCTCTTTACGCGACGAACTACTTGAAGCCAATCTTTCCACCCCGTTAATTCGTGCCTCCCCACCACCACCTCAAGCAATATCATCTGTCTACACCCAAACACACCAACTCCCTGAAGTAGAAGAGTCAGCCGAGGAAACCAGTATCGAACGCTTTGGCCAAATATGGAGTATTCGCGAATGGAATCAGCGCCTCCAAAAGCTTCGCAGTAGCAACGAGGATACCACTACTTTTTTGGTTGAAAGACAGGACCCAATCGCTAAGGAACAATGGATACAAAAATTTACGAAGCACTACAAAATCCCAACACTCAGCTGCCAAATGCTTCAACATCTCGGACCGAACAAACTAAAGCTTTCCATCGCAACGAAATATGCTTGGCTATTTCTCAATTCCGGCCGCCCACTCACTCTCGGTAGAACAACATTTACCAAATGAAATGAAAAGTTTGATTCCCATCCTAAATCAACTATTAAGCCTAAACATAAACTTAGTAATAAGAACAATAATATAAGTAAAAAGCACTCTAAGCCCCCCACGATAACTGGAGCTACAAAACCAAACTCTTCCCAATTTTTAACCACCCATCAATTTCCCATTTACAGTCTTCTCCCTCAGTACCACCAGAACCTCAAAGCCAACGGGTCAGCTTTAATCTGAACCCAACTAGTTCTTCTGCCAATACAACCGTATCACCTTCAACCCTAGCACACGACCCGGATCCAAACTCATTCCCAAATTTCGACCTTAAGTCGGGAGCTAAGTATCCTAATTTTCGAAGCTCCCACATCCTTAATCCCACTAACACCTCTGCTACAGCCAGATCCTCATCTCTCACACCATCTTCAAACCAATTTCCTTCAACATCAGTCCCCTCCAAATCTTTCGTTGATCCCCTACTGCCACCCTCAGTCAGACTCACTCAGCAATCTGTTGACCCCAACGAATCTCGATACGCACTCTCCAGGTTAAGAGACAAAAAAATCTATGAGAACATTCGACTCTTCTTGGCTTATCTTCATGACAAATCAGACTCGGTTTGCTTTGAAGGTAAAACAAACACCAGCGTAATGGTCTCAATTCAACAGGAAGGTCTCCCCACCGATTTCACTACCCTCAAGAAGCTTTTCATTAAATATCACGAGTTTTTCAATATCTCACCCAAAAAAGTATCAAACGATCTTGATACCTTCAGACATTATATACACTCAAAGCGCAAATCGCACCTTCAGCGTAGCACAGCTGACCGTGATAGGTTTTTTCGGCCCTAAAAATCTCACCCCCCCCCCCCTGCTACTCTAACGCCCCCCGAAAACCTTCCTCTTACCTTTTATTATCAGAATGTAAGAGGTCTGCGTTCTAAAACTCAGGCAGTCCTGCAGCAATCTCATGCGTTACCTTTTGAAATCTTTGGCTTAACCGAAACGAACCTAATCCCTAGTATAAACAACCTTGAACTATTCCCATCCAACTTTAACGTTTACCGCGATGATGTTAACCGACCTACTGATGGTTGTCCATGCCGCGGTGTTCTTCTAGCTGTCCGAAACACAATTGACTTCTCTCTCATAGCAACTTCATCTTCGCCATGTCTCGACTTTGTTTCCATTAAGATTGTATTACCCCGGATATCGCTCTACGTCATCTGCTTTTACATTTTGCCATCACAACCTACTGAAACATATAACTTGGCCATTGATACAATCGATAATTTAATTGAATTACGAGATCCCCAAGACAAGATCCTAGTTTTCGGTGACTTCAACCTTCTTCACCTTAAATGGATCCCTTCAGACGACCAATCGTTTTACATTGCCTCTAATCCCACTCCAGCCAAAGAATGCCTCCTCTCTGACCGCCTAGCTGATTCCAGCCTTAACCAAGTTAGCGGCATTTTGAATTACATGGGCAGACAACTCGACCTCATTTTCACAAGTGACCCGTTCAACTCCTCAGTTTCAGCTTCTCCGCTGTCCCTATCAACCGTCGACAACTACCACCCTCCCCTTCTTCTCTCGTTCTTTCACAACTCCCCTATACAGAACTTTCCCCCCACTGTTCGATTCTCTCACGATTTTCACAAAGCCAACTTCTGTCAAATCAATGAATATCTCAATAATGCCCCTTTTAATTTCAACAACCTTACCGTAAATGATGCCATATCTATATTCTACAAAGAAATATTTAATTCCTTCTCCCTTTATGTACCCTTTTCTCGACATAAAACCTCCTCCACCTCCCCTCCATGGTATAATCGGAGGCTCCGTTCTTTGAGAAACAAACGGAACAAGCTCTGGACAACTTTCCTTCGCACTCAATCCCCAAATGACTTCTCGAACTATTTCGGTACTTACCTGCATTTTGTAGAGCTTTATAAATCTCTCTATCAACACTACTTAGTTGAGATGCAAACCAACCTTATAAATAATCCCAAGTCCTTCTTCCAATTCGTTAATCACAAAAGAAAATCTGATGGCTACCCAAACTCACTCTCCTTCAATAATGAAACTTCCAATGATCCTCATTACATCGCCAACCTTTTTGCCACATTTTTCAATCAATCTTTTACCCATGATTCCTTTGCACCCGATCATACTTATTTCAACTATTTACCAAACTTCTCCTTTGGACCATTTCTCCCTCGTAGTGTCGACCCCGTTATCATCGAAGAAAGATTAAAGCAACTTAACGATGAATTCACCCCTGGCCCCGACGGCCTTCCAGCTATATTTTTAAAAAAATGTTTCTCCTCCCTTTCTCTACCTCTCTCAAAAATCTTCAGCCTATCCCTTTCCCAAGGTGAATTTCCCCGGATATGGAAAACCTCTTTTATAACACCTATACACAAAGAGGGTCCGAAGAATGACATTAACAACTACCTTCCCATTGCCAAACTGTCTCATATACCCAAAATTTTCGAAAGTATTTTGTATGATAACTTAAGTTTTCAATGCAAGTCTTTAATCTCCCCCAGACAGCACGGCTTCTTTAAAGGCAGGTCTACAACCACAAACCTTATTGAATTCGTTTCCTTCACCCTTTCAGCCTTAGAAGAGTCGAGTCTTATGTTTGAAAGTGAATAGACGTGCTAACGTTATCTCCGGCAAACGCATTAAATATCGTGTGTTCAAGTAATTGAAATTCTAATATATTGCGCGATAACTTGTATTCGGGCTCAAAACATTCCAAATAATTTGTAAATTCGTGTTTCGGCGTAACAAAAAAACTTAATTTCAAAGTTTCTCTTGCCATCTTCGCTAAAATACGAAAACGCATTATAGTACATATATTCAACACCGCACAATGTCCTACACAACCTCAGTTAACACCAGGTCCAACCTCGCGCGATCGCAACAACATCATTCCGCATCACCTAAAACACATAAACTTGCTGATGGTATCTCAATGGAACACCTACATCAGGAATTGAAAAAACATGCAGACACAATAGTCGCGACTATCAAACGTGAAATGGAGAAGATGCATAGCGATCTACTGGAAAAGGTTAAAAGCATTGAAAAACAACTGAATGAGAAAGTCGAACTCATTAACTCAGCGATCTTCAACTTAACACAGCGCTGTGCAACATTACCGAGCTACGCCAACGATGCGAAATGTTGGAGAGGAAGGAATTCCTTACGGACGCAATCATGTTTGGTATTCCTAAACTCCCAGAAGAAAATTTACCTGCCATCTTCACCAAATTATGTGAGAGTATCGGTGTAGCACCACCAACACTGAAAGGTATATTTCGCACCAAAAATCGAAACAAAAGTGACGATTCTCCTGTGATTGTTAAATTTACGAGTGTCAGCGATCGTAATGCGTTGCTTAAAGCACTGGCAAATTACCGAAGATCATCAAGGAGACCGATCACTCTTACCAACCTGGGGTTCGATTCAACATCGAACGTGTACATCAATGAAAGTTTGACACCACGGAATCGCCAACTACTCCGTCATGCAACAGCCATGAAGAAAAATAACCAGCTGTTTTCTGTGCACACGCATCTTGGGTGTGTGTTAGTCCAGTACACCGAGGGAGGGGAAAGAGTTGCTGTAGACGATATTGACCGTTTAATGCGAACGCTCAGAGATGCAAAGAAGACTTCTAACTAATTCACTGTACTCCCTCTTAATTTCGTAAACTTTTTGTGTTACTCTTCTCTCCAGTTCTCATTGGCCAAGGTAATTATTTACTCTCTCTCTACATATTTACACACATTTGTTTGTGTTTTTGATTCACCTAAATAACTCACGTAAAAACTCACTTGTAGTATTTCATGGCAAATTGTAACATTGGTATCAGCGACGTGTTCCTAAACAGTAGCGTTGATAAACATTTAAAATGTATGATTCGTGTTTTAAGAAAGCAGAAATCGGGTTTACATGTCGCATTATTAAATGCACAAAGCCTGAAGCCAAAGCTGGACGAATTTCGTATGTTGTTCTCGGATTCTGGTGTCGATTTCATATGTGTGACTGAAACATGGTTCAGTCCTAAGTTTCCCGATAGTGCATATGCTGTTGAAGGTTATAAAGTATTTCGAGCGGACAGAGCAGATCGAATAGGGGGAGGTGTAGCAATATACGCAAGAAATGAAATAAACTGCAAACTTGTGTGCAAATCAAACGCCGAGCCTTGCGAACATCTGTTCATCAATGTATCGTGTGGTTCAGACCGTGTTCTTCTAGGAGTGGTATATAGACCAAACAAGCAAACCAACATTTCTCATATCTTAGGTGTTTTAGAGGAAATATCATGCATTGCGCCGAGTATAATTGTCTGTGGTGACCTCAATAATGATCTTCTTGCTAATTCTTCGTCTAATCTGATTAGCAATTTTAAATGTTTGGATCTTACACCAGTAAACATGACAACACCCACGCACTTTACAACTCATTCTTCCACCTTGTTGGATATCTTTCTTGTGAATGACATAACTAAAGCTCTACTCTATACTCAACTGGCCGTCCCAGGGTTCTCCAAGCATGATATGCTGTACCTATCATACGATGTGCACTTGAAAACAGATCAAATTAGTTTTAGGTATAGAGATTTCAAGAACATTAATTACAATGATTTATATTCTGATGTAAGCGCTATTGCATGGGAAGAAGTTTATCACATGCCCTCGGCCAATGACCAACTCTTGTTTATACAAAATAATATACAAAGGCTTTTCAACCAGCATGTGCCTCTAATTTCTAAAGTAATGAGGAATAAATCTCCACCATGGTTCAATATTAGTCTACACGAACTTATTAAAAAACGTGACATTGCTTATTCTCGATGGAAGCGCTACAAATTGCAAGACCATTACAACACCTATCGCCATCTCAGAAATTCAGTCGTTGTCCGCATAAGAAGTGCGAAGCGTCGCTACTTTGATCGTACATTAAATAACGACTATCAAGATAGCAAAGTTTTATGGCGCAAACTTCGGAAAATGGGATTTGGCAAAAAATATTTATCGCCACCAGTCGATATAGATTGTAATTTTCTAAACCAACATTTCGCGGCAGTCTCCAACTTACAAACCCTAAGTGCTAGTTCACAGTTTGAATCCCTCGCATGGCAAAACAGGCACGAATTTGAAGGCGAGACATACTTTAGATTCATCCACCTCATTGACGAGGATATAGTCGATGCCATTATAACAATAAAGTCAAACGCGGTAGGCCTTGACGAAATTAATCCTCAATTTACCAAAGTCATCCTTCCTTACATACTTAAGTATATAACACACACATTTAATACAATTCTTACAACTTGCGATTACCCGCTAGTCTGGAAATTTGCCAAAATTGTTCCGGTACCGAAAACGTCACACCGCACTTGCACCGACTATAGGCCTATATCCATACTACCCTTTTTCTCTAAGGTATTTGAGAGGGCAATACTGAAACAGATGCAAGCTCATCTAAGTCGAAATGAGCTCTTGTGTAATAATCAGTCCGGGTTTCGCTCTAAACGAAGCTGCAAAACCGCACTCCTCTGCGTGGCGGATGACATACGATTGGCAATGGACTCAAATTATTGTACATTTCTAACATTACTGGATTTTTCTAAGGCATTTGACACAGTAAACCATCATGTGCTGTGTAGGAAACTGTTAACACATTACAAGTTCTCTCATTTGACTGTAAAACTTTTATTTTCCTATCTATCTGGCCGACAACAATGTGTCTCAACCAATAACCAAACATCGTCATACCTTAGGATTTCAGCAGGAGTTCCTCAAGGATCCATTCTTGGACCACTACTATTTTCATTATACATTAATGAGCTTCCGAAGCGCGTTACTCATTGCTCTATGCATATGTTTGCCGACGACGTACAACTTTACTTAAGCTGTCCGGTGGCCAATATTTCAAACGGTATAGGCTGTATAAACGAAGACTTGCAGAAAATCCAAGAGTGGGCATTGAAACACAACTTATCACTCAATCCTAAAAAGTCTAAGACGTTGTGTATATACAAACGTGTGTTAGATACTTCAGTTTTCCCCCGAATTTTACTACAAAATACTCCTATTGAATACGTTACTACAGCCAGAAATCTTGGAGTCATCTTCAACAACACGTTAACCTGGTCAGACCACGTAACAACTACTGTAGGAAAAATTTATAATGGCCTCCGCCTGTTATGGTCAACTCAAAATTGCATACCAATCAGCACAAAAATGCTCATAGTAAAGGCTCTACTTCTACCCATACTATTGTATTGTTGCGAGGTGCTCGGTGAGTTTGATTTCAACACCAGACGAAAACTAAACGTCATATTTAACAATTTAGCCAGATATGTTTTTAACAAAAGATATTCCGATCACATCTCTTCTTATGCACGACAAATACTTGGAATGAATTTCAACAACTTCGTGAAATTCAAGTCAATTGTTCTTCTGCACAACATAATGCTAACTCGTCAACCGAATTACTTGTATAACAGACTCATTCTCCCCAGTTCAAATCGCACTAATATACTTATTCGACCAAGATTCAACTGCCTTCAATCAAAACGTTCGTTTTTTGTTAATGCTACATTGTTATGGAACACGCTGCCAATCGCGTTTAGGAGAATCACAAACACCAACAAATTTAAAGCTTTACTCTTCCAACACCTGGCCAATGAAAACTAACCTTAAACTCACCCAATATTTAATAAAATTGTGTCTTATATTCTTATATTCTTGTAACTATTTAGCTAAATTTAAATTACTCAAAATCAGAAAATGTATACATGTATTAAGCGTTTCACCCATAAGATACGAATCTTGCTGTGAAACATTACTCAAATAAATAAATACAAAATACAAATACAAGAAAATGGCAAGGAAGTCGATGTTATCTCAACTGACTTCAGTAAGGCCTTCGATAAAATTTCACACAGATTAATACTCTTCAAACTGTCTTCTCTTGGCTTTGAGCCCATCTTATTAAACTGGATTTCCTCTTATCTGGAAAATCGCAACTACAGCGTTCGCTTTAGATCTGCCCTCTCTAACCCCTTCCTTGCTTCCTCCGGTGTCCCCAAGGCAGTCATTTAGGCCCGCTTCTTTTTATCCTCACCATTAACGATATTGAAATGGTTATCAAACATTCCCACATCTCTCTATATGCCGACGATGCTAAACTCATTAAGATCATTTCCTCAGAACATGACTCTTCCCTTATTCAATCGCTCAACAGCTTTTCCACCTGGTGCTCTAAGAACTGCCTCGACCTTAACATTTCAAAGTGTCAATCTATTACTTTCTCCCGCAAACGTAACAAACCTCCTCCCCGCCTCTACTTTCTCCATAATCAACCCCTTTCCACCGTTCAGGTGATCCGTGATCTTGGGGTATTATGCGACCAGGAACTCAATTTCCTTGCACATATCAGCCATATAATTCTTAAGGCCAATTCTGCACTCGGCTTCGTGAAACGATGGTCTAAAGAATTTTCCAATCAATAAGTCACTCGGTCTCTTTACATAACCTTGGTTCGCTCTATTCTCGAATACGCGTCTCAAGTGTGGTCTCCTTACTATCATTCACACATTTCCAGAATTGAGAGTGTCCAACGTCGTTTTCTCCGTTTTGCTCTTCGCGGCTTACCCTGGGACAATCCTCTAATCCTACCACCCTATCAAGATCGCCTTAAACTTAATTTGAGCTCGCTGGAAGAACGAAGAAGAATATCCGACATCTTTTTTATCCACCGACTCCTCTCAGGTACCATCGACTGCGTGTCCCTTTATAACTCTATCTTTTTTAACACTAACCCTCGTAATACACGAAATCCACGTCTCTTCTATGTACCCACCTCTCGTACCTCCTATGGCTCCAATGAACCTATCTCCCGTATGCTGCGGAAAGTTAATGCGAAAAATAGTTTCGACTTTAACATCAGCACTCCTTGTCTAAAACTCCGTCTCAATCGCCATCTTTCTTAGTCCCTTAGAATGTAAGTTAAATTAAGTATGTAGCTTGAATTAAGCACAATAAAATGGGGGTATAGCCCCCACCAAAAATTAAAAAATTAAAATTAAAATTAAAAAAAATTCTTAACGCATCTAGCCTTTAATTGGCCAAAATCGTTGTCTCATACATATGTGCTAGTAATGTTTGAGGACCACAGTAGCTATGCTTCTCATGGATTTCTTCCACCAATAGTTTTACTAGAGGATTGTTATTTGGAAGACGCATTGGATGTTTGGCGTCAAATAGTAGTGTTCCAGCCTCTAATCGGCCTCCAACTCAAATAATTTCCTTACCATCTAGGAATGGAGTAAGGCTGTTGAATTTCTGCCTTGATTCCTTGTAGCTCTGCAGGTCACTGATTTCTTCCATGAACTCGAACCATCGCATTGCTCGAATTATGACGACGAGTGCATCTTCTAGCTCCCTTGGTGTCAGTGATATACCATTTTGTCGTTTGGTCTTGATGCATCTCCATCTGGAATGATTACAAAAGCGTAGGACATATACAGTTATCCTTTGAAGAGTTTTGAGCGAATTGTGGTGGTTAATGTTGTAAATAATTTCTTTATTAGAACTATAAGTAGCTGTTGTTTGCAGTTGGTATTTTTCGCCTTCTCTCTGTGTCTTCTGTTACTGAGAGCTCCTTATATTTTGATAGGCACATATTTTAATGGCCAGATAAGAAAAGTGGATATACAACCAAAGTGTTACATCCGCTGGATTTTGTTTTGACGATACATGTCATGCACTGAGAGTGTAAGAGTGTAAGTGTAACAGCAACTCGATTGGCCACAAATGTTTGGAACGATGAAGAAGGGGATTTAACCCAAGTAAGGACAATTTCAGAATCAGTCCATAAGAATGTGGGTGTATCCGTGAGTTTCAGGTCCATTTTAAATCTGACTTCTAACTAAGCGCCTAGAACTGCAGCGCACAATTCTAGTCTTGACGAGGATTGTTTCTTTATTGGAGCAACTCTCGATTTGGAACATAACAATCTTACGACTATTATTCCATCCTTCATAATTGTTTTTAGGTAGATAACTGCCTCATAGGCTCTTTCAGATGCATCACAGAAGGCGTGGATCTGTGTTGCTGTTGGAACACCATTGTTAAACATTGGCGGTGAAATTGAAAATTGTTTAGTTCCCATAAGTTATTTTGAAATGTAATCCATCTTGTATGTAGCTCGGCTGGTAGTGCTTCACCCCATTATAGCTGCAATAGCCATAGCTCTTGGACGAATATTTTTGCTGTAACAACTACTGGAGCCGTTACACCCAATGGATCAAATAATCTTGCAAGATCTGAAGTAACAATACGTTTTGTTACTCTACTTGTCGCACATCAAATAGTTGCCATTAAATTTTGAAATTGCTAACTTTGGAAAGGTTAGCGAATTCTGAATTATCATGCCCATTGATGGGGTGTCTTTAATATTTCCATTCTTCTATCCTTGCGGCCTTACTACTAAACTTATAAGGTTTTCTTCTACCATTGCCTGCATGGTGATGAATTCTGATTGACCCAACTGCTGCAGGGCCATCAGTAAACTCCCATATTGTGTAGTTCAAGCATTCTATCTGTTGCCAGGACTGATCAATTGTTTTACGCTTCAATTCGCAGTACTCGTACTCTATGGGTTCGTCTTGCTTCAAAGGCTTCTAAGGGAGCACAAAATTGCCCTTTGCCTTCGTATCGCACCACTGATTTTTGGTGGACTTTCTTCCACTGCTTCGGTCGATGCCTTCAGTGGATTAACCTTTGATGGGTGAATTGATTGTTCTTCGATGTCCGATGTCGACCATATCCCGTCTTGGAAGCGACATTTATATTTTTCAAATAGTGCTAAGATTTTGGAGAAATATCGTTTGACGAAGTAATCGTGTTCGACAAGAACTTTCGGTAATGAATTTATTTTTGAATTTGTGGGGCCGAACGTATTCTTGCAGGCGCTGAAGTCGTTCTACAAAGTAGCTCCTTGACATTTTCCTGTCTAAGGAGTCCCCTTTGAAGATTTTTATAATTCGTTGGATTTGTTGGCCAGTTAACAACCGTGCCACAATGAGTTCTTCAAATGATGTCATCTTGATTCCGGAGCAATCGACGCCCGTAGATGTTAATCAGCCTGATCTGCTTTCACTTGATGACAGAAGATGGCTTTGTGGTTTATAGGATCTGATCCGTTACGAATTACGTCGGGATAACCAAATGTTCAGAAATATTTTTCTGAATGTACTTATATCAACTTATAATTTGAATTATGTGTGACGCAAGTACTTCAGCTTGTTCACAATTTAGCTGAGTTACAGACCAAAATCTGGCACGATTAGATTAATTTTTTTTCATAAAATCGAAAACGATTGTTCTTGATCGTTCTTCTGCTTTGGGGTGGTGGGCGCACAATGAAAGCAAATTCATTCAACGAAAATTGTGTGTAGTTTTCTCTATTAGATCGGAACCAGACACCAATGACCGAGATCTCACACTCAAAATGACACCGATATATGTACAAGTTAACGGGTAATAGATCAAATTTCCGAATTGCACTCGCAATTCATTCACCCGATCCAATTTCCGCTCAAACCACCTAACATACAGAATACCTGGAAACAGGAACGACCAAAACACCTGATTAAACAATTTAATCAAATGCACCTCATTCAGCGACTCAGCAATAATCACCAATAAATGCATGTGGAGTATTAAGTAGTCTGTAGTCTTAAGTTACCGGTTGTAATAAAGGTCAGGCAATCTGCCTGAAAAAAATATTTTTTTAAAGAAATTAATAATATTTTCATTAACTGGCGCCCGAGCACCAGGGACTGTTGTGTTACACTATTTGCGTTTTGCGTTCACGTTATACTGCTAAAAACACATATCACAATAAGTTAACGATAACCAAGTTAGTGCGCGTTTTGGCTGACGATAACCAAGTCGGTTTGAGTAAAATCTTACAAAGTGCGTGAACTGAGTAAAATCTAACAAAGTGCGTGAACTGAGATCTAGTGTATGTGACTTTCGAAAATCGCGACAACCAAGCGCGTGTAGTGATTGCACTACATGCTCTGCATTCCCCACCATACGCATTCCACACCACCTCACATACGCGCCGCAATAGCACTCATATCATCGGTTTGTCGTCACTATAGGTCAATGATTTCCTCTTCATATGGCATTTTTAGTTCATGAAAACAATAACTCCAAACAATGTGTAGTGCTGAGAATGCACTACACACAATTGGAATATGAGTAAAAGCAAATCATTAAACGAGGTGTGAATGACATCCATGACCTACAAATAGTGCAAGGCAGACGATGAATGTTCAGAGTGCGTATGCAGGATAAAAAATGCCTTTCGGCGCTTTGTGTGTTGGAGGGGATTGCGAATGAACCAGAATCCTCATATAAAAGGACGGAAATTCTAGTCAACAACAGAGAGTAAGAACTAAGGAATAAACGTAACAGTAATAGTTAAATAAAAATTAATAATTAAATAAAAGGAATTATTCTTTCATTCCCTTCTCTCCGTTTGGCACTCTTCTCTCGACTAAACGAGAAAGCACGGTGTCGAGACGTAACACGCGATAGAAAATAAAAAGAAAGTTAAAAGTGGACATCAAGGCACATCAAAGCAGTGAAACAGTGATTGTGAAAGGGAAAAGAGGCCCCTTAGTAGCCCTGTAAAACAAGGACAAAAAGGAGTCCAGCAGTTCCCGGAACCCCACATCGTTATGAAAATAGAAGCTACAACGTTCATATTTTTGTAAGCTATATACATTTTATTATTTTTAAAGAAAAAAAAACCATTGTAAACTTAGGCTCATTTAAATTCACTTCCATTTGAATTTATCTTAACAAATACTTAAAACAACTGTGTCCCCAATAATATACATTTGGAAGACAAGAAAAATTACATTTTAATTTAATATCTAGACTAGACCACTAAGTTGTCTCATTATCATTGCTACAATTAAATTTCAAATTTCGGTTGTCAATAAATAAATAAAAAAAAAAAAAAAAGTCAAACCCAAATAGTTTAATCAGACCACCTCGTTTGCATGCACCTCAGGAAGATGCCAATCCACCTCCCTCAATTTCCGCCTCAGTACCCAACCAACCTGACAATAACATGATACAACTAATTACAAGACTTGTAACAGAAACCTTACAAATACAAGGACGACAAATTTCCAACTCAATAATGAACCCCGCGTCCGATATTAATAACGACGTTGATCAAACCATCAATGTAATTAACGATGCGAATCTGTCAGACATGGACAAAATACCGGATGTTGTTAAAAGCCTCCGGGAACAGTTCAATTCGTGGAAAAAGAGTGTCGAGCGAATACTCAAGATCTACGATCACCCTAATATTATGGCATTCTCTCAGTTATACGAAATAAGATAACAGGCCATGCAGACATAGCCTTGGAATCTTATAACACCCCATTAAACTGGAAAAAGATATCCAAGTGCCTAACTTTACATTACGCTGACAAGAGAGACTTAGGTACCCTCGAGTACCAGATGACAACTCTTGTACAAGGACATAATACCATATCCGAGCTTTACCAGATAGTCTACCACCATTTATCCCCCATTCTTAGCAAACTTGGATCCATGAACATGAGCCGAGACTCAGTGCTATCGCGATAAGGCTCTTGACACATTTGTCTGAGGCTTAAAAGGCGACCTATGTTACCAAGACTTTTGAGCATACGAGAACCTGCAGATCTCCCACAAGCCTTGCATCTTTGTTTAAAGTTGCAAAATGTGGATTTCAGGGCTCAGCATGCCAATAATAACCTACTATCCGAAGAACCTTTCAAAGTGCACCACCGCCGGTTCCTGCCCGAAGAAATAACGTACCCAATCATTTCATTTTCATTTCATTTATTATTATTCAAATAACATACTTTCCGTGCAGGGACGGGTTAAGAATATCCCTGCAGCGATAGCTCTCGCTTGTCGTAAAAGGCGACTAAAACAAAGGTAAACAAAAATCACATCTAGCCAATTTAGAAAACACCAAAGTGAGCCTAGGGACACATATACCACCATTAAACTGGCCCACAAGTGTACATGCAAATCAGTGGGTTGACACGACTGGAGATCACCGGTGTTGTAAGAGTAAGATCAAACAAAAAAAAATTGGAGCATGCCCGTGTCACAAAAAAAAAAAAAAGGCAGGCCGAAAAACAATTGGTGCAAACAAATGCAAAAACACCAGCATTTGATTGGCCTCAGCGATGAAGTAATCCCAAACCGGGAAGCCTGCCGCTACTTTCTGAGGTCAAACCGGCGGACCCCACAAGCGGACCAGTAGGAATGCAGTTAAGTGGGAAGGTTATGGTCCTACACTTCTGACCATAACAACGCCGGAAAAAGGAAAAGAAGAAGAAGAAGAAGAATTATTCAAATAACATACAATTCTTCAAGATATTATATCTTATTTTAAGTATTAATATCATATCTTATTACTTTAAGTATTAAAAGAGAAAATGCAGATATTATTATTATTATTGATTATTTTAAGGAAAAAAACAAAAAAAAAAACAAAATAAATAAATAAATAAATAAATAAATACATAAAAATAAAAAGATTGTAATTAAGGTTCCGTT
This sequence comes from Merodon equestris, assembly GCA_958301585.1. Lineage (NCBI taxonomy): Eukaryota > Metazoa > Arthropoda > Insecta > Diptera > Syrphidae > Merodon > Merodon equestris. The sequence goes on along the minus strand of OY284417.1, from coordinate 51,903,008 downwards.
AAGATATGCAGAATTAGATTCCTCTGAAAGATCGTTGATGAGTTTGTTCTCTGGAATGCGGCTGGTAAGCTGTTCCACTGCCGTATCACTGAGATAAGAAAAGACCGCTCTGCAACAGTGTGTGTAAAATGGGGGAATATCAGAGAAATACCTCTGCGTGATTGAGCAAAGTTAATCATATCCTTCAGATACTGTGGGCTTTTTTTTATGAATAATTTTGTGAAGTTGTAATAAGTTCCTCATTTTTCGATATTGTAATATAATCCCTCATTTATTTGTTTCCACCTTAAACATGTTCGTTAAGGTCTTGCCCGACATTTGGTAATAAATGTCGAGGCATGACTTTAACGACTTCGTTAAGCTCTCAGGAGGTGGGGGTAAAAGATAAGCTCGCGGATTCGTTCTCTTTTGGTGACGAACCGTCGAAGTGATTGCATCCTAAGCTGGGGAGACGAAACCGATGTGACCGAATAGTGAAATAAATAAAAATACAAACTCATCGCACGTGTTTTTTTTGAATAGTTTCCAGAGTTATATCAACTTACGTTCCTGGCGCAGTCGGAAAAAAAAAAAAAAAACCCCCCAAAGTCGCGAGTGCAGAGAGAAAGAAAAAATACATTAAAGAACGATTTGGCAAGGTTAGTAAAACCACGCGGTTTCTAAAAATCTCGAAATAAGAGAGGAACTCCAAATATAAAAAAAAAAAGCTTAATAATTAAAAAAAAAAAAAAAAAAAAAAAACTGTGTAAAACGACGCTGACGATTAAAAACAAAATCGAGTCTGTATCCCACGTGCCATGTACTAAATATATACCACGTGGCATTAGAGTTCATAGCATTTTCCTGGCGGTCAACCAGCATCGGAGAAATCAGTCTTTCTCAAGCTGTACAAAGAAGCGGATTCAGCCGGAGATATAAGTAAATCCATTCTGAAGGGAGGAACCAATATCATTTGAAGGTGAGAGTAAGATTTTATATATTTTTCGCCCAATTGAAGTCGTTACAGCATCTGAGAGATTTAGATTAATCTTAGATTTAATAAGTAAACTCCAAGTATTTGACGGCAATGAGTCGTATACTATTGATTTTATAGATAGGGTTGACTCTTTAGTTGCTTCCTTTGCTGACTTCGACCAAATTTCGAAAAACATATTAACAGGCTACATTAAAGATAGGATTGCAGGTAAAGCTCGCGATGAGTTGCAAAAACACGGGAGGTTAGAAGCGTGGTCCGAAATAAGAGATATACTCAAGAATAGTTTTGGTGAAAAATTGCCCATTAATACTTTGTTAGATAATATACGAAGACCGAGATTCCATTTTTTTCCAAACTTTATAGATACCCCGGAAATCCATTCTGATGAGGTCGACAGGCAAGTGGAAGAAATGTTGCGACAGAAAATAATCGTGCCTAGCAACAGTCCTTACAATTCGCCTATTTGGGTAGTGCCCAAAAAAGATGGAAAAGATGGCGAATTGTAATAGACTACAGAAAGCTAAATGAACAGACAATAGAGGATAGATTCCCTATGCCTAACATCGAAGAACTGCTCGACAAACTAGGAAAATGCAACTATTTCTCCACTATTGATCTCGTTAAGGGCTTCCATCAGATTGAGATCGAGCACGGGACAGGGCTAAAACTGGATTCTCGATCAAAAATGGTCATTTCGAATTCCTGAGAATGCCGTTCGGACTTAAAAATGCTCCAGCGACATTTCAGAGATTAATGAATACCGTGTTAAAAGATTTCATTAATAAATGTTGTGTCGTTTACTTAGATGACATCTTCATTTTTTCAACCAGCTTTGAGGAGCACTTATTGTCTTTAAAGAAAATCCTTCAAAGACTTAAGGAGAGTAACTTAAAAATACAAGTCAATAAATGTAGTTTTGCTGAGTTATCAACAAACTACTTAGGTCATACGGTATCAAATCAAGGTATTCAACCGGATAAAAATAAAGTCCAGACTATAGTGTCTATGAAATTACCTACAGATAAGAAAGGCATTAAGAATTTTTTGGGTATTTCAGGCTATTATCGCAAATTCATTAAGGACTATGCCAGAGTAGCATTTCCATTAATACGATATTTAAAAAAATCAGAGCACGTAAATACATCCGACCCCCAATACGTTAAAGCATTTGAGAAATTAAAAACTCTACTCACCACTGATCCCGTTCTCAAATCTCCTGATTTCAGTAAAACATTTGTATTAACAACTGATGCTTCTAACTACGCATTAGGTGCTGTGCTGAGCCAGGATAACCATCCAATTTGTTACGCTTCTCGTACTTTAAATAATCATGAGAAAAAATACTCAACTATCGAGAAAGAACTTCTGGCCGTCGTTTGGTCCGTTAAATATTTTAGGCCATATCTGTATGGTAGGAAATTTGTCCTACGAACGGGCCACAAACCTCTTGTTTGGCTTAGTACTTTAAAAGAGCCTAATATGAAACTCCAACGTTGGAAAATTTTTCTAAACGAATTTAATTTTGACATTGAATATCTAAAGGGCAAAGAGAACAATGTAGCGGATGGACTTAGCAGATTTATAAATCAAGACACGCCCGACACCAACGATGACTTTGGCATAGCTAGCATTTTTCAAAATGAGTCTTCTAATAATAATCAGAACAATAGCGATGCAACTTTGATACCTCTTAGTAATGGCGATGAACTAAAATCCACTGCCGCCACTATGCATAGCGCACAGGAAGATTCAACCCATCATATTTACATAACTGAAAAGCCAGTAAATATGTATAAAAACCAAATTTATCTTTCGTATGGTGAAAAAGAAAAAAAATACATCAAAATAGTACATAGGAAGGTTCAAAACCATATTCAGCTTGATAGGAAAAGCGACCTATTGCAAGTAATGAAGAGTTTTCTTACGAAAAATGGTAGTTTTTGTGTTTACTGTCCAGATCTCCAACTTTTCGTTAAATTTCAAAATCTATTTGTTGATTATTTTTCTATGAATCCAAACCTTAAGTTAGTAAAATCAAATGTATTACTAGTAGATATTACCGACAGAAATGCAATGCTCGATATTATAAAAGAAGAACATATTGCCAAAAATCATAGAGGCATTAATGAAATGTTCCTTGAACTAAAATCTAAATATTTTTATCCGAGTTTGCAAACTGAAATTCATAAATTTGTGAACAACTGAGAGATTTGTAATTTAGCTAAACATGATAGGCATCCACTAAAAATCCCAATGAAAATTTCAAAAACATCCGGACATTTTAACGATATTATTCATATCGACATATGTATGTATGGTTCCCTGAACGGAGCAAAATGTATCTTACGACGATTGATAAATTTTCCAAGTATGCTACGTTACATAAGTTGGAGAGTAGGACATGGATAGACATCTTGAGTGCGATTAAGCAAAGAATCCAGTTTCTAGGTAAACCCAATACAATCGTTTCTGACGGCGATACATGTATATTGCACACAGCTGGTGACTTATTTTTTAAAGAAAACAATATAAATTTCCATAAAACAACCGCTTCGCTAAAGACAGGTAACTCAGATATTGAACGTTTACATGGTACATTTAATGAGCACCTCAGAATTATGAACGCGGCAAAGAACAGCTCTGACATAGATGAAAAACTGTTTTCAATAGTTACAATTTACAATAACACTATCCACTCCACGACAAAACTGAAACCAATTGATTTTATTACTAAAAACTTCAATAAGGAAGAAATTGAGCTTTGGGCTAAAAAATTCAAAAGAGACAAGAAAGAGAGGATTAGGTATATTAATAGGAAAAACAATTACGGCCAAGAATTATGCGAGGATATTGTGAAGAACGGAGCTGTAGGAAAGAGCAATCCGAAATACAAAAAATTAAGTAACTTTAAAAGAATCGGCAATTACGTGTTAGATATGTACTTCCACCAAAAGAAACACGAAATACTACACCAAACAATTAAAACGGAAATACAAACACCAACAAAATTAAAATCAATTTGTTAAAACTCTAACCTCCCCAATCCTCAACGTAGTATATGTATACAATGATGATGTATTTAGTTATCGTTGCAAGATTAAGTACGAACGAGGTTGTTATTTTAATATAGTTGTGTAATTGACACAGACGTCGCTTTCCTAATTTAATGTAGCCTGTGGAATGGATATTGTATAGATACATATGTCAGAAGATAAACGAAGCAACTAAAGAAACAAGCCTTTGCTCATTTACTTAAGAAATTAGTAACATTGTAAAAGAAAATTTGAACTATGGCCGAATGAAAATTTTGTATTTTGTGGTATCGTGTAAACCGCGAGAAACGTAGTAGAACGCGTTTAGTACAAATTTGGTTTGACGTCTCCTCGTACACGTCAAACCAAATCGGTAACGAACTGAGCGAAAGGCGGGAAAACGAGCTTCCTTCTTTCCTTGGCTGTCGGCGAGTGAGGACGCTGAGAGGTATATCTAAAAAGTAAAGTAGTAAAGTTGTAATAAGTAAAAAAGATAGAAATTTAAATAAAGACTACTAAAACATCAGGTGTGGGGTCACACACAAAAAAAAAAAAAAACTATATACGTATAAAATAAAGTGTGGACGACCCAGTCTAAGTCTTCTGAACATGAGTCACAAGCTGACTAAATCACAGCTAATAGAAGCATTACTGGGTGCCGGCATTGACATCCCTCCTTCTGCTTCAGTGGGGCAGTTACGAGCACTACACGCACAGGAGCTTCGCGAAATCATGGAAACTGGAGCAACGGAATCGCCTACTTCTGCTGCTATAACGGGAACAGCCACGATCGTCGAGAGCAATGTCGGTTCCGCAAATTCTGCCGACCCGGACACACCAACTGTATCTTCCGTCAACATACAACATTCCGATTCCGCCCCCGCACTTATCGCAACTTCAGAAACTCCTGCCATAGGTGCACCAAGAGCATCCGCTCCCGTAACACTTCCTTCCGATAATTCCGCAACTGCTGGCTCTTCTGGAACTTGTGCTGCTTCCGGTACTTCCGCTACGCTGGATATACCTAGGACGTCTTCCGCATCAGCGTCTAATTCTGACCCTTCTGTTCGTGCTACTCCCGTCACCATACATGCCCACTCTTCATTGACTGACTCCGACGCGGAGGAAGAACGTGAACTTGCACGGCTTGAGAGGCGCAAGCGCATCGCCGACCTCCGACGCGAACTTGCTGAGACAGAACCCGTTCCAGGGGGAAAAAGGGTCGATTTCACTGACATCGAAAACGCCGTGTCGTCATTCTCCGGCGACGACTCCTACGGCATTAAGAAGTGGATTGCAGACTTCGAAGATGTAACTCAATCCCTGGGATGTGACGATCGTTCCAAGTACATTTGCGCGCGCCGGCTAATGCAGGGGACAGCTAAACTGCTGGTAAGAACCGTCCGTGTTGACACTTGGAGTGCACTAAAACACTTATTGTGTGAAGAGTTCGACAAACGATTTACCAGGCGGGAGACCTACAAGCAGCTGAGTCTCCGGACGTGGCAACGGGGAGAAACCCCCCTGCATTATGTACTCTCCATGCAGGAAATTGCCTCACAAGCCGAAGTGGACGAGTCGGATTTAATTGAGTTTATTATTGACGGAATGGCAGATACATCAGTGAATGTGTCCATCCTATATTCAGCAAGGACGCTGGCGGATCTTAAGGGGCTACTACCTCGTTACGAGAAGAAGCGTCAGCAATCATCAACACACGATTTACGGCCTGTCACCAGAAGCGGAGCACAACGGCCAACTTCAGTCGCCCCAAAGAAAACGTCAAATACTTCAGCTTCAGAAAGTCGGATCAGGTGCTTTAATTGTTCAGCCTACGGGCACATCGCAGCCAGCTGCCCAAAGGAGAGGCGGCCCCCCGGGTCATGCTTCCGATGCGCGGACCCTAGGCACACTCACAAACAATGCCCCAACATACAGAGGAAGCAGGTTGGAATCATCAACAAAGGCCCCTTGGTGGATGAAGAAGACGACGATAGTGACGAGCTGGGAAGCTCGTTAAATCCCGTACAGCTGGTGAGTGTTGCCCCTTTTATTAGTGAGACAAAGTGTTCAAGTCCTATTTCTTGTTATTCCCTTCTTGATACCGGCAGTCCGGTTAGCCTTATCCAACGTTCGGTATTGCCAGAAGAGATCGCGCTTGGCGGTTTGGTGTGTTCGCGGTACAGAGGGTTAGGCGGCGTGAGGATCTTTACTTACGGTACTATATTTTGTTATATTCAATTAGCTAACCAAAAACATAAAGTACCTCTAATGGTCATTTCAGACGGTTTTACGCCTACGCCTTTGCTTCTGGGTCGTGACACATTACGGATTTTCAATATAAAGTTAAAAACGAGTATTTCTTCTGTGCAACGACAATGTATTGTATCACATATCAATAAAGACAAAAATACTGAAAAAAAGAAATCGTTATTGGAGCGTTTAAACTTGAGCACTTTTTCTCCTATAACTACCGATTGTAAAACAACAGTGACTTCCGGTTTAAAAGCACTTAATGCAAACGAATTATATAATACTAAATTAGCACACTCCGTAAAGGATTCTAATGAATATTGTAAGCCGTGCGGTGATGACGTCAGTCTTTCGTTTACTCATGCTGATAGTAGTGAGGGAAATCTTATTGATTTAGATATTTCAGCCATAGAACTAGAACAGGAATCTGAAATTATGATAGGCCCCGACTTAGACTTAACTAATAAAGATAAGGTGCGCGAAGTAGTTAATAATAATTATATAAATTTTGATCGATCCGATATTCGGCCCATAGAGTTCGAGATGCAGATACGGCTTACGTCAGATACCCCTTTCTTCTGTCCCCCAAGGCGGTTATCATACGCAGAAAAATGTGAAGTGGATAGAATAGTGAAGGATCTTTTAGACCAGGGAATCATAAAGCACAGCGACTCTCCTTATGCGTCAGCGATTGTTTTAACAAAGAAAAAATCTGGAGAAATACGAATGTGTGTAGACTACAGGGCCTTAAACAAGCATACCGTCCGTGACAATTATCCGTTACCGCTAATAGAGGACTGTTTAGAATACCTGGGTGGAAAAAAAGTATTTACTCTGCTCGATCTGAGGAGTGGATTCCATCAAGTCAAGGTCGCACCGGGTTCAACGCATCTGACCTCTTTCGTTACGCCAAGTGGGCAGTACGAGTTTGTAAAGATGCCTTTTGGACTTAAGAACGCACCGAGCGTTTTCCAGCGTTTTATATCTCGCGTCTTTCGCGAGTTTGTAGATTCTAAACAGATCGTGATATACATGGATGACATAGTTATTGCTAGTGACAGCTTGGCTGATCACCTTCAGTTACTTAGCGACGTTCTGAGGTGCCTGTCACGAAATGGTCTCGAATTAAAGTTGTCCAAGTGCCGATTTGCATATTCTAGCATCGAGTACCTGGGGTACAACGTCACGAGATACGGGATACACCCTAGTGATTCACATTTGAAAGCTATTCGGCAATATCCAGTACCGAAGAGCGTTAAGGATGTGCATTCTTTCCTCGGCCTTAGCTCCTACTTCCGTCGCTTTGTAAGCTCTTTCCCTAAGATAGCTAGACCGCTATACGACCTTCTGAAAAAAGATAAGCCGTTTGTCTTTTCATCCGAATGTGAAAGCGCCTTCCGACAGTTACAAGACCGGCTCACTTCCGCACCTGTGTTATCCATTTATGATCCAACTCGAGAAACTCAACTGCATTGCGACGCAAGCTCTCAGGGTTATGGTGCTGTACTCCTCCAGCGACAAGACGACGGAAAATTCCATCCAGTGGCTTATTTCTCGAAGAGTACGAGCAGCCAAGAGTCCAAATATCACAGCTTTGAACTTGAGACGCTTGCTATTATTTCAGCCCTGCGACGATTCAGAGTGTATTTAGAGGGGATTCCATTCACAATTGTAACTGACTGTAGTTCCTTAACGCTCACCCTCAGTAAGAAAAATGTAAATCCCCGGATAGCCAGATGGGCTTTAGAGCTTGAGAACTATAACTACAAAGTGAAGCATCGAAGTGGGGCAAACATGGCCCACACAGATGCGCTTAGTAGATGTTACGTAGTTTCTGCAATAGATACGGAAGACATAGATTTCCGGCTGCGTGCAGCTCAGAGCCGTGACCCAGATATTGTAGCCCTCAGGGAGAAACTGTGCTTGGAGGACTCAAACCAGTACACTTTGAAAGACGGAATAGTTTTTAGAAAAAATAAGATGGGTCAATTACGCCTATATGTCCCTTTCGAAATGGAAAATAATCTTATCCGTCATATCCACGAGAAAATTGGGCACTTGGGTCTTACGAAGTGCTGCAATCAGATAAAGATGCATTATTGGTTTCGAGGAATGCAGGCAAAAGTAGATAGGTTCATCAAAAATTGCATTCGGTGCATCATGTATTCCTCCCCTCCGCGGTCGAGTGAAGGCAACCTTTTTAATATACCTAAGGAACCCCTTCCGTTTCACACCCTTCACCTTGACCACTTCGGACCACTTCCGGCTATAAACTCTAAACGAAAGCATATACTTCTGGTTATCGACGCATTTACTAAATACGTAAAGTTATATCCAGTCATATCCACCAGTGCAAAAGAGGTTTGCGCCTCACTCAGAAAGTACTTTGACTATTACAGTCGACCAGTTCGTGTCATTACTGACCGGGGCAGCTGCTTCACCTCCCTGGAGTTTAGTTCTTTCCTGCAGGACTTGAATATTACCCATGTCAAAGTGGCGGTACATTCTCCCCAAGCCAACGGGCAAGCGGAACGGGTCAATAGGGTCCTGACACCTATGCTAGGTAAACTAAGTGAACCAATGCAGCACGCTGATTGGGTGCGGACCCTATCACAAGTGGAATATGCTCTCAATAACACTATTTGTAGATCAATACAAACTACCCCCAGTACACTTTTATTTGGGGTGAATCAGAGAGGTAGTGTAGTGGATAAACTTACTGAGTTTCTCGAGGAGAAAGGATTGAATACTTCAGGTCGCGACTTAGTCTCAGCTAGAGAGAATGCAAATAGGGAAATTCAGAAAGTTCAGGAATGCAATAGTAGGTACCATGAGGGACGTCACCAACCTGCACGCACTTACGATAAAGGGGACTATATTGTCATAAAAAACGTTGATACGACGACGGGAGTGAATAAAAAACTTATACCCAGATACAAAGGGCCATATGTTGTCCACAAGGTGTTACCGCACGATCGATACGTGGTACGTGATATCGAAAACTGCCCTATCACGCAACTACCATATGATGCCGTAATAGAGGCAAAAAACATTCGGTTATGGAAAGAACGTTTATAAGTCACTGCTGTTGTATTCGGGGCAACGCTCGCTATCATAGGAAAGAAGGAAGATATTAGAGTAGGATAGTTGATCGTGGTCGATCAAATAGTCAGGTCGGCCGAGATGTGGTATCGTGTAAACCGCGAGAAACGTAGTAGAACGCGTTTAGTACAAATTTGGTTTGACGTCTCCTCGTACACGTCAAACCAAATCGGTAACGAACTGAACGAAAGGCGGGAAAACGAGCTTCCTTCTTTCCTTGGCTGTCGGCGAGTGAGGACGCTGAGAGGTATATCTAAAAAGTAAAGTAGTAAAGTTGTAATGAGTAAAAAGATAGAAATTTAAATAAAGACTACTAAAATTTTTTGTTTTTGTAAGAATTAGATAAATTGAAATTAGAATTAAAGTTATTTTTCGTTTAAATGGGATTAGTAAATTTATGGATTATTGTTAGAAATTAAGTCTTTTAATTTGTAATAAAAAACGAGATCCGTATTCTACCGAGTTTATTTCAAGACTAAAACTAAAGGGATGTAAAACAGGCAATATACATAAATAAAAGATAAGGGTGTGAAAGTGTATGCAAGTGTGGAGAGGAATTGCTAAGAAACGGGAACAAATATGTTGGGTTGCCAACTTCATTTTACAGATTATTAACACTCCTTCTCAACACAATATATTTGAAACAATGCAAAATTTAATAGAGCTTATTTAAATGCTTCTTAGTATAGCCCCATGTTTTTGACAAATCGGGTATGTTTTACTTTTTGCAAATTTTTAGTAAGGATATCTGACATCATATTATTTGTGTTAACATAATTTAAAAGGATTTTACTATTCTTGTATAAATCACGAATGTGGTGAAATTTTATATCAATATGCTTACTTCTAGAGTGGTAAATAGGGTTTTTTGTTAGATCTTGGGCGCTCTGGTTATCGCTGTTTAGGATCATTGGAGTTGTGTAAGGAAAACCCATTTCATTTAACAACTTCATAATGTAGACCGCTTCCCTTGCTGCGTTGGAAAGTGCGACGTATTCCGCTTCTGTGCTGCTGAGTGCCACCATAGTTTGTTTTTTAGATTCCCAGGAGAATACACTTCCGGCTGCAACAAATGCCCACCCGGTATATGAGTTTCTTTCGCTGGAATCTCCGCCCCAATCAGCATCGACATAACATTCTACGGGTTTCCCTGTTTTGTAGTAGTGCAGCTTAAGATCAGCCGTTCCGTTCAGGTAGCGTAAAATACGCTTTGCGCCTGCTTCGTGTTCAGAATGAGGATTAGTGTTGCGCTGAGAAAGTTTGCATACGGAATGTAAGATGTCCGGGCGAGTGGAAATCGACAAGTACATGAGGGCTCCGATTAAAGACTGATACTCGGTTGGATTTACTTTTCTGCAACTTTCAGAAGAGCAATTAACTTGAAATCCTGCGTCTAAGGGTGTTGATACAGGATTACAGTTTTGCATGCCATACTGCTTTAAAAGGTTAGCTATGTACTGTCGCTGACAAACAGTAATAGAACCTGTTTCGCCTTCGCGGTCTATTTCCATTCCTAGGAAATATTTGAGTCGACCTCCGTCAGTGACATCGAATTCATTGGCAATCTGGAGTTTGACCTGCTTGAGCTCTTCTAAGTTGGTAAATTTCTTTCAGCTTTTCCCACGCCGCCAACGAAGTTGAACAGTGCCTTATGTGGTTTATTTGTGATGGCTTTATGCAGAGCATTATACTAGCTAATGCTTTTTCATCTTTCGCGTCGAACGCTGCCGATTCTGCAGGTGTTACATTTTCACTCTTTATGATCTTTCCACTTACGATAGGCCACAATTCGGAGTGGACAAGAACACTCTTCATAAGCACTGACCACGATGCGTAATTGGCGTCATCCAATTTTTCAATCGAATAAAAACCCGCTGCACTCATTTCGTGAACACTTTATTATATATATAATATGGAGCGACAAATTTATTTATCTTTGTTCTTTTTTTTTTTCTTTTAATTTAAGAAACAACTGTCTGGGCCCATAACCTGTTAGAAATTAAGTCTTTTAATTTGTAATAAAAAACGAGATCCGTATTCTACCGAGTTTATTTCAAGACTAAAACTAAAGGGATGTAAAACAGGCAATGTACATAAATAAAAGATAAGGGTGTGAAAGTGTATGCAAGTGTGGAGAGGAATTGCTAAGAAACGGGAACAAATATGTTGGGTTGCCAACTTCATTTTACAGATTATTAACAATTATACTATGCGATATTTAAACTAATTTAGTTTTTCAAGAGCTAACATACGGAATTTGGTACAAAAAAGAAAAAAAGGAACTATGCACTAATATTGTACTATTGGCTTTGTGTTTTGTGCTTTAAAATTAACCTAAATTGTTGTAAGACTTAAGAAAGCGACTTTTCAAAAATTTAACTGAACTGATTATGAAAAGTAATTAATTATAATGTTTAACAATAAGGAACACTTGACTCTGTAACGTATAATAAGATCGATTAAATAAGTAGTTTATTCTACCAAATACATTGATGTAAATTCTCGAGAATTATGTACATATTATTAAGAAATATGTTATTTGATATCTGTATATTTACATAAGCGCAATTTTGTACTCTCCCCCGCTTTTATTAGTTTTAATTTTTGGAGACCAAAAATTCTTAGTGAGGGAGGTGTAATATAATCCCTCATTTATTTGTTTCCACCTTAAACATGTTCGTTAAGGTCTTGCCCGACATTTGGTAATAAATGTCGAGGCATGACTTTAACGACTTCGTTAAGCTCTCAGGAAGTGGGGGTAAAAGATAAGCTCGCGGATTCGTCCTCTTTTGGTGACGAACCGTCGAAGTGATTACATCCTAAGCTGGGGAGACGAAACCGATGTGACCGAATAGTGAAATAAATAAAAATACAAACTCATCGCACGTGTTTTCTTTGAATAGTTTCCAGAGTTATATCAACTTACGTTCCTATATTGATCTAATGACATTCCAAACAGTCTTGATTTATATTGCCTAACACTTATGCATCTAGGTACATTAAATATATAACGAAGACAGTCATTAAAGGCAACGTTTAGCTTACGGTTAAATCTAAAGTCAAGACAAGGGTACACACAACAATTAAAAGCAAAAAATGGCAAAATGAGACTCTTAACCAAGTTTATCTTCATATCAGGATGAAGTAAGCTAGTTGAGCACCTTAAACTACGTAATCTGTTGTAAATTCTTTTAATCGTTTCTGAAATAGCATCACAACATGTCATGGACTTATTTATGGTAAAGCCAAGATATTTTACTTTATTTACATAAGGTATGTTTTCACCATTTACCAATATGGGCGGGAGGCTTCTAGGGGAATATTCGCAATTAGAGCACATTATTGCAAAACATTTTTGTATGTTTAATCTTAGTTTGTTTTGCTCAGACCAAATTTCTATCCTCTCATTAATTTTGGTAACACAGTCCACTAACAAATTCTTAGGGCACGACATATAAGTGTGTATTTATCAGCATACATATGTACTTTACAATTAAACTACTTGAGGCCGATCATTTATAAATAAGGAGAATAATAATGGCCCCAGCACAGACCCTTGAGGGACCCACCAGTTGACAACATACGGACAAGACGTACCAAGAGCAGTTTTAACAGTTAATTGTCTATTTTTCAAATACTCAGCCATTAACTTGAGACTAGAATTCAAGAAGCCAAATGTACGCTTCAGTTTGCTTAAAAGAATTGCATGGTCGATGCAGTCGAAAGCCTTCGAAAAATCCAGGAGCACTAACAAGGCCGCTCCATGTGAATCCATGGCCATACGCATATCAGTTGTTACTTTAATTACAGCAGATTCACAACTATGATTTAGTCTGCCATTTCGAGATCAAATTTCTAGAATTAACGTATTGTTGAATTTGATTTGCAACAACTTTTTCAAATATCTTTGCTAGGAAGGGCAATAAATTTATTTGTCTATAATCCGGCGGTCCAGATGGATTCATTTTCTTTGGAACAGGAATGACTACAGCATTCTTCCATTGTTCGGGGAATTTACAAGAGTAAATACATACATCAAATATATGACGTATATATTGAATTACCAAGGGTAAAATAAGTCTTATGAACTTAGGAGAAATGCCATCAGCACCCTCAGCATTAGACTTAATAGATTGAATAGCCATTATAATCTCAGTGTTACCTATACATTCAAAAACAAATGACTCCGAATTCATATTATCGAGGGAGAGATTATTTTCATTATTATATGGGAGATTCGCGGCAAAAAGTGTCTCATGTCATTGGGTTCTACCCAGCGTTGCCAGATTTTGTTTTCGGGTGAAGCGGGATTCTGAAACCTTTTAATTAAAAAAACCGGGACTCTTACATCGAGAGCGGGACATAAAAAAATAATTAGTCTTCAGTATTTTTTGATTACTTATCTTTTTATTTGATATTTAAATTCAGGCTAATACCATTACTTATTTATATTTCTGTGAAGACTTAACTTCTCTTAATATTTCCTTTTCTTCTTTAATATAGTTAAAGAACTCCGCACAGGATAGCTCCAGATTGAATTGGATGAGTAATTCAGCTTTTATTAAATTTACGGAACATTTATTTCTGGCATCCGATGATTTTAAATTCAGTTAGGAAAAAAAGCGTTCGGGAAAGCAGTTTGAAGTTGGGACACTTTTTTTGGAAACTGTTTAAAGAGCTGGTGCCATTTCTGTGCAGTAGTGTCTTTACGATTTTCCACTACTACGTCCAAGGCTGATTTTAACAAGTTAAATTCTTCACACAAGTTATCTACTGAAACATCACCTGACAAGTTTAATACAGACACAGCATTCTCAACCATTTCAAAACTAATTTTATTATTATCATTATGTTTATGAATTCGAGCTTAGCGAAAATATTTTCATCTGAAAAATTATAACGTTTGGTTATATACGTTTGACAATTTGAGTAAAAATTATTGAAATCCTTAATGGCTTTGATTTTTTCAGATTCAACAAATTCAAATTTATTTAATGTCTGTTTTGTTTGGTAGCCGAAAAACAATCCTTTTGCCTACCTGCCTTGGCTTGCCTGCCTTTGAAACTATTCATAACATTATGAACGAAATGCAAGTAGGCAGGGGTTTTTATCTCCTCTTTTTCCTAATGGAGAACCTTTTCAATGGCTTTCGCACATGATCCTGGCTTACCAAAGTAACATTTCAAAGCAGGCCAAGCTTTGATTACTCTTTCAATGATTACAGAGAGACGTGACGTAATAAATCGACCCACTCCATATCCGTAGTTTCAAACATTTTTATTAATTCCGCACGACGTTTAGCTGAATGTGAGAAATGGCCATATATTTTTAAGATAATAACTTCTACATATATCGATCTCTAATCTATCACATGCAAATTTGCTCATGCTATGCAAGATTTGTTATGCAAGAACAGTTCGCTTTTAATTTTTTTTTGTTCTTGTCAACGAAATTTGTGTAAACGGAATGATTTGGACCGAAGTTAACATTTGTATTGTCAGCTGATGAAGTTACTTGCGAATTTGCGTAATTTTAAGTTTTGTTTCACAAAGTACATTTATTATTTGGTCGGCAGAGGAATAAACAAATGTATTAAAAGCGGGACTGTGCCTGTCCCGCGCGGGATATTTCATTTTGGGTTAAAAATCGGGACGTCCCGCCAAAATCGGGACGTCTGGCAACGCTGTTCTACATTTTGACATATTTTTATTTTCCACCACTCCAATATCCCTAATATTTTTCCAAAGTTCTTGGGAACTTAAAGAAGGATTAAGTTTACTAACATGTTCGCTTCGTATTCCGTATCAATGACGTTAATTTATTCCTGGCTGCTTGATATTATTTTTTATTGAATTCAGTTGGATTTCGTTTATATCTACGATAGAATCGCTCCCGTTCTCTTATACTTATTTTAATACGATTATTATACCAGGGGCAGTTTCTAACTTTAATTCTTTTTGTAACCAATGGAATATATTCTTCATAAAGTCTTGAGATAAGGTTTTCAAATCCCGCAACTTTGTTGCTTACATCTGTCATATAATAAATGTCAGTCCAATTAAGGGTACTTATTCTATTTCTTAGTCCAGACACATCAGCATTACGGAATGACCTATAGTTAAGCATTGAGTCAGTGGTTCGCTGTGCCACGCGAAACTGGTATGAACAAAAAATAAAGTCATGAATAAATTCTGAATTGGGACTAAGTTGACTACTACCTACAATTTTTTTTTAAAGAGCTAGTCAAAAACAAGTCAATTAACGAGGGATTATTTACTGACTGGAAACATGTTGGGTAGAGCTTATTGACTATAGTTACGCTAATTTTGTCACAAAAATATAAAAATAGTCGAGTAACGCTGTTGTTCAAAAGTAAATTAACATTAAAGTCCCCGCCAATCAAGATATTACTATATTTCCGATTAAGATTTAGTAAAATATTCTCCAATTCAACTATATTTTCTTCTTTGAAACACTTAGGCGGACAGCTATAATAAAAGTTTCAACACAGTTACGAATCTCAACACAAAGAAATTGCAGTTCTGAAGCAGTAGACGAATAAATTACTTTCGACGAAATATAATCTTTGACATACATACACACCCCACCACCAATTCTATTAACACGATCATTTCTATACAGTTTAAAACCAGGTATATTCATAAGTTGGGACGACATACTGTCATTAAACCAGGTTTCAGAAATCATTACAACATCTAATTTGGAATTACACAACATTTGATGAATAACAGTAAATTTAAAAGGAATACTACCAGCATTTAAGTGACAGATATTAAGTCCATTGTGTACATTACGCATCACATTGAGAGCAGCCTCACATTATCAGGATCTGTTGCGAGACCCATAGAGATAATTAGCATCAAATAAAATCAACAACCTATCAGAGGAAACCATTTTTGCATATGAACAATTGGAACCAAATAAGAAAAAAATTATATATAAAATAATATTCGAAAGTGTTCATACATTATTGTTTTTAAATAATACATACAAATGATCATACATTGTCACTCATACAACAAATTCATTATTTCAATATATTTAAGAAGTAAATAGAGTATAAAGATACATACCACAGTGAAAAAACAAAAACAGTTTACTATTACATACATAATCAAATTACATTCATTTGGGGGGGACGTCCATCAGCTGTCCCTCTCGATGCGTGCAGTTCATCACCTCCGTTAGCTCCACCCACAGAGCACATCGATTCCGGCGAATGTAAAAGTAGAATGCATTTCGGCCTGCCTTCCGCAGTTGTTTTGACAAATACCCTCCCGTTTCGCGTGAAGACAGTATGTAAATACTTGCTGCGACGGAGTTCATTCGCCCGTTTGAAGAGTGCATGATTTTGTTTTGTGAGACATTCATACACACGCACAAATTTATTGCTGCTAAAACCAAGATCACTTAAATACACCCATTTACCATTTGCTTTATAATATCCACAACTCCTTCACAACCCTCGTAATCCCCAACCACTTCAAGTCTATAGAGAACCACATTTTCAACAAAATTACCAACAACGACAGTTACCAGCTAATCAACGACCACTGCCTCCAAAACCAATGGACATCGACCATTCAATCAAATCACAGAAGGTAAATTACCAAAATCGACCTCGGAATCTTCCAATCCTCCAAAAACGCCAACGCTCTCAGCAAGTCCATCATAAAATGCAACAGGTCTATCACATAAAAGAATCCAACCAGAATAGAGAGGATTTCGAAGAAGACGAAACAATATTAAGCCAAGAAGACCAAAATCATGAACAAACATTGACTAGTTACACTGACCCAGACGAAAATGACGATCTTGACCTACCTGAACAACTAGACGACATTTTTTTTTTAGATTAAAACGCTCTTCGCTTCCGTACTTCGAGCACGTTGCGAGGAGCGGACACAAATTTAAATTCTTAATAGACACAGGATCCAACAGAGATTATATTCAACCCCGTCATGTTAGACATCCTCTTCCGAATAACAAACATTTTTACGCAAATTCTGTAGGAGGAAACATAAATAACACACCATTGCTTTATTCAAATCTTCGACCCCAGTATATGTTAGACAAAATAAAATTTTACATCCTTCCAAGTCTTATCTCGTTCGATGGTATTATTGGCAGCGACACGCTAAAAACTAAACGCTGTCATTCATACCAAAGAAAATTACATGACCATTCATTCAAACATAATTATTCCCCTACTGAAACCGTTAACAATGTTAACATTAGAACCTCCCATTTAAACAAAGAAGATTCTACCAACTTAATTAAGATCATTAAAGATTATCCTAACCTCTTTTCTGACCCTGATGAAAAATTAACCTATACAACATCAGTTAAAGGAGGAATCCGCACCACAAGCTCCGAACCAGTTTATTCCAAAACATACTCCTATCCTACAGCATTAAGAGAAGAAGTCAACAAGCAAATTAACAAATTGAAGATGGTATCATCAGAACATCTAAGTCAACATACCACTCACCTATTTGGATCGTCCCAAAGAAAATGGATGTGTCCATTGAGAAAAAATATCGTCTCGTCGTTGACTACAGGAAATTGAATTCTGTCACTGTTCCAGACAGATACCCCATCCCTGAAATCAACGAAGTTCTCGCCAACCTTGGTGATAATAGTTGGTTTACCATAATTGATTTAAAGAGCGGATTTCATCAGATTCCACTTAAGAAGTCTGATATTAGAAAAACTGCCAAGCAATTTTCCAAAGAACTCTTGATGACATCTTAAGAGAACATATAGGGAAACGTTGCTACGTGTATGTCGACGATATTGTTATCTTTGCCAAGAATAAAACCGAGCATATAAACAATCTCAAAGCTGTATTCGTAACCTTAGAACGTGCCAACATGAAAATCCACTTTTACAAATGTGAATTTTTCCAACAAGAAATTGAGTTCCTTGGATTTATCATAGGTAAAAACGGGATTAAGACGAATCCGAAAAAAATCCATTGCTAAACTACCAGTCCCCAAAACTCTTAAAGACTTACGAACGTTTCTAGGTATTTCGTCATCGCCGCTTCATCAAAGACTACGCGAAAATAGCGAAACCCCTGACATCCCTTTTAAGAGGGGAAGACGGACGAGTGTCCAAGCACCTTTCCAAGAACAAAGCCATTGAACTCGACACAGATGCAATAAACTCTTTCAACAAAATTAAAGATTCACTATCTTCCCAAGAATTTATTCTAAATTATCCAGACTTTAATAAAGAATTCGAACTCACGACTGACGCTTCAAATTACGCGATAGGCGCTGTGTTATACCAAGACAATAAGCCAATCACTTTTCTATCACGGACATTGAATACAACTGAAGAACATTACGCCACTAACGAGAAAGAGATGCTTGCAATCATTTGGGCTCTCAACTCGCTTAGGAACTTCCTGTACGGATCGAAAAAGGTAAAAATGTATACAGACCATCAACCATTGACTTACGCGCTTAGCAACAAGAACAAAAACCACAAAATGAAGCGATGGAAAGCCATCCTGGAGGAGTACAATTACGAACTGAAGTACCAGGTTACAGCTCTTGATTGGAACCAGGAAGGACAAATATAGTCGCAGACGCTTTATCACGACTTCCACAGACAACAGAGGTAAACTCAATGACAATGACAGTACATAGCAGTGGTAGTTCGTCACATAATTCGATTCCAGCGGTTGAAACTAAACTCCCATCAATGTCTTCCGTAATCAACTCATTCTAAAGATCGGAGACGAAACTAGCCACCAATTTCTTATTCCCTCCCCAACCTACCATATGCACATATTCATTCAACCCAACTATACCGACACAGACATCGTTAACATATTCAGAAAATTCCTTAATCCCAGCACCATAAATGGCCTACATACAGCAGAAAGCATTATGGGTCAAATACAAAATATTTATCCTCTTTACTTTGCTAATTTTAAAGTTAGATTCACACAATCAATGGTCGAAGACGTTACCGATGAAACCGAACAAGAGGAAAAGATTTTAAATATTCATCGTAGAGCTCATCGTAACCCAGAGGAAAATCGAAAACAGTTACTTGAAAACTTTTACTTCCCAAAAATGACAGCAAAGATTAAAAGATTAGCAAAGAATTGCGAACTTGCAAAGAGAATAAATATGAACGGCACCCAAACAAACCTATCCTTGAACCAACCCCTATCCCAAAATATCCTGGCCACACAGTACATTTTGATATATTTTCCACAGAAAAAGTTTTAGTTCTGACCCCCATATACAAACTTACGAAATTTGCAAAAACTAAAATTATCCAATCAAGAGCTGTAACTGACATTAGACAACCACTTCGGGAAATGATTTTCTCATTCGGAGTTCCCGAAAACATAGTTATTGACAACGAGCTTGCACTCAACTCAGCAAGCATTACATCCATGATCGAAGATGAACTAGATATACGCATCTACAAAACACCAACATATAGAAGTGAGGTAAATGGACAGATCGAGCGGTTCCATTCCACTCTTTCCGAGATTATGCGATGCATCAAATTCATTCGAAGAGTTACTCGAAGAAGCAACTAACGAGTACAACTTCACAGTCCATTCAACAACTGGCAAAAAACCGGTAGAACTTTTCCTTGGCCAATCACCTAATACAACTCCCGAAGAATTTGAAAACAATCGCCAAAAAAAATATCGAAAAAAAATTACAAAAACAACAAAAAGACATTAAGTATCACAATAAAAAACGGAAACCGCCGAAAACTTACAATCCAGGAGACGTTATATACGTAAAACACAACAAAAGATTAGGCTCAAAATTAACGTTTAGATACAGACAAGAAATAGTTAAATAAAACAAAAATACAGTAGTGATAACAGAATCAGGAAAAACCGTATACAAAAGCCATATTAGAAATTGACTAACAATCCTACCCCTTCTCTTACTATTTCAGGCATTTACTCTATACTGCAACAGGAGAAATTCAAATTTTGGATTTCTCTAATTCACAGTTTGTTTCATTACACACAGGACAAGCAAAAATACAAAACGGAAACTTAAAACTGATTCACGAAGTTGACCTTGACCAATACGAACAATTTCTGACCAACATCACTCCAACCCTAGAACAAAACGAAACGAAAAACGACCCCTTATTTCCTTACCTTTCGCATGAATACCAGCAAATACAGAAATTAATCCATAACCTTAAACCCCAAAAAACCAGAAGATCATTAAACTTTATAGGTTCTGCGTGGAAATGGATTGCTGGCAATCCCGACCACGACAATTATATGACAATCAAAAGAAAAACGAATAATTTACTTGTAAATTCCAACAACCAAATCATAATCAATAGTCTACATAATGAACGAATTAATAATTTAACAAAAATTACTAATGAAATTAAAGCAATGATAAAAGAGAACAAAAATATGAATAAGAATATTATATCCGAAATTCAATATAAATTTAAAATTGTTAAAGAAGAACTCCAGAATATAAATTTAGCTATTCATTGGACAAAATTAGGCATTGTAAATTCACTTATCCTATCAAAAAAAAAAATAAGCATAGCCACAAAAAAATTAAGTAAAGAAAATATTCCCTTTTCTACTATAGAAGAACTAATTCAGTTTCAATTTTGTATATTGTCAATATTCCAATAACAGACAATAATATTTATGAACAAATTTTAATTAAACCTGTGAAAAGAAACGGAATAGCAATAGAAATTAACTATAAGCAAATTATAAAGAATAAAAATGAACTGTTTATCAATGAATGCAAATCTGTAAACAATATTTCAATCTGTAAAAAACAATATCTTGTAAACATAAAGAACTCCACATGTATCCGAAATTTATTAAGAAGTAAAGAAGCATCATGCAATTTAATAAATAGTCAGCACATTCCCACTATCGAGGAAATATCACCAGGAATAACACTTATAAACGATTTCAACGTACATAACTCTCGAAGCTGAAGCCGCACACCGGAACCTTACAGGCACTTTTCTAATCAAATACGAGAAAATCAACATCACCATTAATAACAGGGTATTCACGGCACAAGAAGTATCTACGCATACGATCCTCCCAGCAGTCTTGCAGCAAACTCCCAAAGAGAAAAGGTTTCATAAGCTCTTGTCTTTAGAAATGATGGGCGAATTACATATTAATAATACAAAGCAAATTGAGTTAATCCAAGATGAACGCAAAACACTGGTTTTCACCAGCTACGGGGCAATGGCTTCCATTGGAATCTTCCTTTTAATCCTAACGATTTATAAAATCTGTACTAGAGAAAAAAATACAAAAGTCATTATTCAGCAACCACAAGTAAAAGACGTCCAAATTCATCCGCAATCAAAAAAGACAACAGCAACAGATGATCCTATCACTCCCCGAACAAGGTTCAACGATCTTCCATATTTTTAAGCGATTGAGGACCATCGCATTTAAAGGGGGAAGAGTTAACTGGAAATAGATCAAATTTCCGAATTGCACTCGCAATTCATTCACCCGACCCAATTTCCGCTCAAACCACCTAACAGACAGAATACCTGGAAACAAGTACGACCGAAACACCTGATTAAACAATTTAATCAAATGCACCTCCTTCAGCGACTCAGCAATAATCACCAATAAATGCATGTGGAGTTTTAAGTAGTCTTTAGTCTTAAGTTACCGGTTGTAATAAAGGTCAGGCAATCTGGCTGAAAAAAATATTTTTTTAAACAAATAAATAATATTTTCATTAACTTACATAACTATTTGCTTACAAGCTGCTTCTTAGAATATTACGCACATTAGGTGTATTTTATTTTACCACATGATCCACTCAGGATCATGGGACGTAATAAAACACTACAGATCAACGAATAGCCAGCTTGACATTTCGCCTCGTTCAGTCCTGTCAAAGATCTGACATTTGAAAACAAAATAACAAATAAATTGAAGATGGAAGCAGCTGCTATTGAGGTAAATTGTGTTTATTTGTTGAATTTAAATTGTTAATATTTGTATTACAGTGGTTATTGGAAAGTGACACGGACAGTGAAGAAAGCAGCACACCTGAATATTCATTGCGTCATGAAGAAGTAACAGATTTCTCGGTCGAAATGTAAGATAATACACATATTAGGTGCTTTTTATTATGCCATCCAGATCTTATCCCGATCATGGTTTACATGTATTACAATAACAAGATCCAGCTCTTGATCTGGATCAATTTCAAGATCCGAGTTTGAGTGGAAGTGAGTTTACACATTCGCATTCAAATTAGGAGAATCATTGCCTGATGAACATATAAAATTGTGGCCAAGGATTTGGTTAAACAGTTTTCGCTTCCGTATCGAGTAATTGTACTCATAATGCTGTAATATGTGTACATATTATCTTACATTTCTAAAACTCTTGAGTCTATTGGGGAAATATTATCCCCGATTTCTGTATATCGATAAAAATTATTATCATTAGGTTTTAAATCGGTCGTATGAAATTTATATGAAAAGAAACATTTTCTTTGATATGGCAATTCCACACTTAAATTTCAAAGATTGTTTTTATTGTGAAATCGAAATGGAGCAGGTGGACAAAAAAAGGTAAACATGTATATTAATTTAAATTTCGACCGAGAAATCTGTTACTTCTTCATGACGCAATGAATATTCAGGTGTGCTGCTTTCTTCACTGTCCGTGTCACTTTCCAATAACCACTGTAATACAAATATTAAGCATTTAAATTAAACAAATAAACGCAATTTACCTCAATAGCAGCTGCTTCCATCTTCAATTGGTTTGTTTATTTTGTTTTCAAATGTCAGATCTTTGACAGGACTGAACAAGGCGAAATGTCAAGCTGGCTATTCGTTGATCTGTAGTGTTTAAAATATAAAATACACCAATTGTTGGTTTAAGATCGGAGCGAAAGAAAACTATACCCATGCGTATACGAATTTGAGGTTGATAGCAGATAGTGGTGATGTAAATATGTATAGGTAAATGTTTCTCAAGATTTTTAAAAGAAGCACTCCATTTATGGTAGTGTGAGTGAAAACTCACTCAATCGAATGGTGTTGAAACTTCATACTTTTATCTATTATGGCGAGGGTGTCCTTAAGGCCCCGGCCCATAGAATCCATCAATCCGTCACTCCGTTGATTTTAACTGAGTGAAAACGTATTGGCGGATAGAGCAGGCAAGCATCGGCCCATAGAATCCGTCAATCCGTTAACAGTTGTCGATGACATTTATTAATTGATGGAGTGCGTTCATCTGAGTTATAAAATGAATGGCACGGATGGCCTTTGATCGCCTTTGATCGCCTCAATCAGTTCTTCCTCGAACATTTTATAACATTTTTTTCCTAGAATAATGTTCACTTCTCGCACACTAAACGACCCTCACCAAACGAATCGTACTTTGAATGTCAACCGAATTTGAAGTTTCTCTCAGTACGAGAGAGTTCCCAAGCATTCTCTCAATGCATCCACCTATGAACGTGCTTACTCTCAATTCGTGCATGCGTGAACCTCAGAATGTAAATGTGTAAGCTCCAATATGTGAATGTATGAGCTCTCAACGGAGCGAAAAGTAGAAAGTAGCTCTACTTTGCCCGTTGAAGTTCATACATCCGTCGGCTATGGGCCACCTCCCATAAGAATGTGTAAATTCTACTTTTCACTCAGTTGAAATCAACGGAGTGACGGATCGACGGATTCTATGGGCCGGGGTCTTTAGAATAAACATACCTTTAAAATAACATACATCTTCAGTGAATTAATAAAAGCAGAAGTGGAGTTTGTTACACTAAAGAAATTAATTATGCCGAGTTTGCTGCTATCGGTGTAATGACCCACGCCTGTTCTTACAACAGTGCATTCCAGATGACTTCATTTGGGACAAACCAAATTGTAGAAGGTGCATTTATGTCCACCTTAAAAATTCAGGATCAAGCTTATCATCTGATTGGATCCCTGTTACCTGTAGATAAACCGACATTTTTACAAATATACTTCGTATCCGGTTATGGGGAACAAGTCAATATCAGGAATCAAAATTTTCCGAATCTCAAAGCCAGTCTGATTTCCGACCTGCAAAGCATGTTTCATGAAATTAATCCATAAGTCAATAACTGTACCTCACAATCAACATAATAATTACAAATTTGTAATTAGCGCTGACAGACGGCCCATGGCAGATCAAGAATGCGATAGGCGTGATATTGTGCTGCGCACCCGTGACGATCACGGATAAGCTAAACTCATCGGGCCTATGATAGTCTCCAGTATCCGCTGATTTATTGTCGCGGTGAAAACGGATATAATTTTGCCGTCCATGTAAATCCTACTACCGGGGCGCCAAATTATAATAAAAAAAACAACCGCTCTGTACCTTATGCATATACGACGCAATCAATTTGCTCATTTGCACCGCTTTCGAGGTATTTTCAATCAGTTCGTGGTTGATATGTACGCTAAAAGCGTTTGGTATACATTCAAACAAATCAAAAAAGATTGCGCGTCGAAAATTATATTGATCTACAGGACGGCATGCAACAGGATACTAACGTTGAGGAACTGGACCGGATATTGTAAAGAATCAAATGTTACGTGGTCCCTGTGGTATATTGAATACCAACTCTTCACTACTCCTCGCTACACTATAACAGGAGAAGATTGGTATCCATTATATCATCGGCGATTCCCTGCACAAATAAGACTATGTGGGCAGCAAATCGTGGTAGACAATAGTACCTTACTCACCAGTATTGTTTTTTTTTTTTTTTTTTTTTCTAATCGCATTTTATTCCATTATTCATAATCTTAAGACAAAATGCTTAAATCTAATTTAACGTTATACTTCATTTTCTTACTGGCTCTTAACGAGCACTCTAAGCTTATCTGAATCTTAATTTTAACGTCTTTCGACTTCATTTTCATTTATTGCCGTCTAACTTACATATGGCTTATTTCTAAGAAAATATTAGTAAAAACTTAGATACTATAATTCATTTCTTAACTTTAAACTTAACCTACCTTAACTAGATAAATAAATAAACTTAACCTAAGCCTAAAATATTCTTAAACTATAATTAATGAGATGAACACATGTCCAGTGTGTAAGTCGCATCGGACATGTGTTCATCCCTTTAATTGCACCCTTTTAAGGTAGGGTCGTTGTTGGCGCTATTATATACGTGCCGCCTATGGATTGATTTCACTTCCATGAGTGGATTGTGAATGTGAATGCATCAATTCTAATCAACCCAGCCTTATCGTACAGAACCTTGTTCGGATAGTATTTGACATACTGTGACTCTGGTGTTCGATATAAGCCCAGGCAACATCGAAGACGTTGCCTTTCGTATAAGCGAAGCTTTTCCATATCAAATGGAGCCACATTGAATCACGCAGGACAGCCATAGGCGACAATTGGCCTTATGAGAGCCGTGTAGCATCTGACTTTTACCGTAGCGTCAAGTAGACTGCTTTGAAATAATCTTTTCGTAAGAGCAAAGGCCTTCTTGGCTTTGTCAAGAACAACATCTATTGAAATATAAATATTGATCTAGCCAAATTCCAAGATATCTCACTACATTTCGTGTCGCCAATGGCTGCCCTCGTTGCACAATGATGGTCAATTTGCGCCAGTTTCGCCTAGTATCCCTAGAGGCCCTGTTCAATGGTGTTCTGAAAGGAATTGTTTCTGATTTTTGAAAATTGATTTTTAATTTCCAATCATCACAGTATCTTTTAATTTTATCGAAGAATATTGCAAGAGCGAATTGATGATTTCAATTTTTTTACCCGATCTGTATGCCACTAGATCATCTGCATACGCCAAAGTATGACTAAGAGAACCAACTAGATCACTTGTGTAAATGTTAAAAAGCAGAGGAGAATTTACTGCCCCTTGTTGTAAACCGTTTTTGATTTGGTAAGTCCTGCTTGAAGTAACGATGCTATATTTTACAACGAACTTCTTGTCTATTAACATGTCATATATCATATATAACAGCTGTTTGTTCATATTCAGCCTGGCTAATTTTAAGAAAAGTCCATCTAGCCACACGGTGTCGAAGGCCTTCTCAAAGTCAACCAGACAGGCCCCTGTGCATTGGTTTTTGCTTTTGTTCCATTGGATGTCGGACACCAGTTTCGACGCAGCATGAATAGTGTCATGTCCCGCCCTAAAACCAAACTGGTTTTCCGGAAGAACCTTATTATGCTCAACCCATTTTAGTAACGCTTTCTTGATTATCTTCTCAAAAACCTTGCTAATATTCGGAAGTAAACTTATTGACCGAAGATTTGCTGGGTTGCTCTTATTCTTCCCCTTTTTGGGAATAGGGTGGACTACCGCCATTTTCCAATGTGCTGTATAATGTGCATTATTCAGCATATTGTTAAAAAGCGTCACTAATATATCGGCTGCTACCTCGGGCATATGCCGTAATACTATGCTAGGAATCCCATCAATGCCCGACGATTTTTTGTTTTTCATTGAATCAAGGATGCACATGAGATCATCTCTTTCCACGAACAGGTGGATTGATCGTTCGCTGGCGATATTTCCATTTGCTGGGTTTTCATCATTGAATGTGGTGAAACCACTATTCTCAGATCGCCAGACACCAATTTCATTAAGAAGATGTATATGATTTAACCGTGCTTAATTTTCCAGATCGAGGTTCGGATGAACGGAGTCATTCACCATGTACACTCTTTGGAAGTATGAACCTATTATATCAGCTTTCTCTTGTGGATCCTCCATTACAAAAACGTCTTCGTCTGAGTAAATTTCTTCTGGAATCAACCCTGCATCGATTAGTGTCTGTCGTCCCTGGTCTGTTTGGGGGATTCGCAAACAGGGAATATCGTTATGATCTTTTCTTCTAGTATAGTTGATTTATTTGCTGGAATATATTCTGGCCACTGGGTTTTATAGCCCGAATTTTTTTGTTCCAATGCAAACTAATAGATATTCTGTAATTTTCTTTGATTAATTGTTGAAGATTTTTGATCATCGACTTCAGTGTTCTTATCTCCGGGTCTCGTCTGTCAGTGAATTGTCGGTAAAGTTGTTTTAGTCTGGACAATAGCATACTTTTATGTTTTTGTAAAGCACTACTTATAGGGTTAGAGTATTTTGTGGTTAAATCGTACGGGGGTTGAGCTTTAGGGATGCTATGATCCATTGTTCGTTTGATAGCGTTCTCAAATTGGAGTAGGTAGTCGTCTATCTCTCCATTGGTCATGTTTCTGTTCGTTGGTGGGTCAATTTCTTGACGAAGTATTTCACGCTTTAAAGATCTTGAGAAACGTAACCAGTGTGCTCTTTGAAAATCAAACGTGTACATTTGGTTATGTTCTTCCAGATCCATTCGCTCATTAGGAATATGTATTACAGCGGCTAGTCCGAAGTGGTCACTATCGTAATCTACCGCACGTAAACAATTTCGCAGATGGGGCGTCGCGTCACGGAGAATGATTCTCGCGTCGATAAGGGCTAAGTCCAGAAAAGATTCTCCTCTGGGAAATGAAGGGGTCTCCGTCGCAAATAGATCGACTCGGTACTCAATCGTATTTTGACCTAGCTAGTTAAACAGATGATTACCTCTGGTATTTGAGAATGTATTTCCCCACGCTGCATGTTTTGCATTAATATCCCCGGCCAAAAAGTAATAATTTGCTTCTGCTTGTAGCCCACCCCCCTGCGTGGACTGGGGCCGATCTCTTCTTATTACATGATAATCTTTGTATACCAAGTTATGCTTCTGGTTCAGTTTAGTTTCGCTGGCCAAAACCAAGTCAGGATTTTCATTTACCAACAAGTTAGACAGTGTAATTCTTCTCTCGATTCTCACCAGCGAATTAACATTCACGGCAAGGATCTTCAGGTTCAACTCGTCTGGCGTATTCATCATGTTCTTGGCATGTCAGACTCTGCAAAACAGAGTCGAATAGATGAGATCAATTCGAGCCGCTTGCCCGTTTAGTTGTTTATGGAGTTGAGCCATTTGTCCTTTAATAGACAATAGGACAGCTGTTAACTCCGCATTGGCTTCAGGTGCCTTAGTAGGGACCTTTACCGTTTGCTGTTTCGTTGCGTTTCCCGATCCTGTTGCCATTTGGGCAAAGGATATATTGGGTGTAACGATCTTTGCGAACGAGCGGCTTTTTAGAAGTCT
Source organism: Merodon equestris (assembly GCA_958301585.1). Taxonomy (NCBI): domain Eukaryota; kingdom Metazoa; phylum Arthropoda; class Insecta; order Diptera; family Syrphidae; genus Merodon; species Merodon equestris. The sequence goes on along the minus strand of OY284417.1, from coordinate 51,874,440 downwards.
ATCTTCTTCGATTTGCTGCTTACGAGCCTGAACTTTCTTCCTAAGTTCTTGAAATTTGGGCCAACCCCTAAAACAACCTATAAAATTTATTCTTACAAAGAACACAGAAAAGTAATGATTTGTCCTCAATTTTTTCCCTTCCCAAAGGACATTCTCCAGGTTTGTGATCCTTCTCGCATTTTACACACCTGAACTGCATATTGCAATTAGGAGGGGCATGCCCGAATCTCTGGCAACGTATACATTGGAGTACACGATCTGCTTTTTTTAATTTATCCCAAGTGATAGCTAGGTGACTTAGAAAACGTATTTTTCTTAAGCCATCAATTTTGCTGTTGGGACTGAGCTGCACTAGGAAAAATTGTAGTTTCTGATCACCGCTTCTAGCCTTGGCGGTGGTGAAGGGCTTGACTCCAACGAACTGGAGTTCGTCGTTCTCGTGTCTGCGTAGCTCATTCATCAGTTCTTCCGACCCGAATTCGTGATCTATGCCCTTTAGGAGGACTGTAATTGGTTTTTGTGCTTTGGGAGTGTAAGTAAAATACTCCGTTTGTGATTTTCCAAGGGCGGCACGTACCTTGTTGTAATCCTCTAGGGATTCACAAATAATGACATGCTTATTTTCACTCAATCTTTTTAAGTGGAAGTTTTTACAAACTAACTTACATAACTTAATACTATCCTTAATTTCTAACCCACTTACGTTTATTGGGGGATTTTTTTCTTTTTTATTCTTTGTCTGCTGCGTTTCTTTTTCTTGCTGCTTTTGTTGTTGTTGTGGGTTCTTCTGCGTTTGTTGTTGTTGCTACTTTTGTTGGTCTTGCTGACTTTTCTTCGGCATTGTTGTCTGTTGTTGTTCTTTTTGTTTTCGTTGTTTAAGCTGCTGTGACTGCTGTTGTTGTTGTTGCTGCTGTAATTGCTGTTGCTGTTGATGTAGCTTTTGTTGTCGCACTTTGTTGCGCTTGGCTATCAACTCCTTGATTAGTCGATCAAGCTCAGCTTCTTCTTTAGCAAGGTTTTCTTCCACTTGCCCCTTTACAATTTCGTAGCACTGTTTGTCTGTGCTAATCGTATCGGGTGAGTCATAGTCATCACTACTGACTCCTCCCTCGTCTGTTGTCATCGCGGGAGTTGCTGTTCCATTATCTGCCGCTTTGCGGGCTTTTAATTTCATTGTGAGTTTCGGTCGTCTTTTGCGTTTGGTTAAGTCATCGGGGATCGCAAACACCGTATTCGTTGTTGCTACCGTCTGGTCTGTTTCTTGACCTGTTTCTCCTTCTTTGTTTGTTGTTCTTTGTTAGATGGGGAAAGAAAGAACGAAAAAAATCTTTTTTCCCCAAGGGGCGTTGAACCGCCTAACTCGCGCGTTTGATTCCCGGTACTCTTCCACTAGGCCAACTCGCCTTTTGCTTTTTCGTTTTCGAATTCCCGTATTCTAATGGTGCTCCGATAGCACTCACTTGCACAAAATCGACTGCTCACTGCAAGAGATGATTAGTGACTGTCACCAGTATTGTCAAAGACGTTTTGTGCCCACATAAACGTTGAAATGTGTAACAGCGTTCAGTCCATAAAATACATATGCAAGTATGTAAAAAAAGGTAGCGATCAAGCTACTTTTTCATTGCAAAATAAACACGACGAAGTGACACAATTCCAGTCGGGCCGCTATATAAGCTCTTCTGAAACTATGTGACGTATTTTGTGATTTCCAATCCACGAGAGATACCCACCGGTCATACATCTTGACGTTCACTTAGAGGGCGGACAGCGCATATATTTTGATCCTGAGAACATCAGAGAGCGTTTAGAAAACCGAAAAAAGACAGTTTACTGGCATTTTTTCTATTATGTGAGACAGACAGCTTCGCTAAAACGCTACTGTACGAGGAAGTTCCGGCCTACTTCACATACAATAAACAACATGGTATTTTTAATCGACGAAAACGAGGTGCTGTGGTAGAAGGCGTGTTCAAGGAACACGTCATAGGAAGAGTCTATACAATTCATCCAAACAATTTGAAGTGTTATTATCTACGCTTGCTGTTGCACACAGTACGAGAACCCACTTTTTTCGCCGTCTTGCGAATGATTGATGACGTCGAACATCCCACCCGGCTACTTGCCGGGCGCGGAATATGCTGGATGATGACCATATTCAACGAAGTCTAGCAGAAGATTTTTTGCGAGACACGAGGCAAATAATTGACGGTGGCGAATTGAACGACACACTGTGGGGTAGTATTTTGAACAGTTGTTTGAAGGCTATACAAGAAACAGTTTTGTCTATTGGTGGTACACTTTTGTCAAATTATGGTTTGCCTGAGCCAAGCGCGAATAGTGAGCATGGTAACAGAGAGTATTCATCTGAAACCAACTACAACCCCGTCGAACTAGCACAATCACTGCAAGATGGTAAGCTTAGCCTTACAGCAGAGCAGCAAAACATTTTCTATCGGGTTCGCCAAAGTGTAACCAACAGCTCTGGAGAATTGTTATTTTTAGATGCACCCGGTGGAACTGTAAAAACTTTTTTAACAAAAATAATTCTAGTTCAGATACGAAACCAAGGTAATATTGCCTTGGCTGTGGCGTCGTCAGGGATAGCAGCTACATTACTCCCCGGTGGCAAAACTGCTCATGCAATGTTTAAAATACCTTTACAATTAGACACCACTGACAGTCCAGTTTGCAACATATCCCGAAATAGTGATAAAGCTCAAATTTTGCGTGACTGTTGTCTAATTGTGTGGGACGAATGCATTATGGCACACCGCAAAGCAGTGGAAGCCGTTAACAGAACATAACAGGATATATGACAAAACGATAGACCGATGGGCAACATTACAGTGCTATTTTGCGGAGATTTTCAACAAACGCTGCCAGTAGTACCACGAGGCACAAGAACTGATGAAGTAAACGCCTGTCTGAAAAAGTCAAGAACTTGACTGTCAACATGTGGGCACGAATAGGAGGCGATCCAAACGCAGAACATTTCTCCGATTTGCTACTTAAAATTGGTGAAGGAACGTTTTCGGATGAAAATGGAAAAATAAATTTATCACATCATTTGTGCCAAACAATGTCTTCTACTAAAGAACTTATCTCATCCGTTTACGGTGATATATTACAACTAATAAACCGTGATAATTCTTGGGTTTGTGAGCGACTTATTTTGACGCCTCGAAATAACCAGGCTGCAGCAATTAATAGCGAGATATTGGCACATGTTGATGGTTAAAGTACAGAATACACTTCCAGCAACCGGGTTATGGACCAAGAAGAAACAACTAGATATCCGGTCGAATTTTTGCTCCCGGGCTTCCATCACATAAATTAAAACTGGAAGTGGATGTACCTATTATTTTGCTGAGAAACTTGAGCCCGCTTAAGTTTTGTAACGGCACCCGACTTAGAGTTATAAATCTGCAACGAAATTTGGTAGAGGCGGAAGTGTTGATGGACTGTGGAGTCGGCGAACATGTATTCATCACTCGAGTCCTGATAATACCTAACAACTTTCCGTTCCAATTTAAGCGTGTGCAATTTCCTATCAGCGTATGCTTCGTTATTATGTACCTTATGTACCGCCGGCGTGGACCTCACCATCGACTGCTTCTCACACGGTCAATTATACGTGTCTCCTTTCCATGTCAGCTACAGTAAAAATGTATTTTTTTTTGCTCCAGGCAACACAATCTCAAATATTGTTTGCAAGGAAGCTTTATAAAAAATGAACGGTAAAAAAATACGATTGTCAATTATTTATAGTAGATACAATTAGTGTAAAAAATCTGCGTACATTACTACCTGTTTTAGAAAATAGCCTGCCGTGCTCATATTTTTGTCGGAAATTAAAATTAATAAAAAAATTATGTTTACCGTATCATTGAATCATTACTATTTTCTCATCCATCGCATGCTTTGAACTTTTGAGTTCATAATAATAAAACTGCTTTCAGGCCGTAAGTTTATGGGCAATCGGTCAAATACTCGTACATAGTAGAAAAATCAAATTTTACGATTGCGAGTACAATATACGAGTATGGGAGAGATACTCGTATATTGAATTGTGAGAACTATGAAATCCGCAATTAGGCGAATTCATTACCCATTGTAATGAAAATGATAAAATGCAATTAATCAATAAAATTTATTGTACACAATTTCATGGATTTAGAGAAATACTTTAATGTTTCTTTAGCCGCGTTGATATTACATACATGTATGGATTTTTATGAATGAGGAAGAATTTTGAGGGCAAAGCATGGCGATCACGGGTCCAGCTAGTTTACAATAAATGCTTATAACTAAAGTCATTGGCGGTAATGCAGCGTCAGTATAATGCGAATAATCGTAGGTCGTTGGCTTGACCTAATAAATGTTATATTCATGTTATTATATATGCCGATGGTTGTTGTTGAGGTGAGGCGGCTGTATTACCTTGACTTGAATCAGGCTATGTGCGTATCATCAGGTAATTAAACTAAACACCAACAAACAAAAATGATCATCAAAGTATTTATCTACGTTTGTAGTTTTATACCAAATGTAGCTCAAATTTCTGTTTGCTTGCGCGAGTTGTTCAAAAACAAAAATGATTTTGTATGATGTGACGTTCACACAAAATCTTTAAAAAAGATAAAATACTTCATAGTAAATTCCCCAATCCTGAAGATGTTTGACAGGCTTAAACCAATTGTTCTCCAGTGCAATGAGTCGAAAAGCGGCATTGGTTGTTGCTTGATGCAGTCTGGAATACCTTTAAGTTTTTGCGGTCTTTAAACCAAACCGAAATCGATTATGCTCAGATCGGAAAGAGCTGGCTATAACATTTGCATGCAATAAATTTCTCCATTATATATATATAAACAGATCACAAACTACTGGTAAATATTTGTAAGAAAGAATTAGATAAAATATAATGTACTAGATTACAACGAATTAAATTCAAGTTGTTAGAATGGAATTTAAATGTAGGATATGTTTCACGTAAATATTGATATATTGTAAATTTGTTGTCGAGATCATATTTGAAAACTGACAAGATAATGAAGGAGAAGATTTCGATGAAATTATCATTCGTTGAGTATTAGTAAATATCGAAACGAGCAATTAAAACCAAATAGAAAACGATAAAGTCCTTACAAAATTGAAAACTATTTTAAAAACGAAAATGCCATTTCTACCGTAAATGAAGTACATAAAAATATTCAACCATTTTACAAATTACAAAACAATTTATTTTCAGAAGAAGAAATCATATTTTTTCACTAGTTTAACATTACCCTTACGAAAGGGGTATTTAGATATTCTGCATGAAAACAATTTAGATATAAATAAAACAAATAGAAGAGCACAGACCTGTTTGTTTGGATAACATTAAACAGGTATGTATAATAGAAAATCTTATAAAAAACTGCATGCTTTGTCAAAAAATAGAAATTAAGAAACTAAAGAGCATATTATTCAACATGACATTCCTAAACTTCCTTTTTTTTAAATTGGGATTAGATATTTTAGATTTCGCAAATAATCCATACTTAGTATTAATTAATTATTATTCTAAATTTGTAAAGATAATTGAACTTAAAAATAAGTCTAGATCTAAAGCCCATAAAATACTGCAAGAGTAGGTAGCAGATAATTCTCTTTTTAACTGCGCAGTATGACTAAAGAAAATCTATTACTAAAGAAAATCATATAAAATTTAATTGTTGCAGTTCCTACTTACCAAAGTCGAATGGAATTGCTGAAAAATGTTGGAATCACCAAACATTTATCAAAGAAAAGCCAGGCTTCAAGAATTGATGAATTTTAGAAAACAGAAAGGCACTAGGTTAAATTGGTTGATAATTTAGGAATACTTAGTGCATAAGCTTACTATTAAAGAAAAGAAAAAATGTCTTCAATGTAATCGTATGTATTGATGTTAAATTTGCTGATAACAGTTTTAGCTGTCATTTGAGTATAAATGAGTATAGAAGAAGCCAAAGTAAAGAGTTCATTTAAAACATATTTGGCGCAAACAATTTATTAATCAAATACAGTTCCTTTGTGAAAAATCAAATTGTTGAAGATTATAAGGCAGGACTAACGCAAAAGTGTTAGTCTCGGGATGGTAAACCCATCGAAACTATTCATTCCAGGGGACGTCCATATAAAAGACAATCCTTTTTTGTCTTCAAAAAAAATTGTAAGTGAACTCAATCTATCAATTGAAGAAGCACATGCTTGAAAGAAGTTGACCTATGCTCTTTTCGACCTGCAAAGAAGCTGTTACTTAGTGCTAGGCATAGGCAAAAAGGTCTTCAGCAACGTTAGTGTCGTCCAACAGTAAAATATAAGGAGTTTCTATTATGCTATGCGGCCGTTTTTCTGGCCAGGGTTGTGGTCCCCTACATGAAATTACTGGCATTATGGATCGTTTTTAGTATAGAGATATACTCGAATCCATAATGCTTAAAAGGAGATACCACTTCGTTGGGTGTTTCAGCAGGATAATCATCCAAAACACTCCTCAAAATTGATTAAAAAGTGGTTTGCATCGAAAAATATTGTTGTTCTAGAATGGCCCTGTTATTCACCAGATCTAAGCCCAATTGAAAACTTGTGGGCCATTTTGAAAAAGCGGGTAGGTGCAACTGCGCACACACTTAAAAATGTACTTTTAACCTCACTTAAGGAGATCATTCCTATGGAAGTTATTGAAAATTTAAGTTCATCTGTGCCTAAAAGATGTGAAGCAGTTATAAAGAACCAGGGCTATTGGACGAAATATTTAGTAAAATGAAAAATCCGGTATGTTTTGCACCGGCAATATCAAGCCAAATTATTTTACAAAACATATTTTGTTTTCTTTAATAAGTAAGCTTTTGCTATAGGTATTTTTGAATTATCAACTAATTTAACTTAATGCCTTCTGCTTTCCAAAACTCATCAAAGAAAATTTAAACAAAAATAATTCGAAATGTTTTGCACAATATTGTTTATATGTAAAGAACCAATGCCATACGTAGTAGAGGGAGATATGTATAGACGGAACACATTTCATATAAGAAAATGATCTCATAATACGACTTCACCTTAACAAGATGTAATTCCTTCTTATGATCGCAAAGTTCGTTACACTCGTAGCCAAAATTAAAACAATGGAACATAATTATAAAGTACCTTTCAAATATACTAAGCTATTATTGATAAAACGAAAGATAAATGTATATAAATATATTTAGTCATTAAGTGATTATTTGAAATTTGAATATAAAATTATCTTTTAATAATTTTGTCTATTTATTTGCAACAAGCGATGTTGTATAAAGTTTGTACAATAAGTAAAGATCGAAATCTTATATGTATACATACATACATATAACAAACATTTATATAACACGTATAAAATTTATAGTCACAAAAAGAATCAAAGAAGCACTTGCACACTGAATCATAACGAGGCAACATTTTTATTTATATACGTACGAGTATGTATGTCAATTAAACTTTAAAACACACCTAGTCTTGGAATCTCCATGATCGTTACTCTTCTATCTCTCTGGAAACTTCGGCTAAGGTGTGACATTTATATTTAATCTTCCTTCTAAGAACATTCATTGAAAGCGAATTACTCTGAAGAATATAATTTAAATAATTAATCGTTCATTTATTTAAAAAAAAAATTATTTTTAATTATCGGACAGGCATAGTTGCTCCTTACATGCCTAACTTATAACTCAAAACAAAAAATTCTTAATCTACCTTAAATATTTATCTACTATCTGTCTGCCTGATGAGCTGCCTAACTTCCGCAGGTGACACTGATTCCTCTTGCCGTACGTGATGGAATGGGGTGGCGATGCTGGTGGACATAATTATAATAACATAATTATATGAACATAATTATAAAGTACCTTTCAAATATACTAAGCTATTATTGATAAAACGAAAGATAAATGTATATAAATATATTTAGTCATTAAGTGATTATTTGAAATTTGAATATAAAATTATCTTTTAATAATTTTGTCTATTTATTTGCAACAAGCGATGTTGTATAAAGTTTGTACAATAAGTAAAGATCGAAATCTTATATGTATACATACATACATATAACAAACATTTATATAAACGTATAAAATTTATAGTCACAAAAAGAATCAAAGAAGCACTTGCACACTGAATCATAACGAGGCAACATTTTTATTTATATACGTACGAGTATGTATGTCAATTAAACTTTAAAACACACCTAGTCTTGGAATCTCCATGATCGTTACTCTTCTATCTCTCTGGAAACTTCGGCTAAGGTGTGACATTTATATTTAATCTTCCTTTAAGAACATTCATTGAAAGCGAATTACTCTGAAGAATATAACTTAAATAATTAATCGTTCATTTATTTAAAAAAAAAAATATTTTTAATTATCGGACAGGCATAGTTGCTCCTTACATGCCTAACTTATAACTCAAAACAAAAAATTCTTAATCTACCTTAAATATTTATCTACTATCTGTCTGCCTGATGAGCTGCCTAACTCCCGCAGGTGACACTGATTCCTCTTGCCGTACTTGATGGAATGGGGTGGCGATGCTGGTGGATTAGGTGGTCCAGCCACTAGGTCAGCAGTTCTCTGGGAATGTTTCGGGGAATTGTTATCTGTTGCCGGGAAATGCAGTCCGCCGTGATGTGCGCGTGGAATGTAGTTTAATAGGGAAGAATGTTTCTTGTAAACATTTCTTGTGTTAACTCCTTCCTACCTAGATTTCGAGCGTCCTCGTTCGATCTGCCTTAGAAAAACGGAATTTGACTTAACCTGGATACCCCTGGATTTTTTTGACCTTTTGTATTATTTTCAGTTGCTTCTGGTGTAACGTCCATTGGTCGATTTTCCGCTAAGTTTATGGTTTGGGGTTAAATCACTATTTTGGTTTTCCCGACTTTATGTCTGATCCACAAGAGGATCAAAATTGAAAGTGTACTAACGATGCCAATTGATCCCAGGCCGAAGTTCAGGAGATGCTTCTTTGTGTTGTTGTTTATGAACCCCATGTTTTCCCTGTATGTGAGGTGGATATATTTTGCCATTTCCAAGGAAAGCTCCTTTTCGATGTTAGTTATTGACGACAATGGCTGTAACAGTGCTGGAACGGTTGAATGGTTTAGACCTCCGTCGAATGGAATGTGGTTTTGCCGATTGCTATGGTTGCGTTTTGGAATTGTATTATGAAGGATCCGGTTAGGTTCATCTTTTCGTCATCACCAGCGTTCAACTGGTTATTTCCTGCACAATCGGTATATGTTGGTTGTTTATGTTGCACGATGGGTTGTTGAGAAGCATTGGCATACACGAAGTGTTACTTAGATTTCTTACTGGTTAGGATTTCATAAATTTGTTAAATATGTTTTCAAAATTAATGTCATTTATAATTTTACCCCTTTTAATAGGTCTTATTATTAAATTTCTACATGTATCTTTTCCTGCTGTGAGAATATTAATTATGTATAGGACCTTAGAATTACTTATAGCTATTCTTACATCACTAAAGCCAAGCATTTGCTCTATGCTATTGTAATATAAGGTAGTCTACTTTTATTCATAATGTTTTTGATCAATTGTTCTTCGAGATTACTTAGAATCTAGGAATTCATAATATTGGCCTTAGCCCATTGGATAGAATAATCTATATTCGTTACTTCTTCTCTTATGATCTCTATTTAACTTTTCATTACTACGAGTATTGAATATTCCTTCTTCAAGTTATTTGATGCTCTCAATACTTTTAAGATTTCATTTTCGACTTTGGTCAATTCGTTAAATTTCTTTTCTAATTCTTTTCTAATTTCTTTTCACTTAAATTTGTCTGTTATTGTTTTCTGCCAATTCGTTAATTTTGGATGTAAGGGGATTCAAATCTTCATGATCGGGTGAGCCTGCAACCCATTTCCAAGCCGAACCCAGGAAATCCGATGACCGTTTAGTCCTGCTGATAGGTTTTAATCTATTAATGTGCCGTTGTGTTTGTTCAATGTCATGTGTCATAAAAGCGTATATGGGGTCCTTGTCATTAAACTTTGTCGTCACCGTCCGATTAATATCGTTTAGTAAGTCTTGGTATAGGTCCAGATTATTAACGTGAATAATTGTATAGCGTCCGTCCTCTAATAGAGCTGTCCCGTTGTCTAACGCCAGTAGTTGTGCATTCGAGTAAGCAAATATCTGGTAGTCGGCCTTTACCAAAGTGATTATTTACCTGGGGGAAAAAGTTAATTTTTTTTTTTAGGGATTTGTAAACTATTTTGCCGGATTAAGTTAGGATAGCTGTCGTTCTATTTTCCGATACAACTTTCTTCTTATACCGGGGACTTTTTTTGATCCTAATCGCTTGTTCTGTCTGACATAAATGATTTGACCGGGGGCAAATTCTTTAATCGGTTGTCTTTTCTTATTATGATATTCTAGCAAAATGCAGACTTAGCCCGTCCCAAGAAAGCCTGTATAGGTTTCTTCTCTGTTGTGGAGTGAATGGAAAAATTGTACTCGCGTTCTTAAAGTTCCGTGAAGGAACGATGGAGGTCTTCTGTTTTCAAGCATCTAATTATCTCAATGAGTGTTGAGTGGAAGCGCTCAACTTGGCCATTTACGGTACTTGAATATGGGGGTGTTTTAAACATTTTAGTTTTAAGTTCATTATCGATCATAATACGTATCGAGACTTAGTTAAATGATTTTTGATTGTCTATGATTAGATTTCTGGCAATCCAAAAGAGAAGAGTATTTCCCTTAGCGCTTGACGCACATCTTCGATCGCCTTTGATATAATTACATATTCTGGCTATTACGTATTTGGAAAATTTGTCGATAGTACGGGATTACTTTCTGTGGCGAATATATCCAAATGAACAATTTGCCCTGGATATTGGGGTATTGGGGTAGCCTGTATTTCTGGTTTACTTGGATGCCTGTCGTACTTGTTTTCCTGGCATACTGTGCATTTCTTGATTACTCTTCTGATTTCGGTGGCCATTGAGGGGAAATAATACTTTCCCAGAATTTGGGTTTTGTTTTCGCGGTCATTGCGGTGTACTTATGGGTCTTTATAATGATTTACTCTTGTTCCGCCTCATCGGTGATGTCCTACACCTGAACCTGGATAAACCTTATCTTGTAACTGTTAAAGTGGGAACGGTAGATTTCTCGAATAATGCCCATGACATATATTCTTCGGTTTTAATACAATTTATTACGGAAAGATTCAGAACTTTCATGAGGATTTGTTTGAGGTTTTCATGATTGAACTCAGGTTCTTTAATGACGTGCCTATGATATGTGGGAAAAATAATAGGTGTTTTTTATTATACCATCCAGATCCTATCCGGATCATGGTTTACATGTATTACAATAACAACACGTGATCCAGCTCTATATCTGGATCAATTTCAAGATCCAAGTTTGAGTGGAAGTGAGTTTACACTATTTCCCACTGGTTTCGCAGTCAAATTAGGAGAATCATTGCCTGATGAACATATAAAATTGTGGCCAGGATTTGGTTAAACAGTTTTCGCTTCCGTATCGAGTAATTGTACTCAAAATGCAATAATATGTGTATTATCTTACATTTCTAAAACTCTTGAGTCTATTGGGGAAATATTACCCCCGATTGGTGTATATCGATAAAAATTATTATCATCAGCATTTAAATCGATCGTATCAAATTTGAATGAAAAGAAACATTTTGGCAGTTCCACACTTAAATTTCAAAGATTGTTTTTATTGTGAAGTGGAAATGGAGCAGGTGGACAAAAAAAGGTAAACGTGTAAACTTAATTTAAATTTCGACCGAGAAATCTGTTACTTCTTCATGCAGCAATGAATATTCAGGTGTGCTGCTTTCTTCACTGTCTGTGTCCACTGTAATACAAATATTAACCTTTTAAATTCAACAAATAAACGCAATTTACCTCAATAGCAGCTACTTCCATCTCCAATTTGTTTGTTTATTTTGTTTTCAAATGTCAGATCTTTGACAGGACTGAGCGAGGCGAAATGTCAAGCTGGCTATTCGTTGATCTGTAGTGTTTTATTATGTCTCGTGATCCTGAGTGGATCATGTGGCATAATAAAAAACACCTAATATTGAAAGTCTGAGTGAACGTCTGTTTTAGGATAATTTGGTTCTTGTATGCGTTGATGGGGACCTTTACGCATTGTATGAGATTATCCGAAGAGCCTTGGTTGCTATGTTGGGTAACAGTTAAGGTATGGATTTTGGATAATTGTGGGTCTCTGGATAAGGTATCCCCGACTACATTTGTTCTCCCTGGTTTGTACCATGATTGTATTCTTCCAATATCGCCTTCCACCTTTTTATTTTGCTATTGTTATTTTTATTGTATAGCGCGAAGGTAAGGGGTTGATGGTCGGTAAAAATTCTGACTTTAGTATGACCGTAAAGGTAATTTCGGAACGAACCCAGTGCCCACACTATGGGTAACATTTCCATCTCGTTAGCCGCATAGTGTTCTTCCGTTTTGCTTAACGTTCTGGAAATGAAGGCAATTGGTTTGTTACCCTGCTCGAGAACTGCACCCAGTGCGAAATTAGATGCGTCAGTGGTGAGATCGAAAGGTTTGTTGAAATCGGGGAAGGATAGAAGTAAATCCTTAGAGACGAGAGAGTTTTTAAGTTTACTGAATGAGCTTCTTGGTTAAGTTGTATTGACAATGTGCCGGATTGGTTTTTAGATACACGTCCTTCTTCTCCTCTTAAAAGCACTGTTAGGGGCTCACCAGTATCGCATAATCCTTGACGAAACGGCAAAAGTAGCCCGAGAGACCAAGGAAAAATCTAAGTTCCTTAAGGGTTTTCGGGACTGGGAAATTTAAAATGAATTGAACTTTGGCGGGACTCGTTTTTATACCTTCCGAGAAGATGATAAAAGCCAAGAACTCTACTTCAGATTTAAAGAAGGGGCATTTGTCCAATTGGACTTTCATGTTTGCCCTGCTCAAGGTGTCACAGATTTCCTCAATATCCCTGGCATGTTGGATCTCATCCTTGCTAAAAACGATGATATGATCGTAGCAGCATTTTCCGATATTTGTATGCAAAATGGAGCGTTCTTTAATCCAACGGCATACATGTAAATTCATACTTTCCAAAGTTTATAGAGAAAGCTGTCTTCTCGGTATCAGATTCATTTAATGGAATCTGGTGGAAGACAGTTTTCAAATCGAGAACCGAAAAGAATTTATTCTCTCCTAGCTGGGCAATCACTTCATTTATCTCTGGTATTGGATAATGATCGGCTATCGTAACAGAGTTCAATTTCCTGTAGTCGATTACCATCCTAAATTGCTTTGCTCCCGTTGAGTCCGCCTTTTTCGGCACGATCCACACGGGAGAATTGTAGGGAGACCGTGAAGGTCTTATTATGCCGTCTTCAAGAAGTTTTTGTACCTGTTTTTCAACATCCAACCTCAATGATATGGGGAATGAGTAGTGACGAGTATAAACAGGATCGTAAGTGGAAGGTCTTATATCTGCGACAACTCTCGTTGTGTACGTCAGTTTTTCCTCCGGTTCTGAAAATAATGTCCGATTTTTACTAATGGCTAAGTTCAGAAGGTATTTTTGTTGGGGTGATAAGCGGTCGGTGTTGATATTGATAGAATTGACAAATGGTGATTCCTGTTGTTTGATTTTTATCTGAGTTTTGTTAAGGACAGTCATGTTATTTTCCTTAGCAGGGGTATGTTGGCTGACCTGTACATCGCCTGCTATAGATTTAGCCTAAATGATTTGATTGTTGGTGATGGGATTCTTTACTAATCCGCTTCCTGTCTTACATTCGAAGTAAGGTAGCGAAATTGATGTCGCTATACTCTGAAGATGGTTCTATTGGGTATTCATATTGTGAATACTATGGTTGGTTTTCACCTGGCTTCTGATTATCGAAATATGGACTATGGAAATATGGAATACTGGGAGTGCTCTTCATGGACTTGCGCATACTGATTTCCTTCTACTTCTGCAGTTTCTGGAACTCGTGCAGATGTTGATTCCTCGGAGTTTACGGAGGGATTAACGTGGTAGTTTTACTCTCTCGGTCTGTGAGACATGGAGGTATGCTGAAAAGGAGGTCTTGGTTTCACGCTATACTAAAATTTCCTTGCGGAATTGACTGCTGTGGAAACCTTAAATGTGGAGTTCGCAGTCGAGGCGGCTGTGGAACAAATGTTTTCCTTGCTTATTGCTCCTTGGTTAAGCTGAACGTGTTGAGACTGGTAGTTCTGGTTTTCGATTTTAAGGCATAGGTGCAGTAGATCTGATAAATTGCCCTTCAAATCCCTAATGAAGGTATCCAATGCCTTATCCCTATATGTTTGGGTTAAAAGGCGCATTAATTCAGGGCTTATATCCACACAGGCAATCTTATTTATTATTAACGTTAGTTGCGAATTTACTGCTTTATAAAATTGTTGTATGGTGCGGTTACCCTGTACCATATGTGTCATTTGGCACTCAATAGTAGCGACATCACGCTTATCCTCATAGTGCATGGTAAGACTATTCGCTATGCTTTCCCAATTAAGGAGCGTGTTATATGACTCCAGTGGTGCGTCGGCTTGTCTGACTACTTTGTTGCGAATTACCTTGAGGATCACGTTTTTGGGATAATCGGGGACCTTCTCCAGGTCTTCTAGTTGATGGCGGTATTGTCTGGTCTGTACCAGAAAAACGATGCGCGTTTGGGTTCAACATGCTCTCGAAGATAACTCTTCCTTGCTGCTCAAGGACGCGATTCACGATGGAGCTTATTAGTGCATATAATTCGAGGGTGGATCTTGCCCCCTGTAACTCGGCACGAGATGAAGTTAATTGGAACGATTGGATCAGATCATGAGGCGGTAAGAATGGGGAAATATTCTGGGTAGGTTGCGTTATATTAGAGAGAGGGTTCGCTGTTGGATTAACAGGAGACGGAATTCGTATGGCCTGGGCGGCAGCTATTTGCTCCGCTTGGTTTCAAGTAGTTTGTGATTTGTGAACAAAAGAAAAATAAAAAATGTGACGGGATCGATATTTCTTAGTATAGATATGACAAATTTTCGATTTCTTAAGTAAGTAGAAATATTCAATCAATACTTTATTGGGAAATGGTTCTTAAAATTTTCACAATTTACCCTTCTTTTTTTCTTATTTTCTTAAAACTTACCAGATTCTCTTTTCATATTTTATATTATAGGTTTTCAAACTAATTTCCTTAATATTAGAACAAAGAAGATTTTGAACAATTTGTTAACTACATATATCATTAATTATTTTACTTCTTTAATAACAGACAATTTAACTATTTTACTTTTATTTTCACTTTTTTCTTTTTTTTTAATTAATGCTCAACTTAAAACTTCCTAGTTTTACTTAATTATTCATTCACTCGTCTTAATTTTTAAATTTTCTAATTTTACCATTTTGATTTATTTTAACTAATTGATTCTTACTTTTAGATTTTAGCTTCTTAACTATTTATATAATTTCACTTATACTAGACTCATAATATTTCTTAACCCCGTCATCTTGATGTGGTTGATAGGGTTCTACCGGGTTGTTGAGCGGGTGGTGCGGCGAGCTCTATCGATTTGTATTCCGGTTTGTCCCTTGTATTGGGGCTACTGCGGGGCCTTTGCAGCCTTTACTGCTTTCTCCACTACACTAACGCGGGGGACCACAAGAGAGTGATTTTAAAATACTCGCGGTGTTGGCGAGCTACCTGATTATCCCGGTTACTGTTTCCGAAACTATAATTTGACTTTTAACGGTATATATTTACTCTCCCTGTGGTGCTCTGCTTAGGCGCCACTTAAATAATTAATCGTTCATTTATTTAAAAAAAAAAAAAATATTTTTAATTATCGGACGGGCATAGTCTAACTCAAAACAAGAAATTGTTAATCTACCTTAAATATTATATGTCTGCCTGATAAGCTGCCTATCTCCCGTAGGTGAAACTCATCCCTCTTGCCGTACGTGATGGTATGCGGTGACGATGCTGGTGGTTTTGGTGGCCCAGCTAGATCAGCAGTTCTTTGGGAATGTTTCGGGGAATTATTATCAGTTGCCGGCAAATGCAGCCCGCCGTGATGAGCGCGTGGAATGTAATTTGATAGGGAAAAATGTTTCTTGTAAACATTTCTTGTGTTAACTTATATCCTTTCATACAAATGTGAAATCACCCTAACATACTTATATACTAACTTTAATTTTTCAGAGGCATATATTTTTCTCATTAGGCTTTCTTTTCTCAGCTGACGTTTTGAATTGTTTTTTTCTCCTTGTCGTAAAAGGTTTGGGCCCAGACATGTTCCACATGGTAAGTTTACAAGAATACGAAAACGAGTAAGCTGCAATTGAACAACAAATAAGTCAAACTTGTACGTTCGTAACTTGTTTTTTTTTTTTTTTTTGATGAAATATAATTCCGAAAGGACCGTGGCGCAGTGGGTAGTGTGTCGGCCGCTGAAGCGCGATGAGCGAGCTTGGATCCCGATAACAACAACGCCATCCCCCCCGTAGTACTCTTGGCTTGAAAAAACTTTTCATCTCTCGATCTCCGGTATCGGCATAAAAACTGTCGGTCCCGTTCACTTGTGTGAAAAACAAATCGCACACAACATAAGTGAATGAGAGAAACTTGGCTCTGCCTCTTCAAGAGCTATAACGCCATCTAAGAAGTGAGATAACTCCGAGGTTCATAACAAATTATCAACCGTAATGGCGGAATTAAGAGTATATAATATCAGATTCATCGGTTCAATGGGCAGAACTACCAACTATGGCATCGACAGATGGAATTATACCTATATATGACAGAAACTAAATTAAAACCATGTGTTTTAGGAACAATTTGAAGACCGGCGATAAATGCACAGACTTAGGACGAGAAAGATGCTGAAGCACAGGCGTTTATCAGGAGAGGTTTGAAATTG
Source organism: Merodon equestris (assembly GCA_958301585.1). Classification (NCBI taxonomy): domain Eukaryota; kingdom Metazoa; phylum Arthropoda; class Insecta; order Diptera; family Syrphidae; genus Merodon; species Merodon equestris. The sequence goes on along the minus strand of OY284417.1, from coordinate 51,857,456 downwards.
AAACGATTGAATTATTTTTCTGATGGCACAAATGTAGTCTAGGTTATGGACAGTAAAATCGGAAAGAAATGCGCAATCTACGCAAGTGCTTTTTGAAAAATTTATTATTGCAAAATAAATGAAGAAGAGTCTATGGCGGACTATATGGCAAGGATAACCTCACCAGAACTTCAATTCCGTAATACGTATACGATTCAAAAAAGGGAAATATGAAGTTCGAGATGCGTATATGAAAACTAACACAGATTATCTTTTCCGCGAACGGAACCAAACCGAGTTAGTATGACAGTTGAGACTATTCAAGTATATCATGCAGAAAAATGAGTGCATCAGTTGCTCGCGCTAATTACTTTATGTTGCTTAAAGATGACTATTCCAGATACTGTTTTTTTATATTTTCTAACAAAAAGTAAAATGGAATATACTTGAAATCTCGTCCAATTCTATGCAGAAAGACAAAATTAAGCGATTAAGGTCATATGGAAGTATTGAATTTTGCAATGAATCTATTAAGCGCTTCTTACTGAGTAAAAAAATGCTCACGAATAGAATGGGTTCATTGAAAACAAAACAGGACGGCAGTAAAAAGTGCAAATGCCATGCTACATTGTAGAAAATTAGAATCTGTATCTTAGAGCAGTAGCAACCAATATAGCTGTAAATCTAAAGAACAGAACTGTCTCACATACAATTTCTGGTGCAACTCCATGGAAAGATGGTTCGGAACTAACCGTATGTATTAAATTTAAAAGTTTTTGGATATGAAGCCTATATTCATATTCATATTCAAAGAACAGAGAACAAAGTGGCAGAAGAATTCGACAAAGTGCATTATGATTGGCTACAATGACAAAAGTAAAGCACAAAAAGTATACGATCCGGTTGGTAAACGAATATAATTAGAACAGATGTAACATTTAATGAACAATTGAAAGGAGTGCCCAAGGTTATTAATAAGGAAGAGATTAAATTACCAGATCTTGATATAAAACAAGATGCTTAATATGTCCAACAACAAAAAGATGAAGATGATACTACAATACTTCTTCACCCCTTCGAAGCCCTATCAGTATCAGATCAAGAGAAAATACAATTTTTCCAATGACTTAAATTTATCAGAAGTGTACGTGGCCAAAAAATATAGCACTACCCAATGTAATGAAAAAGAAACTTTGATTACGCGGCATAAATATGACTACAGTTGCAAAAACCTACTTGTATAACCTGTATATAATAGTAAATCCAATTAACTTTTATTTTGATAAGAATTAATCAAGAATATCTACAAATATAATTTTCGAACAAATATTTTCTTCACATAGCCGGGAAAAATAATAGCTCCATCAAAAGTATGGGGTCAAAATTAGCACTCGAAATAATTTTGATTGAAAAATTGTTTCTATTTAATTCAATAGGTCATCTAAGACATAATTAATATTTTGTTGCATGACCTTTGTTGGAAATTACTGCCATGCAACGCCGTGTCATTGAATCAACCAATGATTAACAATTCTCTCTAGGTAGGCATACCACCGGCGTTGGTGTGTTTGGGATCGTTGACTTGAAATGCCCCAAACAACAGCAATTCGTCAGAAGCAAAGGGCAGCATGACTTCATACGTTAGTTGAACATAAGGGTGTTGGTCTAGTACAGATTTTATTCAATGAATTGGACCAGCACCATGGTATGAAAAACATCTTCATGCCATTATGCTGCAAATACCACGTTTCACCGTTTTTGTGGTGAAAATCTGTTTATATACCAAAGTCTTCGAACAAAACAACTTTGCTTTCATCTGACCATAGAATTTTCCTCCACTTTTGAATTGGCCACCTTCGCGAAAATTGCTCACCTTGCCGCGCTGGTAATGGCTCTCGAGACCTACTCGTATCTCCAGAGGAACCCGAAACCAAGAAGCAATTACTGATCCTGGATCCGATGGATGCATGGCTAAGACGGTGTTTGGCTATTAGAATGCGAACTTCGGATACCGGGCGGCCTCGGATTCCACTCCAGCCTTGCTGCAGCATCTTGATCTCCGCTGTGGAATACCGTTCTTTCCCGTGAACTCGTAAGAACAGCATTTCTCAATAAAAAAATAATAAAAGGAGTAATGCCTCTCAAATGTCATCGCCCGCTAGGGTCTGTGAGTCCACAGTGGCACAACAAAAACCAGCAACATCGATATCCTTTGCCAACATTGTCGGCGGACGGATAAGTCCTCAATCTCCGACTCCGGCCCCACGCTCTGTGAAGATTCTGTGAGTATGCTCTGAGGTGAAATCTCAGACGCGGAAGGAAACAAAACCATTGTTTCCATCGGAAGATCCAAGGGAGATCGTGCGCGCCTCCGCTTACTTCCCAAGAGACGGCGACCAAATGCCACCTACTGAAGTACAAGACTGGTAGATTATTGTCACCGGCGCAAAAGACATCTAATCATCGGATGAGATGTCGATTCGTACCATGTGGAATGGATCAGCAACAATACAAAGAAAAGAGGTGAGTCGCTTATTGAATATTTATTTAGTAATAAAGAGGCAGCAAAACCCACTCTATTAGAGAAGAGGTGCTCGACGTTACAATCTCTAGCCCTTTTGTCTCAAGTATAATTTGTAATTTGTGACTGGCACGTCGCTAATGAGGCGACTATCTTATCACCAACATATCGGATTGAACATCACTGGTGAGGCTGAAGAAGCTGACCATAGATATCAGCCCAAAAGAACCAGCTGGGTTCTCTTCCAGGCTCAATTTGCCACCAAGACACACTTCTTAAATCCATCAAATCGACTGATGACATTGAAAAAGCAGCTTATCAATTTAACAAAGCATTCTTCTCATCCTTCCAAAACAGCTGTGCACCCAAGGTAGATACACATAAGCGGTGCGTACCTTGGTGGAATGAACGGCTTAAAACTTGTAGGAAACAAGTGAGAACTCTGTTCAATAGAGCTAAAAAAACGTAGAGTTTAACTGATTACAGATATGCTCTAACAAAATACAAGCTCGAATTGGGGAAATCCAAGAGAAGGTCAGACGGCGATTTCACTGTCAATCACAGGGAAACCTTGTAGACTTTGCTTAAGGTACATTTCACTGGTTCTACTTCAATTCTATCACCTCTCGATGCTCTAATGAGAGTGACAAATTAGCTCATTTAAATCCTTGAAAGCTCTAGGTAAAGACGGTGTCTTTCCTACCATCCTCCAGAGAGACCTAGACATCATCTTATCATCACTGTCAACTTTGTCTTCATCCCTTAGATTCTAAAACCCACCGAATAACCTAAATCCTATCACCCTATCAGCTTTATATCTTTCCTGCTAAGAACAATGCTAAGAATAATGGATAGAGCTTCATATACGTATTAGAGGTATATTAGAAAATCAAACACATCTTCATCCAAATCAATAGCATACCGCATTTTCTACTGAGAATGCGCTGCATCACTTGGTAACGCATGTGGAATTTGTGCCTTCCTCGACATTTAGAGCTCATTTGATAGCTATAACTATAGCTCATTTGAGCTATAACTACATCATTACACTGTCCCGGAGAGGTATAGAACACCCCACTATCCATTGGGTTAGCGTCATGTTGGAGAGCCGTATGATATCAGCTACATCCGAAGAGGTCCAATTCAGGTACCAATTCACCAAGGTGGAGTCAATTCACCACTTCTCTGGTCGGTAGTCATCAACGACCTACTCTACAAGTTATCCAACCTCGGCTATGAAGTAATCGGATACGCCGACGACCTTGTAGTTATTGTTACAGGTAAATGCGAAATGTCTGCCTGTGAGGGCACGCAATGTGTAGCAGAGAAGGTTTATCGATAAACCCAAATAAGACCCACAACACTCTATCAATATTATTACATATAATAGAGTCGAAGACTGGTCAGCTACCTTCCGGGACACTGTAGTCTGAGATATCATTCTAACAAAATTAACCTCTCGTCTGAAACCGAGTGTCGACTTCGTCTGGAGGAAACTGCAGAGCACATTCTATGCGAGTGTCCTGCCCTCTGCCATCTTAGGAAGTGTGTCCTCCTAAGGGGATTAGCTGCTACGAGGGACATGCTCAGCTTTATTATGCTATCTGTCAGGACTACCTTCCAAAAAAAAAAAACAAAAAAAAAACCAAATTGGCCAATCGATGTAGTTTCGTGCAAGCTCCAGCCTCTTAGTCACATAAAATAAGTCTGAGTAGCGAAAGTTTTCTTGGACTACAGACCTTCAAATTTTCCTCCATCAATCAATCTCTGACGAATAGTTTCAACACTTGCCGAAACATGCAGCTCCGTTTTTATTTCATGTGTCCTTTTTCGAAAGACCTAATGCGGTGCTATTGCTGGTTTTCTACTGCAACTTTCTGGTTTACTGCGCTTCGAATCATTTTGTTAGACCATCCAAAAAATTCCCTGACTTCTGAGTAGGATTTACCATGTCATTTGCCATGCCAAATTAACTGTTTGATAGCATTTTTCTTTTCTGGAGTACAGTGCTTGCCAAGACTATAAAAGAAAAAAACATTGCAATTTTTTTTTTCAAGTAGAAAGAAATTTTATTTACCTCAAAGAACTTTTCGCTCAAAATTTGTAAAAAAAATATACTTTTTTGCGACTGTCTCTGCTACTGCTTTTATTTTGACAGCAGAACAATGAGCTTATCACTAAAAACTTGCAAACAACAAAATCGACCATTTTAATTGCAAGCGAATTACTTCATAATTTCAGAATGGTCACTTTAGGTAAATGTTTAGAACAGTAAAGAGTGGAAAAACATTTATAGAAGCAAATTCTTAGAGTTTGTGGTAATACTAGTATTTTTACCGCAGCTGTAGAACCAACAAGTATTTAGTGCATGACTTCTAAAAAAAAAACTCAGGTCAGTGGTTAACAGTAATCAATCAAGATATCGAATGCCTTGAGAAAAGTAATACTTGGGTTTTACTTTCCAGAACTTCAGATATGATTGTAATTACTAATCGCTAGAATTTTAAAATCGAATACAGCGATCAAAAAAGGTATTCGACAAGGGTGAGCTATTAACTGAAAAATGCATTTATTCTATCTGCAAGTAGTAAAATGTTTGCAATGGAAATGCAATTATTAAGTATAATGAGTTTACCAATAAATTCAGTTTATTATTATTTAACAAAGAACAATTTAAACAAAAAAAGTGAAAAAAAACAATTGAAAGGAGAAATTAATAAGCAAAAAAAGTCGAACACATTTTTGATAATTTAACCAAAGTGGTGGTTTAACAACGTTAAATCCTCGACGAATTTGCGGAAAAATCCGGTAATTCCGAGAAATCTGCGTATTTCAATTTCATTTCGCAGCGAGGATATTCGTCGATGCATTGCGTTTTTTCTCTGCCTGGCTGAATGCCATTGCCAGTTATGATATGTCCAAGGAATTTTACTTTCATTTGCATAAAAGCACATTTTGTTGGACGCAGAGTAAAGACGGCAGCCTTGATTGCTTTTAGAAAATCTTCCAATATAATTAATCCTTCTTCCACTGTCCTTGCTGCTATTATGACCTCATCGACATAGCTGACGATGTTGCGTTGGTGTTCGACCCCTTTTATTATATTGGTCATGATTTCTTGAAATACCATAGGCGCATTAACCAAGCCAAATGGTATGACGTTATATTCGAACAGCCCATCAGGTGTCATAAAAGCCGTCAATTGCTTGCTCATTGGTGTTTGATAGTATCCTGACGTCATATCCAAAGTGGTGAAGTATTTATTTCCCTGAAGTTTAGATAACTGCTCTTCTACTATCGGCATTTGATACTGTTCCTTTCGCGTAACTGCGTTGATTGCACGATAGTCAACGCATAGTCGAGTTTCTCTATTCGCCTTCGGTACTAATAATACTGATGCTGCATGTGGAGATGTGCTACGTTGAATTATATCGTTTTTCTGAAGTTCTTCAATTGTACCAGAGAGTTTATTCCTTTGTGCAAATGGAACTTGATACCGTTTTCCCACTATTGGCTTCGTTGTTGACACCTCGATGTCCATTATTGATGTTTTGCACCTACCGATGTTGGACAAGTTTTCAGAAAAGCAACATTCATAAGAACTTAATATTTCGCTCACCAGATTGCGCTGCACGAGGTTGACATCAGCGCCGATAATAGAGTTGTGTTGCTCCCTTGTTGTATCTAGTGGTCCATTGTTTTCCTTATGCTGATCATAGCGGCAGAGAACATCTCTTCCCAGCAGGACTGGATACGGGAGAACTTCGTCAGGCACCACCTGAATAGTTGTGCAGATACGGTGTCCATCAATTTCGTCTGTCGATTCAACTATTGAACCTCCGAATCCTTGCAGACGTTTCAGTGAATTCTGATGGATTGCATTTTCAGGTATAGAAGATTTTCTTATTAGAGTGCTATCGCTTCCTATGTCAACGAATGCAGAGTACACGTATTCTCCAATACGAACGCTTCTTTTTATAGGTGGATAAGTTATTTCTTCAACTTGACCGACAGACGAGCTATTGAATCTGCAATCTTTCACATCATGGCCGACTTTTGAGCACTTGGAACACCGTGGTTTTCCTTGAGGTGCTAAGCAATTGGCTGCAATATGGCCCGTTTGATTGCAGTTATAACATTTAATGCCTCTAGTTTTGCCGTCGTTGTCCTGTGGCAGATGGGACCTCAAACTGATTTCGGAGTACGGTTGCTGCATGCCCTGAGTGTACTTCATGTTTTCTAGCGAGAGGAAAAGTGCTGAGCATGTGCGCAGATTCATAGCCAATAATGCCTTTGATGTCTCAGGTTGGTTAAGTCCATTTATTATATAGATGTTTATCGACGGTTCGTCAATGTTTCCACGTCGACCTATAGCCAGCATCTTGTAGAAGAGCTCACTCGGTGTTTCATTTTGTTTTCTTTTGCGCCGCATCATTGCTTTGTGCACCTCAGCTGTATTTATTACACTTGGGAAGTCTTGTCGTAGTGCACATACGAACTGTTCCCACGTTTCAAACACTGGATGCGCGTCTAACCATTCCTTGGCTACCCCTTTCATTTTATGTTGGACGGCGAAGAGAACCGAGTCAGTGCTCCACTTGTATACGCGTTGCAATTGCTCCACTTTACTCACGAACTGATCTGATGATATGTAGCAGTTAATGGGATCAAAGTCAGGTAGTAGGTATACCGATTACATCTCTTACACTCCCAGTGCTGTCCATTTTTCCTTCACCTCCCGAATTCGCTGCTGCTATTTCTCCCGTTTCCGGCATCGTTAACGTTTGTTCAAGATCTTCACCTGTATTCACTGTCGTTGGTGTTGATGTTATCAATTCTTGTTGTCGTTCGATAACATGCGGTTGATGATGCATCGCGATTGCTTGTACTGCTTGTGTTAGGCTTTGCACCATATCCTCTATGTCGTTAATTTGCTGTTGCATAGTATCGCCCTGGTCCATGTTTAATTCGTAGTCATTGTAATTGTTAATAACGAAACAAGCGTTTTTGTTTGTAGCTTTTTATTGTTTTATGTGATTACGTTACAATAGTTCTCAGCGCGTGCGCTCTCCAATAAAGATGAAGGAAGAAGAAGGAAATGTAACAAAGGCAAGATGGAGGGACCGGAAGAGTCCGGTCGATAGATAGAAGAAAAACAACGCCTGTCAGACAGGTGAATGAATGTAATAGAATGCTGTGAATGCATTCAGCCTCTTTATTTGACATCCTCCCCGGGTTGAAGGACTGCATGATCTTCAAGTTTCGGTAACGGGCACAACTTTACTATCGCTCGCTTGGTAACACCTTTCGTTGTTTTCAAGGTCGCCACTCGTGCTATTCCGTCCTTGCCGTGATGCAGTTCTATAACTCGGCCCAAGTTCCATTTAAGTGGAGGAAGATTTTCATCCATCAGTGTCACTATGTCACCAACTTGCAAATCCTTGCCTCCTCGACGCCACTTACTTCTCGTCTGAAGAGTATGGAGGTATTCATCTCTCCACCTCCGCCAGAATTGTTGTGTTAACCACTGTACCCTTTGCCAGCGGCTTAAGTATGTTAAGTTCCGTTCAGGATCAGGTATCGCTTGTAAATGATTTCCTACTAAAAAATGCCCAGGTGTTAATGGTTGGAAATCTGAAGGATCTTCGGAAAGGGGGGATAGGGGACGAGAATTAAGTATTGATTCAATTTGAACAACAACTGTATTAAATTCTTCATATGTTAGGGAAGCCAAACGCAAGACGTGCTTCATGTGGTGCTTGGCTGACTTGACTACAGCCTTCCATATGCCTCCAAAGTGAGGTGACCTTGGAGGAATCGTTCGCCATTCGATGCCATCCTGAGCCAAGGTGCTGCTTATAGATTCCTGAGACTCTGTCGACGCTAACTGTGAATATAAGCTTCTCAATTCGTTCCGCGCACCGATATAGTTGGATGCGTTATCACTGTACACAATCTTGCTCATCCCTCTTCTGCTGAAGAATCTCCGTAAAGCAGCTAAAAAATTAGCGGTACTAAGGTCGCCTACCAGCTCTAGATGCACTGCTTTAGTGCTGAAGCAGATGAATATGGCAACGTAAGCCTTGACTGGAGACGTTCCTCTTCGTTTGAAGTATACTAGGAAGGGTCCACAAAAATCTGTTCCAACAACTGCAAATGGACGGGAAGGACTTACACGCTGCTCTGGCAAATTAGCCATTACAGGAAATATAGGTGTGGGGCTGGCCTTGAAACAGGAAACACAATGACGTACTACTTGTCTAGCTAAAACCTTGCCACTGATAGGCCAATACCGCTGACGCACCATGGCCAACAATCCTTGAGCCCCCAAATGGTGATATCTTTCATGTGTGTGTTTCATAACAGCAATTGAGAAAGGGTGATTGTTAGGCAAAAGAATTGGATGTTTAAATTCATATTCCACGGCTGCATGTTCTAGTCGTCCGCCTACTCGCAAAATTCCATCGTTGTCTAGGAAGGGATAAAGAGAAGATATATGTGACTTAGACGGAATTCGTTGATTACTTTTAAGTATGGAGATCTCGTTGCTATAATGAAGTCCTTGAAGGTTTTTTATTATGGTCTTGATGGCCCTTTCGCGCTCTGATACAGTGATGACTCCAGTCGTTCGATCCATACCTTTAATCTTTGCCCGTGCATTGTTGGTAAATCTTAGCAAGAACGCCACTGTATTTACTAACTTTAAATACTCATCTCTGTATTTAATGCCTTCCAGTATATCTGATCTCTTGGACGTACTTGTATGAAGCACACATTTAATTTTCTTGCGCTCTAATTCTTCGTCCGAGAATTCGTAATTTAAACTGAGGTGAGGCCAATTTATTTCGTCGTCATATAGAAACGTAGGGCCTAAAAGCCATGTGTTAGTTGATATTAGCTCAGTGGGACTGCATCCACGTGATAATACATCAGCAGGATTACATTTAGTTCTTACATGGCGCCATTGATCAAATTCAGATACCTTCTGAATAACTGCAACCCTATTTGCTATATATGTAGTCCACTGATGATCTTTTTCAGCGATCCAATGCAAAACAATACTAGAATCGCTCCAGTAATAATATTTATTGAACTCTTGCTTGGTAGCAGCTTTGATCTTCTCAACTAGTTGAACCATCATCAGTGCCGCACATAACTCTAATCTGGGTAATGTCAAGCGATGTTTATTAATGGGTGCAACCTTGGACTTAGCGCAGAGTAAATTGATTGTTACCATACCGTTCTCCCTGAACGATTTAATATACACACAAGCTCCATATGCTCTCTCAGAACTATCTGAAAACGCATGCAACTCTGATTCCCGTACACTGGTTTCCAAAACATGTCTCTTAATAGATATTTTCTCTAGATTGACAAGGTCTTCTCTAAAGGTTTTCCAAAATGTATACATCTCCTGCGATACCGCTTCGTCCCAATGTAGCTTACTTTGCCAGAGACCTTGCATAAAGAGCTTCGCCTTCACAATGACGGGATTGATCAGACCTAAAGGATCATAAAGTCGACCTACGTCTGAGAGAATTGTTCTTTTGGTGACTCTATCTAATTGTTGTAAATTAACCTTAATTTTAAATATATCGTTATGAGGCTCCCATATCAAACCCAGGGTTTTCACCACATTGTCATGTCTTAAATGAAACAGCCGCTCTCGATCCTCAGTCGGAATATCACTTATAATAGCATCTGCATTTGCGCACCATTTGCGTAGTTGAAATCCACCTCGACCTAACATAGATTGTAACTCACACTTTCTTTGCAAAATATCATTAAGATTGTTAGCACCTGAGAGAACGTCGTCTATGTAAAAGTCGTTCTTCAACACGTCTGCCCCGATGGGAAAATTATCGCACTCATCATTAGCGAGTTGATATAGAACTCTGGTTGCAAGGAATGATGCCGGGCTAGTTCCATAAGTAATAGTGCAGAGCTTATAGATATTTATTTTATCAGCCGGCGACTCCCTCCAAAGAATGTATTGAAATTTCTGATCTTCTTCATGCATGACTACTTGTCTATACATTTTTGTAATATCCGCAGTAAAAACATATTTATGATATCGAAAACGGAGTGCTGTAGAAAATAAATCTGCTTGTATTGTAGGGCCAACGTGCATTATGTCGTTTAATGAAAGCCCGCTGTCAGTTTTGGCGGACGCATCGAACACAACACGCAACTTGGTTGTCGAACTTTCCGGTTTGATGACGCAATGATGCGGCATGAAAAAGTGCGGTTCACCGTACTCCAACTTGTCGACAGGTCTCATGTGACACAGGGCTTCGTACTCACGCATAAATTGTACATAGGCTGTAATAACATTTTTGTCTCGGTGTAGCTTTTTTTCCAAGCAGATGAACCGACGCATGGCTATGTGGTGCGATTTTCCTAGTTCACGTGGATGAGTCTTGAAGGGTAGTCGCACTATGTACCGTCCATTTTCAAGCCGGTGGAAGTTATCGATAAACAAATCTTCACATATTTGCTCTTGTGTTGTTAATGGTGTTGTCTCGGCAAATCCTTCGATATTCGAGAAAGATTTCATAATCGTTTCAATGTTTTCGTGGCTTTCTGTGCAAAGTGTGTACGCCCGTCCAGCTTTGTTATTATCGCAACTGTTACCAATTACGCCTGAGGCGATCCATCCTAGAACGGTATTTTGCAAAATTGGTAAATTATCATCGATTCGTACTTGGCCAACAGATAAGAGTGAGAAGAAATGACTCGCACCAAGTAAAACATCAACCCGTCCTGGCTTGCTAAATTGTGGATCGGCGAGATTCATATTCATGGGGATTTTCCAATCGGATATGTCGATTGACTTTTCTGGAACCGCGTGGGTAATCCCTTTAACCACCATAACTTCTACGGTATGACGTATTTCATTAAAACGGGATTTCAAAATAATGTGTGTTTTAAATTTGCAGGAAGTTTTAGTTGAACCAATGCCGTGAATTTCCATATTGGATTTTTCTCGCGGTAAGCCTAGGATATGTGCGAAGCGCTCCGTTATTAGGTTTAGTTGCGAGCCCGAGTCAAGGAGAATACGACATGGTATGAGTGTATTATGCTTATCCGCAACGTGTACTATTGCAGTGGCCAAAATAATGGATGTGCCAGGATTAGAATAATGCGTTATATCGCTTGCTTTTGGCTTTGTTATATGCAAAACCCTTCTGTCGTTTGGTTCTTCTGAGGCATAAAACTCAGTGGCGCCTACGTTAAGTGAAGTACTTGAGTGATTAACTGCGGGAACATCAAACGGGTGAAGAACGGTGTGATGTGGTTTATTACACTTACGACAGAAAGATGAGCGACATTCTGTAACATTGTGGTCGTGTCTTAAACAATTAGGGCAGATTTTTTTTTCTTGTACGTACCGCTGTTTTGAAGTTGAGGGTAGCTTAAGAAAAGTATAACATTTTTGAATTATATGGCCTAAATTGTTACAATATATACATTTGTTTTTAATTTGTTCTGAGTGTCTGGTAATGGTTAATGCCTTACTTCGAGAACTTATAGGATTGGTACTTGCCCGCACATTGCTGCTTGTCGAAAAACACTCAAGTACTTGACAGCGCTTGTTGATAAATTGAGTCAGACCAGGAAGTGATGGTGGGTCCTCGGTTAGGCATTCTTCCTGCCATTTGCTGCGTGTGGCGTTGTCCAATTTTGATACGATGATGTATATGATGAGATCGTCCCATTTGTCGACTGGGCGGCCGAGAGATGATAAGGCACGTAAGTGGCTGTTAATTCCGTCGATAAGTTCGCGAAGGTTCATGGCTGATGACCTTTGAATTGCAGGAACTTCAAATATCTTTCGCAGGTGTTCTGCACAAATAAGGTTCTTGTTTTCATATCGATCGAGAAGAATTTTGATAGCAGCATCATAGTTTGTGCTGTTTATTTCCAGTGATCGAATAGCGTGTGAAGCGCTTCCTCCAAGTGATGATTTCAGATATTGGAACTTCGTAGTTTTATTTAGGGAGGGGTTGGAATGGATAAGGGAATTGAAGGATTTGAAGAAGTCCAACCCTTCGGTAATCTCACCTGTAAATATTGGCATGTTAATTTTAGGTAGTTTAAGTTGTTCAGCAGAATTTATTTGGACATGGGTACCGCCGTCTTTAGTGTTGGGTTTAAGTGATTGAATTCTTACCGTAATTTCTGGCTGAATGCTGTAATACAATTCCTCATACCTTGCGCGAATGTCCTCTACATTTTTTACCTCGTCTGGATCCAACTCTTCAATTTTGCCTTGAAGCTCTTCGAAGGCGTTGAAGGCGGTATCCAACGCGGAGAGGCGAAGCTCTAACTGCGGAACTGTTGCATCCTCTATAAGGCTGTTCACAAACTCCTTCAGTCGATCCATCTGTTTGGACACAACAGTGCGCCGTACTTTCAGGACTTCCATTTTCTTCGTTTCCTTGGTAGGTTTTTCTTCGGATGGCATTATTGCTGATTCGATTGAATGAGATAATGAGCGCAACACGTGACTATGATATATATTTAACTCGTGACTTCAGTATTAATGCGTGAAATCACGTCGGGGTCACCAATGTAATTGTTAATAACGAAACAAGCGTTTTTGTTTGTAGCTTTTTATTGTTTTATGTGATTACGTTACAATAGTTCTCAGCGCGTGCGCTCTCCAATAAAGATGAAGGAAGAAGAAGGAAATGTAACAAAGGCAAGATGGAGGGACCGGAAGAGTCCGGTCGATAGATAGAAGAAAAACAACGCCTGTCAGACAGGTGAATGAATGTAATAGAATGCTGTGAATGCATTCAGCCTCTTTATTTGACAGTCATCACTTTCCACTTCGTCAGACCCTAGAATTTGGATCAATTCCAGAATCTTCGCCTGCTTGTTTCCTTTGACCTCGCTGCCACATGATCGCAAGATAACATTAAGGTCACTCACAAGCAGTTGTTTTAACTTTACTAACATTTTTTTTTTGTATTTTATTAATTTCTGATAGGCGCTGTGAGTTCAGTCGCTAATCAAGAGAGAATAAAAATAATTTCTGATTTTCTGTTTTTTTTTCCTTTTCTTTTGCACGAAATGCCGTTTTGTCGTTTCGTTGAATTGTACTTCGTCTTCTCGTAAAATGTGTGATCGTTTGCTTATGCCCTTGGTGGCCGTTTTTCCTCCCTTATTCATGGAACTCGTGACCGTAGTGCGTTGCTTTTTCATCGCTTCGCCGTTTTATACTCTTCCTGGAGACTGATTGTCTATGGTTTGGAATCGAATCCCACTTCTGATTGGTCAAGATGTTCCTTTGCGAAATGATTCAACACATTTACAAAATTCCATTTAAGGCTTTTAATTATATAGAATTACAAACGTTCGCATACGGCGACGTGCAGATATCGACTAAGATGTTTTTGACAATATGTACTCGTATAAAGCCTGATTAGTGGCAAAGATATACGCACAAAAGTTTGGCATTGATTGCCAAGAAACATTCGCGCCAGTGACAAGATATGTATGACTCTATCAGAATTTTATTATCTATTGCAGCTGCTTACGATTTATAAATTTACCAGTTTGATATCAAAACAGCATTTCTTCATGGTAGCCTTGAGGAGAAGATTTATGTACATACGAGTATATGGAGCAGCCATATTGGTTCGCGAATGATTATTTAGTTTGTCTTCTTAAGAAAAGTATATACAGTGGCGAGCAAAAATGAGTACATGATGCAGATATTACAGTTAAATTAATCAGTTGATCACAGACGAGTGAAGGAGTCGGAAGTGTTTCGGCTAGCAAAGTGTGAAAACTAGTATAAACAATTAAAGTACGCGTTTAGGCGAAGTATTCGCGGAACCCCAATTAGCCCAGTGGTTAAGTGCCCGACCCGCAGTCGGAAGGTCGCCGGTTCGGATCCCAAGTCGGGAGGAAAGTTTTTTGTGTGTGTTTTCTCTGTTTCCTTCTGCTGCTTCTCAATTAGTTGGAAGTAGCAGGAGGAGATGTCGGGCGACGGCGGGGGAAAACCCGTACGTCGCACGGGGTCGGAATCGGGTGATTTATCATCCGATTTCGCAACACCAACCGTCGTCATGAAGAGGCGCAGAAGGGCCAACCCGAGGCCCAATCTAATTAAGCGCCCCTCCCTCACTACTTCGACTGAAAAGCTGCAGGCCGAAGCGAGGAAAGGGGCGCCATCACCAACACCATCAACATCTACGTCCACAGCAGCTGGACAAAAACAACAACAAGCAGCGATCCCCGTGGAAGCGGATACTGCCTACCTTGGTATGGAAGGCCGCTACACGGGGGACAATAACCCCTTCGACCCCCTTTTATATTCGGCTACGGAGGAAGAGCATAGCGAACTGGAACAGAAAGAGCGTATCCTACGTGCCCAGCTGCAGGCCGTAGTTGATAAGCTGAAGGAGATAAAGAAGAGGGATTTAGAGCAGGCAACGGCGCCCCACAGCAAAAGCAGCAACAACAACAGCAGCCGCAGAAAAAGCAGCAGCAACAACAACAACCACAGCAGCAGAAACAGCAGCAACAACGACAGCCGCAACAGCAGCCGCAACAGCAGCAGCAACAACAACAGCCGCAGCAGCAGAAGCAAAAGCAACGTCCTAAAAAGGAGGAAGTGTCACCCATCTTCACCTATACCACGGCCCTACGAGAGACCATCGATCTCTGTAAGTATGCTATTGGTGTAGGCAATTTTGAAATCAAATGTTTAGGCCAAAAACGCTATGCTGTTCGGTGCAAGACACTGGAGCAGCATAAGCGTATAAAAAGCTTATTAAAGGAGTAAACAACGGAGTTTTTCTCCTTCACGCCGAAGGCCGAGAGGTTGCGGACAATGCTCCTTAAAGGCGTGGAGTCGATTGCAGACCCCGAGGAAATGCTCTCATAGCTCAAAGAGTTCGAGAGTGACGACCTCAAATTCGTGGGGGTTAAGCCATGCTCTACGGTGAGCTCCCGACGGGAGAAGCGAGTTATACACTTCTTCTTGGTACAGCTCACACCCAGCAGCAAGCTGGAGAGGTTAAGGACTATCACCACCTTAGCGTCCCAGACTGTCACATGGGAAACATTAAAGAGGAGCGGAAACATTTTGCAATGTATCCGCTGCCAAAGGTTCGGGCACGCCGCGTCGAGCTCACACCCAGCAGCAAGCTGGAGAGGTTAAGGACTATCACCACCTTAGCGTCCCAGACTGTCACATGGGAAACATTAAAGAGGAGCGGAAACATTTTGCAATGTATCCGCTGCCAAAGGTTCGGGCACGCCGCGTCGAGCTCACACCCAGCAGCAAGCTGGAGAGGTTAAGGACTATCACCACCTTAGCGTCCCAGACTGTCACATGGGAAACATTAAAGAGGAGCGGAAACATTTTGCATTGTATCCGCTGCCCCGATGTACTCTTGGTTAGCGAAACAAAGCTAAGCCAGAAGCACAAAATCCGGCACAGTTCTTATAGAATAATTAGAAGGGACCGACCCAACGCTATTCAAGGCGGGGGAGTTGCGATCTTTATTAAAAACAATTTTAAACATAAAGTCATATATAGCGATGAAGTGCGGAGGTTCCGGGTGCTAGAGGCCTGTATTGTTTGCATTCCTCTCCGAAATGGAAAGAGAATGTACATTGTATCAGCCTATGCACCCGAAGCACCTCAACCCAATATTTTTATCGCAGAGCTCGATACACTTTTTCGATCTCTGCGCTTAAACTCGGTTGAAAACTTTTACATTCTGGCCGGCGATTTAAATGCCAAACATAGTGATTTGGGAAATAACATTCCCAACACTAGGGGGAGCATATTAAGCCATTAGTGGATTCTTCGCAGCATTGAATATAGAGTCAAGTTGCTCGCAACGGATAGTCCGTCGTATCCTAGGAGCGGCTCCTATCTGGATCTCATGCTAATAGACTCTCGACTGAGACTGGCAGACACGAACGAATGGTCTATTAACTGTCTACGGACCATTGTATACGACAGTGACCATTGCGGACTATGTGCCGTGATCACAGTACCTGACGAGTTCGCGAAGATGGCAGAGTGTGCCCAAACGCACCCCTACGATTACAGTAGGGTGTGCTGGCCGCGCTTTGCCAATTCCCTGACGAGAGCGCTCACTTCGAGCGCTTCCTTTCCACTGCCTAATAGGAACCTGTCAAACTACGAGATTGACAGGTATCTCAAACAAATGGACGATGTCATTAAACACACAATGAACAGTACGATACCACGCCAAAGCCAGCACGATACCACAAACGTATACCGAAACGCGACAATCGACGCACTGCACAGACAAAAAAGTAGACTCCTGACAAGACTCAAACTCTTGTACAGGCGGTTTACCGACAGACAAAACTCGGAGGTCAGGACACTGAAGTCACTGATTAAAAATATCCAACAGTTAATCAAAGAAAATTGCAGAATATCTGTAAGTTTGCATTGGAACAACAGAATTCGTGCTGTAAATTCCAGCAGCGCGAGTATTTTCCCGCAAATAAATAAAATATTTCGGAGAAACAATCAGAATGACATTCAGGATCTAAAGCTTCCGAGAACGTCAGAAAATGAACGTTTGCTACGAACAGTTAGCATCGATCCAGAGGGCGCCATCCTGGATGACGACTTCTTCGTGATCGTGGATCCTCAGGAGAAGGTGGCGGCAGTGGGAGCTGTTTTCCGGGAAGTGAATGATACCATTCGCCCAAACCACGAATTGGAAAACAGAGTTCTACTTCATCACTCCTACCTTAGAAATGATATCGATCATTGGCGATCCGAGAATCTTGGTTTTACCAGGTTCGATGACGATTTCATGGCAAATAATGCCGTCACCAATAAAGGGGCTAATACCCTGTTCATTTCGACAGAAGATCTCCAGATGATCTTTCGGTCATTGAAAAGGAAAAAATTCGCGGGTATCGACGGTATATCCAATGTTGTGCTTAGGCACTTTCCGCTAGTGGCTGTAGAGAGTAACACCATCCTGTTAAACAATGCACTGAATAATGCATATTATCCAGTCCACTGGAAGACAGCGGTAGTGCAACCAATCCCCAAGAGGGGTAAGGACACCTCTAACCCGGCAAATCTCCGGTCGATAAGTCTTCTTCCGAGTGTCAGCAAGGTCTTCGAGAAGGTGGTCCATAGAGCCCTGTCTAAATGGGCTGAGGACAATAAAATCATCCCGGATAACCAATTCGGTTTCAGAGCGGGGCATGACACAATTCATGCCACGTCGAAACTCGTGTCGGATATCCAATAGAATAAATGCAAGAACCAATGCAAGTTAACATCCTCATATCTATGAAGAAAGATAAGAATTCTAACACAATCTTCAAAACAATGATTTACTGCGCCGTAAGCAAACGCAACCCTCAAGAGTGCGAGTTAACATCCTCATATCTATGAAGAAAGATAAGAATTTTAGCACAATCTTCAAAACAATGATGTACTGCACCTTAAGCAAACGCAACCCTCAAGAATGCAACTCTCAGCATATGTAATCTAAACATAAGCCAAGAGAACGTAATCTAAATGTAAACATTTGATAATCTTTGGTGTGAGCATAACCACTTATAAAATTTTCCATGGGAATCAAATAGTTATGAAGATGTTAACTCGGAGATATAAAGGGTCCGCCATCTAACGTTTTTTTTTTCAAGTAGTGCTTATTTCGTGAATGGTAACACTTAGCTCATGTCTGATTTGACAGATAATTAGTTTTATCCTTCCGCTGAACGAATATGGTTGTGCATACGCTTGAGCAACGCTTCGCTAAGTGGGCCTGCGATCGACTTACAGAAGATGCCGATTTTGCCAAAAAAATCATCTTTTCAGATGAAGCTTTTTGATCTTGGCGGGTATGTAAACAAGCAAAATTGTCGCATTTGGGGCACAGAAAACCCGCACGCATACATTGAAAAGCCGGTGCACCCAAAACGAGCCACTGTTTGGTGCGGATTTTGGTCCAGAGGCATAATTGGGCCATTTTTCTTCGAAAATGAGCAAGGAGTGGCCGTTACAGTCAATGGCGATCGTTATCGGGCCATGTTGAACGAATTTTTGTTCACAAAAATTGAAGAGGAGGATATTGGCAACATTTAGTTTCAACAGGATGGCGCTACGTGCCACACAGCCGAAGCTACGCTCGATGTTTTGCGCCCTGTTTTTGAAGATCGCATTATCAGCCGCAGAGCTGATGTCGTTTGGCCACCTCGGAGCTGCGATTTGACACCGTTGGACTATTATTTGTGGGGTTTCGTCAAAGATAAGTGTTACGCCGACAAGCCAGAGACAATTGACGCTTTAAAGGACAATATTCGTGAAGCCATTGGTGAAATACAGCTGCACACAATCGATAATGTGCTTAAAAATTGGACCGATCGTGTAGGCTACTGCATGGCCAGCCGAGGCAGCCGTTTGAATAAAATTATTTTCCATTATTAACCGGAAGGATTGTACTTTCAAATAAAAAAGGAATTTGAGAAAATATTCAGTAGTTTTTTTTTATAGCATTTTCAGAAAAAAAAAAGTTATTTGGCGGACCCTATATAAGAATCGAGAGTGGAGTTTAGCGGCAGTGTGTACCCGGTATTGAACGGAACGGTTACTAGCAGAGCATATCATTGTAAATTTATTGTACTTTTAATAAAATAAACTTATTCTTTAATAAAAAACTCCACTGAGTAAATAGAGTATTTAATTGGCGCCCAACGCGCAGCACTGCAAAAAAAGTTCGTGAAATACAACACGTGTAAATCGAAAATTTTTTTTCCGGTAGTGTTAAATAAAATGAACAGGCAGTACGTATCCAACAAAGGTACAATGCAATAAGTGCAAAAATAAAGCTTAGGAGCTAGTGACAAAAGAGTCTCAAACTTAAAAAACAAAAACAGTAATTAAAAAGTGACAGCCGAAAGGGTGAAGAACAATATAAAATCGGCAAAGTTGTGAACTGACACAGGAAGATTGGGAAGACAACAATATCCGGGGAACGACAAGGATATTCAACAAGGAAAAATTTCATGAGCAAAGTGAGCCATTTATTTACTTTTTTTTCTCTTCCCCCTAATATTTATAAAAACAAAAAACTGTTGGTAGTTTAAATTTTAAGAAAACCTGGAAGAAATAATAAGAGAATTCTTAAGACTAAAAATGTCACACGAGGGTCTGACAGCCGATTTGAGGGCGCAACTTATTGCAACACACACAAATGCTTTAAAAAGGGAAATTGCCGAATTAAAAGCTCAACTAGTGGTCTCTACGAACACTGTTGAAGAGTTCAAACCAGCTATTATTAATGATAGCATTGAGTGCAATGAATCATTTGATCCAATTAAATCGTTGCCAGAGTTTTCAGGAAAATATAATTCCTACGTCAGCTGGAATTGATTTGATTGAATCAGCTGTGCAATGAATTTATATAAAAAAAAAACAGTCGCAGATATGTTGCCGCGTTAACTATCCTACGAAACAAAGTTACTGATAGGGCTAATGATACGTTAACAAATCACGGCACGGTTCTTAATTTTGAAGCTATTCTTTCGCGTCTAGATTTCGCTTACAGCGATAAACGACCCACTTTTATAATAGAGCAGGAACTCAGTATCCTCACCCAAGGAAAGTTAACAG
The DNA here is from genome assembly GCA_958301585.1 of Merodon equestris. Lineage (NCBI taxonomy): Eukaryota > Metazoa > Arthropoda > Insecta > Diptera > Syrphidae > Merodon > Merodon equestris. The sequence goes on along the minus strand of OY284417.1, from coordinate 51,837,315 downwards.
TGTTAGAATATTATAATTTAGTTTATAAAAAATTAACACTTTTAATTAATAAGACCATCATGACTTACGGTAATCTTCTTCTTTTCCTTTTTATCCCGGCGTCGTTATGGTCAGAAGTGTAGGACCATAACCTTCCCACTTAACTGCATTCCTACTGGTCCGCTTGTGGGGTCCGCCGGTTTGACCTCAGAAAGTAGCGGCAGGCTTCCCGGTTTGGGATTACTTCATCGCTGAGGCCAATCAAATGCTGGTGTTTTTGCATTTGTTTGCACCAATTGTTTTTCGGCCTTCCTTTTTTGCGTGTTGAAATTGGAATGTTGATTGATAACGCCTTTTGGACGGGGTTCAAAGGATCTCTCCTTTGAACATGGCAATACCAACTGAGTCGGTCGCGCTCTATATTTCTTGTGATGGTTTCTTTTACGTGGAGGCTTCCTCGGATCTTCTAATTCTGTCACGCTTTGTTACTCCCGCTGTCATGCGAAGCATCTTCATCTCAGTTGCCGTTAATTTGCTCTCATACTTTTTGTGCATTGTCCAGCATTGTGAACCGTATGTGAGCGCCGGACGTACAACTGAAGTGTAGAGCCTTCCTTTCAGCTTAGGGGGCATTTTTCGATCACAGAAGATGGCGGAGTTTTCCCGCCACTTCATCCACCCTACGCTTACGCGATGTTTGATGTCGTCATCACAAGTTGCTTCTCTATTAATCATAGATCCCAGATATTTAAACTTTTCACACTTGGGAAGCACTCTTCCATTCAAGTAAATGTCTGGAATAGGCTGATGAGGGTCAGAGAACGGGCAGCACAGATACTCTGTCTTCTTTGAACTAATACGATACCCGTGTCCCTCAAAAATGTCCACCCACACATCAAGTGCTCGTTGTAGGGACGCCTGATCATCACTTATAATGGCCCCATCGCCAGCAAAGAATAGCTGGTGCACATTGGGGTCCGTCACTTTTCCTTCAAGCAAGCAATCAAGGACTGCTATAAAAAGCAGTGGGCTGAGGACGCTCCCTTGGTGTACACCGACTTTGATTGCGAACTCTTCGGTGACTCCTGCGGTGCATCTTACTCTTGTCGTTGCTCTCTCGTACATGTCCATAATCACTCGCACGTAGGTTTCTGGAACTCCTTTTTGTCTTAGCGCTACCCATAAAAGATCTCTTGGTTGCCGGTCAAAGGCCTTCTCGAAATCAACCAACACCATATGCAAGTCCTTTGAAGAATCGCGATGCTTTTCCATCATGATCCTTATACTTTGGATTGCATCTGTTGTTGATTTACCCGAGACAAACCCGCACTGGTCATCAGATAGTCGTATTATTTTCCGCAGTCGGCTATCTAATACCCGTTCAACGATCTTCATGGTGTGCGACATCAGCTTGACAGAACGGTAGTTATCACAATTTCGCGTATCACCCTTTCCTTTGTGCAATGGAAGAAGATAGCTTTCCCTCCATTGATTAGGCATAGTGTCGCCTCTCATATGTTTGGAGATAAGAACCATGAGCCATCTAGACCCGATGTCTCCCATCTTGACTTACGGTAATAATACGACAATAACTAACGAATTAAATAAAAAGAATAGAGACAATGCGCTTAGAATATTCATAACAGGACTTAATGGTTCATTAAGTGAAATACTGTTCTCCCTTAAGCCAGAAAACTTACCAAACGCCTTAGCCAAAGCACAGGAATTGGAATCAAACCACCAACGTGCCAATTTCGCATACAATCACTATGCAAATCCTTCGTCTTTCATGGGACAACATAACCCATATTCATATAAAATAAATCTACAATATCCATCAACAAATAGACAAAATCCTACTAATTTTCAACAACGCCCTATTTCCCAACAAAGTCCTACTTTTACACAGAGACCACAACATAACCAACGACAATTCGTTCGATCAGAAACAAATCAAATACCCTTTAATCAGAGGTATCAAAACAATCTTCGCTTTAACCAAAGCAACCGATCTAACCAATTTGTACCACGAGTTGCGCAGCAACCTAGACCAATCCCTATGGACGTAGATCCATCTATTCAAACCCAAATGAGGAATTTCAGTCAGGGTCAAAGTCAGACTAATTTTAATCCAAATAACATAAGAAAACGGGAACATAGCGAACAGGTACAGCAACAAAAAACTATGAGAATTAATAATATTGAAGAGGGACATTTTTTTAGGCGAATAGAAGTAGGTTTACCCTACATTTACCGGACAGATAAAAAAATAAATAAAAAATTAAAAATATTGGTTGATACGGGAGCAACGGCATGTTACATAAAAGAAAGGAATTTATGATGACCCTAAAGAGCTAGCAATTAAGAAAAGAATTAAGACAGTAAATGGATACAGTATTATAACACTATAATATAACTATTTTCAATGTGAAACATATATTTTATGAAATTGAAAACTTAGATACAGATATATTGATAGGATATAATTTATTAAAAAAAAAAAAGGCAAAAATAAAAATTAATGAGGGATTATTACAATATATAGGAGGCGAAACTAAAATTTATGATGGTCAAATAAACAATATAAGAAGCATAGAAGCAAACCTGGAGCAAAACACTTCTGACAGCACTGCTGTCAATTATCCAAGTGAGTTTAGACAGTTTATCTAGATTCCAATTGTCAAAATCAAGTGATTCATCCAATGAGATAGAGTCCTCCTTATGTAACCGTAAGAAGAAAAAGCAATTTAAAAAGAAGGACAATTACAAAGAAAATAATAAAAAAATAATAAGTCAGGTAGTGGGAGAAGAAAGTGATAGAAAATCTTCCGCTAAATTAGAAATTAAAGACAAGGATCTTCAACAGTTGCGAGATGATATAATCAAAGAAATAGAATATAAGCACGCGCAAGTAAAAACAAGTCTACCATTTAAGACCGATTTAAGAGGAGAAATACGCATAATAGACGAATGCGCAATCTACTCCAAACAATACCCTTTGCCATTTTCAGCGCAAACATTTATTACTCAAGATGTAAAACGAATGCTGGATGAAAAGATTATTAGACCCAGTAAGAGTCCATACAACTCTCCAATTTTTCCAAATTTCATTGGAAAAATCGAAATTCTTTAAAAAAGGAACAGAATTTTTGGGATATATTGTTGCACACAAAATAATTAAAACAGACCCAGCAAAAATAGGAACCATTGTGCGATATCCGATTCCGAAAAATGTAAGAGAATTAAGGGGATTTTTAGGGTTGACAGGATATTATCGAAAGTTCATACAAAATTATGCTGGTATAGCAAAACCATTGACTAAATTATTGCAGGGAAATAATGGAAAAATATCAAAACGAATGTCAAAAAAAGTATTACTTCACTTAGATGATGATGCGATTAAAGCTTTTAAAAATTTTAAAGAGCAACTAGTTCCACAAATCTCACTAAATCAACCAGACTACTCAAAGAAGTTCCTATTAACAACGGACGCATCAGAGATAGCAATAGGAGCAGTACTTTCTCAAGAGGGTAAACCAATTACGTTTATTTCCAAAACGTTAACTAAGACAGAACAAAATTATGCAACCAAGGAAAGAGAATTACTCGCAGTAGTTTGGGCATTAAAAACTTTAAGAAATTATTTATATGGTGTTACAAGCTTAGAAATTCATACCGACCATCAGCCGTTGTTGCTGCACAACAAAACACCAAACAACACAAACACCTTGCACATTTGAAGCACATGTTTGGAAATATATAAATTGAGGTGGCTTGGCGGCAGAATGCTATACCAAATGGTAAAACGCACATGCCCACCTCACAAACAATCTAATCTTAATTAAACATAAATCACAAAATATATTAATTAGAATGCACTTTAACTTTCACATCACATAAACAACTTGTAAACAAACGCGAACTGTCAAATGTGCAAGGTGAATTCACAATAATAAAACAAAAGAAAGTCTACAACTGCAGCCTTGCCAACATCAAGCTGCAGCAACATTGCATTATATAGAGTCACTAGGGATATGGGTCATCAACCCAATCCAAACACATAATGTTTCCCAACATACTTTGTACATAACAAAGCTGGAAACCAGCTGACCGAGGGTTTGCATCAAGCAACCCAAGGTACTATAAAATTATTATTACACAATCAGCCAACGAAGGCACAGTTTGTAACGTGGTCACCTAATTACACAACAAAGAAACAAAGAATACAAAACACACAATTCGTTTTACATATAACGAGTAGTTTTACATATAACTAAACAAAGAACATTAACTTGAAACCAGTTTAACATACTCGTATAACTAACAATCATCAAAAATAAAGAAAAAACAACAATTAACGTATACACAAAATAGTGCGTTTTTTCTTGTATAAATAAAGTACATAGAAACAAATCGTTTTCGTTTTTTAACATATATTTTCGTTCGAGCATAACGCCGCGAACAGCCGTTATCATTTGCAATGTCAGACAAGAATCCCAGTTCAAAAATGAAGAGATGGCATACGTTTATAGAAGAATTCTCTCCAAAAATTATATATAAACCAGGAGCCACAAATGCAGTCGCGGACGCATTCTCACGTATTCAAATAAATAATATTACACAAGACCAATTAGCTAATGACGGTTCATCAGACGATGGTACAATTCATTCGGCTCAAAGTAGCTACAAAACAGTTATTCCTGAAACAAAAAAACCACTAAACCAATTTAAAGAACAATTATTAATTTCAAAAAATAAATTTACTATTCACGAAAACAAACATTTTTAATAACAAAAGGCACATAATAGAATATGGTATGGTTGAAAATCTAATAACGATCCTTAAAGAATATTTAGATCCGAAGTTAGTTACAGCCATTCATTGTACTGTAGAAGATTTATATGAGATCCAAGAACAAATTAAGAAAACATTTTCAAATAAATTCTTATTCACAAAAAGGTTTGTTTTAGACATAATAAATGCAGATGACCAAGTGATCATAATAGAAGAGACCCATAGTCGGGCTTATAGAGGCTTCGACGAAAATTTCAAAATCATATTATTAACCTGTGCAAAAAGTTAAAACAATTTATAACAAATTGCGAAATATGTAGAAGAAATAAATATGATAGACGACCTGAACAGATTGCGATTTTGGCAGCACCTATTCCCGAAAAAGAAGGAGAAAACCTTCATATAGATATATTTTATGCGCATAAACTAAGTTTCATAACATGTATAGACGCGTATTCCAAATATCTAATAATCAGAGAAATAAAAAATAAGTCAGAAATAGAAATAACAGTATTAGAAATGCTACAAGTTTTTCCTAACGCTAAAACCTTAATGGTAGACAACGAACCTACCTTTACTTCGGCACAATTTAAATCCCTTATGAATCGTTCAAATTTAAAACTTCATTACACAGAACCTAGACACAGTTTTATTAACGGTCAAGTAGAAAGAGTCCACTCTACAATTATCGAAATAGGAAGATGCATCAAAGAAGAATATAATTTATTAGATTACTCAAAAATTGTAATAAGAGCAGCAAGAGAATATAATAAGACAGTACACTCGGCAACTCAAATGAAACCGGTTTCCATTCTCGCTCAGTAGGCTGTGCGAGTAACAACAAAAAATAATAATAAAAATATAATAAAAAATTAAAAATCAAACAAAAACTAAAAATTTTGATAAAAAATACTTATTTTCAAATACGCGTAAATTTAAAATAATAAAGGTTACAAAGTGTCCAGTCCAGTGCAGTGCAACAGTAGCAGGTACGCGAAGAGATGTCGGGAGACGGCGGGCGAAGACCCGTTCGTCATACGGAGTCGGAATCTGATGATTTATCATCCGATTTCGCAACTCCGGCCGCCGTCATGAAAAAGCGCAGAAGGGTCAACCCGAAGACCGATTTGATTAAGCGCCCCTGCCTCACTACTTCGACCGAAAAGCTGCAGGTCGAAGCGAAGGAAGGGGCGCCATCTCCATCACCATCGACGTCCAAGGCAGCAACATCAACAACCAAGACCAATGATCCCCGGGGAAGCGGACATTGCCTGCCTCTCAGATGGTAGGGGAGGCCCCTACACGGGTGACAACAATCCTTTCGCCGCCCTTTCAAGTTCGGCTATGGAGGAAGGCTATGGAGCGTAGCGAACTGGAGAAGGAAAAACGAAGGCTGCAGGCCGTAGTCAATAGGCTTAAGGATATGCAGCAGATGGGGAGGGAGCAGGCAACAGCCGCCACACATCAAAGCCAGCAACAACAGCAGCCGCAGAAGAAGCAGCAGCAACAACAACAGCCACAGCAGCAGAAACAGCAGCAGCCACAGCAGCAGAAACAGCAGCAACCACAGCAGCAGAAACAGCAGCCGCAACAACAACAGCCACAGCAGCAGAAACAGCAGCAGCAGAAACAGCAGCAGCAGAAGCAGCAGCAACATCAACAGCCGCAGCAGCAACAACAACAACCGCTACAGCAGAAGCAGCAGCAACAACAACAGCCGCAGCAGCAGAAGCAGCAGCAACAACAACGCCCTAAAAAGGAGAAGGTGCCACCCATCTTTACATATACCTCGGCCCTACGTGAAACCATCGATCTCTGTAAGTATGCCATTGGTGTGAATAATTTTCATTTTAAATGTTTAGGTCAGAAACGCTATGCTGTTCAGTGCAAGACACTGGAACAGCATAAGCGGATTAAAAGCCTATTGAAAGAGTCTACGACGGAGTTTTTCTTCTTTACGCCAAAGCCCGAGAGGTTGCAGACGATGCTCCTCAAAGGCGTGGAGTCGATTGCAGACCCCGAGGAAATGCTCTCAGAGCTCAAAGAGTTCGAAAGTGACGACCTCAAATTCGTGGGGGTTAAGCCATTCTCTACGGTGAGCTCCCAACGGGAGAAGCGAGTTATTCCCTTCTTCTTGGTACAGCTCACACCCAGCAGTAAGCTGGAGAGGTTAAGGACTATCATCACCTTAGCGTCCCAGACTGTCACATAGGAAACATTAAAGAGGAACGGAAACATTTTGCAATGTATCCGCTGCCAAAGGTTCGGGCACGCCGCGTCGAACTGCGAAATGCAGCCTCGATGCGTTAAGTGCGCAAAGAACCACAAGAACGAGGAATGCGACCTTGGGAAAGACAAGGTGGGGGACAGAGAGCAGCTCGTGTGTGTCTTGCAGTGGCGTGGATAATTTCAAAAGGGAAGTCGAAGAAAAATTAGTCAGCCGCAAACGTTAAGTACGAATGTCTCCTGAAATTATGTCGTGTATTGCGGATCTGCCTTCCACGCCATGTGGGTAGAATAATTCAAGCCAATTTTTTATACGTCAACTCATTAAAGTTTAAGTTTACAATGGGCTTAACGCATAATAAAATTGGCTTCGAAAGAAACCGTTTTTGGCAGATGCAAATGCAATACCTTAAGGAAAATTTAAAGTGATGTTGTAAATAAAAAAGTAAGAAACTTCACAAATGTTTCGTAGTTGAATAAATATGTATGTAACATATACAAAAAATATCAATTAATAAAGGGTTTTGTAACAAAGTTAAAAATAAATATGTATTTCAATTAAAATAATAGTTTTTTTTATTTAAATTAAAAACAGTAGAAGTTAACGTTAGAAAAAGAACTGTGAAAAGTTTTGCTAAACTGCTCTCTTCTTACTTATATTCTAGTGCTATTCTACGATCTTTTTTTCACATATTCTACAAGAACTCTTTCATAAAAGTCAGGTCTACTTTTAATTTTTAGAAGGAGTACGGTGGACCCCACAAGCGGACCAGTAGGAATGCAGTTAAGTGGGAAGGTTATGGTCCTACACTTCTGACCATAACGACGCCGGGATAAAAAAAAAAAAAAGGAAAAGAAGAAGAAGAAGAAGGAGTCGCTTTTCTATCGATAAAAGTGCTAAATCTGAGAGTCTGTTTTCTGCTTGAAAATTCCTTAAATACGTGTGTATTCTTTTTAGAGCTGAAAAAGATCGCTCCACGGAGGCAACAGTTATTGGAAGTGTAAGAAATAGACCACTTAAGTTCAAAATTTGGGGAAAGGTGTCACGCAATATTTCTTTTTTCAAATGGTTATGGAGTTCTAGAACGCCAAGTTGTCGAAGTGAAGAAGTTGTATATAAAACTTTCAGCTCGTTTTTCAAAGCTGTAAATTCAAAAATTCCAGGAAAAAAATCATCAAAGAAGATATTTTTTCATCTGGATTTGATAACGTAAAACGATCATATTTCGATTTATTCAATAAATTAATAAATTAATTCCGTGAAAGATTTATATCTAGTCTTGATTTGGCTTATAATATTGTCCTTTATTTCTACAAAAAGACGCTTATAGTGTGTTTTTAAATTGAGTAATCGACGTTTTCGCGGAAGTTCGGTACAATCGTTTACGCTTTCAAAAATGGATTCATCCTTTTTTGGAAACTCAGAGCAAAGCCAAGACTCAAAACATTCGATTTCTTACTTAGCCACTTCAACATCCGTTTGTTTATTCTGTATTAAATTAAACAAGACATCAGTCTTACAAAATATTTCGGACAGCGTATTTAATAAAAAACAAAAATCTTTGCCCTCTAATTTAAGTAACAGACTCTCGGCCATAGAAAGCGCGTCATTATCCCATTCATCGGGGTTATCTATTATTTGATTAAAAGTATCAATAATATCTAATCTACAGTTAAAAATAACGTTAATTATTCGCGAATGGTAGTGCCAGCGAGTCTCCGATACTCCCGGCATGCGCCGGTTGGCCACTTCTTTTAAAAGATTTGAACGCTTTGTTGATTTATTGTAAAAACGTACTAAAGTGTTTATATTGCCGAAAAATACTTTCAACTCCGATATATTTTCTAGTGATCGGGATAACACTAAATTTAAAACGTGGGCATAACAAGGAATAAAGTAAGCCATTGGACAAACATCGAGGACTCTTTTTTTAACACCGCCCCCTTCCCCGGACATTACTGCGGCACCATCATAAGATTGGCCAATTAACTTGTCTTTGCAGACATATATATCAAGTATATTAAGAATATGTTTTGAGAGCTTATCGGCATTACGACTCTCACTCACGTCAAAAAAACCAAGAAATCTTTCCTCTATCCCATCATCCGACAAGTACCTCAATACGGCACTTAGTTGTTCCCTATGGCTCACGTCTGGTGTCTCATCGATCATAATGGACACAAATCGCGTTTTACTAATTTCTGTTTTGATTTCAGATTTTATGACTGCAGCGATACTATGTATCAAATCGTTCTGAATATCATTTGAGAGACCGGAAAAAATTGGATTGGGTGCACTTGAACATTGCTCTAAATGGGATTCCATTAATATATCATACTTAGATAAGTATAATACCGTTTCGACATAATTACCACGATTATTGGAGTCAGTCTTTTCATCGTGACCCCGAAATGCTTGCTCCTGTTTGCCTAAGAGAACTACTGTATCTATGAAACGCTCAATTAATTTACGGTTTCTATCGACTTTTTTGTTGTGAGCTGCAAATGAATTACCTAAGGACGTTTCAATACGGTGTATACGAATATGTTTTTCTGTTTTGACATGTTTGTTTGCAGAATTTATTAAATTATTTAAGTCAGTGAAGCCCGTACGGCTCCAAACACTAGGAGAATTTGAAAAAAGAAGACAAGGAAAACAAAACATTTTATATAGTCTACAACTACCAGTCAGCCAAGTATATTTTTGGTACAGAGGTTCATGAAAATGAGAAACAAAACCATCCTTGCGTTTATAATCTATTTTCATAAAAGGAGTAGAGCGTCCCGTCTCTATAACTGTTTGTTTTTTTGAGAAAACTCAGTTTACTAAAGTCATTTATTTCCTCCAAAAGAAAATCTGTTAAGCAACAGTCTACACTTAATAATGCCATTGCCATGCCAAACAATATTTAATTTGAAATTTAACGAATTCCTTAACCTTAAGATAAGCAAACTTTTCACGCTTTTCACTGTTCTTAATTTGGTCCTTTTCTATTTAGTTTTATAACACCACACAAATTCACATTAAGCTACGCATCACAATCTGCGCAAACTGACGGACCTGACCTACAGATGAATACAGAAAGCAACGAAATACATACAAAATTCAACAAATACATATGTAACTCGGAGAAAACCGTATTATTCTTACGATTTTTTCGAACAGAAACCTACATACATACAATATACATACATCTAAACCTGCTTAATATACTAGACACAGCAGCGCAACCAGATGCATACAAAATTCAAAAAATAACTCGATGAAAAGCGTGTTATTGTTTTGCGTAAGAAAGCGTGTATTGAACAGAGAGAAGTCAAACACCGCCACTGCTTAAGGAAGAAAAAGGAGGGAAAACAAATTTGTTCTATCCAGCCAAACATTTTATAACCCGATTTTTTCCGTGTTATTTTTCGTTGCTAGCGCTTTGTGTCTCTTGATTGGGCAAGGTGTTGGAGAATATACAGACAGTGATGTGTGGGTGTGTGCGTAGAGTGGAACGATAGGCAGTGGTTGACTGCTTAGGTTAAATGTTGGTGTGGGGCACGTTAGCCCGTATAAGGAATACACATATATTTATGTTTATTCATCAGGATTCATGTTACGCGTTTTTTGATAAACATTGTTGAAAGTTCGAATTTGAAAAGGTAACTCGGTAGGAATCGGGTTATATGGACGCCACGCCACTGGTGTCTTGTGTCGGAACCGAAGACACCCTGCAAACTATCGGGGATGTCCTAAGTTCCAGGACATCAAGAAAGAAAACCTGGCCCATAAGCAGAAGGTCGAGGAGAAGCGTCCCTCGGGTCGCTTCCAAACACCAGCCGTCACATCCCAGCTGACCTACGCCCAAATGGCGGCAGGTTCGGGAAAGACGGTACAAAAGCCCATGACTGTTCCTAAAGTCCCAGTGCCTGTCTCTAAGACACCGGAGGCGGAGGTGGATGTCGGTTCGATCTTGCTCGCAATCCAAGGGCAGATTGGGCAGCTCCACAAACAGATCCTTGAGACGGCGATCCGAGTAGATAGTATCTGCTCGCTTCTGCCGGGCCTCTAAGGTCGTGATGGGTACGCTGGTAGAGAGCCCCTTGAAGATCCTGTCGGTGAATGTAAATTTCCTGATAAGGATTGGGCGACGAGCCGTACTTTTTAACCTGTTACAGGACGAAAGCCCTGATGTATTCTTGGTTAGCGAAACAAAGCTAAACCAGAAGCACAAAATCCGGCACAGTTCTTATAGAATAATTAGAAGGGACCGACCCAACGTCATATATAGCGGTGAAGTGCGGAGGTTCCAGGTGCTAGAGGCCTGTATTGTGTGCATTCCTCTCCGAAATGGAAAGAGAATGTACATTGTATCAGCTTATGCGCCTGAAGCACCTCAACCCAATGTTTTCATTGCAGAGCTCGAGACACTTTTTCAATCTCTGCGCTTAAACTCGGTGGAAAACTTCTACATTTTGACCGGAGATTTAAATGCAAAACATAGTGATTGGGGAAATAACATTTCTAACACTAGGGGGAGTCTACTATGTTAAGTCATTGGTGCGTTCTTCACAACATTGAATATAGAGTCAAGTTGCTCGCAGCGGATAGTCCGTCGTATCGAGCGCCTCCCTCCCACCGTCTAATAGGAACCTGTCAAACTACGAGATTGACATGTACCTTAAACAAATGGACGATATAACTAAGCAGACCATGGACAGTACAATACCACGTCAACGACATAACGATACTACAAACGTGTACCGAAACGCGACAATCGACGCACTGCACAGACAAAAAAGTAAACTCCTGACAAGACTCAAACTCTTGTACAGGCGGTTTACCGACAGACAAAACTCGGAGGTCAGGACACTGAAGTCACTGATTAAAAATATCCAACAGTTAATCAAGGAAAATTACAGAATATCTGTAAGTTTGCATTGGAACAACAGAATTCGTGCTGTAAATTCCGGCAGCGCGAGTATGTTCCCGCAAATAAATAAAATATTTCGGAGAAACAATCAGAATGACATTCAGGATCTAAAGCTTCCGAGAACGTCAGAAAATGAACGTTTGCTACGAACAGTTAGCATCGATCCAGAGGGCGCCATCCTGGATGACGACTTCTTCGTGATCGAGGGTCCTCAGGAGAAGGTGGCGGCAGTGGGAGCTGTTTTCCAGGAAGTGTATAAGGTGAATGATACAATTCGCCCAAACCACGAATTGGAAAACAGAGTTCTACTTCATCACTCCTACCTTAGAAATGATATCGATCATTGGCGATCCGAGAATCTTGGTTTTACCAGGTTCGATGACGATTTCATGGCAAATAATGCCGTCACCAATGAAGGGGCTAATACCCTGGTCATTTCGACGGAAGATCTCCAGATGATCTTTCGGTCATTGAATAGGAAAAAATCCGCGGGTATCGACGGTATATTCAATGTTGTGCTTAGGCACCTTCCGCCAGTGGCTGTAGAGAGGTACACCATCCTGTTCAACAATGCACTGAATAATGCATATTATCCAGTGCACTGGAAGGTGCAATCAATCCCCATGAGGGGTAAGGACACCTCTAACCCGGCAAATCTCCGGTCGATAAGTCTCCTTCCGAGTGTCAGTAAGGTCTTCGAGAAAGTGGTCCATAGAGCCCTGTCTAAATGGGCTGAGGACAATAAAATCATCCCGGATAACCAATTCGGTTTCAGAGCGGGGCATGACACAATTCATGCCGCGTCGAAACTCGTGTCGTGCTTCTAATCGCGTACAGATCAGGTCCAACGATCGACGTCATTGTCACTCTCTCAGCGTGACTTCGAAAAAATTCAGCAGTATTGTGATGACTGGAAGTTGAAGATCAACTGCCAGAAATCAGAAACTATTTTGTTCAGAACGCCTTTGTCTAGGGCCTCTCGAGACACTAGAAAAAATTGGCGCGGGTTCTTAATTCTTGGACAGGACGGGCGCCCACTGGCGAAACAAAGTGTAGTCAGATCTGGCTAGACCAGTATCTATATTTTGACATACATGTAGATGCTGCTCTGGCAAGGGCCCGAGGCGCTTTTGCTCTGACAAGATGGCAGCCAACTTGATTCCAGGGTGAAGGTAATCTGCTACATGGCCTTAATCAGGCCCATGATTGCCTATGGATGCCCCGTCTGGTTCAATGTGAGAAAATATATATATACATATGTATATATGTATGTAGGTACACATTCATTGGTTTCTTTTACTTTTTTTTATTTGGAAAAAATTAAAAAAAAAAAAAGTTAATCAATTCAATCCAATAGTGTACACAACATTTTTTGTTTGATTGTGTGTTGCATGAATAAGTAAATTGTTGGGTGCTCCCACTCTGGAACATGCTACGTACATATATGTACGGTTTCTCCAAATTCACTCTACACACCTGAAACGTTTGTCCTTGAGCTTTATAAATAGTCGTAGCAAAGGATAAATTGAAATTGAAAACGTTTGAATTGAAATGGGATGTTTGTTTGAATTAATAGGATCCGCGGTATAAGTACAACTTCTCCTTTTGCTTTCCCGGTGAGAACTGTTGCTTCGTTTTTTTCAAGGAAAGTCTCGTTCCATTGCAAAGTTTTGGCGAATTGAGATTTCGAAGAAGTATAGTAGATGAACCATCTTTTAAATTCAAACGATGCGGTGGCATACCGGGCGGTTCCAAAGAATTCAAAAATTCAATCGGATAATTTACCGCATCTTCTTTATTCGTAGCGGTATAAATGGATTTGTATGATACCAAATCACCTCCCAATTTATGTTGAACCTGAAAATTAATGTCATTAAAATGCAAAATATGCGCTTAAAATATGCTCTTAAAAATGGGAAATATGCACTTAAAACCATGGCGAAGTCACCTATAACGACGTGATTTATAACGACCAGTCGCTTTAACGACCAATTTTCCCCCACGTGGTTGGTTTTTGCATAAGTAATTTTTCCAATTTTGAAAAGTAGGATAAAACGACCGTGGGCTGTAGTGAACAGTTAAACTGTACGACTGTATGTAATTTAGTTTGTCATTTTTATAATGAAAAACAAAAAAACATGTTATCTAGTTTTTAGGAAAATTCAGTCAAGACATGGCTCTAGTAGTAAGTGCTGGTCGATTGTGACGTATCCAAAACGTCATGAATCAAGCTCAGACTTATGGTAAACAAACCGCTTTGACACATTAGTGATTTTGATTGAGAACTCCAAAAATTTTACGGAGATGCTGTTCTGAGTGAAACAACGTGCCGTGATTGGTTCCGTCGCTTCAAAGACGGTGATTTCAATGCTGACGACCATGCCAAACGCAAAAAGAGCTTGCTTTAGTATTAGGAGTTACCCGCCAAGCTATTCCCAAGCGATTGCATGCGTTTGGAATGAGCACGGAATTTGGGCTCCAAAGCCAAGAGACGTTGAACATCGTTTTTTCGCCTGTGAACAGCTGCTCCAGCGGCAAAAAAGGAAGGGTTTCCTTCATCGCATCGTACGGGTGATTAAAAATGGATTCGTTACAGAAACCTAAAGAGAAAAAAATCATTGAGACTTCTATGTCGTCGGCTCGGCCGAATATTCACGATGCGAAGGTTATGCTGTCTATTTGATGGATCAGAACTCAATTGATGCGATTGAGCCGAGCACTGAGCTAAAAGTGGCCACAATACGAGCAGAGGCACGAAAAAGTGATTCTACAGCATGACAACTCTCGGTCTCACGTTGCCAAACCCGTTAAAACCTACTTAGAAACGCTCAAATGGAAGTCCTACCCAGCCGCCATATTCCCCAGATATTGCGCCGTCCGATTATCACTTGTTCCATTCGATGGCACATGGTCTGGCTGATAAGCAGTTCCATTCATATGAAGACATCTCAAAATGGCTTGATTCGTGGACAGCCTCAAAAAACGAACGTGACGGTATGCGAGCTCTGCCAGAAAGATGGGAAAAAGTTATTGCTAGCGATGGGCAATAATTTGAATGATTCATTTGTAACCGTTTTTTTTTCACAATAAAGTTGCATTTTCATCAAAAAAAAAAAAACAGCGAGAACTTAGTTGCGCTCCTAATAAAAAACAATTATTATTAATTATTTTTTTATTAATTAATAGCTTTATTTCAGACAAAAGTATTTACATAGATGTTATTAAAAAACCGGACTAAATAAAAAGGCTTCTTGGTTAAATTTATCGTACATTTATTTCTCTCTTTCTATGCGTGTTTAAACAATATTCACCAAACGCGTCGTATTCGTTCCATTGACGAAACTAATCTGTTATGGGTGACAAACGAATTTTCATATGGAAATAAATGGGTAGTTAACAAAGTAACAAAGAATATGGAAATATGGAAATAGAAATTCATGTAGGTGTGTGTTAAAGATAAAACAATAAATAAATGCGTATTAATTTTCAACATCCTCCGCCGGGCGAATTTATAAATTATTAAAGTAATTGTATTGGTCTTCTAAATACTTTTCCATCGCCACATCTGATTTCACACGATCTCACTCGCCCATCCCTTCCAAGGAACGCCTTCTTTATGATAGCCAATTTCCACTGCACCCGAGGTTTAGCATGATCGAAAAGTAAAATGACGTCGCCCTCTCTTAAAGGAGCGGAACACTTCGTAGTATTTGTGTGAAATATCCGCAACGTCTGCAAATACTCAACTCACCATCGTCGCCATAACTTGTTAGCATATTTAAAACGATGCTTCCAAAATTCTTGAATGTCACTATTCATGGATATATTTACTTCTTTACTTCCAATAGATGTGATCGATAAAAATTTTGAGGGTGAAACCGGAGCTAAATCCAATGGATCACTTGAAACATACGTGATAGGTCTGTCATTAACTATTGCTTCGGCCTCGGTGAGAAAAGTCCTTAGTTGCTCGAAATTTAACTTGGCGCTTCCAATAACTGCCTTAAGGGTGTTTTTTATTGTCCTAATTAACCTCTCCCAAAATCCGCCCCACCATGGCGCCCTTTCAACTATAAACTGCCATCTAATTTGTTTTTGGCAGAGGAAATCTTGTAATGCACCATCGTTTGTAAAGTCCGGAACATCATTCAGCTCTTGAGCAGCTCGACGAAAAGTTTTGGCATTGTCCGAAATTATTAACGAAGGTACACCTCGTCGTGCAATGAAGCGTCGTAGGGCCATCAAACAGCCTTCCGTTGTCATGTTGGGCACCAGCTATATATATATATATATACACATATATATATATATACACATATATATATATATGCACAGGTGATAATCATTAAATAAGACTTTTGCATTACTTCGTCGACATCGGTAGTATAGAACAACGGACCGGCGAAATCAACGCCGATGTTGTCAAACGGCCTCGTAAGTGTGATCCTTTCCCTTGGTAACGGGGCAAAAGGCTGAGTCGCTGCTTTCCCAAATAATTTGAAACACTTCTTCACCAGTTTCTTTATGAATTGACGTCCTCTTAGAGCCCAATATTTCTCTCTCAATTTTGCCAAGATTATGCTTACACCGCCGTGTAACTTCTATAAGCAGCTTCGTGATTCGTGAGTCAGCCGGAAGTATTTTAGGGTGCTTTACATCAAATGTATCGTCCAGAAGTTGTTGTCGACCTCCTAACCTTAAATATCCTTCAGCATCAAAAATGGGCATAGTTCATAAATTGGTGATTTACCAGGAATAGGTTGGCCTTTCTGTAAAAGTCGGATTTCATTAGCAAAGGCATCATATTGTACGTACCTGACCCAATAGTTTTCAGCTAAGTCAAGTTCTTCTGCTGTTAGTTGCACACTCGCTTTAGCCGTCGTCTGGCAAACCCTCAGGAATCGTTGTATCCAAGCTGTTGTTCTTAATAATCTGGTCCATGTGCTGAAGTCTTCGCAGTTAAGGACAGGATCGTTTGTTTTATGGACGACTTGCTCCACTTCTGATAATAACACGGTTGGCGAAGAAATATCATCACCGTCGGTATGACTGTAGCGATTTTGATCATCGTGTTCCCTTAACCACTCAGGTCCTCGAAGCCACATGGGAGATTCCTTGAGCTTGTCTCCCGAGATACCTCGCGTAACCAGATCGGCTGCATTTTCCTTACCGCAGCAGTGGCCCCAATCCGCAAGCCTCGTCAGATTTCTGATCTCGACCACACGACTTTGCACGTATGGTTTCCAGCGATTTGTTTCCCCATAAATCCAGTTGAGGGCAGTCTTAGAGTCGGACCACAGAAAATATTTTTGAATTGAATCCTTGAGAGTTTTCTTCAGGTAAGCTGAAAGTCTTGCCGCTATTAAATTCGCTGTAGGCTCCAGCTTTGGCAACGTCAATTCTCCCTCTTTGTTTTCTTTCAACGGCGCCACTCTACTTTTAGCACATAGGAAGGAAACCTTGACTTCACCTTGGTAGTTTACACTCTTTACATAAGCTACAGCTCCGTAGGCCTTTAGGCTAACATCAGCAAAGACATGGATAGTAATGGTGTTCGTACTTAACATTGGCAACACTGTCCTTGGAATCGTCATGTTTGCTAGCTGAAGAACACCTGTGATTACCTCGTGCCACTCAGACAGAAGATCGCTCGGAATAGGCATATCCCATCCCAATTTTCTTTTCCATATGGCTTGGAAAAATATCTTTAACCGGATGACAGTTGGTGAAACAATTCCCAAGGGGTCATAAATTCGTGCAATGGCCTGAAGCACGGTCCTCTTGCTATCCCTACCTGCATCCAGACGTATACCTTGTAACGATCGCAAAGATACTTGCAACTCATCCGTATAAACATGCCATATGAGACCTAAGACGTTTTGACTACTCCGCATCTGTTCATCACCAAATAGTGTGCGCAACTTCGAGCTGTTTGAATGCCATTTTCGCAATGACATGGAAGCGGCCTTCATTATTTCCCTGGAGTCTCTATAAATAGTTTAGCCTTCTAGTTTTGTATTGAAGCTGAGAACCAAGTCATCCATGTAAAATGATTTCATGAGTGATTTACACTTACCCGGATACTTTTCTTCATTCTTTCGCAGGTGGTGTTGTATGGTAGCCGAGAGCAAAAAGGGGTTGCAATTGACTCCAAACGTAACGCGCGTTATCCTGTAGTCCTGGTAAAGACGATCTTTAATCGACGAAAGCCAAACGAAACGATGAGAGTCTCTATCCTCTTCAGCCAATAGAATTTGCAGGAATGCCTTCTCGATATCGGCCACTAGTGCAAACGGTCCCATTCTGAAATTTAGCAGAATCTCTTGAACATCTGCAAGCAAATTAGTACCAGTTACCAGGAAACTATTAAGAGACGGATGATCTTCTGTATGGAACGATGCGTCAAATACAATGCGTAAGCAGGTAGTTTCGCTTTCTGCCTTGTAAACAGGGTGATGTGGCAGATAAAATGTTCTTTTTGATGTCTGATCATTGACTGATTCTGCGATACCTTCTTCCAGCAGTTTTTGAATTGCGGTATTATATTCTTCAAGTTTTGTCGGATCTCTCGAAAGTCGGCGCACCAAGGAGTCAACGCGCCCAATGGCTTGTTTCCTGTCACCACAGAAACTCGAACTAACATCCTTCCAAGGCAACGATGCTTGATATCTTTTTCCTACTTGCCGAATGCACCGCTGCGTAAGCTTTTCTGTCAAGGATATATTTTCTTGCTTCTCGCCTTGTATTCCTATAGATTCTAGCGCCCACATCGTCGCTAAACTCTCTTCGCATGGCTCTTCTCCTCAAGGTAATTTTGAAACAAAAAATGTTGCCCCATTTTCCGGCGGTGGGGTCCGCCGGTTTGACCTCAGAAAGTAGCGGCAGGCTTCCCGGTTTGGGATTACTTCATCGCTGAGGCCAATCAAATGCTGGTGTTTTTGCATTTGCTTGCACCAATTGTTTTTCGACCTTTTTTTGTATTTTTGTTTGATCTTACTCTTACAACACCGGTGATCCTCAGTCGTGTCAACCCACTGATTTGCATGTATGTACACTTGTGGGGCAGTTTTATGGTGGTATATGTGTCCCTAGGCTCACCTTGGTGTTGTCTAAATTGCCTAGATGTGATTTTTGTTTACCTTTGTTTAGTCGCCTTTTACGACAAGCAAGAGGTATCGCTGCAGGGATATTCTTAACCCGTCCCTGCACGGAGTAAGATGCCCCTGTACCGTCCAACCAAAAAGCGTTTCCACCGCTCTCAATCGTTTTGTTATCTTTCGTTGGTTGCCGCTGACAATTGCCCAATAATAATCAGCCCCAATTAATAAACTCAGTCCGGGTTCGATTTCAATGTTTTCAGCAACTATTTTGTCCGCTTATCTGAAATTTGAAAGTGGTAAACATTTTTCGTTTGGGGCATCAAGCCGATCTATACATATCTGCGGAACCACCAAAGCCTCAATCTCTATTGCTCGTGAATCGAACTGGCTCTTTAAACAAATTTTAACCTTTTCTATCGTCCTCTGGGGAATATGAGTCGTTGAGCCAAAAGGAAGTATGGCCATTCTAACTTCACCTATTTTAGTTTAATTTAATTTTTTTGACAACGTTTTCACATATGAAAGTGTTTTGGCTTCCACCGTCGATAACGATTCGGAGCAGGAGACTATCATTTTGTCTCATTCCTTTCCCAATACAACGAGCAGTTTTTAAGAAGACATTCGTATATTCACTGCGAGAATTACACATGAGATTCGATGACACACTTGCATGTTTGTCTCTGTCTTGTTCCCTGTCGCCTTCGGGTTGCGTTACAGCAAAAGGATAACCCTTATGTAATTTCGGATCGCACATTGTTGTCATGTGGTTTCCCTTAGACTTACCACACTTAACCCACTTAACACTTCTACACTTCCTTGAGACATGTCCCTTTCTGGCACATTTGAAGCATCTTCCGTTTTTCGCTAGAAGGTCTCTTTTCTACACAATGGTTAAATTGGAATCACAATCCTTTGTGTGGTGAGATGCGGAGTGGCAAAACACAGTTCTCGTTTTCCTTCAATGCGACCAAGCTCGCAGCTGTGGAAGTAGTGGTAACCTTATGGTGGCATTGTGCGAGAGTTAGGAATATATATATATACATATATGAATATACTTTTTGTATTGAAAGATTCACTACTTTGTTTGAGGTCTTTATTATTCCAAAATTAGCTTAAGACTAAACTACAAAAACATAATCGTAAGTGTTGGGGCTTTTGTTCCCCAACTTAGGTTTGGCGCGAATATCGATCCCAAGCTGAACCCAATTGGCGGAAAAGTTCTTTCTACCAAATTGGCTGTCGATCGGCTGCGATCGCTATGTGGGTTGTTGTCATGGGTTGTAGTGATGTGCAAGTGTTTACGTGCACATAACTTTTCCCCCCAAAGTTAAGATCATAGCGCGAAAGTGTCTTGCTTACATTGAATATGTTTTATCGGCTTAAGGAAAGATGGGAATAGGATTGCTGGGACCATTCTCAATAAGGGCGTGTTGCTATAAATGATAAATTATAAATGTATATGTATTCGTTTAATAAAACAAAACAATCCGAGTCTGGTATTAAATTCACTAAATCAAGCAAGTCTTTATTTTGGTTTGATATTTTGTTTATGTACTTTATTAGATTGTGTATTAAGCGTTATTTTACCGTCGTTTGCAACCGAATGTTTTAAAAATCGTGGTTCGAGCTTATTTCTGCGATCATTTTTTACAAAAACTATTTCATTTTCACTGTACGTAGGAGGATCTTGGTGCTTTTCATTTCTACTATCAATTGTCTTTTGTTTATAGATTGTATTTCTATTCAGAGCGATACTCTTTAGCAATTCGTAATTTTTAACGTGTTCAGTAAGATATTCTTGTTCTGAGTTGGTAGAATTATAACTAAAGATATTCCTACCATTGCTTACGTGACCAGTTAACAATTCAAAGGGAGAAAGTTTAGTCACCGAATGAATAGAATTATTATATGTTAGTATGGCCTCATTCATTATCTCATCCATAGATGTATTTGATGATTTCGATTTAATTATTCTTATGAGCTCCAGAAGGGTGGAATGAAGACGCTCAACGGGTGCATTTCCTGTAAAATGTTTTACACACGTTATGTGATGATCTATTTGGTACATGTCTAAGAAATTCTTAAGTAGGGTGGATATAAATTCACTTCCGTTGTCACTGATCATTTTGGCTGGCACGCCGTGATGGGAGAAAAAATGTTTGAGTGATTTAATAATATGAATGCTATTTCGAGATGGTAAATGATAAGCACTGGCAAACCGACTGAATTTATCCAGGATAGTTAGAAAATACTGCTTTTGAACATGGAAAACGTCTACGTGTACAATTTCTAGTGGGCGCATTGGTGTCTCGGATATCTCAAATTTAAGAGGTTGAATATTCCGCTCATATTTCAGTTTTTTACAAATTTCGCAATTATTTATAATACGAGTAACTACATTCATTAGGATTGGGAAATAGAAATGTCTTTTAATATGTTCTACGGTTTCTCTTATGCCTCTGTGATTTGAATTCCGGTGATATGTTCTAACAATGTCTTCTTGTTCGTCCGGCTCAAATATATCTTTAAGAATGGTAAAACATCTAACCGCTTTAAATATAGCATCGTCCGCGAAAATGGCTGTAAGTCTTTTCGTATTGATGAAATTTTTAAAAATTTCTATGAGGTTTCGCTCGTCAGATATATTTCGGCACTCTATTTTATATCGTTTTTTCCTCCTAAATAGAATACGCAAAGTTGAGTGCAAAGCCTTACGGTTAGGATTTTCAACAATAATTAATTGATTTGAAAACTCATTTAATGGTCTCTCGGATATAGGAATGCCATCACATATATTTTCCTTAGCGGAATGTATAATGTCAGCATAGTCAAGTTCATCGATGTTATTGGCTATTGACGTGTTATCTATATCCTCGATTGATGTTTCTTTAATGTTTATTTCAATTCGAGATAGCGCATCTGCATTTGAGTTTAATCCTCCCTTTTTGTACATAATGGAGTAGTCAAACTGCTCTAAATACAAACGCCAGCGCATTAGTTTTGAGCTCGGATCCTTTAGGGAAAAGAGCTATGTCAGAGGTTTATGGTCTGTAACGATTAGAAACTTTCTACCATAGAGGTATGGCCGGAAGTATGTTGTGGCCCATACAATCGCCAAAAGCTCCTTTTCAATGGTACTATAATTTTGCTCAGATTGTGATAATGTCCGGCTTGCAAAACAAACTGGCTTATCAGAGCTTACTGATCCTTGAGACAAAACAGCACCAATTGCAACATTTCTTGCATCAGTCGTAACATTGAATGGCCTTGTAAAGTCCGGGTATTGTAAAATAGGATCGTTGCATAGGATAGTCTGGCATGTTTGAAAACAATCAATGTATTTCGAATCGAGTATAATCTTGTTCCCTTTTCGCAAGCACTGTGTCAATGGCTTGGTTAAAGCAGCAAAATCCTTGAATTTCCTGTAATACCCAAGTAATCCTAAAAATGATTTTATCTGCTTAGCTGTTTTTGGAATGGGAAATTCTCTAATGGCTCGGATTTTATCGGGATTCGGTTTCACTCCTTCCGATGTAACCAAGTGACCCAAAAATGCAACTTCTTTACGAAGAAACTCTGATTTGTTCAGTTGAACTTTGAAGTTGGCGTTCTGTAGTTTTTTAAATACCTTTTCCAAATTTTCTATATGTTCTTGTAGGGACGTGGAGAAGACGATAATGGCGTCCATATATACAAGACATATTTGTCCTTGCAGGTCATGTAGTACATTATCCATTACACGTTGAAACGTGGATGGAGCATTTTTAAGGCCGAAAGGCATTCGCATGAACTCAAAATGGCCATTATTGACAGAAAAAGCTGTCTTTGGAATGTCTTCTTCATTAACCTGAATTTGGTGAAATCCTGAGGCTAAATCAAGCGTGCTAAAGTACATACATTTCCCAAGCTTATCTAGGATATCAAGAATGTTCAGTATAGGGTATTTGTCGTCGATTGTTTTTTCATTTAATTTACGGTAGTCAATTACTAACCGCCATTTTTGTTTTCCACTAGGATCCTTCTTCTTGGGAACACGCCAAATTGGTGATGCCCAGGGAGAATAACTTGGTCGTATAATACTTTCAGCTAACATGTTTGAAATCTGTCGTTTTATTTCATCTTTGTGTACCTGTGGGTGGCGATAGGACTTTGTATAGGTGGGTATGTCGTCTCTAGTTTTTATGTGGTGTTTAATCTCACTAGAAAAGGACAAATGCTGACCGTCCTGGAAGAAGATATGTTCACACTTTCGGCAAATTTTTTTGATAGCCTTTTGTTCCTCTATATTAAGATGCTCAATTCGAAGCAACTCAGAAATATTAGAATCTTTGAGATTTTCCATATTTTTAATCGACAAATTATGAATTTCGATTATGTTATCAGGATTGAGCAAATATGTTTTTAATGGTAGCTCTAAAGTGAAAAATTGGGATGAGTTTGAAAAATTAGTGACCTCGATATATGAATGCCAGTCCTTTGCAAGATAGATGCCCTCGGAAATATTAAGACCCTGCTTGATTGTCGTTGGTTTTATGAAGATGGTACCTGCTTCAATATTAACGGGGAGGTGACAAATGACCTTAGTATACTCGGGAATGGTATAAATCTTCGACATCAAGTTATTTTTAAATCTAAATGCTGATTTTTTAACCGACAAATTTTTAGGTCAACATTCATTTCAAGATCCTTCATTATGTCCATACCCATCAAAATAATCATGGAATTTGAAAACCAAAAATGAAAGGGGCTTGATCGTATTGAATTCGGATAAACCATCTATAACAACTTCTTCATTGACGTATTGCTTGTTAAAAACGGTTTTGATTTCTATTCCCAGGAAAGACAATAGACCCGTCTTTACTTGAAATTTTCTTGCTATTTGTGGACTCACGAAAGATTTGTTACTTCCGGTATCGACAAGGAATCTTAGTTCAAACGGAGTAATGCTTTTTATTGTGACATAGGGTAATGAGGATGAATTGTAATTATTAACGTCTAGGTATCCAACTGGAAGTCGAAGGCTAGCATTAAAAAATTTGAATGGTCAATTTCACTCTCTTGTACATAATCCAGCGAACCAGGAATATTCGGTTATTGGATATTCATTTTTATTCGGGTTGGTATAAAATTGTGGACGCAAAGGGGAGTTATTAGGTATAATATGCTGTTGGTTTGGGGATGAACTAAGTTGTAAAGGGTGGTGAGAAAATTGTACGCAGATGATCTATTGTGTCCATAGTAATTGGGTTGTTGTAAGGAGTGAGAATCTTTAAAATACTAACAATTCTGTTCTTTCAAATAAAAAGTCAAAGCTTCCAAAAGTTTATTGGGTCGCATAGCTCTAATTGTCGAACCTAGTGGTTCTCTTAAACCTGACAAGAACGTATTTGGACACATTTCCTTGTACAATTTCGTTTTAGCAAGAATAACATTCCCATCAGTTTCATGAACTCTGACATGATTTGTCATGGCAGACAAAATACCTATAATTTTTGAGTAGAACGATTCAGCAGTATCACTATTCTGTCTAAGCTGGTGAAGGTCGCGAATTAAACACGTTTCGTTTCTTTTATCGGAATAATGTGCTACTAAGTTCTCTTTTATTTCTTGCCAATTGAGTGGTGTTCCGTACATATTCAAAACTTCATTAGCCCGACCCACGATTTTGTTACGGATTGATCGAAGTATGGTTCGGTGGTAACTGGTTTCGTTCGATTGAAAAATAACGCTTAAGATCTCTTCAACGTTGCTGAGAAAATCATACAATAAACGGGGATTGCCATCGAATTGCGGTATATCTTTCACTGCATCTGGTATTCTCAGAGAATTAAAAATATCCATTGAAACATTATTATTCATTGTAGTACTGGTTTTATCAACAGTGTACAAAATGTGTTTGATTTGATTAATCTCCTGGGAAACCGTACACTCGCAATTGTTATCAATTCTTTTAAATTTGGTTTTATAGGGACAATTCGTAGAGCAACAAGCCTTTATTGGTTTGGGAGGTTTTAGTTTATATGAAGGCATGCAAATGATACCTATAAAACACTTTATTATGTAAAACAAGACTTACTCAGCCGATCCTGCTGCTGTTCAATGGATGTTATTGTGATGGCTTGAGCTTTCTTTGGCTGATGCGCTGCGCTTCTTGTGTTTTCACTTGTTGACAATATTTTTGATTCTAACGGATCGTGTGGGTGTACAATTATGTTGTTGTGATGTCTTGAGTTTTCTGTAGGTGTGTGTTACTCCTTTTAGATGTTTTATTAATTGATTAATCACTGATGTTTGTTGTTTATCGTTATTTTGTTTATTCGTTTTTCTTATTGCTATTGTTCGATTTTTTGTTTTTTTTTCTTTATATTGTAAATGTATATTACTTTCGGATATTTCGTCGTATTATGTACTATATATTTATTATGTATTTTATTGGGTATGACAAAATGTTTTCTAAGTTTAATTTATTTAACACTATGTGAATTTATGTAAGCACTTTTGTTTTCGTCGATTCTTTGCCTCTGCCGATTAAATCTGGATGAGGCAGTGAAGCAATAAAAGTTATTCTCAAGCTACTAAGCGTTTCACTTTAAAAGTATTTATTGCACTTCACAATTGCCGACTGCGCCAGTTAGGAGTATATATATATACATACATATATGAATATACTTTTTGTATTGAAAGATTCACTTCTTTGTTTGAGGTCTTTATTATTCCAAAATTAGCTTAAGACTAAACTACAAAAACATAATCGTAAGTGTTGGGGCTTTTGTTCCCCAACTTAGGCTTGGCGCGAATATTGATCCCAAGCTGAACCCAATTAGCGGAAAAGTTCTTTCTGCCAAATTGGCTGTCGATCGGCTGCGATCGCTATGTGGGTTGTTGTCGTGCAAGTGTTTACGTGCACATAACTCGAGCGAAACGGTTAATTTGCTTTTTTCCATTGCTTTGATCTCATATTTTAGGAATTCCATCAGGTTGTGTACATGTCCTATAGCTGATATCGTGTTGGTGTGTGAGGAGGTAGTGTTCGGTTCATCTTCCTTTTCACCCTTCATGCTTTGGTGGCTTCTTTCTCGTTCCTTTGATCGGTGGTAGTTTATTCGGAGCTCTGCAGGCAGGCATCGGAGGAAGATGGACTTAAGCATAACGTCATATTGGTTTGAAGTAACATTTGGAGCTGTCAACGATCGTCTGCATGTAGTGATGGCATTGTACAAATTTCGGAGACCGTTAACGTCGGTGGATGATTGTACTGGTCGAAGGGAGACAAGCTGTTGGAGGTGACTGCCAATTAACCGTTCTACGTCTTCGTATTGTTCTTGTAACAATGAAATAGCGGCGTCATAACAATTTTCGGAAATCGTAAATCCTGTTACGGTTTTTCTAGCTGCACCCAGCAGCCATGACTCCAGATAACCAAATTTTTCAGTTCCGGAAAGGGACGTATTTTCATGCACTGATAAACAAAATTGCTCCCAAAAGGGCAGCCAGTCATTGCCATCAAATTTCTTAAGAGTGAACTTTGGTAGACGTACATGACATTGCTGAGGCCGTGGAGGTTTTTCGGCCTCAATGATGGTTGACGTAAGGCGAAACTTTTCAGTTAACGTCTTCAATCTAGACTCTAAATTGCTGTGTCCTCGTACTCTGCTGTTTTCGCCATCTCTTGATCGCAGTCGGCTTTGATGAGGTCCTTTTCAATGATTCTCATATTAACTGTAATGAGACTTTCGTTCACGGCGCGCAGTCTCTGTAAATACGTGCGCAATTCTTCTTCGACCGCGTCGAGGTTTTCTTCACAATCTAGTTGCGACTCTGACAAACTTAAATAGTCCGAAACGGCTTTCACAATCTTTGTGAGTTGGCCTCGGTAGGCCGCACGTGTGGCGAATTCCATTTCGTTGATCGATTTCTATAAATTTCAACACAAAATTTTCGCGATAAATCCGTCTAGCCTCCCGGGTTTCGGCACCAAATATTAAAAAACCGGACTAAATAAAAAGGCTTCTTGGTTAAATTTATCGTACATTTATTTCTCTCTTACTATGCGTGTTTAAGCAATATTCACCAAACGCGTCGTATTCGTTCCATTGACGAAGCACAACTGATCTGTTAAGGGTGACAAACGACTTTTCATATGGAAATAAATGTGTAGTTAACAAAGAATATGGGAATATGGAAATATAAATTCATGTAGGTGCGTGTTAAAGATAAAACAATAAATAAATGCGTATTAATTTTCAACAGATGTAGGATTGACATAATTTGGTTGACACATATGTATGAGTGAAATAGTAAAGATACATTCAATTGTAAAATAACAAGTGGTGAATGTATTTATCTGAACACTATACCAGAAACTGTTGATGGGGACCATATTATTTAACAAAAATTTACAGAAATAGTGTTCGTACAAATAAGGTATGCAAAACAAAAGATAAAGTAAACAGGCAAGTAAAAAGATAAGTTAAAATAAAATATAAAGTATAAAATATAAAATGAAGGAGATCATCTAAACAAAGTATTATAATTAGATTAAATATGCAAATTTTTTTCAATCTCAGAATAGCTGAGAGACAGGAGCCATTCATAAATATCTCTCAAGAAAACTGTTTCCACTCTTTTGCATCGTAAATTAATAGGAAGTAAATTGAATAACCGAGGTGCAGTAACACAGACAAAACATGAAAAGTGACATATCTTTATTATTGGTATAGGCGCCAAATTTCTAGTATTGACACGCAAGTTATAGTTATCATCAAATCTAACTGCATAATAAGCAGCATTTTTAAAGAATATTTTTAACACTTTGTAACAATAAAGATGTCTAAGCGGTAGAATTCTAAGGTTTTTAAACAAATCAATGCCAGGTGTACATCGATTTACTTTGCAAATTATTCTTACAGCCGGTTTTTGTTTAAGTATTAAAGGTTTAATATAAGAAAAGTACGCACCACCTCAACAAGATAGCCCATATTGCAATTTAGATTTTAAATTACCATTATAAACCAGTTTCAAAACAGATTGGTTACAATAGAGACTAAGGTGGTAGAGCTGCTTGACAACAATAATATTAATTAAATAAATAAAAAGGTTAAAAAAAAACATAAAGATCTTCATTTGAAAAATTAAATAATATGTTAAAAGTAGTATTACTTTAAGATTTAACTTAGGTTTTCAAAATGAAAAAAGAATATAAGAAATTGAATGGTGCGTGTGCATTTTAACGGTTTTCTTTTTTTTTTTAATTTTGAGTTAATTTTTCGGAAATATGCACAAATATGTATGCAAAATATGTATTTATAGTAAAATATGCAAAAATATGCACTAACCATTGGATGCCAAAATTCATGAACCGGAAAGATAACTTACCCTAGTGCTTCTAATGTCTCAAAAAAAATATGCAAATGGATTGAAATCCTTGCCCTAGTCATTAACATTTTTTTTTTTGGTGCTAAAACCAATTCTCTTAAACAAACATGATTTTCATAGTTTGGAACAATGTTTGGAAAAACGCGATCAATTAGTTCTTCTTTTGATGTTAAAATTGTACAAAAGTTATTTAGTAACGTGATAAAGCCATTTAAATCACTTGCAATTTTGCCAACGCCAATCTGCAGCAATTGTCTTGAAAACTCGCGTGCTGAATGATTATTTTGACATATTCATGTTAAGCGATAACTTCTGTACATTTCCCCAAAGAAACGAACTTTTCAAACATGCATTAATCTCATCAGCTAGGGCTTATTTGGGAGTGGCGGGCAACGGTCGCTGAAAATCACCAGACGAACTTTTCAAACATGCATTAATCACATCAGCTAGGGTTTATTTGGGAGTGGCGGGCAACGTTCGCTGAAAATCACCAGATGGCAATGTTCAATATTAATGCACCGCCGAACAACTGTTTCCACGTCAAAATCAGATGTTGATATAAAAAGTCATAACTCACAAATGCGTTATGAAATGCGACCAATTTCATTTAAACTTAACATAAGCCATCTACACTACCATGCATACAAACCCTGAAAATTTGAACAAATTCGGCTTGGCCGTTCCTGAGTTATAAAGTCACACCAAAACTTGCAACATTTGTTTATATATACATATATATAGACTAGCTGACCTGGCGAACTTCGTACCACCTCAGAATCAATTCAGATTTTAACTAATAGTACTGAAAATGAAATAAGTTCAATAAAGTTAAAAATCAAAATCATATACCCTTCTAACGGGTCCCAGCGTTCTTCGCTAAGCATGAATATTAACATTTAATCAAAATCATTGGTTTCTTTTATTTTTTTTATTTGGAAAAAATGAAAAAAAAAATTAATCAGTTCA
The DNA here is from genome assembly GCA_958301585.1 of Merodon equestris. Taxonomy (NCBI): domain Eukaryota; kingdom Metazoa; phylum Arthropoda; class Insecta; order Diptera; family Syrphidae; genus Merodon; species Merodon equestris. Next base: position 51,807,955 of record OY284417.1, on the reverse strand, counting down.
ATACAATAGTGTGTACAACGTTTTTGCTTGATTGTGTGGTGCATTAATAAATTTTTGGGTGCTCCTACTCTGGAACATGCTACGTATAATGTCCGCGAGAAAAGCACGGTTTCTCCGAATTTACTCAACACACTTGAAACGTTTGTCCTTGAGTTTTATTAACGGTCCTAGCAAAGGATAAACGCATGGGATATTGAAGACGTTTGAATTGAAATGGCATGTCTGTTGGTATTAATTAGAGTTCTAACTTTTTCCCGAAGGGCTAACGCTTTTCATCTAAATTCGACAGTCAAACAATACCATTGTTGCCTATGCAAAGGATCCAATAGCATTCGGCGATGCAAATTATTTTTCAATTAATTCTAAGGGCCGCGCTGAAAGAATTAGAAAAAATTAAATGTGCTCCAATTGTCTGGGTTACGATCAGCTTGTGTCAAATTACAACAGCACTAACCGATACTTCAAATGTGGTCTAAAGCATTACACCTTACTGCACGACAATGGTCCGTCAACATCAAACGCGATAAATACAAACTTCAACCAGGTAAATCACAACGTCTAGCTTGCAACCGCGTTAGTCAGAACTGAATCTTCCGACGCCACTTATTACCAACTGCGAGCATTAGTGGACCCAGGTTGGGAAGCCACATTCATTACAGAACGGGCCACACAGCTATTGAAATTAAAAAGGAACAGGTTTACAGCGAACGTGACAGCACTATGACAGACACTAACTGGAATGTCAAAATACCAAACACAACTTACCATAAAATCACAAACAAATTCGACATTCTCCCTTAGGGTCAGAGCATTTGTCTTCTGCCAACTCATCTACCTTCTGCCAAAGCAATATCTCCCCAAAGGTATGTGGAGCAACATATCCAACCTGCCTTTAGCGGATCCCTCTTACAACCTTCCTGGGAAGAGAGACTTACTATTGGGTACCGACGTTTACTCGTCCTTCATTCTAGAAGGGCTCGTAAGGAGCCAAGGAGGTTCACCAGTTGCGCAACAAACTGAATTAGAATGGATCCTAATTGGAAGCACTTGCCTGACACCAAAACCAAAATCCAACACAATAACCATGCTGAACCATCACAATACAATACAATAAATTGAAGAAAACCTAGACGAGAGAAAATTAACATCGGATGAAGAGCAGTGTCAACAACATTATCAACACACATACAAGCGCCGACAGGATGGCAGATACGAGGTCTGACTTCCATTCAAGGACGGGGTTCATCCAACCCTGGGCGAATCTAAACGGGCCGCTTTAGCTTGATTTTTTCAACAAAAGAAAATTCCAAACCAACAGAAATTTAAAGGAAGCATAATTCGATTGGTTAAAAGAAATGCGAAATTGCGACATATGGAAGAACCCACCCCAGATACGCATCATCATGACTGGGAAACATCATTTCTACTGCACCACGCGGTATTCAAGGAGTCGAGTACTACCACGAAACTTCGCATCGTGTTCGATGCCTCGTGCAAAACTATAGACGGCCAATCACTCAACGATCATCTACTGATAGGACCGCGGCTACAACCCGGCATCGTCGACTTAGTTGCCAAATGGAGAAAGTTCAACATAGCTTCTTCATGATGTACCGACAGATTTGGATGACTCCGGAAGACACTGAATACCAACTAATTCTCTGGAGATCAACACCAAGGAACAACATACAAACTACAGACGTTAACTTTCGGCACGGTATCAGCACTATACTAAGCTGTACGAACACTACATCAGTTAGCAGCTGATGTCGCACACGCACAACCTCACGTAACACGCGTTCTCACCGAAGATGAGGCTATCCGGATACAACAGGACGTTATTTCGATATTGAAGGCTGCGGGGTTCCCTCTACGCAAATGGGCAAGTAATTCCTCGAAAATCCTGAAGAAAACAACTGAAAATGAAAGATAGATTAACGTACCGCTCAACTTTGAGTCTCCGGAAGGCCTTAAGACATTGGATATCCAATGGCACCCAGCAAATGATACATTCAAATTTAAAATCAACTTACCAGACGTCAAGACGCACACCAAACGTTCCGTATTGGCAGATATCGCTCGAATCTTTGATCCACTCGGATGGATCTCACCATGTGTTATAAAGGGGAAGATCATACTCCAGCGATTTTGGCGCAACGAATCGACCTGGGATTCAGCTCGTCCACTGGACATCGAAGAGGACTGGTTAGAACTAGTAAAGACTGGGGCTCGGAGTGATGCAGACATGTGCAGCACATTTCTTGGCAAAGTTACTACATCGAATTGCTAATTGCATGCAGTGCATGAAATGCATATATGGTCCGATTCAACCATCTGCTTGGCTTGAGTCCTTGGAAACCCATCAACATGGACTACGTTCGTAGCCAACCCAGTGAAAGAAATTTAAAATCTGATAGGCTCGAACATATGGCGGAATGTAGCATCAAGGGACAACCCAGCTGACGTCAGTTCATGAGGGCAATCACCTGAAGAGCTGGTCAGCAAAGAGATATGGTGACCAGGTTTCTGCAAGGCTTCGACGCACAAAATCAGCCAGCAGAAAAATCCATCGAAACCAACCTTGAAATGAAACGGCTGCAGAAAGTAAATCATTCAAGATTACAGTCAAAATGTGTAGCTAACGTTCTTACCGAGATTTCCTATATAATATCCCATTGCAGAGCCATCAACAACGAATTTTTTTCATAAGTTTTCCAACATCAAATGGCTCATCCACACTATAGCGTTGTGGAAGAGATACTCTTAACTTACGAGCAGACACGAAGTTACCCTTGAATTTGTTTCCACTCACAGCAGATTAATTGGAAGCAGCACAACATCAGTTATCAAGCTTACTCAGTCCGAGCTATTTCCAACTGAAATTAAATAGCTCAGCTCAAAAATGTCACTTCCTTAAAGAAGCACAATTCGGAACTTGAATCTCTTTCTCGATTCCTCTGACATTCTCCGCGTGGGAGGAAGATTCTCGAATTCATCGCTCACCTTCAACCAAAAACATCCAATTATCCTCAAGCACCCGCATCACTTCACAAAGCTACTCGTAAGCGATATCCACAAGAGCACTCTTGTAAGGGGTTGTAATATCTTCTTTAATTCAAGCAATCCATCAGGGCACGAATGCTATTGGGTTCTGCCAAAGAAGGATTAGCTTAATCGACGTGCAGGGCACGAATGCCACAGAGGTCTGCCAAAAAGGGAGAAATACATTTGATTGTGGTCAAATTGAATCTGAATTTAATTTCAATCTATCGGTCTTTATTTCCTCCATTAGCATTTCCTATGCATATAGATCACAAATAAGTAGCGTGCCATCATACTGCGGCTACACTGCAATATGTCCCCACAAAGAGTCACTTCTCAGATGACACATTAAAAATTATGTTTTTTTTCAGTTCAGTTTTAAATTCATTTTTATTCGATTGTGCTTATAATTATCTTACGCTAGACAAAAATGCTTAAAACTAGCTTAATTATCCTTAAAAATTTAAATATGTATCTTACTGGCCCTAGGCGGACACTCTAAAACAAACAGTACAACTTAAACCTAAGTCTTTCGACAACTGTATGTAAAATTATAATATCTTTAACAATCTTATTATATCTTAAGCTAAGAAAAATTAATTTATTAGAAAAAAATTAGCACAAAATTATGCTCTATGATGTTGAATGCCATTCATGCCACACATCTATCGAAATACTTGGGCAGTGAACATTGTTTATGTTCCAATTCTTTCTGCCTGTATTCTTGTGGTGTCAGTATTTTGTCGTGTGCCGTCCAGTGTTTAACTTTTTTGGTATCGCATGATACTATTATATAATTTGTATTATGCATTATGACAATCTTATCATGCAATTTACGGAAATCTAAGCCAGTCGCCATTTCTTTATATTTCGATCACTCTTTTTTGGGACTAGCAGTAATGGTGAATTGTATAGGCTTACCGAATTTTCTATTATGTAATTTTCTAGTAGATTTTTAACTTGCCCTTTTATTTCCGAATTTTGTGATGGTCGTAGTTTGTAGTTTTTTGACGTATACTGGAAGTTGTCTGTTGTATTTAGATTCTGAGTGTAGAAGTTGTTAGTTAATAGTGGTTCGTTTTCTAAATGAAAAATGTCCTAATAGTCTTCAAATATCTGTGTCAGTGTTTTTTTTGTTTCAGGGTCAGAGTGGTCTATCTTCAGTTCCTTTGTCAGTTTTTGTAATCTTTGTTTATCATATCTTGTTTTTCTTATTTTCATGACACTATAGTTGTCCAACTTTATTAGTTCTGGTTTAATGTTTCTTAGTGTTACCTCGAAATCATTTACATTTAATAGTTTAATATGGCATGTTCCTTTCGCTGGAAGTATTGAGCTGGCTCCTATTCAGGGAGTATACTATTCAGTATGACGGCTTCTGTTATAGGTGGAATTTTTATTATGTTGTTATTATTGACTATCATTGGAATGGTTACTTAGTTTTCTTTTATTGTTATAGTAAGGGTGTATGTTTCATAGGCTACCTTGCACATGTATTGCGTGAAAAAATTTCATCCTAAGATAACATCTGTTGCTATAGGAAAGTTCGTCTCAGCTATGTGGAATTTTTGTGTTATAGTGTAGTTTGCGGGTTTGAGATTTAAGTACGTTGTAGCTAGTGATTTTATTTCTTCTTTAGTTATCCCTGTCAGTCTACATTTTTCGTCTATTAGGTCGTTTGTATCTGTACTGTCTTCTTTGCATATTGATATATCTGCGCCAGTGTCTATGAGATATGTTAGATTTCTATTTAGCTTGGATGTGTATACCGATACATAGTTACTCGGGTTATCTGTGATATTTAATGCTACTAGTTTAGGTATCTACTATCTACTGATACTAGTTTTGGTATCCCGGAGTAGCGATCTCCGGGCCATTTCCGTTTCCCTAATCTTGGATAACATTGACTCTCCTGTTGTTTGTCTATCTATTCGAATTACTTGTTGTGTAATTCTATCTTGCTCGAGAATTGTTATTATAATTGTTGTTGTTTAAATAGTTCGGCTGGTAATTTGACTGATGACTATTATATCTTTGCCTCATGTTGTCGTTTTGATTGTGTCGTTAATTTGGATGTTGGTCAGTTCGGGAGATGGATGTTATGTACATCTGCTTGTTGTGGTTTCTGTGGCTATTGTAATGTTTGGAATTTCCTCTTCTTACGTACATCATTTGGCTACTAGTTTGGTTCGAATCCCTTTCAAGTTCGAGTGTCATATTGATTGCATCTGATAGAGACTTGGGCTGAGCTGCAAATGTTTTATGCTCTCATTTATTCCATTCTTAAAAATCGTAAGTGCATAGTTTTGGTTGATTCTCTCGATTACTCTCTTTTCGGCTTCTATTGTTTCGCTTGGTAATTCTTCTATCTGCAGGCTATTCAAGTCGCAATGAGCAACAATACTTTGTCTTTGTATGACGTTACCGATTGATTTTTCTGTGTTATTTATGACAATCTGGTGTGTAACATAATTGTGGTATTTTTGTTCTGTTTTTGAATTTTTCTTTCAAACTACTTTTTAATGTTGCCAATGTTGTTAACGTTGTTGGAAAGTCTAAGGCAGTTTTGACGTTCTGCCCAAGTTTGACGTGGAAAATGAATTCAATGAAAGTTGTTCTTTCGGTCTCTTTAATAGTATTGTGTAGTAATTCTACCAGAGTTAGAAATGAGCCCAGATTTTTGAAGGCTCCTGTGAATGTTGTTATTACCTTCATTCTGCCATTTTAAAATTTGCCATTTTGCTCAATGCTTCTAGGTTTGAGACCATATTGCGAGTGTCGATCAGCGATCGACGATCGACATTTATCGATCATCGATCGTCGATTGCAGATGTTGGTATTGTGGATGTTGATTCTGATCGACCGTTGTCGATTTGACACTCGCTTGTTGTCGAACGCAAAATACTGATCGTTGCTTTCTGTTAGAGGAAAAGATCTTTTTTTTGCGTACGAAATGAAGTAATTTTAATAAAATTAATGAATTTATGGAGTATTTATGAAATTCTAATACAGGTCAAAGCAGGTTACGAACAAAAAAACAATTAGAGCTCCTCGTTTCGTTCATGGAGGCAAATCCCCATATTGCTAAGGGAGTTTGTTTGAAAAAACAAGCAAAACACAGATAGGAAAGATTAAGTACTAAACTTAGATGTTTATTTAGTTTATTTATTTATTTGTTTATCTAGTTTATTAAGTACTAAACTAGGATGACCTCCTATGTGTTCATGGGAAAAATGGTTCAAATTAAGAAAAAAAAATCCTATTGGAATTATTTGGAGTATTGAGTTTCTTTGATGAAATAAATAAACGACAGTCAAAAAACGAAATATTCACAATATTCATGTTTTTATTCACAATATTGACGTAATTATTCACAATAGTCTACTTCTCCATCGATTGAGTTACACAATACCAAACCCAGAATCAATTGACACAATCGGCAATTGTCGAGTCGATCGCTGATCGACACTCGTAATAGGGGCCTATAAGTTTTTTCGTTATTGTATATGTCTGTAGGAATTTTTCTAGAGTTGCGGTTTTCACTTTCTCTGTATGTGAAACAAGCATTTAAGCGATTTTATCTCTTCAAGTTCCGAATGCCACATTTGTTCCGTATAACCCTAGACTTCCGTGCAGGGACGGGTTAAGAATATCTCTGCAGCGATACCTCTCGCTTGTCGTAAAAGGCGACTAAAACAAAGGTAAACAAAAATCACATCTAGGCAATTTAGAAAACACCAAGGTGAGCCTAGGGACACATATACCACCATTAAACTGCCCCACAAGTGTACATGCAAATCAATGGGTTGACACGACTGGAGATCACCGGTGTTGTAAGAGTAAGATCAAACAAAAAAAATCTGGAGCGGTCACAAAAAAAAAAAAACGGCAGGCCGAAAAACAATTGGTGCAAACAAATGCAAAAACACCAGCATTTGATTGGCCTCAGCGATAAAGTAATCCCAACCCGGGAAGCCTGCCGCTACTTTCTGAGGTCAAACCGGCGAACCCCACAAGCGGACCAGTAGGAATGCGGTTAAGTGGGAAAGTTATGATCCTACACTTCTGACCATAACAACGCCGGAAAGAGGAAAGGAAGAAAAAGAACCTTAGAAAGTAGTGGAGTCTTAAGAAGGGGAAGTGTCACACATATCAGTGTAACCCCCAAAAAAACTTAATACTTAGTATTTTTTCTAGTTTAAATAGATTGTTTTCCATACTGAAAACATACTTTTATTTAAACATTATTATCATTATTTCTTATTACTAAGTGTACAACTTTGCTTCCGCCGTTTTTTCCCCAACATTTTAGGCTTTAATGAAACAAATTGGTTACACATGTATCACTGTACGAATCCCGCGTCGAAAAAATTGTTCAAATTTTGAAGCGATCCACGAATCGATCCAATTTGTGACTTCTTCATGAGATCGGAAGTGTTGGTCAGCCAGGTGATGCGCCATTATCGAAACATGTGATAGTCAGAGGGAGCAATGTCTGGAGAATAAGGCAGGTGAGATAGGACATCCCATTTTAACGTTTCCAAGTACGTTTTGACCTCTTTTGCAAGGTGGGGTCGAGCGTTGTCGTGCAACAAAATCACTTTTTATCATGCCTCTCGCTGTATTGCGGCCTTTTCTTTAATGTTCTGCTCTGCATTAATTGCGTTCGATTGTGATTGTTTAACTTGGTTTTAACACCTCATAGTACACGACGCCGAGCTGGTCCAATGCAGAGCATGATCTTGTAGCCGTGGATACTCGGTTTGGCCGTCGACGTGGAAGCATGGCTGGGATATCCCAATGATTTTTTGCGTTTAGGGTTATAGTAATGAACCCATTTTTCGTCCCCGGTCACAATGATGCCAAAATCTCTTCCGTTTTTGTCTCTGAAGCAACTGTTCACAAACACATCAACGCCGTTTAACGTCTTTTGGTTTCAATTCGTAGGGGGCCCTACGAATCTTTCTGAATCATGCCCATGGCCTTGAGACGTTTTAAAATGGCTTACTGTGTCACTCCCACTGATCGTGCCAATTTTTCTTGAGTTCGACGCAAGTCTTCACTCAGCAATGTCTCCAATTCTGCATCTTCGAAAACTTTCTCTCTTCCACCACTATGCCGGTCCTCGACGTTAAAATCACCGTTTGTGAAGCGTTGAAACCACTCACGACACGTTCGTTCACTAATAGCGTGCTCACCATATGTATCTAAGAGAATTCGATGAGACTGTTTTCTTCATATTGAATGACGAGAATTTCGCTCGTAAACTAAAATTTTCAATCGAGAACAACTTTATAATGCAGACACAAATCGACTAATGTTTGAATGGTCTTCTGTTGACCGAGGTCCAAGCCAACTGCCTGACGTCTGCGATCCGTTTTTTTTCGACCGCTACTTATCGTTATCGCCACATATCGGCAAACGGCGGAAGCAAAGTTGTACACCTTATACTTTTTCTTTTACATAATTTTTATAATAATTATTTATTTTTAAACATGAAATATAATATATTAGGTGTGCTATTTATCAAACGATGGCTCCAGCAGTAAATGCTGGTCGATTGCGACGTATTCAAAACGTCATGAACCAAGCTCAGACTTATAGTAAACAAACCGCTGTGACGCATTAGTGATTTTGTTTTTGCGTCATATACTTTTGGTTGTGTAAAAATGTCTGATTTTATGCCAAATAATCGTCATTTGCGGAAAGTGTTGCTTTCCTTCTTTTATTCGAAGAAAACGGCGGCTGAAGCGCATCGAGAACTCCAAAAAGATTACGGAGATGCTGCTCTAAGTGAAACGAGGTGCGTGATTGGTTCCGTCTCTTCAAAGACGGTGATTTCGATGTTGGCGGCAAAAAAGAAAGGGGTTTCTTCATTGCATCGTTACCGGTGATGAAAAAAAATACAGCAACCCAAAGAGAAAAAATCATGGGGACAGCCCGGTCATGCTTCTATGTCGTGGGCTCGGCCTAATATTCACGCTGCGAAGGTTATGCTGTATTTGGTGGGATCAGTCTTTGAGTTCCTTGGTCGATTTGTTATACGAGTTCGTAGTTCGCTTTGTCCAATGGTGATCTGCTGCGCTGCCAAATTTTTCGTAGTTTTCGTTTTTCTTTGATTATTTGTCGAATATTTTTGGTGTAATAGTTGTTAAGTTTATTGGTATGATTTTAGGCATTGATCTAGTTGCTGCTAGATGTATTGTGTTATTCAAGTGTACAATAGCGTTTTCAAGATCATCATGTGTCTTAAGAGGAATCATTGGGTAAATTTTTGCTTCAATTCTTCGAAGAGCGTTCATATCGGTTTTATGGCTGGTCAAAGAAGGGATGGGGTATCGTACTTTTGTAGTAGTGGAATATTCGACTATAAAAGGGGAATGGTTCAAGAGAGGAGCTTAACTTAATTGAGTATAATTAATTTTCTTGGTAATACAGAAGTCAATGGGGTCTGGCTTTTTCTTGAGTCACTTGGCCAATAGGTTGGCTCACCAGTGCTTATGAATTTGCAGTTTTTTTTTTATCGCCTCCATAAGTCTTTTCCCTTTTTTGCTTTGACATGTGACGCGTTAAAGTCGCCCCTTGCAATAAAACGCGTTTGTTGTTTTGATGTACTCGGAATACTGCTGAGGATTTATTGTATATTTTAGTGGACAATACATAGCAGATAGAATTAAAGGCCCGCATGCATTCTCTATTTGAATTGTCGCTACTTATATGTAATCCCTTGCATATTCTTTAAGATCATTGTATTTAATGTCTAATTATTATTGCGGATCCTCCATGGACTCGTCCGCTAGGATGGTTGGTGTGATTTAAATTGTATTTAGGTATTTTTATAAAGCATTTTCAAATAAATGCTTTAATAATAGAAAAAATAAAGGTGGTTTTCCGAGGTTAAAAGGATGTCGATTGAGTTATAAATAAATCTTATAAATTGTCTTAATTCAGAGGCAGAGCCCGTTGGCATTCCATACGACTATTTTCAATTTTGTATTATTGTCCATTAATTTTTGTAATAAGTAAAGATAATATGTTCATCATGGTGTTTTTCACAAATGACCAAAATTGTATGCTACCTTTGAGACAATTTAGCACTTATTGCCTCAACTTTTGGTCATGGGTGAATTTGACACGTCGAATCAATGCATTACAGTCATTTCTTGCTATTTTAAATATATTCCTCAGATGGGTTGGCTTTGTAAGTCCGGAAACTTAGCTCTCGGAAAACGGCCGGACTGGCCGTTTGTTATCCGAATATTTTTTTTTTGTTTTTTTTGCACTTCGTGGACGTGGAGCACGACAAAATATATACGCGTCAAGAGCCTACAAGCCTTCAAGTACTCTAGTAGACGACAGTGCGCTTTTTTTACGGCGCCGTTCGCTTGACGATAAACAATGCTAGTAATAATATGTTTGTAATATATTTCATTTCGAAAATCTTACAAAATTCTTCAAACAGAGCTTTGCAAATTTCCATGGGATTGCAGTCAATATGTATTATTTTTTGCAATCCAAAACTGAAGATCCAATCAATTATTAGTGATTGCTCTGGCTGCCTTCTCTATTTCTTTATTTTTTAGTGGCATAAATTGATACCTGTCTTGTGTTTTATTTAGTGGACCAATTAAGTCCTTCGATATTTTTTCGAATGCTCTTTCCGCTGAAGTTATTATTTTCATACGGTTTTTTTTCGTTTGCCTAATTACCTTTTCTGCTTGACAGTGTTCACAGTTTCGTACGTAATCTTCGACATCTGTTTTCATTCCTTTCCAATAGTATTTTATTTTGATCTAGGTTGCTTTTTGACCTATATGACCATCGAGTAAATATTATGATTTTCTCTGATTATACGTTCTCTTTCTTCTAAATTCTCTACTAATAAAATATCTCCTGTATGTACACTATGTACAGCCTAAGATGCTTTGTAGACCAAACTATTGCCAAACACTCCTTTTCAGTAATGCTGTAATTTTTGTTCAGTCTTTTTCACCGTCCTATTGACATGCTTAATCGGCAAATCTTTTTTACCATGCTGTTGGCTAAGAACAACTCCTATACCCTTGTTTGGTGCATCAATCGCATTGATAAATTCTTTATCAATAAATTTACTGTAGAACTGGACATTTGGTAATTGCTTCTTTCAACTTTCTTTTTGTTCATTTCCCTACTTTAATAATACATCAATACAGATGACTTAATTCCCTTCTGATTATATGGTATTTTAACTATGCTCTCTAACTTATTGAGAGACTCAAATATTGTACTTATTTACGAAGGAATTCGCACTTGCCTGGTTGCAACTTCAAATTAACTGCCCATATTTGATAAAGTACCTGTACTAATTTCTCATTATGTTCCACAAGGCTCTGTCCGTATAGTACCACGCCGACAAGGTAAATAAAGCATTTAATACCTTACAACACTGTCAAGGCGCCGTAGCCCAGTGGGTAGTGTGTCGGTCGCTGACACGAGTTAAGTGTTTTCTTATTATTAATAAAAACCTATTATTTCGGATATTTTATTAAGATATTTTATTGGTTCGATATTCTAACGTACCGCTTCAAAAGATCCCCATCAAAGAACTACCCGGTGACATCGTTGATTGTCTCTTATCCCTGTTTTCTGCTATCTGTGCAATCTCGGCAAATGTAGGAGAATGAACTTCGTTGAACTCGTTACCAGGTGTTGCTGACAAAGTCACTTCCGTTGTTGACAGTATATGACAGAGTATGATCTCTGTTCAACTTGTTCTGTGGTGTTGCTGACGAAATCGTTCTTGTTGGTGTCTTGTATATAACTCCTATTCGGTTTACTTTAGAATTCTCCTGAATTCTCTGATCAACACTCTTTTCTTTATTTCTAATCGTTACACTAATTTTTCTTTTTCTTAACTAAAATATTTAAATGATTACTCCTATTATGACAAATGTAATAAATGTTGTATTTATTCCATAGGAAAGATTCTTATGCCATTTAAGTTCTTTGACTTCTTTTATGTTCTCGAAGTGCTTATTAGCGATATTATCACAAGTAATCATTTCGACTTGAGTCTGATTTTACTTATCACTAGGATAAAAGAACTTATCTTGAATAATCTTCTGTTGGTTATTAAAGACATCTTGATATAATTCTATTTGAAAATTTATTAAGTTATTTTTATTTAAGGTAATATTTCTGTCATCACAGTTTTGTTTCAAATTTTCTTGCATTGCATTTTTAACTAATACAGTTTCATCATCTAAAGCTTCAATTTAAGTTCTATTATTAAATCTAAATTTACATTCATTTTTCAAAATACAGTTTTTACTGAATCTCAAGTCTTTTAACATTAAGGTGGAGTCATAATTAAACGTCTTATTTTCTATTGTTACAATATATTCATCTTCCTCATGGATTTTCAAGTAATCTTTGTTAGGTAATGGGGTGATTAACTTTACATCTGTTTTAATATAATTCTTAGGGATTTTAGCAAACAATTAATGATTGATTTTTGAATTGTAATACTCCCACTTTTATTAGTTTTAATTTGTAGAAATCATTGTTGTACATATATGTATATTTCTTCTGTAGTGAGAATGCTAGGGTGAATTAATTTGAATTGGATATTATCTTGGATTTGTTCTACTTTGCTTTTTAAATAATTTAATTTCACCATTTGATCTAAATACATTGAACGTCTTTTAATTTCATCGTTTTCTTGTTTTTGGTTGGTTGATTAAGATTCCTATCTACTTCTATTGCTCGTCTGAGTGTATTGAATGAATCATTGAAATGAGTGTTAATTGAAATTTGCTTATTTAAACTGGTAATAGCGTTATGGTTAATATCTGCGCTGACATCTAACGCTTCTAATATTTCCTGCCTATCGTTGTCGTCCATTGTTCCGAACAACCACTTATGCATTGTACTTATAAAATTTATCAAGCCCCTTTTTTGCCTGGTTTCTTTCGGAATGATAGATAGATCCATGATTTAGATCCATGTCTAAAAGATTGATGTTAGTTTGAATTTGAGAAAGTACATTGTTTATCTCTATTGGATTTATGATATGTTAGATGGTATTTTTTTCCTTTACGATTGCTACCTCTTTCATTTTTATAATGGTACATCCAATTTCCTCATGAATTGGACTTGAAGGAGTCCTTGGGCCATCGTGGTCGCAATCAGGTATATTATTGCCAAAAACCATATGTGTAAATTTCAAAGGTCGTTTAATGTTTGCTTTATGTATATTTCTTAAAGAAGCTTATCTAAAATAAGGTTCATCTTTGTGTCTAAGTCTTTTATAATACCTTCAGTATCCCTTATATCAGTTAACAACGCACATGCAAATTCCTCAATGGAATTCAAAAACATCCGGTCATCATCGCCCACGACAAATTCAGCAGCATCAAGCATGACCATAGTGCACGTCGAGTCAAGCGCGCAGGTGAAATCAAACACCTTCTTCAATCTCCACAAACATCTTTCCAGTGCATCTCCACATCGGAAACAGAACACCTCTTCCAAGCACACTGCAATCCCCAGCGAACCCGACTCACCTGATACATTCCTGCACGTACGCGAAGCTCCGCTCTAGTTAAGATAGGTGTTAAGTAAATTTCATGTTACATATTAAGTCACTTGTAAAACAGATCGAAAAGAGGACAGACGTCCCAAAAAAAAAAAAATAAAAAATATTAAAAAAAAAAAATATATAAATTGTAATTTAATTAAATGGCGCCCGAGCAGGGACCATTAGTTCGGTACGGTAGTGTTTAGTGATTCGCCAGTCGCCTCAAGTAGCCGCCGCGGTTTTCATAAAAATTAGTGTTTAGTTACTCGCTAGTCGCTTCAAGTAGCCGCCTTTCTTTCACAAAAAAAAGTCAATCGCCTCAAGTAGCCGAAGAAATTTTTATCACGATAGTTGGCTAAAATAGCCGCCGCGCATTCGAAAACACAAAAGCCAGACATCTCAATTAGCTGCCGTGCTTAGGGAAATACCGTACCACTATTGGTCCCACGAAACCACAATAAAACAAAGTTGGAAACAGTTATTGGTCCCAAGAACCAAAAAATAAAACAAAGGGACAAGTGTCCGAAAGTGTGAAAGTGAACTTAAAAAATCGTTTGACACGAACACACGCAAAAGAATGCAAGATAATACAGTGAAAAAATATAATATTTTTGCAATAAAAGTGTGTGAGAAAAATTAAGGGCCCCTTAGTAACCGATTGCAACGGAGGAAAAGGAGGTAGCGAAACTGCCAGCCGCTCATCACTTTAAAATGATCCTTATGTAGGTTATTTATAAGTTTGAACTGAGAATTAAATTTAAGACTAAACCAAATTAAAGAACACAAAATTATATATTGATACAAAAATTTTATATACCACAAAACAAGGAAGAATTGTGAAGAAGGTGAATTATCAAAAATAATATTGAAAATTTCCAAATATAAGTAACGACACTAGTAAGAAAGATCAAATATCCAATTATTATAAGTCGAAATGCCTTTATTGAGATCAGGGAATACAATTGAGCCCCAAACTCTTAATCAGCCCCCGAATCCTCCTACTACTAACGCAAACCCTCTTATTCCCATTGCGGAAGAAACTACTGCAAATACATCTTTCTAATCTAGTAAGTCAGCAACGATCGACCATAACCGACAGGACGTTAGAAGTACTCCAGAATTGAATGTACTAATATCCTCAATAGTAATGAGAACTCTAGGGAACCAAGGTCGGGAAGTTTTTCAAAAAAATGTAAACCCCAGCACCGATTACCTTAGCGGCGTTGACCAACCTATCCACCCAGAATACCAAGATAGACTTCAAGACCTAGACAAAATACCTGGAAGCATACAACACCCCGCTTAATTGGGAAAGCATGTCAAAATGCCTTGCCATGCACAATAGCACGGTCTCAGAATTCTACCAAAGGGTGTACAGTCATCTGTCCCTTATCTTAAATAGGATCTCGTGCATGGACATTTCAGCGGAAGGCGGAAGCTATGTGCGTCCTGACACAGACTTACAGTGACACGGCCCTAGATCCGTGGCTGCGAGGCGACCTCCCTCGATTATTGGGAATAAGAGAACCGGTTGATCTCCCACAACCACTGCACTTATGTCTCAAACTGGAAAACCAGAGTTTCAGGTCCGACTACGCCTACAAATATTAAGGACCTGCTAAGAGAGGCGGTAACCCTAATTCGTCGCATATGATCCACGCTGACTCCCACAACAACACAGACATATGCCAATGCAATCTAGACCTTCTCCTCCCTGATACAATACTTAACCACAATATTTCCCAACACAACAATATAGGCCAAACAATACCCATTTTAATCCCTCATCAAGGCACGCTACACCCCAGCAATATAGACCAAATAATTTTCAAAATAGTTCCTCTATGGCAGTGATGGGCAAAGTACGGCCCGCGGGCCAACTCCGGCCCGCGAAAGCATTTAATCCGGCCCCCCGACGTGAATAGTATATGGCCCGCGATAATTATATTTTGACGGTCCAGAAGTATGAAGTATATGCTACTAAATTCTAAGAACAAACAGATTGGAGCAGAGAGCTAGTTGTAGTTGTAGTTGCTTTCACTACATGTGTTTAATTTCGCTGTTTTGCTCGCATAGACATAGACGCATAGGTAAAGGAGCCAGCGGCGTGGTGAAATCTGAAGTGAGAGGGAGTGAATTCAACTCAGTCGCTTGCTGTCACAGATCGAGCCGCACGTAAAGTTTTGCTTGTTCGCGTAGGTAATTTTGTTTTTAATTTCTCCCGTGTTTTTGCTTTCATTATTCCTTATTTTGAAATAACGTCAATTATTCTAAAACCAATTCGTTATAATGAATAATGTTTGTTTAATTTTATCTTAATGCGAGTTGATGAACAATATTTTTAATCAATTCCTGAGGGGTATAAATGAATAAACTTGACGGTTTTCCAATGCGAGAACACGCCACATATAATTGGCCATGTGAAAAGACCGGATTTTCTAGATCCAACCCACAAATCGACATTGTTTGACCTTGTGACTTATTAATAGTCATGGCAAATGCCAAACGGATTGGAAATTGCAGACATCTGAATGGAATGGGTGAGTCTGAAGGGATCATTGGGATTCGTGGCAGGAGAACAACTTCACCTTCAAATTTGCCGTTCAAAATTGTAGCTTCAAGAACATTGCCCATGATTTTTTTTATGAATAATCTTGTACCGTTGCATAGCTTAGGTGCATTTAAATTCCGAAGCAAAATGATAGGTGAGCCAATTTTTAATCGCAAGTTATGTGGTGGCATTCCTGGTAAATCCAGCGAATTCAAAAATTCAACAGGATAGTTGACTGCTTCGTCAGGATCGGTAACAGTGTCGATCGATTTGAACAATATCTCATTGCCGGGCATTGATTGTTGTATTTTGAAGTTAATAGCGTCAACATCGATATTTTTTGTAGCTAAAATAGCTCGTTCACGAAGCCACGCATGATTAATATAATTAGCTTGTAAGTTTGGAAATATGCTTTCAATCAAAGCATCTTTCGTATTTACCATGTTGCAGAAATTGTCTGGCAATTTGATGCAGTGTGTGTCTCCATGCAATGGTATTGTTCCATTTCCAATGATAAGCAATTGCTCGGAGAATGATAGTGCCAATGGATCGTTTTGCAGTTGCACACGTATATTTGTGTTTAGACGTAGTGTACTGACATTTCGCCACAGATATGATTGTTTTATACACGCGTTAATTTCATCCGCATATGTAGCGCGTGGAATGACCGGCAATGTCTGTCTAAAATCACCGGACAGCAGCAGTAAAGCACCACCGAAAGGCCTGGTGTTATTATTTAGATATTTCATCGTTCTATCGAGAGCTTCAAGTGAATGTTTGTGGGCTATAGTGCATTCATCCCAGATAATAATTTTGCATTTCTGCAAAACTTTAGCCATACCGGAATGCTTTTTTATGTTGCACACTGGATTTGTGTGAATGTTCAACGGCAACTTGAGTGCTGAATGTGCAGTCCGCCCCCCATCAAGCAAAGTGGCTGCAATATCTGATGAAGCAATTGCTAACGCAATATGATTTTGTGATCGAATGCGCGCAAGTATTAGTGAGATGAGAAACGTTTTTCCAGTGCCACCTGGTGCGTCCAAAAAAAGAATCCACCTTGTTCTGCTGCAATTGGCAAATTAATTCGATTGTATACATTCTTTTGTTCACCAGTGAGTAGTTGCTCATTACTTTCAACATAAGTAGTTAAAGAGACCGTATTGAACTGTTGTTCGCGCTGTTAATGATGTCTGTTGCTGGGCGGTTAGGTGAGGGCATACCAAAATAAATGAGTGGCATATTCGAAATCAGAATGCAAATATCTTCAACCTTTATCAGCGCTTCGTTATATATTTCAAGCGAAAAATCGATATTGGGATCTTGATCAGCGATCCGAATGCGATGCAGAATGTCGTCGCTCATGGAATCTTTATATTTGTCCCAGAGAACAGAAGCTTGAGATAGAAAACATGTCGTCAATAATATGGCGATTAATTGGCGAATTTGATGAGGAGAGGAACTCAATGCAGCTTCTGCAAGTGTAATATCCCAATGGTTGTCATCTTCCAGCAAATGTAATTCGCGACACGCATCATGATATGTGTCGTACAAAATGCCATTGACTGTCCGCAAGTATTGGAAGGACGTCGGTCCAGGAACATTAACCAACAATAAACGCAAGAAGAAACTTTCGCGTTGCTTTGGATGGACTGTGTATAATCGGCCTAATGTATTTCCCATAAATATGCCGTTGTATCCTTCAACCGGAACACCTCGCTTTCGTGGTTCCCACTTTTTTGACTGTTTGTTCCATGTGAAATATCGTGGCACATCAGTATACATTAATGTCTTTGGGAATTGACAGGGAATACCTGGTCGGTTGCATAATTCGAAAAACTCAGTTAATGTGGTTTTTGGGGCAATTGATGCACGTTGTAGAGCAGTCTCTTTTTTCTCCATTTTCAAGGTGCACGGCCAAATGTATAACAGCAGGCTCTCTTTCGTGTATCTGAAAACTCAAAATACGCCAAACTGCTTCATTGCTGCTGATGTATCGGCCCATTTGGTATGGTGTTATTTCATCGTTTTCGTTAACATTTTGAACAGCAAATACAGTCATATCACTGCCCTTATGGACATATTTGCATATATATTTTATAGACTTCACCGAACTGCAAAGCTCAATGTTTATGTGTGCTGATTTTACACAACAATGGTGAATACGGAACCACCCATTGATTGTCAATATCAACTGTTGTACCGTTTAACGTGCGTAATTGATGTGATTGACCACCATGGTCAGTGTCTCTACGACGATACAATGGATAACCATCGATATTAGTGATTGTATCATTTATACAATTTTTTGGAAAACTTTTCGTACATTTTCCATTGTCCATGCACGGCACCGTCATGTTTATAGCACCGCATGGGCCATGGATCATGTTAGCGGTAACAATCTCATACAATTCTTGATCGATATTCCGATCCGGAATTTCTGCTGAGATAATTTTATCAATTTCTTCAGACTGTATTTTGTCTACCAAGTCAAAATATGCGCGTGTGGCAAACCTCGTTTTTGCCATTCAACAGAATACAGCCAGCAACGTGTTTTGCCAAATACAGAGGAATGTATAATCAAGCTCATCAGCGATTTTAACTTTTGTCTGAAGACACGTGCAGTGATATCGTGCCGATCTATTGCAGTTTGACCTGGCAATAACGCAAAAAAAACAGCTGGCGGCATCGGAGAATATTATTGTCTTCGTTGGCATGAATCATCAACCGATATGCGTAGAAGTTCATCGCGCACACTTTTTTGCTGGTTTCTGCACCTGCAAAGTAAAAATATAATTAAGACAAAAAGAAATTAATAATGCATAAAAATAAAATATTAGGTAATGACATGTATAGATTGTACCTGTAGCTGGATTTCTTTGTTTGATATTTAAATGATATCCATCTTCTCCTTCCCAAAATATCAATGGATATTGCAAAGCGTCGTAAGAGCGATGACTGTCTTCAATCGTATGTATTGTGTTATCTCTGCGTTTGATTCGTATATCTCGACGTTCAAATGCGTGGCCAACCATAACAATTGCAACTTCATTAATGGTCGGTGCATTATATGGGCCCGCGTGCTGCCCAGATGGTACTTTGTCTGCTTTGATGACGATCGTATAGTTGTCGTTTTGCAGTTTGTTTGAAACGGTATTGAACAACTGGACCAACTGGTTGTGATTCTGTAAAAACGGTTCTAAAATACCCACAATTTCTCGCTCCTCCATCTGCTCGATATGGTTGTACTGGCAGCGTGCGTTTATTTGCTGCTCCTCATCACCCATGAAGTAGATTTGCAGAAATTTTGAATCGGTATCAGGCATTGGCAATAAAGAACCAATTTGATGATACACTTGGCCCTGAATCTTAAACGTTGATTGAAAATTGCGACCATCCTCATTCTGAACGATTTTTGTTGCTCCAAATGATGTCATTTGAAAGCACGAATTGAATTTGCGAATTTTACGCAAAAACAATTTAGATCGAGGTGTAGCTCCATCCAGTAGTGCTTTCAATGGTTCTGGTGGCGAATTCAATGGTGGCAATACAACTTTTCCAGACGCGCAGCATAAACCGGCCGAATCACCTTTGTATTTGAGTGCATGACAGTGTTGGCATTGTTTGTTCATAGCACCGATAACAATTTGTGAATGTGACGAATAGTCGATGTCCGACTCATATTCAAACGCAAGGCGAAGAAGTGATGCACGTGTCAATGCGCGATACACTTGCAAACGCTGTTGTTTCCGTGTTCTGAATATGTCGGTGACTCGTTGACGGGCCAGTCTTTGTCTCAATGCATTAACTCGAAGGGGTTCGTTGCGTTGCTCTTGACTTTCATTAGCACGTGTAATCGCAGCCTGGTTCCTTAAATGTTCATTGTCCGTCAATTGATCTTCTGCCGATCTATTTAACCGACGGTTCTGGACTAATTGTGAATTCCGAGTCCGTCGACCAATATTTCCTCCTCGTCCACGAAGACGTGGCATTGTTTTATGTACGTAGCTTAATATTTACTGAAATATCAAAAGACACCGTACAAAAAAAAAAAAAAGTCAAAATAACGAAACACACTTAATATAATACACAGAAATTAAAATGTCGAAAATAAACGAAATCCTATGCACGCTGTCAGTCAAGGAAATATGGACTTTTTTTCGTAGGAATTGTGTTTTTTCTCTTATTTCTTCAAATTCCTAAAAAAACGGTATTTTTATAAGTCAGTTGAATACTTTGAGCGAAGTTTCCGGCAAATAACTAATTTCATTTGCGTCTGAGTTTTCCTACTCGCATGATTGAGTTTTTGAAGGAAATTTGGTTAGCCTCATAATAATTTTTATTTATTAATTGAGTGAAAATTGAGCAGTATTTACAAAAAATAATTGTTTGGTTCTGTTTTTTTTTGGGCGTATTTTGTTCTTAGTTTAATTTTATTTTCTTAAATGGGACGTGGAAAATCTCTTACCCCCGAAGAAATTGCTCAATATTAACGTAAATGCGATACATATAATATCAAAACACAGCGTACAAAAAAATTAAATGCATTGAATGAATACATACACAAAATGAATGAAATAAATGAATGAATGAATGAATGAATCAATGCATACACAAAAATTCATTCAAATCGGTCCAGCCGTTTAGTTGCAATATAGATAAATACCGACTGCAGCGCCATCTGCCGGGCTGATTTGTGAATCTAAAACATCCAGGGTGCCACCCAAACACACACAAAAAAATTCATTCAAATCGGTCCAGCCGTTTAGGAGGAGTTCAGTGACATACACACGTACAGTAGAATTATATATATAAAGATAAGCTCCGCTTTTGAGACAATGGCGTGTAGAAAACGAAAGTCGATTCCGAGTGTCGACTGTTTAAAGAAGAGTGGGCTTGGAAATACTTCTTTACAGAATATAACGGTAAGCCAGTATGTCTTATATGTAATGAAGCAGTGGCGGTATTTAAAGATTTTAACCTCGCTCGCCATTTTAACACTAAGCATGCTAAAACCAAATATGCTTTGATGAATGACGCAGAAAAGAAGGTGAATGCGGAAAACCTAAAAAAAACAATGACTGGTCAAAGAAATATGTTTATAAAGCAAAACACTGTTCAAAAGGCTTCTACACTGGCTGGATATGTTGTGGCTTATAAAATTGCTAAAAATAACAAACCATACTCGGAAGGAGAGTTGTAAAAGATTGCATGGTGAGTATGAGTTGTATGTATTATCTGCCCAGAAAAAAAAAAGAGTTTGAGTCTGTCAGCTTATCGTGAAAAACAGTAACAACGCGAATTGATGCCATTGTATCAAACTTGTCGACTAAATTTATGCAACGCATAGAAAACTTTAAATATTTTTCCGTGACGATGGATGAAAGCACGGATAGAAGTGACACTGCTCAGTTATTGATCTTCATTAGAGGCGTTGACGACGAATTTAATATTACTGAAGAGCTAGCTTGTTTGCAATCACTAAAGGGAAAAACGACGGGGCAGATAATTTATAACGAATTTTCTGAAGGTCTTCAAAATTTAAATGCTCCTATTTCAAAACTATGCAACATAACTACAGATGGAGCCCCAAATATGGTTGGAAAAAACGCGGGATTTTTAGGTATTTTTCGGAACCAAAATCCTAATCACAATGTTGTATTTTTACATTCACCAGGACGTGCTTTGTAAAGCTGCAATAGATATTACCCATGTACTTAATGTGGTTATAAAACTAATTAATACTATTCGATACCAGGGCTTGGTACACCGGCAATTCCAAGAATTTCTTATTGAAGTCGACGCAGATTATTCGGACCTTCTTTACCACACGAAAGTAAGATGGTTAAGTTGTGGGTTTGCATTTGAACGGATCTGGAATTTAAAAGAGGAAATACAAGATTTTTTAAAGAATCAAACAGACAAATGGTCTGATTCCAAATCTTCGAAGACAATGATTGGCGTATCGATTTTGCATTTTTTACCGATTTACTCGAACACTACAACAAATTAAATAAAAAATTGCAATGAAAGAACCAATTTATAGATGAGACTTGGGGTTGTCTAAAATCATTTAAAACCCAACTTTTTCTGTTTTTCAACTGCATGAATAAGAACGATTTAACTCACTTTCCGCGTTTAAAATCCGTGTCATCAGTGAGTGAGGACAAACTGAAAGAATTCAGTCAGGCGTTGAAAAAACTTCACACAGAATTCGAAACTAGGTTTCAAGATTTTAAGAACATTCAGACGTCGCTGGATGTTTTCACGATGCCGTTTAATGTAGATCCGGAAAATGTCTCTGCAGAATTGCAGTTGGAAATTATTGAAATGCAGTGCAGCACCCATTTAAATCAACTGTTCTTAAATTCCACAAAATTAGAATTTTATAGAACACTGCCGAAAGCTGAATTCCCGAAGATGATTTCTCACGCCCAGAAAATTATGGCGATGTTTGCGTCGTCGTACGTATGCGAACAGACTTTTACGACCATGAAATTGCGGAAAAACTCAATCAAAAACCGACTTACTGATGAACACCTTTTCGCCCTGCTGAAAGTTACTTCGTCACAGCTTGAACCTGCATTCGAAAATATTATGACAAATCAAAAGCAATTTCATACATCTCACACGCCTACCATGGCAGGGCCTTCGAATTTTGAACATTTGTAATGCTGTAATGTTTTAATATGATTAAAAGTTTCAACACAAAATGCATTTTTCAAATAACTCTGGCCCTCCTCTGCGATTTCTTGAATTTTCTGGCCCCCCATTAAGAAAGTTTGCCCACCACTGCTCTATGGCATACTTTGCACCACGGCCAAATCCAATCCAACCTAATCGAGTGCCGTGTTTTAATATTATACTAACCAGTTTTCAAGTGATAGAGACACTAAATTTTAAGCAAAGAGCGCTACTTAGCGCAGTTTTATCTATTGTGGTATCCAAAAAGAAAAATCCATTGTCTTTTTTTTTCTCTATTTGTCGCGAAAAAGTGAAAAAAAAGAATAAAAAACAAAGGAAAACAATAAACAATAAACATTAAAATAGTAAACTCAAAAATTCCCCGATTCCCTCTCCCACTCATGAAACACCAACAAATAAACTTGAGCTTCCCACCAAACACAGTAGCGTCTCAAAAAAATTACCCACTTATAAATATACCTTCCCAACAGAGCATATTAAACAAATGCATGGCCATAACAAAAACAACAACAAATACCGCCACAACTACGACAAAAACAACAACAACAACAACCAGTACAAAAACCACAGCATCAACATGAGCGTGCGCAAACACAATACCCTCCACACATTATGATGACCTGTTTGGGGATCCTCCTACGACACAAATACTCTTTGGCTCAGAACCCATCACAAGGTGAGCGATTTCGGATCCCGATAACACCAACGCCATCGAATGATTATTTCGTGGCGTCCCTCCTCGGCGGGGTACTGGCAAAACCCCCCGTTGTACACTTGCCTTGAAAAATCTTCTCGGCTCTCGCCGTTCGGAATCGGCATTAAGCTTTAGGTTTCGTTCACTTGTGTGGAAAAACAAATGGCACACAACATAAGTGAATAAAAAGAAGCTTGGCTAACGCCATCTAAGGTGTCTGTCTGGCAGTACAATGGACCAGTGTTTGTGTCTAAGTGCTTCAACAGATAGCAGAAGCCTCCACCAATAAAAAAAAAATCTCCAGAACAACCTATGAACAAAAGCAACGATAACAAAAAAAAAGAACAGCGACACAGACAAAACTAACGACATGCTGGCTCAACGAGCCGACTAACACATTCCAAAACAGGTTTGCCCTCCTCTCCCTCGACGAAAACGTTGAAGACCGACCCCTTACTCCAACCAAGCCTGCTGCTGAAAAAGCTCCAAAAGCCTCAAAACCTCCACCTATATATATCCAAGGAGGTATCCTCGCGAATGCACTTAATGAAATTGCGCAGGACAACTACTACATGCAAGTGTTACCAAGAGGAAGTAAAAGTCCAACCATTAGTCCCAATGAGTCCCAACATTATACAAATATTTTAAAAATGCTGCAACAAAAAAACACCAGGTACTATACCTACAAACCGAAAGACCAAAGGGGCTTCAAAGTAATCCTAAAAAACATGCACCCCTCGGCCGATATTCGAAGAGAACTCGCTGACAAGGGACACAGAGTGACTAACACCTACAACATGACAAAAAGACACACTAAAGAACCTCTCTCGATGTTCTCGATTGAAATAGAAACCAACAAAAACAACAAAGAAATCTATGACATACATACACTCATACATTGTAAAATCACTTTTGAGCCTCCTCATATAAAGCGAGATATACCGCAATGTAATAACTGTCAAAAGTACGACCACACACGAAATTACTGCACAGACTTGCCGGTATATGTTAAATGTGCAATTAGTGACCGTTGGATCGGAAGAAGGGGCCCCACGGAATGGCCACCTAGATCACCAGATTTAACTCAACTTTTACTTAACTATGTGTGGGGATTCATGAAGAATTATGTTTACGAAGTGGGAATAGTATCTTTGGAACAACTGAAAGAACGGATTGAAGTCGCTGGAGTCAAATTGCAGGAAAATTTGTCAAGCATAGACTTATGTGCAGCCATTAGAAGGAGATATAATCTTTGCCTTCTAAAAAATGGGGATCATATTGAAAATTTATTATGTAATAAAACTCCGAATTTTCTAAAAATAATAAAAAAAAGGTGAATGTTTCATACATTAATTTGCCTACAAGCCCAGCCGCGTTAAAACCACAAAAAAGGTTTTTCTTAGAAAAAAGTGGTTCGGATTTTTTTTTTAATTTCTCAAAAACTACAAGACATTTTTGCATCCGGTTTTCTGTTTTTAACTAAAAACTAATAAGAGAAATGAATTTTTGAAAAAAAAATAGTTCGGAATTTTTTTTTAAATTTTTTTTCAAAATTTTGAGTTTGAAAATTAATTTCTCAAAAACTATTCCTTAAAACAGCTTCGTTTAAAAGCAAGATGAAAGAAGAGGTTTCTGGCTTTACAAAAAATATATCACGGCATTGTGGATGTAACTGTTGATTTTTAATAATTTTTTTTCCAAATTAAGTAAATTTTTTAGAAAATTGCCCCTCCCGGCTAAACTGGAGGGAATAGACCCCCCCCCCTCCCATACGATTTTTTTCTTGTCTTGACCAGACCTACACGCTCTAGCTTTTTGGCACACTGCTCGTGGGACACCCTGTATAAGATCCTAAAACTACAAAGATTCCCACCTCTAAGAAATAAACAAATCTCAAACGTCCCAGAACCAACTACCTCAACGACTACTATGAATGGTACCAAAACAATTGCCTCAAACGCTGAAGCTGCAAAATCCTGTCAGCTAACAAAAACACAAAAACAACGCACAGTTGCCCCAACAACCACCCCTCCTATTATTATCCCAGCATCCATTCCCGATCTTCCGATAATGACAACGACACCTCAACCTCCGATAATCACAACGACACCACAGGAACCCCAGCAAACACAATCCCCAAATGACCTCTTGGAACTAAAATCCATGATACAACAACTTGTGACACAAATAGCAAATAGCTCACAATACTGATAACAAAAATTAGCAAGTAAACATGGACGTAATAAAAATTGTTATATGGAACGCAAATGGCCTACAAAAACAATCTAACGAACTAAGATACTTTATCAGGACTAACTCTATAGACATTTTACTGATTTCAGAAACACACTTTACTGACAAAAATTACTTCACGATACCTGAATATAAAACAACCCCAACAACAAGGCCCACGGCGGGTCAGCAATCTTAATAAGACAAAAAATTAAATCCATTGAATTCGAAAACTACAAGACTGAACACATTCAAGCAACGACAATACAGATTGGAGACGATTACGGGCCACTCACAATCTCAGCACTTTACTGTCCTCCAAACCACAAAATATCGACAAAACAATACAAACAGTACCTTAGTCCACTAGGTACAAGATTTATTGCAGGAGGCGACTTTAACGCAAAAATACAAACTGGGGCTCTAGAATAACAAACAAAAAGGGCTCCACACTACTAGGGGTACTTAATTCGCTTAATGTGAATTTTCTAAGCACTGGAGAACCAACATACTGGCCCACAGACATGAACCAAAGGCCTGACCTAATAGACTACTGTATTTATAAAAATATACCAAGAAAAAACTTAACAGCAAAAACATGCCTCGAGCTTTCATCTGACCATTCCCTCATTATTATTACTTACGAAAGCAAAGCAACTGTTACTGCCAACAATATAAGACTTTGCAATAAATAAACTGATTGGTCGACCTTCAAAGATATTATCATCACAGATCTCCAACTCAACATCCCCCTCAAATCCCCTGACAACATAGAAAGTGCAATAATGCACCTAAACGACACTATTCTTAATGCAGCGTATAGATCCACACCCAAATTAAACCCCAAGGAAAGCTCATACCCTACTCCCCAATACATTTTAAAGAAAATAAAAAAAAAACGAAAATTTAGAAAACTGTGGCAAGCTAACAGATGTCCAGAATTAAAAGCCAAACTAAACAAGACTATAAAAGAATTAAAAGAACTACTACAAGATCATAAAAATAAATGCCTTAACAACTACATACCTAGAAAAACTAACCCCAACTTTACAAACGAATTACTCCCTATGGAAAGCCACAAAAAATATAAAAACAACAATCTTACACCAACCACCCATTCTAAACGAGAACAATAGGTAGTCTAGAACAAATCTAGAAAAAGCCACAACACTAGCAAACTTTTTTGCCAAAAGCTTTACAAACAAAAAAGATGAATACCCCCACCACCCAAACTTTGATAATTCAAACGCGAATTCAGAAATAAAATCAACCACTAAAGAAGAAATTAAGTACATAATAAAATACAAAACAAAACCGAAGAAAAGTCCTGGTTATGACCTAATAACAGGACAAATTCTTAAAGAACTACCTGACCATGGATTAGTATTTATTAGAAATATTTTCAACGCCATCTTCCGACAAAGATTTGGAAAGTCGCTGAAGTGAAAGCCGTACCCAAGCCTGGCAAGGACGCAACAAAAACTAATACATAGACATATAAACTAATGTATAGACATCGTGGGAGTTCCTAATGTCAACAACAATGATGCTCTTAGTTGTGCCCTGCAAGTTTTTTAACAGGGTGTCTCGACAAATGTATCAGATTATGAAATCGATAAGTGTTATGTGAAAAAAGTAAAAAATGTTGATACATCAAAAAATGTTAATAATAATTCTTCGATTTTACTTGTGAAATTTGTTTCTAAGCACAAAAGGGATTTAATATTGAAAAACAAAATTGTGTACAAAAGTAACTTAACATCTAATATATTCGGCTGTGAGAAAAATACGAAAATATTTATAAACGAATCGCTAAGTGAGAAAACGAAACATCTATTATATGCTGCAAAAAAAATTAAAAAAGAAAAGCGGTATAAGTATGTTTGGATTAAAAACGGGAGAGTGTTCATGCGGAAGAGGGATAATGATCATTTAATTGTTATTGAATGTGATGAAGACCTTCCAGCACTAAATTAAAATGCAAGATCCATTAAATAATTTGCATTTTATCCCCTCTGTTAACTGTACTGACATTAACGCTCC
Organism: Merodon equestris; assembly: GCA_958301585.1. Lineage (NCBI taxonomy): Eukaryota > Metazoa > Arthropoda > Insecta > Diptera > Syrphidae > Merodon > Merodon equestris. Next base: position 51,780,130 of record OY284417.1, on the reverse strand, counting down.
TGATCTCCTTTTAAATCAAACATACTTACCAAATTTACTTTTTATCCATCAAAATATAAGAAGCTTACGAAAAAATTTTGATAACTTGCTTGCACATATAAATTCTTTTGTTAAGATGCCTGATTTCATTTTATTAACAGAAACTTTGATATATTATATGAACGGGAAAAGTCGCTTTTTGGAATCGAAGGGTATGAATTTGTAACTTGCTGTAACAATAAATATGCATCTGGTGGTGTGGCTGCCTTTATTAAAGCCACATTTCTTATTGAATCTTATAGTCTGAATTTGCAAAGTTGTGATGTTTTAAAAGTTAAAATTAATAATTTGAAACTAAATTTATTCTGCATTTATAAACGAAATGAGATATCGAATAGCATTTTTTATGAGGAGTTAAATAATTTGTTATCAAGTGAGCTAAATGACGTTATTCTTTTGGGAGATTTCAACATAGATATCCTACAAAGGTCTACTTTTGTTGATAATTATCTATTTCTATTATCTTCTTTCGGTTTTGAGTCATGTATAAATAGACCAACTCGTTATTCAGCTTCCACTAGCACCTGCATTGACCATATAATGGTTCGTCTGTCAAAAACCAAAGTAACTAAGCTCGGTCACAGACCTGCAAATATCCGATCATTGTATGACGTGCCTTAGCTTAACATATTACGGTGATTATTGCCATAAACAGGAGTCATCTAGTTTTACTTCACCCAAAATTGATTTTACATCATTAAATAGTTGCCTTCGTCTCGAATCTTGGGAAAGTGTATGTAATGAAGGTAATCCTTCATTAGCATTCGCAAATTTCGTTAATATACTTCAAAACTATGTCTCACAATGCTCAGAAAAAGAAATAATAAATGGAAACAATTGAAACCTTGGATATCTGTTGACCTACTAAGGAAAATCAAACAAAAAAACAAATTGTATAAAAAGAAGCTAAGAAATCCTAATAATAATAATATCACTGCAGCCTACAAACAAATATGCAAGGATATTCGTAAAGATGTCTCACTGTGTAAAACGAACTACTATCTGAACAAATTTCATGAATTTAAAGGTATTTCTAAAAAAAGAATGGGAACTAGTACGAACCATTTTAAATAAATCAAATCAGAAAGATCAAGTTCTCAGCCTAAAAGATAATAATGTCTTGATAACCGACAACAAAATTCTAGCTGACAAATTCAATAATTTCTTTTCCTCTATAGGTACTAAAGTAGTCTCTGATAATTTTGACAACAACAGTAATTGTAATTGTTTAGCTGACGAGATTTCCATTCCCCATAGTTTCGTCTTTGATCCCATATCATCGTTTGAATTATATAAAACTATATTGTCCTTGAAAAACTCAAATTCGAAAACATCTGATGGCTTCTCTAACAATTTTATTAAAAAGATAGCTATAAACATCTGTGATATTTTATGTCTAATTTATAATAAAAGTGTTGCATGTAGTATTTTCCCGGACTATCTAAAACTTGCTGAAGTTACACCCTTGTTTAAGAAGGGAGATAAAACCTGTATTAATAATTATAGGCCTATTTCGTTAGTATCAGTCTTCTCAAAAATTTTCGACAAAGCCCTAAAGAAAAGAATAGTTAATTTCTTAGAAAAAAACAAATTTTTTAGTGAGTATCAATTTGGCTTTCGTTCAGGTTTTTCTGCTGAAAACGCCCTTCTAAATTTTTGTTCCAGTATATATGACAGCTTCGATAAGAGGAACCTAACTGCAGCGGTTTTTGTCGACATAACAAAAGCCTTCAACACGGTAGATCACAAGATACTTTTAGACAAACTCTATAAATGTGGTTTTAGAGGAAGTATACACGATTGGCTTCGATCTTATTTATCCAACAGAGTGCAAAAAGTCAAAATAAATGGTGTAGTCAGTTTAGAAAGCCTTGTATCTATAGGTGTTCCTCAAGTTTCGGTTATCGGGCCTGAACTTTTTCTTATTTACATAAATTCCCTTTTTCTTCAAAATTATCGCAGCAAAGTCACTGCTTTTGCAGACGATATGGCATACGCTTTCTCAAGTGATTCTGCCCTCAACCTTTCCGCTGACATAAATCATGATCTCGAAGTTCTCAGTCATTGGTTTAAAATGCATAAATTAGTCATAAGCGACAAGACTAGAATTATGTTTTTTAGTCATGTGAGCAAGGAAGTAGACTATGGATCCTTCTATTTTCATGGTGCTAACTGTGAAAGATTTAAGCACAGTGCTTTGTAGATCAGAAGTTCTTCACAGACATTTTTTGAGCAACGTTCATGCTCTGACAAATGCTTTCATGTTGAAAATGTCTATGACTTCAAGTACCTTGGTGTTTTGCTTGACTGGAAGATGAGTTGGTCTGCTCATTCTAATGCTCTTAAGAATTATCTCATGGCTGCCACTAGGCAATTTTACTTTTTAAAAGATGTTTGTTCATTGAAACTTCTTAAATGTATTTATTACGGCCTAGTGCATTCTAAACTAGAATATGTCATAGCTTCGTGGGGTGGTACTCACTATAACAAAATAACTCCTCTTCTAGTATCTCAAAAACATGTCATTCGTCTTATTTGTAACAAAAATCGTTGGTCACCTAGCTTACTCCTTTTTCGGGGACTGAAAATTCAACCAATAAAACACTTGTATTGTTATAAGGTTCTAAAATTTTTTTTCGCAAGATCAGGCTATTTGATAAGCAGGAGCTGTTCTAGTTACCAACTAAGAGTAAATGAACAACATCTCGCAAAAATACCCCATCACCATTTGCAAATCGTTTCACAATTTTATTCGACTATCGCCCCAAGGCTCTTTAATAAACTACCCTTATATGTAAGGTATATTCGAAATGAATCCATATTCCTAAAAAAAGTGAAATCATGGGTTTTAAATTTAGATTATAAAAACATCATAGACTTGTTTCGTGTATTAGTTTAGCTGTTCTCTTTTGATAAAATCTGTAATGACCCCACGCATGTATTTATATACTCTGTTTTGGTTACTTTTTTCTAATTTTACTGTACTTAATTCTGCTTTCGCTTCTAGTTTCTATAAACTATAGACTGCAGATACTTTTTTAATTTATGTATTTTTATTCGTTATTTATTGATTCATGTTGTTATAATGTTCTCTTAAAAAAGTAAATAAAACTAAAACTAAAAAAAAAAAAGAAAAAAAAAAATAATTATCGACCTATTTGTTTACTACCAATTTTATCAAAACTACTAGAAAAAGTTATCCAAGCACGACTACAACCAATACTTGACCAAAATAGAATTATACCTAACCACCAATTCGGGTTTAGACAACAACACTCAACAATAGAGCAAACACACAGGGTTAAATAAAAGATATTGTTCGGCAATTTTTCTTGACGTATCTAAAGCTTTTGACAAGGTATGGCACACGGGACTACTATATAAGCTAAACAAAACACTACCACTAGACTTCTACTTACTACTTAAAAGCTATCTCGAGCAGCGACTTTTTTATGTTAGATACAAGGACGAATGCTCCAAGCTACTTACAGTCCTAGCAGGCGTTCCCCAGGGAAGTGTCCTTGGCCCTCTACTCTACCTACTGTACACTTCGAATATACCAAACCCAATTTCTCAACATACCATGCTAGCTACATTCGCTGATGATACCATTATTCTTCAAGCCAGTAAGAACCTAACAAACGCAAATTATAAACTTCAAGGACATCTCAACAATACTATTGACTGGTTTACAAAATGGGGCATCCAAATAAACGAAGAGAAGACTGTACAGGTGATCTATACTACAAAAAGGATTAACAATATACCCGCTTTAACAATCAATGGTAAACCCATACAAACTAGTGACTGCGCTAAATATCTCGGAATGTTTATTGACAGTAAATTGACGTGGAAACAGCACATAATACAAAAAAGAAACCAAATAAAAGATAAATTCCGCAAATGTTTCGAAATTCGAGACTATCAATGGATAACAAGCTACTTATATACAAGACAATGACAAAACCAATATGGACATACGGAATACAACTATGGGGTACAGCAACATCCCCATAATACAGCAACATCCAAATAATACAACGTACACAGAACAAAATACTACGGACTATCGTTGACGCTGCGTGGTATGTACCAAATGACGAAATTCACAAAGACCTTTGCCTAGCAACCGTTACAGAAGAAGCAAAAAATTGTTGCAAAAAACACCGACTCAAAATCCTACAACACACAAACTATGAAATACGAACAATCCCAAGTGACGAACAAACACAGACCAGACGATTAAAACGATTTCGACCAACTGACTTAGTTCATAGATTTTCCTAAATTCTGGGGATACTGGTAGGTAGGTCTCAAAAGTAATATGCATATGCTTAATGTAAAAGCGAAACAAAATAGGCGACAACAACGAGCGACAAGGGGCGCTCGGAGTCAATATAACCCCAACGCTCCGGGTGGATTAAAACCCACCTGTGCCAAGACACAAAAAAAAAACTCAAATAAAAATAAAATGTTAAACAACAAACAATTGTAAAGGACATTGGTCCTACATTGTACATTCTACCTAATATATTGTTAAAACATTAAGTAGATGTCAAAAAAAGACAGATGTTAAATAAATGGTATAAAAAAAAAAAAAAAAAAAAACCTAATCAATTTCCAGACTTTAGACAAAACTCACCATTGGCAACCAGACCGCAAATCAAACAGGAACCTGCCGAAAGATGCAGCACGCAAATACGACAAAACTACCATATAGATACGAGTACTAAAGAAATAGACGCTGAAGCATATAATCAAGCCATTGAATACGAAGCCTCAAACTACGATCAAACAATAGACGAATATTCGCAAGAACAACTAAAAGAAGACGATTACGAAATTAAAGATCATACAGACATACATTTTTTAGGCTAACGAGCTCTTCGTTACCCTATTTCGAGTCCAAAACGAAGAGTGGAAAGACGTTAAAAATACTGATAGACACGGGCTCAAACAGAAATTACATACAGTCTAGCCTGGCTAGCAAACCTATCCCAAATGAAGAATGTTTCTATGCTAGTTCGATAGGTGGAAATATTAAAATTACTCATCACTTAGAGACAACCTTTTTTGATCTAAAAAATGTCAAAATTAAATTCATCCTCCTTCCTATCCTTATGTCTTTTCACGCTATATTAGGGAACGATACACTCAAGACCATAAATGCGGTTATTCATGTCAATAAAAATTTCATGGAAATAGGGAAACACCAAACCAGAATTAAAATCAAGGGGACACATGACTTCAACCCAAAGGGAATCTCTTGAACATCTAGTACAACAACACCCAAGACTATTTTCCGAAAACGATGCTAAATTAACCTTCATCACAAATGTCAAAAGAGAAATAAGAACCTCCTCCGATACACCCGTTCATTCGAAGTATTATCCTTATCCAATGGCATTGAAGAAAGAAGTCGATAGACAGGTAAAACAAATGTTCGATGACGGAATCATAAGGAAATCGAAATCTCCATACAATTCACCAGTATGGATTGTTTCGAAGAAACCAGACACATCCGGAGACAAAAAGTATAGATTGGTTATAGATTATAAGAAGTTAAATTCCGTAACTGTTCCCGATAGATACCCTATACCGGAGATAAACCAAGTCCTCTCACAACTCAGACAAAATAAACGGTCCTCTGTCCTGGACCTGAAAAGCGGCTTTCATCAAATTCTTTTAAAGGAATCTGAAATTGAAAAGACGGCGTTCTCAGTAAACCATGGAAAGTATGAGTTTATGCGTCTACCTTTTGGGCTTAAGAACGCCCCCTCTAATTCCAACGAGCTATCGACGACATACTTCGGGAATTCATCGGAAAGATATGTTACATATATCTCGATGACATAGTGATATTCGGAAAGGATGAAGAGACACACTTCAAGAACGTCCAGCAAATCTTCAAGACGCTGGAAGACGTCAACGTCAAAGTGCAACTGGACATGTGAGTTTTTCAAGAACGAAGTAGAGTTCCTTGGATTTATAATATCAGCCGAAGGTATCAAGACTAATCCATCTAAAGTCAAGGCAATACGCGACTTCCAAATTCCGAATACATTAAAAGAACTTTCCTTGGTCTTTCCGGTCACTACCGACGTTTTATCAAGGACTATGCGAAGATCGCGAAGCCACTCACCTCAATTCTCCGAGTCTCAAATTCCGCATCAAGTAAGAAACAAATTGAACTAGACCACACCGCTAAAGAAGCTTTCTAGAAACTTAAAAAACACCCTCTCATCGGAAGATATTATTCTGGCCTAACCAAATTTCAAAAAAAGAATTTCACTTGACAACCGATGCATCAGACAGACTGCAGAAATCGTCTTTTTGTAAGAATTAGTCCGTATGTAGTCCTCGAGAATGAATAACCGCTGTTGCATCGAAAAAACACTTCCTCCGCTCATTTTTCAAAACTCGTTTTCGACTACTACACGCGTCACACTTACGAAGCAACCGTAAACATCGAGCGAACTATACTGATTCTCCCTTCCCAACGAACCATCTAACGCGTAGGAAATGTTGGTTTCGTCTCAAGGTTGCCATGCGCGCGCACATTTGCGTTTGAAATCAAGGTTGCGTCATAAATGGGACATACCGTATATTTATGACAGAAGGCAAACTAGCACTTACAGCAAGAGACAAATTTTCGAAGTATGCCCAAGCAAAAATTTTAAAATCAAGAGCAATAGAAAATATCCGAGAACCTCTAAGAGAAATATTATTCTCTTCTGTCGTGCCGGAAACCATTGTAATAGATAACGAAAAGTCCCTGAATTCAGAATCAATTAAATTTATGATATGCGATCAATTAGGTATCCAAATTTTCAAAGCTCCACCCTACACCAGTAGCGTAAATGGACAGGTAAAAAGGTTCCACCCGACCCTTGCAGAAATAATGAGGTGTCTTAAGCCAGACCAAACCCATAGGAACTTTACTGAACTACTACAACGTTGTGTACACGAATACAATTCATCTATCCACTCTTCCATAGGCAAAAGACTCATCGACATATTTTTTGGACGTAATATATGAAATGGCCCAGAACAGTATGACAAACTTCGACTAGAAAATATTGAAAAATTAAAACAAAAACAGACTGACGACTTAAAATACCATAATAAGAACCGACAACCGATTAAGACTTACACTCAAGGCGATATAATCTTCGCGAAAATAGACAAACGTTTAGGCTCGAAACTAACACCTAGATATAAAAAGGAAATAGTTAAAGAAGATAGGAACACTACCGTACTAACCGAATCTGGCAGAATAATTCATAAAAGTAAAATTAAAATTTCCATAGATTATTATTTGCAATCGTGCAGGCCGAAGTCCGGTATTGGAATATTTCAATTCCCAGGCAATAGTCATCAAAACCAGTATATCCAAATTACAGACAGGGACAATTAAATTAATACATGACATCGACCTAACAACATACCGAACATTTATAGATGACACTAACAGGACCCTAATACAGAATGTAAGTGACAAACACCCGCTTTAGCCCTTTCTTTCCTTCGAAATCCTACAATTACAAAACCTACTAAACAAGTCCGATCCGGCTGAAATTTCAACAGTAGCCGTCTACTTGAATGTACTACACGATAGTATCTTGCGATACTGGCGCCATCTGGCGGTGAGGCTAAGTACTTATCGGACCACCCTCGTACTGGCATCAATAAATAGCGTGAACGTTTTGTTAAAATCAGGGAATTTCAATATTGGGTGTTGGATAATATTAATTTTCAGAGTTTCGAATGCTAGTTAGTATTGATCCATTTACCCTTTTTCAAATATTTTAACATTGGACTAGCGATCTTTGCATAGTCTTTCACAAATTTTCTGTAGAAACCAGTTACTCCTAACTGTCCCCCCTTTAACTGTCTTTCTGTTGTTGGTATAGTAAACTCCTGAATACATTTTATTCCGTTAGGGTTTGGTTTCATACCCTCTGCTGTTAAGACATCTCCTAGGAATTCGGTACTTTTTTTCATGAATGAGCACTTATCAAACTGTAGTTTGAGATTATGCTCAGATAATCTTCGAATGATTAGTTTTATGCAACTTGTGGAAGAAATTTGTATGTCGTCTAAATAAACGACACAAATTATTCCCGTAAGATCTCAATCATTAGTCTCTGGAACGTGGCTGGTGCATTCTTATGACCGAAAAACATACTTAGCTTTTGCCGAATGACAAAAGCCGTTTTATGGATGTCATCAGAATTCATCTTAATTTGATGATATCCCTTAGCTAGGTCTAATGTAGAGAAGTACTGAGCTCTTCCCAGTTTATCCAATATACTAACGATGTTTGGCAACAGATATGTATCATCTACCGTTATCTCATTGAGTTTTCGGTAGTCCACGCGAAATATAAATTTCTGACGTCAAGAATTGCTTGGTTTTTTAGCTATGTTGAAAATTAATCCTCGATTTAATCTTTAATATATGTGTATAACTTTGTGAAGAACTTTATTATTCCCTCTACTGTATTATCTGAGTAGATCTATCTATCTCTTTTAGTTACTAATTCATTGTAACTATAGTTTTTTTCTTAATGATTCATTTTGTTAAATTTTATAAGTTAGTTGTAACCAAGCTTGCGACCCGATAAGATCGGTTGGAATTAAATAAAGATTTAAAGAGTTCTCCCACGTGTTTTATTTTACATTTTTGGTGCCGAAACCCGGGAACGTGGGCCGATAAGACTTTATTAATTCGAGCGTTATAACTATAAAAGTTGATAATCAGTATAGAATGGAGCTTCAAACTCGTGCAGGCTATCACAGCCACCTAACAAAATTAGTGAACGAAGCTACTGAATATATTAACTCAAATAGAATATCTATAAGAGATATCGAAGAATTATCTGAGCTCGAAATCATGGAAGAAGAACTTGCAACTCTTTTACAACGCCTCACTGTAGCCAAGGAAAGTCTCGCGAACGTCGACAAGGATATGCAGACGAAAAAAAACGGCTGAGTACGAAGACGTTGCGGTAGGTATGATAGCTCGACTGAAATTGCGATTAGCAAGAGTTCAAACCCGGCTTAACCCTTGTCCGGAGGACCAACCGAATTCATCGCGTGTAGTGGTTCCAACGACCTCTGGAAGCGTTAACTTGCCTAAATTAAAATTAAAAACATTTTCTGGGGAGCATCAGGAATGGATTCCTTTCTGGGAAAATTTTCGCACCAACATTCACGAAAATGAAACTCTTTCCGGCGCCGAAAAATTCAATTACTTACAGTCGGTGCTGACGGGAAATGCCGCGAAAACTATATCTGGTTTCACACCCACGGATGCATGTTACGACGGAGCTATCTCTCTCTTGCAAGAAGAATTCGGCGACAAGGAGAAACTGATTGACAAGCTGATGCAACAGCTTATGACACTTCCAACCGTCCATCATAAAGCAGATGCAATCGGATTACGACAATTATATAGCACCGTCATAGCATGTAGTCGCTCACTCACCGCACTAGGTACCCGGTCCTCACATTATTACATAATGCTTAAGACCATACTCCTAAAATGCATACCAAATGAACTCAGAATTGATTACCATCGCATACATAAAGAAACGCAAGTTAAAGAAGAGGATGGCAATGGTGGTACCTCTGATACAAGCTCAACTCTCACGTTCGATGGCGATAAACAAGTGAAAAATATATTACAATTCTTGAAACAGGAAGTCGAGTCGATAGAAAGAGCAGCAGTTGAAAAAGGAACGAAACCGCATGCGAATCATCAACAACCATCGACAGCAGCTGGCCTTTTCACTCCTACCATCAACGTGCAATGCTTCCTTTGTAAATCAGCAGAACACACCACAAGAGAGTGTACTCACTCACGAACGATTGATGAAAAGAAACAGATGTTGAAAGGAGATGGACGCTGTTTTCGTTGTACATATAGAGGACACACTGCAAAATTTTGCCGTGCCAAAAATCTGATCTGCAAAAACTTCAACCGCAAACACGCGACAGCTATATGTGACGTAAATAAAACATCATCATTTAGAACAGCAAATGAAAAGAAGAAGTCAAATAATCAGGAAACGTCAAATGGCGCAGCAATGGTAAGTCCAGCCGTAAATTTAATTGTGCCCGAAGTGTACAAGCAAAGTGCAAAAAAGATTATCTTGCAAACGGCAAGGTTGTTGGTGTCATCTCCAATGAAATCAAAGCAGAAGGATTTGTTTGTACGCATAATGATTGATGGTGGTAGCCAACGGACATATGTGAAGGAAGCAGTTGTCAAAAAACTTAAGTTGATTGCTAGTGGTCGTGTTAATTTATCAATCATAGCATTTGGTAATAAAAATATTTCTAATTCGAGGGAATGGGATACGGTTAACATTTGTGTAAGAAGCCAATTCGATAACCGGTCAATAGAAATAAGCGCATTAGTGGTGCCTGAAATCTGTCCCGATGTTCTACCAGCACCTGCATACTACGGTCCCCAACTAAACCAACTTTGTATCGCGGACTCTGTTGCAACCAATCTGCTGCAAGAAGAAGGATTAAGCCTCTTAATTGGGGCCGATTACTTCTGGAAAGTGGTCACAGGGAAGTATCGAAGATTGTCTGACAGATTAACAGCGGTGCATACTATTTTTGCATGGACAATTCAGGGCCCATGTGATACAGGTGAAAATGAATATTTAAGCCTTTATATTTTATTTTAATATTTATATTTGGTAATAAAGGTAGGTAGGTAGGAGTGGCCGCCTGATATCGAGATGCCAGGCCCAATTAGCGCTTATGCGCCGTTTTGATGCCACAACTCAGTGACCTAGTGTGCTGTTATTGGAGTTTCATATCCATCCTGTGGAATTAAGGAATTTGATGATATTACAGAATCCTATTTCCCTGAATTCTGATAGATCGTCGAAGGAGATTTTGCCGAGTAGGCGCTGTCTGGTTCTAGCTAGAGCCGGACATTCACACAGGAAATGGGTGAGAGTTTCCTTTTCCAGTGGGTTCTTGCAATTACGGCAGTAGGTGTTGAATGGGATGCCTAACTTAGCAGCGTGGGTACCGACAGGCTAGTGGCCAGTACAGATGGCTACAATTCTGGCAATCTTTTGTCGGGGTCTGTTAGTTAGGTCGAGGGTTCTTTTCCTGTTATAGGAGGGCCATGTTTTCCTTGATATGACGCAGTTGCTAATACTGCACCATCTGGAGTTCGCTCTGGAGAGAAAGTGTTGTAGAAGGTTTGCCTTGACCAGTCTGATGGGGGGGAGTACTGCCTCCGCCAAAGAACAGTCGAGGGAAGAGCCGTGCCTTGCTAAAGCGTCAGCCTTTTCGTTTCCCTCTATTTTGCTGTGGCCAGGAACCCAAATGAGAGTAATGTTGAAATAGTCTCCTGCACAGCTGATTTCATCCTTACACTGTGCAACTAATTTGGATTTTATGGAGTGAGAGTCGAGAGCTTTGATAGCTGATTGGCTATCAATATATATATTTACATCTCTCTTGGTAATAGGATAGCGCGTGAGTAACTTGCAAGTTTCCTTAATCGCCAGTATTTCCGCTTGGAACATGCTGGCCGAGTCTGGAAGTCGCAACGATTTGGAGATATTCAGTTCCGCTGAGAAGATACCCGAGCCAACCCCACACTCCATTTTCGAACCGTCGGTGAAAAAAGCTACCTGATGGTTCTCAGAGTGCAGTCCCTGTTTCCATGCCATCCTGGATGGGAAGTGGACATGGGCGGCTTTATTTGGGTAGTGTATGGTTGTCGTGAAATCGGTTGCAGTCATGGCCAGGTCACTAGGTAATAGGTCCAGCACCTTGCTATGACCGTAGGGTTTAGATGAGCAGAACCCAGATTCTCTGAGTCTAATGGCGCTACAGGCTGCATTATATCTGATGAAGAGGTCCAGAGGGAGGAGGTTTAGGAGTACGTTAAGTGCCTCGGTCGGAGTAGAGCGAAGGGCACCGGTTACCCCGATACTGGCCGATCTCTGTACGCGGCTTAGTTTTTTGATGTTGTATGCCTTACTTAGGGCAGGCCACCATACGAGCGCTCCGTAGGTGAGGATGGGGCGGATGACAGCCGTGTACATCCACAGCACCATTTTGGGTCGGAGTCCCCAGCTTTTGCCGAAGGTTCTGCTACAGGCATAGAAAGCGACACATGCTTTCCGTACCCGATGTTCAATGTTTATCTTCCAACTGAGCTTGGGGTCTAGGATAATTCCTAGGTATCTAGCCTCGGAAGACAAGGAGAGTGGCTGGTTGTTGAGTCGAGGGAGATTAAAGGACGGTATCTTATATTTGGTGGTAAACAGCATCAGTTCTGTTTTACTCGGATTGACGCTTAGGCCGCATCCTGAGGCCCAGGCGCTTAACTTATTCAGAGCTCTCTCTGAGATTTCGCTAATTACCGAGGGAAATATTCCCGATACTAGGATGACCACGTCGTCAGCGTAAGCAACCGCCTTTATTCCGATTCTCTCGAATTCTTTCAGAATTTTATCGATAACCAAGATCCATAGTAGAGGCGATATTACCCCACCTTGGGGTGTGCCTCTATCTACGGTCTTAACTATAGTGGTGTTGCCCATCTGGGCCTGAATGATCCTAGTTCTGAGCATGGATATGATCCATCTGCTAACAAGTCCCTCTACCCCTGCCGTGGTGAGGGCTTCTTGGATCGATTCAGTGTGAATGTTGTTAAAAGCACCTTCTATATCTATGAAGGTAGCTAAGGTAAATTGTTTATGGTGGATGGATTTTTCGATTGTCTGCACGACTTCATGCAGGGCGGTCTCAGTGGACTTGCCTTTAATGTAAGCGTGTTGGGACTTCGAAAACTTTGTGTTTCCTAGGGAGTCGCGGATGTGCCTGTCCAAGATGCGTTCGAGGGTCTTCAGGACGAAGGATGTGAGGCTGATAGGTCTGAAACCCTTTGCGGATTCATGACCGCGCTTGCCAGCCTTCGAGATGAAGATACATCGAACTCTTCTCCAGGCTAGGGGGATGTAGTTGAGTTTCAGCGAACTTCGATAAAACACCGTTAGCCAGGGTATAACCTTGCCCAAATTCTTTTGTAGCATTATAGGAAATATCCCGTCAAGTCCCGGTGACTTGTATGGAGGGAAGCTGCTGATGGCCCAAGATATATTATCGGGGTTGATGATCAAATTAGCATCGTCCCGTGGTGTGTGCTGCGTATGATGAGGGACCTGCGTAGTAGTCCCGTAGTCTTTACATCCGGGGAAGTGGGTGTTCAAGAGAAGTTCCAGGGACTCTTCTGTGGAATCTGCCCAAACACCGTCGTTACGTCTAATGTAGAATGGATTCTGGTGTTGTTTGGATAGGATTTTGCTCAGCCTGGCAGCACCCTTTAGTGTTTCGATTGACTGGCAGTACTCTGACCACGCCTGAGCTTTGGCTTTGCTAATGGCCTTTTTGTAGAGTTTAAGGCAGTCTTTGTACTGTTTCCAGTATTTGTGTCTGTGGCAGATGTTGAAGAGGTCTCTTGTCATTTTCCTTAAAACGGAGAGATCCTCATTCCACCACGGTGGGAAGGTTTTTTTGCTGTGCTTAACTGGGCACGAAACTTTGAAGGCCGTGACCATGGCCTTTTCAAAGGTCCTAACTTTCGTGTCCAGTTGTTCTACAGATTCCATGTCTGGATCGGGTAGGTTATTGAGTTTGGAGTTAATGATCCTGCTGAATTTTTTCCAGTCAGTACGTTTAGGATTTCTGAAGGGGATGGAGGGGTCGGCACTGAAATTCACATTGAAGAGTATCCATTTGTGGTCTGCAAACGATTTTAGATTGGATACATATATTGAGCTTGGAGGTAATTAAGAAGGTAAGTAAGAGCAGAGACTCACCCCTTTCGTTGATTTCCGAACTGCCCCATAGAGAGTGTCTGGCGTTGGCGTCGCATCCGAGAAGAAGGGTATCCTTACCCTTTTGAAGTTGCCTAACCAGTAGTTGCACTTCAACCGGTGGAGATGGCATATCGTGCGACATGTAGCTTGATGCTATAATGAGGTTCGGCTGGCCAGAACCTTCCAGATTAACAACTGTTAAATCTTCGGAGCTAAGGTGGGGACATAAAAAGGCTTTAATATGCTTCTTAGCTAGTATACAGGTTCTGGGCTTACCGGTTTGTTTTTTGTAAAAAATGTTGTAGTTGGTGTCGTTGAGCCCTCGGATAATAGAACCGTTTACCCAGGGCTCCTGCAATATGCCAATGTCAATGTTTTCCTCCCGCAGGAAAACTAGCAGATTCTCCGACGCACATTTCGAGTGCTGGAGATTAAACTGTATGACATTAAGCATATTGTAGTTACTGTTGTTGCTTTTGTTGTTGCTCTTGGTGTAGTTGAGGTTGGTCTTCCGTTTCGATCGATAGGCCCTCCAGCAATTTGTCAGTTGCATCGATCTCAACTAGATCAAGATCCTTTTTCAGACATTGTGGCGGAGGAATCTCGATTGGGATGAACCCTTAAGTTCCGAATTTACCACCGAATGGAACAGCTGCACCAAGAGTATTGATAAAATTGGAGATTTACCACTGCCCAGATGGCTGGCCATAGGGAACAACACAAAGACAACAGAAGTACGGAAGCAGAGCATATTATAAACATGAGGCCACTAACATACATCAGTGACGATCCAATGGAATTGAACCCGCTTACACCACAAAGCTTTCTGATAGGTTTTTCGGAATCGGTTCGAAATGAGTCAAGTTGTAAAGATCAAATTCATCAAATCAGTTCGTCAGAGATCCGCGCCAAGTGGAAGTCGAGGGTTAAATATACTGCCTGCTTGTGGAAAAGATGGAGGACAGAATATCTTCACTTACTAAGATCTGCGCATTACACCAAACAAACGTTTTCTAAGGAGCTTCGACAGGGAGACGTTGTATTAGTATACGATGCAGCAACTCCTAGGATTCATTGGAGGTTGGCGATAGTGGAAGCCTGTTTTCCAGGACGTGACGGCAAGGTACGAGCATGTGAGGTACGTTTTGCAGGTGGTAAAAGGATGAGGAGAGCCATACAGTTGTTGTATCCTTTGGAGCTTCGTCAGCCGGGCCGGTCGGAGGATGTTGAAAATTAATCCTCGATTTAATCTTTTATATATGTGTATAACTTTGTGAAGAACTTTATTATTCCCTCTACTGTATTATCTGAGTAGATCTATCTATCTCTTTTAGTTACTAATTCATTGTAACTATAGTTTTTTTTCTTAATGATTCATTTTGTTAAATTTTATAAGTTAGTTGTAACCAAGCTTGCGACCCGATAAGATCGGTTGGAATTAAATAAAGATTTAAAGAGTTCTCCCACGTGTTTTATTTTACAAGCTACTACCAGTATTGGAGATGAATATTTGCTGTTTGATTTTCTGATTATTCCGTGCATTTCCAATTCTTACTTCCTCTTCGTGTCTAGGTGGGAGTCTATATAATTTCGAATTAATCTGTTGATTAGTTGTTGTTTTATTTCAAGGATTTGAAATTGATTTAAGATGTTTTGCACTGCCTTGCGTTCTTCATCGTTCAAATGACTTAAATCCAGTTCTCTTTTACCTGAGCTTAATTCGAAGCAATCGAGAGTTGCTTCGGTACCAGCTGTGTAAATGGGGACCTTAGTATCATTGTTTAATATAATGTACTTTTTGTCAAAATCCAGGGTTTTGACAATTTTGTTAAGAATATCCATTCCGATAAGAAGATCATATGTCTTATCCTCCAACTTTCTTTCATACCATTTTATTGCACCCTGCGGACTATATTTGAACTCGTCTGGTATCTTCGTCACTATTCTTTCTACAATTTCTGTGGTTATATTATTTTGCAACCACATCCTCACTTTTTCAAATAGTATACATATATCTACTACAATCTACTGTATTGGAGTTTATAATGCTCATTGTGTAACCTGTATCAATTAATGCTTTCAACTTAATCCCATCAATAGTTACATCTGCATATATTTGGTTTCCGAGGCCTAGTTGAGAAAAAGATTAGTGTTTTGAACTTCTTCATTTTGAGTTCCTACTTCCTGATTCTGGTGTGCAATATTAAAAGCATGTTGTCTGTTTTCTCATGAATACTGACCTGAATTACCCTTACTCTGAGAAAATATTAGAACTGCATCTATTATAAATTGGTATTGCTTGAACATTGTTGTTCCCGTTAGGTTTTCGGTAATAACTCTGACTAGTCTCTGTAGTGTATTCCTACGCTTACTTTGGTTTATTTCGTTATTATCATTATATCTGCCGCTGCCCATAAACGAATCAAAATATCTTAGCCTTAAATTTCCTTGATCCTGACGCGTTAAGAATATCCCTGCAGCGATACCTCTCGCTTGTCGTAAAAGGCGACTAAAACAAAGGTAAACAAAAATCACATCTAGGCAATTTAGAAAACACCAAGGTGAGCCTAGGGACACATACATATACCACCATTAAACTGCCCCACAAGTGTACATGCAAATCAGTGGGTTGACACGACTGGAGATCACCGGTGTTGTAAGAGTAAGATCAAACAAAAAAAAAATCTGGAGCATGCCCGTGTCACCAAAAAAAAAAAAAAAAAAAAAAAAGGCAGGCCGAAAAACAATTGGTGCAAACAAATGCAAAAACACCAGCATTTGATTGGCCTCAGCGATGAAGTAATCCCAAACCGGGAAGCCTGCCGCTACTTTCTGAGGTCAAACCGGCGGACCCCACAAGCGGACCAGTAGGAATGCAGTTAAGTGGGAAGGTTATGGTCCTACACTTCTGACCATAACAACGCCGGAAAAAGGAAAAGAAGAAGAAATTTCCTTGATCCTCTGTTGAACTTGTTCTGTGGTGTTGCTGACGAAATCGTTCTTGGCTTGGCTCTGGCTCTTCATGAGCCGTAACACTATCTAAGAAGAAGAACTCTGCTAGTACTGTATTCATTAAACATTGAAAACATGCGGGAGTATATTCGAAGTGACCCTACGGAGTACTAAAGGTATCTTGATATCATTATTCTCGACTGGGATTTGGTGAAATCCCGAAGTCAGGTCGAGGTCAGGTCAGATTGTAAAATATCTCGCCTTTTCTAATTGGTCAAGGATTTGACTGATATTTGGAAGGGGATAGTTATCCGTAATCGTCAACTCGTTGAGTTTGTGGTAATCTATCACCATCCTCCATTTTTTTATACAGCTAGCATCAATTTTCTATGGAACAATCCCAAGAGGTGAGCTCCATGGCGAATGACTATCTCTTATTGTACCGTATTTTTCCAGTTTCTCAAATTATTTATGTACCTCTTCATCGTGTATCTTTGGATACCTATAAGTTTTTGTGAATACTGGTGAATAGTAATCGCTTTTCCTGATTTCTTTCATAACATTAGTGTGAGAAAGCTTTTCCTCTTCTAAACACCTCACTATACTTTCAAGTTCGTCATATGCTCAGTTCTAATATTTTCTGTTACTTGTAATGATCTTGCTTCTCCTTTAATTTCCACATCATCATCTCTGGCAACCCTGTGTGCAAGAGAAGAGCAAGTTAAAGTGATATGTGCGAAACTATTTAAATTAATGTATTGAGTGCGATAAAATACTCGCCATCAAAACTAATTTAAACGTCAGCTTTCCTTTGTGAAAGTCGTATGTTTGAAGATACAGTTATACATATGTCAGGTGTTATTATAAAAAAAAAAAAATGTTTTTGGTGGAATGTTCGAAAACAATTAATCTCACTAGTGAAACATAGATGTATTTTGCATTTTCGACAGTAAACATGTGTTTTTTCTGTGCATTTTGGTTTTTTGCATCTTGTAGCTTCCTTCTTTTTGTCATATTCTGGCAGATGATCGACAGTGTCATACTGGGTCTCACTTGCTGGTCTTATTTCAGTACCGCAACGACGTCGCTTTGAAGTATTAGTACATATTACCAGAAGAAGGACGTCCTTTTTTTGTGATTAATGGTTGTCCCATTTTCATAAGAGTGTCAAAAATACGCTGCCGAAAGTGCAACAAATCTAATACATCTTTACTTGGTATATCATAGGTCTTGCAATCTTCCTGGTATTCTAGCCAGCTGTTGGTTAGTGCTATGTCAATGGCGTGAATAATCATTCGCAGAGTGCATTTTCGTGATCTGATAAAGATACGGTACAAGCTAATGAGATGTTCAGTTTTGCTACACCAGCCATTCCATTGTTTTACAATCGTACAAGTTCGGGACGCGGTATCGATATATATTCTTTGGATGTTTTGTCCCATCTTCGTACTTCATCTTGCTCCCCGATTCCAACAAAATTCGAAGCAAGAAGTACACCTTTGTTGTCCATCGATTTAATCGCAAATTAAAAATCGCAAAATTAAATTTGGTGCTGTTCGTAACTTAATCGGTATACCCCCTTTCCTTTTTTGCTCCTTCCTTATCCGTTATGAGTGGTGGTTCTCCAAATCTATTTATTCTGGTAGTCCCTCTTTCACGAAGATCCTTCAACAAATTGTAGTTGGAAAAGTAATTGTCGTAAAAAAGGTAATGACCAAACCCATTTATTCTTTTAGACGATAGATTTACATAAGCAGCAGATACACCATATTTCAACATGTCATTTTTGTCCAAGTTTGTAGTAGCACCTTGATAACAATAAAATCATAAACTATTCCACTTTTACCACAAATCACAAATATTTTTATGCCCCATGGCCCAGGTTTTCCTTTCACATATTGCCTGATTTCAAGTTTTCCTCGAAAGGGTACAAACTGTTCATCGACACTCAGTATTCATTCTAGATTTAGTTCTAAACATCGTTTTCTGACTGAATCATATAATGGCCAGACTTTGATAAGGCGATCAGTAATTGTCGTAAAAAAGGTAAGGACCAGACCCATTTATTCTTTTAGGCGATAGATTTACATAAGCAGCAGATTCACCATATTTCAACATGTCATTTTTGTCCAAGTTTGTAGTAGCACCTTGATAACAATAAAATCATAAACTATTCCATTTTTACCAGAAATGATAAATATTTTTATGCCCCATAGCTCAGGTTTTCCTTTCACATATTGCCTGATTTCAAGTTTTCCTCGAAAGGGAATCTGTTCATCGACACTCAGTATTCATTCTAGATTTAGTTCTTGTAAAAAAAAACAAAGACAATAGACAAAGCAACTTTTCACAATTCAACTCTTTATTAGGCTTGCTTTCAAACGGACGTTCAGTAGAAGACCGAACTACTTCACAAACAAAAGAACAAAAGTAGGTACGAAAAAAAAGAGAAAAGAAGGAGAAAGACATGTATGTATAAAACAAAAGTTAATTCCTTTATCAAGTCTTGTATCCTTTTATATGTATGTGTATCTATCCCTTTTTTTTTCAACATTTTCCCCCCCGGGGAATTTCTGACAGCTCCAGCGGATATAGGAGCTGAACTGGCCTCCGAAATTTACTTCCATCTGCACATCGTATTTCACAGGAGCGAACTCTTCCATCTCTGCCTACGAACGTCCTTTCGATGATGACAATCTTCCAGTGTACTCGAGGAACGGCTTGATCGAATAGGAGAACAACATCGCCTTCTTTCAAATGTGTTGATGCCTTCGGGTCGCGATGGTGAAAGGATCGTAAGAGCTGTAGATATTCCATGCGCCATCTTTTTGCTAGCTTCGTGGTGTATTTCATTCGGTCCTTCCATAGCTCCCTCAAAACAGACTGGTTAGCGGAATTCCCATCAAAGTCGGTACTGGAACTTGAATGAGACCATCCCAAAAGAAACTTGGCTGGAGTTAGCGGTGTTAAATCTAGCGGGTCTGTGGAGACATATGTCAGAGGACGATCATTCACCGTAGCTTCTGCTTCTCCGAGTATTGTCTGAAGTTGTTCATAATTAAGTCTGGCTTTGCCCACAGCTACCTTTAAAGTATTCTTAACCGTTCGCACAAGTCTTTCCCAGTAACCACCCCACCAGGGTGCTCGCTCGACGATGAAATTCCACTTAATTCGAAATGTGGTTAGGAAATTTTGAACAGCTTCGCCCTCGAAGATATTCCCGATCTTGCCGAGTTCCAGAGATGCCCTTCTAAAAGTTTTTGCGTTGTCTGAAGCAATAGTTGATGGGATACCGCGTCTGGCCATGAAGCGCCGAAGAGCCATCAAACAGCTCTCCGTGGTTAGACTGGTGGTTAGTTCTAAATGAACTGCTCGAACGGCGGCACAGGTAAAAAGCAAAATGTATGCTTTATGCATGTTGTCTTCGCCAGGGATGACATAGTACAGCGGACCGGCGAAGTCTATACCCTCATTATCGAACGGTCGGATTAGTGTAATTCTTTGACGGGGAAGGGGGGCAAACGGTTGAGAGGCTGATGGCCCAAACAATTTCTGACATACAATACAATTCTTCACAACTCGCTTAGCTAATTTGCGACCTTTGATGACCCAAAAACGCTCCCTTAGTTTGGTCAAAATTCGGTTAACTCCTCCATGGACCGTTAGCAAATGATGATCTTTTGTCACAAGATAAGTGATGTGATGATCCGCAGGCAAGATCATGGGATGCCTAAGATGAAAAGGCTCATCTAACAATTGAAGCCTTCCCCCTACTCTCATCAGACCATTTTCGTCCATAAAGGGCGAGAGTTCAATAATCTTCGAAGAGGTTGGTAGTGACCTCTGCTTCTGCAATTTGAAAATCTCGTTATTAAAGCTGAATGATTGTACGTACCAGTAACGCTCAGCATCTTCGATTTCTGATTTGGTCAAATGGTCCTCAGACGCCTTTAGCTTGTTCCTACACCTTCTTAAAAATCGGAACACCCATCCAGTGACCCTGAGTAATCGTAACCAATTACCATAGTTTTCGCAACATAAGATCGGATCTTCCCCTTTTGGAATCATTTCTACCAACAAAGTTGCTTGCCAGGTAACGTCGGGATTAACATGACGATCCGCGAAGGTAGAAATGTCAAAATTCTTGAGCCAATCCGGGCCGTGAACCCATAACTTAGATTCTTGGAGCTTGTTCCCAGATATACCTCTAGTTACAAGGTCTGCGGGGTTATCCTTTCCAGCGCAATGGTTCCAATCCGATGCTGCAGTGTAGCGACGAATCTCAACAACACGACTCTGAACATAAAGCTTCCAACGCTGCATCTGGCCGTAAATCCAATGGAGAGTTATCTTCGAATCAGTCCAGAGGAAAAATTCCGGTATAGAAACTTTTAGGGAACGCCTTAAATATGCGCACATCCTGGCAGCTATTAAGGCCGCAGTCAGTTCTAACTTCGGAAGCGTTAATTCATCCGATCCGTCAATCTTTAAGGGTGCTACTCGACTTTTGGAGCACAGGAACAAAACCACTCCAATCCCAGATGAATCGACCTCTCGAATATATACCACGGCTCCATATGCTTTTGTACTGGCGTCGGCGAATATATGGCACTGAATTCGATTCGATGATGACAGTAACAGAGCAGGTCTGGGAATCGCCATGTCTTTCAATTGCAGAATACTCCTCATGCTTTCATTCCATTCTCGCAGCAAGTCCGGCGGCAACACTTCGTCCCACGACAGTTTTCTTCGCCATGCAACTTGGAACAAGATCTTTAACTTAATGACGCTGGGCGAAATTATACCCAATGGGTCGTATACTCGAGCGATGGCTTGAAGTATGTTCCTTTTGGTCCCTCCAGATGCGCCAGATTTCAGGAAATCTTGAATTGACTTCAATGGTACTGCCAATTCATCATTGAATACCAGCCAGGACAAACCCAACACCTTTTGCACGATCGGAAAATCTTCACAACCCACAACGTTTCGAACCTTGGCGCTATTTGAATGCCATTTTCTTAGATTCATTGAAGCCCCTTTCATAATTTGCACAGGTTCCTTATTGATTCTCATAGCCTCATCTTCTGTGTCCACGCTCGTTACGAAATCGTCCATATAAAAACTGCGCTTCAAAATGTTGGAAGTCTCAGGGAATTGCTCCTCATGCAACTTGATGTGTTCTTGAATGGCTGCTGACAGCAAAAATGGGCTACTCTTATTACCAAAGGTCACTCTCGTCATACGTAATTCTCTAAGATCTGAATCGCCATGGTTTGTGTGGATCGATGAAACCCAGAGGAAACGGTGTGAATCGCGGTCATTTACGTTAAGCAATATTTGCAAAAATGCTTTCTCGATGTCAGCTACGAGTCCTACATGCCCTAGTCGAAAATTCAGCAACATTGTCAATACCTCGGGTAACAGGTTGGTTCCAGTGAAGAGCTGACTATTTAAAGATGGGACTTCATCACTACAAGCTGAGGCATCGAACACAATGCGCAGCTTCGTTGTCGTACTATCCTCTTTGTATACGGGCCGATGTGGGAGGTAAAATATCCTCTTTGGAGTTGTCTTCCTGTCGGGCTTCACCTGCTCAGCAATGCCATCTTCCATCAACTGATGCTTCGCGTCGTCATACTCCTTTAGCTTCAGGGGGTCCCTAGACAATTGACGTATAAAAGATTTTAGACGACTTACCGCTTGATTTCTGTTGTTTCCGAATATTAAATGCGGATCTTTCCAGGGCAGCGTAGCTTCATACCGAGAACCCACCTTCCGGATGCATCTTTGTGTCAGTTCTTTGGTGAGAACACTTCTGTCAGCCTCTTCGCCGCGTATCCCAATTGCTTCCAGGGTCCACATGTTTGCGACGTTATCACCAACTGGATCGGAGACTGACAGCACGTGGGACACAAAGGACGTAATACCCATGGTGTTTTTTTCTGTTTTCGGGTGTTCGTGGTGTCCTTGAACTGTCCAACCAAAAATGGTTTCCACCGCCCTCAAACGTCTAGTCATCTTGATCTGCTTCCCCGTAACTACGCTCCAATAGAAATCCGCACCAATCAGCACACTTAAACCGGCCTCTAAATTAATGTTATTGATATGGCTCTGGTCCGCTAATCTTAAATTCGCGAATGAAACACATTTTTCATCCGGTGCAATCAATACATCTATACATATTTGGGGCACTACCAACGCTTCTATTTCAATAGGACGCATGTCGAACTGGCTTTGCAAAGGAACTCTTACTTTTCTCAATTCCTGTACAGGAGTTCTGCTTGCTGATCCGAAGGGAACCACTGCCATTTTCACCGTACCAAGCTCAGAAAATCCTAATTTATCGACGACGTCCTCGCACACATACGAGTTTTGACTACCGCCATCAATAATAGTCCGAAGCAAGACGGTTTTTCGTTGACCACGACAGATACACCGCGCCGTTTTTAGGTATACATTCGACGATGTGCTGCTCGCGTTACACAAATTTATGGCCAAATTACTGCTTTCTTTTTTCTCCACTATAGCAGCAACTGGTGTGGTCGCCTCTGCATTGCGGATCCTTTTGAATCTCGGATCGCACATCGCAGTGAGGTGCTTTCCTTCACACTTATGGCACTTAATCCATTTCCCGATTCGACATTTTTTCGACGAGTGTCCCTTTCGTGCACAACGAAAACATCTCCCACCCTTCAGGAGTATATCTCTTTTCTGCGCAATTGTCATATTCGCGTCGCACTCGTTAGTGATGTGAGAAAGGGAATGACAGAATATGCACTCACTTGCCTGCTTATCGTTTAGGGTGACCAAACTTGCTGCAGTAGTAGTAGTAAGACCCTTTGCCTTAGTTTGTGCTGTGGAGAATTTACTTCTTTCCAATGCCTCTATTTCCCTTTTTAAAAACGCCAATATTTTTTGCATCTGTGTGTTGGTTGACGTTGCGGTTGCGTCTGAGGCAATGTTATCCTCGTCGTGTTTTCGTTTACTTAGGATTTCCCCTTCAGTATCTGTAGTATCTCTTTCTCGCGTGCGATTGTATTCAATGCGAAGTTCAGCAGGCAAACAGCATAGAAGTATGGACTTCAGCATGACATCGTAATGATATGAGGGTACATTTAAGGATGTTAATGATCGCATACATGTGATAACGGAGTTGTATAAGTGCCGTAGGCTAGGCACATCCGAGCGACTGTGAACGGGACGGAGTGAAACTAACTGTTGAATATGGTGATCCACCAACCTTTCGACGTCACCAAACTGTTGCTTTAACAACGATACCGCTGCGTCATAACAAGCTGCTGATGCCATGAATCCCTCTATTGCCCTTTTCGCTCGTCCGCACAAGACGCTTTCAAGATAACAAAACTTTTCTTCTGGTGAAAGCTGGTTGTTCTCGTGCACGGCAACCTTGAACTGCTCCCAGAAGGGGACCCATCCATCCAAATCTCCGTCAAATTTCCGTAATTGCAATTTTTGCAATTTTGTATTGCTCCTTTGCTGTGGAGGTTGAGATGGTGATAATGTATTAGTTACCTCCGTCATGCCGAATTGATGTAATTTTTGCCTCCGTTGATTTAAACGTGCCAGAGTCGCCACCGCCAAATCATCATACTCGGCTATCTTTTCGTACTCCTTTTCAAAGTCCTCTCCCTTTATTAATTTCTTGTCTTCTATGCGCTTGTCTGCTGCCTTAATTTGCGCCTGGATCGCCGACAAACGTTCGATATAAGAGCCGAGCTCCTCTTCCAAATTTTGAAAATTATCTGCATTTTCCGGTTTTATTTGCGACGCATCTTCGGCTAACAAATCCACTGCTGCATTTGCCACTCTTGTCAGTTGAGCCCGGAACGCACCACGGGAAGCTATTTCCATATTAAATTAATTTATTTTTGTCCGACGCAATTCTCCCGGGTTTCGGCACCAATGTAAAAAAAAACAAAGACAATAGACAAAGCTACTTTTCACAATTCAACTCTTTATTAGGCTTGCTTTCAAACGGACGTTCAGTAGAAGACCGAACTACTTCACAAACAAAAGAACAAAAGTAGGTACGAAAAAAAAAGAGAAAAGAAGGAGAAAGACATGTATGTATAAAACAAAAGTTAATTCCTTTATCAAGTCTTGTATCCTTTTATATGTATGTGTATCTATCCCTTTTTTTTTTCAACAGTTCTAAACATCGTTTTCTGACTGAATCATATAATGGCCAGACTTTGATAAGGCGATCAGAGTTATCGTGTGCAATAGAGTTGTTATCAATTACATGTAAATTATTTCTCAACTGAAGAAATCGATCTCTACTCATGTTCTCCAAAAATATTTTCATATCTAGACTGGAATCCCAATACAAACGAATATGGGGAAACTTTAGATTTCCCATATGAAGACCCAAAAATATTTCCATTTCTGTTGCAGTACACGGTTTGAAGTCACTAATTTCTTTTCTGATAGCATACAAATTTGTATTGAAAACCAAATCTTCAATTAGGGTTTCCGTGATGTATTTCGAGAAATATTCGATCGGTGCAAGTGGTGAATCTATTTCAGAAGGTAGTGGAGCGGACCAGGCGAATTGTGGTAGTTCAAACGGCAAATGTTTTCTCCATAATATCTCATGTGTAGGCTTACTTGATTCGGCTCTTTCGCCTCTGCATTTTCTTGTTCCTCTTCAATATCATTAGTACCCACTGGAGTTTCATTCGGATGTACAATGTACACTACCTACACGAACTGTTTTTTCTGGTATAGTCTATATAATGTCATCGTCTGTTTCCTCATCGAGGTCTGATATAGCTCCATTTTCTAATATACAGAGTATTCTGTCAAAATCTTGACGTTTGGAGAGATCAAAAGCTACAACGAAATATAAATATAATACAATACATTTTCTAATAATAATTCATATTAAACGTCCACGTATTTATGACTATTGAGACCTGAAATGGACAATGGACAATGATTGAAAATTTCTATTACTATAGGGAAATTGTGTTTGTTTATGTGTAAATTAACCATAATAAATACTATTTTTCACGAAAAAGGAATATTCGGTACAAAAAAAATATTTCATACTAAAGAAAATAAAATAAAACTAACGACTTACTTGCTTGGTGCCTATATCCATGCCCAAGATTAAGATTTTACTCTATTTTTCGACTAACGCTCAGAAGACCCAATCACTTTTGCTTGAAATGGCATTCTTAGACAAAGCACGAGTACAGCAAAATCAGTACAGTTAGCTTTTATTAATACTGTCTCATTTTACACGAGTTAGTTAAATTTGTCCATTGAGATGGACACCAGGAACGAAGGGGCTTTTCGTTGATCCGTCCACATTTGAAAACTAGATATCAAATTCCACAGCTTAATAGGAATTTGAAGGAATTTATCAGGGAAGTATGTAATTCTTTCGAGAACTCAGAAGAATTATGTATCCCAACTCATGCATTCCTTACTAAGGTTGTAAGATATGCTTTCTGTGAAGCCAAGAAGGACAGAAAAACGAAAAACGTATGCATTGTCTGCAAGAATCCAATGTGTATGGAGCATAGAGCTAGAGCTATAGATAAAAAAAAAATGTGAAGTCGTAATAAAGACTGATTTCAATTATGTGATGTGAGAATACCTTTAAATAAATTTACTTAACTCTTTTTTTTTAAAGAATACTATTTATTTTACTTAACAATCGTTATGAAATCAATTTTTTGCTTACCTTTTTATTTACTTTTTATTGATAATGAAGTTACAATTATTTTATGTGTTTTATGCAAGTCATAATTATTTAGTTTAATAAAATATTTGAAAACAACAAAAGAACTCATTTATTCTATTTCGATTTCTTTTTATATGCTATTCATTTCAATAATGTTGTTTTTGGAATTTAGGGTTGAAAAAAATATTTTGAAATATTGGGTAAAAATTACTCATGATGGGCATTTGCGTATACGAAAATATGATGGGTAGGTAAGGGTTAAATAAGTGTTAATTTTAATTTAACTATTGTATTTAGGTTTTAGAATAGAGGGCAATAAAGACCGTGATGGTACATCTGTCTTACTACTCTGTTAGAATATTTTCTTAGATAATGCATACAATGGCCCCAATTGAGCTTGTTATCCACGATTATGCCGAGGTATTTAAAGCTTTCAACACATTCTATCTTAAATCAATTATTACAACATAAAGCTTGATCGTCAAATGAAACAAAATCATCTGCATAACGGTAAATCGACAAAATTTGTATTATTAGTATTAAATACCATAAATTTGGTTTTTTACTGATAATGAGCTTATGAAATGCAAACCATTTTCTCAGTAAATCAAGATCATGATTTATACTAAGAAAACATTTTAAAAATATTTGTTAGAGTATGAAATAGCAGTTTTATCAGCAAAAGCAGTGGCTATATCTTTAAATGGTAGAGCGAACAGGTTGTTCACGTATAACGAAAATAGAATGGGACCTAGACCTAGATCCCTGTGAAACACCCGATACATGATTTTTTGAAGAGCTATAAGTCGTTTTTAGTCTCAGCATTTGTTGACAGTATCTAAGTATGAAGCAGCTATGTATATTACCATGAAAACCAGAAAGTGTATGTCTATTTAATAATATTGAGTGATCGACCATATCAAAAGCTTTAGTAATATCTATAAACTTTGGTATAACTCTTTTATCAGCTTTAATAGACCAGCTTCAGTAGACTTTCCATTTCTGAATCAAAATTTGCAATTGCTAAGAATATGAGATCTTTTTAAAAAAAATATTCTGTACTTAATACCCCTATCAAACATTTTTGAAAACACCGATAGCAGAGATATGAGTCGATTATTACAATATTCAACATTGTCTTATCGCCCTTACTATGAAAAGGCCATTTTAAGGGAATCAGGGAAGATACCTTTCTGTATACTCGAGTTAAAAATATGGCATAGGACCTCAATAATATGAAAAGAAATTTTCTTTAGCAAACAACTTGTAACCATGTCGAAGGATGTAGCCTTAAAACTTTTAAGAGAGCGAATTAGATTATATATCTCCAAAGGACTAAATGGAAAAGAAACTCTCTGATAACTACCTAAATCAATTAACGTTATTTACGTTCAAGGCAATATCTGTGTCTCTGATATTCCTATTGAGAATTTCATCAACAACATGCCATTCTCTTTTAGGGTTACCAAAACTACGTTATCATTCTGCCATAATAAATATCTCGGCGATAAAAGATATCAGTGTTAAGCTCATTATTGAGTTCCTTATAATATCGTTTCAGTCTGAAGTTATCCGGATGTTTTTTAACTAGAAGACTAAGTTTATGTTTTTTCCTGACCTTTTTCAATAGTGCGGGAGTAATCTTAGGCTTAATACAACTATTCTTGCAGTCTCTGCATATTACAAACTGCTTACTATTCTCAATATGAGACTTTAGTTTCGTTAAGAAAATGTCAAAGATGAAGGATCAGAGGTACAAAGAGCATCGTCCCAAAATTCGACTATTCTTTCGAACAGTGTAATTAATTTTATCGAGCATGTTAGATACAGTTAATACAATTCGAGGAATATTATTATCTATGAATTGATAAGCTTGTTAAGCAATGATCTGTTACTTGGAGATCAAGTTTTGAACATAGTTTTAATGTTGCGGTACACCATAATAAATATGTGGTCTAGACACGTATGAAGACGAGTAGGATCAGTTAGTAAAGAATCTAAACGAATGCAGATAGCGTCGACAGGAAATTGTCAACATCAATTGAGTTAGATAAAATGTTGATGTTAAAATCACCAATTAGAATAGTATTTTTACAAATTTGATGTTCTAAGAACTCATAAAACTCTTCCGAAAAATACTTAAATGAGCAACCATGGAGTCCGTAAACATAAATAAAATAATAGTAAGAGCTAAAAGTTACACATTTTAAGATGATTATGTCAGCACTTTATAAGTTAATTTTTTTTAATTTCTATGTTAACTAGCATTGTTTTTTAAGAATACACAAACACCACCAGCTGCATATGAATTATTGCATGTTGCATTAAATGAATAATTTGGAATACAAAAATTAGAAACTTCATTTTCAAAGATCCAGATTTCCGAAACGAAAATTTAGTATGGTAAATGATCTAAAGATGAGAGGTAAGTGGAAAAGGTGTCAACAATTTTTCGCATACTGCATGGATGACTGAGAAACCAGACGATTGTTCATTTTTCGTATGATATATACACTAACAATTGAATTTATGGAATTGAAAAGAAAACTTCACATCAATGTTATTAAAGCTAGAAGAAGATATACAAAGAGAATTATTTAAGAAAATAGTTGGATTAGACATATTTAGCAAATATAAATTAATTTCACACTCTCTAAATCTTATGCAAATCTCCAAATGAATATATTTTATTGCGTTATCACCTTCCTTAACCGAGTGAGAACAGTTGAATATCGTACCCATATAAATTTACATTTTTTCAGACGTTTAAGTTTAATCGCTTTATTTAATAGGGAACGGTTATTCCTTGTGAGACAATCATTCATGTAAATCTTGTTGCTGGTGCCCGATTTTTTGCTGTTTCGGCTGTCGCTATAGAATTTATTTGCCTTCTGTGCAATCACATTTTCTTCATTGCAACGATTTTCTTATCCATTGACGAAAACAGCACACAATGCTGCTCTTTTTGTTGTGCCTCGTTTTGGCTCTCTTCAATTGCTACTGATGCGGGCCGCGCATCAATAATCTCAAATAGCTCATTGCACTTTTCCATAACATTAGAAGAGTCAATCTCAGGAAGACTAACTATATCCAAAGCACGCTGTTTCTCCTTCTGCTCTAAGAAATTTATTTTACTTTCCAATGACATAATTCAAAATTTTTCATTGCTTGCTTCCAGAAATTTAATTTTCTAAAGAGCATTCAAGATTATATACTTCAGTTCCACTATTTCCGTTAGAAGCATATGCATGGTCATCACATTCTCGACATTGAAATTGCGCGTAAGTGGTGTAGTGCTGTCGTTTTTAATGCTGTTGATTGGAAAAGCGCAAGTAGTTTGGCTCTTCGGTGTTTGCGCTTGCAGATGTTGGAGAGGAATAACTGGAGATTCCACAAGAGATTCCACAGAGAAATGCATTGAGAGCATTTGAAAGGTTGATTGCAAAACAAGACAAGTCAAAAAAAATCTAGAAAGAACTGAAGAAAATACCAGCCCACCCCCTATTATCATTGAGGAAATAAAAAGCTTTAATGGTCTGTGTGAAAAAAAAAATATTCAATCACATCACAAACCAAGTTCAGAATAAAGATCATTAATAAAAACAACATAAAATTAAACGTGGAAGACAGCGAAACCGAAAGAAAACAAAAGTGCTGAGTGAAGCTGAATATGCTTGAAACTGTTATGAAAATAAGCAAACGCGATCAATTAAAGTAAAGGCAAGAAATTTACATCATACAAGCTAACCAGAAAAATAGTAAGTGACCTAAAATCAAAAGGCTTTAAAGCAACACAATTAAACTTGCGATTTAACTGCATAAAATCAAAAACGATCGTATATAAAATAGGAACCGAAGCACGGTCCAACAACCAACAACCAGAAAAAACACCAGCAATCAATGATGTAGTAATTAATAGCACAAACAAAAACACCAAAAAGGAAGAAAATAGCAATATGAAATATTACGCCCAAGTAACAGCAAATGTTGCAAACCAAACACACCAAACCGATGATAAAAAGGATGAACTTAAGCAGACATTGCAGACATAGTCGATAAACTAAATGCCCTAGAAAAACTAATACCTATCAATTTAAGAGTGCAGAGCATGAAATGGAGGAGTAGCACCCAAACAAAAAAATGGACCGTAATTTTAGAGTATTAACTTGCAACGCCAATGGACTAATGCAAAACCAACAAGATTTGTAAATTCAGCCAAAGGAGGAAGCGGGGGTATAATAAGAAAGGACATCCAACATCATGAGCAATTTAACTATAGAACCAAAAAAATACAAGCGAAAGTTCTGAATATAAAACGAAAAAGTTTTTCCTTTGTCAAAGTGTCAATATACTACCAAAACATTTGCTAAAATCAGAAAATAACCTAAAACTGTTTAGAAACCTAAGAAATAGATTTATAATTGGAGGGGACTTTAATGCAAAACATGTATATTGGGGATCAAGATTGACGACAGCAAAATGAAAAGAGTTATTCAACGCAACTAGACTATATGGATGCGACCGAAATAAGACACCGGTCTTAATAGATTTTTACATAATTAAAAACATATCTATAAACTAACTTCAAATATACGAATTTAACAATGTAAACTCTGACCATTCTCAAATACTACTCACATTGAATGAGCGTGTAATTCAGAAGCAAAGAAAACCAACATTAACGAATAAACACATTGACTGGGAAAGTTTCAAGAAGACCCCCGAAGATAGCATTGAACTAAGCGTGCCAATGTATAATACTGAACAAGTGGATAGAGAAGTGGAAAAACATAGTAATGATATTCAACAATCAGCTTAGATAAACACACCAGAAATAAAAAGGAAATCTAAAGGCAACAAGTACCCTATGGAGAACTTATTTTAGATAGAAGAAGGGCGAGAAAAATATGGCAACAGGCTAGAGCCCCCCAAGACAAAACGAAGCTGAACAATCTCACCCAACAGTTAAGAAGACAAATAAGGGAGCTAAAAGAAGATTCCACCAGTAATTATCTTCGAGGATTAACCAACGAAAAAGCAACCGATTATTCGCTTTGGAAGGCCAACTTTGCCGATACCACATATTAAAACGGTGGGAATTGGGCTAGAAGTAACGAACACAAATGCAGATATTTCGCAGACTTACGAGCCCAAGGGAAGTGACAAATGAGATCAAAAATAACATCAATCTGAAAAAATGCCCCGGCTATGATCTTATAACCGGTGAAATATTGAAGCAGTTACCAAGAAAAGCTGTGGTTAAACTAACACATCTAATCAATGCTGCTTTTAGAATGAGATATGTTCTTGATTTATGATAATGATCTCTAAGCCTGGAAAGCCACCAAACGAAGTGACATCATATAGGCCAATCTCAATACTACCGGTTACATCTAAACTATTCAAAAAAATATTCGTCAAAAGACTTAATAGTATTATTGAACGGAAAAATCTGATTCCAAATCACCAGTTCGGATTTCACTCGACATCCGACAAATGATCAAGTTCGAAGAATAGTCAGAATTTTAGAAAAAAAATTAGAAGGAAAGAAAGCACGCTCTGCAGTGCTTCTATATGTAGCGCAGGCCTTTGATAAAGTTTGACATGTAGTACTTAACCACACACTAAGATGTGTCCTACCAAAACAATACGCTGAAATCTTAGAATCATACCTAAGCGAGGGATGTTTTACAACAAAACAGAAGACTCGTATTCATAATGTGCTGGATCCGATTCTGTATCTTCCATGTACATGTGATCTCCCAGAACTAGAATATTTCACATTGGCCACGAATGCCGATGACATTGCAATGTGGAATCAACACAGAAACTGCAATCAGCTATAGATTAAATTTGTGTCTCATAGTATTCAAAGCAGCTTGAATAGCTTGATCTCGTTAACGGTTTGGTTATTTTAATAAAATCTTGGGTGAACTTCCTGTAATAACCTAAAAAACCCAAAAAGGAATTTATATGCATTTCGGGGAATAGGAGCATTTTTAATAGAGTATTTTTTTTTCACTCCTTGTGGTATAACGATACGTCCAGAAAGTAAGCTTCCATATTAAGGAATTGGGACTTATTGACCTGGACATTTAAATTTGCTACCCGAAATTGGGAAGAAAAATTTTTTTTTTAGGGGTTTTTGAAGAGAAGAAGAAGAAGAAATGAAATTTTCTTTCACTGAGTCTAAAGCAGAAGCTTTTAGTTTACTCAGTTTACTTCCAGGAACCAGGAAATCAGACTATTATTGGCTCACTGCATACTTCTTTAACGACAACTGCGTCTGAAATGATCAAAACAACTCGGCGTAGCTGATGTTTTGCATTACCCAACTTACTCGTACCTAGTTTTGATCTACGGACAATAAAACGCGCCCTTACTCTTCAGAGTGTTGTTTATTATATTTCTTTAAATGTAATCATTTAATTGAAGAAGTGCCGTCCACCGAACATTTCTCCAATCAGCATTATCTTATTACTTGTTCTTATTTTAATAAGGTCTTAATAAGGTCAATGTGGCAATGCTTGATCGTTGGACCATTATTTTGCACGTCGGAAATGTTAGCTTTAACATTAGCATTTCCGATTGATCGGGCACTGTTCGGCGCTGACGTATCTCGCGTGGCAATGACTGAACCATTGAATTTGCATCTTTTGATGGCTTTAAATCGCCAGGCACAGATGATATAAGACAGCTGTTTCCTACTTTTAAAATAATTTTTAACGCTAGCATTCCTTGATACACGGTGGAAAAAGATTACTCACTCCTCAAGAATTTTACATCAATCAGTCTAGCATCCTTTTTGCTGAAAAACATGGAAGGACTAGTAGAGTTGCACGTGCGCAAAGTTGCCTTTCGAATGCATCCTTTTTCGGAGATGCAACTTACTTATCAGCGCGGGAAATCCTGAGAGATTGAGCTTCAAAATCTAGTTGAGAGAATTGAATGCGCCACTTTCGTCAGCATGTATAACGCTACTAGACGGCGTAGATGAAGCTTTGGTTTTGTTATTCAAAGCAATGCTTGCGCAGAGGACATTAGTTGCTAATTGATGCTTCGAACAATGTGTCAAATGTGGCGCAAACAGAGGCTGCCCATAATGTGGCGTTCTTTCTCCGCTGTTATGTTGCATGGTGGAAAACTCTCTGCTCGATGCTCATGTTTAGCTGTCTGTCTTAAAGCACAGGCGGCGCTAAATATGTCGATGATTGGTGCACGTGTAATTAGCTAACTCCAAAGGGCGGGCTGTCACAGCTGTACGGGAGCTTTCCCTAGCACGCCAGACACCGCTCTAGATGATATGATGAACCTTTTACCCTTTGATATATTTATCAGAGAATGCACACTGAAAGCCATGCCTCGCCTGAAGAGTGTACTTGCGCGAGAAATATCCTACAACTCCTGTCTCATAGATGCCTTCCGACGCAATGACACCTGTCATCCAATTGCGCTATAATTTCACACCCAAATTTCCATGACGTCAGACCAGATACTGAACCTGGAAACGGCTGTCTTCGCATTCTTACAGGTGGCTCCAGATCGGGGCGGGGGTCCAGCGTTGAGGTTTTCTTTGAACGCAAAAACTTTCGACTGCATTTTTCGTAAGGAAAATATGCATCCGGCTTTAGATATATACGCAATCCTAATGGGCTTGCACTATGTTGTGAAGCTCAAGTCGAAGGGAAAAAGCGTATGCGTCTGTAGTGGCAGTCAAGCTACACTCAAAGCTGTTTCAATCCCTATTACCAGCTCCAAATTAGTGCATAAAATCAAGACCTTTCTGAACAAAGTCGAAAGACTAAATTCACTAAAGCTTGTATGGGTCTGAAATCATTCCGGGATCTGCTTTAGTTCTGCTACTGTTTCCACGATCATTCTTCTTATCCTTAAGGAGAATTGATTGCAGAACACTTGCGGGCGTCATTATGGGCGATTACATATTTGCTAAGCATTACAGCGTGCTTAGCATCAGTGATACACCTACCTGCGCTGCATGTTGCGAAGAGAACACAGTCAATGAATGGCAATCTCTGCGTTTCCTTACGCCGGTAGTTCCGATTTCCTTTCTCATTCAAGCCGCTAGCCTGAAAATATATTTCTATACCTGCTTAAACTTGTAATAAATATAATTTCAGGCATTTTAATCCGTGAGTTTACATTACAAACATAATACCAACAAAATAGGTACACAGGCACGAATTCTCACAAAGCATCCCTACATCAAACTGGATTGCATGGCACGCTCAAAAACGATCATTGTTTAACTAATTAAGGCAATTTTCATCATTTTTGTCTAGCATAAGATAGTTTCAAGTACTGCAAATAAATACATTTGAAACTACAAAAGATAGATAAAATTGTGACTCAATATTATTTCATTTTTAAAACATTGAGCTTTTACCAATGCTAGGGCATCCTGAATCAAGTCCTCCAAGTGCTACAAAACCAGTTATAATAGTACTAATAAATATATTAAAATATGTATAAATGAGATTGAATGTAACTTAAAATCAGAACAATATGCATGTAGATATGTATATGTTTATTTGTATATAAGTATAATGAATTGGAATTTATTTTAATAACAATCCTGATTAAATAAAAAAATTATATATATTGAAGGATAAATGCATCTTGTTACTCTAAAGTACTTTTAAAGAATTTGTGGTCTTTCGTATTTCTTGTATGCTGAAAATCACCTTTCTTAATGCGATGGATAGCACATGTCGAAGTGGGCAAAGTAGAATATTCAGCTTTATATTGGCTAGTAGAGACGGTATTTTCATTGCCCAATACAAAAGAAGACTGATTAGTTCTTCTTCTTGTGATTGGTCTTTCCTGGAAATAGGACGAAATTGCAATACCACTGTATTCAATATCCCTTAATTTTTGATAAGCAGCCGATTTTATATCATATTCCTTGTTTTGTCTATGCATAGTACTATAACTTTGACGTTCACCGCCTATACTACTAAGCTTTGAGGATTGCTCATGAATGTTATTAATACTTCTTTGTTGAATTTTACCACTCGAACTTAAACTACCAAACTGTTTGCTTTCAGCCGATGTTCCTTTTCTATGGAAGACTGTATTTGCAACACTTTCTTCTGATGTCAACGCACTTTTCTTGTGGTGAAATTGCTTAACATCATGCAAAGACGAATTGCAAATTTGAAATTCAGAGGTATCCTTAGTTACATCAATACTAGAATGCGACTGGTTGAATAAATTCTTAGATTGACATCCAGTGTTAGATAAAATTATTGACACGTTATCACCTTTGTTTAACTCATGTGAGCTTACTCGTTTCACGTGATTTGTTCTGTTTTTTGTTAAAGTTTCACATAAGTTCTTAGTTTCACTTGAATTTACAACATTTGTTTCCTTGAAGTCTTTTGATTCTTTTTCTATAATATCAATCCTTTCTTGTCTTTTGATATATTCTGCGTCTGGAGTTTTTTTATTTTTGTTATTTACCACTGTGGTTACTTTTTTCGTAGATACTACTACCAAACCATCAGAAGGTTTCTGAGTATTTAAATTACTTGCAGCAGTCGCTGTGCTAGCATTGGCAAAATTAATTTGGTTGGTTGTTTTCAAAATTGACTCATCAGTACCTAGAGAAATAGACGACTTATTGTAAACATTTTTACTTCTTTTAGTCAAGAGCAAATCTTCATTTTTTTCCGCTTTTTTGGCATATATGTTTTGATTTTTTGAATATAGGGCTATTTCCCCCTCAAGTTTAAGATTATCTTTGGGCCTCACAGGCGCGAAAGATTTATTGGAGATCGTAAGTGTTTTAGAATAAGAATTTGTGGTAATTTGACTTTTTTGCTTTCCTGGTACGTAAAACTTCCCTTCTGGCTTAAGATTATCCACAGGTTTTATTTGATCTGGGCGTTTCATAAACACATATTGTCGTTTTTGTTCGAAGGACATTTCACCTTCAGTTTTCAAATTATCTTCTCTGATAACACGAAGAGATTTATCGGCAGGGCGAGGTATTCCGTATGTATCCTTTCGTGGAGTATAGAAATCGCCCTCAGGCCGAAGGTTGTCTTGAGGTCGCTTTTGTTGCGGTCGCTCAGCCGTTTTAAATTTAGGTTTCTCCGGCACGTAAAACTCACCTTCTGGGTGTAAGTTATCTTCTGGTTTCTTCTGTTCAGGTCTTTCAGCAGGTTTAAAATCAACTTTTTCGGGTGTATAGAAATCACCTTCTGG
Source organism: Merodon equestris (assembly GCA_958301585.1). NCBI lineage: Eukaryota > Metazoa > Arthropoda > Insecta > Diptera > Syrphidae > Merodon > Merodon equestris. Next base: position 51,743,336 of record OY284417.1, on the reverse strand, counting down.
GCGCAAATTATTTTGTGGACGCTTTTGCTCTGGTCTTTCGCCTGGATGGAATTTTTGCTTTGTTGGCGTATAGAAATCGCCCTCTGGGTATAGGTTGTCCTCAGGTTTCTTTTGCGCAGGTCTCTCCACCGCTTTGAACTCTTCCTTATCTGGTGTATAAAAGTCTCCTTCGGGTTTCAAATTATCAACCGGCTTAACTTGATTTGGGCGTTTAACAAAAACGTATTCTTGTTTTTGTTCAAAGGTCATTTCACCTTCAGTTTTCAAATTATCTTCCCTGATAACACGAAGAGTTTTCTCAGCAGGGCGAAATATTTCTTTGACAGGAACTGTGAATTCACCTTCTGGTTTCAAATTATCCCCCGGCCGTTTCTGCATTGGCCTCTCCGCAGGTGTGTATATGTCCTTTCGTGGAGTATAGAAATCGCCCTCAGTCCGAAGGTTGTCTTCAGGTCGCTTTTGTTGCGGTCGTTCGGACGTTTCAAATTTAGGTTTCTCCGGCACGTAAAATTCACCTTCTGGGTACAAGTTATCTTCTGGTTTCTTCTGCTCCGGTCTGTCAGCAGGTTTAAAGTCAACCTTATCAGGAGTATAGAATTCACCCTCTGGGCGCAAATTATCTTGTGGCCGCTTTTGTCCTGGTCTCACGCCCGGCTGGAATTTGGGCTTTGCCGGAGTATAGAAATCGCCCTCAGGCCGAAGGTTATCTTCAGGGCGCTTTTGTTGCGGTCGTTCGGCCGTTTCAAATGTAGGTTTCTCCGGCACGTAAAATTCACCTTCTGGGTACAAGTTATCTTCTGGTTTCTTTTGCTCCGGTCTGTCAGCAGGTTTAAAAACAACTTTTTCAGGAGTATAGAAATCACCCTCTGGGCGCAGGTTATCTTGTGGGCGCTTTTGCTGCGGTATCTCCGCTGGTTGAAATTTGGCCTTTGTTGGAGTATAGAAAACGCCCTCAGACCGGAGATTGTCTTCAGGTCGCTTTTGTTGCGGTCTTTCGGCCGCTTCAAATTTGGGTTTTTTCGGCAAGTAAAACTCCCCTTCTGGGTGTAAGTTATCTTCTGGTTTCTTCTGTTCAGGTCTCTCAGCAGGTTTAAAACCGATTTTTTCGGGTGTATAGAAATCACCTTCTGGGCGCAAATTATCTTGTGGACGCTTTTGCTCTGATTTCTCGGCTGGATGGAATTTGGGCTTTGTTGGCGCATAAAATTCGCCCTCTGGGTATAGGTTGTCTTCAGGTTTCTTTTGCGCAGGTCTCTCGACCGCTTTGTACTCTTCCTTATCTGGTTTATAGAAGTCTCCTTCGGGTTTCAGATTATCAACCGGCTTAACTTGATTTGGGCGTTTAACAAACACGTATTTTTGTTTTTGTTCAAAGGTCATTTCACCCTCAGTTTTCAAATTATCTTCCCTGATAACACGAAGAGTTTTCTCACCAGAGCGAAATATTTCTTTGACAGGAACTGTGAATTCACCTTCTGGTTTCAAATTATCCTCCGGCCGTTTCTGCATTGGCCTCTCCGCAGGTGTGTATATATCCTTTTGTGAAGTATAGAAATCGCCTTCAGGACGAAGGTTGTCTTCGGGTCGCTTTTGTTGCGGTCGTTCGGCCATTTCAAATGTAGGTTTTTCCGGCACGTAAAATTCACCTTCTGGGTACAAGTTATCTTCTGGTTTCTTTTGCTTCGGTCTGTCAGCAGGTTTAAAGTCAACCTTATCAGGAGTGTAGAAATCACCCTCTGGGCGCAAATTGTCTTGCGGGCGCTTTTGCCCTGGTCTCTCGCCCGGCTGGAATTTGGGCTTTGCCGGAGTATAGAAATCGCCCTCAGGCCGAAGGTTGTCCTCAGGTCGCTTTTGTTGCGGTCTCTCAGCCGCTTCAAATGTAGGTTTCTCCGGCACGTAAAATTCACCTTCTGGGTACAAGTTATCTTCTGGTTTCTTTTGCTCCGGTCTGTCAGCAGGTTTAAAAACAACTTTTTCAGGAGTATAGAAATCACCCTCTGGGCGCAGGTTATCTTGTGGGCGCTTTTGCTGCGGTATCTCCGCTGGTTGAAATTTGGCCTTTGTTGGAGTATAGAAAACGCCCTCAGACCGGAGATTGTCTTCAGGTCGCTTTTGTTGCGGTCTTTCGGCCGCTTCAAATTTGGGTTTTTTCGGCAAGTAAAACTCCCCTTCTGGGTGTAAGTTATCTTCTGGTTTCTTCTGTTCAGGTCTCTCAGCAGGTTTAAAACCGATTTTTTCGGGTGTATAGAAATCACCTTCTGGGCGCAAATTATCTTGTGGACGCTTTTGCTCTGATTTCTCGGCTGGATGGAATTTGGGCTTTGTTGGCGCATAAAATTCGCCCTCTGGGTATAGGTTGTCTTCAGGTTTCTTTTGCGCAGGTCTCTCGACCGCTTTGTACTCTTCCTTATCTGGTTTATAGAAGTCTCCTTCGGGTTTCAGATTATCAACCGGCTTAACTTGATTTGGGCGTTTAACAAACACGTATTTTTGTTTTTGTTCAAAGGTCATTTCACCCTCAGTTTTCAAATTATCTTCCCTGATAACACGAAGAGTTTTCTCACCAGAGCGAAATATTTCTTTGACAGGAACTGTGAATTCACCTTCTGGTTTCAAATTATCCTCCGGCCGTTTCTGCATTGGCCTCTCCGCAGGTGTGTATATATCCTTTTGTGAAGTATAGAAATCGCCTTCAGGACGAAGGTTGTCTTCGGGTCGCTTTTGTTGCGGTCGTTCGGCCATTTCAAATGTAGGTTTTTCCGGCACGTAAAATTCACCTTCTGGGTACAAGTTATCTTCTGGTTTCTTTTGCTTCGGTCTGTCAGCAGGTTTAAAGTCAACCTTATCAGGAGTGTAGAAATCACCCTCTGGGCGCAAATTGTCTTGCGGGCGCTTTTGCCCTGGTCTCTCGCCCGGCTGGAATTTGGGCTTTGCCGGAGTATAGAAATCGCCCTCAGGCCGAAGGTTGTCCTCAGGTCGCTTTTGTTGCGGTCTCTCAGCCGCTTCAAATTTAGTTTTCTCCGGCACATAAAACTCACCTTCTGGATACAAATTATCTTGTGGTTTCTTTTGCTTCGGTCTGTGAGCAGGTTGAAAGTCAACCTTATCAGGAGTGTAGAAACCACCCTCTGGGCGTAAGTTATCTTGTGGGCGCTTTTGCTGCGGGATCTCCGCTGGTTGAAATTTGACATTTGTTGGAGTATAGAAATCGCCCTCAGGCCGGAGGTTGTCTTCCGGTCGCTTTTGTTGCGGTCTTTCGGCCGCTTCAAATTTGGGTTTATCCGGCACGTAAAACTCTCCTTCTGGGTGTAAGTTATCTTCTGGTTTCTTCTGTTCAGGTCTCTCAGCAGGTTTAAAATCGACTTTTTCGGGTGTATAGAAATCACCTTCTGGGCGCAAATTATCTTGTGGACGCTTTTGCTCTAGTCTCACGGCTGGCTGGAATTTGGGCTTTGTTGGCGCATAGAACTCGCCCTCCGGCCGAAGGTTGTCCTCAGGTCGCTTTTGTTGCGGTCGCTCAGCCGTTTCAAATTTAGGTTTCTCCGGCACGTAGAACTCACCTTCTGGGTGTAAGTTATCTTCTGGTTTCTTCTGTTCAGGTCTCTCAGCAGGTTTAAAATCGACTTTTTCGGGTGTATAGAAATCACCTTCTGGGCGCAAATTATCTTGTGGACGCTTTTGCTCTGGTCTCTCGGCTGGCTGGAATTTGGGCTTTGTTGGCGCATAGAACTCGCCCTCCGGCCGAAGGTTGTCCTCAGGTCGCTTTTGTTGCGGTCGCTCAGCCGTTTCAAATTTAGGTTTCTCCGGCACGTAGAACTCACCTTCTGGGTGTAAGTTATCTTCTGGTTTCTTCTGTTCAGGTCTCTCAGCAGGTTTAAAATCGACTTTTTCGGGTTTATAGAAATCACCCTCTGGGCGTAAGTTATCTTGTGGGCGCTTTTGCTGCGGTATCTCCGCTGGTTGAAATTTGGCCTTTGTTGGAGTATAGAAATCGCCCTCAGGCCGGAGGTTGTCTTCAGGTCGCTTTTGTTGCGGTCTTTCGGCCGCTTCAAATTTGGGTTTTTCCGGCACGTAAAACTCTCCTTCTGGGTGTAAGTTATCTTCTGGTTTCTTCTGTTCAGGTCTCTCAGCAGGTTTAAAATCGACTTTTTCGGGTTTATAGAAATCACCTTCTGGGCGCAAATTATCCTGTGGACGCTTTTGCTCTGATTTGTCGGCTGGATGAAATTTTGGCTTGGTTGGAGTATAGAAATCGCCCTCAGGCCGGAGGTTGTCTTCAGGTCGCTTTTGTTGTGGTCTCTCAGCCGCTTCAAATTTAGGTTTCTCCGGCACGTAGAACTCACCTTCTGGGTGTAAGTTATCTTCTGGTTTCTTCTGTTCAGGTCTTTCAGCAGGTTTAAAATTAACTTTTTCGGGTGTATAGAAATTGCCTTCTGGGCGCAAATTATCTTGTGGACGTTTTTGTTCTGGTCTCTCGGCTGCCTGGAATTTGGGCTTTGTTGGCGCAAAGAACTCGCCCTCTGGGTATAGGTTGTCCTCGGGTTTCTTTTGCGCAGGTCTCTCGACCGCTTTGTACTCTTCCTTATCTGGTGTATAGAAGTCTCCTTCGGGTTTCAGATTATCGACCGGCTTTACTTGATTTGGGCGTTTAACAAACACGTATTCTTGTTTTTGTTCAAAGGTCATTTCACCCTCAGTTTTCAAATTATCTTCTCTGATAACACGAAGAGTTTTCTCAGCAGAGCGAAATATTTGTTTGACAGGAACTGTGAATTCACCTTCTGGTTTCAAATTATCCTCCGGCCGTTTCTGCATTGGCCTCTCCGCAGGTGTGTATATATCCTTTTGTGGAGTAAAGAAATCGCCTTCGGGACGAAGATTGTCCTGAGGTCGCTTTTGTTGGGGTCGCTCAGCCGCTTCAAATTTAGGTTTCTCTGGCACGTAGAACTCACCTTCTGGGTGTAAGTTATCTTCTGGTTTCTTCTGTTCAGGTCTCTCAGCAGGTTTAAAATCAACTTTTTCGGGTGTATAGAAATCACCTTCTGGGCGCAAATTATCTTGTGGACGCTTTTGCTCTGATTTCTCGGCTGGATGAAATTTTGGCTTGGTTGGAGTATAGAAATCGCCCTCAGGCCGGAGGTTGTCTTCAGGTCGCTTTTGTTGCGGTCTTTCGGCCGCTTCAAATTTGGGTTTTTCCGGCACGTAAAACTCTCCTTCTGGGTGTAAGTTATCTTCTGGTTTCTTCTGTTCAGGTCTCTCAGCAGGTTTAAAATCGACTTTTTCGGGTTTATAGAAATCACCTTCTGGGCGCAAATTATCCTGTGGACGCTTTTGCTCTGATTTCTCGGCTGGATGAAATTTTGGCTTGGTTGGAGTATAGAAATCGCCCTCAGGCCGGAGGTTGTCTTCAGGTCGCTTTTGTTGCGGTCTCTCAGCCGCTTCAAATTTAGGTTTCTCCGGCACGTAGAACTCACCTTCTGGGTGTAAATTATCTTCTGGTTTCTTCTGTTCAGGTCTTTCAGCAGGTTTAAAATTAACTTTTTCGGGTGTATAGAAATCACCTTCTGGGCGCAAATTATCTTGTGGACGTTTTTGTTCTGGTCTCTCGGCTGCCTGGAATTTGGGCTTTGTTGGCGCAAAGAACTCGCCCTCTGGGTATAGGTTGTCCTCGGGTTTCTTTTGCGCAGGTCTCTCGACCGCTTTGTACTCTTCCTTATCTGGTGTATAGAAGTCTCCTTCGGGTTTCAGATTATCGACCGGCTTTACTTGATTTGGGCGTTTAACAAACACGTATTCTTGTTTTTGTTCAAAGGTCATTTCACCCTCAGTTTTCAAATTATCTTCTCTGATAACACGAAGAGTTTTCTCAGCAGAGCGAAATATTTGTTTGACAGGAACTGTGAATTCACCTTCTGGTTTCAAATTATCCTCCGGCCGTTTCTGCATTGGCCTCTCCGCAGGTGTGTATATATCCTTTTGTGGAGTAAAGAAATCGCCTTCGGGACGAAGATTGTCCTGAGGTCGCTTTTGTTGGGGTCGCTCAGCCGCTTCAAATTTAGGTTTCTCCGGCACGTAGAACTCACCTTCTGGGTGTAAGTTATCTTCTGGTTTCTTCTGTTCAGGTCTTTCAGCAGGTTTAAAATCAACTTTTTCGGGTGTATAGAAATCACCTTCTGGGCGCAAATTATCTTGTGGACGCTTTTGCTCTGGTCTCTCGGCTGCCTGGAATTTGGGCTTTGTTGGCGTATAGAAATCGCCCTCTGGGTATAGGTTGTCGTCAGGTTTCTTTTGCGTAGGTCTCTCGACCGTTTTGAACTCTTCCTTATCTGGTGTATAAAAGTCTCCTTCGGGTTTCAGATTATCAACCGGCTTAACTTGATTTGGGCGTTTAACAAACACGTATTCTTGTTTTTGTTCAAAGGTCATTTCACCTTCAGTTTTCAAATTATCTTCCCTGATAACACGAAGAGTTTTCTCAGCAGGGCGAAATATTTCTTTGACAGGAACTGTGAATTCACCTTCTGGTTTCAAATTATCCTCCGGCCGTTTCTGCATTGGCCTCTCCGCAGGAGTGTATATATCCTTTTGTGGAGTATAGAAATCGCCTTCAGGACGAAGGTTGTCTTCGGGTCGCTTTTGTTGCGGTCGTTCGGCCATTTCAAATGTAGGTTTTTCCGGCACGTAAAATTCACCTTCTGGGTACAAGTTATCTTCTGGTTTCTTTTGCTTCGGTCTGTCAGAAGGTTTAAAGTTAACCTTATCAGGAGTGTAGAAATCACCCTCTGGGCGCAAATTATCTTGTGGGCGCTTTTGTTCTGGTCTCTCGCCCGGCTGGAATTTGGGCTTTGCCGGAGTATAGAAATCGCCCTCAGGCCGAAGGTTGTCCTCAGGTCGCTTTTGTTGCGGTCTCTCAGCCGCTTCAAATTTAGTTTTCTCCGGCACATAAAACTCACCTTCTGGATACAAATTATCTTGTGGTTTCTTCTGTTCAGGTCTTTCAGCGGGTTTAAAATCGACTTTTTCGGGTGTATAGAAATCACCTTCTGGACGCAAATTATCTTGTGGACGCTTTTGCTCTGGTCTCTCGGCCGGCTGGAATTTGGACTTTGTTGGAGTATGAAAATCGCCCTCGGGGCGAAGGTTGTCTTGAGGTCGCTTTTGTTGCGGTCGCTCAGACGTTTTAAATTTAGGTTTCTCAGGCACGTAAAACTCACCTTCTGGGTGTAAGTTATCTTCTGGTTTCTTCTGTTCAGGTCTTTCAGCAGGTTTAAAATCGACTTTTTCGGGTGTATAGAAATCACCTTCTGGGCGCAAATTATCTTGTGGGCGCTTTTGCTTTGATTTCTCGGCCGGCTGGAATTTGTTCTTTGTTGGCGCATAGAACTCGCCCTCTGGGTATAGGTTGTCCTCAGGTTTCTTTTGCGTAGGTCTCTCGACCGCTTTGTACTCTTCCTTATCTGGTGTATAGAAGTCTCCTTCGGGTTTCAGATTATCCTTCGGCCGTTTCTGCATTGGCCTCTCCGCAGATGTGTATATATCCTTTTGTGGAGTATAGAAATCGCCTTCAGGACGAAGGTTGTCTTCAGGACGCTTTTGTTGCGGTCGCTCAACCGCTTCAAATTTAGGTTTCTCCGGCACGTAAAATTCACCTTCTGGGTACAAGTTATCTTCTGGTTTCTTTTGCTCCGGTCTGTCAGCAGGTTTAAAGTCAACCTTGTCAGGAGTATAGAAATCACCCTCTGGGCGCAAATTATCTTGTGGGCGCTTTTGCTCCGGTATCTCCGCTGGTTGAAATTTGGCCTTTACTGGAGTATAGAAATCGCCCTCCGGCCGAAGGTTGTCCTCAGGTCGCTTTTGTTGCGGTCGCTCAGCCGTTTCAAATTTAGGTTTCTCCGGCACGTAAAACTCACCTTCTGGGTGTAAGTTATCTTCAGGTTTCTTCTGTTTAGGTCTTTCAGCAGGTTTAAAATCGACTTTTTCGGGTGTATAAAAATCACCTTCTGGGCGCAAATTATCTTGTGGACGCTTTTGCTCTGATTTCTCGGCTGGGTGGAATTTGGGCTTTGTTGGCGCATAGAACTCGCCCTCTGGGTATAGGTTGTCCTGAGGTTTCTTTTGCGTAGGTCTCTCGACCTCTTTGTACTCTTCCTTATCTGGTGTATAGAACTCTCCTTCGGGTTTCAGATTATCAACCGGCTTAACTTGATTTGGGCGTTTAACAAACACGTATTCTTGCTTTTGTTCAAAGGTCATTTCACCCTCAGTTTTCAAATTATCTTCCCTGATAACACGAAGAGTTTTCTCAGCAGGGCGAAATATTTCTTTGACAGGAACTGAGAATTCACCTTCTGGTTTCAAATTATCCTCCGGCCGTCTCTGCATTGGCCTTTCTGCAGGTTTGTATATGTCCTTTTCTGGAGTATAGAAATCGCCTTCAAGCCGAAGGTTGTCTTCAGGTCTCTCTTGTTGCGGTCGCACAGCCGCTTCAAATGTGGGTTTCTCCGGTACTTTCTCCGGTTTCTTTTGTCCTTCCAAGCGAAGATTATCGTTTTGTACTATTCGAGTATTAATTTCAGCTAAATTGATTGTTTCTTGAGTATTAAACTCAATTTCAGCTTCCGATTTGAGATTGTCTAAAGGTTTAGTTACCGTTGGGAGGTCGATCGAATTTATTATTTGTTCCTGGTCGTTGTATTCGTTTTGAGATTCATCGTAGAAAGTTGTCTGTCGCTTATTCGCGTCGGTTTCTTTTTCGGTTAAAACCTTGTTTTTCCTATGGTGTGTAGTTTCTTGTGCTTTGCGTTTTGCGTCTTCGAGATCAGATTTCGTCCATGTATTTTTACGAATGTTTTGTTGTTTGAATGAATCTGTTGACGGAATATAAATAAAAAAGACGTACAATATTAATAAATATGTTCACAACTCTGTGGCAAGTTAGTTGTTTTAATTCTGATAATATTATGAAATTATGAAAACTCAGTTAGTTAAAGAATATGCATATGTAGTTGTGTAATTTTATTGAATTAAAGTTAATAGCACTATTATATTTTACAATACTCCGAAAGTTTTCGATTAAGTTGAAATGCATAGTTCATATATATTTATTGCTAATTGCCTGTTGTATTTACAAATCTCATGTACATATAATTCTATTTTTCGAAAGCTTCTTACAATCTACTTCATCAATACTTTCATAAGACATGTTGAAAATTTGTACATGGTGAAACCAATAACCGATTCACAGTTGTTTAACTAAATCAAACAAGCAGGTAGCATTTATTAGGTTGTTTTAATCGTAAATATAACAACGCCTAGAAACGCTAAAGAAAAGTACAAAAAAGATTTATAGTAATAATTAGAACTTCCTGCAACACTGAAGAAATAATTTTTCTTTTGCATTGAGTGCTGCGGTAGCAAGGGTGAGAACAGATATAGCAAAAGGAACTGTGTTTCATTAAGTTCTAAGTTAGATTTTGATAAGTGCTAGTAATTACACTTTGCATAATTAAGAAGGGAAACGACCGAATTCCTCCACTAGTTGGTCTCAAATTACCAAAATATATATTAACAATGTTTACGAAAGATACAAATAATACAAGTTAAAGATAATACAGATAATACAAGTTAAATATCATGTAAACCAACGATTACCCTTACTGTTGCACTTATTGTACTTAGACGGAGATAAACAATCTAGGCATATTAAAGTTATATTAACGAATCTTGTTTTCGCAGATTTACAACGACAGAGCTATAAAGCGGTAAGTGCTGCAAATAAATTAAAATTAAATATTTAAGAACCTCCAAATATGTTTCTTTTAAGCTTTGACGCAACAGGGAACGTAACAAAAATATATGAAATTACAAAAATATCAAATGCAATTGTAAGAAAATAACCAATTGAGGCCTCCAAACTTTGCCAAGCATTTGGACATACAAAAAGCTATTGCTCTAGATTTTCAAGATGTGTTAAGTGTGCAAGCAATCATGGTACGTCTGAATCCAATAAAAACACAAAATAGCTACCAAAATGCTGCAACTGTAACGTCGAACACTCTGCTAGTTACCGTGGTTTAGTTGCAAAGAAACTGAAGAAAATAAAAAAAAACGATGAAATAAGAAAGATTATAAAAGGAAATAACTTGTCGATTATAACAAAGGTAACAGATCCAGGCAGCGGTTATATCAATATTCCCGCCAACTGAACTGCTAAACTACGAGGGCGTTCAAAAAATAACGATAAACGGGTATTATTGCAGGGCCTAATTACGTGAAAGCTATTGTTTTCACTCACGTATAACCTCACTAGTGGCGAGCAAAAAAATCATATAAATAGTTCACCTTTTCTGGAAGATACATTCATTCAAACACGAGCAGTCGAAGAGATAACATTAAAATGGAAAAATGTACAGGTTACTACTATGCAGAACAAATAAGAAAGTTGCGGGAAGCCATTAAGGAAAAAAGGCGGGGCAAACTGTTGGCGAAGGTGTTGTTTCACCAAGACAACGCACCCTCTCACAAAGCTATGAAGGCATAACACTCGCAGCGTAAGATCTCTTCAAAATTCATACTCTGTGTGTGTATTTCCAATATAACACCTTAACCAGTTAACTGTTTATGACAAATATATTCGTCATGAAAAAATTGTAAAATGTTGTGTTATTTTTATTTGGTGTTTTCGTCATGCGTCTTCAATAGTGACCATTTATTTTTGATGTTTCTGGTTCCTACTTATGTTAATATAAATAAAAATATTATAAATAAATTAGAAATTAGTATTGAAAAGTCAGACCCCAGAAGCAAATATTATTTAATGGATGATTTTGCTTACAAAAATAAAAGAGGACTAATAAACATTGTTGGAAAAGGACAAAAGTGTTTTTTTGACACTCTAGACAAAAATGAAAAGACCGACATAGGAAAACAGCTCACAACCTACGACATCACAAATGACGTGTAATGAAATGTATTTGTGTAACTAGCAAGTAAAAATAAATGAAAATTTTAATAATTCGTTGAGGTTACTAAAGGACATCTTGGAATCAGATAGAAACAAAATTAAAAGAAAAAATAGTGAAAATGAACATTTTAGTAGGAAAATAATATCTCAAGAATAATTTTAGAACAGCAAATATGAATAAACTTACTTAGAGAAAAAGTGAATCAAATTCAAGACAAGGAAATAAATGAATAGCCAATTGATCTCACAAGGGGAAGGCACGACCAACGGGAAACGGATTTGGCTCATTTTTTGCATAGTGATAGTATACCATGTGGGTATTCCATCAGTGAAATAGTAACACGCAACGCTCAGAAATAAGCGAGAAAATCGCGTTTGAAGTTTTACCTAGTGGATTATGAGTAAGTTACATTAAGTTCTGTTTGAGCATGCCGTGGCGTAAGTGGTAACGCTCTCGACTCGTACTCTCGCTCGCTTGGGTTCGTGTCCCTACCTCTTCGTTTTTTTTTTTTATCAATCATCAGATGATTCATCTTCAACTGCTTCGAAATTTCCATCTACGCACTCTTCCTGATCATGAATCAATTCTTCATCACTGATGAACTGCTTTTCACTTAACATATCTAATGTACTGATATACAATTCTTCACCAATTAAAATCGTTTCTGCAGATATAGTATCAGATGTCGTATTTGTAATTAAATCATTTTCGAAAAGCAAATTCTCATAATATATTACTCCATCTTTAAGCTGTTGCTTTAACAAATCACTATCACTTTTTTCATGACTATGTGAAGAACTTGCTTCACTTGATTACATTTTGGAAAAAAAATTGTAAATTTCACTGCACAAATACGTCTCTTCGTGTGTCGAAATTTGAAAACGAACTGGCAGAATTGATGTACACTTCGCGTCCTAACAGCTGGGATACAAGATTTGTGGTACCGTTAGGTATACCTCTTTGTATTCAAAAATTTCTCGAATGAATGATTGGTCAGAGATGCATCATAAGAAAAGCAATGCAGCTGTGCAAATACATGCACCAATTATAATTGTTTTCGAAAAAAAAGGTTCAAAATAAACAAACATATTTGCTTATCAGCAGTTGCAGTTTCCTTCGGTTCGATAAATAAATAACAAAAAAAAAAAAAAAAACGAAGGGTACGACACGAACCCAAGCGAGCGAGAGCACGAGTCGAGAGCGTTACCACTTACGCCACGGCATGCTCAAACAGAACTTAATGTAACTTACTCATAATCCACTAGGTAAAACTTCAAACGCGATTTTCTCGCTTATTTCTGAGCGTTGCGTGTTACTATTTCACTGATGGAATACCCACATGGTATACTATCACTATGCAACAAATGAGCCAAATCCGTTTCCCGTTGGTCGTGCCTTCCCCTTGTCAATAATCCCCAATACATCCCCAAAACATCCCCAATAAAATCAGATGTAAAATTATTAGTACCAATTGTTAATTCTTATTTTGTTTTTTTTTTTTTTTTTTTTGAGGCTTCTGCTCTCGGTTGGAGCACTCAGACACATACACTGGTCCATTGTACTGCCAGACAGACACATTAGATGGCGTTGCACCTCATGAAGAGCCAGAACCATCCTTTTTTTGTTCACTTATTTTGTGTGCGATTTGTTTTTTACACAAGTGAACGGATCCTTAAGCTTAATGCTGATTCCGAACGGGGAGAGCCGAGATGCTTTTTAAGGCAAGTGTACAACGGGGGGTTTTGCCAGCACCCTGCCGAGGAGGGAAGCCGCGAAATAATCATTCGATGGCGTTGGTGTTATCGGGATCCGAACTCGCTCATCTTGCGCCAGCGGCCGACACACTACACACTGTTATCAAAATCAATAATAGAACGTACAATTTTCAAAATTAGCCTCAAGAATTAAAACTACGCAAAAATTGTATTTTTAAAAAGAATAGTAAATTAGTCAGTAACTTTGAGAAAGAAATGCTAACAATCAATCATGATCTTCTTGCTTTAAATAATATGAAAAACGAAACTTTTAAGAGAAACCTCATTTTAAAATTGGTAGCAAGAAGTAGTAAGAAGGGAACAAAACGTCCAAAACTAACTATTACGAAAACACGTTACATGTTACGAAAATACTAATGTATGACTTACCTTAGAAGACATAGCATTAAAGATTAAATAATAGGAGGCTTAAGCATTGTTATTATTATTTTAACTGCAGCGCATACACATGTAAACAAAAGAAAATCGATTTAAAAATTGTTAAAAGAATACTGAGTTAAGAGGGGGAAGTAGTTGTGTTCGCACACCCTATGTATCCATGAGTTGCGCGTTTTGAAGAAAATTCTGTTGATTAGACATGTAATAGAAATTGCCCTGAAGTCGTCAAATTCGCTAAAAACTTGAACCGATCGCAACTCAATATGGTTGACGCAACAACTCAGTGTGGGAAATACCTGAGTAAGCAATTAGGAAGAACTGTGTTTTGTGTGAGGCGATTTGAGAAGTTCACTTTGAGCTTCGAGGCGGGACGGTCGTTTTGTCCGTTTGTACAAATAAATATTTAGCAAATAAAATATTTCTGATTTTTTTTTTTCCTTTGGTCACACGTGCTTCTTCGCGATGAAGGAACTATTTATAACAGCTCTTCCTACAGTGACAATAAGAATAAGAAGATAATAATGCCAGTGACACTTTACCGATGTGAAACTTGGTCTCTGATTAAAAAAAATTTAATCAATAAATATATTTCGAGTTTTTGAAAATAAGATCTTAAGGACAAGCCATGGACTTATAGAATATGAATTTGCGATGAACTACGAAACAAGGATGGAACACACTTGGCGATGGGGTTGCCAACGAGTAATATAAAATATATAATAATAATAATTATAAAAACGCAGTTTTAGGAAATACTTCACGTTATATAACATTAAATTTACTCTAGGGTTACTTTCGCATTATACAATACTATTGTACCTATATGTTTTGCTTGGGTACCTTTCCTTAAAAAAAAAAAAAAAAAAAAAACTTTTAGGGTGCGACTACCGTACATTTTCTCGTTTAAAAACTATAAATCAAACTTCGTATCCGATTATACAGTTGACTATATTTTTTATACCTTAGGTGTCAACATCTGGGATGATCGGATTTCCATTCAACGTTGAACGGAAATAACTGATTATCCACTTGAAAGCCAGTTGACTGAACTTATATCATGGCCATTTTATATATGTAACTTGTATATAAAATTACATTGTGGTTCGTTTATCACTTTGTTGTAATGGAATGTACATTTTTACGATTTATATTATAAAGTGTAAATGATAAAGGATTTGAATGAGTTTCAGAGCTTTGAGCTATTGTTCAATCATGGTACAGAATATGAAAATAGGAAGTCCTGAGAAAATTCAGAAATAAAGGTAACCAAAATTAAACTACATTAGCACATTTTATTTAAATACTTATTATTCGTAAATATTCATTTATATTTATTTACATTTTATTATGTCGAATAGCCGGATAAAACATAATTTTTCTCTCCAATTTTTATTTTCATTTCATATAAAATAATATAAAAAGTTAACAAAAACTAATGAGACCATATGCATAAAATGGAAATAGGTGTGCTTTTCAAAAATATTCATAAAGATGTTAATATTAATTCATATAAAATTCAATTGTAAGAAGTAAAAAAATAAAAATATGAATTTGGAATATTCAAAATTCTTCCTACATGATAATATACATACATATATGCACTTGGCGAGTCTTAATTTACTTACCATGAAAACTATTTGTAGATACCTCGGTGACAGAAACCCTTTCATTAGAGTCAGAATAATTCGTATTTCCTTGGCCAATAACACAATGGTGGCGACTAAAACAAAAATACAAAACTGAAAATATAGTACCCATAACTAGAGGTATGTATGTGCTAGTTCCACATTCAATTTATAACATTATTAGCTTACCCGCATGTACATATTTCACAAATACATTTTTCATCTTTTTCATGAATAACTTTCTTCTTACTACTATTGATTCCTTGCTGCAAATTATTAAGAAAAATATGTAAGTATATGTACGAGAATATTTGCATGCTACGTATATGGAAGCAGTTCATAAAATCAACGCGTTGTTAATTTTTGAAACATGAATTCTCGTAAAATTTTATATGCAATATGTACTTACGTTTCGAGAATGGGAATCCATTGCAATATTATTTTCGCGGGGAACATAATCGACTGCATCGTATACATCTTCCGATAGATGTTTATGTTCTGCATATTTATTTGTTAGATTTTTTACTTTTTTTCTATCTTGAAGGTATTTAGTATCTTTCTCGACATTTGTAAATTCATCCACATAAATAATTTTTTTTGGAATATCCACAATTTTCTCAATAACGTCGGTATGAGTGCGTTCGTCGACAATACGCCAATCATTAATACTCGCATCGAATATCTGGAAAAAAAATGTTAAAATCAGAAATATCTTAAGAATATGTATAAAATGTACACACCAACACCAAAACCCTAATGCCTGAGATTTTATTTTGTTTTTGATATTGTTACTGAGAACAATCTTATACAAATATCGTAACTAACTTAAATATCTTTATAAACTTACTAGCCTCTAAAGTATTCATAAAAAGCTCTTCCGCTAATACAAAAATACAAATGTGAATAGAAAAATGTGTGGCTTTTAGAGAACAGAATTCAGACTACGGCGAAATAGTGTTTCGAATTTCTGATAAATTAAACTATTGGATATTATATATTTTATTTTTTACTGGACAATATCTCAATGTTTTTTTTTTATACCTGCACGTATAATGCTGCACGTAAGTCGTACTCATAATTGGAATAAAATCGCTCTTTGTCCTAATATTTGCTAAAATTCACTGACGGTTTTTGAAAACTGTATTTACTTAGACCAGTCTGAAATTGCCTTCGAAACAATATTACCCCTCGAAATACTCAACTGTTGAGAGCATTCAAGCTCATAAAAAATGTTAAAAAATAAATATATCGCTATTTTGGCATTGGCCCTAAATTTAGGAAACACTGGGCTAGAAACAAATTAGACAAAGCTGAAACATTAGCAAAATATTTTGGGCTGACATTTATGAATGTTGATGGCATCAACAAATACAATGTATTAGTGGGATGACGATAAATAAAATAGTGTTAAATTAAACCCAAGAAACCCACTTAATATATATAAAAAAGAAAAACCAGTAACCCCATTGGATTTTATCTTCCTATAGGGAGCAATGTAATAGAGCAAAAATATTTCTAAATTTCAATTCGTATTTGTCTTCCAGGACGGGAACACCTATCCGCAGTGTATAATTTTCATAAAGATGTTGGCATAAATGCTTAAAAGGTCTAGTTAGACAAGAATTGAGTACTGAAGTGCATTTCATGAACTTATATTTTGGCCTAAAATCAGTGCTATTGTGACAAAAAAATGGTCGCTGTTATGGTGCGATTTAACACCATTATGTTTTTTATTCTGGACTTATATTGAGGATAAAGTTTACTGCAAATGTGCATAAAACGTTAGAATCCTTTTTCGATTCGTACATAAGACGTTAGAATCGTTATTTGCGAAACATAGTTGCAATTATGCGAAAACCTGACAAAAAATTGCATAACAGGAATGATTATTTATAGAGTCGAGGCGATTTCGTATGTATATATTTTTTCTTTTTTATTGGAGGCTTCTGCTATCTGTTGGAGCACTCAGACACAAATACTTGTCCATTGTACTGCCAGACAGACACATTAGATGGCGTTGCAGCTCATGAAGAGCCAGAACCATCCTTTTTTTGTTCACTTATTTTGTGTGCGATTTGTTTTTTACGCAAGTGATCGGAACCTAAAGCTTAATGCCGATTCCGAACGGCGAAAGCCAAGAAGCTTTTTCAAGGCAAGCACCCCACCGAGGAGAGAAGCCTCGAAATAATCATTCGATGGCGTTGATGTTATCCTGATCCAAACTCGCTCATCGCACGTCAGCAGCCGACACACTACCTACGGCGCTCTCAATTTCCTATATAATATTACTTGAATTACAACTCTTTTTAAATATACCTATACTAGCATTACCCTTTGCTATCAAGAAGTATTTGTAGAGTCTATATTTCTAGGATATCTATCCTAGATCCTAGATACAAAGTCAAATGCTCACAAATCCGTCCAACCAACCTTCGAGTACTTCACTACTAATACTACTTTTCCCACAGCTTTCCCTTATCCTGACATAAAAACGACTGGGTAAGAATCATATGCCGACAACACAGCACTGCTAAGATGTTGGAATAATAACAGATTCTGTTTTTTTTTATTTTACTTTTAAGGCATTTTTATTTTTCTCATTTTAATATTTATTTTGCTCTAGATAACAATGCTTATCTCAACAAATTGAAATTACTTTGCTGGCCCTATATGGGGCCCTCTAAAGTCGACATCACATTTTTAAAACTATGTCTTTCACATTCTAATGCTCAACATGCTGCAACCATTTCATTCTGTATACGTCTGTCGTCGATATGACGTTCAGTCCGTAGAGAGAGGGAAAAAAATCCCTCCGTTCACAGGATGGGTCGAGAAACAACGCAGAATCTTGGCCACGAAACAACAAAAGACTTCTTCATTTTACTTTACGAGTATTTGGTGGTGTTCATCGTTTTGGAAAACAAGTAAGGTATTTAATATTGTTTAAGCTAGTCTAAAGCATTTTTGTCTAGGCTAAGTGTGTTCTAAAATATTTAAAAAAAAATAAATAAAAAAAAAGCCCTCAATAACCGCAGGTCCCTTTTCCACACCTTATACTTTGGTGCAAAGTACGCTTAATGCATTCTCACAACTAAAGCAATGCTGTTGAGCCTGCAGCGTGTCATCTCGTTGTACACCTTTTTTGTCATAAAAATCATTAAATATAGGTAGATCAGTCGAATGAAGCATTGGATATTCTCCAACAACATTCTGCATAATCGGGATTTGATCCCACCCTTTTTACCCATTTTTTTCACAGGATATTATGTTTCACAGGATATATTTTCCTCACAGACCTAACGAGCGGCTCTCACATAGGTCTGCAATAAGACCACAAGTTTCTTATAGATTACACTTCGAAAGCCAGCATAACAGAAACGACGTACTTATAGTAATGACTTGATGACAGCAATACCAATGGTGTATCAAAATGTTGGAGAATTTAAAGGAAACACTTCATAGCACAACTCTGAAGGTCTTTTCGATTGCTTCTTTTCGATGCGTTAAGTCCGCAAAGAACCACAAGAACGAGGAATGTGACCTTGAGAAAGACAAGGTGGCGGGCAGAGAGCAGCTCGAGTGTGTCTTGTCTAGGACGCTCTGCAAACTATCGGGTATGTCCTAAGTTCAAGGATATCAAGTAAGAAAACCTGGCCCGTAAGCAGAAAGTCGAACCGTCACACCCAAATTGACCTTCGCCCAAATAACGGCAGATTCGTCCCGATGGGACGAAAGCCCCGATATACTCTTAGTTAGCGAAACAAAGCTAAACAAGAAGCACAAAATCCGGCACAGTTCTTACAGAATAATTAGAAGAGACAGACCCAACTCTACTCAAGGCGGGGGAGTTGCGATCTTCATAAAAAATAATATAACACATACAATTATATATAACGGTGAAGTACGGAGGTTCCAGGTTCTAGAAGTCTGCATTGTGTACATTCCTCTCCGTAATGGACAGAAAATATATATTTTACCGGCCTATGCACCTTATCGCAGAGTTCATGACACTCTTTCTGCACTTGAACTCGGTAGAAAACTTCTACTTTCTGACCGGCGGCGATTTAAATGCTAAACATAGTGATTGGAAAAATAACATTCAAAACACCAGGGGGTGCCTATTAAGCCACTGGTGGGTTCTTCGCAACATTGAACATAGAGTCAAGTTATTGGCAACGGATACTCCAACGGCGCGACTCCTATCTGGATTTCATGCTGATAGACTCGCGACTCTGACTTGCTGACACGAATGAATAGTCTATTAACTGTCTACTGACCATTGCGGACTATGTGCCGTGATCACAGTACCTGACGAGTTTGCGGATATGGCAGAGTACGTCCAAACGCACACCTACGATTTCCTAAAGAGAGTGCTCACTTCAAGCGCCTCCTTCCCACCTTCCAATAGGAACCTGTCAAACTACGAGATTGACAGGTACTTCAAACAACGGTATCATTAAACAGACAATGAACAGTACAATACCACGCCAACGACAGCACGACACCACAAACGTATACCGAAACGCGACAATCGATGCACTGCACAGACAAAAAAGAAGACTCAAAGTCGTAAAAAGGCGGTTTACCGACAGACAAAACTCGGAGGTCAGGACACTGAAGTCACTGATTAAAAATCTTCAACAGTTGGTTAAAGAGAATTGCAGAGTATGTTTGCATTGGAACAACAGAATTCGTGCTGTAAAATACAACAGCGCGAGTATGTTCCCGCAAATAAATAAAATATTTCGGAGAAACAATAAGACTGATATCCAGGATCTAAGGCTTCCGTAAATATCAGACAATGTTAGCATTGATCGAGAGAGCGCCATCCTGGATGACGACTTTTTCGTGATCGAGGATCCTTAGGAGAAGGTTGCGCCAGTAGGAGCTGTCTTCCAGGAAGTGTACAAGAGGATTGATAGTATTCGCCCGAATCACGACCTGGAGAACAGAGCCTTGCTTCATCATAATGATGATGATGATCTTCATAATGATATCGATCATTGGCGAACCTTGATTTTACCAGGTTCAATGAAGATTTCATGGCAAAAAATGCCATGTTCATATCACCGGAAGATCTTCAGATGATCTACAAGGCATTTAAGAAGAAAAAAATCCGCGGGAGTCGACGGTATATCCAATGTTGTCCTTAGGCACCCCGCCAGTGGCTGTAAAGAGGTACACTACCCTGTTCAACAATTCACTGGAAGAAAACGGTGTTGCAACCAATCCCCAAGAGGGGTAAAGACACCTCTAACTAAGGTGGTCCATAGAGCCCTATCTAAATGGATTGAGGACAATAAAGTCATCCGGATGACCAATTCGGCTTCAAAGCGGGACATGACACTATTCATCCCGTGTCGAAACTCATATCGGATAACCAATGGAATAAATGCAAGAATCTTACCCGAAGGAGGTCTTATACAATAGAGCCAAGATTTTACGGTGGAATCATCAAACTGATTCGAAGCCACGATGCAAGAGCAATGACTTCGGTCAATAACCTGATTTCCGGGGCTTACTACTCCAATGACTTATACCACGAGAGAGCACGTCTCAACGACTTTGTTCCGCCAGAAGCAATCCTCTATGTATATAGATGGGATAGATTGGAGATACCGCTTATCTTCCACGGTCACAACTCCGCGGAACGGCGATTCCTCTACGGACCTGATGTCGCGCTCCGTGAGCCCGAGTGCCTCAGACTCTGTAGATCGGTCTCACGCCAGGATCGAAGAGACGTAGTTCGCTAACATCAACACTTTTGGTGGCTGGAGAGAGCTAAGTCAGTGAACACCCCAATAGGTTCCGCCTCTTCAAGGCAAGGACTGCTTAACACGCCTAACATCAATGGCAACCTTACATAGGCTAGGGTAGGGTAAGGTAGGTTAGGGTAGGTAGTAGTATAGGGGAAAAAAACCAAAAGAGGAAAAAAAAATTTAAATCAAAAAAAAAAACAGTAAAAACAAAAAAATATTATAAAATATTAAAATTGAATAAAAAAAAGATATATATATTAAATACAAAAAATGTATTGTATAAACTTTTATATATATTTTTTTTTAATTAAGCTAGAATGTTTAGTTAGGTTAAGATAGGCTTAAGTTTTTATTAAATCAGCAATCATTTGCTAAGTTTTTTTTTTCATTGAAACTAATTTTTCATTAGTTTCAATTTTAAGCATTTTTGTTTAGCGTAAGGTAATTATAAGCAACATTTGTTAAAAAAAAATAAAAAGTGAAATTGAAAATTGAGTGCTGAATATCTTCTTTAAGGTACTCTGGTTTTTCTATTTGTCATATTAATGCTCAAAGTCTGAAAAAGCACACTAACGAACTTAAACTAATTTTCGATGGGATAAATATATTTTATTATATGTTTATTCTATGTATCCCTTTCAAAATGCGATCATTGCGCTGTCTTCTTCTTAGATGGCGCTACAGCTCACGAAGAGCCAGAGCCAAGCTTCTCTCGTTCACTTATGTATGTTGTATGCGATTTGTTTTACACATAAGTTAACGGGTCCTATAGTTCAATGCCGATTGCGTTGTCAGGGTATAACATTTATAGGGGCGATCGTGTCTGGAGTTGAGCAAGCGGTGTTGCAATCTTTGTTAAGGAAAAAATTGCCAGCCGATATAGACATAGATATAGCTTCGAGAAATGTCTAGTTGGAGTCACCTACGAGCCCCTAAGTTAAATGGACACCACCATTGTAACTAACATCATCGAACTCTTCGGGCTTGCTATGAACATCTTCTTTTTTCCGGTGATCTTAGCATTAATCTACTAAGCCGTAATGATTCACAAGTAAATCGTTCCATGAATTTCTCCATCAACCGATTTACAAACAGCATCTTGACTCCCACCCACTTTAGCCCTACCACCTCTAATCTGCTTATTGTCAATAGAACTGATCGCATTAACATGATCTTATTATGCCAGCTTGATGTTCCCGGTTTCTCAAAACACGATCTCATTATCCTCTTCTATTACCTTAGTCTTAGTAGAGCTTTCGTACCGACTACAATCAGTAGATACAACATGGCTGTCGTATCGATGACTCTCTCACTTCTAATTGTCATAGCTACATATATGTCTTCCGTTGATGAGCAGGTCGAGTTTTTTTACATCCACTATTAGTAACCCGTTTGAGAATCATGTCCCAACCAAAAACCTTGCCGTCCATAATACCAAAATGTTAACTATTGACATTTGACTAAAAGTATTGAACATATAATTATAAATCGAGACAGAGCCTACGAAAGATGGAAGAAGTTTAAACTCGCGATTTCAAATGCCTCAGGAACCTTGTTATACATACGGAGGGAGTCAGGAGGTCGAGTAAGTTTCTTACATAGAAATTCAAACTCGGCCTTAACGTTAAGCAAACGTGGAGAATTATTAAGGCGCTAGGCATGGGTGAACAAATAAAAGGCTGAGACCTTAGAAGACATCAAGAAATTCGCCTCAGTCCTATCTCTCTCTGACAATGGCACTACGGATCCGAACGAGTGTGACATTAAAGATCTCAGATACGCCCAACTTGACTGATTTGTTTATCCAAAGTCTGAGAAGAGGATGTGATTAGATCGAACTTTGCAATCAAATCTAACGTCATTGACTTGGATTTCATGAACCCTAAATTTTTAAAACTGTGATTCCCACGTATGTATTTAAGAGCATCCTTACCACCTCCGTCTACTTTAGTTACTGAAAGGCTTCTAAAATCATAACCGTTCTTAAACATGGAAATAATAATGATTAAGAATATCGTCTGGTCTCTGTACTGCTATTCATATCTAAGGTTTTCGAAAAGGTTTGAGGTTTTTGGCCAAAACACAGCTGCATCTCCGCGCTATTAGAGATTGTTGTAGACTTTCGCAGTAAAATTGATACGGATTATGTGATATCGATAGTATTATTAGACTTCTCTAAATCATTCAATACTGTTCCACATGAAGTCTTTCTCAAAAACTAAAACATTACTTCAATTTGGATTCCTCAGCGTTAAGACTCATTAGGGCTTACCTTGGAAATCACTCTATATGCTGACGACCACTTATCCGCCTTTTTCGAAACCAAAACGGTGGTCCCTTAAGGATCTATTCTGGGTCCCTTACTGTTCTCACTATTTAATAACGAGATCCCTGTTGTTCTCAAACAATTGTAAGGTACATACATATGTACGCAGACGACGTCCAATTATACACTAGCTACCCATTTCAGCTAAAGGTAGATGCTACTGCGCGGTTATAAAAAAATATAATATAAAAACTAACTTATGCTCAACTCGACCAAGAGCTAAGCCATTATCATAGGTTGTACAATCCTAGACGTAAGTAAGGATCCAATAAAATTGGAATCTCAAACAGAGCAAAACTCCATCAAACCTTTGCTAGAGAATTCGGTTGGCTGAGAGGAGTGGAACTTTGATATTATCCATTTTAACTACAGGGTGACAGAAAAACAGTATATCATTTACGCCATAAAGCTATCGAATTTGCTCCCAGTTAACACGAGAAGATCTCAAAGCACTGGAAACTTCAACAGGCAATTTAGGCAACACTTTAGCACACCGCTTTAGGATATTTTTAGGAGCATCTAAGGTTGGCTGGTCTAGGTACTTGTTTCTGTTTTTTTTTTCTATTTTGTTTTGTTTTGTTTTCTTATATATTATAAATAACCTGATTTCTGTCTCTTTTTATCTGTTTAATTTAGTCTTGTTCTTTAAAATACAATCAATTGCGTCGCAGCTATAAAAAATAAACCTACTTATACATATTATGTGTTAGCTTATGCTTTAAAAAAAAATTCAATTTCAAAAAAAATCAAAAAAACGGGTATACTTAGGTCCAACAAGATACGAGGGTGGTCGGATAAGTAAGCCTCAGCGGCAGATGGCGCCAGTATCGCAAGAGCAACATACTATCATGTAGTATAGGGTCCGCTATCTAACGTTTTTTTTTTTCAAGTAGTGCTTATTTCGTGAATGGTAACACTTAGCTCATGTCTGATTTGACAGATAATTAGTTTTATCCTTCCGCTGAACGAATATGGTTGTGGTTCGAAATATGGTTCGCTTCGCTAAGTGGGCCTGCGATCGACTTACAGAAGATGCCGATTTTGCCAAAAAAATCATCTTTTCAGATGAAGCTCATTTTGATCTTGGCGGGTATGTAAACAAGCAAAATTGTCGCATTTGGGGCACAGAAAACCCGCACGCATACATTGAAAAGCCGGTGCACCCAAAACGAGCCACTGTTTGGTGCGGATTTTGGTCCAGAGGCATAATTGGGCCATTTTTCTTCGAAAATGAGCAAGGAGTGGCCGTTACAGTCAATGGCGATCGTTATCGGGCCATGTTGAACGAATTTTTGTTCACAAAAATTGAATAGGAGGATATTGGCAACATTTGGTTTCAACAGGACGGCGCTACGTGCCACACAGCCGAAGCTACACTCGATGTTTTGCGCCCTGTTTTTGAAGATCGCATTATCAGCCGCAGAGCTGATGTCGTTTGGCCACCTCGGAGCTGCGATTTGACACCGTTGGACTATTATTTGTGGGGTGCCGTCAAAGATAAGTGTTACGCCGACAAGCCAGAGACAATTGACGCTTTAAAGGACAATATTCGTGAAGCCATTGGTGAAATACAGCTGCACACAATCGATAATGTGCTTAAAAATTGGACCGATCGTGTAGGCTACTGCATGGCCAGCCGAGGCAGCCATTTGAATGAAATTATTTTCCATAGGATTTACCGGAAGGATTGTACTTTCAAATAAAAAAAGAAATTTGAGAAAATATTCAGTCGTTTTTTTATAGCATTTTCAAAAAAAAAAAAAATTATTTGGCGGACCCTTTACATTCTAGTAGACGGCTACTGTCGATTTCAACCGGATCGAACTCGTAGTTTTGTTTTGACCGCGGGTGGAAGCCGGAGTGTCCGCGGATTTTAGAAAAATGGAAAAAGAACAATATCGGTCGGTCATTCGATTCTTTTTTTTTGGAAGGGAAATCTCGCAGCGAAATCAAAGAGCATTTGGATGCTGTGTACGGTGACTCTTCTCCTTCGATGGCGACCATCAAAAATTGGTTTAACGAGTTTCAACGTGGTCGCACGTCGGTTTTTGATGAGCCACGGCCAGGTGCCCCGAAAACGGCTACCACGGAGGATAACGTGACAAAAATCCACGATCTTGTATTGGCAGACAGCCGATTGAAGGTGCGCGAGATAGCTGAGACAGTAGGCATTTCAAAAGATCGCGTGGGTCATAACCTGCATGAAATTTTGGGCATGAGAAAGCTGTCGGCGCGATGTGTGCCGCGTTTGTTCACTCCGGACAACAAGCACGACCGTCCGACCACTTCAGAGCAGTGTTTGACGCTGTTGAAGCGCAATCCGAAGGAGTTTCTGCGTCGTTTCGTGACAGTCGACGAAACATGGATCCACTGGTACACACCAGAGACCAAGGAACAGTCGAAACAGTGGACTTCACCCGGCGAACGTGCTCCGAAGAAGGCGAAGACTGTCCCATCGGCCGGAAAGGTTTTCTGGGATTCACAAGGTGTGATCCACATCGACTACCTGGAGAAGGGCAAAACGGTCACAGGGCTGTACTATGCCAAATTATTGGGCCGATTCGACGCCGAATTGAAGAAAAAACAGCCCCACTTGGCGAAGAAAAAAGTGTTCTTCCACCATGATAACGCACCTGCTCACACCTCCGCCCTCGCCACGGCCAAACTGGTCGAATTGGCCTACGAACTGCTGCCACCGTATTCTCCAGATTTGGCCCCGTGCGACTTCTTTTTGTTTCCAAACTTGAAAAAGTCACTCGCCGGGCAGAAATTTCGGTCGAATGAGGAGGTCATCGCCGCCACGGAGGCCTACTTTGCAGATCTCTAGAAAACTTATTCTTCAGACGGGTTAAAGAAGTTGGAGCCACGCTGGGTCAATGTATCAAGCTAAAAGAAGACCATTTTGAAAAATAAATCGCCATTTCTCCAAAATGTTTGTTTTTCTTTTGTAGGCTTATAGTACTTATCGGACCACCCTCGTATATCTGAATATACTTCAAAACCATATAAAACATCGAATTAGTTAAATAAGTCTGACTCGCCAAAAATAGAAAACGTGGACATTGCAGAAAACCAGGTATTAATTAAGAATTAAGAAATTAGAATACGAGTATGTATGTATATCAAAATCGTACCATATGCGATGTAAATGTTGGTCCGATTGAAATATTTTTAAACCAAAAAGTTATTACATTCACATCTCAATAAAGAAACTAAACAGGCTATATCAAAGATTATTTTGATTGGAAAATAAGTGTATGCAATCTAAGCAAAAGTAACCCCTTTCCACAGTTAAAATGAAATACTTTTAGAAATTAAGAAATCAAATAATAGTGGATATATGTACATATGTTTCGTAAGACGTTTCTATTAAAACAATAAATAAACAAATATTAGGTACGAAAATACTTAAAACCTTACTTTAACATAAGTGATAGCAACAACCATGCAAGGTCAGGAATAATCACGAAACAATCATTTAACAAAGTTGAGTGTTGTTGTTGTTGCAGTGAATTTAGCTCCTCAAAAAATTACCATGGCGTGATTTGGCACGAATATAAAAAAAAAAAAACTTAGTTTAATTGTTATAAGATGGTATGTGTTTCTAGTGTTACTTAATTATTTTATTGCGAGTAAGTTCAATTGTTATAAGATGGTGTTACTTAATTGGTTTGTTGCGATTTTTAGTAAAACTATTAACCATTTCAAAGTTTCAAAGTGATAAATGCAAAATTGTTTAGTTCCGTCGTCAATAATTTGTAGTTTTGTTTATGTGTACTCGGTTGAGAACAGTGGGCACATGACTATACAAATTATCTGTTCATAATTTTTAGCAAAAAAGAGTGGACTAGTTTTCAAATTATCAAAAAACTGCAATGGACTGGAATCTAATATGGTATTAATCCAGCCAGAGCCAAGTAATCTAACAAGTAAAGAAAAAGGTGTCGATGACGATATCAAAACAACAAACCTACATCACGATGTTTAAGGCAGTAGAACATTTTACACATGCGCGAGCCTCCGGGGAAAATGATTGGGAAAGCTGTAATAAAAAGGCACGGGTTTTTCAAACTCAGAAGCAGTTCAGTCATATAGAGATCATTTGGCAAATGAGCTTAAGTCCCGTACAACATTTTAAAAAGCTGTTTGTTGAAGAGATTGTAGAGATTATAATTTACAATACCAAGCTTTATGCTAGTAAATTGAAGAGTTTTATTGAAATATTACTGCTGACTGGAACAATGACTGCTCACAAATTTCCAACTGGAAAACTATACGAGTATTGGTCCTTAAATGAAAACGTGGGATCTCCATTGAAGCAGCATACCATGAAATGGGTTCACGGAAATATAACGAAACATCCACTTTGTAGACAACAAGAAAGCAAAAACAGATAATGACAAAATGTTCAAAGTTAGGCCCTAGGCTGTCAAAAAAACTTTCCTAATTGAATGTTTTTTTATACCGATTTGTCGACAGATGAGTCAACGATAAAATATTTTGGCCATCTCACATCTAATCAATTTGTAAAATGTAAGTCTGTTCGCTTCGGATACAAAAATCGGACGCTAACAAGTTCCAGGAGATACTACAACAGTTTTAATGTTTAGTGGCAATGTAATTGAACCGAACATAAAAAGCCGTTAGGTTCAAGAGTAATGAAGTCTCTGAAGATGCCAGCAAATCCAGCCGAAAATATTGTTTATTTCGACCATTTGTTCAGCAGCCACCAACTGCTAAAGGATTTGCGTGTTTTAGGATATCGATCTACGTGTACTGTTCATGAAAACCATACCAAAAGTGCCCTTTAACCATAATCAAGGGAATGAAAAGGAAAAATAGAGCAGAGTTTGACTATCGATATGACAACGGCCACGAAGTTATTTTCGTACGATGGAAAGATAACAGTGTTTGCACAATGGGAACGAATTTTGACAGCGTTGAACCACTCGGCTAGGTAAGCCGATGTTGTCACGAATAGAAAGATTGCGCTGAATATCCCAAAATTGTTTCAAAACTATAAAGGAGGAATGGGCTGTGGTAACGAAATGGATCAATCAACTTTGTACTACATCAATTAAAAACTGGTAGTGGGCCAAATTTACTTATATGTTGGATTTGGTAGTCTCTAATGCATACTCAGATAATCCACAAGGCCAACTGGAATTTAGAAGAAATATCGCTGGATTCGCTGGAAGCTTGCGTGGAAAAGCTTTGTTTCGAAAAATATTACACTTAAGTGCCCATTGTACTCAAGCGAGAACACTCCTTAAACTCATGCATTGTATTAATTTTCTTTTATTTTTTTTTCCTTGCATAAAAGTTTTTATATGAACTGGAAAATAAAGCTTTCAAAATAAAAATCACTGCAATTTAACTATGGACATTAATCGGTCAATTATAACTTGGCTATAGTTGAAGAAGATATAATAATTGTTTTTCTATTATAGAAACTAGTTTAAAGCGTCCCATTTTCCGAAGAAAATTTAAATTTGTTTTTTTTTGAGTTACAGAAATTTTAATTATAATTTAAAAATAAGTATTTGTTAAATGCTTTTTGTACCGGCACAAAAAGTACATATACATAATGTAATGTATACATACCATACGCCTATGTAATAAAAGAAACCACCAAGTACAATAAGTCATCAAATATAGACGTCACTCTAAGCTTTTGAAAATTTATGTCGCATAATTTTCATCATATTAATTTTCCGTAATTTTTTGTTGCATTAGAATGGGGAAAATTATTTATTTTATATGGTTTTTTCATCGTTCTCATTTTCGACATTTAGATAGTACATACATACATATAGTATATACATATAAATCAAATAGCTTTTACACAACGGTCTTTTTTCATGTAATATTTTTTTGAAGCATCTAATTGGTTCAAGAATAAGTTATATAATAATTTACAGCTGAAGCTTTCAACAATGTGAGATTTATTCATACATATATGACTAGGATAAGAAATAGCTTAATGTTAAGACACCGGGTACGCGAAGTCAGAGGAGACAGAAAATGACACTGAGCAAAAATATGATTCTGATAACGATGAAGAAGTTGCAGAAAACTCTGCAGATTACTATATTGGCAAAGATAACAGTACAAAATTGAAGAAAAATTCTCCATCAATGAAAGTGAAACAATAAAATAGAGACATTGTTGCCCCAGCTACCCGGTTTAAAGGGCAAAGCAAAAAACATGAAGGAACCAAGTGAAATATAGTAGTTGTTTTTTACTGAAAATGCGAACCAGCGAATAAAACTGTTAACACCTACATTTGGAAGAGAAAGTGATAGCTCGGAAACTGATGAGATCGAAATTCAGGCTTTATTTGGGCTCTTAGTCTTTGCTGGTGTTCGGATAAATAGTTTGATAACAAAAGTACACGAGCTGCACACGCTTCTGTTGACAAATTGGCTCCCCTTAGGGATTTATTTGAAGAAATCATAGCGTCATTTAGCAAATACTTCAGTCCGTCTTAGTTTGTAACAATAGACGAAAAGCCAGAATTTTGTTTTGTATCAAAATATATGCCTTGATAGAAGCGAAAATATTTTACATATGTACATACATCCCACATGAAAGTTTATTTGGAAAAACAACCTGAAGCTCCCTATTTTGTGGATAACTCGGCGATGCGCATTGGTTTTGCATGTAATTCATAATAGTGGCTGCAATATAACACTAGACAATTTTTTACAAGTCTTTCCCTTATTGATAAGATAGAAAAGGATTATAGACTGACAGTGCTAGGCACGATTCGAAAAAATAAGAGGGAACTGCCTAGAAACTTCACCGACGTAAGACGCTGAGAACAAAAATGCGGCTTATTCGGACATAGAGCCATTGGTACCTTTGTTTCCTATGTGCCAAAAAAGAACAAGAATGTTCTACTTGTATCAAGTGTGCATGATGATCAAGAAATCAAGGAAGAGTCTGAGAAGCCTGAGTTAATAATGGATTATAATGCGGCATATACGTTTGAGAAAATGTGTGCCACATACAATGTTGCAAGGGGTGCCCGAGGGTGATTTTTATAAACGTAGCAGGTGTAAATCCGTACGTCATATATGATCTCACCAATCAAAATAAAAGTCACCCGCAGAGCATTTTTGGAAGCTTCATTATAGGATCTCATAAACGCAGATTTAAAGAAGCAACCCACAATAATAACACGTAATTGCCATGAACGCTAAGACAAAGGACTGCTGAGATATATGTATAAGTTAGGTGGACCAGAATCTTCGAAACGGCTAATAATTTTAAAATTGTTCGTCTAAAAAAACCAAAGACAGTACAATTGTGTTTCTTTGAAAACTTATTTTTGTTTGGAACATTCGATAATGGTTTATCCCGACTGCCACGAAAAAACTCTGGCGATGAATGTTAACTTTTTTTTAATTCCTTTGCATTTTAGCTTTAAATGTATACTTCTGTTGTATTTATTAGTATAAGTTTTTGTTTTTTTAGAAAATAGTTTCTTGTTTAGGTTTTTGTACCCTATATGAAAAAGGCTCATTCTTCTTTAAAGGCTTAATAAAAAGACAGTCTTTTATTTATTAAATGCAATAATTAATATAAGCTTGTTTTATTTCATTAGCAATATATCACTCTACTAATTAATACAAATTTCATTAAAATATTCGAGGAAGAAGAGAAGCTACGGTCTCTTAAGTTTCGGCCCCAGAGATCGCGCGGTATTTTCTTTGGCGCAGATGTAGGAAAGTTACATGGAAGGTCGAGAATCGCTCACTCTATAATCTGGGAAGCATACTCATTAAAAGTACATAATTGTAGGCAGAACACAGCAAACCAAAGACTTGTGAAGGGAAAAGGCTAATAACTATTCTCTACAAAGGCAAAAATAAATATGACCGATTACATACTATGTACTTAAAACAATTCTTCTAACAGTACGATTAATTTAGATAATACAAGAAATATATAAATCCAGGTTATTAATAAGCAGAAGGAGAGTTCTTTTTGTATGAACAATATGTATATATACATACATATATGTATGTACGTACATAAATACATGGCGCGTAAGCCAACCATACATTTTTCTCAATCACCTGTATGTAATTAATTAATTTTCTCAAAAGTCTTTTTTTCATAAGATTCTAATGTACGTACATACATACATATATTCAACGATAAATTTCCAGAATTTTTTTTCCTAATTGATGTGAATTGCACAAATCGACTTATACCACAAAACATTGTAAATGCTGATGAGCACGAAACTGCATATATAATGATATATCAATGAATTTCTAAAGAAACTTAACACGGAAAATTTGGAATTTTCACTATCTAAGTACATAAATGTATCAACGAAGGAAATTTAGAAGGTAAAAGAAAATATATACAGTGGCGAGCAAAAATGAATACATGTTTCGGGAAATTTCTATCAATGGCACTTATTTCCTATTATAACTACAGAAATAAAAAAAAAGACATTTATTCCAGGAACCGTAAATATACTTCACTCTATGAGAAATACAAAAACAAAATATTTCAGCCCAAAAAAAAAATACCAGGAATAAAAGGTGATCAGGGCATTTACTCAATTCTGCACGTTTCGTTTCGTCTTCTCAAAAATACCGTTATCTTTTGTTTTGGTTTATGTGAAACAGTTTATTCGGCTTTATTCTCTAAGTGACAATAGATCCAGGCGGCCGGTAAATAATCTAGGGCTTAAAGTTTGATATTTCGTTTAAAAAAATAAGTTATTGGGTTTCTTGCAGACAAAATGAAAAAAATTTCTCTTGAAGTGGAAAACAACATCGTTTCCTTACTTGAGCAGGGAATTTCTTCTAGGCACATCGCAGAAAGAGTGAGCGTTTGCCAACGCACTGTTCTTTTAGTCAAAAAGAGAAGAAAAGTGGCGTTGTTAGTAGATAACAATGCTTCAGGCCGACCAAAACTATTATCCAATGGCGACGCGCGTTTAATGGAGCGGTTAATGAAAAACAAGGACTGCAAAACACCTAAGACAGCTGCAAAATACTTGAATAAAAATGTCAGCGAGTGGACCGCCAGAATAGGTTTGGTGTCAGCAGTTAAACAAAAAAAACCGGCCTTGTCAGAAAAAAATGTTAAGGCACGCTTAAAATTCTGTAAAGAACATAAAAATTGGACAACGGAGGACTGGAAGCGAGTAATTTGGTCAGACGAAACGAAAGTGAATCGATTCCAATCAGATGGTAAGGAATATTACTGGCATCGACCAAATGAAAGCCTGCAAAAATGTCAAGTAAAAGAAACGGTGAAGCATGGGGGAGGAAGTTTGATGGTGTGGGGTTGTTTTACGTGGTGGAATGTCGGTCCCTTAATCAAAATAGAAGGTATTATGAAAAAGGAGCAATACCTTGATATTCTGCGGATAAATTTACCAGAATTTGTTGAAGAATGCGCATATCCTATTGAGGAAATAGTTTTTCAACAAGATGGTGACCCAAAGCACACAGCGAAAATTGTGCAAAATTGGCTTGGGGAGCAATTTTTCCATACGCTTAAATGGCCAGCACAGAGTCCGGATTTAAATCCGATTGAAAATTTGTGGGCTATAGTTAAGAGAAGGTTGGCGCAATGCTCCGAAAAATATGAATGAGCTGTGGGTAAGAGTACAAGCAGAATGGGCGAAAATCCCCCATGAATGTATTGAGAAATTAGTGGAAAGTATGCCAACTCGAATGAAAAGTGTCATTAAAAATAGGGGTTTATGGACAAAGTATTAAAATAGCACGCAACGTGTCACAAAACAAAAACGTGCAAAACTGAGTACATACTTTTTTCAATGTTTTCATATTTTTTTTACTATTTTACAAGGAGTGTTTCGTTTTTTTTTTTATTCTAAACTGTGAAGTATACTGTTCTTATTGAAATGTATCTATTTTTTGTTATGTTTTAAGCGAAATAATAAAATAAAAATGCACTCTTCTTTAATTCCTGCAACATGTACTCATTTTTGCTCGCCACTGTACATACAAATGCATGTACTGTAGATATTCACTATCACTGCGTTTAGGGTTTCGCCATTCAATAACCTTGCCGAAAATTATATGTACATATGTACTATTTTATTATTGGAATAAAACTTTAAATTTTGCATCTACCTAAGAACAATGCTGTCATTCATGATCTTTTCCCTTAGTAAGATAAAGCATGATTAATACGATTACAGTTTAAAAGAAACTATAAACATGGAAGAAAATAAAAGCTTACTTTTGTTACTTCAGTGGTAGTGGTTATGTTAGCTATATCTGTATTGTCTTTTTCTATCTCGCGTGCAATGTCAATTGGTACGAGAGCTTTTGGATTCACAAATGATTTCTCGTCCACAATTTTCCATTTACCAAGCTTGTTGTCATAAACTTTTGTTGTATAAGTTGTCGTCGTGCTATTGGTGACATCATCAACTATTTCGGGAAAGCTTGTATCATGTGGACCGTCTACAACCTTCTGTTCGACCACCGTCCACTTGTTATTTCTGCGATCAAACACTTTTTTTTTGTAAGTGATTTTATAAGAGCCATCTGATCCTTGACTAACGTAACGCAGAAAAGACGGTTGAGTTTTTATTACTGACTGCTCATTAAATGCGGTCCAGGTTTTTGTTTTTACATCAAAAATTTGTTCCTGTGAAATTGTTTCTTTAGATTCAACCATTTGTTCCGAAACAGTATTATTCACGTTCTTAGAAGGTTTAGAATTATTTTTCTTTTTGGAAACATTCGATAAATTCGCTTGGCTTCGTGATGTAGTTAAAGATTTATTTGATGCAACTGTATTTAAATTTGAAGATGTAATTTTATGCGTAGATGACGATACGGATTCTTTTGCAGTAAGTGAAGTTGTCTTATTTGAGGTGAGAATATCGGACTCAGTGGTGGATGTATCTAAAAAATGTTGTTTGCTTAATTCATTTTGAAAATGAACTGATTCTTCAACATTAATACTGTCTATTATCTCATGGCTTGATTTCTTTTGTTCAAAACTTGAAAAAATATTTTCGGTTGATTTTTTTCCCGAACTATAATTTTTGCGTTCTGTATCCGAACCAGATAATGTCAAATTTGGGCTGTGAGACATCTGTTTTTTAGCTATTGAGAAAATATCTGACGACGAAGGCAACATTTTTACATTTTCTGCTTCTAGAGACATATTTGTATGATCTTTATCTTTTGTAACCTTTGAAAATGAAGTTGACTCCATAAATTCACCTTGAGATGTCATATTTTCCTCTTTAGGTATGGTTTCTACCGCAACAACTTTTGTTTCCAATTTTGAAGACATTTTTTTGGTTTTTGTTGAAAACGAATCAGTAACCAGAAGCTGTTGCGCTACAGATTTTTTACTACTACATGTTGAAATGTTGCCTTTTTTCTCGAGATCGGATTTAAATGATTCACCTGGAAACTTTTCTGCAGACTTTAATTTATGAGATGTTTTTTCAACTGTACTGGTGCTCTCTTTTTTCTTGTTGTTCTTGGATACCATTTTTAATATTTATATACTTTCAAATCCAATATATAAATTGGTATGATATTTTAAAAATAATTGTTCAGTATCACAATTTATTTTTTGTATTCACAAAAAAAAAAAACGACACCCAATTTTGATGATCACAATACCCCAATATACTTTAATTAAAAAATGGAATGTATTTATATTCCGCTCAGCACAAATCAAAAACGAACTAACGCTCACCAATGCGAAAGACGGTCGAAAGTATACTGAATACTGATCGACTGTCTCCGGATACGTTAAATCAAGTCTAGCAATCATACAACACCGACATTACTGGAGGAGGCTTGAGTAGGCTTAGTGAACCTACCTATCTTCCTACACGAGAAAGAGATGTGCTTTCGCTGTATTTGTACATTTCGAAGTGATGAAGAAATGCTAAGAAAATGAGAACAAGAGGACAAAACAAAATGCAAAATGTTGAACTTGAATTTAGTACAATTCCATTTTAAAATGTTCCAAGTACAATATACATGCGTGTATGTATATGTAATGCATAGTAGTCCTATGCATATGCATATGAAGATAGGTTAACCCCATTATCATAATAAAA
The DNA here is from genome assembly GCA_958301585.1 of Merodon equestris. Classification (NCBI taxonomy): domain Eukaryota; kingdom Metazoa; phylum Arthropoda; class Insecta; order Diptera; family Syrphidae; genus Merodon; species Merodon equestris. The sequence goes on along the minus strand of OY284417.1, from coordinate 51,708,415 downwards.
CTGTATTTCAGTTTAAAAAAAAAAACAGATCAATCAATACTATCTTCCCCACAATCAATTGTTTTGTATAAAATGTATAAATAAGAAAATACAGTGAAATTAAAAGTGATCTCAGGTTTTTTTTCGATACAACTTGGTTAATGAGCCTTAGTGAGTGAGGCATGAGTACACCTAAAATATGGACATTGCAGCGAAATGTGCATTTTGAAAAAAGCTCGCTGATTCGTATAATAATTTATAAATATACATCGAAACCATCCAAAAAGCCTTAGAAGAGTTACAAGTGCAAAATATTAATTAAGAACACATGGATTAGGAATGAATAACTGCATATACACACACTTCTGTAACTCTTTGTTTTTTTACTAATGCACGAAACTTATGCACATATATAGTATCCATGAATGTATTATTTTCGGTGTGCCCCACGCAATAGCACTTGGCGTGAATGGCGGCTTACTTATGTGTGCATGGACTTGAAAAGCTTTTTAGTTTCTTTTAAACAATTTGATTGAGTAAAAATAAATAAATAAAATTAAAATATGAAATTAATCATACTTTATTCATCGAAGAGTACATTTGTTAATAGAAAATTAAGTTAGAGTAAAACTGAAGTACCTGGCTACAATATTTATGATTATACGAAATTTGTCAGACATAAAAATCACGTATAAGTTTTATACTTGACGAGGAGCAACTATTTAGTAAAATATATATATGTATATATATAATATATATATATATATGTGTGTGTGTGCGTGTGTGTACATATATCTAAATTTTGCCCTTTTTCCAATTTGGATTTTAATAAAACCCAAGACATGCTGTATTACAAAACGTACATATTAATTTTCTTACCTTTTCATTATCCGTAAACCTCACACACAACTATTACAGTGTGTTCATACTGTGCTTTATTTGTGTTTTTCTAAAATAATGACATTTTACTAAATAAAAGACAGAGAATATGCTAAGAGAGATTCTTATAAAATAATAAATCATCTAAGAGTAGGCTGACTTTACCACCAAATTTAAGGGATCTGAAATTCGGACAGGAATAACATTCTTTCAAATGACACCAAGAAATGAAAGCTTGATAAATATAGGTATGTAGATACATACTCGTACTCGTATTTAATTAAAACGTTGAAGTAAAGATAGTAAGAAGTAGACGACTTAAAATAAAAAGTAACATCCGACAGAAATTTGGTTACAGATTTTGTTTGAAAACCAAATTTTATCAATACTTTGGTGATATTATATAAAAAAATTGATATTTTTGATAAAGTTTCATTCTGCTGGCCCTCACGGGAGAAAAGTCGGGTAAAATATTTAAACTTAAAACGTTCAGCAGGCTTCTGATATTTGCCTGTACATATCTTTTTAACTTTATAAAATAATTAACTATATTTTCTACTTAGATTCTCAAAATAATTTATAATTTATAATAATTTCTGGCTTAACTATATTTGTAGTTATGAGTATATTAAATGGATTTGGCCGTGCAATTTATCTAAGAAAATAAATTAGTTCAAAATTTATATTTTCCATTTTCATTGTTTAAAACCTCTATTAGGTGTCAACATTTTGTCGTTATTACCACTTGTTACCTATCATGGCAAATGATTTTGCTGGTGATAAGTTCGCTTGTGAACAACAATTGTCCCTTTTTTTGTCAGTAGGTACGAATTACCTTAATTACTACACAATACTAAGTTGGTTCCTCGAAAACCTCTACAAGTGTTCAGAAAGGTCTCTTAATTAGACAAATACTAAAGTAACTATCCGAAAAATTAGTTCGTCAAAATAATATTAAGTTATGTAAGGTTCCAGAGATAATTGCCATGTTTAAGGAATGACAGGGAGCAAGGAGACTAATTTCATACAAACCTATTGGTTAACGGTACTGGAAATGCACCGTTGAAACCTTTCTGATATCTCTCTTCATTCTTCCAGCGTGTTCAAGTTGATGAGTTTAATGCAAATTTAAATAGTGGGGTAGAATCAAAGGATTGTTTTAGGCCAGACTTCGAAGAACAAATTGTAGGAAATGACGCTCGATTACGAAATTGAAAATATGTTAGTGAGAGGACCACACTTGAGAAGTGTATATAGAGTGAGTCCAGTTAAGTTGAGGGAATTTCTTAAGCACTCGTTTCATGACCCATACTTCTAAGTTCTAAGCAGTATATCGTATTTAATTAATTTAATTTCTGATTACATAATAAGTCAAGGCCGTGGATCAATCAAACAGCGAAAATGATTTGAATGCAGAAGAAGTAGTGTAACATATATGCCTTTTCTATACTATACCCTCGACTTACTGATTTACGATTCTTCTAAATTCACAAAACTCATAACAATATATTTAACAGTTAGTAGTAACTTTTCCCCGATCTCAATCCAATATTTAATCTAGTAAAATATCGCATTTGAGAACCTTCACTAATTGCGCAGTGATGGGATGTTGTTACATCATTCGATAATAGGGCATCATCCAGTAATCAGACGCTTGAAAATGCCTAAAATTTGGACAATTATTAGGTGCACTTCTCCCCACCAGATTGTATTTTGCCACATTTAATTGGGATTATGTTACGCCAGGTGTCGCTGACATAAGCGATATGACAAGCGATGTCCTTGTCTTAAGATAGTTCGTTCCGAATAAAAACATCTGCATTGATTCCATTAACATGATCCACACACGCCCTAATGAGTAATATTATATTTCGCACTGAGTCAATGAAGTCATTCCCACATCTTTTCCAGTATTTTATTTTCACCTACATATCCTCCGGATACCTCACTGCAATTCATGTGCTTTAAAGCACTTTTCATGCGCTGAGTCCTGAACGACTTTCTATTCCGCATATTATATTTCTGCCACAAAGCACAAGACGGTTTAGGTCTTAGGTTAGACGGTGATGATTTTAAATTCCATGAAAATTCATTCAGGGAAAGAGAGCTTGGATTTGTTGCCCTTAATATCGCTAAAGACGTGTCGCTCCAAGTCTAATATTACCCGTCTCTATTGAACTGGATCGGCTTTGTGGATAGGGTTGAGAGATCCAAGAAGTTTTGCTGCTTCTGGTCTTTTATTTTAGTCTAACATTTGAGCTTCGATGTTGAGAAAGATTAACAGAAGTCTCAGAGCATATACAACTTCAATTAGGTACTATTAGGTACTTTATCGTCACTTAAAAACATCGTCCCGTCGTTTTCTCTTAATATAGCGTGATGTGATTTTTTTATTTTGTTTCCTTCTTCATTTACTTATTTTTTTTTTTATTTTTTTTTTTAATTATCTCGCGTGTTTTGTTCATAATCTTTTATTTATCTCCTGAGTGCTAGTTTTGTTCAATTTTTGCCTGCCTTCAAAGTTTTGAGCAGATTTAAGCTTGTCCGTTTGACAAAAAAACATATTCAAAATTTGGTATTTTAATCATGAACTCGGTCAGAAACTAGTAGAAGTGCCCAACTTTTGTGTATTTGGAAGTAAAAGTGATGAAACGCGTCTGAGGCGCATATGATCTTTCAAAATTATTTCAATTTATGCGATATACCAACAATAAAAACAAAGCCTCTAATGGTCAATGGACGGTTTTTGAGTACCAAATCTTTGACTTCCTTTCCGTATTATTAATCACTTGTTTCTGGCCGATTGGAGCTAATTAGAAAAAAAAACCTTTTCGAATCTATGTACCCGCAAAATTTGAATTAGAAAGTCACTTTTCCTTTTGTTGCAGTACCTAGTATATGCTGGAGGAGTGTATCGTCCGGAACGTGTTGAAAGATTAACGGAGAATTTTTCAGACCGAAGACTGTCTTCTCTATGTGAGTATGTATGTTTAAAAGTATTTCTACCTAATTACCATTTGTTTATTGAATATTTGAAAAATGATATGAGCAAAAAAAACAAAAACTATGAATTTTCGGTAATTATTCGGAAAAAGGCACTGATGAAATTGGAATATGTTAAAATAGGCTTTGTCCTGACAATTTTGAATTTAGAGCTCTCGATTTTGGACGTGTATTTAATTACACATGTATTCGTGTCACGTGTACACGTGTATACATTAAATACACGTGTAATTATATGCATTTGCTATGCTATGCATTTTTTTTCTAAATCTGACCTTGAGCAGCTTCTGAGAAAAGTTATATTTGATGACTCTTCGTCCTGTACATATTTACCGCTAGTTCGACGACAGCAAAGCCACTGTTTTTTCTTCTCTGTAGATTGTTGAGAATACTGGAACAACAAATGATGCCTTTGGGGGATGATTCTATAATAAAATCGTTTAAAATCAGTTTTTCCAGCAATTTGCAAAAACGGTTTGATCTGCAGTGTAATGGCACACCTGACGTTTCTGTAAGGCAAGTGGCATTTTTACTTGACCCGCGATACAATGACCTTGAGCATGAACATTTTCATGTAAGAGCTCCCATAAGAGACAAACTAAAGATGCTCCTAATGAAAAGTGTTCCTTCGGACCATGCTATTGAAGAAAAAAATATGAACTAAACTGGTTCACCGCATACATATTTTCTTTAATTACACGTGTTATTCTAAATACACGTGTAATATTAAATACACGGGTAAATATAAATACACGTGTTCCTACACGAACCTTTTAATTACACGTGTAACTCGTGTACATGATTACATGGGCTCTAATTTTGATGTATTTATTTTAGGTCGGACTTTCCCAGTTTCGAAGATATAAGCTTTTGAATTTCGCATACAAAATACCGATTTGGCTTGTTTTAGTTCAATCATAATGTTGCCTGGAATTATGCAACGAGTTTTAAATAACCACATTTTTTCACGTAAAGGTTTTCTAACTCCTAGCAGTATGCGGTTTTCAATGCTTTAGAAAATTACTATACTTACATATATCTGTATACTGAAAAACATGTCAGGGGAGGCATGAGTAGAACATGGAAGGGCACATGCTGCCCCCCTGCAACCTCCCTACTTGGGATCACGTAAGTGCGTGATTGGGTATATGCAAAGTTTCTTTAAATCTATTTAAAACATGTGAAACATTAACAGAAAAAGACTTTATATACACCCAATCTCGCACCTACACCAAATCGGTAATTATTCGGAAAAAGGCCCTACTCACCGATTTTGATGAAATTTCAGTATGTGAAAATAGGTCTTGTCCTGACAATTTTGATATATATATTTTAGGTCGGACTTTCCTAGTTTCGAAGATATAAGCTTTTGAATTTCCCATATGTATAAAATACCGATTTCTCTTGTTTTAGTTCAATCATAGTTCTGCCTGAAACTATGCAATATGTTTTAATTAATCCCATTTTTCACGTAATGGGTTTTGTAACTCCTAACAGTATGCGGTTTTCTATTGTTTATAAAATGCATATACTTACATACAAAGTAAGACATACTTTGAAAAACATGTTTGGTGTCATGGCGGAAACATGGAAGGGGGGCATGCTGCCCCCCCTGCGACCCCCTGCTGGGAAACGCTGTTGGATTTAGAGTAAGTGCGAGATTGGGTATAAGCAAAGTTTCTTTAAATCTATACAAAACATGTGAAGCATGAACAGAAAAAGACTTTATATACAGCCAACCTCACTTACTCCAAATCCAACAGCGATCCCAAGCAGGAGGGTTGCAGGGGGTAGCATGCCCCCCCTTCCATATTCCCCTCTCACGTCGTAGACTTGCATACAAAATATAATATTAGAAAATAAGGCTCTCATTCAAAATTTTGCAGAATTCCGCATTTATTATTGAAAATAAAACCCAATAATTCTTGAAATTCATCGTTATTGCACTGGATGCTAATATTTTTTGATAATGTACATATATATGTACATACATATGTAGTGATTTATTGTTGAAGGGACACTCAATTGCAAATTCCACCATTGACGGTTATTTGTACATAACAATCGTTGTTGAAGCTTTTCCAATTGCATACAATGAGGAGTTAAGGAAATTGACTATGAAGAATGCTTTTATTTAAAACATAGTTGCCTACTTACAGGCAAATGAAGTCGTATTGTATACAGAGAATTTAAAAGATTTTCACCCCTATTCCCAAATCCGACGGATCGGAGATTCACATCACCCGTTCGATTCACGTTCACCTATTCGCACTATTCTTAAATCCGTCAGATGAACTACATTGTCTAATTCACTTTCGAATCAGCTTTTGACGTTTAACTTAATAAATTTCAATAAACATATTGGAGTTTTTGTTTATTCAAAAGTCCGTTTTGGTGTCAAGGAAATCTTCCGATTCATTCTGCTTTTCAAATGAAAATTGTTTTTGTTTCTGTTGATGTGGCAGAGGTAATTTCTCCATTTGAAATTTCAAATGATAACAAATTGTCCATACCCTCGACCGACTCTGTCAATAAGATAAGTTGTTCCACCTCCTCTTCTTCGATCGTTAAACAAAACTATTTATTTGGTCCACCGCCTGTTGCACCTATTTCCCTTAATAGATCTGAGTTTCTTCTTTAGGTGGGATTTGTGATCGTTCCAAACCTTTGTAAAAAGAAGAGTATTGACACTACTATACGTACTTATCTTATAACGCAATTTCACAAGTAAATTACATTCTTCCATTCAATTACTTCTTTTATTGGAGACCCCAGTCCATTAAGCCTAACGCATAAATTTTCCCGAAAATCCCTTACTTCTTCAGGAGGTCTAAAGTAAGATTTTTGGCAATGTCGGGGTATTTCTTAGTTTCCTCGAGCAGCTCTTTGAATTGGTTCGTTAGTTGTCCTCTTCCTACAAATAAATTTGTTTGTATTGTATTTAAAAAAATGTACTGCATCAAACATAAAGCTTACATTATAGATGATTCACGCACAATTCAACCCAGTTCGCTCAATTTTGTACAAATCTGCAACGATTTTGGTGCGGATCTCAAAAGTCACACTTTGTATGGATAGATTCGATTCACGCGGATTTTAGAATAAAGTAAATCGTAATTCACATTAGCTACACGTGAATCGATTCACTTCGAACGGATTTGGGAATGCAAATTGTTCCGTCGGATCCGTCGGATTTGGGAATAGAGGTCTATATTTCCGAAACTAGATAAGTCCGACCTTAAATATATATATCAAAATTCTTAGAAAAAATTCTAATCTGAATATACTAATACTGAAATTTCATCAAAATCGGTGAGCAGGGTCTTTTTCCGAATAATTACCGAATTTTCTTTATGTTTTAATATTTTATTAGTACTATTATATATAATAAATATAACGATATATTTTTTTATGTACACATGTAAGCTAACACACCGATATTTCTTCCATTACCTATTACGAACTTATGTAAGTTAACGACAAAAACATTTGATCATGCAAACAACGCATGATGCGGTTCCCACAAGCAGAAACATCAGCTCGATAGCGTGATACAAATTCAAATTCTCTTCCCACCGGACATGCGAGACATAGACAGCAAGAAGACATCTGAGCCATCGATAGACGTCCGCTATTGACGTATTGAGCATGCACCTAGCTTTAAGATTTAAAATAAATTTTGTATTCAGTTTTAAGTCAAATAAAAAGTATTTATTTTAATAAACTGTATTAAAATAATTTAATTGACACCCAACCTGGAGCCCAGTAGTGCAGTTAATTTTTTTGAATTCGACCTCGAATCAAGTAAAAGTAGTGCGCGACGCGTGTAGCGTTTCGATAACCCCAAAATAAGTGACCTCAAGATGCTCCTGCACACGGAGTCGTACGAACTTCAAGCACCTCCAGCCAAACTACAACACCGCCAGCAACTGGGCCACCACCCATAAAGACTACCGTCAGTAGATCAAGTCGCCAACGAGAAAGTGTGAAGGAAGGCCTCCTAGTAGAATAAAACAAAAAGGAATGCAGCCTCTTCACCGGCGTTGGATCTTTTTAATGTAACTTAATTTAATAAGTATTTCAAGTAAGACTCCAAAAAAAAACTGCACGAACATATATTATACATACAGTCGTCTACAGCCGAAAACGACGCTTGTATCTTTCGCGTACGTTATCTTGTTCGTAACCTAACACCAATGCTGACTGTTTTGTTCCTCATCTGCAACCGACGCTTCGCATCGGTTTATACTTGCATGTTTAGTTTTTAAGAATTAATTCCGAATAAACTTGAAAAGAGTACGGACGTCTTCTTATTACTGGCGCAGTCGGAAAACGGCAAAACTAAATTCATTTAACCTCAGTCAAATTGAAGTTACCGAATTAGTTCCAAATAGTTTGTTAAATGAGTTAAATTCATTTAAACAAATTAATAGTGAAAACGACATGGAAGGCCTCTATCAGGAGTTGGAAGAAATATCGTCTTCCGCGTCTGACAGGAACCAGGCTACCCAGGAGCTTCGACAAAACAATTTGAACAAAGGAGCAAATATCTTTAAGATAGCCGCCCAGAGAAGAAAAAATGCTCAGGAGATTCGTTTCCCAAAGTTTATTAACAATGCTGAAGGCCAACTCCTTGTGGAAGACGAAAAAATTCTCCACAGATGGCGACAGTATTGCGAGGAACTTCTCAACGAACAGTTTCCCCGAGTGTACTTTCCAAAAGCTGCCCCGAATCATGCCGAAATATCCGACATCACAGTCGAAGAAGTTCGGTACGCGGTTAAAAACTCCAAGAAAAGAAAAGCTGTTGGGCCGGACGGGATACCCTCTGAGTTCTGGAAAAAGATGGGAGACATCGGGTCTAGATGGCTCATGGTTCTTATCTCCAAACTTATGAGAGGCGACACTATGCCTAATCAATGGAGGGAAAGCTATCTTCTTCCATTGCACAAAGGAAAGGGTGATACGCGAAATTGTGATAACTACCGTTCTGTCAAGCTGATGTCGCACACCATGAAGATCGTTGAACGGGTATTAGATAGCCGACTGCGAAAAATAATACGACTATCTGATGACCAGTGCGGGTTTGTCTCCGGTAAATGAACGACAGATGCAATCCAAAGTATAAGGATCATGATGGAAAAGCATCGTGATTCTTCAAAGGACTTGCATATGGTGTTGGTTGATTTCGAGAAGGCCTTTGACCGACAAACAAGAGATCTTTTATGGGTAGCGCTAAGACAAAAAGGAGTTCCAGAAACCTACGTGCGAGTGATTATGGACATGTACGAAAGAGCAACGACAAGAAGAGTTCGCAATCAAAGTCGGTGTACACCAAGGGAGCGTCCTCAGCCCACTGCTTTTTATAGCAGTCCTTGATTGCTTGCTTGAAGGAAAAGTGACGGACCCCAATGTGCACCAGCTATTCTTTGCTGACGATGGGGCCATTATAAGTGATGATCAGGCGTCCCTACAACGAGCACTTAATGTGTGGGTGGACATTTTTGAGGGACACGGGTATCGTATTAGTTCAAAGAAGACAGAGTATCTGTGCTGCCCGTTCTCTGACCCTCATCAGCCTATTCCAGACATTTACTTGAATGGAAGAGTGCTTCCCCAGTGTGAAAATTTTAAATATCTGGGATCTATGATTAATAAAGAAGCAACTTGTGATGACGACATCAAACATCGCGTAAGCGTAGGGTGGATGAAGTGGCGGGAAAACTCCGCCATCTTCTGTGATCGAAAAATGCCCCCTAAGCTGAAAGGAAGGCTCTACACTTCAGTTGTACGTCCGGCGCTCACATACGGTTCACAATGCTGGACAATGCACAAAAAGTATGAGAGCAAATTAACGGCAACTGAGATGAAGATGCTTCGCATGACAGCGGGAGTAACAAAGCGTGACAGAATTAGAAGTTCAAAGATCCGAGGAAGCCTCCACGTAAAAGAAACCATCACAAGAAATATAGAGCGCGACCGACTCAGTTGGTATTGCCATGTTCAAAGGAGAGATCCTTTGAACCCCGTCCAAAAGGCGTTATCAATCAACATTCCAATTTCAACACGCAAAAAAGGCAGGCCGAAAAACAATTGATGCAAACAAATGCAAAAACACCAGCATTTGATTGGCCTCAGCGATGAAGTAATCCCAAACCGGGAAGCCTGCCGCTACTTTCTGAGGTCAAACCGGCAGACCCCACAAGCGGACCAGTAGGAATGCAGTTAAGTGGGAAGGTTATGGTCCACTTCTGACCATAACAACGCCGGAGAAAAAAGGAAAAGAAGAATAGTGAAAACGGCAAATGCCTAAGAAGTTGAATAAACCTCAGTAAAATTGAAGTTGAAAGAATTAATCTCAAATAGTTATTAAATGAGTTAAATTCATTTAAACAAATTAATAGTGAAAACGGCAAATTCCAAAGAAGTAATTCAATAAAATTGAAGTTGAAAGAATTAATCTCAAATAGTTGGTTAACGAACGACAATCGCCAAATAAAATTAATCTAACTTCAGTGCAATTATACTGATGCGAAAATAAAAAAAAAATAAAACAGGAGACACTACTAACAACAAAGAGAAAACTAAAAGACAAACATAGTAACCAGGAGCAGGAAAAGAGAAATCTTCACCAATAGCAGAAAAAAGGTAGTAATTTATGTTAAAACTAAGTTAATAAAAGTCACTGTTACTATTGTTATTGTTAAACGGAGAAACAAAGGGTATTTATAGTTAGTTTTAAACAAATTTTATAATGGAAGAACTATCAACCGTAGAAAAGTTTAGAATTATTTTGGACTTTATTCCAAAACTTCAAAATTTTAATGGTAAAGAAAATAATCTGATTGAATTTCTTGAAAGAATTGATGCAATAGCATCAACTATCCTCACTTTTACTGAGGTAAACAGAGTAATCCTAACAGGGTACATCAAGGACAAAGTTGTAGGAAAAGCAAATAGTACTCTTCAAAGGCACGGTAGGTTGACTACGTGGAATGAAATTAAAGAAGTTCTAAACTCTAACTTTGGAGAAAGATTGTCTATTGATACTCTCTTCGATAGAATAAGAACATGTAGAGTCACCACAACAATTGAACATTTTTATAATCAGATTAACGTTTACTTAAGTAGAATTAATAACGTATATTTATTACGTGGTGATGGTGATGGTATTGAAAGAGTTATTGAATCAAATAATAGAATCGCACTAGAAACGTTCAAACGGAATCTTCCTGAGCCTACGAGAACAATAATTTTAAGCATGAACCCGAACACGCTAAGCTGTGCTTACAAGTTAATCTTAGAGTTAGGACATGCACATTACGGGAAAATAAACGTTTATACAAAAATAATAATAGAAATGGTTATCAAATTAACAAAGTTAATGGTAGTAATGGAAATGGAATATCTACAATAGCAACATTGTCAATGTGCGAAATACGAATTACGAATGCGGTCCAAACAGTGTACAAGGGAGTCGTACCAGTATTTTGAATAGACATCAGAATTCCTTGCCTAATAACTCGAACAGAGCAGACTTGAGCTTAGTAAATGACACGAATCGTAATTATAATCACGAGCGTAATTCTAACAGCCTGTAAACAAAAAATACGAACAGAAGCCATAACCCTTCTTCGAGACACAATTATAATGCCTACTATAACCGAAACTACAACCAAAACGACCAATCGGAGGCAATGGATATACCAACTAATGGCGTAAATGTTCACTGCAAAGCCTCAAATGCTTGCCATATATAGTAATCAATAGTCCAACCAAAACTATGAGATTCTTAATTGATTCGGGTGCTGAATACAGTTTGATAAACCCAGGATTGTGCCAAAACAAATGGAAAAGCAAAGTCGATATTAATTTACGCGCGCTTAATGCTTTAACTAAAATAGACACGAAATGTCGTTTTCCAATATTTAAATAATTCAATTTAAGCAATTATTTCGTAGAGTTTCTGGAATTTGGGTTTCATGATAAATTCGACGGACTAATCGCAAACAACATTCTCAGTCCGTTAAATGCTAAAATAGATTATACAAATCGAGTCTTAAGCACAAATAGTGCAGATACCAAACTATTTTTAAACTCTTGCAAAGAAAATTACCATCACAAGGCATATAAGGAAAACGAAATTGTATTATTCAACAACGAAGTAAATAAGTGGAATATTTTTCAATTTATAAAAGACGACCATTTGAATGTAGAGGAAAATAAATATCTTTACCGACTCCTTCATCAAAATAAAAATGTTTTCTATAAAGAAAACGATTTTCTAACCCTTACAAGCGAAATAAAGCACAGAATTCTTACCAAAGATGACATACCCATTTACAGCAAGCTTTATAGATATCCTGAAATTCACAGAAAAGAAGTCGACTTGCAGATTAGTGAAATGCTATGACAGGGAATAATTAAAGAATCTAACAGCGCATATAATAGTCCCATATGGGTGGTACCCAAGAAAACGGACACAACGGGTAAACGCAAATGGTGAATGGTAATAGACTATCGTCGACTTAACGAACATACTCTTGACGATGGATTCCCTATCCCCAACATAGATGATATATTTGATAAGTTGGGAAGATGCATTTATTTCTCTAAGCTGGATTTGGCTAAAGGCTTTCATCAGATAGAAGTAGATGAAAGAGACCAACATAAAACAGCATTTTCAACATCTACAGGACACCCGGATGCCTTTTGGTCTCAAAAGCGGTCCGGCTACATTCAAACCATGATTGACAAAGTTTTACATGAATTCATAAACAAGATATGTGTAGTATACATGGACGATGTATTGGTCTTTTCTACTAGTGTAAAAGAGCACATTAATTCACTGAACCTAATACTACAAAAGCTCAATGAAGTGAACCTAAAAATTCAACTTAATAAATGTGAATTTATGAAGAAAGAGACCGAGTTTTTGGGACACATAATATCTGATGTGGGCATAAAACCAAACCCCAGTAAGATAGCAGCCATCCAAGCGATAAATTTGCCAAAAACATGTTAGGAAATAAAATCATTCCTTGGGATAACGGGATATTATAGGCGCTTTATCAAGGACTATTCGAAGATCGCGTATCCCATGGTCAAGTATTTAAAAAAAGACGCGAAAATAGACCTAAGTATATAAATGCATTTTATAAACTAAAACCATACTTAACAACCGACCCAATGCTGAAGTACCCAGATTTTGAGAAAAAAATTCACCTTAGTTACAGATGCCGCAAATGTTGCGATTGGAGCAATTTTAATTCAGAACAATCATGTTATATCCTATTACAGTCGAACTCTGAACGACCATGAAAAACACTACTCTACCATAGAAAAGGAGTTATTAGCCATAGTGGCCTCTACTAAGTATTGTCTACCTTACTTGTTTGGACGGAAATTTGTTATAAAAACAGATCACAGGCCACTAGTCTGGTTGGACTCACTGAGGGAACCTAACTCCAAACTATATAGGTGGAAAATTAAATTAAATGAATTTGATTACAGCATCGAATATGTAAAAGGAAAACAAAATAGTGCGGCTGATGCATTAAACAGATTACGATCGGGTACTGAAATGGAGACAAACAATAACGAAGGGGAAGAATCGATAAAAAGTCGAAAAGACAATAAGAAACAAAACGAAGTCAATGAAATAAGTATTAAATTTGATAAATTTATAAGTAAACACTTTGGAGGTCAAATGGAAAATCAGTTAAACGATAAAACCGAAAACCTTTCAACTGCAGCGACGATACACTCGGCAGTGGGGGACACCCACGATCACATTTCTATTACCGAAAAACCGATAAATATCTACAAAAACCAAATTGACCTTTACTATGGAAATAAAGAAAAAATAACCGAGAAGATAGTATACAAGAAAGTACAGAATATAATTTATGTCACCGACAAGAGCAACATATTAGAAATCATGAGGAGAATACTCTTCGACAAAGGTACCGTAGTTATTTACTGTGAAGATAATAACCTCTTTATCAAATTTCAAGATTTGTTTGTAAAATATTTTGCTAAAAACAAAAATCTAAGTGTATTAAAAACATCAGTAAAACTAATCAACATTAATAACCTTAATGAAGCACTCGACATTATCAAATAAAACCATTTAGAAAATAATCATAGGTGTATGAGCGAAATTTATAACGAACTAAAATCCACATATTTTTATCCGAATTTGCAAATCCTTATACATAAGTTTATGAACAACTGTGATATTTGTAATTTGGCCAAGCACGATCGTCAACCAAAAAAATTTCCATTACAAATAACCGAAACCCCAAATCAGTTCAACGACATAATCCACATAGGCATTTGGTACCCAGAAAGAAATAAGATGTACCTAACGATAATTGACAAACTATCCAAGTATGCAACCATTCACAAACAAAGAATTCAATTTCTTGGAAAGCCAAAAAAAATATTTCTGATGGTGAAACATGTATTCTTCATTCTGCAGTGGATCTATTTTTGAAAGAAAACAACATAGAGATTCACAAAACAACAGCCCCTTTAAAAACGGGAAACGCTGATATAGAAAGACTTCACGGGATACTAAATGAACACCTAAGGTTAATGGACGCAGCAACGGACACCTCAAGCTTAGATGAAAAAATATTCAAAGCTATCTTAATTTACAATAAAACAATCCATTCCACTACAAAATTAAAACCTATCGATTTCATTAATAAAAATCTGACTAAAGACGACATACAAACATTGTCGGAAACATTTAAACGCTTCTTCTGAGGATACATAATCTTAACAAACACAAAAAGCCTTATTTTGATCAGTGTGAAAATATCGTTAAGAATAGGGCAATTGTCAAGGCTAAACCAAAATACAAAAAAAATAATATCTATGAAGTACATAGACGGCAATTATACCATTGATAAGTCGACTAAAAGGAATATGAAATACCACAAAAAAAACAACTAAAACGTAAATTTAAATATCAATCAACGTAATATTATTTTACAGGCAAAATGATTATACTCATAATACTGCTTGCTCAATCGACGGCGCATAGACTGGAAGTTACACCGATTTACATCGTACAAAAATTAGAAGAGAAACTCATAGTTGACAGGTATACCAGATTTATCCATGTCATCTAGACGAGTACACCAATGTTATCAACTTAATCGAAAGTAATTTCGACAATCTGCAGGAGGGAGGGAGTTATATCAATTACGCCGAAACATAAATACAATCATCCCAAAGAGACGAAAGAGAGGACTCTTAAATTTTTTCGGACAATCATTAAACTACTTAACTGGCGTTATGGACAATAACGATGCACAGGAAATTTACAGTCATCTAGAAAATTTATCAGAAAATTAAAATTAACTTAGAATTAACAATGATTTAACTAGGCAGATCAGTATGCGCGGGCTTAACTCCGCTACTGAAAATTTTTGATCGAGCGAGCAAATTTGTTGTTTTATCAACCTTGCTCTCGCTTCGCATGGCACTTTTCTAAACTTTACTTCGTTATTTCTCACTATTTTTCAATCAAACAATTTCATTTGATAATTTATGGCTCATCTACAGACCTAGATTTATCGAATGACATGCTGCACACATGTGTGGTTATAGCCGATATCTACATTTAGTGCGTACAAGATTAGTCCGAAATCGTTTTCGCACCACTATATTCCCCGTACATGCACGCGCTAGGCCAAAAACTGGGTGATTGCTCTCGCTCCGCTACGCTCCGCTCGATCAATAATGTCAGTGGACAAAATAAAAAATCACATAAACGCCGAACAATATATATATAAAAAACCTTGCTGAAGAAATGAAGTATACTTTAAAAATATTGGCTGACATATCAAACCTAAATAAGCAAGTTGAGAAAACATTTTGCTTAGCAGACTTTAAATACTTGCACACGACATTCTAACAAACGAAGAAATACTGAAACATAACATTTCCATACAAACATTACCCTACCTTAAAAGCAATGTATTTATCAATAAACAGACTATTCTCTTCACTATTTCAATCCCTATATTTACCGAAGAAAAAATACTCACATTACATAGCCCTAGTTATACCAGTTCCGAACCAAAATAATGAAGAACTTTTATTAAATAATGATAAACAAAATATAGTTTCTAATAACAACATTTTTACATATTCGAAAGCTATTGTAAAAAACCACATGCTAACAAATGTATCAGAAATCTTTTAAATAATGATAACGCTTGTAATTTTACTATTAACTTTGAGAACTCAATGGAAGAGTTGGAAAGATTATCGTAAAAAATATGAACATAACAACAATTATACAAAATTGTGTTAGTCATGAGGTTACAATTAAGGGTTGTAATTTAATAAAATATAATAATTGTAAGATTCAAATCGAGAATCATAAGTTTAATATAGATTAGAAAGATTCTACGAATCTATTTTGTCAATTCCGAAAGCTAACACTACCAGGAAATTTTCAATTTCACACTTGAAAAAATATACCTAGATAACAGAATAGAGATAAAATTAATTATTTAGAATATAAGTCAAATACACATAACAATCTAATTTTATTCGTCAACATTGGAATTATAGCATCCTTAATACTTGTAATAATACTCTATGGCTATTGTGAGGCGAAAGGAACAAAATAGCAGATCACAACCAATATTGAATTAATTCCTAATCAAATGCCAAGAAAGAAAAAATCATCCGATACGGTTGATTCTAGGGGTGGAGGTGTTATACATGGATTCTAAGCCAGTATACAGAATGCATTATGTACTATGCTACATACAATGCATTCTGTGCGCTGACAAGGCATTTTCTTTCACATACGCGAACAGTCGTCTACAGCCGAAAACGACGCTCTGTATCTTTCGCCTATACTGACTTTTCTGTTCCTCAGCTGCAACCGATGCTCCGCATAACCGTCCGTAATTTAACTACTCTACGAGTATATCACATTTTTTTAATTCCTTCACGTGTCTAATTTCTCATCCTAATGTCTAAGCGTACTGCCGTAATGACCGACCCAATTTTACGTCCATCAGTGTTAAACGCAGAGAATTCGAACACAACACCTTCAACGACGAATTTAAGAGTCAATGCCACCCCAGAATCGGAAACGCAGGTATTGCAGTTGCGTGTGCATTAGCGAATGTGCAATCGATAGTAAATCCCAATAATTAATTTCATAAAGGAACTAATAAAACCACTCACAAGCAGTCCACACTTGTGAAACCACTTTACCAGATGTCGAAAGATATTCCAGGGAATCCTCCGGAGCTGCTGGTGAAGTGACGAAAAGGTATCGACAGGATGTTTAGCATTTATGATCTATTTAAGGAAACACAAAAATACTTTGGTGTTCCCAAGATAATACGAAATAAGAGTGTAGGCAAGGCGGATGCAATTTTAGAGTCTTATAACACCCCATTGGATTGGGAGTGTATATCTAAGTGCTTTACGCTTCATTATGCGGATAGGTGTGATTTGGGAACCTTCGAGTACTAGATGACGGCCCTCGTTGAAGGCAACAATAGCGTAGAAAGTTATTATAAGTACGTGTATAACCCATGGTATGAATTTATTAACGGATGCATTACACCACCTAACATCATTATACAAGGATAGAGCCTTAGATACGTTTATAAGAGGTCTTAGATATGACCTGGCTAGACTCGTAGGTATAAGGGAACCGGCAGATCTTCCAACGGCTCTCAATCTTTGGTAGATGGCCATTACCACGATTACATGAATCGCCTGGTGCCGAAAATTGGCCACCAGCTCCTAGACGATCTATGGCCCTTTTACAGCAATACTCAAATCCCAGCAAGCTTCAAAGAAATTTCCATTTGGAAACTTCTAGAGTTTCAAAACAATTCCCCTTCCACAGATGACCACTTTATTTTAACAATATAGGTACATATATTATATATTCAACAAGTATAAAGAGAAAGAACTAACATTTCAGAGTACATAACGGTGTACAGAACATTTTATCGACTAGTTATATTTTTAATGAGATGTTTGCTATCAGATCAGTAGGGTTGTCTTTAGTTATCGTCTTCTGAACATTTCTTTTATTGGCAGTGTGTTAACTACGTTATTTGGATGAACTACTAATTCGAGGTGATGTCTTCTATTTGTGGTTTGAATTTCTCCTTCTACTGTTGGAATTTTTAGGTTAGGTATGTACGAGGCCGCGTTAATAATTTTTCATAGTATTTTTGATTGTTGTCTTTGTATTATAGCAATGTTTGTTTTCTTTGAAGTTCCCCAAAGTTGAATCCCCATATGTCCAGATAGTCTCCCGCGAAGAAGCCAGAACAGTGTTGATATTTTAGTTTTACTTGGTCCCTTTTTTTTTGTATATAGTATTTCCAAATGCATGCCAAGCCACATTGACGAATGGGATAGTTTTGTCTTTTATTGTTAGCGGGGTAGTTGAGTTGTTTAGTTTCGTAGTAAAAATTACTTGTTGAGTTTTGTCTTCGTTGATGTTTATGCTCCAATCGTCGTCGAACCATTTTATCATTTTGGTGAGAAGTAGTTGAGCTTGAGATGATGCGGTATCCAGATTTTGATCGGCTGTCAGAAGAATTGTACTGCCCGCAAAGGAAGCCATCATGGTTGTAGTAGCATGAGGTTGAGGGATGTCGGCGGTGTAAAGGACATATAGAACAAATCCTTGGGGAACTCCTGCCTTCGTTTCTAGGATATTCGATCGTCGATCATTATATTTTACATAAAAGTGACGTTCATTAAGGTAGCTTTTAATGATAAGATAAGTTATATAGATAGTTTGTTAATTAGTCCTTTGTGCCATACCTTGTCGAATCTTTTTGCAACGTCTAGGAATATCTCAATGCAGTATTTCTTTTCTTCTAAGTCCGTTGTAATTTTGTTTACTACTCTGTGAATTTGTTGGATTGCTGTTTGCGAAATCCGAATTGATGGTCAGGTATTACATTGTTATTATTTAGTATAGGCAGTAGTCAATCATATATTAATTTTTCAAATACTTTCCCTAGGATAGGAAGTAAGCCCATTGGTCGGTAAGATGATGGGTTTTTTGCGTCTTTACCAGGTTTGTTGAAAGTTTGAGCAACTATCCAGGTTTTAGGGAAATATTTCAGTCGGATGACTGCATTATAGATATTTTGTATGTACTCTATGGCATATCGGGGAAGTTGACTTAACACAATTACATTAATGGAGTCATATCCTGGGGCTTTTTTTATGAATTCTTCTTTTAATACATTGTTCAATTTCATTTATTGTTGTTTTTTTATCCTTAAGTTAGAGGGGGATGAATTTGGTCGTGGAGGTATTGTGGTATCGTTATCTTTTTCATTACTGAATATATTTTTGAAGAGCTTGGCTAGGATGTTTGCTTTTTTTTGGTTGGTCTTGGCCCAAGTTCCGTCTGGTTTCTGTAGTGGAATCTGATGCGGAATTTTGTTTTTAAAGTTCTTGGTAGCTTTCCAGAGTGAGTAGTTGGTCTCAGAAGTTGGAGTAAATTTTTTTAAATCGGTCTTGAGTTAACCGTTATAAATAGATTTAAGTCTCAATTTAAGTTCTTTGGTTGCTTTGTTGTATACCCTTTTGTCCTGAGGTAGTCTTGTAGGCTGTCATCGTTTTGTAAGTCTTCTCTTTTTTTCTATCTGTTGTCGAATCGATATTGGTGTAATGTAGTTAGGTTTTTTTGATTTATTGAATGGTGTTGTTTTAATTGCTTTCGTAATTATTCACCCCTATTACGGAAGTCGTTTAAGTCCGAGTCACAAAACGACTACGTGAAATCGGAATTACGGAAGTCGTTTTACGTTACGTCAATTGCGTTACGTCATTAAACGACTGAAGTCGTTTATCTTGTGTGGAATGCATTTGTTGAGTGACATGAGTCGAATAACTGTTGTTATCGGTATTATGATAGTCGTTTTTGAGTCACAAAACGACAACACGAACGGCAAAAGGAGTCGATTAAAGTTTTGCAAACGACTGACTGTAAAAATTGTCTCAAAATGTAAGTTTTGTTTGTGTTTTAAACTCAAGTAGGTTAACAAACATTATTTTAATAAATATTTATTTTTTTAGGATAAAAATATCAAATCCTAAGCAATTAAAACGATTGGTGGGGCTAATGGATGAAAATCGTTCATTAGCAACAAATTTTAAAAGAGGTGTTCCCCAAACAACGGAAACAAAAGCTGGATGGGGGGAGGTAACCAAAATTTTAAATAGCTTAGGACCACCTTTGCGATATGAGAGGGAATGGCAAAAGGTATGTGTATATATATGCTAACAGACGTTTCGAATGCAATTTAACTTGAACACTTGTTTATATAAATACATACATTTCATAGGTGTGGTTTGACCTGAAATTTAAAGTAAAGAAGAAGCTCGTATTCAATAAAAAAGAGCAAGAATCTACTGGAGGAGGACCATACAAGCAAAAAGTACTAACTGAAATTGATGAAGCAGTAGAGAGACTTCTTGCCATAAATTAAGTAGTAGATCCTGCTGGAAAGGTATTTGGATGCAACCAGTCACTACAGACATAACTTCCTTCCACTTCTAATAATTCTATGACTAAGACTGCAGCAACATCAAATGAGAATATTTCCTTTTGTTCTGCAGCCGTTTCATCTCCAGAAAGAGATTTTGAAACTGAAAATGAAGGAAGAAGGGAGGAAACACCTAGATTAACTAAAACCGCAAGCTCTCGCCGAAATGTTTGCTTAATAAATATGTTGAAGAAACAATTACAAGTGCAAGAAAATTTGTATAATGAAGTAAAGAGTTCATTAAAAAATGTAGAGGAATATATAGAGAAATCTGTTTCACTTAAAAGAAAAAAAATTAAAACTGTATGAGCTACAAATGGAACGTGATGAAATTAAAAAGAGACAATTAGAATTAGAAGAGAAAAAATTGGGAATCGAGTCAACCAAAGAAAATGGAAGTCCAAATTCAAATATGTAGTCTTGACTGAAATAAAATATATATGTTCATATCTCACATTTATCATTGGTTTTTTTCATTTTTACATTAAAATAAATATTAAACAATTGAATCTCTGAGGTTATTTCGAATATTTACAGCAGTGTCATTATTAATAGCATTATTATTTGATTCAAAATTGGTATGGGATCCACTTTCAAATTCAATTTGAATTATTGGTTGATCTGTTTTATAAAAAACACAAATGTTGTGCAAAGCTGCACAAACATTTACAATTTGTATAGCTTTTTGAGGAGTATAACGCAATTGCCTCGCACCAAGGAGACACCTGAATCAATTCTTTAATACACCGATGGTTCTCTCTACAATGTTACGTGCCCTTGAATGTATTCTATTGAATCGAGATTCTATGCTGTTTTCCGCTGCTGATCTATAAGGGGTCATCAAAAATGGCTCGAGAGGGTATCCAGCATCGCCTGAAAATATATAATTAAATAATTTGCAATGAAATAATTATTAAATGAATTTCATCAATCAAATATCAACCTAACAACCAAGTATTTCTTTCGCCTCCATCAAATTTTCGTTGAAGCATTCCCCTTAATGCACTGGAATTCCAAATGTGAGAATCATGGCTGGCCCCGGGATGCCTGGCATCGATGTACCTTATGTACATATTATGATTATGACCTGCAAAGAAATTGTTTCATATAATACACGCAAAATGTAACACTTATTTTCTTACAATCATAGTATTTAAACTGAAAAATCCCTTCCTGTTATAATATTTATGTTGTTCCGCTTTCTTCGGGGCTAATATTTTTATATGGGTGCCATCAACGCATCCGATGACCCCTGGAATACCGAACTTTTGAAAAAATCGACTTTAATTCGACTATTTTCCTCGTCCATGTTGTCAAACTTTATCCATTTTGAACAAATAATCTCTTCCATCAAGCTTATCATTTCACTAATATATTTACTAACAGTAGGTTGTGCTAAACCTAGAGCAAAATCGTTCCAACACCAGTTTGGTATCCACCTTCAGCACAAAACCTCAGAGTCGCGGCAAGTCTAACAATAACAGGAACAGCGCAGGAATTGCTAATTGGAAGCTTATCCTCGACTTCGTGCAGTAAATAAACGAATGCCTCTTTAGTCAATCTAAAGTAAGTTTTAAATCTGAAAACATTAGTTTTATGTTAAAAGTATACATTTTTTGTACTCCTACGAATACATACTTTGCATCTGGTAAATCCAATGGATTACACTTTGATCTTATAATCCTTCTTCTTTTTAATAACTCGCGTTTACTAATTTCTTCATTGTCACTGTCACTCGATTCTAAAAACAATGCGACGCTATGTATATTTTTATTAAATAATAGTTTCTGTAGCGAGTATTAACACAAGACCAATATGACAATCAATCAATCTGACAGATAGTTGAAGGTGTGGAATCTATGTGGAAAGTAAACGACAGGATAATGCAGTCGTTTAAGATCCGTAATACCGACACTTAAACGACTGCAAAATGAAGTGACTCTTAAAACGACTAGAGTCGAACAAATTAAACGACTTCCGTAATAGGGGTGATCATATCATTATAGTGAACTATAACTTGTTCTATGTCGTCTTAAGTTTGTAGTATTATATGCAGATTCAGATGTTGCTCTATATATTCCCGAAACGAATCCCACTCAGTTTTTACGCTATAAAGGTGAGGTGAAAAAGTCATGGAGGTAATCCTAGAGGAGTATTTGAGTTGAATTGGAGAGTGGTCCGATGAAATTTCCAGTCTAGATTTAATTTGTAATGATCTTATGTGCATATTTTTAGTGATACAAAAGTCTATAGGGTCAGGAGTTTTATTAGGGTCAGATGGCCAGTTCGCCAGTACTGAGGTATTTGCAAATATTATCTTGGATTGCCTTTTATGAATTGTTTTAATTCCAATCCATGTATCTAAAACATTTGCATTTCAGATAATGATATCTAGTTTATTAAACCATTATTTTTAAACCATCCATTAAGTTTCGTTTTCAGAATAGTAAGAATTTGGAGAGTATTTGCCATTTGTTTTATGAGATTCTTCATCATTTCTTTTAGTTGAGAAAAGTCATCTTATGTCAATGTTGGTGCTATTTTGGTAGGTTTTTGTCTATTTTCTAATGCTTACTATTTTCTAATGCTTGCTACTAATTTTGCTTTGTCAGGTGTGGATATGCCTTCTGTATAAGACACACGCGGAATGAATTATTGGAATGAATGTATATATGAATATATGGAATGAATGCAAACACAGCCACTTCGGCAAACCAATTTTTATGTTTTGCAAAACCAAATACTGAAAGAACAAAATAACGAATATAAACACGACCGACTCCGCTGACGCCAAAACCAAGAATGACTCGATGGGAAAGGAGCAGTTTTTCCGTTTAAATGGAATCGTACAAACTAACGGTGTGACGAGACCCAAACAACCCTCTTTCTGTGCTTGAATAAAATCTAAAAACATCCTGCCCGGCTGGACGGGTATGTTTAGCACCATTCAAGAACTTACATAACTTCTGCACGGGTCGAGTGCATTCACCCTGTGAGTGTTTGATTGTGATGACCCTGATGAGGCCGTCGTCGCCTGGATGTAGCGGCGTGATTCGGCCGAGTCGCCAGTGCGTTGCTGGTAAATTGCCGTTCTTGATAATGACAACATCGCCTAGTTGGATCTCGTTATGTGATCCTTGCTATTTAGACCTTCGTTGAAGTGTAGTCAAGTACGCGTCTTGCCATCTCCACCTAAATTGTTGTTGCATCTGTCTGGGCTGACGCCAATATCTAAGTCGTTGTGTGGGCACTTCCAAGGCAGGTGCATCCGGTACAGCAATCATAGGTCGACCAATGAGGAAATCCGCTGGTGTGAGAGCCATGCGATCGTCGATCTCATCATGTAGAGCTACTAGCGGGCGAGAATTTAAGCAAGCGTTCACGTTCGCCAACAAATGCGGTTCCATTGTCGCTGTACAAGTGATAGCATGCTCTGTTATTGGCAATCATACAAAATGTAAATAGCAACGGTCATCTCAGCTCCGAAGTATCGATGATGTTCGACAAGAATATGCTAGTGGAGAGCCTTTTCCATCCCCTGTGCTGTGACAATAGATTGGGTCCTATATTGCCTATTTGAGTTCCTCCAACTTAAGATGTAAGCTTTTGGACGAAGGAGCTTGCCAATTTTGTTGAAACGCTCGAGCAAATTGTTGATAATTGTTTCCTTTCCGATAGTACTTTCATTAGCCTTGCCACATTTGCCTTGCCACATTTGCCTTAGCCGGTTTTAGTTCTGTTGACATCGCCAAAGTTTTATCTTCGCTGAAACTGATGACGTGAGTAGAAGGTTGCTCATCCTCAATCGTTGGGCCATGCCACCATAACTGATGGGCAAGTAGCGCGTCGACGCTGATGCCTCTACTAGCGCAAACCACCGGGTTGAATTGCGTCCAAATAAGGTGTCAATTGCTAATAATGGAATGTTGCTGAATATATCCAACGCGATTTGCCACATATGGTTTTAGTTGTGTTGTCGATTTTCGAAGCCAATGGAGTACAATGCTGAAGTCACCCCACATCGTGTTTGGAACGTCGTTAAGCTCTAACGAAGCCTAATGTGTGTCTTTGTCGTACTGAGAAGTTGCGCAGCGCACAACTCCAGCCTTGGAATCGTAATTACCTTGGCAGGTGCCACCTTCGCCATTGCCGTGATCAGTGTTGAACAACGCTGTCCATTTGTATCAGTAGTGCTGAGGTAGATGACAGCGGCATATGCCTTCATACTTGCATCGCAATAGCCATGTAGATGTGAGAGCCTATCAGTGTTTATGCCAAGCCATCGCGGTATGCGTATGTTAGCCAATTGCTGCAAATCGTTTCAACCATTCATCCAGAAATTCTTTGAGAAGTGGTGTATCCCATGCCAATTTTGCTTGCCATGGCCGTTGAATGAATAATTTAGTAACAATTATAACCACCGCCAACATGCCAGTCGGATCATAAAGCCTAGCCGTATCGCTCAGAACTCGACGTTTTGTTGTAGATGGAGTGTCGACTGCCAATTTTATCTTGAAGAAAACGGACTCCGCCATAGGATCCGCAATGGATCCCGTGATTGGGGTGTTTGTAATCCGAACCAGTGTGTTCATATCGTTAGATCGCCATTTTCGTAGATGGAAGTGTCCCTGCCTAAGTACAAAGTCGATGTCTTCTGCCAGCTCTGTTGCTTGTTGTGCTGATGAAGCACTAGTCAGGTAATCGTCCACGTAGAAGTCTGGCAATATGTTCTCCCAAGCTGCTACTGCCCGGTTGCCATCGGGTAATTTGTCGCAGTTGTCCAAGGTACATTGTTGCATTGCCCGAATCACCAAATAAGGAACAGTTGTTGTGCCATAAGTTGCGGTTATCCGTTGCCATTGTCGATGTCTGTTGTCGATTAACACCTGCCGGGACATCTTTTCTACTGCTGATCTGCTGATAATGCTACAGCGAAACGTCGAAATCGATGAATTATGTTTACCAGTAATGAGCCAATTGTATATCATTGAGGGAAATGCCTGTTTTTTGTTTGCATTCAGGCATTGAAGACTACGCGGAAGTTGCTTACCAAGGCGCGGCATGATGAGGTACGATTGTGATGGGTCGCCTGGTTGATCCAATATTGCTTGCATGTGACCCAGCTGAACATACTCTTGCATGAAAGCCACATATTTCGAATTACCAAGTATGAATGCATCTGGTTTAAATGGAATTTGTACGATATAACGGCCATCTGCATTTCGGATATGAGTAGCCATGAAAAGCTCTTCACCGAATTCTGATTCGAACAATATGCGTAGTAAATCGTCTGTACGTTGCTCATCCAAATATGAACGCGCCACACATGATTTCACAGCCAGTGCAGTGCAGTGTGCGAGTGAACTGATGCAGGCCTAATACGACCCAACCAAGTTGAGTTGATTGTGCGATGGGCTCACCTTCACCACCCCACACGATGCCTTCTGTAATTATTCGACTCCATACATCTGCACCAAGCAATGCATCAATTCGTCATGTCGTGCCAAATGTAGGGTCTGCCGATTATAGATTGCCGATTATAGGTTGCCAGCAATCACTTGCAATTTTCGCCACAGGTATAGGTGAGATGATTGTTTCGATGATGTGGATTTCAATCTCCAGGTCAAAGAGAGCATAGACGTTAGGACCGCTGAACAACTGCTCGGCCACGAGCAGATGATGACAAACTGTTAACAAATCGTAAAGTTATAAAACTGACCTGTGAGCCGGGATCACATAGAAATCGACACTGGTGTGTATTGCCAAAGCCATCGGTGATTTGTGCATACGCAGTTGCCAAAAGAATGATATGATTGCCAATAACAGTAAACGTCCTGATGCCTCCATCTAGTCAGATAGCGTTCTCGGTGCCTGAGAGACCGCTGATGATCCCACCACAGTTGAGCTAGTTGATGCAGATGGTGAAGTAGATGGTGACGATCGGCAAAACAAGTTATGATGCCTTCCATTGCATTGACGGCAATTTGTTGAGCGACAGGCCTGGTTGCATGGCCTGGTTTCAAAGCTTTTGAAATCGTTCAGCTACAGTTAATGCCAACAATTGTGGGCAACGACGGATGCGGTGAGAGCTATCGTTGCAGAATCCACAATTGCCAGGTGTAGTGGAAACCAAATTCGATTTAACCAGATTTGGGCTGCGATTTGAAGTGTTCGATTGTCTTCTTGTTCCCTGAGCGTTGTTGTTATTGTTGACTGCATCACATCGCAGCATACCTGTCGCCAAACTGTGACACCACACCACAAACTTCAGGAGATCTGCCAGATTCGGTACGTCATTGGAAGTACGATTCATCCCCCATGCCTGTTGTGTTGCTGATGGAAGCTTTAAAGTAACAATGGGTCCGGCCAAAGCATCCCATTGGTCCACGGGCAGCTTCATCACTGATAAAGCCATTGTGTGCTTTACTCTCTGCTCTTACATTCTCTTAGCGTGTCAACTATGGAAAGGAGTGCTGTTGTTAATTCGTTAATTTTTTGTTTCAAGCCAATGAAACGTGTGTAGGAGTAAAACGACTGATTACCAACTGTACCCAGAATCTTTATTAGAAGATGGTATTTATACAATTATATAAGTGTAGAGTTTGCGGGTCTACTACTGGGTCAGATGATCAAATTTATGTATATACATACTGTACATATGTATAAAATGTTAATGCGATACCGCAGTACAGTAGAGTACTCATAAAATGTACCTATTATAAATTATATATTTTTCCTACAGTTCGGCCATCCTGATCAAGTAATCGATCCGATTACAATTCATATAGTGACCGCGTCCGAGAAAAGGGACCTAGTGTGTCAAAAAAAGTTGTGTTTTGAGTTAAAAGTGGATTCTGGTACCTAAAAGTGTGTAGAATAACATGAAATGGGTTAGATTCATGACAAAAATTTATTTATACTGCATCGCTTCTCTCAATTGAAAGAACATTCACACTAAGAATGCGTTGCGAAACTTTAAACGCGTTTATCTCGGAACTACGTTTTCGCACACTAGGTCCCTTTTCTCGGACGCGGTCACATTCAATTCTATTCAATGTTAATAATGAACAATTCAATAATTACTGGAATATTATGTATAAGAAAAATTCAAAACTTACGTACAAAAATACAAATTTACAAAAAAATATAACATATTATTCGATGAATTAGATAAATATATGTATACATCATCATTTATAGAGAATATAAAAGACAAGCATTTACGTATCAGCGCAGCAATCAGGATCCTTCATATGTTTCTCGGCAACATTTATCTCATCATCACATTCAGCATCCGCTCGCTCTACTTTGTAAGGCCTCATATTATCAGGTGCAAATATGCTCTTGTACGGTAATCGAGACATCTGTAAACCTTCAATATCTGAAACTAGGTATCTGTCGTTAGGTAATACTTTCTTTATTTCATAAGGTCCACGACATTTTGCTAAGAGCTTTTTATTTACACCTGGTGTTGTTGGTGTATTTTTAATTACCACCGCCTTGTTTGTATACTTTGGGATTTTTGTGACGGTTATTGTAATAGTCTTTATTTCGCTCCTGAGATTTCTCAATATTCTTACATGCTTTTTCCCTAACATTCTCTAAACCTATTCTTTCCTTCTTAAACTTTTCATCAAGGAACTCTTTAACGCGATCAGCAAATTCACCCCTTTGATGAACACCGAACAGAAGGACGCTGGGTGTAAAACCTGTAGATCTGCTGACAGTATTATTAAGCGCAAATTCTATTTTCGCTAAATGCTTATCAAAGTCACTAGTTGTATACGGCCTACATTCAAGCATTGGAATTAAATTAATTGGAATTAAAACACGGTTAACGCGTTCAGCTTGTCCATTTGACTGGGGTGAACATGTAGCGACTTTAATATGCTTGATATTATTAACCCTTTGACTGCGCCACGCGTTTTGAAATTTTGTGCTCGCTGTGCGCATTGATTTCAGTGGTTGCGTGTTTATTCGTATAGAGCAGTTAATTATCATTTTTTAATGTGAAGAATCACAGACTATGTTTTTTTAATAAGAATATTCGCAAAGGGTGAGAAATGAAGAATACATTACACAAATGACAGAAAATTGATTTCAAAAAATTTTGCTTTTAACACCTTGCATAAAATGAATAATGTTTTTTAGTGTGAAAAACCTCAAAGCAAGGTACAACACATAAAGAAACATTACAGGGTTCACATATGTAACGCTTTTGCTTTTTTATGCATACAATACAACGTTTTGTTGGGTTCGGTTTTGATACTGTTCCAGGCAGGAATGTTGGAAAAGTCTAGCTGTTAAGCGTAATAGTGAATTGGCATCTTCTGGACGCCTACCAGATTGATTGCGTTGTTGGGGTGTATGATATGCATGAAGTAATTACGTACTTCACAGAATGCTAGAGGCAACTATTTGTATACGTCTCACTAAGTCAATTTTGGTTGAAACACGCTCAAACATGTTCAACCTTGAATAATACTCAGCGAATATAATCGTGTTGAGGAATAAACTAAATAAATACAAGACACGAACATACTCGTTCAGAGGTACATTTATAATAGGTACATTTTATGAGTACTCTACTGTACTGCGGTATCGCATTAACATTTTATACATACATATGTATGTACAGTATGTATAAGTTCGATCATCTGACCCAGTAGTAGACCCGCAAACTCTACAGTTATATAATTGTATAAATACCATTAGAATGCTGAAGAGAAATAATACATATATACAAGTTATAAGAAGATTAATGGATACATATGCAGATTTTGTTAGGAGTGTTAAGCGAGTAAATCAAATTATCGTTTCTTTCTTTCGCAGAGAAACTATTTCGTTTATTATTATTTATTAATATTATTGATAGAAAATTAACCCCACCTTATAAAACGACAATTTTGGTAAAACATGAAGTTGCAGTTTACTTTATACAAGACAAATATTATTGCAATTACCTCAATCATGTCGGAGCATTAAAAAATGTATGCATTACCAGAGGATGTAATGTATGTTGGTGCACATAAAGAACTACAAAAACTAAACAACTATAATAAAGTGAAGGCAAACTTGAAAAAAAGACGTGATAAAATAAGTTCATGGTTTATATTAACAGATGATCTTGAAAAAACATATATGGATGAAGCAGGAAATTTAGATTTTGAAAATAGAATTTTATAGGAGATAGAAATTAAAAAAAACAGTGAATTAGAAAATACAACTATAACCGAAATTTTAGAAAAATTAGTGGATACCTCATAGAAAAAAGGAGAAGATAAAATTTAAAACATATTGCAGATAAGCTGATATTAGAATAATTTAATAGCAAAACATCAAATGCTAATCAATGGATAAGCACATTTGAAAAAGAATGTACAAGATTGCAAATACATATAGAAGAACATAAGATTGAAATACTGAGATTTTTTTTGGATGACACAAGCCAATACTGGTATAATTCAATGATGTTGAAAGAAAGAGAAAGTCAATGGAAAGACAATTTCATACTCGTAGAAACATTTGGAAACAAAGGATGGAATAATAAAGCATATGCTCATTATTATAAATATAAGAAGGTTCATAAAAAAAGAAAAGTTATTATAAGAGATCAATAGAGATATGGATATAGATACAATTATAGATAGAATTGGATTTGGTTTACCAGAACATATTAGAGAGAAAATAGATAGAGAAAGGCTACAAAGTACAACAGATTTATTTAATGAATTAAAAAAAACATGAGGAAAAAACAGGATAAAAGAGTAATTTTAAAACAAGATTGGAGATACAAAAATGAAGAAAAAAAAACCACGCAAATTATGTGAAAGTTTAAATAAAGGTGCAAGATACCACTTAGAAGATAAATGTTGGTTTAAAACTAAACCAAATGGAACCAAAGAACAACCAAAAATTACAGTTAATAATGCCGTCATAGAAATAAATCTTCAAGATAAACCAATAAACGGATAATCACACCATTGATAAAAGTAAAAATGTTATTAGAAAATAGATTAAATATTGGAGGAATTTATGATCCAGGATCACAGATATCAATAATAAACTCAAAATATATTATAATAAAAGAAAATAAAATAGATATTAATAAAATATCATTAAAAACAGTCAATGGTGTGATACAAACAAATATTTAATAACAATAAAAAATAAAATATTTGAGATAGAAAATGAAATAGATGTATTTATAGTAAAGAATGATGATTTTGAAGATTTCTCAATTGGATTGGATATGATAAAATTATTATTATTAGGTTTACTCAAGATGAATCATGATCGCTTCCATGATCACTTCCTTGCAAGGTAAAAATGTCCAACTTAAGACCAGGGTGCGTGAGTTAGAAAATAAAATCAATATCTTAGAACAATCCAAACTCAATAAATCGATTGACATTTTTAATGTGCCCAATGTTGACAATGTTGCAATGGAAGCCGCGTTAAAAATTATTCGTGTTGGTGTTGGGTATGATCTTGACGAGCGCGACATTGACTCTCTTTACGTCAAAAAAATAAAAACAAAGAGGAACCCCTCTTCACCCACAACTCTACTGTCTCTGAATCTGACCCGACAAGTAGTCAAGGAGAATATCATGGAAATGAAAAAGAAGAAAAACAGCGACTAACAACAAAACTCTTAGAAGAAAATTATGATGGTTCGCACATTCTTATTAATGAAAGTCTTACTACGAGTACTAATATGAGAATATTGTATAATGAAGCAAGAAAAATCAAAGTCGATAAAAAATTTAATTACATATGGATGAGGAACAACAAATTGTTTTTGCGTAAAAATGAAGGTGATATTGCTTTCAAGTTGAGGTGCTTTGAAGATCTCGAAAGTCTTAAATTAATGTAAAACATGAATAAAAGCAAGACATCCAACGCAGGAAATTGTCTTGTTTCTCATTTCTCTACCTTACTCATACATCAAAATATTCGTAGGATTAGGAAAAACTTTGATCTCTTTCTAACACATATAAACACATTCAATTCCAATGCAATTTTCATTGAGATCTGGGTTTATGACTACGAGCTATCCAACTATAGTATTCCGGGGTATGAACCTTACTTTAATTGTAATAACTCGTATAGCTCAGGAGGTGTCAGTAGAGTAAAATAGTGTGTCCAGCGCTGATATCATAAAAATCACTTTCCTTATATGTAATGAACATTTTACGATTTTGTGTGTATATCGCCTGCATCGAATTCACGCAGGTATTGACGCTTTTTTAGAAGAACTTAATAGGGTGCTTAATGATGTAAAGACGAAGAATGCATTGGTAGTAGGCGACATCAATATTGATATTTTGAGAAAAACCAATTTTTCATATAACTACTTACTTTTAATGTCTTCTTACGGTTTAAAATCATTAGTTATGGAACCAACTCGTATAACAGATAATACACAAACATGTATCGATCATATATTCGCTAGGTTAGACTCTGGGGAAGTACTTGAAAATCTCAGATCATTGCATGACGAACATAAACTTAGAAACATTTCAAAATAATTTGGATAGATATATACCATTTAGAACAATAAATAAAATTAATTACAAAAAATTAGTAGAGTACTTAAAGAATGAATTCTGGGAGCCAACTTATGAAGAAAATAATCCATCCCTAGCTTATGATGTTTTTTTTTAAAAACTCTCAGAAGCCATATAGAGAAAAGCATTATAATACGTAATCTAAAAAATTCACGTTTTAAACGTCTTAGACCATGGATCAACAAAACACTACTTTCAAAAATAACTAAAAAGAATGCATTGAGAACGAAATGCAAACGTCATCCCTGTAATAAAGCAATGAAAAAACTTTACCAGCGAATGAATGAAAATTTAAAGAAGGAAATCAAACTAAGTCGGAATACATATTATGTATCAAAACTAAGCAATTGTAGAGGCAACATAAAAAGTGAATGGAGAGTGGTAAACAACATTTTAAATAAAGGCAAAGAAATATCAGTTATTTCAAAGATTGAAGTTAATGGCAATGTGATCACCTTAGTGTCAATTGTGGTATCTTCCCGTCTGCGTTAAAAAGTACGGAAATCTTTTCCCTCTTTAAAAAAGGAAATAGAAATTGAATAACCCAATACAGGTTTATCTCTCTGCTTCCAACCTTTTGTAAATTATTTGAAAAGCTGATGAAAGTTCGTATTGTGTCATTCCTAAATAAAAATCAGTTTCTACGAAATGAACAGTTTGGTTTTCAAAAAGATAAATCAACTGGAGATGCTATTCTAAAGCTGTGCACTGAAACTCACGATAGCTTCTATAATGACAACCATAATATAACACTGTTCATAGATATGACCAAAGCCTTTGATATGGTCAATCATGATACTCTACTAAATAAGTTATACAAGGCTGGGAAAAGAGTTTCACGAATGGTTCTTGTCATACTTATCATGTAGAACTTAGAGAGTAAAAATGCGTGAAATCTTTAGTGACTAGTTACAGATGAGAAGTGGTGTACCACCGCAAGGTTCAGTTTTGGGACCACTACTGTTTTTCATATGTGTTAATTTACTGTTCCATCAAAATCTTTATAGCAAAATTACTGCTTTTACTAACCATATGGCATTAACTTATGACAATAAAAATATCCTTGACTCTGCAATACAGCTACATATGGACTTAAATATCTTACGACAATGGTTCACCAAACATGACATGATTTTTAGTTTAATATGATCTTTTCCACTTGAATGTGACGCCATTTTTCATGCAAGCTCTTGGCCCCTATTGTGAGTGTCGATCAGCGATCGACTCGACAATTGTCGATTGCGTCAATTGATTCTGGATTTGGTATTGTGTAACTCAATCGATGGAGAAGTAGACCATTGTGAAAAATTACGTCAATATTGTGAATAAAAACATGAATATTGTGAATACTTCGTGTTTTGACACTTGTTTGTCAAAACTTGACACTTGTTGTGTATTTCATCAAAGAAATTCAATACACCAAATCATTCGAACATGATTTGTTTTCCTTATTTTTACCCATTTTTTCCCATGAACGTACAGGAGGTCCATAACTAATTCGTTCGGCTTTTAATCCCTCCCATCTGTGTTTTGCTTGTGTTTTCAAACAAACTCGCTTAGCAATATCGGGATTTGCTTCCAAGAAGAAACGAGAAGCACTAATTGTTTTTTGTCCGTAACCTGCTCCAAACTGCATTGAAATTTCATAAATACTCATAAATTTATTATTTTTATTAAAATTACTACATTTAGTTCGCACAACAAATATGTACATATGTATATATTTCTTTAACCGAAAGCGACGTTCAGTATTTTGCGATCGACAACAAGCGAGTGTCAAATCGACAACTGTCGATCACAATACCAACATCTTCAATCGACGATCGATGATTGCTAAATGTCGATCGTCGATCGCTGATCGACACTGGCAATAGGGACACTTGTTTAAAACTGTCTTTATCTGTCCATACGTGTGGTGACTATAACTTCCACGAAAACTTACCATGCAATTCAAACTGCTTTAAGATTGAAGGGGTTGAGAACTACAAGTATCTAGGCTTGTTAATAGATAGAAATATGACCTAGAAAGTTAGGGTTGACGATCTAAAATAGTATACCATACCATATGCTATAGTTGCACGTAAAATGCACCTTCTAAGAGAACACTGCTCCAAAAAAAGAATGCTCATGTTCTACTACGGCATTGCGCACTCTAAACTACAGTATGGTATTGCTAGTTGGGGCAGTGCCTACAGTAGCACGACTGAAGCCCTTGCAGTAACTCAAAAAAAAAAAATAGTTAGGCTAATTTGCAGGCAAAACCAATTTTCCCATACCTGGCTACTTTTTCTAGCTTTACGTATACTTCCAATGCAACATGTCTACATCTTTAAGGTATTTAAGATCTTCTTTATTCGAAGCGGATATACTACGACCCTAAGGAGTTCAAATTTATATAACCTAAGAATTAACAATATGACTATCTCGCCCGTGGCGATTTCTAAAAAGTCTCGCTGTTTCAAATTCTTCACTACGGCAGCTCCTAGGCTTTTCAATAAGTTACCAATTGAAATTAGGCAAATAGATCAACCCAACCTATTTCTTAAAGAATTAAGGAAATTCATTTTCAGTATGGATAGCTCTACCTTCAAAACCTTTCTCAGTTAAACAAATAAAATAATGTTCACATTGATATCATCCTTGCTACTTCTCATTTTTGCTTATGTTTGTATTTAATTTCTTAATCTGCTCACTCTTTTTTAAAATACTCGTAAGTTGCTCATTTTTGTAAAAAAAATCTTATCTCTATCTTTCTGATATTGAATTATATAATATTAAATAGAAGGATCATTCGCCTCTAGCCCTTTATGGGCTACAGAATGATGCCATCTTCCTTTGCTTATTAACTGTAAAATGTTTTATTTATTAGGTAAAAAATAAGAAAAAATAAAGAAAAGGAAAAAAAAAAAAACTTGAATATTTCTCAATCAATAGAGAGGAACAGAGTGTGTGTAGATAGGGAGTGTGTAGATAAATATAACATTACAGAACATTCAGTTACAGTCTTTATACCCAAATATTTATTAGAATTAACAGACACAAGTTTGTTACCCGAAGAATTAAAAGAAAAAAAAATGCAGAAGATTGGAAAAAGATAGAAAACTAGCATTACAAAACACCATAAAATCACACAAATATAATTAAAAAGTCTAATAGAAATAAAAAAGAACATAAATTGAACACAGGGGATCTAGTATATGTGGAAAACGGCAACAAATTAAACAGGAAAAAACTAGATGAACTTAGGATTGGACCATTCGAGATAATACAAAAAATATCAGATTCAATATATAAAATTAAAACCGGTAGAAGAAATGAAGAAAAAGGATTATTCTATAAAACAAAATTAATAACAATAGAAATGCAACAGAGGATGAAAGATGAATGAGTAATTTTCACGTCGGGAGGGGGAGACGTAAAGAAAGTAGACTTTCTTCATTTGAATCTGCCGCGCTTACACACGTCTTTTTCAACTAATCCCCACTAGAGAGAACAATGAACAGAATGATTAACAGATTTTGACAAAGCGAACAGATTGGCAAATAGGTTAGAAGAATTAGAGTGCTGAAGAGAAATAATATTAAAAAGTTATAAGAAGATTAATGAATAGATAGATTTTGTTAGGAGTGTTAAGCGAGTAAATCAAAGGAGTGATAATAAAAAAACTTTTTATTGTCGTTTCTTTATTTTGCAGAGAAACTAATTCGTCTATTATTATTGGTAGAAGATTAACCCCACCTTATATACATATATTATTTACATACGAATGTACATATGTTCATAAAAATAGAAAATATAAGAGCATTTTTAAGAAATATGGTATTTCATAAAGCAACTTTTTTCACTAATTATACATAGATTAACTTTACATTTGGCACAGAACATTTTGGTTTGACCAACACAGTTTGGAAGCTTTAATCTTCCTTTTTTTCCCATCAACGTCCAGTGGTCTGTTTTGTCCAAGCAAATATCTTTAGGAGTAGCAAATGATGAATTTGGTTTTTGTCGCTTAGCTTGAATATCAATTTAAAGCGATGAACATCCTCGCTTTTCACAGATATTTCCAACTTGAAATCAATTAACCTCTTTCTTCGTAAGTTGGGTTTGTTCTTGTTAATTCTTTTATAAAGATTCCAAGCATTTACACATATCAGATCAAGTAAATGATAAAAAATCCGATTTGTCCACTTGCGGCTTTTCATTAAAATTGTATGAAACTATGAAACTGTCTAGCAAATCTACTCTGCCCATATGCAGGTTATACTTCTTGATAATTTCTGGTCACGGGATCATTTTAATAGATTTGTCTTTTTTGTCATATCTTTTGACATTGTGGGCTATTTGGCTATAATCACTATACACTATCGGTTTCATCCCTACATAGGTTGGAACAAAATTGACGATTCTGTTGTCTTTCCAGGACAAAGAGGTTAAAGCAACTCCGCCAACTGTAGCCACAAATTCCTGGCTTGTTCTCCGTTGAAATTTCATCATAGTCTTATCATTAGGAAGCTTACAATTCTTCAGTCGATTTCTTCGGATCGTACCTACTGCAAGCATTCTTTGAGTACGAAGATATACCATCAAAGGAACAGTGGCGTAGTATTTGTCGAAATAAATTTTATAATTTTGAAAGTGTGGAACATCTCGCAGTAATCCGTCTACAATATTCGCGGCTGATTGCAAATCTGGTTCATTTGGAGCGGGCAAGTAAGGTGATCCATCGTAGACCTCAAACTTGTATATTTATCCCTTGTTGTCACACAATACAAACAATTTGAATGTCTATTAGAGATCTTATAAGATGAAGGCGATTACGTTTAGGATCGTCACGCTTAACCGCTATTTTTTTATCATTAAAATTAATGAACTGCCTTATTTTTTCAAGTCGGTTTCTAGTCATTTGTTTTCTTACCGCTTGCACAGACCGATTCGCATTTTCAGTCCAAAAATATCTTGTGCTAGGAAGCTTGAAGTACGATATATAAAAAATACAATAAATTTTCAGAGATCGGTAACTTCAAAGCGGAACAATTCAGTAATTCCTGCATACGCCAAGGTTTCTTCAACTACGCGTTGCTCCAGGGAAGCAGGAAAAAGATATGACCAGGCTTGAAACGGAGTTTCTAAATTTAGCATTTCTTCAGCAATTCGGAGTCTCCATTCAGAGGAGTAAATGAGATTATTCTTTTTTCATAAAACTTTTTCAAATTTGGAAATTTTCGTGAGGAAATGAAGTCCAATTGTTGTCGGAACCAGATGGAACTTGTTTTGGCTCTATGAATACCATATTCGTGCTATCAGCATCGTCATATATCATATTCACAAAAGAATTATTAATTATCATGTTAGATCGAAATCACCTTCACGTCCATCCAGTGGCGAGGCGTCCTATAGTTCATTCGTTCATGAACGCTTAACTTTCAGTTGATTTAATCACTGAATAAAGCAAAACAAACCACCTGCCACTGTTTTTTTTTCCCTTAACCAATTTGTGTATCTACCCAACTCGTTCAAACGATTTGGCAACGAAATGAGCTCACTAGAAGCATACAAGAAAAAAAAAGCAGATCGAAAAGCAGATCGAAAAGCAGGGACCATTTCGTTCAAATCAGTTTTGAACGAGTAAAGCTTTTTTTTTGAATAAATGAAATGAAGGAAATGAGAAAAACGACTACCTAGCTAGGGCATAGTTGTTCGATTAGGAAAAATGTGTAAGTTAAGTATATTGAAAAAGTTTCTCAGTTCTCGCCGTTCGGAATCGGCATTAAACTGTAGGTCCCTTTCGCTTGTGTGAAAAACAAATCGCACACAACATATGTAAGTGAATGAGAAAAGCTTGGCTCTGGCTCTGGCTCTTCGTGAGCTGTAACGCCATCCAAGAAGAAGAAGAAAGTACATTGCGTTGAGTTTTGTTTTCATGCGTCAGATTCAAGAAAAGTGTTTTTCATTAGCTAGTTGTGCAAAAAATATTTGCTCCGTGCAGGGACGGGTTAAGAATATCCCTGCAGCGATACCTCTCGCTTGTCGTAAAAGGCGACTAAAACAAAGGTAAATAAAAATCACATCTAGGCAATTTAGAAAACACCAAGGTGAGCCTAGGGACACATATACCACCATTAAACTGCCCCACAAGTGTACGTGCAAATCAGTGGGTTGACACGACTGGAGATCACCGGTGTTGTAAGAGTAAGATCAAACAAAAAAATCTGGAGCATGCCCGTGTCACAAAAAAAAAAAGAAAAAAAACGGCAGGCCGAAAAACAATTGGTGCAAACAAATGCAAAAACACCAGCATTTGATTGGCCTCAGCGATGAAGTAATCCCAAACCGGGAAGCCTGCCGCTACTTTCTGAGGGCAAACCGGCGGACCCCACAAGCGGACCAGTAGGAATGCAGTTAAGTGGGAAGGTTATGGTCCTACACTTCTGACCATAACGACGCCGGAAAAAGGAAAAGAAGAAGAAGAAGAAGTTGTGCAAAAAATATTTGATAGAAAATGGCATCTGCAAGCAGTGAAAACAGTTCGGTGTGTGACTGTGTTATTGAAAAACTTATAAACAAGCCATTATACAGGGTGTCCCACGAGCAGTGTGCCAAAAAGCTAGAGCTGTAGACAAGCGTCAAGACAAGAAAAAAATCGTATTGGGTGGGGGGGGCAATTTTCTAAAAAATTTACTTAATTTGGAAAAAAAATATATTAAAAATCAACACTTACATCCACAATGCCGTGATATATTTTTTTGTAAAGCCAGAAACCTCTTCTTTCATCTTGTTTTTAAACGAAGCTGTTTTAAGGAACAGGTTTTGAGAAATTAATTTTCAAACTCAAAATTTTGATAAAAAAATGAAAAAAAAAATTTCGAACTATTTTTTTTTCATAATTGTATGTAATTAAGTACTATTTTTTTTTTATTCAATTCTCTTATTAGTTTTTAGTTAAAAACAGAAAACCGGATGCAAAAATGTCTTGTAGTTTTTGAGAAATTAAAAAAAAACCGGACCATTTTTTTTTAAGAAAAACCTATTTTTTTGGTTTTAACGCGGTTGGATTTGTAGGCAAATTAATGTATGAAACATTGACCTCTTTTTTATTATTTTTAAAAAATTCGGAGTTTTATGAGGATACAATAAAGTGACACAGTATTGGAATAACCCTGGCTTAATCCTTTTCTGTCATTGATAACGCCTGAAAACTGACCTGTCAATTTCGTCTGGGTCCGCCCGCGGCCGATAGGTTCTACCCGCTAGGACCTTAAGACAATAAAACCGCAATTTTTCTTGATTGAAAAACAAAATATTTGCAACCCAAATGTAAATAAAAGGCATCGCATTTTTAATAAAAAACCATTTCCAAATTGGATGTTAACTCATCAACACGTTACGATATCAAACTCATACTCTCGAAGAAGAATTAACGGACATGCACTTCTGCTACGGTTTAGCTAATGGTCGAGATCGTGAAGCCGAAAGACTCTACGCTGAAAGATATCCCAATCGGAGGTGTCCCAGTCGTAGCATGTTTTCAAGACGTCTGCGAGAGCACGGAGTGCTAGAGCATCGAAGAAGCGAAAGATCAGTTACAGATGGATCAGGAATCTTAGATGAAAGAATTTTGGATTTGGTCCGACGTAATCCCTCCCTTAGTACAAGGAGGATAGCTATTATGCTTGGAGTGCCCAAATCTAGAGTATGGAGAGTGCTTCATACCGAAAACTTACACCCGTACAATTTTAGGCCAGTTCAGGAATTTACCTCAAACGACAAGTTTTTGAGAGCAGAATTTTGTCGATCATTACAGCTTCGAGATGAAACTGAACGAAACTATTTTGCAAGGATATTCTGGACGGATGAAGCACAGTTTACCAGAGATGGGGTTACTAACTTTTACAATTTGCATCATTAGAGTACCACCAATCCACACAACAAAAAAACAAAATAAATCACAACACCGCTTTAGCTGTAATGTTTGGTGCTTGGTATTGTTTGACAAACTGTAATCGGCCTCCAGTTTTTGAATGCCGTTATTAATGGAGAATCATACCTGCAGTTCCTACGAGACCTTTTGCCCGATTTGATGGACAACGTTCCTTTGGCCATAGCAGATAATTTAATCTACCAACAAAATGGAGCACCAGCACACTACAGCTTACGGGTTAGAAACTGGCTGGATGATAATTTTAGTGACCGTTGGATCGGAAGAAGGGGCCCCACGGAATGGCCACCTAGATCACCAGATTTTACTCCTCTAGATTTTTATGTGTGGGGATTCATGAAGAACTATGTTTACGACGTGGAAAAAGTATCTTTGGAGCAACTGAAAGAACGGATTGAAGTCGCTGGAGTCAAATTACAGGAAAATTTGTCAAGCATAGACTTATGTGCAGCCATTAGAAGGAGATATAGTCTTTGCCTTCTAAAAAATGGGGATCATATTGAAAATTTATTATAATAAAACTCCGAATTTTTTAAAAATAATAAAAAAATGTCAATTTCATACATTAATTTGCCTACAAGTATTTAGTTCGAAATTTTTTTTTCATTTTTTTTCAAAATTTTGAGTTTGAAAATTAATTTCTCAAAAACTATTCCTTAAAACAGCTTCGTTTAAAAACAAGATGAAAGAAGAGGTTTCTGGCTTCACAAAAAAGTATGTCACGGCATTGTGGATGTAACTGTTGATTTTTAATATTTCTTTTTCCAAATTAAGTCAATTTTTTAGAAAATTGCCCCTCCTGGCTAAACGGGGGGGAATAGACCCCCCTCCGCCCATACGATTTTTTTCTTGTCTTGACCAGACCTACACGCTCTAGCTTTTTGGCACACTGCTCGTGGGACACCCTGTATAAGTATAACTTGACAGAAAAAAATTAAATTATGACATTAGAAAGACCAACTCCCTTGCTTCCAAAACTAACAGCAAAAATGTGTAATAAAAAAAAACGGGTTCAAAGGAAACAGTTCGTAATTTTCACATAGAAACTTATCAAAGATATATGTATATGTATGTACATTACCGGTTGCTAAAAATAAACAAGTTATTCTGTTGGCCATGTTTACTTTTTAGAAGCGAAAAAGACAAAAACCATTGGAATTTTTTTGGGTTTTCCGATTTGAATAATTTAAGTGATAGCTATGGTAAGCATTTAAATTCGTGCATTCATATTGATTCCCTATATGCGTTCAAAACATTTGGAAAAGTAAGGGTAGATTTGCTTTTAGACAGAGTCATGCAAGTAAATGTTAGTAAATATAATGAGAAAGTGAAAAAAAATCGTGAGGTAATGAAGCGTCTGATTGATACAACTTGTTTAGAGCTTCCATTCGGGTGACATGATGAGTCAGAAGAGTCGCTTAACCTGGGAAACTTTAAAGAGTGTTTAAATTATCTTGCGCGGTATGACCCTATTCTCAATAACCATTTGCAAGAGGCGACAGTTTTTCGTGGAACTTCAAGTGACATACAAAATGATATTATCAATGCAGTAAGCACTTTTCTTTCACATGAAATCGAAAAGGAAATTAGGGACTGCCATTTTATTTCTCTTTTAATGGACGAAACAACTGATAATAGTAAAAAGTCACAACTCAAAGCTTGTTTCTGTGGCAAAAGAATACAGAGAAAGTCTAATTGAGTACTTCGAAAAAATTACTTCGAAAAAAAAGACTGCAACTGCAACACGATCAACTTGGCACAAGGTTTTTTGCAATTTTTGTTTGATTTTGAATCACAATTATTAATAAATATATTTCATAAAGTTTTCCTTTTTACTGATGTTTTATATAACGTATTAGAAACTAAATCCCTTGACATAACTTATTGTTTAAAATTCATTGACCAAACAATGAAAATATTAACACGTTGAGTCTTCTTCTTTTTCTTTTCCTTTTTTTTCCGGCGTCGTTATGGTCAGAAGTGTAGGACCATAACCTTCCCACTTAACTGCATTCCTACTGGTCCGCTTGTGGGGTGCGCCGGTTTGACCTCAGAAAGTAGCGGCAGGCTTCCCGGTTTGGGATTACTTCATCGCTGAGGCCAATCAAATGCTTGTGTTTTTGCATTTGTTTGCACCAATTGTTGTTCGGCCTGCCTTTTTTGCGTGTTGAAATTGGAACGTTGATTGATAACGCGGATTCAAAGGATCTCTCCTTTGAACATGGCAATACCAACTGAGTCGGTCGCGCTATCTTTCTTGTGATGGTTTCTTTTACGTGGAGGCTTCCTCGGATCTTTGAACTTCTAATTCTGTCACGCTTTGTTACTCCCGCTGTCATGCGAAGCATCTTCATCTCAGCTGCCGTTAATTTGCTCTCATACTTTTTGTGCATTGTCCAGCATTGTGAACCGTATGTGAGCGCCGGATGTACAACTGAAGTGTAGAGCCTTCCTTTCAGCTTAGGGGGCATTTTTCGATCACAGAAGATGGCGAGTTTTCCCGCCACTTCATCCACCCTACGCTTATGCGATGGTTGATGTCGTCATCACAAGTTGCTTCTTTATTAATCATAGATCCCAGATATTTAAACTTTTCACACTTGGGAAGCACTCTTCCATTCAAGTAAATGTCTGGAATAGGCTGATGAGGGTCAGAGAACGGGCAGCACAGATACTCTGTCTTCTTTGAACTAATACGATACCCGTGTCCCTCAAAAATGTCCACCCACACATCAAGTGCTCGTTGTAGGGACGCTTGATCATCACTTATAATGGCTCCATCGTCAGCAAAGAATAGCTGGTGCACATTGGGGTCCGTCACTTTTCCTTCAAGCAAGCAATCAAGGACTGAAGAGCAGTGGGCTGAGGACGCTCCCTTGGTGTACACCGACTTTGATTGCGAACTCTTCGGTGACTCCTGCGGTGCATCTTACTCTTGTCGTTGCTCTCTTGTACATGTCCATGATCACTCGCACGTAGGTTTCTGGAAATCCTTTTTGTCTTAGCGCTACCCATAAAAGATCTCTTGGTTGCCGGTCAAAGGCTTTCTCGAAATCAACCAACACCATATGCAAGTCCTTTGAAGAATCACGATGCTTTTCCATCATGACTCTTATACTTTGGATTGCATCTGTCGTTGATTTACCCGAGACAAACCCGCACTGGTCATCAGATAGTCGTATTATTTTTTGCAGTCGGCTATCTAATACCCGTTCAACGATCTTCATGGTGTGCGACATCAGCTTGACAGAACGGTAGTTATCACAATTTCGCGTATCACCCTTTCCTTTGTGCAAAGGAAGAAGATAGCTTTCCCTCCATTGATTAGGCATAGTGTCGCCTCTCATAAGTTTGGAGATAAGAACCATGAGCCATCTAGATCCGATGTCTTCCATCTTTTTCCAGAACTCAGAAGGTATCCCGTCCGGCCCAACAGCTTTTCTTTTCTTGGAGTTTTTAACCGCGTACCGAACTTCTTCGACTGTGATGTCGGATATTTCGGCATGATTCGGGGCGGCTCTTGGAAAGTACACTCGGGGAAACTGTTCGTTCAGAAGTTCCTCGCAATACTGTCGCCATCTGTGGAGAATTTTTTCGTCTTCCACAAGGAGTTGGCCTTCAGCATTGTTAATAAACTTTGGGAAACGAATCTCCTGAGCATTTCTTCTTCTCTGGGCGGCTATCTTAAAGATATTTGCTCCTTTGTTCAAATTGCTTTGTCGAAGCTCCTGGGCAGCCTGGTTCCTGTCAGACGCGGAAGACGATATTTCTTCCAACTCCTGAAATAG
The DNA here is from genome assembly GCA_958301585.1 of Merodon equestris. Taxonomy (NCBI): domain Eukaryota; kingdom Metazoa; phylum Arthropoda; class Insecta; order Diptera; family Syrphidae; genus Merodon; species Merodon equestris. Next base: position 51,664,689 of record OY284417.1, on the reverse strand, counting down.
GCCTTCCATGCTTTTCGCTTTGAATTCGGCGCACTTTTTCTTCGCGATACCTTTGCAATATCTATATACCTTTTCACGGCGAGCTTTTTCCTCTCTATTAGTAGAAGAGCACTTTGACCGAGCTTGGAAAGCCATTTTCTTTTCGCGTATCACTGCTTTGGCTTCGTCTGTCCACCACCAGGTTTCTTTTGCGTGTTGGCAGGGGCCTTTAGATGTTCCAAGCAGTGATTTGGCTTTCTCCAGGCCAGATTGTTGTAGGGAATCCCACATGTCTTGTGCTCTGCACTCCTCATTACCGACCTCATCGATAATGGAAGAGAGGTAGTTTTCCATGTTGGTAATAAAAGCTTCGCCTTTTCCTTTATCCAGCTTATATCACTTGATTCTCTCAGACACCTTCGTTTGCTGCTTTGACTTCTTACTCGCCTCCATAAAAAAAATCAGTCAGGAGGAGACGGTGTTGAGGGGCGATTGCGTCTCCCAGGATCACTTTGCAATCTTTAACTCGTGGCTTCATGAAACTGGATACCAAATGATAGTCTATTTGAGTTTCATTTCCGCCGCTGCTATAAGTGATCAGGTGCCGGCTTTGTTCGACGAACATGGTATTTAGCACTATAAGACCGTACGACTTGCACATGTTTAGGATATCTTCACCTGAAGAGTTCCTGGTGCCGTATCCCACCTCCGTGGTAGTCTTCTTAGTCTTCGCTTGTCTTCCCGACATGTCCGTTTAAATCTCTCCCAACAAACAAAAGCTCGTCCCTTGCGATGATTTTGACAAGGTTGTGGAAATCTAGCCAGAATGCATCTTTTTCTTTTTGTTCGCATCCTACTTGAGGGGCATATGCGCATACGATGTTCCACACCTCACCATGCATCACCAATTTGAGAGCCATCAAACGGTCACTGGGCTTTGAAATGGTTAAGACGTTGCCAAGTAGCTCTGCCGCAAGGATGATGGCGATTCCGTTTTTTCCTTGTTCCAATCCATAGTAAAACATCTTGTAGGCTTTTGTTTTAATGTCCAAGAAACGTGCCCGATTACCGGTGTTTCGCCATTTCGTCTCTTGTACGCACAGGATGTCTACTCGCCTTCTAACCATCATTTCTTCAAGCTCATAGCTGCGACCACTCATGCTTCCAACGTTCCAACTCGCGACTCTTAAGTGTGGCTTACGCCGTTGCATTACTTTGCTATCCCCCGGAAATCATATAGCTCTGACCCGAGCATTGCTGCTCGTCCCAGGATCACGATCATTAGTAGTGCCTGGCGGGGTAGTGCTTTTCCTTTTAGCGTTCTTTTCCATAATGCTACGGTTTGACCCTTTTTCTTTCTTCCCCTCCTTTTTTTTGACACGGACATGCTCCAGATTTTTTTTTGTTTGATCTTACTCTTACAACACCGGTGATCTCCAGTCGTGTCAACCCACTGATTTGCATGCACACTTGTGGGGCAGTTTAATGGTGGTATAACGATTAACACGTTGAGTGCCACCATGTAATCCGAAAAACCGGTCCCACTGTCCGAGCTGTTTTTTTTTTGGTGCAAACATGTAGCCTATAACTAATATAAGACGGAACAATTAAAAAAAATATAGTTTTTCTTGTTCTTTATCATATTGTACAGTTAATCTTTTGCGGTGACACATTGGTCTCACGCGGCCTCTAAGTGTACTTTAAGAGTCTAATACAGTACAATGTTTATAAAACTACTGTGAGACCACGTCGATCTCACACGGCCTAATTGTCCCAAATTCATGTCCCAAATTCATATTTGTGCAAAAATCGAGAAGAATTGATTTAGAGTTTAAATAACTTAACTACGAAATGTACCAAATTATTATATTTTTTATTATTAATATAAAAATAAGAACTTAATAAATAAATAAAAAAATAAAAATAAAACGCTTACTCTCTTTCTTTACATTGCAAGTAAAAATTTTGAAACTGAACAACTACATTTTTTAGTCGCCGCTGCTCCATCTTCACTTGCATCTGTTCTTTCACATTCATTATTACCTTCATTTGGACTCTCGTTTTCAACAATAGCAAGAATTCTTGGGCTTACATTATCCGCCGACTCCGGTTCATAAAATTCATCACCATTATGTAAATCATCAATGCTTTCGAAACTTATATTCATCACTAAAGCAGTCACTTTTTCATCCATCATCCTGACGCCATCGATTGTAGTAAATTCCACCATTACCCTTGTCTACCAACAAAACACGAGAAGACTTATATCATTAGTAATTAAAACCTACAATAAATTAAGTGTCTCCAAATTCAAAATATGTAACACTTAAAACGTCAATTACACAATGTTCCAACTTCAAGAAAAACGCTTTATCTAAAAATCTAATACATAAAACAAATTCTAAGCAAAAAGAAAAAAAAGCTTTCATTATACCAACTTTTTAAAACAAAACTAGAGCACTAACAACCTCTTCATATGAAAGCGCACCTCGAAATAATAAATTCAATGAAGGAAAAATATAAAACATCTCAAAAGTAACGAACATTTTCAAGAGGCCATACTGCACAATGTATCTTTTAAGATACAACCGTTAAATGTAAAAGTGTACCATCCGTTTTTCTCAGAACCTTTCAAATAAATGCATACCTACATATTATACTTTTTATGCATGTACACCTGAATGGATTTTTTTCATCCGTGAAATCCGTGAAGAATGTATAGAATAAAACAAAATTTTGTATATGGTCCAAAATATTTAAATACAAGATTAAAATACAATATTTAAATACAAGATTCCGTTATTTTACCGTCATTTCTAAAATTTCAAGAAAATAAAAAAATTGGTTTTTCTTTTAGCAAGAATTTGAGCCAGAAAAACATGATTGAAAATAATACATGCCTTAAAGCCTAAGTTGATTGTTTAAATTAATTGTTATAAATAGTATTTATAATAATTTATAATATACATATAATAATTATTACAATACATACATATATAATTAATTATTAAAAATAGTTAAATGGTTGTATCTTAAAATATGCTCCAGCATTTAAGGGTTAATTACGCAAATTCAGAAAGAACAACAAGAAGAATGTATAACGAAAATTTATTTGAATTCCTATGAACACGTGTCCAATTAACGGCACTTTTTCCCTGAAATAGCTAAAAGAGAAGCAAAAAACTCTGCCTTCACTTTAAATTAAATGCTTATTTCGAACGAAAAAACGAAAATACCTTAAAGACGGGTATCCCCGTCTTTTTAAGACTTCCTGCAGGCGTTTGATGAAACGAACATATTTGGACGTGTTTTCTTTAGACACAATTTTTAACATATGTAGTTTTGTTTGTTATTGTGTGTTGACGAATTTTTTTTTCAAGTAAGTCCCACAGATGTTCTATGGGATTTAAATTAGAAGATTGTTGGGGGAGGGTCTAAGCACATTATAATATAACCAGAAGCGAACTCGACTGTATGCTTTGGATCGTTATCTTGTTGGAACCAAAACTCAGAATCTATTTGAAGTTTATTGGCACTTTTCTTTAAATTCGTCTTCAGAATATTCAGGTATGTACAGTTGTGTGCAAAATAATAGCAGTGCTGCAGCACGAAAATAGAAAACACAACTGAGTTGTTTACATCGAAATATCCTACCAGAGCCCTGTACCACAAAACAACAAGCATTGTACAAGAAATAATTTTTAACTTATAACTAGGGTTTCCGTACCTCAAAACAACAAGTTAATAATGAAATATAACAATTGTTAAAACTGTCTTTAACAAATGGGAAATTAGTGAATTTCCCTGTTTCTGTAACTCAGAACAACAATTGTTATTAATAAATGTTAAATTGTTGGCTAAATATAACCAATGAATTTAAAATTGTTAAATGAAGTAATATTGCTTATGAAGGATATATTATCATATCACATACAATATATTGCTTTCGAATTTCCTATTATGCTGTGTTATCTTAGAGAGAAACTTCATAAATGATTAGATAAATTTCTAGGAACAGACATTTGCACAAATAGTTTTTCAAAATCAAGCTAGGCTTTCACATGTAAATCCACTCGGATTTTAGAGAGCGACAAATACTATACATGTATATGCATGTCAAAAGTTATTGTTGCACTTGTCAGTCGTAGCCAACGGTCGCAATATATCGGTCCACGTACATATCTTAACAAAATAAAAATAACCAAAATGTTTTTTTTTGATTCAGATGAAAGTGATAGTGATAGTGAGGAATCAAATAACTCGCGAATTTATAAACCTCGAATTAATTTCGAAGTCGAAGAACATTTATTTATAGAAAAGTTTCGTGTTCCTAGTGCTACAGTAGACTATCTCACTGGCAAACTAAATTATAAATTGAAGGCACCTACAAACAGAAGCCAAGCATTGAGTGTGAAACAAAAAATTCTTATAGCCCTGCATTGGTGCTCAGTAAAATGGCTGTATGTCGAAGTGTAGCCGAGGTGACATCCGCTATTAATGATGTAGAATTTCGAGTTCAAGTGTGTTGGCCGGGCAATGTCGGTGAAGTAATTCAGGAATTTTTTGAAAAGGAGGAATACCGGGAGTATGTTGTGCTGTAGACGGTATACTTATTAATATCGATGCTCCGTCAAACAATGAACCGGCGTTCGTGGATCGCCACGGAAATCATTCGTTAAATTGCATGGCAGTATGTGGGCCAGATCTTAAATTCTATTACATAAGTGCCAACTGGCCCGGAAGTGTGCACGATGCGAGAGTGTTGCGCAACAGCGCTTTTTTCGAGAAAATGGAAAGTGGATGGAGGCCTTTTCCTGATGCTGTCATATTGGGGGACAGCGCATATCCTTTGAAAACATGGCTTATGCTTGCCACCCACTCGAGAAGCACAATTAAAACAACAGACCTTAATAACATATTTTGAAAACTAAAATGTTTTTCTAAGTAATTTGTTACACATATAAAAAAAAAATATAAATATACTATTCATCTGAAAAAAAAGAAATTTGATTATTGTCGTCTTCACTTTCTTCATCCTCTGCTCCTTTACCTTCATGAACCCCTGCTGATTCTATCCCAGAGCTGTTTCCCAATTTTTTCCGTAATAGAGAAATTTCTAACTTCAGTTTTGTATTGAGCAACTCGAGGTGCTCTATCATCAGCTTCTTTTTATTTAAATTAAGCTGCGATTCCTCCATATTTCTTCTTTTCTTACCTGAAAAATTAATATGCGTAAAAAAGAAATAGAAGTAGGTCGATGGGATACCGCTTACCACTTGATGCACTCAGCTGACGATTACATCTATCAGCTTCACTAACAACAGCAGCACTTTCATTCCCCTTAGTGGAACAACTGGCATGACAGTCTACGAAAGGGAAAGAAAGGAAAGAAAAAAAGAAAAAAACGTTTAATTTACGTCAAACAAATTCAAATTGGCATTTTTACCGTTCGTGGAACTCATGGACTCCTCTACTCCAAGACCAACAATTGCTTCGGAATCTTTGCCGATGATACCCAGCACGATATCGTCGCAAGTACTGAGCTTACACTCTTTTCCACCAGCGGTTCCAGTTTTTCTTGAATTCTCTATTTTGCCCTAGGAAATTGAATTAAATTCATGAATTCATACATAGTGTACTGTGTATAGAACCTCTTACCAAAGCATATTTCCGGCAATTTTGCCAGAAAGCGGCTCTCATGTATGTCCAATTCTTGTTTTCTGGTACTACACCTAAACTTTGCGCAACTTTTAGAATATCTGTCCAAATTTCAATTTTACTTTCTTTTGTGATGTTGTTGGCTAAAGCACCGAAAAGAATTATTTTGTTGTCACGATTTTTTATTAACACTGATATTTTGCCTGTGGCACTTATTTTCCTCCGCATTGTGCAGATGAAGCTGTGACACAATCACTTGTTAAACTGGAAATGTTCGTTTTAACAAGTACAACGGATGTTTTTTTGTGGTACAGTAATTAACTTTACTTGTTAAATCTACTTTTTTAACAAGTGTCGGTTAAATTGTTAAATTGTTGTTTCGTGGTATAGGCCCCTGATCGTTTTTGTTTATATGTGTTCTTGATCCCGTTATACGATTTCGGTTGGGTTTTAACTGGAATTTGATAATATTGCTATTCATTTTTAGAGACCGTAGTTTGCTGCCGTGCAAAATAATAGCAGTGAAGTTAAAAGCGGCATTATTCAATTAGACGTCTTCAGGTGAATAATAATTTCTTTTAACTTAGTGATCGGTAAGTGTATGTGAGTAGTGTTGAATAACATATATTCCACTTTTCCTTAATTTGCTAGTTAAAATGGGTAGAGCTGCACCGAAGAAAAAAAGATTATTAAAAAAATGCTTGATGAGGGTAAAACATATAAATTTATTCAAAATACGCTTTCCTGTTCTGCGAAAATGATATCCAACGCTAAAAAATGGGTAGAAAATGCAGAAACACGGGGCCGAAAAAGAAAAATTCAAGGACGTGAGTTAAGAGAGGTTATCCGTTTAGCAAAAATAGATCCATTTGCGACGTCTACTAAGATAAAAGAAGAACTCAATCTAGAAGTAAATACATCTACAATAAGAAGAAGACTTGCAGAGGCTAAATTATTTGGCAGGAGTCCGAGAAAAGTACCACTTTTGCAACCCCGACATATAAAATACAGAATAAGATTTGCTAAGGAGCATTTGAATTCGCCTATTGCAAAATGGCGCAACATCTTTTGGTCACGGGTACGGGTCCTTTGTACTGGATCAAAGGGACAATGGATGCGAAGCTCTATGTCCATATCATGCAGACAGTCATGCTACCATATGCGGATTGGAATATGCCGCTTAAATGGACGTACCAACAGGATAACGACCCCAAACACACCAGTGCATTGGTTCTCAAGCAATGGGGTTGAGGTTTTGGAGTGGCCTGCTCAGTCTCCAGACCTTAATCCCATTGAACATTTATGGGCCGATGTCAAAGAAGGAGTTGCTAAAAGAAAACCAAAAAACGCGGGAGAATTGTGGACTGCAGTGCAATCTGCATGGACAGATATTACGCGGAAGAGATGCATGCGTTTAGTCGACTCTATGCCACGTCGATGTGCTGCTCTGCTTGCTAACAAAGGACGTTTGGCGAAATACTGAACAATTGAAACATCTTAAATTTAAAATAATAACATTTTTTTATATTTAATACTTTTGTCTTTAATACTTTATACCATGTAGAAACATATAAAAAAATAATTCAAATTATATGACTTTTAAAATTTATTTTTATTTTAAAATAAAATGTTTAGTATGCAACACTGCTATTATTTTGCACACAGGTGTACATATATTTGTATTCACTTGCCATGCATCCCCACACCATCACACCTCCACCGCCGTTCTTAACAGTTGCAGACATATTTTGCTTATCGTAAGCTGTGGCCTGCTTTCGCCACACGATCTTGCGTCCTTTAATTCCAAATATGGAAAATTTGCTTTTATCGGAAAAAAAATTATTTTTTTCCAGAAGTCAGTTGGTTTATTTACATACATACATATGTACTCATTTGCAAAAGCTATACGCTATGTCTAAACCAGTGATTCCCAAAGTGGTCCACGGGAGACTCATCGAGGGTCTACGTTGGCATGAAAAAAAAATGAGGGTTCACCAGTTGTAAGTGGGGTCCACGAAAATTTATCTGGTTTTGATACTAAAGAACATTTTTTCGGCTAGGCTGGTATATGGATCAGATAGCCTGCTTATTTAGCATGAATTCCCTTTTTTAAGAAGATCAGCGACTGTAGAAACTTGTATATTTGATATTCAGTGCAACGCTTGTCGAGACTTGCAAAGCGCCGCCATCCCGCCCGCAAGGCTTGTTCAGACGTACAGAGGGACGAAATAGGACTTGTGCTGTGCTTGCAGTCTTGCATGAACTTGTCTGATTCTTCACTAATATAAATACACTGTTTGCAATCTTGCATGAACTTGTCTGATTCCTCACTAATAACGCTCATTTGTTTCCTGAATTTTGAATAGAAAAGTGTGAGTGAATCGATGTCAGTGTTTGCCAGTGCCGAAAAAGGTAAGTACCTGCCTATTTGAGCATTTATTATGCATACTTCTATTTTATATTGTAATAATATTATATTTGTTATGTTTACGTGTAGTATGTACGTAATAAAAATTAAATACTGAATAGAGCCATTATTCGATACTTCTTTAAGAGAAGAGAAAAAAGAGAAAAATTGATATTCAGTACTATATTTTTTTATTATAAAATTATTTATTTGCCCGACTGTGACGATTCACTAAAGGAGAGATATAGCATTCGTAGTTGCTAATACTAGATGACTAAAAATATTTTCATAAATTGTACGTTCCTTCATATATGTAGGTACCACTCTTAACATACATACATCAAAGTAATAAATAAATCATTGAAATCGTGGAGTTATGATGTCGAAATATTCTTTAAGAATATTATGTAATTTGCTCTCGAATTAACAGAAAGGTATCCAAATATATAATAATTAATCAAAAATTGTTTTACATTACGAGTACATTAAAATAGTTCCAACCGTTTTGTGAGAACCTCTTTATGGGTCGTAACGGTTTCTTGCTCCTTTTCCTATTCTGTTAAAAAAGCCTTATCCTGTTAAAATCGCCTTATAATTACTAAAACAAACTTTTTTTTTCTTTAGGGGTAGGTAACTGATATGAAACATGGCTGAATCTAAGAAAAAATGTCGTTCCTACAGTGTTGATTATTTGAAATGTGGTTTTCTTCCATTAAAGGCAGACAAATAGCAGACAAATTGCCCATATGCTTTTTATGTAATAAAATTTCGAGCAATGACTCTATGAAATCATAGAAGCTCGAAGATCATCTAAAAAGATGTCATTCTGATAAAATAGGCAAAGATTTAAAATATTTTCAAACATTGAAGGAAAAATATGAACAGAACCCCACCGTGCACAGTATGTTCTTTTCAACGTCTCAAAGTAACGATGATGGCTTGCAAGCTTCTTACAATATCTCATTACTTATAGCTAAATCTGGAAAACCGCACACCATCGGAGAACAGTTAATTTTACCCGCCGTTGAAGAGGTTTTAAAAACTGTTCAGCACAAACCCTCATTTGACCTACTCAAAAAAAATCCTTTGAGTAACAACACTGTACAACGACGCATTGAGCTCTGATATTGAAAGCTTCTTGTGTAATTATCTGCAAACAACTCATTTTTCTATTCAACTGGACAAGTCCTGGTAATGAAGCATTAATATTGGCATAAGATCAATATGTTATGGACGAAGATACCCACAAAGAGCTGTTATTCGCGAAAACTTCAGAGTCGGATACTAAGGGCGAATCAATATTTACTCGTAATGTCCTGAGTGATTTTTAAAGGAAAAATCGATTCCATTTACAAACATATTTTCGGTGGCAGTAGATGGCAAATTAGCGAAAAATTTGAATGATAGATTGCACCAATCGCTTCAATTTGTGATTAAAACAGTTAGCAATGCGTTGAATACCCGATTATTTGCACAATTTCGTCGCACAATTGATGAAGACTTCCAACGGTTACTATTACATACTGAGTACTCTGGTTGTCGAAAGGTGCATGCTTAAAAAGACTTTACTCACTTTTTGAATCAGTATTAGAGTTTCTTGAAAGTAAAGATCCAGATTTAAAAGAAATCCTGATCAAATTGAAAGAAGACATCGCGTATTTGGCAGATTTGTTCAAAACATTCAATGACATTAACTTGCAGTTACAAGGGGACAGCCTAAATTTAATAAAAACGAAGGGTGTAATTTCGGCTTTTCTTGGAAAATTAAAATTTATAAAGCAAAATATTGGTCGGCGCGAATTCTCCCAGTTTCCAAACTTATCACAGGCAGAATGTCTTTATTCGGATATTCAGACATACGCCCTGCATGATTACTTCAAAAACAGATTTGAAGATATTTTCACGATGGAAATATCACCATGATATCCATAAATCCATTTGATGAAATGGAAGTGTCGAAAGTGGTATTAAAAGAGAAGCTACTTGAGCTTAGCACCAATGAGTAGCTGAAGGTGAAATTTAAAAATGGCTATCAAACATTTTGGCTTCAGGCAGAAATACCCGAAACATATGCTGGGCTGTGGGAAATTATGAGGAAACTTTTGATAGCTTTTCCCTCGTCATACCATGTCGAAAAAGTTTAAGTGTTGTTACAAACTTATTAACAAATAAAAGGAGCAGAATGAGCTCCTTTCCCTTTCCCTTCCAGACCGGAGAAATTTCCGGATATTCCTTACAAATCTGAAGCCAAATATTGATTATTTGCTGTCAATCCATCAAGTACATTCCACCCATTAAAATTATGAATTTTTTTTTTTAATTTTTGATTTGTATGGTTGAAGTAAATATGGGTTATTAATGTTTAATTTTAGCTCTATGCAGTATTTAATCGTACTATTTTAATAAATAAAACATAAGAAAATATACTAGTTTTCTTCTTATTTTTACCACTCCGAATTTAGGGTTTATAAATCAGCCGCGATGAAAATTTCCAACGTTAGATCTAATCTCCACATTTTTTGGCGAGTTTTTAGAATATTTTGAGAATAATGTAGCAGCAGAGGGTTCACCGAAATCAGGTTACTTTTGATAGTGGTTTATGAGAAAAAAGTTTGGGAACCTCTGGTCTAAACTAATCACTCTTGAAATGAATGTTTTTTTTCCGCCAAATTCTACCACGGTACCCTGTCTTTTTTAGGATTTTTCTAACAGCATCGCGAGAGATGGTTTTGTCGAATTTTACCATTATCTTTTTTAATAACTAAGATGTTGTTAGTCGAGGATTTACCTTCACCTGCTTTATTAAATGTCGTCTTTCTCGAGATGACAGCTTTGATGGTCGACCGTTGATTTCAACAGAGTGCAAACGTGTTGGCGGATAGAGCAGGCAAGCATCGGCCAATAGAATCCGTCAATCCGTTGACAATTGTCGATGACATTTATTAATTGATGGAGTGCGTTCATCTGAGTTATAAAATGGATGGCACGGATGGCCTTTGATCGCCTCAATCAGTTCATTTCTCGAACATTTTATAACATTTTTTTCCGAGAATAATGTTCACTTTTCGCACACTAAACGACCCTCACCAACCGAATCGTACTTTGAATGTCAACCGAATTTGAAGTTTCTCTCAGTACGAGAGAGTTCCTAAGCATTCTCTCAATGCATCCACCAAAGAAAGAGCTTACTCTCAATTCGTGCATGCGTGAACCTCAGAATGTAAATGTGTAAACTCCAATATGTGAATGTATGAACTGTCAACAGAGCCAAAAGTAGAAAGTAGCTCTACTTTGTCCGTTGAAGTTCATACATCTGTCGGCTATACCTCCCATAAGAATGTGTATTTTCTACTTTGCACTCAGTTGAAATCAACGGAGTGACGGATCGACGGATTCTATGGGCCGGGGCCTTTGTACAAAGAGCTTTGGTCGAGAACAGCTGTCACCATATACAAAGATAAAGATTTTGAAATTAAATTTACCTATTATTTGCAGATTAGCAGCTGCTAAGCTAGGATTTTAGTATCCAGCGGTGCGCCAACTTGAGTTGACGTGTTAGTTCACTACTTCGTGTAGTGTAGGTTTGTTACGATGAAAAACCGTATTAAAATAGCACTCAATCTGTCACACGACTTAATCACTTGGCGGTAGTGCCAGATGAGGAGCCAAGGAGCTGTACATCAACGCAGCGAACAAATCGCGCTACTTGACACGAAGCACAAGATCAACTTGTCTGTAAACATTAATGGTTACAGACTTGGCTACCGCCATCTTCGCATAAATTAAACTAATTAATTATTAATAGTTTTAAAAAAAAAATATTTTGGCAGCGTAACTGCCTTCCAAAATTATACTGAACAATGTTTCTTATTTTCTAAAGCTTAAATACTAATTTTCTACTGACTAAACAAATTTACACTGCACTGCGCTTCCCACAGGTGTCGTCATGTTACACTCCCACGTGTTGGAATGCTTCGGTGTCAGGTGGTCCAGACTGCTGATATGATGTTGAAGCGATGACCAAGTGTTGACACGTTGTTGGAAGGTGATAGCAAAGATGTAGGGTGCCGTGTGCAAAACAAGATGTTGAGTGCCGTGTGCACTTGTGGAGTGTCGTGTGGTGTAAGATTCGGTGTTAACTCTTCCACCCTTAAGAGTGAACGTCCCTCGTTCACAATAGAATTTAGGAGAGAGGTATTGCACTGATCCGGGATGTCAATGTCCTTGTCGATGGTTGAGGATTTGGGTCAATTGATGGTGTTTGAGGAGATGCTGGTTCTTGTATCGTTTCTTCAGTTGGTTGTTTGTTTCTTTCACGTTTACGTCTTCTTTTCAGGATTATGATTGATACCGCGGCGAGAAGAAGAACTGCAACGCTGATGCCGATGACGGAGCCAATCTCGAAGCTGTCGCTGAGTAGTTTTATGTATCGGGTGTTGTTGAGATGTAGATCTTTAACCAACTCCAGCGATAGTGTTTCTTCGATGTCCTATTGTCCGGGTGCTGGTTGCAAAATGGCGGGAAGAAGTTTGTACTGGGTTGTTGCTGCTGATTTGAATGTGGTCGATCTTACTTCCTCGGTTGCATTGTGATATTTTACCAGGAAGGTCCCGTTGATCCTCATCTAGTCTGCGTCTATAAATATTGGTCCGGTGTATTGGTTTAGAAAAAGGATGCCGGGTGCTATTTCCTCAACATCTGGTATGTGGTGGTTGTTAATGGTCGCGCAATTCGGCTGTCTTCTTCTTAACAAGTGAGGAATGCAAGTGGAATCACTTATATCTGTGATATTACTTCTAGGGCATATAAAATTCTCATTAAATGCTTTACATGGTTTCATAATAGCGTAAGTTCTTTTGCTACATTTTAGGACTTCATTATATGGAATTTTATTTATTACATTGCATTTTTTTATGGCTTAAATAAGAATAGTCTCGCAGGACTCTTTTTCGGTTGTTGGTAAACTTTTAATGTACAGCATAACTGAATTATTAAATGCTATCTTAATTTCTGCAAAATCGATTGCCTGTTCAATATTCTTAAATGGTTATTCTCTTTATTTATAATTTCTCTGATTAATTTTATTTCCATATTGGATAGTATGTGTGTATTAACTTTTGCCCAATGTACGGCGTATCCTACGTTTACAATTTCTTCCTTTAGCAAATCGATTTTGTACTTAATATTATTGTAATTACAAATTTCTCATTCGTCTTTTTCTTCACTTGATTATTGATTTTATTTGGGATATTAGAAAGTTCGTTAATTTTGTCTATTATTAGTCTGTTAATAACTACCTGTCTATTGTTGTTGTCTTATACATTATTCATTTTCTGTTTAAGAATTTCGAAATCATGTTGGTCTGGACTACCGGAGATCCACTTCCAAGCGCTTCCAAGGAAGTCTAGTGATCTTTTAGTTTTAGCTGTTGGCTTTGTTAATAGTCGGCGGATATGTGATTTGATTGACGAAATTTCGATGGAGAGTAGTGGGAAGCTAGGGTGGTTAGTACTTAGGAAATTTTTGATAACGGTCTCCAAACGGTTTGCTACGTACAGGTATTTGTCCAGGTCAATGACGTGTATTATTTTAAAAGTTCCGGATTGTAAGTTAGCCACCCCTGTGTGAAGGGTTACCATTTGTGCGTTTGTGTACTCTAGAATTTGAACATCAGCCATGCAAACTGTGAGAAACGATCTAAAAGGGAAATAAGGGAGCAATTTAGGTTTTGATATGGGCCTTGTGTACTATTCTGCCAGATTCTGTTAATATGGTTGTGTTTCTATTCTGTTTTACTATTTGTTTTTTTGAATTTTGGAGTTAATTTTCGTTCCGTTTGTTTATTTTTACTTGAACTTCATCACCAGGCGAATAATCTTTAATAGATTGTCTATTTCTGTTGTGGTGATGGTAAGTGGGGAAAGGGATTTTAAATTCATAGTTGTTTTCGGGACAAATTAAAGCCAGATTTGATTCTTAAAGACATTTATGGGACTTTCTACTGATGACCTTTTTTTGTTAAATCCTCCTGCTGCTTTTGCAAATAAAAACGATTATCTAATTCGAGAATCAATTGTGGCGATAGAAAATCATCATAATCGTCCTCTGAACTGCTTAACGTAATGCCATGCTTTCTCGCCGTTTGTATTTTCATTCACTTGTCATATAATGGTTTGAATGAAATTGTTCAACTCTGGAGGTGGCTCAGCCTTTCGCGGGTCGCTGTACGAAGTACCGTACATTGCGGAGCTTGTGGAGGCTCCAGGGGTTGGGGGGTTTTGATCGGGAAGGTCAAAAGGGGTAGGTGAAGGATCTGTTAAAGGCCGGTTGGTGTTATGATTTGAGGGACCTGGAAGGTCTGGGTCACTACCCAGTAAGGGGTCTAAACTCGGATTCATTGCATTTTGTACCATAGACTGGCCCCGCTCTTCAAATACGCGACCGACGATAGACGCGATCAATGCCTCGAGTTCGGGAGTTGCCCTAGTTGTAGCTCCCTGTTCTGGTTATCCATGTGAAGAACTAGATCGGAAGGAAGTGCTTTGTTCATCTACTGGTTCAAGATGACCTGGGTTTATGTTAGTGTTTAGCGACTCTGGATGGGTCTGATCTTGGTGATCAGCTGGTTTGGTTTTAAATGATCGGAGGTTCGTAGCCATTTTAAATATGAGGATAATATCAAAAATTGGGGGAAGTAAAGGAAAACAGTTGGATAGACCGAAAAACCGGGAGAAAAAAAAAATTTCAGAATTATAATATATTAGCCGACTTTTAGGATAACATTTTTTTTACAACAAATGAATAGGGCGAAATTTTAATTTTTTAATTTTAGTTAATAATGCTTAGAATATATGATATTATGTTGAAACTATGTATTTATTTTTTTCTTTCACTTAATAACTCGATTATTTCTTAACCTATGCTTACATAACTAACATCCAGGATGAAGCCATTTTGGGTTCCGGGTTCCTTGATGAGTGTAGAGCGGCTGGTAGCAATTTGCCTCCTGTTCCTCCGCCGAGCGGTTACTGAGGGCCTCTCTGACACACTTTTTGTTTTTTTGTACGCGTATTTCTCTCACACGCGTGGAACTCTGGTAAAAATTCGTTGTAGAATTTTTTTTCGCGCGCAATTTGCACTACTTGAGGGCACTCTTTTTTAATTTTTTATATTTGCACTGCTTGAGGGCACTATTTTTATTTTTTATGTTTGCTCTGCTTGAGGGCACTATTTTTGTTTATTATTTTTTCTTTATTTTACACTACTTGAGGGCTGTTTTTATTTTTCGCGTTTTTTTCCTTTTTGCTACTTGAGGGCAATTTTTATTTTTCGCTTTTTTTCCTTTTTGCACTACTTGAGGCAATTTTATTTTTTTACGCACGCGTTCACCAGAGCAAATCCAACGTACTAGACGACGCGACGTGGGCATAGATGTAAAGAGTGATGCTCAGAAGATGATGATGACAACTCGGCCCTTCCTGCTGCTAACTCGTCCCGAGTTCCGGTTGATGTTCTTCCTCATGCTCAGATTCATTATCATCGTCATTGGCGATTAGAATATCTTCTTCCCAGCGAGTGTGGGCAGAACACCATCAACAGTGGGCATAGACCAAGGTTATTTCTCCGTAACAGAATTAAGCCCGCGATAGTCCAAGCACAGGCGGTCTTCCCCATTCTGCTTCCGCACCAAGACAACAGGTGATGCGTACAACGAGCATGAAGGGCGGATAATGCCTAAGCTTAATAATTCTCTTGTAATCTTTTCAACTACCTCGCATTTTGGAATCGGTATAGAGTACGGTTTCTTTACTATGGGTGTCGGCGATGTCAGCTTAATATCCATTTTAAAATTTTTCGATCTGCCTAATTCGTGTAATTTTTCCCCGAAGCAATGTGAGTATGAATTCAGCAAAATGCGCAACTACTCAACTGTATATCGATTCGATCCCTGATCTACATCAATGGCTTTGGCATCAATTGCCATGACCCTACACGCGCCGTTCTCTATTACAACTTTTCCCTTACCCAGAACATCGATACCCACTATGACATCATATGCCATAATCGGACCGTTAACGATCAGAAACTGTGATGTGTACTCAACTTCGTCGATTTGAATCTGCGCTAACATCTTCTGGCGGCAAATAGTCTCTCCTCCCGCAAAACCTAACAGTTTTTCTTCACAAGGAACTACAGTGCCGGCGCACATGTTTGCAACTATTTGCGTAATCAATAACCTAGAGCTTCCCGAATCGATCAACGCGTAACAGGTAACGGATTTCTTTGCCTTAATCGTTACTTTCTTCTGCAATTCACAGCCTAATTTATTCTGTACTACCTCATCATTAGCACTGCTATTGAGAACATTAATATTTTCGTTTGTCCTTTGATTTTGCTTCCTCTGAGGTAATGTACAGTTCCGAGAAATATGCCCTCTCTCGCGACAATTAAAACAGATCGGCCCGGACTTGACTTTTCCCGATTCTTTACTATCCGTGGTTGTTTGTCGATTTTCCGTTTGTAATTGCGATTTGCGGTCATAATTTTGAACAAGAGTACCCGTTGCAGTTGAAGCAGTGCTCAAGAGGGATTGTAACAAGTCTGCACATTTACTGAAATTCATAACACTTAATGATTTTTTTTAAATGGTCATCATATAAACCATTAATGATATATCGAATTATACATAGAATGATCATCCACGTTTTCCCGACGACCTATCGCTAACACCCTATAATAGTACTCTACAACCGACTCGCTCTTTACCATTCTCATTTTCATGAGTCTCGTGTGGGCATCTGCCATGCTCGATACATACGGAAAATCATTTGTAAAAACACTTACGAACTCATTCCACTCCCGAAACACTGGTTGCGCATCAGCCCATTGCCTGGCAGCTCCTCTTAACTTCCCCAGGACGGCAAAGATGAGGATGTTGTCACTCCATCCATAAACACTTCTCAAGCTGTTTATTCGGTTTATGAACTGCCTCGAATTGATGTCTCCACCACTTGGATTGAATTCTGGGAGGATTTCTATGATGTCTCGGACGTTGTGATGCGCAGTCTGCTCCATCGGTCGTATTGGAGGTTGGTTGACGATCACTGTGTAGTATGTTGACGGATGTCTGCCGGCGGGATACATATCGTTGTCACGGGATAGAAATATCGGAGCTTTACTTGCGTTGTCTGTTGAATTCCTGGAAGTTGGCTCGGCAACCAACGGCACACTATGGCTCTGCATTGTCATGGCGTCGATTTTGCTGGCAAGCGTTCCGAGAATTTTATACATTTCTTGGACTTGCCTCTCCAAATCTCCCTCGGCCTTGTTTGCAGGACGTTCCACAACCTTGTGCGGTTGCCCGGCGTCGGCTTCTTCCAACTGAGTGTGGTCTGCACCCAAACGAACTTTTTTATCATCACGCCCCATTTTACGGGAATTAACTTTCTGTTCTACTATTATCAACTATTATTTTCCTAGTACTCGTAATCCCACTTCTGAATTGTCAAACGACCGAATTTATCCTTTTACGTCTTTATTTCTTGATTGTCACAATTCGATTGAATATATGTTGTATGTAAAATGTCAAATTAACAATCAAATTAATATAGTAATAGAATACAGAATGGAAACTAAAGGACGTGACAGAGATGTCATGAGCAAATCCAACGTATTAGACCACTTGGGCATAGATATAAAGAGTGATGCTCAGAAGATGATGATGACAATATGTATATACGAGTATGAGATGATAGCGTTTTTATCCAGAAGACATTGAGTTTATTGATTATACCGTGATTTTTAGTATTCCATTCATGGGCCAGAACTTTATTTAACTTTTTTTTACTTTCTGATTTATGTTACCTAGTGGTTCGATTGGATTGTAACCGGCCGAAATCGCCGGCAAGTCTAATCTCGAAATTCTGAAGTCATCAAATCTTTTATTAAGCCGAAAATTGTTGAAAAATTTCTTTATTTGTTTTTTATAAAGTAGAAACTCCGAAGTTAGCTTATAACAGTTTACTTACCAATTTGGCTCGCTGACAAAGTGCAGAATGCTCTTGAAAAATATACTTGTCAGTAAAGGAATCATGCTATTCAATGACTGGCACCAAAAAATCCCTTATTACTTATGCATATTTTTCATCATTAATAGGGGATATTTTGAACGCCATTCGGCTTTGAGAAAATGTCACTATTTTTAGTATGCATTCGCAATTAAACCTGCTGACCGTCGAATTTATGGCAATTGTCAGCATACCACAAATTAAATTTACTTCTTCTTCTTTTCCTTTTTATCCCGGCGTCGTTATGGTCAGAAGTGTAGGACCATAACCTTCCCACTTAACTGCATTCCTACTGGTCCGCTTGTGGGGTCCGCCGGTTTGACCTCAGAAAGTAGCGGCAGGCTTCCCGGTTTGGGATTACTTCATCGCTGAGGCCAATCAAATGCTGGTGTTTTTGCATCTTCCGCTTAAGATGTTTCACTTAAATTTACTTAATTTACTTAAATTTACTTAATTTACTTAAATTTACTTAATTTACTTAAATTTACTTAATTTACTTAAATTTACCATATTACACATATCCAATCATGCTGGGCCCAATTTTCTTACTTTTTCGTACACCCCACATGAAGAGAGGCTGTTTGGTTGGTCGTGTTTCATACGTAGCCTTCTTTGCATCGTTTCGGTGCTTAACCCTCTGCATGGAACATCTCCTACATATCGGTTAAAAGGAACACCGGCCTCTCAGACTGGGGGAGCATTTTTTTGTTTAAAAGCTTTAAAATCAGTTTCAATGAAAAGGTTTGACTAAAGGAAGTCATATACTTTATTAAAGCACAATACAGAATGAAGTTGGTAGCTTATATCATAAAAAAATATATATTATGTCATAAGAAAATGTTAATTGTTGTTGGTGGCAATCCAAGTTCCGATATAAATTCTATAAATTCGAATCTTCTTATATTCCCCGATGCAGAATTTTTGTTATAAGAATATCCCTGCAGCGATACCTCTCGCTTGTCGTAAAAGGCTACTAAATAAAGGTAAACAAAAATCACATCTAGGCAATTTAGAAAACACCAAGGTGAGCCTAGGGACACATATACCACCATTAAACTGTCTCCTCCTCTGATATGGTGGCGGGAAATCGGAGTCCAAAGGCAGATGCGGCGATCAATAAAGATCAAAGCAAAAACCTGAAGACTGAGAGGACCAAAGGCTGCTCATCGGAGGCGGGCACTTCACACAAAAAAACCCCTTCCTCTGGAAAGGCAACACAAATGACCGTAAAGAGTCGAGACAAGCACCTCTCCTACAAAGAGGCAGCCATCTCCTCCGAAAAGGTCAGAATAGGGAAGGCTGGCAGTGACAGCAGAATGACCAGCGCAGATTGCCAACACTGCGAGGATCATCTACTGGAGCTAGCTTCAGCAACAGGCTTCTGTATTCAAGCGGAGAGGTCTGCTTTGATGAATGGTACCTTCGTGGTGAGCTGTTCCTCTCAGCAGACATCTTATCAAGTAGTTAGTCTCCCGAAACTAACGCGCGCCATCTGCTGGATTCCGGGAAAACCCGGAAACAAGCTGAAAGTGCTGACGCGACTACGTGCGCAGAACCCGGGACTCGACACGAGGGCCTGGACTGTCTATTCCTACAAGGAGAAAAAGAACTCTCTGAAAAAAGGGGGCTTCACTCTGGTAGTGGGAATGGACAATGGCTCTGTTGAGGCCCTGAAAACCGCGTACGACTCACGTCCCTACTTCGGCCTTGGTAGGATTGTATTCCATTTTGATGTCAAGTAGTCGAAGGATGGAACGTGTTCCCCAGTATGAATCCATGATTTTTACTCAGATCAACCTACAGCATTGCAAGGCTGCTACCGCTCTTCTAAGTAGCAGAATTGCATGCAGTAGTACAAATCATCACATTGTATCCATTCAAGAACCATGGGTGTGGAACAAACGCCTGTGTGGTCTTGGTGGCATACGTGATGCTACAATCCTTTATGATGAGCGATCCGAAAGGCCCAGGGTCTGCCTCATCATATCGAATACGCTATCGGCAACCAAACTTGGTCAATTCTGTGGTCAAGATCTGGTAGCTGCGAAAGTGAGCTACAAGGCGCACGGAGAAATTGAACACTTCGTCGTGGCGTCTGCTTACTTCCCCTACGACTCGGTACTACTCCCGCCACCTAAGGCGGTTTCCGAACTCGTAGAGTACTGTGAAGCCAGAAGGATAGGACTCATCATCTGTTGCGATGCTAACGCTCAAAACACATTTTGGGGCAGCAGCAAATGCAACCGGAGAGGAGACCATCTTTTAAACTTCATTCTTTCGTCTGACCTTTTCATCAACAATGTTGGCTCTCTACCAACCTTTGTGACGGCGAGACGACAGGAAGTGATTGACCTAACCTTATCTGACAGGCATGCGAAGGCCATCACTAACTGGAGAGTCTCACCAGATGTTACGCTGTCAGACCATAGATACATCGAATTCCAATTGAAGTGCGGGATCTCCCCCTCGCAGCCCAAGCGGAATCCGAGAAAAACAGACTGGGTGCGATTTAGGGAGGAGCTTGAGAAATCCACTCAAGCCCCGCCTAAACTCAAAACTAATCAATCGGTGGAGGATGCAGTTCATAACCTGAACAGCGCCATCACCAAATGTTTTGAACTCGCATGTCCTGTCAAAAAACCTCCCAACAGGAAGCCGGTTCCCTGGTGGAATGCTGAGCTCCAACGGCTTCGTAGGGAAGCCAGAAGTCTTCTGAACAGATCGCTTAAATTGAACTCGGAAGATGACTGGAATAAATATCGATCGAAGCAGAAGGAATATAAGAAGCTTATTCGAAAATCGAAGAATGATTCCTATAAGTCCTTCTGCGAAGAGATCAAATCCCTGAGCGCGACCAGCAAGTTGGTTAAAGTCCTCAAACGAGGAAAATCGACAAGGCTGGAGGTACTCAGAAAGTCTGATGGTACCTTTACCGAGTCTAAAGCAGAAACTCTTAGTTTACTGTTTCAGACCCATTTTCCGGGAAATCAGACTGTCATCGGCTCGTTGCACACTCCCTCATTGGATACTGCGGCTGTAGCGATGAAAACAACTCGGCGTAGCTGGTATGTTGCGTCACGCGTGGCAACTACTGAGGCCATTGAATTTGCTGTAGCATCCTTCGATGGCTTTAAGTCGGCGGGCACTGATGGGATATACCCCGTTATGCTGCAAAAAGTATAAGACAGCTGCTTCCTACACTGAAAAGAATTTTCACTGCTAGCCTGGCACTTGCCTACATACCTATCCCTTGGCGCGCGGTGAAAGTGGTCTTTATTCCCAAAATAGGGAAAGAGGATTACTCACTAGCCAAGAGTTTCAGACCAATAAGTCTAACATCATTCCTGCTGAAAAGCATGGAAAGACTAGTAGAGTTGCACGTGCGCAAAGATGCCCTTCGAATGCATCCTCTGTCGGACATGCAACATGCTTATCAGCGCGGAAAATCCTGCGAGACTGCGCTTCAAAACCTAGTTGGGAGAATTGAATGCGCTCTCGAAAGGAAAGAGTACGTACTAGGCATTTTCGTCGACATTGAGGGAGCTTTTGATAACGCTACCTTCGACAGCATGTGTAACGCTGCTAGACGGCATGGCGTAGATGAAGCACTGGTTTTGTGGATCAAAGCAATGCTTGTGCACAGGACATTGATCGCTGATACAGGCCTCGAACAATGTGTCAAGTCTGGAGTAAACAGGGGCTGCCCGCAAGGTGGCGTCTTGTCTCCGCTGCTATGGTGCATGGTGGTCGACTCTCTGCTAGATGCTCTCAATGCCTCTGGAATCTATGCCCAGGCCTATGCGGATGATGTTGCTGTTCTCTCTGTCGGCTCATGTTTAGCGAATGTCTGTCTCAAAGCGCAGGCGGCGCTAAACGTGATCGATGACTGGTGCACGAGAAATGGGCTGTCGGTTAATCCTCTTAAGACCGATGTCGTTCTCTTCACGAGAAGGAGGAAAACAACTGGCATTGCTCAGCTGGTGCTAAAAGGCATTCCCATCCCTATATCCAAGGAAGCTAAGTATCTGGGAGTCATTCTAGATAACAAACTTCTCTGGTCAAAACATGTTGAGTCCAAAACCACCAAAGCGCAGTCAGCTTTCTGGCAATGCAAAGGTGCCTTTGGCAAAACATGGGGCTTATCGCCGAAAAAGGTCCTTTGGATCTACACGGCAATGGTAAGACCAATAATCTCATATGCATCGGTTGTTTGGTGGAGCAGGCTGACACGAAAACACGTTGTGGCTTCACTCACCAAACTCCAAAGAGCGGTCTGCCTCAGTTGCACGGGGGCTTTCCCCAGCACACCGGGAGCTGCTTTGGATGCTATGATGAACCTTCCACCCCTTGACATATATATCAGAGGGTGTGCACTGAAAACTATTTCTCGCCTAAAGAGGAATGGTCTTTGGTACAACTCGCAGTGGAGTGAAAGTGTACTTGAGAGAGAAATATCCTACGATCACTGTCTCATGGATATGCCCTCTGACGCAATGACACCTGCCATCCTACTGCGCTGTAACTACACAGTCACATTTCCTTGGCGTCAAGACTGGCTTTGGCCAGACACTGAACCTGGAATAGAATGTCTTCGCATCTTCACAGATGGCTCCAGGACTGATCAGGGATCCGGCGCCGGAGTTTTCTTCGAGCGCGAAAACATTCGACTGCACTTCTCGTTAGGAAAATACGCGTCTGTCTTCCAGGCGGAGATTTACGCAATCCTAATGGCCATGCACTATGCTGTGAAACACAGATGGAGGGGAAAGAGCATATGTGTCTGCAGTGACAGCCAAGCTGCACTCAAAGCTGTATCCAATCCTCTGTCCAACTCCAAACTAGTGCATGAACTCAAGACCTTGTTGAACAAAGTCGGAAGACTTAATTCACTTAGGCTTGTATGGGTTCCAGGTCACTCTGGAATCCCAGGAAACGAGATCTCCGATGAACTCGCTAGAAAAGGCTCAGAGGAGAGTTTCTCAGGGCCTGAACCCGCCTTAGGTCTACCAGCTTCAACGGTTAAATCTGACATCAATGACTGGGTATTTAACGTACACAGTCGCAGATGGAAGGAATATCCAGGATGCAGGATGACTAAGCGCGTACGCCCTGACGTCTGTAAAAAGTCCGCAACATTCTTCTTATCCTTAAGAAGAAATGACTGCAGAAGGCTAACGGGCGTCATTACGGGCCATTACACTTTTGCCAGGCATCTTTACGTGCTTGGCATCAGTGAGACGCCTACCTGTGCTGCTTGTTGCGAGGAGGACGACACAGCGGAACACTTTCTCTGCGACTGTCCCGCCTTCGCTCGTGCACGGTGGCGCACCCTTGGGGCCGACGTGGTGGGTGCCGAATCTCTTAGCTCAACATCACTGAAGCCTCTCCTCACTTTTCTCCGGACAACGGGGAAAATACAATAAAGACAAGGTGTCTGTCTGGTAGTACAATGGACCAGTACTTGTGTCTGAGTGCTCCAGCAGATAGTAGAAGCCTCCAACAAAAAAAAAAAAAAAAAAAAAAAAAAACTGCCCCACAAGTGTACATGCAAATCAGTGGGTTGACACGACTGGAGATCACCGGTGTTGTAAGAGTAAGATCAAACAAAAAAAATCTGCAGCATGCCCGTGTCACAAAAAAAAAAAAAAAAAAAAAAAGACAGGCCGAAAAACAATTGGTGCAAACAAATGCAAAAACACCAGCATTTGATTGGCCTCAGCGATGAAGTAATACCAAACCGGGAAGCCTGCCGCTACTTTCTGAGGTCGAACCGGCGGACCCCACAAGCGGACCAGTAGGAATGCAGTTAAGTTGGAAGGTTATGGTCCTACACTTCTGACCATAACAACGCCGGAAAAAGGAAAAGAAGAAGAAGACGTACGCATTACTGCAACTCAAAGAAATCAAATAATAGAAAATTGCCATTGGCCATCTTCTGGTTTTACGATTCGCTGAATATGCGCTGCACTTCATGTCTAAAGGGTCTATTCCAGATTTTGTGTAATTATAAAATTAAATTATTTCTGGTTTATTGTTTCGGTGTACTTGTCATGACACATTGAAGATAGCAGAATGACGGCCCTACACTTCTTTGGTACTTGAGATAAAAGAGTAGAATTTTTAGTAAAACCATACAAAGTAGAATCTGTAGGTCTGTTTTTATTTAGTTGAAATTCTGGGGAAACCGAAATTGCCATGAAAGAATTTTAATTTAATTTTAATTTTCGTGGGGGCGAACACCCCCATTTATTGGGCTTAATTCAAGCTAGCTTAATCTAATTTTAACCTAATCTCACTTACTAGGTAGGGAGAAGGGGAGGGTGGTTAAGAAGGCGGATTTTTAGGCATCGAGTGCTGAGGTTAAAATCGAAGTAAGGATTCG
The DNA here is from genome assembly GCA_958301585.1 of Merodon equestris. Taxonomy (NCBI): domain Eukaryota; kingdom Metazoa; phylum Arthropoda; class Insecta; order Diptera; family Syrphidae; genus Merodon; species Merodon equestris. The sequence continues at coordinate 51,640,196 of OY284417.1, read as the reverse complement.
AATTAACAATTTCCAGCATACGAGAAATAGGTTCATTGGAGCCATAGGCAGTACGGGGGGTGGGTAGATAGAAGAGACGGGGATTTCGGACGTAGCGGGGGTTAGTGTTGATAGAGACAGAGTTATAGAGAGTCGCGCAGTCAATGGTACCTGAAAGGAGACGATGGATGAAAAGAATGTCAGATACAACTCTTCTTTCTTCCAACGTGTTAAGTAATTTATTAATTTAAAAAAACTTTGAGTGCGGCAGGGAGTGCCGTACATTAATTCAAGTTAATCCTCTGTTAAGCTTGATGTTGTAATTTTCTCTTAGGTATATGTTGGGATTTCTAAAGAAAAACGCGAAGTTAACAGGCTGACGTTCAATAGAAGAAGAAGGAACGCAATACGTTTATTTCGTATTTATACAATACAAATGCTTAGATAATTAGATTCTAGTACATGTTACATACATGTGTGTACTTATGTACATAATACAAATATAAACTTCATGTGTAATATGTGTTAAGAAGGCTAGTTGATTAGTGTTTACAATGTAGCATTTCTTACACTTCCCCTATCAACTATGCCTGAACCAAATCCAAAAAATAAAAAAAATAACATATACTTCAGCAAATATAATACATAAATATTTCATTTAGTGTACATTTGTAAAATTTCTATACATTTGTCAATTTTAGTTTTGGGTAAACCCTTGGTAAACATATCGGCTGCCATTTCTTCGGTGGGCTTATACTGGATCTTGATTTCGCCCCTTTGTTGTGCTTCTCGAGAAAAATGGTACCTGATATAAACATGTTTGCTTTTACCGTGATGAGTGATGTTATTTGCAAACTGAATGGCACTTTGATTGTCACAGTAAACTGTGGTTGGTTCCAAATTGAAATCGCTAAATCCAATGTCTGAAACGAGTTTTCTCAAAAATAAAATTTCCCTTGTTATTTCGGAAAGCGCCTTGTACTCTGCTTCCATTGTCGATAATGCAACCGATTTCTGTTTCTGCGATTTCCAACTGATTGGTCCACCGCACATTTGTACAACGAACCCAGCACATGATTTTTTATCATCTACATATGTCACCTGCCCAATCGGAGTCAACATACCCAACCATTTTGTTCTGCTTTGGCCGGTAACATATTGAGTATTCCAATGTACCTTTTAAATATCGAAGGACTCGTTTCGCTGCGATCCAGTGTTGTTTCCCAGGATGTTCTAGGAATCGGCTCAAATTGCTCACGGCGAATGAAATGTCGGGTCTTGTTCCGTTGGCTAAATAAATTAGACTCCCAATAACTTCACGGTAAGGTACATGTGCCATGGCCTTCACTTCTTCCTCCACTTTAGGACACATACTTTTAGAGATCTTAATTTTGTGATCAAATGGTTTGGTTACGGACTTACAATTTTCCATATGAAATCTCTGTAGCATATCTTTGATGTATTTCTTTTGATCGAGTTGTATTTCATTGTTAGATTTATCTATGGTGATGTTTATTCCTAAAATAGTTCCAACTTGACCTAAATCCTTCATTTTAAATTTATTTTTCAGTAGGCTTTTAAAATGTTCTATGTTACGCAAATCGGATGCCGCTATTAACAAGTCATCAACATATATAATGACAATTACCTTCAAATCTCCCTCTTGTGACGAGAAAATGCATGAGTCAGCGGTGGACTTCTTCATATGTAGTGACTCAAGAAAGGTTGTTAATTTTTGATACCATTGCCTACCAGATTGTTTGAGCCCATAAAGGGGTTTCAAAAGTTTACATACCTTATTGTTATTGGTCTCGAACATATTCGGTTGTTCCATATATATATCTTCATTTAAATCACCTTGGACATAAGCAGACACGACATCCATTTGATGAATATGAAACTGTTTTTCAGCACAAATCGCAAAAAAATGTTCTTATGGCTTCCAGGCGAGCTACAGGTGCAAACACTTCTTCATAATCTATGCCGTAACGCTGTTCGCAACCTCTTGCAACCAGTCGAGCTTTATATTTAACGATTAGCACATCATTGTCATACTTGCGTTTAAATACCCATTTGTTTGAAATAATATTTCCAAGTCCTGGTCGATCCACTAATACCCAGGTTCCATTGTCCATTAAGGAATCATATTCAGTTTTCATAGCACGCCACCATTCGTCTCTCTCTCTACCATTTAGTGCCTCTGATACGGTCGCAGTATCCGCATTCTTATCCTCCACAGCAACAGCGCCTCCTTCTATGGCCAGTGTGACTGAATTGAGTTTAGGATCTCGAGCCCTTAATCGTATGCCATTTCTAATGATTTCTGGTTCCTTGCCCTTGATTTTTCTTCTTGGTTTTTCAAATTCCGATGTAATCGGCTGTTCTTTGCTTACTTTACTATCCTTATCCTCTAGGCAAGTACTTTCTCCATTGAAATGTTTATTTTCATCATAATTTGTGCAGTTCTCATTATCTTCTATTTCTGTTTCAGTTTTAATGTTTCTTTCTTCTAAGTCACTATTTTCACCTGAGTGTATGAAGAATTCATCCAAATATGGGTCAACAGGTCTAATTTTTTCGAATATTTTTACGTCTCGGCTTATAATTATGTTATTCGTTTTGCAATTCCATAATCGATATGCTTTAGATGCATCACAGTAACCAACAAAAATATATTCTTTGCCTTTGGCTTCGAATTTTCCCTTGCCTGGTCTTTTATCGAGAGCGATGACTTTTGATCCAAAGATCTTCATATATTCGATGTTCGGCTTTCTCCCATGCCAAGCATCAAATGGTGTCTGGTTCGGCAGGGATTTCGTTGGACAACGATTTCTAATGTGTACAGCGGTATGGATCGCTTCAGCCCAAAGTCCATGGGGTAGATTTGCTTGGATTAACCTACACCTTGCCATTTCGACCAGCGTTCGATTGGCTCGTTCCGCAACTCCGTTCTGTTGAGGAGTGTAAGTTGCCGTCAATTGTCTACTAATGCCGGATGCATCTAAGAATTTTTGAAAATCGCTTGATAAATACTCCTTTGCATTGTCTGTGCGTAACCTTTTGATTCTTTCGCCTGTCTCATTTTCAACTTTTAGTTTAAATCGCCGAAAGACCATAAAAGCTTCGGATTTGTGCTTAAGGTAGTAAACGTGCATGTATCTACTGTGGTCGTCAATGAATGTTATAAAATATTTTGCCCCTCCAAGCGATGATGTTTTAAATGGACCACATATGTCAGAGTGGATCAATCCAAGTGTTTCCTTCTCACGGTTCGCAGAGTTCTGAAAAGGCAATGTTTTTATCTTTGCTTTTTCACAAGTTGTGCAATCTACTTTCATTTTATTTGTTTTTAAATTCATACCCAATACCATGTCTGACATACGTCCCAAGTCAAAAAAGTTAATATGTCCCAATCGTTGATGCCAGTGTGAAGAATGTTGATTCTCTTCTCTTGCTATTGTCGCTTGTTGATGTTGTTTATCCTTCATGGAAGCGATGTACAGTTTATCCCTCTTTTCTGCGGTAAATATCAAAGACCCGTCTCTTCTTTTTATTTCGGCAAACTTTTTTCCAAATTCTATTAGATAACCACGTTCTGTGATCTTCGACACGGAAATTAAATTTTGTCTTAGATTTGGAACACGTCTACGTCATGAAATGTTAAAGTGATCCCGTTGTTCGTTGTTACATGTATGGAACCAACGGCAAGTCCATGTATTGTGGTGTGCGCAGCTGTTTGGATCTGATACTTCAGCCGTGTATTTACATATGTAAATAAGCTTCTGTCATTACACATATGAGTGGTTGCGCCACTATCTAAACACCATTCGTTGCGTGTAACTATGTCCTCACTGTTGGTTTCACATAAAGAAGCTATTAACACTGTATTAGTGTATTGTTTTGCAGTGCTTGTATAATTTGAAGTTATATATTTACTGTTGCATACAGAGGCACGGTGATCATATTTACCACATTTAAAGCATTTGCCGTTAAATTTTTTATAAACCACTTTGGGATTTTCCGCTTTAAAATTTCTATTCCTCGATTTTGTCAACAATGCGTTTTGATTTTCATCATCGTTTCTTACACTTTTTTCTTCTCTCCTTGCTTCTTCTTCTAATAATTTTCCTCGCAGCTCATCCAGACTCGATATTTTGTCTCGCGAGTCGATTGCGATTCGGAAGTTTTCAAAGTCTTCAGGTAGAGAATTAAGGAGCATTATAGATTTCAACTCACTTGGTATGACTATATCCGCTTCTTCCAATTGCTCTGCTTTATTCATGAAGCCATTGACATGCTGTGCCATAGATTGGTCCGTTCTTTTCTTCATATGGTATAGTTGTTTATATAACGTCGCCTTCCTTATTGGCCCTTTTGATTTAAATATCGATTCGAGGCAATCCCATGCTTCCTTTAACGTCCCAGCCTTTTTAACGTGTCCAAGCTGGTTAGGCTTGTTCCGTGCAGGGACGGGTTAAGAATATCCCTGCAGCGATACCTCTCGCTTGTCGTAAAAGGCGACTAAAACAAAGGTAAACAAAAATCACATCTAGGCAATTTTGAAAACACCAAGGTGAGTCTAGGGACACATATACCACCATTAAACTGCCCCACAAGTATACATGCAAATCAGTGGGCTGACACGACTGGAGATCACCGGTGTTGTAAGAGTAAGATCAAACAAAAAAATCTGGAGCATGCCCGTGTCACAAAAAAAAAAAAAAAAAAACGGCAGGCCGAAAAACAATTGATGCAAACAAATGCAAAAACACCAGCATTTGATTGGCCTCAGCGATGAAGTAATCCCAAACCGGGAAGCCTGCCGCTACTTTCTGAGGTCAAACCGGCGGACCCCACAAGCGGACCAGTAGGAATGCAGTTAAGTGGGTCCTACACTTCTGACCATAACAACGCCGGAAAAAGGAAAAGAAGAAGAAGAAGCTGGTTAGGCTTAATACAGAGCAAAATCAAAGCCAAAGCTTTAGCATCCTTTTGAACCCAGTCTTCAATTTTCTCTTCGTTCATAATTGGCTTTTCCTTGGCACCGCTTACGTATGACCAAAGATCACTACAGATTAAAACACTCCGCATCTGCACTTTCCATGTCTCAAAGTTTTCTTCACTGAGCTTCTCAATACCACCAGTATTGTTCATATTAATTTTTCACTACACAATTTAAATTACTTTTCCTGGGCCCATAACCTGTTGGGATTTCTAAAGAAAAACACGAAGTTAATAGGCTGACGTTCAATAGAAGAAGAAGGAACGCAATACGTTTATTTCGTATTTATACAATACAAATGCTTAGATAATTAGATTCTAGTACATGTTACATACATGTGTGTACTTATGTATGTATTTAATACAAATATAAACTTCATGTGTAATGTGTGTTAAGAAGGCTAGTTGATTAGTGTTTACAATGTAGCATTTCTTACAGTATATTGACAGTATTTATAGTGAATGAGTGATAGCAATTTTACATAAGAATTAACTTTACCTGACGTTTGACGAATGCGGCCTTAAATATTACTAACTAATGCAAAAAAAAAACAAAGTTATTTTAAAATAAAGAACACGACGCGGCCGCTCTCGTCTCGTTGATGACTGTTGCCATGCCAGCCACGGACGTGCGTATTCATATGTGCGTAAGTAAGGTTGTAAATAACCGCGCAGAGGTGAATGACTCCGAGCGAGCGGCAGCCGCGCTGATACGCGCAAGCTACACATTGCCCAGCACCATACCAATAAAAGGATCCGGTCCAAGTTTATTATCATACGGTCCGATTAGGTATTATTTGATTTTGTTTGGGTTTGGAAAAGAAAACGAAGAAGTAGGAACACTAATTATCCAAAGACCCTTCGGTCGGTTCCTGTCATAAAGCTAAGTTAGGATATTGAGAATTTTCGATAATAAAACATTTGTAACACAATATCCTTGCATTTTATAGTATATTTAAAGAGTAGTTGAAGACGATCGGGGAGTAAAATAACAACTATTTTTTCATCATATTCAAAATATCACCGACCACATCTGTCGAAACTTTTTTTTCAACAGGTACCAACAAACGCTCGAGTACAACAGAACAATTTTTCAACGGATACATCAATGGTTTTGGAAACATTTCCTCCTCCTTGAGTGCTTGAATTTTCTGTTTCAAATCCGCAGCTGCTTTCTTTTCAATTTTTTTAGGCAATCTGGCTGTAGTGACTTTTTTCATCTTTGGCAGTTTATGCAAAACGCGGTGAGTTTTGAAGGAAGGTTTTTGATGCTCTTCGGCAGAACTCTGCGATTCCTTTATTCATCTTCTTTGTTTTCTTTGAATTTTAAAGTATTTTAGCGTCTGTTTCATTTAGTTTCAGACGGGGTTTGTCAAGGCAAATTAATCTTTCAGTTTGATGAGACACTGGATAAAATGTACACTAAGAAGTCGAAGGCATTTTGTGACCGAAAATTGTTTGTGACTGTAGTGAAAAAAGAATTCGCTGCATTTGGCGCGAAATTGCTACGCCCAGGTTTGGCGCCTTTTCTATTTCAGTTGTCAAATACTCGACCATTGTTGGCTGTTATCTACTAATATTACACCATAACAACTCGTCATTTATCGAAAAAATCTTTATTCATGTTAAACGTAAAATAAGGAAATTTATAAATAAAACAGATGAAATACGACTTGAAATGAATTACAATTTCGTTAGACGATCCAATTCTTTTCGTTTCAACTTGAAAGCTTCCTTTGAATTGATTCCCAAAATGCGTTCTGCTGGAAAATACTGTTCAAAAATCAATCCTTCAACAGTTTTTACCCGAGAACAGGCAACATATGCAAGTCCTGCGCTGAATTCTTTGGTACCAAGATTCAAAACTGCTTTCGACAAAGTGATCCCTTGCGAACGGTGAATGCTGATAGCGTATGCCAGAGAGAGAGGAAATTGCTTCCGAGTACAGTTAACGTTATTTTTATTTATTTTAATTTAATTTTAATTCTTAAATAACGAAAATCCAAATTTCGGCTTCGTAAGAACCCGAAGAATTATCACTTCCAGCTGTAGTAAAAATTTCGTTGATTTAAGTTGAACCGTTCAGGCGGCAGAGACACGCTAACATTGTGCATTGGAAGTCTAGACAAAGAAAGCTCATCTTCGATTCGCTTTCATAAAATAGTGAAATAATAAAAAAAATTGACATTCGTTTCTTTTCTTTTGAATTTAACATGTTTTACCTGAGAATATCAGTCGCGAGTGTCCTCTTGCTGTTCGGATGTGCCTAGAATGGGATTTTCGTTCATAATTTCGACTATTACTTTGACGATCGGAAGGCTTACTCATTGGATTACCTATGTATATTATTTGCCAACAATTTGGACGTTGCGTTGTTTGGATAATTTTAAGGTATGTATGTATGTATATGTATTAATACGCTGTAATCGTACCTTACATTTTCGATTTTCGTTTATAATTTTGGACGTTGTTTCGATAATTTTCAAATATGTTAATACGTTTCAAGTAATTTTTCTATTAATCGTATTCCTTCACAAAAAAACTCTTGTACCAGTACTAGTAGTCGCAATGGATTCGGAGATACTGTATGTGAATGACCATCCCCACACAGGGTTGTCCCTATGCCTGGCGATGGTTCGTGTTTATTTCATTCTTTGTCATTCTCTATGTATGGGAATATTGAGTCGTCGTAAGAGATTAGAAATTAAGGAAACAAGATTTCCTTTTTTAAATAAAAATATTTTATTAACGAGAACCGCGTATATGGAAACAAGACTTCCTACTTTATCGATGAAAACCGCGTCCGAACAGATAAGAATTCGGGAGCACACAACATATGTACCTCGAGGAGTTGTTAATCGGTTTATATATGGTATTATTGGGTCGATTCACGTTGCGACAATGTTGCAATGCGTTCTTTGGGGTCGGTCATTAACATAAGTGTCTTTGTCTGGATATTGGCCTATATTTGACATTTTATGTTTAAGTGTTATTTTGTATGTTCTGTCGTTCGTTGTCGTATGTGACCGATATTCGGTATTAAGTGCTTATGTGTTATTTTGTATATTTTGTGGACTATATTTGGTATGAAGTGCTTTAAGTGTTACTTTGCATATTCTTTGTTCGTCAGACTCCGTTTGTTTATGCCACTGTTTGTTGGGTTTTATGTTTTGTGATATAACTATTAGTTTTGCTATAGTCGAGTATGTGGTAGCGCATTGGGATGAATTACAATTTTATACTTTTGACGAACGCGGAGATCCCTACGTTAACGCTGATTTGTACACGACGGCAATGGTAAAATCAACTACCTATGGTTCCGCGTCTGAACTTATGGCGGCCGCCGCTTTGTATCCGTACGCTTTCGAGGTTTACGAAAACGGCCTTTTAAGAGGATCATTCAGTGGTGATTCTGGTAATCCGGTGAAACGTTTCTTAGGCGGTCATTATGAAGTGCTCCTTCCAGGAGTGCCTCCTGATGATGATAATATGAATAAAAATAATAAAAACTTACCTAAAAAGGGCGGAAGACCTAAAAAGGTTAATAAAGGAAGACCTAAAACTTCGGCGCTATCCCCTTCTCAACAAATCAAAGAAGCAGCGGCTCGTTATCGCCAGAACAACCCCGAAAAACGTAAGGAGACATTAACTCGTTACAGTTCTTCATGTCCGGAAGTTCACAGAGCAGCTGTAGCGCGTTATACTGCTTCTCACCCCGAAGTTAACCGGGAAGCTGTGACACGTTACACTGCTTTTCACGCCGAAGCTACAGGGAAACTGTGGCACGTTACACTGCTTCTCACCCCGAAGTTAACCGGGAAGCTGTGGCACGTTACACTGCTTTTCACCCCGAAGTTAACAGGGAAGCTGTGGCACGTTACACTGCTTTTCACCCCGAAGTTAACCGGGAAGCTGTGGCACGTTATAAAGACGTACACCCTGAGCTAAATCTTGAATCTGTCCAAAGGAAAATATCAAACGAAAAATTACAATTCCGACTAAAAAAATTAAAAAAAAATTACTCAAGCGCTAACAAATAAAATTAAGAACAGATTAGAAGCGGAGAAACTAATTAAATTGGCAGTTCATAACAGGCAGCACACATTAGGAAACTTAAATAAAACTATTGATAAATTGAAAGATAAATCTAAAGTATCGTTAGAAAAACTAAGTTCGTGCCCTCCAGATAATTTTTTAAATGACAAGTTAGAATGTTTTCTTGGAGAATCAGAGCATAGAAGTAACCAGGAGCCATATTGCGCAGAAGAAGATTACAATTTATTTGAAAACAAGGACAAAGCCATCGATATTGACGATAAGGAAAAGCGGTCTTTGGGAATGTAAAAAAGCATGGCCATAGTTTAGTTTGGTCTTGTAATGATCTGTGTGCACTAGATGAGAACGTAATCATACAATTTACAAACATTTTCGAAAGCTTGGTGAACAAAAGTGCAGCTCAGTATTACACATTAATTGAAAAAGAAAAAATAATAGGGTATTTAAATTATATTAACAGTCTCAAAGCGCATTTCCCTCGACTAAGAACAATTTCAAGAGAAATATTGTATATCAAGTACAGAGTATTTTGAACATTTTAAAAGATATTGATGAACCATTAGAAAAATAAGAAAAGAATAAAAGAACACGGAAAACAACAAAAAGTTGGAAGTATTGTTGTGGAAAGTGAAGAGTCACATGGAATTGTAGAGGATGAGGTCATAGATAAATATAAGGCTGCATTCAAATCTTTAAGACTAAAGTGTCTTGATACTCCAAAGCTTGAGTGCATGTCGTGTATAAAACGTTGTTATTCAAGAGATATTTGATCTTTGAACAAATTAAGAAAAGCTATAGACACCAGTATTTGGAATAATCTTCTCAATTATTACAAAACCAACAATTTAGATGTCACTCGTGTTTACAAAAAATTAAAGCAAATCAACTGCCAGCAGCCTGTGTTCTAAATGATCTACACGTTAGTACTGTTCCACCACAGATAACCGAGTTAAATGACTATGAAAAGATATTAATTCAACGCGCCAAGCATTTCAGGTAGTAATGATAATGAATCCCGTTGCAAAACAAACATTTACCTAATAGGCATATGGTGAAAAAAGTAAAAGGCTGAACTTTCCATCTTCCTTTGCCTCTTGAAGAAACTTTGAAAAAGCTGCCTAGACCAGAACACCTGATTACTAACCCTGAAATGTATATTATAGTACGAGGTACGCCAACAAAATCAAAAATAGTGTGGGAAGATATTGTAGATGTCAATAAGGTTTACCAAGCCAAGGTGTAAATGCTCTTTACTCTCAGATACAACTTCCACATTCCCCTCAACAATTGATTTGTTATTTTAACGAAGAGGACAATATTCATCATATAGTAGACCAATTACAATCTGAAGTAGATAACGTTGAAGAAGGAAACGATGGTCTACTAACACAAGTTACATCAGAAAAAGAGGCTGATTATGAACAATACACTATTGGTGCATGAGAAACGCTCCTATTTCAGAACTCTACCAAATGCTCAAAGTCAATGCTGCTCCAATTGATTCTAGAGATAAAAATTTAGATGTTAAGTGCTTTCCTGATCTTTATGTTGAAGGTAAATATGGGCAGTTTTATGTTCGGCAGTAAAAGTTAACATCTTGTGAATATATCAAAACAAGGCTAATGTCAAAACACTCTCAATTCCGCCTAAATCAACAATATTTATTTTTTCTACTTAATGATGCTAATATACGTCAAATAAATTCAGGCATATTCTATAAAATGAATTGCGTTAATCAAAAAGAAAAAATTACATCTGAACAGTATTTTGAGATGCTTAATAAAGATGAGTTAGAAGGTGACTTAACAGCGATATTTTGTAGATTAAGAAGTGCGAAACAGTTTTGGAAAAAAACGAGAAATGATGTCAACTGTATGGCACAACACTACGGGCTAGCAACCTGGTTTCTCACCATGAGTCCTTTAGAATGGATGTGGGATGATTTAGGCGAGTACCTCAAGTAAGTTAATGGTCCTGAAATGACGAACAAGAGCATTAGTGAATTAGTTGCACTAGATCCTGTCTCCACTTCTCGATTTATTGATAACAAGTTTAAAGCTATGTTAGACTTCATTATGTCATCCGATGAGCCGCTTGGAAAAGTAATACATTACTTTTGGAGACCAGGATATCAATCGCGTGGAGCGCAACACTTTCATTTAATGTTATGGGTAAAAGACGCCCCCATACTTCACGAGTCCTCGCTCGATGAGGTTGCATCATTCATTTCAAAGTACGTAACTTGTGCTATACCTGACAAGAATGTTTCACCAACACTCTATCAACGAGTTACGTCATATCAGACCCATAAACATAATACGTATTGCATGCGCCAAAGGAAAACAAGAAGAGATTTCGTAAAAGTTTGTCGTTTCGGATTCCCCCGCCCGGTCACAGAAGTACTTACTATTAGAGATATAATAGAATCATAGCTGCAATAAAAACATAGTAGACTTTACTATATTGTACGCAAAAAAGAATGGGTTATAGTTAATGATTATAATCCCACGAATGGCAATACAGACATTCAATATGTAGGCGAAAAAACAGCTATTTTAAATTATTGCGTCACTAAATATACCACCAAAAGCGAGCAAACTCATGTTGCTGACATGTTTCAAGACATAAACTCTACAAAACCTTTAAGAAGTCGCCTGTTTAACATTGGCCTTAGAGTTTTATCTAATAGAGAGTGCGGCTCTTTGGAAGCTAATGACACTCTACTTGGTATTCCTTTGTACGGTACAGATCCTACCACAACAATACGATGGCTGGACGTCAACATCTTTCGTAACCGGTGCATTAAATTTAAATCTGATATGATGATGCTGGAACCGGAGTCCACCGATATTGATGACCACTATCCTAAACGGCCTAAAGAGTTGGAGACTACTAACTTGATTCTAGTTTCGCTCAAAATTACGATATTGTTAAAACACACCCAGTCTCCTCTAAAGTCGAGTGCTACGAGGTATAAAGTTCGGTATAAAGTTCCTGAAAAGAGAGAACTCAAAATGGGGTGTGATACTTACACGGAGGCCTTTAATTTGGCGAAAGAAGATTTAAAAGAAGGAGTCGGTTATGGTAATTCAATGGTAGAGTCAAGATATAAGATACAAAAAGCATTTGAAATTATAGAATCTAAAGTTGCTGAGATAAACGAAGAAAGGGAAATTGTTGATGATGACGATGGTCCAGAACATCCTTTAGACTTTGAAGCTGTGGAAGCTGTAAACGCAATGGATGATTTTCAGCGAATCAGTCTGGTAGAAGAAGAGCAGATAGATCTTCGATCTTCTTCTTCTTTTCCTTTTTATCCCGGCGTCGTTATGGTCAGAAGTGTAGGACCATAACCTTCCCACTTAACTGCATTCCTACTGGTCCGCTTGTGGGGTCCGCCTCGTGCAGGGACGGGTTAAGAATATCCCTGCAGCGATACCTATCGCTTGTCGTAAAAGGCGACTAAACAAAGGTAAACAAATATCACATCTAGGCAATTTAGAAAACACCAAGGTGAGCCTAGGGACACATATACCACCATTAAACTGCCCCACAAGTGTGCATGCAAATCAGTGCGTTGACACGACTGGAGATCACCGGTGTTGTAAGAGTAAGATTGATCTTCGATATGATCACAAATAAAATGGAGACAACTGATAATAACGCTGACGTTTTACGCTGTTTTGTGAGTGGAACCGGTGGCACTGAAAAGAGCTTTTTAATAAAAACTCTGAAAGTTTGGGTTAAAACGTTGTTGCAGCGCAACATGAGCGCATCAACCAATAGAATTGCCGTCGACAAAACCAACCAACACAATTGCCGTCGGCAAAACCACCTCTCGGCAAATGATCAGAATCGCCGAGGATTTGGGAGCTCAGAAGCTTAACACGTGCACACCAAAGTGATGATGCCGGCGTGCAATGAAGGCACTGGCTCCACCCACCCATGTGAGTGTGTATGTGTAGTTTTCGAAAACTCCGAAATTTCGAATTCACGCAACACACACAGGCACGCACCAGATCCAGACGGAGATTGTGGGTCAACGACCTGGTAAACGAAAAAACGGACCAAAATCAGCTGTTACGAGACTTCGTCACGACGATTTCTCCAACGGAAGAAACAATTGTCACCAAACCAACGTGGACGACGGTAGAAAATAAAGTAAATTACAGAAATCCGACTTGTGCGTTTTCCTCGTCTTTTCTTATTTTTTTTGCAAAGTATCCCCGGCGATACAGACGTATTTAAACAAAAAAGTGGCAGTTAGTGCTCCAACAGGCATAGCTGCATTCAATGTGAATGGATTGACTATACACAGACTATTGCACCTGCCTGTGGAACACAAGCAAACACCAAAGTACAAGCCACTTTCTGATGAAGTGCTCCAAATTCTGAGATCGGATTTGAAAGAAATTGTGTTGTTTATCATAGTCGAAGTGTCGATGATATCCAATGTTACTTTAACATGTGTATATTCATTTACGCTTGTCTGATATTTGACACAAGCGACGATCAGAATGGGTGGTTTGGAAAAAAACATCTTGTAGTTTTCGGGGATCTCTTACAGCTTCCACCGGTAAGAGAAAAGTCACCATTTGAAAAACTCTCAACTGCTGAAACTAACAAGTTGTTATGTTCCCTCAGTATGCCGAATCTGTGGATTGAACTGTTCATATACGATGAACTCACTATTAACATGCGACAGCTCAATGATTCTGATTTTGTTGAAATGCTAAATAGAATAAGATTAGGTGTTAGGTGTGACTACACAAAAAGACCGCGACTTACTCTCGACTAGATTTATAACTCTAAAATCCGATTCAAATGAAAACAGATTAATTGAAATAATTGAACACCTCTCGAAACTTCCTGATGATACCGTTTACTTATTACCTACAAAAAACATGTGTCAACAATTAAATACTGCAACTTACAGCTGTAGATAGCATAGATTGCAAAAAGAGCTCGTGAATGTATAAAAAATTATGAAGACGATGCTTCTATGACTGCGGGCCTGGAAGAGAACATAATTATAAAAATAGGAGCAAAAGTCATGTTAAGGCGAAATATTGACGTGAGTCTTGGTTTAGTTAATGATTCTATCGGTATAGTGCAAAGAGTAAAGGTTGATCCGGAGAATATAAAAATAATTAAGAAAATATACATTACATTTAATAAAGAACATGTTTACGAGCTTGGTCCGGTCAAAACTTAGTTTGAAATTATTTAGAGCTTATTTTCACCGCGAACAGTTTCCTATATGTATAGTCTATGCTATAACTATACAGAAAAGTCAGGGCCTTAGTCTAAATAATGCGCTGATGGATATCGATTCTGCAGTATTCACATCCGGTCAAACTTTCGAGAGTTACAAGTCTGGGCGGCATACATATTAAAACGCAGGAATCCTCAATTTTTGAATACAATAGACTAAGAAGCATTTACCGTCCAGACTTGACAAAAATTGTAACAGCAAAGCCTCCAAGAAAAACCCATAGAGACAGGGAGTGGGCTTTGAGAAAAACTGTAGCTGAAGCTCAAGAAGTAGTACTGGAAAAGAAAAAGAGGAAGACTACTTACAAAAATAAGAAAAGCTCATAAGACACAGAGTGGGCTTTAAGAAAATACGTTGTTAGTATTCAAGAAGTAGAAGGTACCGGAAAGGAAAAAAAGTAGGACTATATACAAAATGAAATAAGATGCCATAAAAACATAACTTGTAAGAAAAACCAAGTTTCGCAACTCAGTTCTTCTACCGTAAAAAGATGTGAGATCTATGTAATACCAAGTCGGTTAACTTATTCAGTCCCTACTTAAGTGATCTTCTGTCTTAAGTTATTACGTAAATAGCTAACCTAACAACATCTTATAGTTACCATATTAATATTAAAAATCTTTTATGTTTTAAATAAATAGATTGACTTGGCAATCGTACTAAACAATCTAATTTTATATAATATGTATTACTTGTGAGATACATTGTGTTTTCATGCTCTTTCCATAAAAATTTGGTACGATTGATTAAAATGCTGATGATAATAATTTTTATCGATATATGTACCAATTGCGGGTAATATTTCAACAATTCTCTCAAGAGTTTATTATTCATAAATTAAGAGACGAAGGACAAAGCCAAAGCCAAATAGCCAAAACTATGGGCGGACCTCTGAACTTTGTTCATAATGCTCTGCTTCCCCAAAAATCACATCTCAAACGAAGCAAACCGGGCAAAACTACTTTAAAAGAGGACGATCACATAAAATTACTCTCAAGCCAACACTCTTTCAAGTCAGCTAAAGGCAATTCAGTCCAATTTCATCTCGGACGGTAAGAAGGCGATTGATGGAAAAAAATCTAATTGGAAAACATTGCGAAGGGTACCTCTACTAACAAAAAGAGACAGAAAAGAAATCGAATAGTGAATTGGGATGGTACGATGGACAAGCACGTTTACGCTAATGTATTTAAATTTATGTTTAATTATGTTGATTAATGTACTTAAAATGATTTTCCGATAATGGTGTACGTCTCATGACCAGGCCTGCGAAATCCCCCGACTTAAATTCTATTGAGAATTTACGGGGTATTGTTAAGGAACAATTAGGACCAATGAAACCAAAGCCCAAGAGAGAGTTTGGGCAAAAACTACAGTCGGCTTAGTATGCTATACCAAAAAGTGCTTGTGGGCTTGGGTAGATTCTATGCCCTCTAGATGTAAGGGTGTATTGGATCAAAAGAGCCATTCGACAAAGTACTAAGTGCAAATTAATATTGCCCCTCTTTAGTAACTAATTAATATTCATTAAATTTTTTTTTATTACTTAAGGCGGACCCCACAAGCGGACCAGTAGGAATGCAGTTAAGTGGGAAGGTTATGGTCCTACACTTCTGACCATAACGACGCCGGGATAAAAAGGAAAAGAAGAAGACTTAAGGTGGTAACCTTATTTTATTGTCCTTCAAAAAAGTCTTTCGCATTATGTTTATATTATTTTAAGTTTATTCAATGAAGTCATTCCTTCTATTTTGTTGTCTTTTCTAAGATTGATATTTAAATTCAAAACAAAAAAATAATTGAATGTATATACATTACAATGAATTTGCAAACTTTCTTAAGTGCATTACGCAAAATATGGTGGTGACCCTATTTTATTGTCCGTAAGTGTACTTGAGCTGAACAACCAACCACGATAACAATAACACTCACAACAACAATTACAACTAGAAGCAACAGCTACGGACATCTTTCCGTAAAACTAACTTTGTGGAGGGTAGGCACTTTTGCTAGGCTGCATTTGCAGAAGATTTCCCAGTTTGGACGCGATATGCACAAATTGCCTCGAATTAAATCATCGCTCAACCTACTGTAGCAGCAGTCGTTGTTATTTATACAGTATCTCACACCCAAATTCGAACAAACACCTAATGCTGCATTATCAATGAAATTGTTTTGACTATTTTTCTTAACCAAAATTCTTATCAACACTACAGTAATAAAAAAAAAGCTTTTTCATTCAAAATGACAGGATTAAAAAATAAAAAGAAAAAGACCTAAAATATTACGTCACTTTAGTATTCGTGCAAACCAAGTTCAGATAACTAAAATAAATTAAATTCAATGATTAATATTTCGTTGGGTACCCATTTTGTTGGATAATGTTTCTTAGACGTTTGAGCATGGAATCCACCATTTTTTTCGTAACGTCGGATCCATTTGGTTCCATTCCTTTTTTAGAACCTCCCTCAGTGTTTTATATTCTTAATTTCATATCGTTGAACTTTTTTCTTCAAATGGGCCCATAGATTTTCTATGTGGGATTGTGGGGGCGTTTCTAATACCTGTATACAGTTAAAAAGCAACCACAGTCGCGTTTTAAGCGTGTTGTGTTCGGGGACATATTACCAGGAAATATGTACTTAAAAGTATCTCTAATTTACAGCTTGGGGGCGCTAATATAAAAATTGTTCTACAGGATATTAATGTACTTAGCACTATCCATTATCCCGTCAATAAACACCAGATTACCGGTTCCCACAGCACAGAAGCAACCCCACATCATAACCGATCCATCCCCGTGTTTTACTGTGGATGCCAAATTGTCCTTATTTAAGCTAGTTATGGGTTTTCTCCACACTGCCTTGTGCCCGTCTGACTAGAATACATTGAATTTTGACTCGACCGCAAATATTCCAAAATCTTGATCTTTGTTAGAATATTGTTTAGCAAATGTCAGGCGCTTCTATAGATTTATTTTGCTAACAAGAGGTTTTATTCCTGCTTCTGTACCCATATTTTCTCAATACCCTTCACACAGTTTCAGCACAAACAGTCACACACTTATTTTAGGATCTTTCTTGGTTTCTATTAAAATTGCCGTTCGTCCCGATCAGTCAACACTTTTCGG
This sequence comes from Merodon equestris, assembly GCA_958301585.1. NCBI lineage: Eukaryota > Metazoa > Arthropoda > Insecta > Diptera > Syrphidae > Merodon > Merodon equestris. The sequence continues at coordinate 51,622,755 of OY284417.1, read as the reverse complement.
TTTACATTTCTTGGTTTATTTGCTAAAGAATTTTCACTTTTGAACTTATTTATTATGTATTGCACTGTTGAATCCAATCCTTTCCCGATTTCGCGATAAGTTTTACCTTTTTAATGTAATGAAACAACAATTTGTCGCATTTCTTCGGACGGTTATTTTCCCTTCCTCCCCATGACTTTTTTTTTAACAATCGACTATGCCAAAATGAGAATGATTTCAACTAAAATGGGTTTCACAGGAGCAGGCAAGCAAAAAAGAGTTAACTTCCACAGCAAGAATTACCGTTAGTTTCGAGGTTTTGTGTTTGTACGAATACGAAAGTGATGTATTGCATAAGGTTATGTTAGGTTAGGTTAGAGAAGGGGAGTGTGATGGTTGGACACTTCCACTCGGAGGCCAAGAGGCCCTTTGTGATTCCCTTCGTTTGTGTGGGTACACATAAAATTAACCTGTCCTATCACGTGGTGGCTGAAACCACCCCGTGCTCTTGATGAATCTTAGAAGATCCGATATATCTGCATTAGCCACGTGCGCAATCTCTGTAAAGAATCTTTGGCCTAGCGACACTAGGCGTCGATTCTGAAGAGCTGGACAGTGGCAAAGCAGATGTTGGATCGTCTCAGTTTCTTCCTCATCGCCGCAGCTCCAGCAGAGATCGCTGGATCCCGAGTCCCATTTCCGGAGCATTGCTCCAATGGGACAGTGTCCTGTGATCACCCCGACGAGCATACGGATCGAGTTACGGTCCAGCGCCAGGAGCTTCTTTGTTTTTCCGACGTTGAGCTCTGGCCACGATGATCTTGTCGTGTAGCTGTCGTTTCTTGTAAGCCAAGACGAGTTAGCCTCTTTGATAATTGTGTCGTTTATGATGCGGTATAATGCGCTGATCGGTGGTTGCAATGACGTGTCCGCTTCGCTGATGTCCATTTCAGAACCTTGCCTGGCCAGTTCGTCTGCTCTTTCGTTCCCTGCGATTGAGCTGTGGCCCGGGACCCAGCTGAGTTTAACTTTGTATTGCATAAAGTATTTTTTCTTTTGTTTTTAATTACTGTAATGTTGATAAAAATTTTGGTTAAAAAAATAATGAAAACTAATAAACAATTTCGAGATTTTCATTGATAATGTAGCATTAAGTGTTTGTATGAATATTGATGTGAGATACTGTATGGTCTTAAACATCACAGGACGAAAAGAAAGAACTAAGTCACGGTCGACATCAACAACAACTGAAAAGCACATCCTAAACCGTCTCATTCAGAACACTAGGTACAATTCAATGGAGGATCGGCATCTAATATCACCTTCAACAAGCTCTTCAATAAAATGAAGGTCACATCACATCTTTAAAGAAAAAAACACTTTATTTGAAGTGTCATAAAATTTCGTGCAGGGATGGGTTAAGAATATCCCTGCAGCGATACCTCTCGCTTGTCGTAAAAGGCGACTAAAACAAAGGTAAACAAAAATCACATCTAGGCAATTTAGAAAACACCAAGGTGAGCCTAGGGACACATATACCACCATTAAACTGCTCCACAAGTGTACATGCAAATCAGTGGGTTAACACGACTGGAGATCACCGGTGTTGTAAGAGTAAGATCAAACAAAAAAAATCTGGAACATGCCCGTGTCACAAAAAAAAAAAAAAAGGCAGGCCGAAAAACAATTGGTGCAAGCAAATGCAAAAACACCAGCATTTGATTGGCCTCAGCGATGAAGTAATCCCAAACCGGGAAGCCTGTCGCTACTTTCTGAGGTCAAACCGGCGGACACCACAAGCGGACCAGTAGGAATGCAGTTAATTGGGCAGGTTATGGTCCTACACTTCTGACCATAACAACGCCGGAAAAAGGAAAAGCAGAAGATTTGAAGTGTCATAAAGGAAAATAACTTCCAATCACATACATTCTGTGCAAACCATCGTCTCCAACTGAAATATACAGCAGAAAAACATCACATTGACAAAAGTAAGTTAAAAAATTTATTTTGCGAACTCCCTATTTATCTGGTACCTGTTGCTCAATCAGCTGCCACCATCTTTTGGTGCGCTTATTCTCCACTGAAACTTTTGAAACTGGTGGAACTCAAGCGAAAAAACTCAAGCGTCCAATTTTTTTTTAACATGGGCATAGCCTGTAATACAATGCAATTTTTTCGATTGCACTCGTATGCTTTACTGATTACTGACATAAGATGAGCGTACAAAGATCACCCCATGGGGGGAATTGACTCAACCAAATAATAATATAACAATAGTTTCTAATAGAACCATCTCAGCTTCGACAACAACAACAACAACAACAGTTATAACTACATATGCCCCAATGTTAAGGACAACGGCAACTGTAACATTAACCATCACTAAAAGAAACACGTAACTAACGAAACCACTATGTCAAGTCTAATGCTAACAAAAGAAGCAACATCACTCGGAAAAAGCAAACGAAATAAACACAAAAAAAAAACCAAAAAATCGATACATCTTGAAAAACTATTCAACCTGGTGAGAGAACACAAAACAGATTCTACGGACCAGACTGTGATCAAGATAGATCATACAGATACAAGATCTTGCCGACATGGACATAACGCAATCAATACCCAATATACAATACACAATATACTACAAAGGGGAACAAGGGGAACACTCTTCGCTTTTAAACTTGAAAGCAACAAAAATAACAAAGAAATATACAGCATAACTTACCGACTTCATTCCACAATATCCCTTGAACCATGAACCACCCACCAAAGAAGAAACACGCCACAATGCTCGAATTGTCAGAAATACAGACACACTTAAAATTGTCTACACTAGAACCGATTTGTGTAAAGTGTGCAGGAAAACACAAGATATAATGCGACTTATGTGGTGAATCGCACACGGCCAACTATAAGAGCTGTGAAATTTACAAATCTCTCAAGGTACACATATTCCCGCCTTAAGAAAACAATAGAAGAGCAACCAACATCAACTGACGCACTAGCCAAAACTCTGTTTTATCCACTATTAAGGCCTAACCATAATAGGCAGGAGCAAGCATATGCAAGCAGAGGGGAATGTCTTCTGACATGCAAAGCATATGATATGATCACAATGGGAAGATACGACGTTTCGTTAAATGTTCGTTAACTGATGCGAGCAGACGGAAGGTCTTCTTGAAAGAAGACATTCCGGACGGAATTTTTGACAAGTGACATTTGAGGTTAGGAAAGAGTAAAAAGGTAAAAATAAAAATGGAATACGAGTTTGTTAACAAGTTGATTTCAATTGTGCAGGACAATAAGTGCCTCTATGATAAAGCAGATGGCTTTTATTTCAACAAAAAGGAAAAAGCCAAGGTGTGGGAAAACAAGCTTTCTTCTGCTTGCATCTGTTCTGTGGGTATCTTGACTATTCGTTGAAACAGAGGGGAGAATTTCGTTCGGTTCTGACATAAGCTTCTGCTTGCCTATTATGGTTAGCCCTTTAGTCCTTCAACATCATTCGCAGATGTCGTACGTAAGAGGGCGACTTCAATTCAAGTAGACTGCTGACAAAACTCAAACTCATGTACAGGCGGCTTACCGACTGACAAAACTCGGAGGTCAGGATACTGAAGTTACTGATTAAAAATCTCCAGTAATTGATCAAAGAGAATTACAGAATATCTGTAAGTTTGCATTGGAACAACAGAATTCGTGCTGTAATAAATAAAATATTTCGGAGAAACAATCAGAATGACATTCAGGATTTAAAGCTTCCAAGAACGTCAGACAGTGAACGTTTGCTACGATTAGAGACCATCCAGAGAGCGCCATCCTGGATGACGACCTTTCCGTTATTGAGGATCCTAAGAAGAAGGTGGCGACAGTGGAAGCTGCCTTCCAGGAAGTGTACAAGGTGAATGATAGTACGAGTATTAGCGCGAACCACGACATGGAGAACAGAGCCCTGCTTCTACCTTAGAAATGATTTCGATCATTGGCGATGCGAGAATCTTGGTTTTACCAGGTTCAATGAAGGTTTCATGGCACACAATGCCATCGTCAGTGAGGGGTTCATTTCAGTTCATTTCGAGGGAAGATCTCCAGATGATCTTCCAGTCATTGAAAAGGAAAAAATCCGCGGGTATCGACGGTATATCCAATATTGTGCTTAAGCACCTTCCACCAGTGGCTGTAGAGAGGTATACCATCCTGTTCAACAAAACACTGAATAATGCATATTATCCAGTGCACTGGAAGACAGTGGTGGTGCAACCCATCCTCAAGAAGGGTAAAGACACCTCTATGTGGCAAATCTCCGGTCGATAAGTCTCCTTCCGAGTGTAAGCAAGGTCTTCGAGAAGGTGATCTATAGAGCCCTGTCTGGGTTGAGGACATAAAATCATTCCGCATAACCAATTCGGTTTCAGAGCGGGATATGACACTACTCATGCGTCGAAACTCGTATCGGATATCCAAAGGAATAAATGCAAGAACCAATGCACGGGTGCCTGTCTAATTGACTTGGAAAAAGCCTTCGACACCGTATGGCTAGAAGGTCTTTATTAAAAGCTCAGTCGGCTGGACATAAGTAAACCACTGCTATATATGATTTTTGACATGTTAACCGGTAGAAAGTTCGTTGTGAAAATTGCCAACGTAACTTCTACTCAAACATTTGAAATAAAAAACGGACTGCACAGTAAATTCGCCGATCCTTTTCAGCATTTACCTGAGTGATCTGCTTGTTTCTCTTCACCACTCAATAGCGTACGCAGACGACCTAATCGCGTACAGATCAGTTCCAACGATCGACGTCATTGTTACTCTTCTGCAGCGTGACTTCGAAAAAATTCAGCAGGGTCTCTCGGGACACTAGAAAAAATTGGCGCAGGTTCTCTATTTTTGGGCCGGACGGGCGTCCACTGGAGAGACAAAGTGTAGTCAGATTCCTTGGGATCGTGCTGGATCAGTATCTTTATTTTGACAAACATGTAGATGCTGCTATGGCAAGGGCCCGGAGCGCTTTCGCTCTGACAAGATGGCTGTTTCATAGCAGCTAACTTGATTCCAGGGTGAAGGTAATCTTCTACATGGCCTTAATCAGGCCCATGGTTGCCTACGGGTGTCCCGTCTGGTTCAACGTGAGAGCCAGCTTAAGCTTAGAGCTAGGATTCGGGTGTTTGAGAGACAATGTCTTAGGACTTGTTGCAAGAGCTTGACTTGTTGTTGCCACGTTGCAAGAGCAATGACTTCGGTCAATAGCCTGATCTTCGGGGCTTGCTACCCCAATGATTTATATCATGAGAGAGTGCGCCCTGACGGCTTTGTCCCGCCAGAAACATCCCTCAATCTAGATAGATGTGGGCTGATCCAGGATAGATTGGGGGTACCGCTAATCTTCCGCATGGGTCGCAATTCCGTCTAACGGCGACTCCTCTACGGACCCAATATCGCGCTCCGTATGCCCGAGCACCTCAGGTTCTGTAGATCGGTCTCACGCCGGGATCGAGGAGACGTAGTCCGCCAGCATCTCAACGCTTTTGGTGGCTGGAGAGAACTCCGTCAACGGACACCTTGATAGGAACAGCAGAATAAAACTGAAAACAAAACAAAAATGTAAAAAATCAAAGTTGGAAAAAAACATTCTCTAGTCTTTCCCACCAATCTCATTCATTTTATTTTTCATCCATGATCCTTGAGCGGTCCTCCTGTATACATTCAGTTTACTTAAGGATGTATGCAAATCATCTCGTACATTCATCTTTACTTATATGCATATATGTACAATTGTACATACATATAAACATAATTGTGTTATAATCACAATTAATAATAATAATTTTCTTTATCTTCTTCTTCATCTGCTTTGTTCTTCTTTCTTCTTCTCCTTCTTTCATTTCAATTGTGTATGTGAAGTGAACTCCGTTTCATTGGGTTAATGACGAATTACGATGGAAGCGCAACACCAGACAAAAAACGTGCAGACTCGAAAAATAAAGAGTTGTGTATGTGTCTTCCGCTTCATACTGCACACTTCAGTTCCCTCTCCCACAAAATCAGTTTTCTGCCGGTAGAAATACTCCTGTGTGCGCTGGCACATTACTTATTTTAAATAAAGACTATTTTTTTTATGATTTAACTACAAATGTATAGGTTTCAGACTTTTCCCTGTATTAGTAGTATAAGACGATATTACTTGCCAAATTTCATAGTTCTAGGTCAATGACAAATAAGCTATAAATTTTGATTCCCTTGAGAGTTTTTTGCGGCATAAATGGCCGTATCTTTTTTTTTACGTTAACTCAAAAGTTTCAAGAGATCTGAGTATATGGTTTTAATTTCAACTCGATAACTCCACATGTTCCCTAGATAAAGGATTTTGGCAGACAAACAGACCGACAAAAGTTATCTCACAAGGGTTCCGTTTTTTCCTTTTGAGATACGAAACCCTAAAAATCACCCGGATACGATTTTACAAAGCCGTAATTTACCTCAGTCATTTTTTAATCATTATCATAAGACTTAATTACTACCCAAAAGTTTGGAAAGTTTCTAAAATAATCGCAAATCGGAAACCATGCAAAGACGTTACAATATCTTCATCACACAGGCCAATAGGTCTTCTATCAATCATCTCTAAACTGTTTCAAAAATTACTGTTAGACCGCATGGACACATACATATGTATATATAATAAAACAAAACCATTTGTTCCGGACAACCAATTAGGTTTTCGACAAAATCACTCTACAATCCAACAAGTGCATGGAGTAACAAACAAAATTCTAAACAATTTTCCCGAGAAAAATATTGTGTCACACTTTGCCTTAACGTTACGAAAGCTTTGGATAGTGTATGGCACAAATGTTTATTATCTAAACTTAAAATTATCCTACCTGTTGAAAATCCCGATAATCACGAAAAAAAGACGACTCCTTTATAACTTGAAGAAATTAACTTTTATTTAAATGATCGGTACAAACTCAAAAGCAAAAACTGCAAGTCTGCTCGTAGGCAGAGTATATATATATATGTATATATAAAAAAGGAAGAAAAAAAAACAAAACGCGTGATTTTAATAAAAAGAGAGAGTTATACATATGATATAATGAATAAAATGTATTTGACATATTCTATTTTTTAACACCCTCCGCCGGGCCAAGTTCCAAAGGGTATAATAATTGAACTGGTCTTCGCAAAATTTTGCCATCGCCACATCGGATTTCACAGGATCGTATGCGCCCATCTCTACCAGGAAAGGCCCTTCGAATCAAAGCTAACTGCCAGTGAATTCTCGGTCTTGCGTTGTCAAACAATAGAACAAATATTTGACTCTCCATCGCTGCCATAGTTTGCGGGTGTATTTAAAGCGTTGTTTCCAAAGAGCTTGGATGTCACTGTTGGTCTCGGAAGCGAGGCTATTGGCCTTCTTCGCGCGAAATATAAGCGATAAAAATTTTAAGGGTGAAAGGGGAGTTAAATCCAAGGGCCTTTCATTGATGATTGCTTCGGCTTCGGCGAGGTTGGTCAAAATTAAGATTCGCTCTCCCGATTACCGTCTTCAAGATGTTTTTTATCGTGCGAATCAATCCTTCCCAAAACCCACCCCACCATGGCGCTCTTTCGACAATGAAGTTCCATTTTATACGTTTTTGGGTGAGAAAGTCTTGCAACATATTATCATCTGCCAACCCCACGGCCTCCTTTAACTCCAACGCTGCTCGACGAAATGTTTTCGCGTTGTCAGAGTAGATAGTCGATGGAACCCCTTGTCGGGCAATAAAACGTCGAATTGCCATTAAACATCCTTCGGTTGACATGCTAGCAACGAGTTCTAAGTTAACCGCTCGAACTGCTGCACACGTGAAAATCATCAAGTAGGATTTCTGCATAACCTTGTTGGAATCTGTAGCGTAGAATAATGGACCCGCAAAGTCGACGCCGACGTTGTCGAACACTCTGGTCAATGTAATCCTCTCTTTCGGCAGTGAAGCAAATGGTTGAACAGCTGGTGCGCCAAAGAGCTTCTTACAAGTGAAACATTTTTTGATTACCTTTTTGATGAGTTGCCGACCCTTTAAAATCCAAAATTGCTCTCTTAGCTTAGCCCAAACAGTGTTAACACCCGTGTGTAGCATTCTTAAATGGCAGTCTTCAATAAGCATCGTAACAATTTTTGAGTCCGATGGAAGGATCTTCGGGTGTTTTATATCGAATGTGTCATCCAAAAATTGCTGGCGACCACCCAACCTCAAGAGTCCATTGACATCCAAAAAAGGACATTATTCAGCTAATGGAGACTTGCCACGTATACACTGGCCTTTCTGTAAATATTGAATCTCGTTAGCAAAAGCATAATTTTGGACATACCTGATCCAATAATGTTCGGCTGAGTCAAGCTCTTCTGCTGTTAACTGCGCACACCTTTCTCTGGATTTCCTTTGGCAAGCTCTGGCAAAAAGTTGGATCCAAGCGGTTATTCTTAATAGTTTCATCCAACTATTAAATTGTTTAAAATTCATTAGTGGATCATTTCGTTTAGGAACATCCACATCCAATTCCGTGAATAATGCCGTTTGAAAAGAGGGACTTGACTTAGTGAAACAATTTGTGTTGCACTGATCATCCGATAATTTATGCAGCCAGTCAGGTCCGCGAAGCCAGATAAGTTTTCAATAGTTTATCACCTGATATACCCCGTGTAATTAGATCTGGCGGATTTTCCTTTCCAGGACAATGCCCCCAATCGACCAATCTGGTTTTACGTCTGATATCCATCACTCGACTTTGTATGTAGGGCTTCCAACGTTGGGAGTCGCCATAAATCCAATTAAGTACTACTATGGAATCTGACCACAGAAGGAATTTCTGTACAGTCACCTTAAGAGTTTTCCTTAAATAGTCGCAAAGCCTAGCTGCTATCAAATTGGCGGTAAGCTCTAGTTTTGGCAGAGTTAATTCTCCGTCGTTGTTGTCCTTCAATGGTGCAACCCTACTTTTCGCGCATAGAAATGAAACATTTACTTGACCTTGTTTATTGATAAATTTTACATAGGCCACGGCGCCATATGCCTTTAAGCTAGCATCCGCGAAAATATGTATATATATAATGTTTGTTCCTATCATTGGTAGTGCGGACCTCGGTATGACCATATCCCCTAATTGTAGAACCCCTGTAATTGCCTCCTTCCACTCTGACAAGAGATCAGTCGGAATCGCCTCGTCCCATCCCAACTTTTTTTTCCAAATTGATTGGAACAAAATCTTCAATCGTATAATTGTGGGTGAAACAATTCCTAAAGGATCATAAATCCGAGCTATTACTTGAAGCACATTCCTTTTGCTCGCTATCATTGTATTCAGGTGCAGACTTTCTAATGATTTTAAGGGTACATGCAATTCGTCAGTATAAATGTGCCATATAAGTCCGAGAACCTTCTGACTACTCCTTGGCTCTTCATTTTCAAACATTGAACGTACTTTTATGCAATTCGATTGCCATTTTCTTAGCGGCATGGAAGCTTCCTTCATGATTTTCAACGACTCGGTATAAAGTGCTTGACCCTCCTCTTCTGTGTTGAAACTTAGGACCAAATCATCCATATAAAACGCGTTTGTTAGGGCCTTGATTGTACGCGGATACTTCTCTTGGTATTTACTCAGATGGTGTTGAATAGTACCAGAGAGTAAGAATGGACTGCAGTTTACTCCAAACGTGACGCGGGTCATTCGAAGGTCTTGGTAGATACGGTCTTTGATGGAGGAGAACCAGATAAAGCGATGGGAATCTCGGTCCTCTTCAGCGAGTAAGATCTGGAGGAAGGCCTTCTCTATATTAGCTACAATAGCGAACGGCCCCATTCTGAAGTTAAGCAAAATTGCATGCACATCAGCCAACAAATTGGTTCCGGTTACCAAAAAACTATTTAGAGATGGGTGCTTATCTGTGTGAAACGAGGCGTCAAACACAATCCGTAACCGAGTAGTCTCACTGGATTCCTTGTAAATTGGATGATGGGGAAGATACAATAACCTTTTTGATGGCTTACCTGTATTTTGTTCTGCTATTCCGTCACTGAGTAGCTTTTGAATAGCGGCATTGTATTCAGCCAATTTCTTCGGATCTTTCGAAAGTCGCCGTACTAGAGAATCAACGCGCTTGATGGCTTCCTTTCTGTCACCACTGAAACTCGAACCGACATCCTTCCAAGGTAAGGCCGCTTCATATCGATTCCCCAGCCTGCTGTACTGCTGAGTTAAGGTTTTTGTCAACGCATTCCTTTCTTCCTCCTCGCCTTGTATTCCAATTGTTTCCAGAGCCCACATCGTTGCTAGATTGTCCTGCTCTTCTATGAAATTTTTTCTTGACACGAAAAATGTTGTTCCAGCACCAGAATGTTGAGGATTCAAGTTCTATGCATGGTCCATCCAAACAAGGTTTCTACAGCCTTTAACCGTTTAGCAACTTGCCTTTGTTTCCCAGTTACCACGTCCCAGTAAAAATCAGCGCCAATCAACATACTCAGCCCGTCTTCCGCGATTATGTCTTGAAACTCAATTTTGTCTGCTAGTCTGAAATTAGTAAAGGATGAACATTTTTCATTTGGAGCATCAAGCAAATCAATGCATATTTGGGGTACAACCAATGCTTCTATTTCCACTGCTACACGACGGTCGTATTGGCTTCTTAGATGAATTTTCACCTTGGACAACGTTTCCTGTGGAGGACTAAATGTTGAACCGAAAGGAACGACAGTCATTTTTACTTTGCCCGCTTCGGGAAGCCGTAACCTCTTCGCAACACTTTCGCAAATATACGAATTTTGACTACCACCGTCGATGACAACTCGAAGCATTAGATCGTTCGCCTGTCTCTGCCCTACTCCAACACATCTGGCCGTTTTTAAAAGAATATTGTTGTACTCACTCTGAGAGTTACACATTAAATTAGATGACACAGTTTCCGTTTTCTCTTTCTTTTCATAGCTGTCACTTGTATTATTGCCACTCTTCTGAAACTTCGGGTCACACATTGATGTAATGTGATTTCCTTTACATTTTTGACATTTGATCCATTTGGCACTTCTGCATTTTTTGGACGAGTGTCCCTTTTTCGCACATCGGAAGCACCGACCGCTTTTGGCTAAAATGTCCCTTTTCTGCGCCAAAGTGAATGTAGAATCGCAATCTTTCGTTTCATGGGAAGAAGAGTGACAAAAGACACATTTATCATTTTCATGCAATGTAACTAAGCTTGCCGCGGTAGTATTGCTTGTCGTTTTTGCGTGACACTGGGTATTGGTATTTGCTATCTTACTCCTTTCCATTGCTTCGATCTCCGTTCTTAGGAACTCCATGATTCTGTTAATGCGTCCGTTAGCTGACACTGCAGAAGAAGATGAGCTATTAGTTCCACCTCCTATATGGTCTTCCTTCATTCCGTCGTCCCTTTCCCTTAGTTGATGATAGTTTGTTCTCATTTCCGTTGGTAAACACCGTAGAAGAATTGATTTGAGCATGACGTCATATTGGCTAGGTGGCACATTTAAGGTCGTTAATGATCTTCTGCTTGTGATGACGTAATTATAAAAATTTCGAAGACCATGAACGTCCGAACATGAATGCACTGGTCGGAGTGAAACAAGTTGTTGAATGTGATTATCAATTAATCGTTCAACATCTCCGTATTGCTCTTGAAGCAATGCTATAGCTGCATCGTAGCAACTTTTGGACGCTGTAAATCCCATTACAACCTTTTTGGCGGCACCTACCAAACATGACTCCAGATAATTAAATCTTTCGATAACAGATAACGATGAATTTTCGTGAACAGATATCCGAAACTGTTCCCAAAAGGGAAGCCACTCCTTTATGCTACCATCGAATTTTTTGAGAGTGAGTTTGGGCAGACTGACGTTGCTTTGAGTTGGCCTCTGATGTTGCGTTTCCTCCACCTTGGTGATAATGGGCGTTGGACGACTTTTTGCAATTAATCTTTTTAATCTGCTCTCTAAGCGCGACAAAGTTGTAACTGCAGAGTCTTCATACTCAGCCGTCCTAGTGATCTCCTGTTCAAACTCTGATTTAATGAGCTCCCTTTCGAGGATCCTTTGATTGACCGTGCTCAAACTATCATTTATTGCTTTTAGCCGGTTCATGTACATGGTCAATTCCTCTTCGATTGCGTCGAAATCTGCACCATCATTTAGTTGCGATTCTATGGAAGTTAGATAATCAGACGCCACCTTTATAACTTTGGGTAATTGGCCTCGATAAGCAGCACGTGTTGCCAATTCCATTGCGGTATCGTAAATATGACGCGTTTCGAACTTTAGACACGATTTCGTTAACTTCCAATGAGCCGTCCCGGGTTTCGGCACCAAATGTTGAAAATCCCGATAATCACGAAAAAAAGACGACTCCTTTATAACTTGAGAAAATTAACTTCTATTTAAATGATCGGTACAAACTCAAAAGCAAAAACTGCAAGCCTGCTCGTAGGCAGAGTATATATGTACATATATATATATAAAAAAGGAAGAAAAAAAACAAAACGCGTGATTTTAATAAAAAGAGAGAGTTATACATATGGTATAATGAATAATAAAAAAAATGTAGTGTACGTATATTTGACATATTCCATTTTTTAACACTACCAGACTATTACTAACTCATTAGAGTTACCTGAGTGATTGACACTTCTATATGCAATACAACGACGAATACTCAAAATTATATGAAATTAACGCATATGTCCCCAAGGTACTAGGTGCACTAAGTCCTATTTTAAAGAAAAGACGATGCAAGTTGTATACACTACAAAAAAGAATATACCATATGCCCACAAGCCATTACTTAGAACAATAAAAAAATCACCATCGACAAATCAGCGAAATACTTATTCTTCTTCTTCTTCTTTTCCTTTTTATCCCGGCGTCGTTATGGTCAGAAGTGTAGGACCATAACCTTCCCACTTAACTGCATTCCTACTGGTCCGCTTGTGGGGTCCGCCGGTTTGACCTCAGAAAGTAGCGGCAGGCTTCCCGGTTTGGGATTACTTCATCGCTGAGGCCAATCAAATGCTGGTGTTTTTGCATTTGTTTGCACCAATTGTTTTTCGGCCTGCCTTTTTTGCGTGTTGAAATTGGAATGTTGATTGATAACGCCTTTTGGACGGGGTTCAAAGGATCTCTCCTTTGAACATGGCAATACCAACTGAGTCGGTCGCGCTCTATATTTCTTGTGATGGTTTCTTTTACGTGGAGGCTTCCTCGGATCTTTGAACTTCTAATTCTGTCACGCTTTGTTACTCCCGCTGTCATGCGAAGCATCTTCATCTCAGTTGCCGTTAATTTGCTCTCATACTTTTTGTGCATTGTCCAGCATTGTGAACCGTATGTGAGCGCCGGACGTACAACTGAAGTGTAGAGCCTTCCTTTCAGCTTAGGGGGCATTTTTCGATCACAGAAGATGGCGGAGTTTTCCCGCCACTTCATCCACCCTACGCTTACGCGATGTTTGATGTCGTCATCACAAGTTGCTTCTCTATTAATCATAGATCCCAGATATTTAAACTTTTCACACTTGGGAAGCACTCTTCCATTCAAGTAAATGTCTGGAATAGGCTGATGAGGGTCAGAGAACGGGCAGCACAGATACTCTGTCTTCTTTGAACTAATACGATACCCGTGTCCCTCAAAAATGTCCACCCACACATCAAGTGCTCGTTGTAGGGACTCCTGATCATCACTTATAATGGCCCCATCGTCAGCAAAGAATAGCTGGTGCACATTGGGGTCCGTCACTTTTCCTTCAAGCAAGCAATCAAGGACTGCTATAAAAAGCAGTGGGCTGAGGACGCTCCCTTGGTGTACACCGACTTTGATTGCGAACTCTTCGGTGACTCCTGCGGTGCATCTTACTCTTGTCGTTGCTCTCTCGTACATGTCCAAAATCACTCGCACGTAGGTTTCTGGAACTCCTTTTTGTCTTAGCGCTACCCATAAAAGATCTCTTGGTTGCCGGTCAAAGGCCTTCTCGAAATCAACCAACACCATATGCAAGTCCTTTGAAGAATCACGATGCTTTTCCATCATGATCCTTATACTTTGGATTGCATCTGTTGTTGATTTACCCGAGACAAACCCGCACTGGTCATCAGATAGTCGTATTATTTTCCGCAGTCGGCTATCTAATACCCGTTCAACGATCTTCATGGTGTGCGACATCAGCTTGACAGAACGGTAGTTATCACAATTTCGCGTATCACCCTTTCCTTTGTGCAATGGAAGAAGATAGCTTTCCCTCCATTGATTAGGCATAGTGTCGCCTCTCATAAGTTTGGAGATAAGAACCATGAGCCATCTAGACCCGATGTCTCCCATCTTTTTCCAGAACTCAGAGGGTATCCCGTCCGGCCCAACAGCTTTTCTTTTCTTGGAGTTTTTAACCGCGTACCGAACTTCTTCGACTGTGATGTCGGATATTTCGGCATGATTCGGGGCGGCTCTTGGAAAGTACACTCGGGGAAACTGTTCGTTCAGAAGTTCTTCGCAATACTGTCGCCATCTGTGGAGAATTTTTTCGTCTTCCACAAGGAGTTGGCCTTCAGCATTGTTAATAAACTTTGGGAAACGAATCTCCTGAGCATTTCTTCTTCTCTGGGCGGCTATCTTAAAGATATTTGCTCCTTTGTTCAAATTGTTTTGTCGAAGCTCCTGGGTAGCCTGGTTCCTGTCAGACGCGGAAGACGATATTTCTTCCAACTCCTGATAGAGGCCTTCCATGCTTTTCGCTTTGAATTCGGCGCATTTTTTCTTCGCGATACTTTTGCAACATCTATATACCTTTTCACGGCGAGCTTTTTCCTCTCTATTAGTAGAAGAGCACTTTGACCAAGCTTGGAAAGCCATTTTCTTTTCGTGTACCACTGCTTTGGCTTCTTCTGTCCACCACCAGGTTTCTTTTGCGTGTTGGTAGGGGCCTTTAGATGTTCCGAGCAGTGATTTGGCTTTCTCCAGGCCAGATTGTTGTAGGGAATCCCACATGTCTTGTGCTCTGCATTCCTCATTACCGACCTCATCGATAATGGAAGAGAGGTAGTTTTCCATGATGGTAATAAAAGCTTCGCCTTTTCCTTTATCCAGCTTATACCACTTGATTCTCTCAGACACCTTCGTTTGCTGCTTTGACTCCTTTCTCGCATCCATACAAAATTCAGTCAGGAGGAGACGGTGTTGAGGGGCGATCGCGTCTCCCAGGATCACTTTGCAATCTTTAGCTCGTGGCTTCATGAAGCTGGATACCAAATGATAGTCTATTTGAGTTTCATTTCCGCCGCTGCTATAAGTGATCAGGTGCCGGCTTTGTTTGACGAACATGGTATTTAGCACTATAAGACCGTACGACTTGCACATGTTTAGGATATCTTCACCTGAAGAGTTCCTGGTGCCGTATCCCAGCCCTCCGTGGTAGCCTTCATAGTCTTCGCTTGTCTTCCCGACATGTCCGTTTAAATCTCCCCCAACAAACAAAAGCTCTTCCTTTGGGATGATTTTGACAAGGTTGTGGAAATCTAGCCAGAATGCATCTTTTTCTTTTTGTTCGCATCCTACTTGAGGGGCATATGCGCTTACGATGTTCCACACCTCACCATGCATCACCAATTTGAGAGCCATCAAACGGTCACTGGACTTTGAAATGGTTAAGACGTTGTCAAGTAACTCTGCCGCAAGGATGATGGCGATTCCGTTTTTTCCTTGGTCCAATCCATAGTAAAACATCTTGTAGGCTTTTGTTTTAACGTCCAAGAAACGTGCCCGATTACCGGTGTTTCGCCATTTCGTCTCTTCTAGGCGAGGATGTCTACTCGCCTTCTAACCATCATTTCTTCAAGCTCATAGCTGCGCCCACTCATGCTTCCAACGTTCCAACTCGCGACTCTTAAATGTGGCTTACGCCGTTGCATTACTTTGCTATCCCCCGGAAATCCTATAGCTCTGACCCGAGCATTGCTGCTCGTCCCAGGATCACGACCATTAGTAGTGCCTGGCGGGGTAGTGCTTTTCCTTTTAGCGTTCTTTTCCATAATGCTACGGTTTGACCGTTTTCATTCTTCCCTTCCTTTTTGACACGGGCATGCTCCAGATTTTTTATTATTTTTTTTTGATTGATCTTACTCTTACAACACCGGTGATCTCCAGTCGTGTCAACCCACTGATTTGCATGCACACTTGTGGGGCAGTTTAATGGTGGTATATGTGTCCCTAGGCTCACCTTGGTGTTTTCTAAATTGCCTAGATGTGATTTTTGTTTACCTTTGTTTAGTCGCCTTTTACGACAAGCGATAGGTATCGCTGCAGGGATATTCTTAACCCGTTCCTGCACGAGGGAACGAAATGTTCCTGCAGCGAAATACTTAGGCGTACTAATAGATAATAAATTGACATGGAAACCACACATAATCAAAAACGTAATCAAATTTAAAATAAATTGAGGTAACTCTGTTGGCTTCTTGGAAAAAATTCAAAACTTTCGAAACAAAATAAATTTCTTATCTACAAGACATTAATGAAGCCAATTTGGATCTACGGTAATCAAATATGGGGAACCGCCATCATATCAAACATAAACAACATTCAGCGACTTCAATCTAAAATACGCCGGACGATAGTAAACCCACCCTTATCACTTATTAGAGGCTGATATATGTACATGTGCTCTTCAAAATTTAAAGTTGTTGAAAAGTTGACATGGATCAACAGTGGCACAGCAAACAGAACTCGTGAGAATCCTTACAGGAACCACGGGTTCTTGTCAACATTTATCACCGCAACCCGCTCAAAACTTAACTGAGGAAAATATATGAAGTTCACCACAAGAAATATTTAAAAAAAAAGAAAAGAACAGTGTGAAGAGCAATTTCAAAAACAATGACGGTGGGTTGATAAGTGTGAGGTAAGGTTACAATCTAAAAGAAACTTTAAAGAATGGAGCAAAAAACATCAACATGAAAACACATACAATAACTAACCCAAGAATTCTGGAATATACATTCATCTATTACAACAGCAACGAGTGGAGCCAAATGTAAAAATTAAAAATTAAAACTGAAAGTTAAAAATCATTTAAAATAATTGGAAAAAATAAAAATTGTGATCCAAACATACTCGTAACAGAAATAGCCAATTCGTTTAGCCGGTGCGTCGTAATAAAATATTCAAGTGCACGTTTGCGTGTAGCGAGTAGTAATAAAGCATTCGGTCCGGGGACTAAAGATTCCCGTGGAGAATTTTTCTGTGTCAGTTTCCTGCCATATTGGGAGATTTTCCGTTTGTCTAACGGAGTCGCAGTCGAGTGGACCAGCTTGCCACCCAAGGGCAGAATTTACTCGTTTCTGCCGGACCTAGCGCAAGTACGATCGTAATGGATATGCTGATAGAGAGCTTAAAAATCCTGTCAGTGACTGTAAATTCACTACCAAGAATTGAGCGAAGAGCCGTACTTTTCAACCATGACGAAAGCCTGCATGTAATTTTGGTTAGCGAAACAAAATTAAACCAGAGACATAAAACCCGGTACAGTTCTTATAAAGTAATTCGAAGAGACCGACCTAACGCCGTACGAGGCGGAGGAGTTGCTATCTTCATTGAAAATAATTTTAAACAGGCGTAAACAGGCGTAAAAGGCCTGCATTGTGTGCGTGCCTTCCGGAATTGGAAAGAGAATGTACATTGTAGTCACCCAATATTTTCACTGTCGAGCTCGAGATACTTTTTTGACCTCTGCGCTTAAGCGCATTAGAAAACTATTACATTCTGGCTGACAATTTAAGTCACTGGTGAGTTCTATGTAACTTAGACTACAGAATAAAGTTACTCGCAACAGATAATCTTTTGTATCCTACGAGCCGCTTCTTTCTGAATCTCATGCTGCTTGACTCCTGACTGAAATTAACTGACACAAATGAATGGTCAACTAACTGTCTACGGACCTTAGCATTCCACACTGCGGACTTCGTGCTGTGATCACACCAACAGACGAATTCGCGGAGATAGCAGAGTATGTTCAAACGCGATTGGAACATGTACCGAAACGAGACAATCGACGCACTACACAGACAGAAAAGTAGATACCTGCCGAGACTCAAAATCTTGTACAGGCAGTTTTCCGACAGACAAAACTCGGACGACAGGACACTAAACTCAGTGATTAAAAATAACCAACAGTTAATCAAAGAAAATTGCAGTATATCTGAATTCGTGTTGTAAATTCCAAAAGCGCAAATATGTTCCCGCAAATGAATAGAATTTCAAAGAAACCACCAGAATGACATTCGGGTTCTAAGTAATCTGCGAAAGTAAGACAATTAACGCCTTTTACGAGAAGTCAGCATTGATCCGAAGCCTTGGATGGCGATGACTTCGTGATCTAGGAACCTCAGTAGAAAATGTATAAGGGATGTGACACTATCCAAATACACAATCTGGAAAGCCGAACCCTGCTTTATCACTTCTACCATGGAAATGATTGGAGATCAGAGTGCCTTGGTTTTACCAAGCTCAATGACGATTTCATGGCAAATAATGCCGTTACCCTGTTAGTTGGATGGGAGCTCTCCTGATGATCAGCAAAGTCTTCGACAAGGTGGTTCATAAAGCCCTGTCTAAATAGTTTGAAGACAATAAAATCATTCCGGATAACCAATCCGGTTTCAGAGCGGGACATGACTCAGGCTGCGTCCAAACTCGTATCGGATATCCAATGGAACAAATGCAAGAACCACTGCACGGGTGCCTCTCTGATTGACTTGGAAGCTTTCGACACAATATCGTTAGAAGGACCTTATTACAAATTCAGCCGGCTGGGCATACCACCCAAACATTAGAAATTAACAATGGACTGCAACGAGTACGGTGAACTCGGCGGTCCTTTTTAACTTCTCTTCACCTTCAATAGCGTATTGGGACGATTTATTCGCGTGTACTCGTAGATCAGATCCAACGATCGACGTCATTGTTACTCTTCTGCAGCGTGACTTTGAAAAAATGCAGCAATATTGTGATGACTGGAAGTTGATCTTCAGAGACTATTTTATTCAGGCAAGAGCCCGGGGTGCTTGTGGATCGGTGTCGCGCTAAGATCGAAGAGAATCTCTCCGATAGCAAAAACGCTTTTAGTGGATGAAGGGGTCCGTGGTCAACTTTTTTAGTTCAGCCCCTTCAAGACAAAGCTGCCTCACGCTAATAGTAGACTGTCATAGGCTAGGGTAGATAAGGTTAAGGTAGATTAGGTTAGGTTTGGGTAGGCTAAGGCTATGGTGGCGGATACGTAAGGTCTAG
Source organism: Merodon equestris (assembly GCA_958301585.1). Classification (NCBI taxonomy): domain Eukaryota; kingdom Metazoa; phylum Arthropoda; class Insecta; order Diptera; family Syrphidae; genus Merodon; species Merodon equestris. The sequence goes on along the minus strand of OY284417.1, from coordinate 51,603,445 downwards.
TCTCGTTTAGTTTAGTTTTAATAAAAACACCAAATAAAAAACATTAAATAAACAAAAAAAGTTATATGTATATACAAAATATATATTATGTACGTATTTTATATATATATATTTCAATTAAAGTTAAGTTTTCTCTCAAATATTTCTTTTATATTTTGCAAATATTTTCTTTAGCCTTAATTGTTAATCTTCCTTATTTATTAAAAATTAATCATAAGGCCGAAAGGCATAGTCTTAAATTTTCTGTTTGTTTCAGAGTGTCCGTATAGGGCCAGTAAGGTATTTTAAATTAGCAATACTACTCAAGCTAATTTCAAAAATTATGTAAATGTGTTCTAAAAAATATGAAAAACCATAGAAATGTAGAATAATATTAGAAGAATATAAAAATAATTTTTTGATTTCATCAATTGTTTTCATTTATTATGTGATAATTAATTTATTATATCATAAGCATCAAAGCTGATAAAGCATTTTCTCCCAAATCGCCTGTGCAATTACAATTAATTATGTTGCAATTAATTAGATCACATTGTCTTGCTGCCACTGTGGAATATGGATTGCTTACGCTGTGTTTCTGTTGCTGTACTTCTGTTATTGTTCTTGACGTGCGAAATATATAATTCAGCCTTAAAACCAATACAAACCAATGCACAACTGGTGAGATTATATTGATCGATTTTATTGTGAAGTTTGCATAAACATTAGGGCTTGTGTATGTAATTTATGTCCTTGATGTACATCTCACAGTCCTGGTCTCTACTCTTAAACTTAAAATATTTTGTGATTATGATTGACAGTTAAATATGGTTTTATTTATACATACACTAGCTGACCCGGCCGCGCCTTGCTGCGGCTTTATTTTATTACGTTGAGTTATTAGATAAAAAAATTGGTATTTTTGAGGGAATGATTGGTATAGAATGATAACAATTTCAAAATAAGTTTTAATAAATAGAAAATGTTTATTTTATTATTACTTTAATTATAATTTAACAAATAAGCTAGATTGTGTCGATTTTTAACAATGTTTTATAATTATTTGAATCAATAAATGTATAGCAATCAGTACTTTCAGTTAATTAAGAACTAAATTATGAACAATATTTCTCGTTAATCTGTCTTTCGTTAGAACAAATAGGTCTGATGGGTTTCCAACACGTGAGCATGCAACATACAGCTGCCCATGGGAGAAACACGGATTCTCCAAGTCCAAGCCACAAATTGTCATTGTCTGCCCTTGGGACTTATTTATCGTCATCGCGAAAGCCAAACGTATTGGGAATTGTAGCCTTTTGAAAAGTATTGTAGATTCTGATGGAATCATGGGTATTCGAGGTAACACGACGACTTCTCCTTTAAACTTTCCAATCGATATCGTTGCTTCAAGTACGTGTCCGGTAATCCTTCTGATGATTAATCGTGTACCGTTGCATAATTTTGGTGGATTTAAGTTGCGCAAAAGGATGACTGGTGAACCAATTTTCAGATATAGCTTGTGTGGCGGCATTCCTGGCATATCCAGAAAATTTAAAAACTCAATCGGAAAGTTCACGATCTCATTTTCTTCCATAATAGTGTCAATTGACTTAAAAACTATCAGATTACCTGGCAATAAATTTTGTATTTGAATATTAATTTCGTCAACATCGACATTATTTGCTGCTAGAATCGCACGATTACTGAGCCAATTATGATTTAAATAATTATTTACAATATCTGGGAATACACTGTCAATAAGTTCGGTTTTTGAATTAACAAAAGAGCAGAAATTGTCGGGTAATTTGATACATTGTGTATTTTGATGCAATTCGATTCTACCGTTTCCAATGTCCAGTAGTTGATTTGAAAACACTTGTGCCAATGGATCATTATGCAATTGTACTCGCATGTTCATGGTCAATCGAAGTGTTTTAACGTTTTTCCATAAAAATGATTGCTTAAAACATGCGTTGATCTCATCGGCAAACGTAGAGCGAGGAATGACAGGTAATATCTGCCGGAAATCACCAGATAGTAGTAAAAGAACACCACCGAAAAGTCGGTTATTGCCGATTAAATCTTGCATAGTTCTATGAAATGCCTCAAGAGAATGTTTATGACTCATAGTGCACTCATCCCAGACAACAATTGAACTTTTTTGCAATACCGCAGCCATTCCGCTTCTTTTTTTAATATTACACATAGCGTTTGGGTTGTTGTGAATGTCTAATGGCCGCTTCAATGCAGAGTGCACCGTTCGTCCACCATCTAACAAAGTGGCAGCAATGGCAGATGATGCAATTGCCAATGGCAGATGATGCAATTGCCAATGGCAGATGATGCAATTGCCAATGCAATTTTTTTTTCTGACCGTATCTTTGCAAGTATTAATGACACTAAAAATGTCTTAGCGGTCCCACCAGGTGCGTCTAAGAAAAAAAAACCACATTGTTTTGCATCAACAGTCAACATGATGCGATCGTAAATAATTCTTTGTTCAGCTGTCAATAATGGCTCATTGTATGCAATAATTGAAGCTAAGTCAACGTCATCATATTGTTTTTCTCGTTGCATATCAGTGTTCATTAAGTCAGTGGCTGGACGATCAGGCGATGGCAGACCGTAGTGGTTGAGTGAGAAGTTTGAAATCAAAATACACAAATCTTCAAGTAATATCAATGCTTCATTGTACATCTCCGGTGTGAAATGTTTATTCGCGTATCCTTCCGCTACTTTTACTCGGTTCAAAATATCTTCTGTCATGTTATTCCTATATTTCTCCCACAATGCTAATGGTTGTGTCGGATAACATGTCGTCAGAATAATTGTAAATAACTGACGAATATTTTTTGGCGTAGATGCTAAAGCTGCATCAGAAAGTGCCAAATCCCATTGATTATCATCTTCTAGCAATTGGAGTTCGCGACATGCATCTTTATAAGTATTAAATACTCGACCATTAACTGTCCGCAAAAATTCAAAAGATGTTGGTCCAGGAACATTCACCAACAACAAACGCAAAAAGAAGCAATCACGTTGTTTTGGATGCACTGTGTAGAGCCGTCCCAATGTTTTAAATTCGAATATGCCTGGGAATGACGGATGTGGTATTCCTTGTTTACGTGGGTCCCATCTTTTACCTGATTTGTTCCATATAAAATAACGTGAAACATCGGTATATATCAATGTTTTGGCAAATCGGCCAAAAACGTCGAGCTTTTGACATAATTTAAAAAATTCAGTGAGTGTAGTTTTTGGTGGTTCTAATGCTCTTTGGATAATATTCTGTTCAGTGAAATATACGCGTTTTCATGGTGCACTACAAGATGCTGTACAGATGGATCTCTTTTATGGGTGGGAAAACTGCCCATTTGATATTTGATATTGGGTTATTTCATCCTTTTTATTAACATCTTGCACTTCAAACACGGCCAAATCGCAGCCTTTATTTACATATTTGCATATGTATTTAATGGATTTGACGGAATTACAAAGCTCGACATTAATATGTGCATTATAAGTTTTTGAAAGCAATGGCGAATATGAAACCACCCACTGATTATCAATTTCGAGTTGATTGAAATCCGGAATTCGCAGTGTGAATACATTGCCACCATTCGCAGCATTCCTACGGCGATATAATGGATAACCATCAATATCCGTAATTGTGTAATTTGTACACTCTTTCGGAAAACGTTTCTTACAATTTCCATTTTCCATGCATGGTGATGTTATGTTAAAAGAACCACATGGTCCATGTGACTGGTAACAATATCAAATAATTCTTGGTCGATTAATGGATCTGGAATTTCGGCGGAAATGGTTTGATCAATTTCTTCTGGGCGAATTTTAGTTTCGAGCCAAATCAAAATATGAGCATGCGGCAAGCCACGCTTTTGCCATTCGATCGAATACAGCCAACTAATTGTTGTAGCAAAAATTGAAAATTTTACGATGAAATCAATCAACGATTTTAATTTATGTCTGAACACACGTGCAACGATATCATGACGATGTATTGATTGTAGGCCTGGTAAAAGCAAGTCTTGTATTTCCTTCCATTTTAGATTACATGTAAATGTAATAAATAAATCGGGACGGCCATCGGTACGTAGGTCATTGCATCTTGAATATATTCCTGCATGTTCCGTGGGCTACCAATGTAGCTTGAATGTAAAATAAATGCATTGCCAATGTCGTTGAAGTTTAAATTTTCGTCGTTACTTCCGATAATAGCATCTCGTAAGTGAATGTAATCCTCTGATCGTAATTTTGCTTGGTTGAACCGAAGATATCACAAACGTTCGCTCTCGATCTTAGCATACATGTCAACAACATATTGATGGTAGAGCTGACGATACCGAAGAATATAATTGTCCAGATTATTCCTTGTCATCAACCGGTATGCATAGTAACACATTGAGCTGACATTTTTGTTTGTTTCATTACCTTCAAAATAAAAAATAATTTTAAATTTATACATAGTTAAACATACCAAAAACAATATGTTAAAAAAAATACACTAATAAATTTAATAATTAAATTTTTGACTTTACCAGTAACCGGATCACGTTGTTTAATGTTGATGTGATATCCATCTTGACCTTGCCAGAATATGAGTGGATATTGCAGTGCATCATACGAACGATGCAAGTCTGATATCACATGAATAGTGCTGTCACGACGTGTAATTTTAATGGCTCTGTTATCAACTGGATCACCGACCATGATAACAGCAACTTCTTCTACAGTTGGCGCATTAAACCTGCCAGCGTGTTCTCCCGATGGTGTTTTATCGGCTCTAATGACAATTTGTAAGTTGTCATTTCTTAATTGTGGTGGCACTCTTTTGAATAATTGAATAAGTTGGTTATGATTTTCAAAAAAATCTTCCAACGATTGTACAATGGCTCTTTGTACTGCTTGTTCGATAAAGTTATATTGACATCGAATTGCCACACGCTCTTCAGAACTGCCCATAAAATAAATTTGAAGAAATGTTGGCTCTTCGTTAGGTATTGGCATCAACGATCCGATCTTATGGTACACCTGACCTTGTATTTTGAATGTAGTTTCAATATTACGTCCATCGCATGAATGAACGCAAATTTTAGTTGCACCAAATGACGTCATTTGGAAGCAGGAATTAAATTTACGTGTCATTCGTAAAAATAATTTTGAATCATTTGATTCACCAGCCAGAAGTGATTGCAAAGGCTCCGGCGGAGTGAGAAGAGGTGACAAAACAACTTTTATTGATGAACAACACATGCCCGATGGCTCATTCCGGAATTTTAAGGCCTGACAGTATCGACATATTTGATCCATTAGACCGATGGCAATCTTTGTATGTGCAAAGTAATTGATGTCTGGAGAATACTCAAATGCAAGACGAAAAAATGACGCGTGTGTTAATGTGCGACTGGTTTGTTGTCTCCGTCGATTCTGTAGTCGAGTTCTGTCAATATTGAGTTCACGTGCCGCTCTTGACCTTTCTCTTTGTAGCCGCAGACGTTCATCACGATGTTCATTCGAATCCTGCGAACATCTTTCTGTAGCATTTGCTGCCATGGTTTGTTCTCTTAACGTAGAGTCTCTCTGAGCGCGGTCACGTCGTGCATGACGGCTATGTTGATTGTTGAGATTAGATTTTTTTGGTGGCATTTTACTAATTATGATAATTAAAAAATACGATACAATTAAAATAAAATCGGAATAAAATAATAAATGTTTGAAAAAAAATATTCAATTAAATTGTAAATAATCATTTTAATATTATACAGTATACACGAATTCTTAACTACACACGTGGGTAAATTTTGTAACGAAAAAATTGTAACGATTCGTCATTTTCTTCAATAATAGTGTTGACTTAAATTTTTGACTTAAAAACCATCAGATTGCCTGGCAATAAATTTAGTATTTGATAGTTAATTTCGTCAACATCGAAATTGTTTGCTGCTAGAATCGCACGTTACTGAGCCAATTATGATTTCAGTAATTGTTTACAATATCTGGGAATACACTGTCAATAAGTTCGGGTTTTGAATATTAGATAAAAAATGTATAATCAAATGAAATGATACTTACATGCGGTTGATTGATAAAATGAAAATTTAAAAATAAAGAAATAATATAAATTTAACATTATACTTTTCACAAAATTCACACAATATCAATTTTCACAATGTAACGTTCACCATGTGGATAGTAGTATATAATAAACGATACATGAGATCGTACGGTAACGTAGTGTATAGGATCGAAACACGGTGCCATCTATTACAGAAGAAAAGGAATTTAGGGTAAGGCAGAGTGGGGTAGTTTCGTAGGTAAGGTAGAATGGACGTTATTCAATACGTTGTAGTATATGGCATATATAATATTTACAAAATTTTCACAATATAATATTCACCATATGGAACGCAGTACATAATAAACAATGACATGAGATCGTACGATTACGTGGTGTATAGCATCGGAACACGGCGCCATCTCTAAGGCACAGAAAAAAAGATAATTTATGGTAAGGCAGAATAAGGTAATTTCGTAGATAAGGTAGAACGCTAAACAATCCTTGTAGTATGTACATATATGGAATATAAAAATAGTTGATTTTCCAATTAATTAATAAAAACTATCCTATCTTAGGAACGCCAGCAAAAAATACATTTTAAAACAAAAATCGTCAAAATCGGTTAGATAGTTTCGGAGTTCATCGTGAGCCTGAGCAACAACGTGACACGAGAATTATATACATATGTATGTATAATAGATATGTAGGTATCGGCATGATGTGAAACAAGGAAAATATTGGAAATGTGGGAATTCTAATGTTGAACACGATTTTAGAACCGTTGTAATAAGCTTGTAGCCTTAGTGTTTCCTATATGTGTTCGGCATATGTTATTTCTAGGGAATTGTTAAGCAGCTTATGAATGAAGGAAAGCTCACTCGATTTCTATATGGATACCGTACCGGATTCCTACCGAGTTCTGGTGGGGGGAATTGTGAACATTGCCTGCCTCTCGTCTTGTTCGTATACCTTCAACGTGTTAGTTTTAATAGTCCAGTCAAATAAGACTTTGAAGGTTACAATAATTCCCATAGAGCTAAAAATTGGTATGAATGTTCAGAATACCATTATAAATGAATTGTGAAAAGTCCCCATCAATCCCCCTTGTGCAAAAAATTTTATCGATGGTGAAAGTTTGCAAAAATAGGTTTTTCGCGTTTTTCAGCTTAACGGTGAGTTTTACAGCAAAAATAGTTCAGACAAAAATTGTAGATCATCCGATTCTCTACAAAAAATGTATCTACACTTTTTTTCATAAGTATTGCCATTTCCGTGATATAGCGGTTGAAAGAATTGAAAAAAATATTTTATTCGTAATATGCACACGTTTCCACACCACCTATGAGGTAGTGTGCTTGGCGCTTTTTTTTTAACGTGGTTTCCCCGGTAGGCCTATTCCACGATCTATTATGATCCTATTGAATGCAAATGGAGTATTGAAAATGATGAAAGCTGCGTAAATTATGTAATACATAAATGAAAAAATAATTTGGAAAAATTATTCATCGGATTCATAATAATCCAATGGAACTTCTAGTATATTGTCTTCGTTTTCTTCTTCTTCTTTTTCTTCATCTTCTTTTTCCTCATCTTCCTGCTGGACACAAATATGTTCTAAAAGTGATGGATCATATGTCTCATCACTGATATCGTAATTATCCTCATCTAATATCGATTCAACATTGGAGCACGACTGTCCTTGACAATTGGTGCATGCTAAAGAACAAAACAGTCCAACCTTTTTACAGCCGCATTTAGCATTGCAACCTTTTTTGCAATTGCAAAAGATGGTGTTAAGGAGTTTTTCTGGTGCAGGTGGGAGTAACGTATGAATTGGTTCCAATGCATTGTCAACTAACTTCCAACCCCAGTCTTCTGGATCCATTTTATTACCAAGCCACACTTGAACTTGATAATATACCCGGAATAGATGTTGTTGAGCAGCAGCAGAGGTTGGGGGAAGACAAGCTAATTGCACTTGTTTTTTATTATAAGTTTTTTTTGCAAAAGATAAGTATCGGAGCTTATCCAAGCAGGTAATTTTTTTTGGAGCTCCGTACATAGAAAGAAGAAAGCGAATTCCATTAGTGATTATAACTTCTGGAGTAGAGTTACTATCTTTAAAAACTTCAGCACAATTAATTAAATTTTGTTTCTCGAACAATTTCAAAACCGTTGTTTTGCCCCTCTTGAAAAATGCTGATGTTGTATCGCAGCCAGTTATTGCGTGTAGAAAAAGTATATGATTTTGGCATTTTGGAAAAGCACAGAGACTTTTTGATGAATATATTTCCGATTGCTGCTGAGTCTTTCCCGGTTTAAAAAAATAAATAATTTTTTCTGTTGGAGTTCGAGCAGTAAGTAATACTAATAAATCGACATCTTCACCAACAACAATAGTTGTATTTGTTGAGTTGAATTGTTCTATTGCTGTTTCAATGATCAGAACATCAGCATCATTTTCAGCTTGTTTTACAAGAATATTTTCAGTAGTAAATTTTTCTTTTAACATTAAAATAAACCGAGACTTGTTGTGGGTATTTGCAAGAAATTTTTGTTTGCTTGTGGGAACTGTCATAAATTCATCAAAAATAACATCAGAAGATGAAGATGTTGTTGTAGCTCGACGTCGTTGTTCTGCGGCTTTGATATTTTTTTTACAATCGGTGTAACCATCAAATACTACAGTCACTCTATAGCACAAATGCACAAACTTTGTTACAAAATATAAGCGATAGCCACGAGTTGTCACTACGAAGGAATGCTTACGACTAACAGTATTTTGTTGAGTATGAGACCTTCGAAACGGAGCAGGTATACGAGCATCGCCACGCTGACAATTGAATGGAAGACAGATGTTACTCAAGGCCATGCGACTAAATGAAAATAGGGGAGGAGTTTTTGACGTTCATTTATATTCTAAGAATTTTATAATTTGTATGTATAAGACATAGGGACTCATGTATTTACTCATATAACGGTTCAAAAATGTATATAAAAGTACATTAACGTGCATATTACGAATAAAATATTTTTTTCAATTCTTTCAACCGCTATATCACGGAAATGGCAATACTTATGAAAAAAAGTGTAGATACATTTTTTGTAGAGAATCGGATGATCTACAATTTTTGTCTGAACTATTTTTGCTGTAAAACTCACCGTTAAGCTGAAAAACGCGAAAAACCTATTTTTGCAAACTTTCACCATCGATAAAATTTTTTGCACAAGGGGGATTGATGGGGACTTTTCACAATTCATTTATAATGGTATTCTGAACATTCATACCAATTTTTAGCTCTATGGGAATTATTGTAACCTTACCTCTATTTTAAGGACTAATTTGACTGGACTATAAGGCCATATCGAAATGTATCTTCCTTCGCTTCTGGTGGAGGGAGGGGACATACGGGCGCGAGCCCTTGGCCTGAGCGAGACCTCGTCCTTTCCACCGCGGCAACAGTGGCCCTAAGAAAGGATGCAGCGCCGTCATCGTCGCAGGCAATCATTTTGTAGTACCGTAGTACCGATGGAGCCAACCCCTCTCGATGGTACCGGGATATTTTTGGAAGGGATGCTTAACTTCGAGTATTTTCCAGTGTTCTTGGGTGATGTGGCCCTCCTTATGGCTCCTTAATCACTCCTCACTAGAAGAAGAGTATTTTTACCCATCAATAATACTTAAGCTAAGAAAATATTTGTTTTTAATCATGATATTCTTTTTCTACCAACGTGGCTAATTGTTTTGCTAATTGTCTGATAAATATTTTAACAGCTTAAGACGATTTTTGTTTAAAAAAAATCTTTTTTTATTCTGACTGTACCCTGAATGATATTTTTAAATGATGATTTGTGTGTGTTTAAAAGCATTTACACAGGACTTATTTGTACTTACTGGAATAGTTTCGTTTTCGGTGACAGCAAGGGTGAGGAGTATTCAAATCGAGATGATTTTTTTGACGTAATAATCCTTAGTAAGAGTACTTATATCGTCAAGTTATAATGCGCACTACTCAGCCATTGTCGAGAAAAAAAATCCCAAAGTTTAAAAAAAAAAAATTATTACAACTTGATAATCTATTACGACGATATTTTTTTCCATTTATTCATATTATCGAACAACGAATTGAAGCGTTTTTGAACATTTTGATTATGAAACTTATAAAATATGAAAAAATAGAAACAGAACACATACATAATACAACGTTTTGAATTATAACGTATTATGATTTATTTTTTCAAAAGAAATATACAGTGAACATTGGAAAACGTGAACTAATTAAAACCGAGGGTGTTCATGTTTATGAGATTGTTCATGTTTTGGAATGTAACATTTTATGATTTAAATTGTATTACTACCGCACTGGCTTACTATCCCAATCAAAACGAAACACATTTTCTTCGATTTTATCTCATTTATGCTTCAATTCATGAATATTTTTACATATTTACACATACTGGGACGGCTCATTAAAAAAAATTGATAAAATTTATTTTTTACATGGACGTTTTAAAAATTAAAGGTTTATGTAATAAAAAAATCTGTAATTTTTTTCTGTTGTATTTTTCCCAACATTTGAATAGCTGCATTTTCTCGTAGGCGTCTAAGTACGTTTACGTCGCTTTGGTCAACACCTTCACTTGCACACCATTCCAAAGCCTTGTTAAATATTTTAACTGCTTCAGTTGCGCTTACTCTTTGAACATCGTCTTTTTCAACATTGGCATCGTCGTCGTCTTCCTCCTGCTCATGTTCATGGTTCTGAGACGGGTCAAATTCAAATTTGTCTTCATTCCATTCCTCAACAACTGATAATGGATAGTCAGTCTGCAGTTAAATTGGAAGCTGGTATGTAATTTGATTAAAGTTTAATCAGATCTATAACAAACCTGAGGATTCAAACTTTGAAGAAGTAGTATTGTAGATCTTATCAACGGCTTAAGCTCTGAGTCCCACTTCTCCTTCAAAACACTTAATGGCATATTGTCCTCTTCATCCTCCTCATTTCCTACAAAACTTAGAATATTCGCCCAGCATTTAGCTAAAGTCTCTGTGTTGACTCTATTCCATGAGTCTGCTAAGAGAATAACAGCTTCTTTCAAGGTCAAGCGTTTCATGCACTCAATAAGATTTGATTCCTTTGCTGCAATCGATGCTAGCAAACTGTTTCTGTAGTACAATTTTGTTATTTTTATGGCATTCTGATCCATAGGTTGGATCAGCGGAGTTACATTAGGCGGCATGAACATGACGCTTATGTTCCCATCTTCCAGCTTTAGTTCACTTTCGCTAGGATGAGAAGGTGCGTTATCTAACAATAGAAGAGCCTTATGTGGCAAGTTTTTTTGACTCAGAAAAGTTTTAACCTAAAAATATCCAAATTTAAAAAACCTTTAATTAATTGGATAAGTCAAATGTTTGCCTGTGGTACAAAGGACTGGTGGAACCACTCCATGAAAATTGACGTAGTCATCCAAGACGATTTGGAGCTTTTATAGTCGGTCGGACAAGCAAAGTTTTTGAAGCAGCGGGGGTTCTTCGCTTTTCCTATAACCAACAATTTGAGCTTGTGTGTGCCTGAAGCATTTGAGCAACACAAGAAAGTAAATCGCTGCTTCTCCGTCTTTGCGCCTGGAGCAGATTTCTCTAATGCTGAAACGTAGGTTTTCTCTGGCAAAAGTTTCCAGAACAAGCCCGACTCATCTGCATTGTATAACTGATCTTTACACAGTCTCATTTCTTCAATTTTTTCTTTTAGTTTTAATTTAAACGGATCAACTAAGTGAGGCTGCGATGATAGCTTCTCGCCCGTTATTTTTAGAAGTCGAATGCCATATCGTTTTTTGAAACCACTTGACCACCCGTCACTCGCCAAAAAAACACTCTCATTTTCCTTTATTTTTGAATGTAAATCTTTCGCTTTTTCTTTCAGCATTAGTCCGCTTACAGGCCAATTATTATTTCGCATACGAATGAACCACTTGTAAAGACATTTTTCCATTTTTGGCAGCTCTGATGTTCTTAAGGTTTTTCTTATTCCAGGTCCAGAGTATGTATTACTAACACATTTCAAAATTAAATCTCGTTTCTTTTTAATACTACATATTGTTGACTTAGCGACACCGTACTTTTTTGATAACTTTGTCACGCCTACACCATTTTTTAAGTTTTCCAAAATTTCAGCTTTTTCGTTTAATGTTAAAACCTTCACTTTCTTTGAACACATTTTTGAATATAAAATAAGACGTTGATCAACCCAAATTATGCAACTGAATGAGAGATGATAGCAATACGAACCAAATACATACCGTTGTCAATATTATGGGATTCCCCGGATACTACGCATTGTTAATATTAAGGGATTCCCTGAACTCCTGGAAATGAATTCAGTGCATTTTTATGTAGAAATGTAAAAAAAATCTGTTCACGTTTTAGAGCTTTCACATTTGTTCACGTTTTGGAGCAGTCAATGTAAAAAATACAGTGTTCATGTTTTGGGGTAGTTCACATTTTGGGGGGTTCACGTTTTCCAATGTTCACTGTATTATGAAATACATTGTATACATGAGATGTAATGTTAATAGCGTTAGAAATTATTATTTCAATCATTTTACTTTAGAAATACAAGAACCTTAATTATATTACAGGGGTTAGGAGTTTTTAGAATCTCTTCTTGAAAACAAACGTTTATATAGTCTTGACGCAAACCAGACATACTTGATCATTTCCGAAAAAAATTAAGAAGGGAACTGATGATTGAATTTTAATGCAATCCTCACGAAATTCTCGATTTTGTTCAATTAATTGTGAACAATTCTTATTTTTTTTAATCAAATTTATGTACTAGTAGAGTACACTTTGTAGATATTGTAGGTATATTTTCTCATCATCTTTTCGAATTTTGTTTGTCCTCTCCAAGAATCGATGAGAAGAAGAAATTTTTCTTTGCCCACATAAGATTTGAAACATTCCTCGAGAAAAGTAACATATACTCGTAAAGATGAAGTGAGTTTTCCGGATTTTGAAGATGTGACCACAACATTCTTATATTTTTTCATGTACTCATCAACCATCTTCTGAACCCTGGGTCGAAATGTACTCTTGCAAAAAAACAAATACCTGAGGCAGGACACGACCAGACAAGGTCATGGTATTTCGTTGTTTGTGTGTTGTAGGATTTTAAATCGGTATCTAATGTGTATAGTAGGTAGAGTAGTGGGCCAAGGACGCTTTCCTGGGGAACGCCTCCTAGGAATGTTAGCAGCGTGGAGCATTCGCCCTTGTATCTAACATAAAAAAGTTTGGCTTTTAATTCTTAAATCTGCTCTTTAATTTTTAAATCTGTTAGCTTGCCAGTTTTCTCAATTTTCGTTTCTTTTTAATTTTCTTTAAAATGTATTGGGGAATTTAAAATAAAATTTCTTTGGGTTTTAATTTGGGTGTGGATTTATGCGCTGCATTAATGATAATGTCGTTTAGGTGCATTATAGCACTTTCTAAGTTGCCAAGTGATTTGAGGTGGATGTTGAGTTGGAGATCTGAGGTAATAATATTTTTGAAGATCAGTTTTTTTATTGAACCAGTTGCCGATAGATCTTCAGCCACTTTACTGGAAATAATTAAAAAGAGGATTCGGCCTGGTACTTGTATCGTGTCCGATTGTTGGCGCTCATACAATTGTCTTGATGATGAAGGGTATTAACATCTTACTGTCAACCACAAGATAAATTTTGTAGATCCCGAAAACAATGCGCACACCCAGAACATCGAACGCGTTTGGAGAGAATCACGGGCAAATATTCCTCGTTATGGAACGCGAAAACAGCACTATGTAGGATATTTAAGTGAATTTTTATTCCGCCGAAAATATGGATTCAATTAGAGGATTGATGCATTTTTTAATGCAATGGCAGGAGCCTTTCCGGTTACTATATAAAAACGAAATCTCTCGCCGTGCTGTTTTATTGCGTATTTTTACCTTCCTCTTCCTTTGCTTTTCATAATCAGTTCAATTGGCAAGCAGTAAACTAGCAATTTTAGGAACGGTTTTATTTTTCGTGTGAGAGCAGTTTGATTATCAAATAAGTAATTATTTTTTATTAAAATACATTTTTTTCAATAAATTATCTCAACTTTCAAATTTCTTATCCTTTCTCTGTCTGCAAAGCAAACAAAAAAGCGGAGAGCATACGCATTTTCAGAAAAAGTGGAAATTCAATTATTTTTTTACTTGTGTCAAAGACAAAATTGTTTGCTTAATATGGAAAGAGTCTGTATCTACACAAAAAGAATGTAATATTAAATACTACTTCTCCAGAAACGACGGTAAACGCTAGTTTTGTTGTAAATCAAAATAGCATTTCCTGAAAAGACAAATAATATTTCAAATATTGTTTTGGCGAGATTTACAGTTGCCAGAAATATTGAAGACTTGTCCAAATATAAGAAATTGGCTCCCAATTTAATATTACCGAAGGATTGTGTTCGCTGATTCCAATGAAAGGGACCGCGACCGGTGAACGTCTTTACTCTGAACTAAAGTCTGTGTTGGGAAATTTTTGAATTCCATTGCAAAAGATTATTGACATATCAACAAATGGAGCACGAGCAATGTCCAGCATGGAGGTAGGGGTCTCAGAGTTTGCCAAATGTCATGGCACCTATAATAAAACTGGTTACTTTTATAAAGTCGCGGGCATTAAATCACCGTGAATTTAAAGAATTTCTGAAGGATTTAGAAACTGGCGTGACGACGTGATTTTCAATACCGCAGTTCGTTGGCTTGGTAGAAGAGGAATGCTAAAAATAATATACAACTTAAAAAGCGAAATACAATTGTTTGTGGATATGAAAGGATACCCCTTTCCTTAATTCGATGATAAAGATTGGATGTGCGATTATGGGTTTCTTATCGATATAACTCAGCATCTTAATGACCTTAATGTAGAATTTCAAGGCAAATGACAATTTATTCACAATTTATATGGTTAAATTAAAGCAAATTTAAATTGTCTTCTAAAAATTAATATGTCCCATTTCTCATATACAGGGGAAAAAAATGAACTTGGTTGTTAAAAATATGTTGATAGATATATGTATTAATAAGCGAATTCCATGCACGAGTTAAAATATTTAAAGTCGAGGGGACAGTGGTTTTAATAAAAATATTTTCAAGGCCGTTCAACATAGACGTGGATACACTTCCAGAACAACTGCAAATAGAATTAATCCACATGCAGAGCAATACAAATTTAAAAAATAAATTTCTATCTGTGACCATCGAACGTTTTTACAAATTTTACCAGACCCGGCCGCACTTTGCCGCGGCTTTATTGTATTGCGTTGAATTATTAGATATTAAAATTGGTATTGCTGAGGAAATGATTGGTAAAGAATGATAAAAAATTCAAAATAAGTTTTAATGAATAGAAAATGTTTATTTTATTATTAATTTAATTACATTTTAATAAATGAGGTGGATACAGTCAAAATTGGTTATAACGAACTCGACGCGAATGGAGAATTTGTTCGTTACATCCGGTGTTTCGTTATAACCGACTTTCCATTTTTTGTTCTTTATTAAAAAGTGGACAAACTTTTTTCATTTTAGCAAAACTTTTATTTATTTACAAAGTAATCTGTGATTTTTTGCTGTCGACATTTTTGTTTTATGACTTCTTCTATTTTCATCTCCATTTTGGTCAAAAATTCTTCTATTTTCATCTCCATTTTGGTCAAAAATTCTTCATAACCTCGGTCAAAAGTATCATTCAACAAAGCAAACGATTTCAAGGTATTGACAGCCTGAAGTGCATCTTCAATTTTCAGTTGAATTTGTGTTTCAGTTTCTGTAAGTAAAAATGTTGTAAAATGTTTTCATAATTTTAAAGAAACAAGACTGAAAACTCTTCTTACCTTCCTCATCGTCATCACTCTCCACATTTTCATTTTGAACAGAATCAATGATTTGTTCGTCAGTTAAAAACTCTGCAGTCACAATGTTGTTGTCCACATTAACCAAATCTTCAAAAGTGCATAAATCCAAAACGTTATCATATGACTGAATATGTTTAATCCAGTGACTCAACGGCCAATTGTCTTCTTCCTCGAACTTCGATTGAATTATCAGGTTCTTGTGGGATACATCCACCATGCTTAAAACAATTTTCGATAGTTGCCATAGACACCCTCTCCCAAGCTCTGGAAATCAGTAGAATGGCATCCAACAAACTCAATACATATGGTTCATCTTGTTTCTCGATGTTACAAATTATGTTTAGTACTTGAAGCTTTCTGTAGTGTTCTTTAAGTGATCTGATTATACCCTGATTCAATGGTTGTAAAACAGATGTAGTATCAGGTGGCAAAAATACAAGCTTCATAGAAATAAGACCATCAATCATTGGATGTGAAGGACAATTGTCTACTAACAACAGAATTTTTTCCTTTCGTTTTGTCAACTGTCTATCCCAATTTCTTAAATGTTTTTCGAATATCTCTGATGTCATCCAGGCTCGTTTATTGGACTTATATAATGATGGTAGTTTCTTGATATTTTTAAAGCACCTCGGGTTTTTTGATTTTCCAATAACCAACAACTTTTGTTTAGCAGTTCCGGTCATATTAGCTCCTACTAAAACCGTTATTCGTTCCTTTGACATTTTACCTCCAACGCATTTTTCACCTTTGAATTTTAATGTTTTATTAGGTGTCATTTTGTAGAATAAACCTGTTTCGTCAATGTTGAATATTTGATTATCTGAATAACCCTCTCGCAGCTTTGGCCAAACAACACGCAACCAATCATCCACAATTTCTGTAGAAACACTACCACATTCACCGTTTACCCTTGCACTAACGATATTATGTCTTTGCCGAAATCGTTGAATCCTAGCTCTTGAGCAGGTGAAGTTATTTTTTCCCAATTTTTTTTGCAAAGTCTTCTGCCTTAGTTTGTAGAATTGGTCCGCTTAGCGGAGTATTCAAGTTTCTTTGGGCTTTGAACCACTTGAGCAAAGCATCATCTATGTCGGGATGGTGACCGAATCGAACTTTTTTTATTTTTAAGTTGGATTCTTCGAAATTCTTCTTAATTTTATCTCGATCTTTGAAAATGGTAGAGATTGTTGAAGCCGATACAGAAAACTCTGCTGCCAAACTTTTATTGGAATTACCAGCTTCGAGCCTTGAAATTATTGCAGATTTTTCTTCAATCGTAAAAACTCTACGTTTTGAACTCATTTTGAAAAAAACTAACACACTTAACCTTTCTTTATATAAAATATGACGTTCCTGTCAGAAAGAGAATGCGAAATTCGCGTATAAAAAAAAAACAGAAAAAGGGAAATCCCCATAATTTATTATTTGAAATGCACGAAATTTCCAATGCCTACTTATTTTTTTTTTTAATATTCGTTATAAACGATAGATTTTTTAATTTTCAATTTAAAACTGTTCGTTATAAGCGATAGTTCGTCATAGGCGATATCGTTAAAACCGATACATATTTGGTTAGTACAATTAGCATTAACCTTTGTCGGGACTTAGAGATTAGTTCGCAATAAGCGATATTTCGTTATAACCGATTTTGACTGTAAAACTACAGTCTATATCTATAACAATGTTTTATAATTATTTCCCGTATTAAATTTGTAGCAATCAGTATTTTCTATTAATTAAGATCTAAATTATGAACAATATTTCTCGTTAATCTGTCTTTCGTTGAAACAAATAGGTTTGATGGTTTTCCAACATGTGAGCATGCAACATACAGCCCATAGGAAGAACACGGATTCTCCAAGATCAAGCCACAAATTGTCATTGTCTGCCCTTGCGACTTATTTATCGTCATCGCGAAAGCCAAACGTATCGGGAATTGCAGCCTTTTGAAAGGTATTGTAGATTCTGATGGTATCATAGGTATTCGAGGTTAGAGGACGACTTCTCCTTTAAACTTTCCAGTCAATATCGTTGCTTCAATTACGTGTCCGGTAATTCTTCTAATGACTAATCGTGTACCGTTGCATAATTATGGTGAATTCAAGTTACGCAAAAGGATGACCGATTAACCAATTTTCAGACAGAGCTTGTGTGGCGACATTTCTGTGGTGACATATCCAGAGAATTTACAAACTTAATTGGAAATTTGACGATCTCATTTTCTTTAATACAGTAGAATCTCGATAATGTGAACCCCGATAATGTGAACCCCGATAATGCGAACCCCGATAATGTGAACTATCCAATAATGAGAACCGGAAAAATGGTGCACTACCTACTTTAAAATATGAACTCGGAACCATTTTTTGCTACAGATATACCAGTATGTATTCGGAAATGTGAACTTTTTTTGTCTCGCCTTGTCACTTGAGATTTTGAGAAAATTGGAAACTGGCTACTCAGGATTAAATCTATCGCAGAAGTATGGTGCTACACAACCACAAGAACAGCCATTAAAAAACAAAAAACAAAATATTTAAAAAAAAAATGTTTTTTTTTTCTATTCGATAATGTGAATCTCTCTAAAATGTGAACTGGTAATGTTTTAATTAGTTGACATTATAAAGAGTTTACTGTAATAGTATCAATTGACTTAAAAGTCATCAGATCGCCTGGCAGTCAAAAAGGAAGGGAAGAATGAAAACGGTCAAACCGTAGCATTATGGAAAAGAACGCTAAAAGGAAAAGCACTACCCCGCCAGGCACTACTAATGGTCGTGATCCTGGGACGAGCAGCAATGCTCGGGTCAGAGCTATAGGATTTCCGGGGGATAGCAAAGTAATGCAACGGCGTAAGCCACATTTAAGAGTCGCGAGTTGGAACGTTGGAAGCATGAGTGGGCGCAGCTATGAGCTTGAAGAAATGATGGTTAGAAGGCGAGTAGACATCCTGTGCGTACAAGAGACGAAATGGCGAAACACCGGTAATCGGGCACGTTTCTTGGACGTTAAAACAAAAGCCTACAAGATGTTTTACTATGGATTGGAACAAGGAAAAAACGGAATCGCCATCATCCTTGCGGCAGAGTTACTTGGCAACGTCTTAACCATTTCAAAGTCCAGTGACCGTTTGATGGCTCTCAAATTGGTGATGCATGGTGAGGTGTGGAACATCGTAAGCGCATATGCCCCTCAAGTAGGATGCGAACAAAAAGAAAAAGATGCATTCTGGCTAGATTTCCACAACCTTGTCAAAATCATCCCAAAGGAAGAGCTTTTGTTTGTTGGGGGAGATTTAAACGGACATGTCGGGAAGACAAGCGAAGACTATGAAGGCTACCACGGAGGGCTGGGATACGGCACCAGGAACTCTTCAGGTGAAGATATCCTAAACATGTGCAAGTCGTACGGTCTTATAGTGCTAAATACCATGTTCGTCAAACAAAGCCGGCACCTGATCACTTATAGCAGCGGCGGAAATGAAACTCAAATAGACTATCATTTGGTATCCAGTTTCATGAAGCCACGAGCTAAAGATTGCAAAGTGATCCTGGGAGACGCGATCGCCCCTCAACACCGTCTCCTCCTGACTGAATTTTTTATGGATGCGAGAAAGAAGTCAAAGCAGCAAACGAAGGTGTCTGAGAGAATCAAGTGGTATAAGCTGGATAAAGGAAAAGGCGAAGCTTTTATTACCATCATGGAAAACTACCTCTCTTCCATTATCGATGAGGTCGGTAATGAGGAGTGCAGAGCACAAGACATGTGGGATTCCCTACAACAATCTGGCCTGGAGAAAGCCAAATCACTGCTCGGAACATCTAAAGGCCCCTGCCAACACGCAAAAGAAACCTGGTGGTGGACAGACGAAGCCAAAGCAGTGATACACGAAAAGAAAATGGCTTTCCAAGCTTGGTCAAAGTGCTCTTCTACTAATAGAGAGGAAAAAGTTCGCCGTGAAAAGGTATATAGATATTGCAAAGGTATCGCGAAGAAAAAGTGCGCCGAATTCAAAGCGAAAAGCATGGAAGGCCTCTATCAGGAGTTGGAAGAAATATCGTCTTCCGCGTCTGACAGGAACCAGGCTACCCAGGAGCTTCGACAAAACAATTTGAACAAAGGAGCAAATATCTTTAAGATAGCCGCCCAGAGAAGAAGAAATGCTCAGGAGATTCGTTTCCCAAAGTTTATTAACAATGCTGAAGGCCAACTCCTTGTGGAAGACGAAAAAATTCTCCACAGATGGCGACAGTATTGCGAGGAACTTCTGAACGAACAGTTTCCCCGAGTGTACTTTCCAAGAGCCGCCCCGAATCATGCCGAAATACCCGACATCACAGTCGAAGAAGTTCGGTACGCGGTTAAAAACTCCAAGAAAAGAAAAGCTGTTGGGCCGGACGGGATACCCTCTGAGTTCTGGAAAAAGATGGGAGACATCGGGTCTAGATGGCTCATGGTTCTTATCTCTAAACTTATGAGTGGCGACACTATGCCTAATCAATGGAGGGAAAGCTATCTTCTTCCATTGCACAAAGGAAAGGGTGATACGCGAAATTGTGATAACTACCGTTCTGTCAAGCTGATGTCGCACACCATGAAGATCGTTGGACGGGTATTAGATAGCCGACTGCGGAAAATAATACGACTATCTGATGACCAGTGCGGGTTTGTCTCGGGTAAATCAACAACAGATGCAATCCAAAGTATAAGGATCATGATGGAAAAGCATCGTGATTCTTCAAAGGACTTGCATATGGTGTTGGTTGATTTCGAGAAGGCCTTTGACCGGCAACCAAGAGATCTTTTATGGGTAGCGCTAAGACAAAAAGGAGTTCCAGAAACCTACGTGCGAGTAATTATGGACATGTACGAGAGAGCAACGACAAGAGTAAGATGCACCGCAGGAGTCACCGAAGAGTTCGCAATCAAAGTCGGTGTACACCAAGGGAGCGTCCTCAGCCCACTGCTTTTTATAGCAGTCCTTGATTGCTTGCTTGAAGGAAAAGTGACGGACCCCAATGTGCACCAGCTATTCTTTGCTGACGATGGGGCCATTATAAGTGATGATCAGGCGTCCCTACAACGAGCACTTGATGTGTGGGTGGACATTTTTGAGGGACACGGGTATCGTATTAGTTCAAAGATGACAGAGTATCTGTGCTGCCCGTTCTCTGACCCTCATCAGCCTATTCCAGACATTTACTTGAATGGAAGAGTGCTTCCCAAGTGTGAAAAGTTTAAATATCTGGGATCTATGATTAATAGAGAAGCAACTTGTGATGACGACATCAAACATCGCGTAAGCGTAGGGTGGATGAAGTGGCGGGAAAACTCCGCCATCTTCTGTGATCGAAAAATGCCCCCTAAGCTGAAAGGAAGGCTCTACACTTCAGTTGTACGTCCGGCGCTCACATACGGTTCACAATGCTGGACAATGCACAAAAAGTATGAGAGCAAATTAACGGCAACTGAGATGAAGATGCTTCGCATGACAGCGGGAGTAACAAAGCGTGACAGAATTAGAAGTTCAAAGATCCGAGGAAGCCTCCACGTAAAAGAAACCATCACAAGAAATATAGAGCGCGACCGACTCAGTTGGTATTGCCATGTTCAAAGGAGAGATCCTTTGAACCCCGTCCAAAAGGCGTTATCAATCAACATTCCAATTTCAACACGCAAAAAAGGCAGGCCGAAAAACAATTGGTGCAAACAAATGCAAAAACACCAGCATTTGATTGGCCTCAGCGATGAAGTAATCCCAAACCGGGAAGCCTGCCGCTACTTTCTGAGGTCAAACCGGCGGACCCCACAAGCGGACCAGTAGGAATGCAGTTAAGTGGGAAGGTTATGGTCCTACACTTCTGACCATAACGACGCCGGGATAAAAAGGAAAAGAAGAAGAAGATCGCCTGGCAGTAAATTTTGTATTTGACAGTTAATTTCGAAAACATCAACATTTTTTTGCTACTAAAATCGCACGATTACTGAGCCAATTATGATTTAAGTAATTATTTATAATATCTGGGAATACACTGTCAATAAGTTACATTGTGTATTTTGATGCAATTCGAGTTTAGCGTTTCCAATATCCAGTAGTTGATTTGAAAACACTTGTGCCAATGGATCATTATGCAATTGTACAAGCATGTGCAAGGCCAATCAAAGTGTTTCAACGTTTTTCCATAAAAATGATTGTTTAAAACATGCAAACGTAGAGCGAGGAATGACAGTTAATATCTGCCGAAAATCAACAGATAGGAATAAAACAACATCACCGAAAAGTCGATTATTTCTGTTTAATTCTTGCATAGTTCTGTGAAATGTCCCAAGAGAATGTTTATGACTCATAGTGCACTCATCCCAGACAACGATTGAACTTTTTTGCAATACTCCAGCTATTCCGCTTCTTTTTTTAATATTACACATAGCGTTTGGATTGTTGTGAATAATGGCAGCAATGCCAGACGATGCAATTGCCAATGCAATTTTTTTTGTGACCATATCTTTGCAAGTATTAATGACACTAAAAATGTGTTACCGGTTCCACCAGGTATGTCTAAGAAAAACAAACCACCTTGTTTTGCATCGACATTCAACATGATTCGATCGTAAGTAATTCTTTGATCAGCTTTGAATGGCTCAACGTCATCATATTGTTTTTCTCGTTGCATATCAATGTTCATTAAACCACAGGCTGGGCGAACAGGCGATGGTGGACCGTAGTGGTTGAGTGAAAAGCCTTCAAGTAGTATCAATGCTTCATTGTACATCTCCGGTGTGAAATCTTGGTTCGGACATCCTTCCGCTAGTTTTACTCGGTTCTCATACTTCCGAATAGTTGACGAATATTTTTTTGGCGTAGATGCTAAACCTTCAGCAGAAAGTGCAAAATGACAATATTAATTATCAACTTTAAGCGATTAGAAGCTCGCGACATGCATCTTGATAAATATTAAATACTCGACCATTAACTTTTCGCAAAAATTCAAAAGATGTTGCTAGGTAAGGTAGAATTGACTCTACACAATACGTTGTAGTATATGGAATATATAGGGTCCGCCAAATAACTTTTTTTTTTTTTGAAAATGCTATAAAAAAAAACTACTGAATATTTTCTCAAATTTCTTTTTTTATTTGAAAGTACAATCCTTCCGGTTAATAATGGAAAATAATTTCATTCAAATGGCTGCCTTGGCTGGCCATGTAGTAGCCTACACGATCGGTCCAATTTTTAAGCACATTATCGATTGTGTGCAGCTGTATTTCACCAATGGCTTCACGAATATTGTCCTTTAAAGCGTCAATTGTCTCTGGCTTGTCGGCGTAACACTTATCTTTGACGGCACCCCACAAATAATAGACCAACGGTGTCAAATCGCAGCTCCGAGGTGGTCAAACGACATCAGCTCTGCGGCTGATAATGCGATCTTCAAAAACAGGGCGCAAAACATCGAGTGTAGCTTCGGCTGTGTGGCACGTAGCGCCGTCCTGTTGAAACCAGATGTTGCCAATATCCTCCTTTTCAATTTTTGTGAACAAAAATTCGTTCAACATGGCCCGATAACGATCGCCATTGACTGTAACGTCCACTCCTTGCTCATTTTCGAAGAAAAATGGCCCAATTATGCCTCTGGACCAAACTCCGCACCAAACAGTGGCTCGTTTTGGGTGCACCGGCTTTTCAATGTATGCGTGCGGGTTTTCTGTGCCCCAAATGCCACAATTTTGCTTGTTTACATACCCGCCAAGATCAAAAAGCTTCATCTGAAAGATGATTTTTTTGGCAAAATCGGCATCTTCTGTAAGTCGATGATTTTCAAAGTAATGTCGCAATATTTCCCAGCGTTGTTCAAGCGTATACACAACCATATTCGTTCAGCGGAAGGATAAAACTAATTATCTGTCAAATCAGACATGAGCTAAGTGTTACCATTCACGAAATAAGCACTACTTGAAAAAAAAACGTTAGATGGCGGACCCATTATAATATTAACAAAATTTACAAAATATCAGTTCACCATATAGAACACAGTACACAATAAACAATGACATGAGATCGTACAGTGACGTAGTGTATAGCCATCTATTGGGCACAGAAAAAAGGTAATTTATGGTAAGGCAGAATAAGGTAATTTAGTAGATAATGTCGAATGGACGCTACATAATACGTTGTAGTATATGGAATATAAAAATAGTTGATTATGCAATTAATTAATAAAAAATACCTGATAAAAACTATCCTATCTTAGGCACGCCAGTGAAACACACATCAAAAAACAAAAACGTGAAAATCGGTTAGATAGTTTCGGAGTTCATCGTGAGCTACGTGATACGAGAATTATATATAATAGATGTGAGCCCTGGAAAAATTCCACTTTTGATGGAAAATGCAAAGCAAATTATGTCTTTGTACGGAAGTACATATGTTTGCAAACAACTATTTTTAACAATGAAGATAATTAAGAATTACTACCGATCAATACTGGGCGCTGCACGATTAGAGAGCAGCGTTCGTGTAACTGTAAAATTTAAAAAATTGTAAAATCTCCAAAGAAAAAGACAGAGTCGGCTCTGCTGCTTGACTATTTATACATAAATGTTGCTTACGCTAACTTTAATTACTGCGATGAGTTCGGCCTTCGCAAGTGCACATCGTTCAATTATTGCTGTTCGATTGGTGTGCTAACTTGGAAATTTGGTAATCTATTTATGCGCAAGCTACTGATGCCATTTCGCATTTAATTTCTTGTTGATGATTTTTTGCCACTTCCGGCATTGTTTGCCAATTAATTTCGAATCTATGATCCGGTAAGTTTCCGTGTTCTTTGAACTCAATGTCAAGGGGGTTAGACTTCTGTCGGCGCTTAAGTACCACAGCCAATACACAGATGATGATCACAGTGACTGTAAACAATGAACGAAATTCAACTGTCCAATACTGATGCTTTTTGTTGGATTTCCATGTGGGTGTTCATGTATCCGGTTAAGTGTTCCGGAAGCCTCTCTGTGGTTGGATATTGACACTTCTATTAGATCCATGTCTAGCAGGATGACGGTTTCATTTGCAAAATAAACTGTTACTGATGCGTTAATGGTATCGATTGATTTAGTAAACAATTTTACCTCTAATCGAACAAATTTGGACTGGATGACACAGTCTGAGGTAACATTAATGATGCCCGTGTTGTTTTCTCGAGTTGGGCCACAAATTATGAGCACAGTTGTGTCATTTATTGTAATGAACATCAATTTTGTGTTATGAGTCCATAGTTCTTTCCATATGGTGTGTGTTAGGTTTATTAATCTGGTTGCGCATCGCTTAAAGGATAATTTTTGATACAGTTGCTGGATAATGCAATCCTCACTTTCCTCAATTCTGTGAAATACTGAAGGCTGGAGAATAAATGTTGTACCATTTAATGTTGGTGCCTTGTTTATATATTCAAATGGTATTTCGCAATACTTCCGTAAATTATTATTGACACTCAGTACCGTTCCCTGTATTTCTCGAAATGTTTGCTTGTCTATCCTCTCTGGAAACGAGTTAGTTTTAATCAGGTCATATTTATCAGTATCACTTACTATTAAATATCCTGTAACCAAAACTTTCGCTAGAGTTTTAAATATCTCAAGCTTGTACATTGGTAGTACCTTCATCTCAGGGCCTAGTTTTTCTGCGCTTCTTTTGGTGGTCTCCTCCACGCTGTCAAGAATTCAAACAAATGTCTACGTTTAAGGTACGCATTTAGCAGCTTCTTTTATTTTGCTTTGACTTCTCGCATATAACTGTGGATACAAATGTGCAATCAGGTAGACATTCATCACATGTAGATTTATTTTGTTTTCGTCAACCAATTTATACCGCGATTCCATTCTGTTGATTTCTTCCAGACCAGCGTTCAGCTGATTTATAAAGTTGTTGATTTATTCAGCTTCTTTGTAAAGTTGTTGATTTTTTGATTACTTCTTGCTCCTGTCTCATTTACACTGGCAATTGTAGACAGCATAATCTTGGTGTTAGTTTTTGTATTTTTGATCAGTTCTTTTTGATTGCTGTCCAAGTCTTCGATATCTCTGTACACTTCATCACTGACTCCGAATAATGTCTGTTAAAAATTCATGTGATGACGTAATTCTTCTCCTTTATAACTGACTTGGCGTTATTGCATAATTTAGTAATTTGATATTTTGTCTTATTCATGTTCGCTTGATCACGTAAAATGTTTTCGATTGGGAAGCGAACACTCGTCCGTAGCTATTCCATTTGAACCTATGCCTCAAATTAGAAAGCCAGTATTATCGGACGAATCATGCGTACAATAATCAGGTAACTCCGAGGAAATTGCAGCCAAAATAACTACGCCATGCACCACCTCGTCATCAGCACTACAATCAACCCCCTCTTGCACGTAACCAACCCTTCGTCGCCCAATTCCGGAACCAAAATCAAAACTATATACCTGTTAGCCAGAGTCTCAGACCAGCTACCGGCCCAAACAACTTGTACCTGCAAGACCAGCACCGGCATTCAAACAGAACTCACCAGGGCCGCAGCAGGTCAACTGCTTTGCATCGAGAGAACCAACAACAACCAAATTCACCAAAGCGAATGGTAGCCAAATTACGACGTGGGCACAGATCCCTATCCCGACGCCGAATGTACTACAAATCCGAGTCGATCGAATACGACCAAACTTTTGAGGAATACCTTAAGCCCCTAGAGCAAATGGATGGCACCGATAATGCCGTGGCCACCGTTATCAACGACTTCACAGATCTCCATTTTTTAGGCTAACATAAAATTGTAATAGACACCGGATCAAACCATTCGCAATAATGAACCTTTCGAAGCAAACTCCGTAGGCGGTAGCACCACAATTACTCACCACGTTGAAACTAACCTATTTAGCCTCAAAGAGCCGAGAATTAAATTCTTCCTTCTCCCCACATTAGGATCCTTTTACGCAATTCTGGGAATCGATAGCTTGAAAGAATTGTCAGCCGTCATCCACACAAAAGAAAGCTACATGAATATTCTCGACGGATCCAAGATCCGCATTAAATGGCAGTTCAGGCCATCAACACCTTAAGCTCAAAGATCAATTATCTATCCGAAACCCAACAAATGCTCGTAAAATCCCTTGTCAATGATTTCCCCAACTTATTCACTGAGCCCGATGAGAAACTGACTTTCACCACGAGACTTTCGAAATTCTTTCCCGGTCTTTTTGAAACTCTTTTCGAAATTCTATACTTATCCGAGGTCACTCAAGGATGAGGTAGATAAGCAAATCTCCCTTTCTCGAAGATGGCATAATTAGACCGTCTCGTTCATCTTACAACTCGCCCGTATGGATAGTTTAAAAAAACAGACTCCGCTGAAAACAAACAATATAGGCTGGTGGTCGATTATTATCGAAAGCTCAACTCCGTGACGATGACGGATCGATACCCGAGATAAACGAGGTCCTCGTTCAACTTGGGGGGAATTCATACTTCACAGTACTCGACCTCAAAAGCATCTTCCATCTACAATAATTACCCTAAGAGAAGCCGATGTCGAAAAATGTCATTCTCCATCAATAATGGAAAATTTGAGTTCACGCGTTTACCGTTCGCCTTATTCTTCATTAACACATCGGGAGGGCATGTTCGACTATATCATCGTATTCAGTTGAAGTAAATCGGTGCATGCCTAGCAGCTGAGAAGTATTTTTCACACCCTCAGCGAAGGTAGAGTTCTTTAGATTTATTATATCTCAGGAAGGCATCAAATCAAACCCTGAGAAAGTAAGGGCGATAGTCGTTTTTCCGCAACCCAGGACTTTGAAAGACCTCCGCTCCTCAGGTTTTTCAGGGACTATGCGAAAATTGCTTAGCCTCGATATTCCCTTCTTCGAACAGAAGATGGCCGTTTCTAAAAGAATTCATCAAGCAAAAAATTAATCCACATGGACGCTGAAGTGTGGAGGCCCTTAACAAAATCAAAAACTCATTGGCCTCACAGGAGACTGTGCTTGCGTATCCCAATTTCAACAAGGATTTTGAGCTCACCACGGACGCTATTTCGCTATTGGCGCAGTCCACTCCCAGGAGGGTCGACCAATAACCTTTATTTCCAGGACACTGAGCAAAGCGGAGGATCACTACGCTACAAATGAAAAAAGATGTTAGCAATAATCTGGGGCTTCAACTCGCTGAGAAATTACCTATACGGTTCTGCTCACGTGAACATCTACACGGAACACCAACCTCTTACGTTTGCTCTTAGCAATAAGAATAACAGTGGTAAGATGAAAAGGTGGAAAGCCATCCTGGAGGAGTAAGACTACACCCTCCAGTATACGCCTGGAAAAAGTAACGTAGTTCCAGATGCTCTGTCGCGACCACCGCAGGAGACTCAACTATACTCTATGACCCCGCCGCAGCATAGTAGAGAAAACTCTTCCCGAAATTTGATATCCGCTGTTGATCCCCGACAAACGTATTCCGAAATCAGGTAATCCTGAAGTTAGGTAGTACAAGCCGACATCGAATGGAAACTCCATTCAAGGGCTTTCGAAGACACATCATCGAAGAACCCGAATACGGTAAGGATAATATCATAGGCGTCTTCAAACGGTTTCTGGACCCAGGCGTACTAAATGGACTGTCGACCCCTAAGAGAGTACATAAGGTATAACCAAACTCTTTATGAGGACGCTCCCTCTAAGGAAGGACAAGAAGAATTTATAACAGCAACTCATAACAGAGCTCAACGCGGTCCAGATGAAAGCAAACACCAAATCATAGAAAAGTAATATTTCCCCTCTATGGGCAAGAAAATCAGGCAATTCACGAAACTCTGCTCGATCTGCAAGAATCGAAACAAAGACCGAAAAAACAAAGACCGCCATCCTAATAATCCCTTACTCAGCGAAACCCCCAATCACAATTATGCGGGGCACACCGTGCACATGGACAACTGCTCCACCGAGAAACATTTGGTTCTGACGGCGATAGAGAAATTTACGAAATTCGATTTTGCTCGAATAATCAAAACGGTCGGGGATATCAGAAGTCCTCTTAATGATTTCAATTTCTAATTTAGTGTACCCGAGTGTGTGGTGTTCGACAATGAGAAATCTTTAAACTCTGCGGCGATCCTGTTTCTGATGATGAAGGACGAATGCAACATCATCGTTTTCACGACATCTCCGTACAAGAGCGAGGTAAACGGTCAAGTGGAGCGGTTCCACTCCACCCTGTCGGAGATCATGAGATGTATGAGGAAGGACACTATTAGCAGGAATTTCAAGGAGCTACTCGAAAGAGCAGTGTCCGAGTGCAATCATTCTTTCCACACCACCACAGCAAAAAGACCGGGTCGACCTTCTTTTTCGGTAGAGCCATTAACGCTGAGATTGGTGCAAAAGCGGAAGGGTTTGAAATACCATAACAAAAAAAGGCAAATCTCAAGATGTACTCTCCAGGAGAAATAGTCTACGTAAAACGAAACAAAAGATTGGGGTCTAAATTAACAGGAGAATTTTCCGAAGAAATAGTTAAGGAAAACCACAAAACTATTATCGAAACAAAGTCAGGGATAATCGTGCACGAAAGCCATAAAAGAAACTAAAACCAAACCCACTGCTCGCCTAACCGTTCATAGATTATTTACTATGCCCGTATCACCGTTCGCGAATCGAACGAAAAATCAGTCGAACCACACAAATTCGTATCACGCAGTCGCGCAGATGGCATTCGACTCAAATGTCACGATTGCTACATTCAAAAGAAACATTTGTAGCAATGACAATGACAGAAAATAGGAAAATGTAAGTAATAGAAATAAAATACATGAATTTCAAAATGATTGGCGTTTTATTTTCTCTTTTTCAAGTTTGAAGAGGGCCAACAGTCACCAGTTCGGCAAGTTAGTTGCACCATGGATGGAGGCAAATCCAGACATTGCCAGGGACATAGGGGCGTTCGGATTTTCCAAACAAAAACACAAGGAATATTGGGAAATATTTGCGAGTGAGCTAAACTGCTTTCATTCCATTCATTTAAAAAAAATAAAAGACTACTTATTTTGCTTTTCCCATATTTCTATTTTCAAATGCACAATATTTTCTGACACTTGACACAACCAGTGAATTGACAGTCAGTAAATTGCCAGCGAGTGAAATAAAACAAAATGGTTGTTTCGATTTATTTTTTGGCGATTGTGAAGATGAAGGATGCGTTAATGTTGCAATCATAGAAAGAAATATCCGGGATCAATCTAATCGATTAGAACTTTCAAACATGAAGTATGTTTACAAGCATCGATTGTGTATAAAATTTCATATTACAAAGTGCTTCATTTCGTTACAGGTTTGTAAATTACTTTCGACTCAACAAAGAGAAATTTGTACTCGTATATGTTTTAAATGAAGCCAAGGATTTCTTTAAACAATCACAACCTTCTTCAGCGATTCCACCAATCCTTAAATTCGCTACTACTCTGCGTTTCATCGCAGGAGGAAGCTACCAAAAATGTAGCGGTAACGATTTCAATTTGTGACTGGCTCAACCGACGGTTTCCGTCGTATTCAATGAAGTGCTGTGTTACGAGTGGAGAAGTTTTCACATTCACAATCACCAAAGTCGCAAACTCTCCTTGCCATGGCGCTGTGCCAACTTTTCGTAGTCGGCTGTATGGCCTGGGTGATCCGTACCCTGCTACAGATCTGAGTCGTGGGATCGGATCCCACGGCGGTTCTTCCTTTTTTTCCTTTTTGGCCTATTTTTCGGAGTGCTCGGTTCCGAAGGAGCTTTCAGAGGTTCGAGGTCAAAAAGGACACTGGAAAATAACCGCTGTGGCGTGAAGCGAAATGGTCGTACGATCAGTCGGGAAGGCATTTGGCGAGAAGATTCCACCGAGAACGGTTGTGTGTTTGGGGAAAAAAAAAGAGATAAAAGGAGGAAAAAAAAAAAAACAAAAAAAAGTGTTGAGTGACGATTAATTGTGCGGATTAATTGCAAACTTAATCTATCATTTGGAAGTCCTTTGCGCTAGAACGGAGGATTAATAGCACAAAATAGAAGATCCGTACGTCATCGTGAGGTTAGTGAGTAACTTAGGGTAAAAATCTTCCTTTTTATGCAGGGAAAAAAAACAAACGACCGAAGATCTGAGGTTTTCCTGTGGGTTTTGTCTCTGGTGCCGAAGGAGGAACACCCCAAACGGACGAGGACACGAACGTCCGTACGCCATATTAAACACCATTTTGGCGGGCTGTATAACAGTTGAACGGTAGCCTGGAGCGTGGACCATCAGCTTGACGTGCGGGAGACTCGGGTTCGAGTCTAAGGCTGAGTCTTTGCGTGTTTCCTTCAGTTAACACCATCAACCAAGGCCAGGGGCAAAGGTCGATACCCCGTACTAACGGGACTTGATGAATCAGCTTTTTTGTACGGTTCTTTCTACTTTGTGTGTTCCATCATTGCATCAGCCAATGCACGCATGCTAACGAAGCGTGCACACATTCCCGATCAGGTAACAGCACTCGAGGAATATGCACCGAACATGATCACAGGAACTATGCACCGAACATGATCATGGGAACTGCGGATTTACGACGGGAACACCTGAGTCAGCATGGGGACGAGACTTGAGCGAGGCAATGAGCACAAGCGATGAACTCGGGAGTGGCGGTCTTCTGGCGAGCGCGACGGGACTAAGTCATATAACTGTAGAATAGAATAAATCTTTTGAATAAATATTATAACGTTTGAGGTACGAGTTTGAATTGTAAGTCGAACAGTTGGGCCAGCCTTCGGGCTGGCGTTCGCGTTTTTTTTTTGGATTCCCCCTCAGGGAATCCTTTATCTGGCGCCCGAGCAGGGACCGCTCCGTGAACGTGATCCTTTTCTCCTGGCGATTCATCTGTGTCTATCGTCCCTAAATGAGGACACCGCAACGGTATGTTCGATTGAACGCAAATGGCTGTACCCATGAGAATACAGCCATTATTCCAATGCGGCAGACGAATTCCCCTGTACCCATGAGAACACAGGGATAATCGCATTTCCAATGCGGCAGATAACCATCCCCTGTATCCATGAGAACACAGGGATAATCGCAGAGGGTTAAAAGGATGCGTGTGAAGTAACCCGTGCCTTAGTAGGTCGCCTTCGAGCATAAAAGTTGGCGACTAAAACGGAGAACACGGACCTTCGGAAGGAGCGGCTCCCAGGGAAAAACAACCCCGGTATGGTTCAGTTAATTAAGCGGTATTTTGTTACAGATAATCGGGATCATTAGATAACTAATTAACGAAACAAAACGATAATTACCCCCGAAAAATGAATCAACAATTTTTGTAAGTGAAAGGAAAAGCCACAACTATAAAAGGAAGAATTAAAATTAAAAATAGTGTTAGAGGAAGTGAATTGAAAATAGCAATCGAAGTGCATTGAAAAATCCGAATAAAGATATAGAAAAATATAGTGAAGAAAAAGAATATACATCCCTACCTATACACATACGTGTATAAAAGGAAAAATCTTACCTGAAAGTTGTCACTTGTGTTAAAAAGGAAAAATTAAAAGAGAAGCTGTGCTTGCGTGAATTTGATATATATATTTATATGTGATTGTGATTCCTCCCTAAGCGGAATTTTCACTAAATTGAAAATTTAAATAAATTGTAAATTGTGCCTGATCTGGTGTTTGTGAATTCGTATGCGATTTAAGAAATTCTTGTGAAATATATATATATATTTTTTTTATTTTTTTCGCCTGTGCTAAGTGTGGGTAAGTCATTTGTATCCTTTTTCTCTTAATTAAGTATCTGATACACTAAAAATGGAAGCCGTAACCAAGTCCCTTACCGAGCTAACCGGGGCAATGAATGCCATACTAGCTCAGGTTAAGGGAATTGAAGGTCGCCTCAAGGCTCTCGAGGACAATCAAGCCCTCGGAGTCGTGGCGACCGATGAACCGATGGAACTTTGTCCACATCGAAACGAATTTGATCTTAAAGAGATCAGTCGACTCCCGGATTGCGTAAAGCAAGTCTTTGACGGCAACCCGACTCAATATGGTTCCTGGATTCACGTTGTAGAGGGAATCTTAAAGGATTTCCAAATAGTAAGATCTAAGCCGTTGTATCGAGCTATCCTCCAATATATCCGGCAGAAAATAAGGGGACCTGCCGATGCCGCACTGATATCTTATAACATCTTTGACAACGATTGGCATGAAATAAAACAATGCCTTTCGCTTCATTATGCCGACAAAAGGGATATGCGTACACTGGAGCACCAGCTCAGTCAGTTGTCGCAGAAAGGTTCACGGTTAGATGAGTTCTATGCCGCAGTGAACCACCAACTGTCCTTAATGATCAACAAGATCAAAACGGAATCATTTACGCAAGAAACAGTGACGGCTCTGGTAGAAACCTACAGAAATCGTGCGTTAGATGTATTCATCCGCGGTCTTAACGGCGAGCTCTCGCGAATGCTAATCGTGCAGAAACCAAGAAACCTGCCAGAAGCGTATTCCGCTTGCTTAGAGATCCAGAATCTCAACTACCGCAGCCACATAATTCATAATCCGGCGGCGTCAAATGCAATTACTGCGCCAATCAATCAGTCCTTTTGACCTTTAGGAAGGGCGCCGTTACCCCCTAAAAGATTCTCCCATCAACAACTCCCGAATAGGATCGAACAGTCAGCGCGCGACGTTCCTTCTCGCGACAGCGGTGCTCCACCCAGGCCCTCAGGACCAAAACCATCCGAGAGGATGGATGTGGATCGCTCTGTGCAGTCGCGTCCTGTGAACTACATGAACCGGCCGCAGGGAAGCAACCCGTTCAAGAGACGGGCAAGGTCGGATAACCATCCGACCAAACAGCAAAGATTATATAACATGGAACTGACTGGCGAAGATTCCTTGCGGGAGTATGAAGAGACAGCGGAGGAGGCCGCCGAGGAAGAAGTAAATTTTATGACAGGGGCCCATCCAGCGTACCATATATAGAGTATGTAACAAGGGACGGGCGGAGGTTGAAGTTTCTTGTTGACACAGGGGCTAACAAGAATTTCATCAGTCCGTCGGTACAAAGGGAAGCCTCGGCCCTTTCAAAAAGCTTTTTCGTCCATTGTGCTGCTACTAGAGATCACAGAATACGTCCAGGGAAAATTCTTCCAGGAAGTGGGCAACGATACTCTGCTTACGTTCTACGTCCTACCAGGTCTTAAATCCTTCGACGGTATCATCGGGGACGATACGTTAAAGGAACTGGAAGCCGTAATAGACCGGAAAAAGAATATACTGAAGTTAAAACCATCCATCGAAATACCACTCCGAGAAAAATTGTCGGCTCAGGTTAATATTACGCTAGACGAAGACCTGCCACCAAACATTAAGGACGAGCTATATCAGTTAGTCGAAAGATATGGTGTACTTTTTGGACCAATCAACGCAAGGGAGTTGATCGACACAAGTGTTCATGCGGAAATCAAGACCAATACGGAAGAGCCCATATACACCAAAAGTTACCCTTACCCAACCTGTCTGCGGGAGGTAGTTGAGCAGGAAATTGCAAAGCTTTTAGAAGAAGCTTCGACCATCTAAGAGTCCCTACAATTCTCCCATTTGGGTCGTTCCCAAGAAACCGAAGCCCAATGGTGAAAAACAGTATAGGATGGTGGTTGACTATAAACGTCTTAACAGTGTAACCATCTCTGATACATACCCGATTCCTGACATAACGGCTACTATCGCCAGCCTCGGCAAGGCGACGCATTTTACCACCCTTGACCTTACCTCGGGATTCCATCAGATCCCAATGAAACCATCAGACTTGCCCAAAACAGCCTTTTCAACTATGAACGGTAAATACGAATTTTTACGATTACCCTTCGGACTGAAAAACGCCCCGTCGATCTTTCGGCGGATGATTGACGACGTGCTGAAGCCTTACATTGGGAAGTTATGTTATGTCTACATCGATGACATTATTGTCTTCGGTGAGAGCCCACAGAACCATCTCAAGAATTTGGACACAGTTCTGGCCAGGTTGCGAGAGGCCAACCTGAAGGTAAATCTGGAAAAAACCCAATTTATGAAAACCCAGGTTGAGTTTCTCGGATACGTGATTACTCCCAATGGGATAAAAATCGATTCGAAAAAAGTGGCCGCAATACAAAATATTCTACCACCGGACAATTTAAAGGCATTGAAATCCTTCTTAGGTCTGACCACCTACTACAGAAGGTTCATCCGTGACTATGCTAAGGTTGCGAAACCACTAACTAACCTAACACGGGGGGCGAATGCGCAGATTAAGGCTAACCAATCCAAACGCGTGCCCATAACCCTTGATGCGGGGGCGATGAAGGCCTTCAACGACCTAAAGGAGTTATTGACGTCCGCTGACGTGATGACCTACCCTGACTATAATATGCCCTACAACCTAACAACCGATGCCTCGAACTTTGCCATAGGAGCGGTTCTATCTCAAGGTGAAATTGGAAAGGACAAGCCCATAGCCTATATTTCGCGTTCTCTCAATAAGACCGAGGAAAACTACGCGACCAACGAAAAAGAGATGTTGGCAATAGTCTGGGCGCTGGATAACCTACAATCCTACTTGTATGGGGCGAAAAAGATCCGAATTTACACAGATCATCAGCTATTAACCTTTTCCTTGGGAAATAGGAACCGTAACTCAAAGTTGAAGCGCTGGAAGGCTAGAATGGAGGAATATAACTACGAGGACAGTCTTTCTGCAACGGGGAGTGCTAGTGAGCGTAACTCTAGTACAGAAACGGCGCACTCTTCAGCCCCAGAAATGTCCGTAAGAGGCTCTTCGACGAAGGTAAGGCAAGTCGACGATGGCACAACTGACTCAGCTTCTGAAACAATGCACAGCGCGGCACAAGATTCCTCCGACCTTATTCCGCATATGGAGGCTCCTCTTAACGTATTCCGCAATCAAACCATCATAAGGGTAGGTAAGGGCTTAGATATCTACGAGGAGCCGCATCCTGGCTATTCCAGACACTACACAGCGGTCGAAAATCTGGGCAAGTCTGATCTTAGAGAAATCCTAAAGACTAGACTGCAACCGAATGTCATTAACGGCATCAAAATCCCCGAAACACATATAGCCCTTCACAAGAGGTTTACGCCGAGAGTTTCGTTGCTTACAAGATCCGCATTGCGCAAAGAATTGTCGAGGACGTGAAGAACGAGGATCGGATATGGCAGTTGATCAGTAAGGAGCACAGAAGGGCTCACAGGAATGCTCGGGAATATAAGGAACAGCTGTTAGAAAAGCACTATTTCCCCAGGATGAATAGCCTGATTACGAAATATTCGAAATCCTGTGAAATCTGCCTAGCTAACAAATACGACAGGCACCCTGTGAACCCCGAGCTACAACCTACACCTGTGCCATCTTATCCGTGTGAGATACTGCACATGGACATAATGGAGATACAGAACCAAAAGTTTATTAGCTGTATCGACAAATTCTCGAAGTTCGCCAAGCTATTCCCAATCAAAAATAAATCCTCGCTCTATCTGAGAGAAAAACTGATCAAAATACTGCACTACTTTACCGTCCCGAGAGTACTGGTCACGGACAACGAGCGAAGTTTCCTTAGTCCAGTCCTAGCAAATTTCATCAAAATGCTGGACATTAAGATTTATCAAACCCCTGTAAATCGGAGTGAAGTAAATGGCCAAAAGTCGAGAGATTTCACTCGACAATCATAGAAATGTATAGATGCCTGAAGGCCGAGTACAAGGGTTTGCGCTTAAAGGAACTACTGAACATAGCCGTTGACCGATACCATAACACGGTCCATTCGGTCACAAACCGGAAATCGTCTGATGTATTCTTTAATCGAAGCTCCAGAACCAACTTCCAAAACACCTTAAATTTCCGCATGAAGGTCAATGATGATCTCAGAAAAAAGATACAGACCAAACAAAAAGCAGGTAACGGTACATTAAATAAAAGAAGAACTTCACCCAAGGAGTTCAGGCAGGGTGACGTAGTATATACCCGCTACAAACGAATCCAGGGTATCGAAGGAAAGTAGTGGCGAAGAATAATAAGGTAACGGTAGTTACAACTACAGGGCGCAAGGTACACAAGGCGCACGTAAAAAATAACCGAGATAAGGAAGATAATTAACATAAGAGCAAAAACGGCATTAGGCACACTAAGCACAAGCACCAAGTACAATTTAAGTTTCGGCACAAAACCATATTATATATAAATTGCACGGATCATGGCACAAGGCACGTACCATAGAATACGAGTATAAGGCTTTTAATCTTTGTGAGATTGTAAAGACATAATTTAGTATATCATAGAGAATATGTACAATTAAGGAAATAATTAGAATTCAAATCGCACGCATGTATATTACTAACCATAAAGTCACCTTTAAATTTTATTTCTTCCATGTTTTATAATTTCAATACTAGAACATCCTAATCATGTACTTGGATTAAGTTAAACATATGTATATTGTAACTATCTGTAGCCTTATGTCCGCCGCAAGCTGCCTGATCTGCCTGTCAATAGCCGAAAGATTCCAGATATTCCAATACACTGCTCCACTCGTTCCCATCAAGGAAGGCAAAGCATGGATAGTCGACGGAAATCTCAACCTAGTGCATGTTATTAACCTGAATCAATTCGAACAACAGGTAGCAGAAGTCACCGCTGCAGTCAAGAAACATATAACTGACCAAAGGGACAAACGGCTGATTAACCTCCACCTCACCGCCATTACGGATCGCATCGAATTACTGAGCAAGAGGGTAAAAAGGAAACCGAGGTCTATCAACTGGATTGGCTCAGCCTGGAAATGGGTTGCTGGGAATCCGGACGCTTCAGACTGGGACGAAATCCTCAGAAGTCAAGAGCACATCGTGGAGAACAATAACCACCAATACAAGGTCAACGAACGAGTCTTTGGGGCAATCGGAGAAATTACTAAAAAGCTTAACTGGGTGATCAACGACTCCAACAACGATAGAGCAGTAGCGGATATACAAAGGTTCAGGCGAGACATTTTCGACCAGGTCCTACTAATGAAGGAAGAAGTAAATGAGATAGTGCGAGCGTGTCAGATGGCGAAGACTGGCATTGTGAATACCAACCTCCTGGACCACGATGAGGTCAACCTATTAGTAAATGAACTCGAAACGCTTCCGTACGAGAACGAAGTTCTCAGATTTTGAAATGGATATTGATAGGCTTAATTCAGAGGAATTACAATATGAGCTGAGGATTAGAGGCATAAGTGCTTCTAATGTCTTAGACATGAGGAAAATGTTGAGAGCGGCTCTCAAAAGAGATAAGAGCTTTCTTTTAGCGGACTATCCTTACACATTTGAGGAGGATAAGTCTGCGGTTGTTCTCGGGCGATGATAGATGTGGGGACTATAAGAAGATAGGTACTAAATCGGAGTGGCTGATAAGACGATTGGGTAGAATGATGGCTTTAGAGAATGACGAACTAGATTTCGTTGCTGATAGTAGGAATAAGGTTGTAAAGCTGCTATCTGAAGTGGATCTTAAAGCCAACGCGGTCGATTGGGAGGTCACCAATAATGCGGAGGAGACGGACGATTTTGAACGGCAAAACCAAACAACAGATAGCCAAACGCAACTCCCTTCAGTTTCAAATTTGAATATTTTCACCTTCAGACTGGGGATAGTCAGGTACGACATGTTAACACCTTACCACAAAGGTCAACAAATATACCGCTTCAGCCACAGGCGACCTCATCTCCACTTTTGTTTAGTGTGAAATCCGTACCGGTTATGAAATGGGTTCTTAAATTCAATGGCGAACCTGGTCAATCGGTTACTAGTTTCCTAGAAAAGGAAGAGGACCTTAGGGAAGCAAAGAATTGCACAGAAGTAGAGCTTTTTAATTCAGCTTTCGATTTGTTTGAAGGGAAGGCTACAGTATGGTATAGAGCGAATAGGCCCTCATTTTGGAACTGGAAGGAGTTAGTGGAGAAGCTGAGAGCTGAATTTTTGCCCTCAGGATATGATGACCGATTGTGGGAAGAGATTCGTCATCGAACTCAGGGACGTTCCGAGACAATAGGAAAGCATGTCAGCGTTATGCTTGGGTTGTTTTCAAGACTAAGCGAAGGTTGCCCGGATAGCGTGAAATTGAATACGATCCGGAAAAATCTGTCTCCATTTTACCAAACACAGCTGGCATTAGTGGACATTAGTTCGCTAAATCACCTTGTTGAGGTAGGCAGGAAGCTCGAAGCTACAAGGTATTTGGTTGAAAGCTATATTCCTCCTCCATCTAAAAACCAAAAACACCTCCTCGAACCTGACTTGTCTTATGTAGAAGTTGCAGACGAAACAAGGTTGGCAGCAGTTGCTAGCAGTTCCCAGACCGCCCAAAGACAAGTGACATGTTTTCGTTGCCATAGGCAAGGTCACATAGCTTCCAGGTGTTCTCAACCTATTCGCTGTTACGGCTGCAATCGAGAAGGAGTGATAAGAAGCAAGTGTCCTCAGTGCTCATCTGCGGGAAACGATTGTACAACTCAACCAGCTGCGGGGCGTTGAGTTGCAAACCTGACTTACCCGCAATCTTATATAGTGATTTGGTGGTTAGAGGTGGGGTGTTGATGATGGGCTATGCCAAATGAAGGGTTTAATAGTAAACTTTTATGTGGCGTTTAATATTCTAAAAAAATGAGATACAATTAAATTTCCAAGTAATATATACGAATTCCTTACAAATTTGTGTCCCTTCGGCACGAGCACGCTCCATCACATAATTCCCCGAACGACTACACGAGTCACGGAGTTCATCTCCTCGTTAACTTTTCCTTTTAGCAAAACTCTAATGCGTTCAGTGCATTATTTGATGAAGCGTTCACAACATTGCTTTAAGATATGTTAACACTAGAAGTTATTAAGTTACACTTAAGAAGTTATATTTTATATATTGTATTTATATAAAGGTATAAAATTAATTTTGGGCCATAACATCCCGCCCCCCGTGAATCGAGGTAGAGGATTCACCAACAATGTCAAGTTTTGCCAGTTTTGTTGGCCTCCTAAGTATACCCGTCGATGTTTTTACCGTGGCGGATCGGACTTGACCATCAGGCGCCACAAAAACCTCTACTACCCTGCCACGCTTCCACTCACCTCTGCTCTCATTGTCATCGCATATTATTACGTAGTCACCCACCTGCATCGGTTTAACCCTTTCATGCCTTTCAGATGTGTAAGCGGACGCGAGTTAACCAGATTCTCGGCTTCGATCAGAAGGCTTTGAAGTGTTTCTAACTGTGGTGCCTTTTCCTTCAAGGTAAAACTTAAGACCTTCTTAACACATCTTACAAGCCGCTCCCATGCTCCTCCGGCTGACGGATTGCCTGGCACATTAAATAACCACTCGATGCCACGACGCGAACATTCCTTCTCCATGGAGTTCCCCACCCGTATCCAATCTTCTTTGACGGTGCCAATAAAGTTAGTTCCGCAATCACTTCTTATCCGAACAGGAACACCTCTTCGATTTACAAAATTACGCAGGCACAAGATGACTGCGCCGCTTGATAGGTCCCTCGTTCGGATCACCCGAACAGAAAGGCAGGTGAATATTGCAACCCATCTTTTTTCCCGCCGACGTCCAATTGTTATCTCGACCGGCCCAATATAATCCAGACCCGTATAAGAGAATGGTCGAACGTATGGGGTTAGTCGGTCAACAGGCAGTTGTCCCATTTGAGAAGACTCGGGAGCAGCAGATAAGTTCTTACAGCGCTGACATGACGATTTGGCGCTTCTGACTAGTCGACGGAGGCTAGGGATCCAGAACTTTGCACGTATCGCGCAAATAATTGCTTCCTGATTGTGGTGCTGAAAAATTTCATAATAGTGTTGAACGAGTAATTTGGAAAAGGGATGATATCTTGGCAAAATTATTGGTCTTTTTGTATAGTAGGGCAAGCAGGCAGCGTTGTCTAGACGTCCACCTAAACGAATAATGTTGTTCTCATCTAGAATTGGCGTTAATTTATATATTGCACTTTTCTTTGTGACGGACTTCCTTGATAACAAAAGATGCATTTCATTCCGATAGACTTCTTGCTGTACCAGTCGACAGACTAGAATTTCTGCATCTCTAATTTCTTTAACAGATAGTCGCTCATTCGATGATCTAGCTCCAGACTCATCCTTTCTGAGCATACGGATGAATTTCTTAGCTGCCCTTTGTACTCCACATACGGCCCTCAACAATCTGTAATAGCTGGAGAAGTTTTGTAATTGTAATTGTAATTGTAATTGTAATTTATTTATTTGGATCAATGTTAACACGTAGATACAAAAATCTTTAAATTGTGTAACAGTTATAATAGATTTATGATTTATATTTAAATTTAAAATGAAATTTTATATAAAGTAAAGAAAAATATAAAAAAAGAAAAAAAGAAAAGGTATAAAGAAACATTTATAACAATTTTAACAGTGTCAACTATCGCGATTTGAAAAATAATATAAAAACAATAAATGAAAGAAAACTATGTGCAAAAGTGTTGTTTCAATTTTCGTTTGAAGTCTCCGAAGCGTGACGCCCGCCTTATGTGAACCGGAAGCGAGTTCCACAGTCTTACGGCGTATACAAAGAACTGCCTTTTCGTTGTGGTATAATTGTATGTTGGCGCAATAAGAATTCTACTTCTAGCTGAGGAAGAGAATTGCAATCTTTGGAACAGATAATCTGGTGCTTTTCTTTCTTTTAAATTAAATAGGAAAGTCAATATTCTGTGATTCATATAATTCTGTAGGTCCATTCCGAGAAATTCTCTCACATAATTGGAAATGTGGTCTCTTCGACTCAGGTTGTATACGAATCGTATTGTACTATTGACAGCGACTTTAAATTTGCGATAACTGAGGCTATCAAGATCACAGAAAACTGGATGAGCATAAAAGAGGATCGGTAGTAACATTGACTTAACTAGCATTGCTTTGATGTTGAAGGGTAGACAGTTTCCTATTTGATAAAGGGCTCTTAGCGAGCTGTAGATCTTAGCAACTAGATTCACAATGTGGTCTTCCCAGGTAAGATGCTGATTGAAAATAACTCCTAAGTTTTTAGCACTGGAAATGTATGGCAGAGGTGACCCATCGATAAAAAGTTGAGGTAAGGTGTTAGTGTCAATGCGTGATCTGGTAATAGCTACGGCCTGACTTTTGCTAGTATTAAGCATTAATTTGTTTCTACGGGACCACAAAACAATTGAATTTAGGTCTTCATTAAAACGTAATGTTGCATCTTTCACAAGTCCCATAGGATAACTTAAATGCAATTGTACGTCATCTGCAAACATCTGGATTTTGCAGTTTTTTAGGACTGAAGGAATGTCGTTGTTGAACATAGTAAACAACAGCGGACCCATTATTGAACCTTGTGGGACACCAGCTTTAGTTTCAAGGAATGTTGACAGTTTCTCATTTGCATATACAGCCTGAATGCGGTTTTTCAAGTAACTTTCCATCAGCTTAAGTGCCGTCGAGTCAAAATTGAAATAGTATCTGAGTTTATTTATGAGTATTTCATGGGGAACAGTATCAAAGGCTTTCGAAAAGTCCAATAGTACAAGTGATGTTGCATTATTCTTATCCATTTCAACACGAAGGTCTTCAACCAAGTTTACAAGTGCCGTAGTACAACTGTAATGCGGTCTAAAACCGGACTGATGTGATGAAAGGAGAGAGAATTCGTGAAGGTATTCATGGACTTGCCTACTCATAAGTTTTTCGAAAACCTTTGAAATAAATGGAAGAATGGAGATTGGGCGGTAAGTTATGCTTCTATTCGCTGAGTTCTTGGGGATAGGAATAATCTTAGATGCTTTCCA
This sequence comes from Merodon equestris, assembly GCA_958301585.1. NCBI lineage: Eukaryota > Metazoa > Arthropoda > Insecta > Diptera > Syrphidae > Merodon > Merodon equestris. Next base: position 51,560,537 of record OY284417.1, on the reverse strand, counting down.
GGACTTCGGGTAGGCAGAATAAGTAAGAACGCTGTTAAAAATATATGTAAGTTCAGACAGAACTTCGTGAATAATGATTTTCAAGAATTTTGGATGCATGCCGTCCAGACCAATAGCATTAGACTTAATAGCGTTAACGGCATAGAGCACATCACATTCGTACACTCTTCGAAAACAGAAATTTCTTGATGTGGAGGAGTTATGTGACATTATTGGTGTTCGTACTCCGGTGCCATTGCAACATGCGTATGAGTCATTTGAGGCTGTGGCAAATTCAAAATTTAAATTTTCAGGGCTTACTTCACTAATACGAGCATTAGTTGCCTTCTGTCTGCCGATACCTAACTCTCTTATATACCTCCACGTTTTCGTCCTGTTAAGATTTGGTTGAAATTTTGAAGCAAAAAATTTCATTTTCGCCCTCCTTATTTCTTTCTTCACTATATTCCTTGCAATTTTATACTCATTAAATAGTTCAGGAATTTTGAATCTTTTCCATCTTTTATAGGCCCGGTCCCTTATTTTGAGAAATTGTTCAATTCTCGTACTTAGCCACATACAATTTTTATTTCGAGGGATAAACGTTTTTATAGGAACATGGGATTCAAAAAGATTGTTAATTTGGTGTGTAAAAAAGTTAATCTGTTCATCAACGGACGTCATCTGGCGCAGTCTGTGCCACTCAGTATTTGAAATATCGTGTAACAAATTTTCATTATCAATCGCTCTAAAGTTCCTGAAAGTTATAGGACTAACCTCATTGGCAGGGATGTTGAAATCTAGATCATAAAAAATAATGATAAGATCATGCTTTGAAAAACCTGGCACATCCAATTGGCCATAATATTTGACACGCTCTATATTGTTAATAATACATAGGTCAAGTAAGGTAGAGCAGCTGTTACTGAAGTGAGTAGGCATGGAGTCATTTACAGAATGTAGTTGTAGCGATCTTAGATTACTTACAAATCGATTTACGCTTGGGTTAGATTTATCTAAAAGGTCTATATTGAGATCTCCACAGAGTAAGATGTAATTGTAACGTAATGATATATCTTCCAGAAGATTTGTAACATGGGAAGAGTCGGTAACATTCGGTGGCTTATAGATAACTCCAACCAAGCATTTATCAAATCCACAGACAATTTCAACAAAGATGTATTCCATAATATCGTTTACCCCAGAAACAAGCAACTGTCTACATTGAATAACTTTCTTGATGAAAATCGCTACACCGCCTCCCCTTCTACCTAGTCTGTCACCCCGATACATTGTGTAGCCATCTATATCGACGAATTTATTGTCAATAGTAGGACATAGCCACGTCTCGGATACACAAATAATATCAACTTTCCCATTATTGAAAACTATTTGAAACTCATCCCGATGTTTAACCAAGCTCTGAGCATTTATGTGACAAACAGAGATACCAGAGTATATGTTACAGAAAATGTTTAACATTAACCGAGTTTTATGTGAAGGATTATTACAACTGCTAGAAGAAGTCAAGAAATCGCTTTCGGTTTCAGTCTGCATACCGTTCATTAACAAAGGTTTAAAAGAAACACATGGCAAAGATTGTCGTCAAGCCGGAGACCACCATCGAAAAAACCATGAAACATACACATAAAAGTAAGAAAATTGCACAACAAAAATAATATCACAGAGTTATTTACAAACATTTCAAAAACATAGTTAAAATTGTTAAAAATTGCACAACAGAAAAATATAAAAGAGCTATTTACAAACGTTTCAAAAAAAAAAAAATATAGTTAAAATTATTGGACTATTTTTTAAATTATCACTAAATTGGATATAAAAAGTTGAATGAGTTTGACATGAACTGGATCTAGAAGTTGACTTGAGAGCCTCTGGTATAATTTGACATGTTATTATTTTCATCTTCGTCATGATGGTTTTGAAAGGGTATAATTGGCGACTCTGTATTAATTGATAAAATTAAGTGCTGACGTCTTTCACTCTGTTGCTCGTGGGCATTGATGTCGTCTGGTAGCTTCGGCCAACTTTCCTCAGGATTCCTTAGAAATAATGGGCCTGTAATCCACATAGACTCAGTAGATGCCATTGGAATTGATTGCGGCCTCGTCGCTTCATCAGCTGGATTTTGTTTGCCTGGAACCCATTTCCAATCACTTACGTCTGAGTACTCTAATATTTCGGCAATCCGATGAGCTACGAACTGTTTATAGCACCGGCTATCGGATCTTATCCAGTGAATAACGGTTTTAGAATCTGACCATAGAATTACTTGGTTTGGTTTGACTTCGTGACCATTAACAATAGCTTCTTTTAGTCTAACACCTAGGACAGAGGCTTGAAGTTCGAGTCTTGGGATCGATAGGGCCTTCAACGGGCTGCATCTTGTCTTACAAATGATAAAGCTTACGCTCACATCATTACCGAATGTTACACGCCAATATCCTACCGCAGAAAGGCTACCTCACTCGCGTCGACGAAAATGTGAAGTTGAACGTCCGCATCCGAGTTAGTCAAATGTGAATGGTAGCATCTCGGAACTTTAAAATCTTTCACGCTGTCGAGTTGCTTGTACCACTTATACAATTTCTTATAAATGTCCTCCGGTATTTCTTCGTTCCACATGACATTTGTTTTCCACAGCCTTTGCAGGAGAAGCTTGGACATTATAGTGACATTGGCCAATAATCCAAAGGGATCGAATATTGACATTGTGATGCTCAGCACTTGACTTTTTGTAGGACGCTTATTTCCACTCAGTACTACCTGCGGTATCCTGCAAAATTTAAAAAGGAAGCAAAATGTGTCAGCCCTAGAATCCCAATACATCCCTAGAATCTTGTCCGTCGTTGAGCTGCTTTGGCAAAGTGTCCTTAAATCCGGCGGCTCTATTTCGGTAAAGGTGGTGGTCTGGTTCATTTCCTGGGGTAGGTCGATCGCATTGGAAATGAAGTTTCTTATTTCAAATCCGGCATGGCTATGAATTATCTTTGCTGTCTTCGCAACTTCAATTGCCTCTTCGACAGTATCGAAACTATCTACGTAATCATCGACGTAGTGACAATCGACGATTGCTTTCACAGCTCGCGGGTGGATATTCTTGTATTTGTTGGCGTTTAAATTCTTTATATATTGAGCTGAGCATGGTGAACTCCTAGATCCAAATATCATTGATCTCATTACATATGTGTCTGGTTGTCGAGATGGATCTCCATTTCTCCATAAAAACCGTTGTGAATTCTGGTCTTCCAGGCGTATGTTCACGCGAAGAAACATTTCTCGGATGTCACCACATATGCTTATCTTCCGTTGTCGAAATGCAAACAAAATTGCCACAAGTGATTTCGGTTGATATGCTTCAGCACCTTTGAGAAGCATTGAGTTTAGCGACATTCCTTCTACTTCAGCGGCAGCATCAAAGACCAAACGCAATTTGTTGCCTTTGTTTACGTTACAGACGGAGAAATGAGATAGATACCAAGTACTATTTGTAACATCCATTTCTTCTGGCATCAGTTTTCTGGCGTAATTTTTATCTACGTACTCTTTGATTTTAGACTTATACCACTCTGCATATTCAGAATTCTTAGACATCTTGTCTTCTATTGTTTCAAGTCGTTTTAATGCCATGCTATAACTATCACAAAATTGTACACTCTCAGTTTTCCATAAAAGACCAGTTTCGTACTGGTTGTTAACTTTTTTAGTTGTTTCTTTTAGGATAATCTCCGCCCTTTTATCATTTTCAGAAATGACTGACTTGGCCGGCCTGGCATCATAACCCTCTATTGCGAAATACTCTGCGACTTGTCTATGCAATTCTTCTAAAACATTTTCCTTACACCCAATATAACTGACGACCGCATCTGGATAACTATCTTCGTTTAAACCAAACAAAATCCAGCCGAGTTTTGTATTATGAGCTGCTAAACCTTTATCTATATTTAAAATACTCGTTGGGCGTACTAAATTTGTGTGCGGTATACCAATTAATATCTTAGGAACCGCATCGACGTAATCTTCGATAAGAATTTTTCCTAACTCGGCGTACCGCCTTTTGAATTCTTTTAAATGTAAAGTCTGTGCTGGCAACAACAAACTCTTAGTGGTTCGAACATCTCTCATCTGGTATTTAATGGCATTAGCATACACTCCTGAAATTTCAAAATTTACGTGCTGCGATAATTCAGTTGTAGTTTGATCAGCGATCCACTTTAGCGATAATATATGAGACACCCCCTTTATCCCAATTGAATTAGCTAATCTTTCCTCAATGAGTGATACCTTAGCCCCTTCGTCAATGAATGCGATAACGACACAGGACCCTAGAGGACCACTCAAACGGACAGGCAAAAATTTAAAAAGAGTTTTTTTATTTGTACCTTTGTCCTCATTTTCAATTGCGCTGATAATTGCATTCGCATTTGTGTTTTTGTGTGATGGTCCGTCGCTTGTCGTAAATTCTTGGGTACCAACATTGTTTACTGGGACAGAGACTTTGTGTGTGGCGGGTGCCGCAGAATGCAATTTCGTTGCCTTCAAGGTTCCGGTTTTGTTCGCATTGGGATCACGAAGGAGGCGGTTGTGATATTTGCGACATGCGTATAAACCACTCTCTCGGCGGTGAGGGCACTTAGCAACGGCATGACCTGAGCGTAAACAAGAAAAACAAATACGGTTTGTTTTGACAAGTCGCCAACGTTCGTCGATAGCGGAGTTTCTAAAAGTGGGACACTGATACAAGAAATGGATCCTATTGCAAACGATACACTTTGGTTTGTATTGTTTCTCTTCCAGAACGGGGCAGACAACGTTTACCTGTTTGGGCCTTCTTTCATTCGTCATGCTAGGGGTCGCAGGGATTTCAGTTGCGATTGCGATATACGTCGCCACCTGCTTAAGCCAATTATTGAATTCACGAATCGAAGGCTACAGTGGTGCAATTGAAAGTGTGTGTCGCGCCCATTCTTCTCTCTTGTTCAGAGGTAACAATTCATCGAGCAGTGTCGGATTGCTCAAATGTGATGATGCTGATACGTTCTCCAAAAACACAGTCAAGTTAGAGACCATGATACTATAATTAACTACCTCAATGATTTTGGATTCGGGGATCGTTGGAAAACTTCTCACCTTTGGCTTCGTATAAGAATTTCTGGGCGACCATAATGAAATTCAAGAGGGCTTATTATTGCACCAACACTGTTAGGATGAATGAGAAGTGCTTCAGCCGTACGTTTGGCGTCGCCTCTGAGGGATCTTTGCAGACGCGACAGATTCTCTAGATCGGTGTAGCCGTGGGCGGCTGTAGTCTCTTTAAAGGCGACGATAAACATTGGCCACTGTTCTGGCTGGCCAGAGAACTCGGGTAAATCCTGGCATTTTCGAATTATTTGATGTTGGGTGTACATCTGACTTGGCGGATTGGCAGGCGGGGAGTGCGCAGGCAAATATGGCCCGCATGCAGGGGGGTAAGGGGCAGTGGTAGCAGAAAAAATATTATTGTTGTACATACCTGGCCAACATGTGCTTACTTGTGGCGGCGCACACGTGATCTTGTCCGGCGGTGCATACGGCTTTGACATTGAAGCATTGGGGTTGGTAGCGCTGGCTGGTGGTGTTGCCGAAATGGCTGCTGAGATGTCTGTTGCGGCAGTAGAAGCAGTGATGATATCAGCGGACGAAGCGGCACATGTAGCTAAAGCGCTGGTGGAAGTGCTGAAGACAGTTTTGCTGGTACTGGCTATGGCATATGATGACAATGATGACAATTGGGTTTGCAATTTCCTCCTCTCCCTTTCAGAAGCGGCGAAGGACAGTTGCAATTCTGCAACTTACTTAGTAAGGCTATGGTGGGCACATGGTCGCTATCCATGTCTTGTTGTGTCGGCAAGAGCGGCGGCGTTTTTGGCGGCGATGATGGTTCCGACGATGGCATGATTTCGTCAGATTGTTTCGTCTTCTTAGCTTTACTCCTAGTAATGCGGCCTTGCATCAATTATAAGTTTATAATTTTGTTCAATTCCACGGCGGGTAGTGTGGTAGCAAAATGGACGTCAGAATTTAATATGAAAATTTAATATTAAAGATGTTGATGATGGGCTATGCCAAATGAAGGGTTTGATAGTAAACTTTTATGTGGCGTTTAATATTCTAAAAAAATGAGATACAATTAAATTTCAAAATAATATATACGAATTCCTTACAAATTTGTGTCCCTTCGGCACGAGCACGCTCCATCAAATAATTCCCCGAACGACTACACGAGTCACGGAGTTCATCTCTTCATTAACTTTTCCTTTTAGCGAAACTCTAATGCGTTCAGTGCATTATTTGATGGAGCGTTCACAACATTGCTTTAAGATATGTTAACACTAGAAGTTATTAAGTTACACTTAAGAAGTTATATTTTATATATTGTATATAAAGGTATAAAATTAATTTTGGGCCATAACATGAGGTCAAGGGGTCAAGCGGGGGGATTGTAGGTAGATAGTAGTTCTTCAGCCGATTACCTGCTGGTTCAGAACGGAAGTGAGAGGCGACCATATTTGGAAGTGAACATATGGGTTGAGGATGTTGGGACTGCTCGATTCGGGGGCGGGTAGATCTATTCTTGGTGGTCCAGAGTGGGATCAATTAAGCATTTTCAACCTAGAGCTGAAAGCTTTCACGGGAACGGTTACAGTGGCAAATGGAGAGGCGGTTGAGGTTTCAGGGGTAGTGCAAATCCCTCTCAATGTCGAAAATGCTGACTTCTTCTGAATTCTGGGAAGCCTTTTCAATCATTCCCGACCTGAAGAACCGAGTATGGAACTTCGGAGACTCTGTTTGCTCCCTCGAGGAACATGGCCAGATATCAACATCCGATCAATCGGCACTCGCCGAGGTAATCCAAACGGCTTTTGCCGACAACGGAATTAGGTCCTACTGATTTGGTCGAACATACCATAAAAACTACTTCTGAGCCAATAAAGCAATATCCCATAGTTCAAGCCAATATTAATCTTGAAGTGGATGCTATGCTGAAGGCAGGGGTGATAGAACCGTCGACCAGTGCTTGGTCATCCCCGATTCTGTTAGTAAAGAAGAAGGATGGGAAGTTTCGGTTTTATGTCGACTTTAGGAAACTAAACAGAGTAACTGAACGTGACGCTTACCCTATTCCTTACGTGTCAGCTACTTTGGATAAGTTAAGTAATGCGAAATTTTTGTCATCTCTTGATATTAAATCCGCCTATTGGCAAATACCATTAGCCGAATTCTCAAAGCAGTACACTGCCTTTACGATACCGGGTAAGGGACTTTTCCAATTTATTCGCATGCCATTTGGTCTTCATAATGCACCGGCTATCTGGCAGCGGTTTATAGACAGAGTGCTTGGAGCAGACCTCGAACCTAACGTATTCGTTTACTTGGACGATGTGATTATCGTAACGGATACCTTCGAAGCGCACCTAACAGTACTGCGGGAGGTGTTGAATAGGTTAAAAGCGGCAGGTTTGGTGTTAAGCAAGGACAAGTGTGAGTTTTATAAGCCGGAGTTAAGGTACTTAGGGTACATTGTCAATCAGAAAGGGCTTCTGGTAGACCCGTAAAAAGTTAAAAGTATGGTTTCCGCGACCGACAACGGTGTCAGAAGTACGGCGTTTCATCGGGATGGTATCTTGGTATCGGCGCTTTGTGCCGAATTTTTCTAGTTGCTGGCCCCAATTACAAATCTGTTAAAGAAAAGGAGGAAATTTGTATGGTGTGATGCTTGCGAAGACTCTTTTCGGACCTTGAAAGAAAAATTAGTCAGTGCCCCGATTCTTGCTTGCCCAGATTGCGACAAACCTTTCGTTGTTCATACTGATGCCTCAGGATATGGGATTGGTGCAGTACTGGCGCAAGAGGATGATGTTGGGGGGGAAAGTGTGATATGCTACTAAAGCAGAACCTTGTCAAGGTCAGAGCGCAACTTTTCCACGACCGAACGAGAGTGCCTAGCAGTGTTATGGGCAGTGGAAAAACTGAGGCCATACCTAGAGGGGAGCTCTTTTACAGTCGTCACAGACCATCATTCCCTAGTATAGCTTAATAATTTGAGGGATCCACAGGGAAGGTTGGCCAGGTGGGCTGTTAAATTGCAGCAGTACGATTTCAAAATCGTACACCGTAAGGGAAAGGAGCATGTTCAAGAATAGTACACTATTTTGTTGTTATTTGCACATTATTATATTGATAGCCCATTTTTAATACTATCTAAAATTGTACATTAATCTACTTGCTTATTTCATTCATTTTCGTTCATTTCATTTCAATTTGTATATCATAAATTAACAAACGAGAGAGTATCCGTGGATCGCTGCACATGCATCAGCCCATCAGCCAACACTCTCGATTTTTCTCGTCTTCGTTTTCTTCTGATGCATTTGCAGCGAGCCGCAAAATATTCTCCCAACAGCTCCCATCGGACCACTCCCGCAATTATCACTCTCATCTCTCGAAAATGGCATTTTCTCGCTTATGTGCTCTTCATGCACTACCTACCTACCTTGCTGATTGTGCGTGGGTGGCTCGATGGTGGCTGGGGAGGAAAACTCTCGTCCACTTGCTTTTCGATCGCCTCGCTAAGAACAACTATCTAAATCTCGTTTTCATTTTAAATAAACCTTTGTACATACTAACGATTGTCGAAACCTCGAAACAAAAGTGTTTTATTTTTCGCTGTTCACATTTCGTACATTACTAGACATTTTTTGGTCCAATTCGAACCGGATTTTAACTCGTTCAATCGTTTTTCGTGTATTCCCTTTACACGTGAAGAACTCGACTGTACTTTAGTTCAGACTATCGGTAATCCGCGCAGTGAGTGTGATAAGAAACTAAAATGTTGGAGTCACATTCACTATCTGTTCTTCGTCTAACACGTGGCCATTTAAAGGGTTCACTAACTAAGTTAGCGTCTTATACTGAAACAATAAGTGAGAAAAGCACAGTAGTGGAACTGCAGGTGAAATTGCAAAAAGCAGAGGACCTGTGGAATGAGTTCAACGCGTCTCAGAAGCAGATCTACGAGCACGTGGGTAAGGAGGGCTATACAAATCCAATGCCTGACTTCGAGGACTTTGAAGATAAGTATATTATGGTTAAGTCTGTGATTCTTTCGGCAATAAAAGAACGTGAGCGTGTTGAAAAGAATAAAGATGTTGTGAGCCGGTTAGCTGATCAGCAACAAGTTTTAATTGAAACATTAAATAAATCGGATTCGTCTATGAAAAATTCGGATTTTTTCCTTCCGTCTATTCGAATAGAACCATTTTCGGGTAACTATCGGGATTGGCCCGCGTTTCGGGACATGTTCGAGGGCGCGGTGCACAACAAGGCTAGCTTAACACCAATTCAAAAATTTCATTTTCTGAAATCGTGTCTTCGAAATGAAGCATTAAATCTCCTCAATCATATTCCGATTTGTGACGCGACATACGATCAGGCGTGGGCAAGGCTCGAAAAACGGTATGATAGACCGCGTCATGTTATAAACAGTTATATTAGCGCGTTTATGGAACTTCCCGTTACTCATACCTCGAACACCATCTTACTTCGGAAAATCTCGGACGGGGCCGATGAAATAGTGCGCGGTTTAATATCTATTAATTCAATCAATAAGGATCCGTGGCTTATTTATATACTGCTCAACAAGCTAGACCCCGAAACTCGCCAGGCATGGTCCGAAGATAGCGTCTCCGAGGACTATCCTACGATCGACCAGTTTTTAGACTTCTTGGAGCGTCGGTATGAGGCCTTAGAAAGCTGCAAAATCAATATTCGCGACAACCATAGAACTAAGCATACAGCAGCTAGGAGCCTGCATGTTTCGTCATCAACAAACTGCGAGAAATGAAGCTCTAATCACGGGCTTGTCCAATGTGCAGAGTTTCTCGGAATGTCCATACAAGACCGACGAGAATTTGTTAAGGCTAATAAGATTTGTTTCAATTGTCTTCGTAGTGGTCATTCGTCGGCTCGTTGTCAATCCAGGTTCAGATGCAGATCATGCAATACTCGGCACCATACTTTGGTCCATGATGATTCCGCTAATAAATTCAATCCATCACCTAATGCGTCAACAAAAAATTCTATTCCGCGAGACACATCCAAAAACGCTATCTATTCAGTCCATTCATTTGGTTCAAATCTACCCTCTACTTCCGCGCAAGCGACTTCTTTAGTGAACAACCATTCGAACATCTCATACAAAGTACCCCTCACATTGCTCCCTACTGCTATAGGAAAGGTCATTGATAAGAACGGCAACTATCAACCTGTACGCATCCTTCTTGATTCTGGGTCTCAAGTGTCCTTTGTCACTGAGTCCTGCGTTCAACGGTTAGGACTTCCTCGTAGAAATGCTCGAATACCCATTTGTGGTATTGGTTCCACCAATGCTGGTAAATCTAGAGGCTTAGCGTCATTCGTCATTTGTTCGCGTTTTGATAAATATAGTATACCTGTCGATACATATATATTATCTAGTGTAACAAAAAACCTACCAACATCTTCTTTTGCACGCGAAGACTATGACCAGCTATATGGATTAAAATTAGCTGATCCAGACTTTAACAAATCGAGCCCGGTAGATATACTTCTAGGAGCCGACAAGGTATGGGAAATTCTACAAGGAAATGTAGTTCGAGGTAAAGGTGGGCAGCCCATTGCACAAAAAACTATATTTGGTTGGGTCTTAGCTGGACCACTTTTATCTAACAATGAAACAGGTGTTATCTCCTACCATAATACTGTGGACATCGATTCGCTTCTTCAGTCATTTTGGACAATTGAGGAGGTTGATCCGAAATCAATTATTTCTAAAGAGGATCGGGAAATCGAGGAACATTTTCTTAAGACTCATCGTCGATCCGCGGACGGGAGATACATCGTCAATCTTCCCTTTAAATCACCTCCAAACTTCGCGGATACATTGCGTGGCGCAATCTCTCGTTTACAGTCAATGGAAAGAAAGTTTTCTAAAAGTCCAGATTTCTTCGAAAGTTATTCTCGATTCCTTGATGATTATCTAGCTTTAGGACACATGTCGGAAATACCTCAGTCTGAGATCGAAAAACCCAATATCTACTATCTTCCCCATCATGCTGTCCTTAAACCAGACAGCATTACAACTAAACTTCGCGTCGTCTTTGACGGTTCTCATAGAGATACAAAAGGCAACAACCTAAATGACTCTCTTATGATCGGTCCGCCTATCCAGCGAAATCTTTTTTCGGTTTGTCTACGTTTTCGTCGGTTTGGGTTCGTGTTTACCGCGGATATCGTTCAAATGTATCGGCAAATTCGGGTATCGGTCGATGACTCGGACTATCAGCGCATAGTTTGGCGCAAATCACCATCGGCACCTTTAAGACATTTCCGTTTATGCACTGTCACATACGGTACTTCTTGCGCTCCATATTTAGCTGTTAGAACGGTGCAACAACACGCTGAAGCGTATAAAGATAAGTTTCCAATCGCGTCGGATGTGATACTTAATGACTTTTACGTCGATGACGTTGCGTCCGGAGCTGATACTCTTGCTGAAGCCATTTTTAAGCGTGATTCATTAGTCGAACTACTTTCTAAGTGCGGTATGACTTTAAGCAAATGGCACAGTAACTCTAGTGAGCTCTTACCTAAAGACAGTACACAATCGCAAACGAATAGATCTTTAGACACTGGTGCAGATCCTTGGGTAAAAGTTCTCGGTTTGTCGTGGAACTCAAATCGCGATGCGTTAAGTTTTCAGCTGAATTATACTTCAAATGCATCAATTACGAAGCGACAAATATTGCGAGACGTAGCTCGTATTTTCGATCCACTTGGCTTTCTGTCTCCAACCATTATTCAACTTAAAATTCTTTTCCAAGAACTGTGGCATCGAAAATTGGATTGGGACGAAGCTGTTCCCGATTGCATAGCCACCACATGGAATAAATATCGCGCGGAGTTGTCGTGTCTAACGCAGATCTCGGTACCCCGCGTAATCGGTTTAGGATGCGCAGCATTTGAATTACATGGCTTTTCAGACGCTTCAGAGTCTGCGTATGCTGCAGTGATATATTCGCGTTACCAACTACCGAACGGACACTTCGAAACGAACATTGTTGCTGCAAAATCACGAGTTGCTCCGTTAAAGCAACTAAGCATACCGCGATTAGAATTGTGCGGTGCGGTCTTATTGTCTCGACTTCTCGTGGCGGTTCAAAATTCCCTTAATGTCACCTTTCCAAATGTTTATGCATGGTCCGATTCCAAGGTCGTTCTCTCGTGGTTGTCGTCTCCTCCGCGACGTTGGAGTGTTTTCGTTGGAAACCGTACTGCAGAAATCCTTAGCACGATACCACGAAATCGTTGGTTCCATGTAAGGTCAGAATGCAATCCTGCTGATTGCGCTTCTCGCGGTATACTACCATCGCAATTGTTGGAGCACTCAATGTGGTGGACGGGCCCGAAATGGCTTAGCTATAGTCCCGAACACTGGCCAACAGTAAACCAATTTGAAGATGATCCTGATTCAAAGAAGGAGGAGAAAAGAATTGTACAACAATCATACCTAACCACTACAGATGAACATCCTTTCGAAATATTGTCGGAACGCATTTCATCCTGGATGGTTCTCATCAGAACTGTCGCTCGAATGTATCGGTTTATAGCTAACTGCAGGAAAAAGGAGCGGTCTTCCTCACACCTTCTAAGACCTCAAGAAATTTGCAGTGCCAAAATATATATAATCAGATGGTTACAGATTCGGTACTTCGGTGACGACATAACTCATTATCGAAATTACAATGTTTTCCCTAAAAGTAGCAAAATTGTTAATTTATCTCCATTTCTAGATTCCGATAATATCCTACGTGTGGGGGGCAGACTTCAACAAGCAAATCTATCATTTAACACTAAGCATCCAATCATCATTCCGAAGGATCACACCATCACGAAGCTCATCGTTTTAGACGCCCACATTCGCTACTTGCATCCTGGCATCTCGACACTATTTGCGCTTATCCGCCACGAATACTGGATTATTGGATGTCGAAATTTACTGCGCAAAATCACGCACCTATGCATGCGCTGCTTCCGCCAGAAGAAGGCCATCATTAGTCAGTTAATGGGTAGTCTCCCACCTCAGCGTATTCATGTCAGCAGACCTTTCGCACACTGCGGATGTGATTATGCCGGGCCAATAACATTAAAAACTAAATCGGGTCGAAAGTCTACACTCTCAAAAGGTTACATTTCGCTATTTGTTTGCTTTGTTACGAAGGCAATCCACCTCGAACTAGTGAGTGACCTCACGACTGAATCATTCCTTTCAGCACTTCGTCGTTTTACCGCGCGTCGTGGCAAACCGTCGCACATATATTCGGACAACGGAACGAATTTTCGCGGATGTGCTCGTCTGTTAACTACAATGCACGAACTTGTTTTGTCCGAAAATCATAATTCGATCGTTGCCGAATCATTAGCTCGCGATAGCATCTCGTGGCACTTCATCCCCCCCGCAGCACCCCATTTCGGCGGCTTATGGGAGGCGGGGGTGAAATCCGTGAAGCAACATCTGCGCCGAGTCATAAACGATGATATCCTCACCTTTGAGCAGTTGTACACCCTTTTGACTCAAATCGAAGCCATACTAAACTCGCGGCCATTATGCCAAATCTCAGATACAGAATTAGACCCATTAACACCCGCACATTTTTTTCTAGGGAAATCGTATGCTGCAATACCAGAGCCTAGGATCGACGTACCAACAAATCGACTTACTACTTGGCAGAACCTTCAGGCAAAAATTCAAGGGTATTGGAAGAGGTGGCAGAGCGAGTATTTGACGTCACTGCAACAACGTCCCCGATGGCAGCACACTGAGAAGAACATTAAGATTAATGATCTTGTTGTTATCAAGGACCCCATTCTACCACCAGGGAAATGGGCAATGGGACGAGTCATCGAGACACATCCGGGATCAGACGGCCTTATACGAGTCGTCACACTTCGAACCGCAAACGGCAACCTAACTCAACCAATCCACAAGCTTGCCGTGCTACCTGTCTGCTGAAACATTGTTTCAGGGGCGGCGGAATGTTCAAGAATAGTACACTATTTTGTTGTTATTTGCACATTATTATATTGATAGCCCATTTTTAATACTATCTAAAATTGTACATTAATCTACTTGCTTATTTCATTCATTTTCGTTCATTTCATTTCAATTTGTATATCATAAATTAACAAACGAGAGAGTATCCGTGGATCGCTGCACATGCATCAGCCCATCAGCCAACACTCTCGATTTTTCTCGTCTTCGTTTTCTTCTGATGCATTTGCAGCGAGCCGCAAAATATTCTCCCAACAGCTCCCATAGGACCACTCCCGCAATTATCACTCTCATCTCTCGAAAATGGCATTTTCTCGCTTATGTGCTCTTCATGCACTACCTACCTACCTTGCTGATTGTGCGTGGGTGGCTCGATGGTGGCTGGGGAGGAAAACTCTCGTCCACTTGCTTTTCGATCGCCTCGCTAAGAACAACTATCTAAATCTCGTTTTCATTTTAAATAAACCTTTGTACATACTAACGATTGTCGAAACCTCGAAACAAAAGTGTTTTATTTTTCGCTGTTCACATTTCGTACATTACTAGACAGAGCACTTGGTGCCAGACGCCTTATCTCGATCAGTACCAGAGAATGCAGTTGATTCGGTATCGGTACAAGACGCATGGTACAATAAGATGGTAAGATCCGTGTCAGAAGATCCTGACAAGTACTCCGATTGGCGTCTAGGGGATGGAGAAATATGTGCGCCCCAGGCTACCGAATACCAAATCGGAGGAGGAGACCTGGAAAATTGTGGTGGCCAAAGACCAACGGGCCGACTTACTAAAAGAGCATCATGATGATGTGCTCGGAGGCCATGGCGGGGTTCGGAAGACCTTCGATAAATTGTCAGTCCGATACTACTGGCCCAAGATGAAGAACGATGTAGCGTCTTATGTACGACAATGCGTGGTGTGTCAGATGGTAAAACCAGACCTACATAAACCTGCGGGGCTGATGCTTTCGAGAGGGAACGTAACTAAGCCATGGGAAATGGTATGCGTCGATCTGGTAGGACCACTGCCCCGGTCAACCAGGGGCTATTGCTATATCCTCACAGTGGTTGACTACTTCACGAAGTTTCCCCTCTTTTTCCCAGTGCGCTCAGCTACGGCCAAGGCGGTGGTCACCATATTGGAAGAGCAGGTGTTTTTAGTTTTTGGGGTACCGCGATGGATAGTCTGCGACAACGGGGTACAATTTAAAAATCGTGAGTTTTAGAAACTAACGGAAACGTAAGGGGTGACTCCCAATTTTACAGCGTTTTACCAAGCCAACCCGGCCGAAAGAGTGAACCAGACTCTGAAAACCAAACTTAGGGCATACGTAGCGGATAACCACAGGAGTTGGGATGTGCTTTTACCAAAGGTTGCCTGTGCTATTCGCACCTCTACGCATGTAGTCCTGAGAACGAGCCCCTATTTCGTCCTATTTGGTCGTGATATGCCGGTTAAGGGAACAAATTCACCAATTCCACCAGAGGGTTTCCTTAAAGAGCGCACCGAGGATGTTGCATGGCATAAGTCCCTAGGTGTTGTTATAAATGACGTGCGATCTAGGTTGAAGACAGCGGCTCAAACCTCCGCAAGACAGTATAACCTTCGGCGCCGGGACGTCCAGTTCTGCCCTCATGACTTAGTTCTAAGAAGAATTTTTGTATTATCCGACGCGGCCAAGTACTTCACTGCCAAATTAGCACCTAGTTTCATAGGGCCCTTCAAGATACTCCGCAAAATATCTGGGTGGACATACGAGCTACAAGGCTTAGATGGAAAAACTGCTGGCATCTGGCACGTCAAAGACCTGAAGGCATATAATGAGGCAGGGGCAGGAAGGGTTTGACCGGTGAAAACTTCTGGAAGAAAAGGGGGAGTGTTACGAGTGGAGAAGTTTTCACATTCACAACCACCAAAGTCGCAAACTCTCCTTGCCATGGCGCTGTGCCAACTTTTCGTAGTCGGCTGTATGGCCTGGGTGATCCGTACCCTGCTCCAGGGGTCTGAGATCGTGGGATCAGATCCCACGGCGGTTCTTCCTTTTTTTTCCTTTTTGGCCTATTTTTCGGAGTGCTCGGTTCCGAAGGAGCTTTCAGAGGTTCGAGGTCAAAAAGGACACTGGAAAATAATCGCTGTGGCGTGGAGGCGAAATGGTCGTACGATCAGTCGGGAAGGCATTTGGCGAGAAGATTCCACCGAGCACGGTTGTGTGTTTGGGGAAAAAAAATAAAACAAAAAAAAGAGATAAAAGGAGGAAAAAAAAAACAAAAAAAAAGTGTTGTGTTTGAAGAAAATAAAATTAAAATTTAATAGTGACGATTAATTGTGCGGATTAATTGCAAACTTAATCTATCATTTGGAAGTCCTTTGCGCTAGAACGGAGGAGTAATAGCACAAAATAGAAGATCCGTAAGTCATCGTGAGGTTAGTGAGTAACTTAGGGTAAAAATCTTCCAGGGAAAAAAAAACAAACGACCGAAGATCTGAGGTTTTCCTATGGGTTTTGTCTCTGGTGCCGAATGAGGAACACCCCAAATGGACGAGGACACGAACGTCCGTACGCCGTATTAAACACCACTTTGGCGAGCTGTATAACAGTTGAACGGTAGCCTGGAGCGTTTACCATCAGCTCGACGTACGGTAGACTCGGGTTCGAGTCCAAGGCTGAGTCTTTGCGTGTTTCCTTCTCCTTTTGTTTTTTATTGGTTTATTTATATATTTTCTTTCTTTTGGTTACTGGGTTTATTTTGGGATTAGTTTTAAAATCATTGTCTTTACTTCTTTTTTTTTAATATTTTTATTACTTTAATTGTTTTTTTTTTGGTTGATTTTGGTTGTTTAATGAATTCATTGTTTTATTAGTACGTAAGTTCCCCGCTATTTGTATTAGTTACCCATTGGCCGCACAGGCCTAAGTGTAAGCAAAAGGGTGGCAACGTTGCGGCGCTTTTGGGGTGGGTTTGAAACCCGAGGGGACGGGCTTAAATTCTTTGTACCTTATTATTATTTCCTTTCCCTTTCCTTTGTGTTTTTCAATAAACCTTCAGATTGAATTTCTTGTCTTGTGTTAAATGGTTTTTTTTTTTCTTTTTTTGGTTTAACATACATACGGTACGCGGACCTTTTCCTGACAGTCGCGATTCTTCCAGAAGGGCACCTCGAGACACCAAGGTCAATCGCGTGGCGCCCATTAAAACATTTTTTTTTTCCATTAGTTTGCCCACGACCTTTTTCCATTGGGTCAGTCGGCCCTTGTTGTTTCGAGCCGCAGTGCGGGTACGTAACAGCTGTCAGTGCTCGAAGAACACATTTGTCCAAAATGGATTAAGGCATGATTGACAAACGAGGAAAAAAATGCATCGAAGATTCATTTCCACAGAAAAAAAGGTTTTTTGGAACTCATGTCCGGATAATTGCACCGAAAAAAGTCATCAACATTTATATTTAAACAGGAAAGGGTTCTGTAGCCTGAATGTAATGATTATAAGTTAAACATTTCCTTACTTTATTTTCGATAATTTTACCACTGTAAAAAGGTTTGCGATTAAAAAATGGACGTGCGTTTCGGAGACCCTAGACATCCTGGTGCAAACCACGATTCATTCGTTTGGAATTCGAGTGAGTATAAACAAGTTTTGAATGAATTGAGCGAAAATACGAGGATTTTGGGGGATGCTGGATATGGTCTTGAGCGGCATCTAATGACGCCCTTTCGGATTGCTGAAAGTGAAAGTCCAGAAACAAATTACATCAAAAGACACGCACAGGCAAGAAACGTCGTGGATAGAACGATTGGAGTGATTAAGAGTAAATTTAGATGCCTTCTATCCATCCGAGGACTTCATTACAGTGTTAAAAAAGCTGTGAAATTCGTCAATGTGAGTTGTGCTCTTCACAATGTAAGTCAATATTACAAAGTTGACTACCCAAATGAAATGCAGCATGTTGATACAGATAATTCAACTTTTAATGATGTAAATGATTTTGATACAGCGTGCGCCATATCATATGGGTCGATGTAAATTTCGAATAACTTCAACAATTCTCAACCGATTTTGGAAATTCAAAAACTTTTATTCAATTTAGACCTTTACCATTTATTTTGATTAATTTTTGAAAATGGGCTCCATTCTCCATGACATTTTCGAACATTTCGATCGAAATTTCTGCGATTTCTGCACGTTTCTTTTGCGCTGTTCTATTGACTTCGGGCCGTTAGCATACACCTTCGTTTCAAGTACCCGCAAAGAAAAAAAGTCTTGAGGGGTCAAATTCCGGCGATCTCGAAGGCCAGTCAATATCGCCCTTTTTTGACACCAATCTTCCAGGGAACTTCTTACGCAACAGGTTCATTGTTTTGTCCGCAGTGTGGCATGTCGCGCCGTCTTGTTGAAACCAAAAGTGAAATAAGCCTTTTTTAAGCATTTCTGGGACCACATAATGGGCCAACAACCACCAATATCGATCGCCATCCACTGTATAGCCAACTTTGAAGAAATACGGTCCAATGATAGTTTAAGCGCATACACCGGCCCAAAGAGTAACTTTTTGATCATATAGCGGCTGTTCGTGAATAATGTGAGGATTTTCGGTGCAAACTTGGGTCTTCTTGAACAGTGGCCTTCACAGACTGAATAGATGAGTTTGAACGCCGCGGACGTGGCCTAGGCTACTCACGAAGGCTTGCCACAGGTCCAAATTGAAAAAAATTCGAGGCCCAACGACAAATTGTATCTTTTTTGGGTCACGATATTTTGAGCGATACGCACGTTGAGTTAGCACAATGGAGCATTAATTTTTAAGGAACATTGAAACTATTTCCGTTATTTTGGTGTGAAGTGATTCATGGTTAAAATTTTACTGAATTGACGTTTCCAAAATGCTATGACATATGAAAATCGGTTGGCAATTGTTAAAGTTATTCGAAGTTTACATCGACCCATATGAGATGGCGTACTCTGTATAAACATTGAAGTGGAAGCAAGAGAAATTCGGAACAATCACCCCTATCATGAATTCCGAGGAAACTTGTTTCTCCATTTTTTTCCTTCCAGGGAAAAAGTTGATCCTATTGTCAATTTCCGTCGGATTTTGTTTCCCCCCAGTTTGTGGAGGCCCCTTCTGGGTTTGGCTTAGAGTTATCCAAAGAGATTTTGTTTTCTGCTTCGAAACTTTCATCCAACCTTGGTTTTTTGCAACAAGATGGTAACCCAAATTTTAAGGCGCTCGATGAACCTTCTACTGATTGGCTCATAGCACATGTTTTTATCACAGCTTCTTTCATTGAAGAGAATCTATATTCTTTATGAGATCCTCCTCCAATGATATTTTTTTATCTCAAATTTTCCGAAAACTTCTTTTTTATGTATTTTATTTTTATCACACCAAACCTAAAACAAGATAAATTTTCAGATACCTATTTATATTCATTTGAATTTTTCATAGTACATACCTTCTTCCATTCAAATATCGATTTCATTGGCGGTCCAATAGTATTTAATTCTTTTTCCATGGTTTTCCACAATTTATATTGTTCCGCCTTACTCCGTCTAGTGAAGCCGTGGGCAATATCTGGATATTTCTCCATCCAACAAACTATTGCTTCACTTTGTCTTTTATTTGTTGCATTCGACCTATAATGTACATAACTAATTATTTTTGCCAAAATACAAACAAAGGTACTAACATTTCCTTGCTTTTCCTTTCTTTGTTCTCTGTTTTCCCTAGAAAAATTACAGGGAAAAAGTTCGAGGGAAATTTGTTAAAATTTCTATCGGAAAGTTGTTCACAATAGGGAGAACTTTTTCCTTTTCCTTTCGAACATTGTTCACAATACCGGTTTTCCCGATAAGAGAAGAAGTTCGGGGGAAATTTTATTCATAATAGGGCTGAATGTAATGCGATTTCTTTGAGAAAAACATTGGCCCCTATTGTGAGTGTCGATCAGCGATCGACTCGACAATTGTCGATTGCGTCGATTGATTTTGGATTTGGTATTGCGTAACTCAATCGATGGAGAAGTAGACTATTGTGAATAATTACGTCAATATTGTGAATAACATCATTAATATTGTGAATACTTCGTTTTTTGACAGTTGTTTGTCTATCGTTTATTTATTTTATCAAAGAAATTCAATACACCAAATCATTCGAATAGGACTTATTTTTCTTATTTTCACCCATTTTTTCCCATGAACGCACAGGAGGTCCATAACTAAAGGGTCCGCCATCTAACGTTTTTTTTTTTCAAGTAGTGCTTATTTCGTGAATGGTAACACTTAGCTCATGTCTGATTTGACAGATAATTAGTTTTATCCTTCCGCTGAACGAATATGGTTGTGTATACGCTTGAACAACGCTGGGAAATATTGCGACATTACTTTGAAAATCATGGTAATGTTGCAGAATGTGTGCGAAAATTGCGTACGGATTTTGGAAGAAGAGAAGCACCGTCAGCTCCGTATGTTCGTTATCTTGTGAAAAAAGTGAAAGAAACTGGCATCCTCATCGATAAACCAAAGCGTGAAAAGCCAAAAACAGTGCGTACACCCGAGAATATTGCTGCTGCGGCAGAAAGTGTGCGTGAAGCGCCATCAACATCAATTCACCGTCGTTCTCAACAATTGAACATTTCGGAGACATCATTGAGACGAATTTTGCATAAAGACCTTGGTATGACGCCATACAAAGTCCAATTGGTTCAGGAGTTGAAGCCAACTGACCATCCAATGCGTTTTCGCTTCGCTAACTGGGCCTGCGATCGACTTACAGAAGATGCCGATTTTGCCAAAAAAATCATCTTTTCAGATGAAGCTCATTTTGATCTTGGCGGGTATGTAAACAAGCAAAATTGTCGCATTTGGGGCACAGAAAACCCGCACGCATACATTGAAAAGCCGGTGCACCCAAAACGAGCCACTGTTTGGTGCGGATTTTGGTCCAGAGGCATAGGCCCCTATTGCGAGTGTCGATCAGCGATCGACGATCGACATTTATCGATCATCGATCGTCGATTGCAGATGTCGGTATTGTGGATGTCGATTCTGATCGACCGTTGTCGATTTGACACTCGCTTGTTGTCGATCGAAAAATCCTGATCGTTGCTTTCTGTTAGAGAAAAAGATCTTTTTTTTTTGCGTACGAAATGAAGTAATTTTAATAAAAATAATGAATTTATGGAGTATTTATGAAATTCTAATACATGTCAAAGCAGGTTACGAACAAAAAAACAATTAGAGCTCCCCGTTTCGTTCATGGAAGCAAATCCCTATAATGCTAAGGGAGTTTGTTTAAAAACACAAGCAAAACACAGATAGGAAAGATTAAGTACTCAACTGATGTTTATTTAGTTTATTTATTTATTTATTTGTTTATCTAGTTTATTAAGTACTAAACTAGGATGACCTCCTGTACGTTTACGGGAAAAAATGGGTGAAAATAAGAAAAACAAGTCCTGTTCGAATGATTTGGTGTATTGAATTTCTTTGATGAAATAAATAAACGAGAGTCAAACAACTGTCAAAAAACGAAGTATTCACAATATTCATGTTTTTATTCACAATATTGACGTAATTATTCACAATAGTCTACTTCTCCATCGATTGAGTTACACAATACCAAATCCAGAATCAATCGACGCAATCGACTATTGTCGAGTCGATCGCTGATCGACACTCACAATAGGGGCCATAATTGGGCCATTTTTCTTCGAAAATGAGCAAGAAGTGGCCGTTACAGTCAATGGCGATCGTTATCGGGCCATGTTGAACGAATTTTTGTTCACAAAAATTGAAGAGGAGGATATTGGCAACATTTGGTTTCAACAGGACGGCGCTACGTGCCACACAGCCGAAGCTACACTCGATGTTTTGCGCCCTGTTTTTGAAGATCGCATTATCAGCCGCAGAGCTGATGTCGTTTGGCCACCTCGGAGCTGCGATTTGACACCGTTGGACTATTATTTGTGGGGTGCCGTCAAAGATAAGTGTTACGCCGACAAGCCAGAGACAATTGACGCTTTAAAGGACAATATTCGTGAAGCCATTGGTGAAATATAGCTGCACACAATCGATAATGTGCTTAAAAATTGGACCGATCGTGTAGGCTACTGCATGGCCAGCCGAGGCAGCCATTTGAATGACATTATTTTCCATTATTAACCGGAAGGATTGTACTTTCAAATAAAAAAAGAAATTTGAGAAAATATTCAGTAGTTTTTTTTATAGCATTTTCAAAAAAAAAAAAATTATTTGGCGGACCCTTTATTTAGTTTGGTACTTCATCTTTCCCATCTGTGTTTTGTTTGTGTTATCAAACATATATAAAGGGTCCGCCAAATAATTTTTTTTTTTTGAAAATGCTATAAAATACATTACCATGATTTTCAAAATAATGTCGCAATATTTCCCAGCGTTGTTCAAGCGTATACACAACCATATTCGTTCAGCGGAAGGATAAAACTAATTATCAGACATGAGCTAAATGTTACCATTCACGAAATAAGCACTACTTGAAAAAAAAAACGTTAGATGGCGGACCCTGTATATTTCTCTAACCGAAAGTAACGATCAGTATTTTGCGATCGACAACAAGCGAGTGTCAAATCGACAACTGTCGATCACAGTCGACATCCACAATACCAACACCTGCAATCGAAGATCGATGATCGATAAATGACGATCGTCGATCGCTGATCGACAATCGCAATAGGGGCCATTGTGTTTTTATTTAAGTAATCTAAAAAAAAAAACAAAGCGAAACAAAATTCGGTCTTAATTCTCAAATCCAGGCATAAGCAAAATAAAATAGAATTCACATCAGTTGATCACAGACCAGTGAAGCAGAAGGTAGTGTTTCGGCTAAAGTGGAAAAGAAAACAAAAGAAAAATAATATAAGTGCGCGTTTAGGCGAAGTACTCGCGGGACCCAAATTAGCGTAGAGGTATAGTGCCTGACCCGCAATCGGAAGGTCGCCGGTTCGGATCCCCAGGCGGGAGAGGAAGGTTTTTGTTTGCGTTCTTTTTTTTTTTTTTTTTTCCTGTTTCCTTACTGCGGCTTCTGAAGAAAGCTAGAAGTAGCGGGAGGAGATGTCGGGGGATGGCGGGGGAAGTCCCGTACCTCGTACACCGGCCGCCGTCATGAAAAGGCGCAAAAGGGTTAGCGCAAAGCCCAACCCAATCAAGCGCCCCTCCCTCACCACTTCGACTGAAAAGCTGCAGGTCGAAGCGAGGAAAGGGGCGCCATCATCACCACCATCGACGTCCGAAGCAGCCGGACAACAACAACAACGTGTCATCCCCGTGGAAGCAGAGGTCGAATACCTCTCCGATGGTAGAGAAGGCCGCTACATGGGGGACAACAACCCCTTCGCGGCCCTCTTAAGTTCGGCTACGGAGGATGAATGTATTGTACTGGAGGAGCAAGAACGCTTCCTACGCGCCCAGCTGCAGGCCGTAGTAGACAAAATTAAGGCGTTGCAGAAGTCGAGAAAGGAGGCAATAGCCGCCGAAGAAATGAAGCAGCAACAACAACAGCAGCCGCAGAAGAAACAGCAGCAACTACAACAACGAAAGCAGCAGAAACAGCAGCAGCAACAGCAACCACAGCAACAACAACCGCAGCAACAACAACCGCAGCAACAACAACCGCAGCAACAACAACCGCAGCAACAACAACCGCAGCATCAGCAACAACAACCGCAGCATCAGCAACAACAACCGCAGCAGCAAAAGCAGCAGCAGCAACAACAACAACCGCAGCAGCAGAAACAGCAGCAACAACAACAGCGGCAGCAGAAGCAGCAGCAACAACATCAGCCGCAGCAACAGCGCACGAAAAAGGAAAAAGTGCCACCGATCCTCACCTATACCACGGCCTTACGAGAAACCATCGATCTGTGTAAGTATGCCATTGGTGTAGGTAATTTTGAATTTAAATGTCTGGGCCAGAAACGCTATGCTATTCAGTGCAAGACACTTGAGCAGCATAAGCGTATTAAAAGCCTATTGAAGGAGTCAACGACGGAGTTTTTCTCCTTCACCCCAAAAGCCGAGAGGTTGCGGACGATGCTCCTCAAAGGCGTGGAATCTATCACAGATCCCGAGGAAATGCTCTCAGAGCTCAAAGAGTTCGAGAGTGACGACCTCAAATTCGTGGCGGTTAAGCCATTTTCCACGGTGAGCTCCCGACGGGAGAAGCGAGTGATTCCCTTCTTCTTGGTACAGCTCACACCCAACAGCAAGCTGGAGAGGTTAAGGTCCATTACTTCCTTGGCTTCCCAGCGTGTAACATGGGAAATATTAAAAAGGCAAGGAAACATTTTGCAATGTATCCGCTGCCAAAGATTGCGTCGAACTGCGAAATGCAGCCTCGATGCGTTAAGTGTGCAAAGAATCACAAGAACGAGGAATGCGACCTTGGGAAAGACAAGGTGGCGGACAGAGAGCAGCTCGAGTGTGTCTTGTGTCGGAATCGAGGACACCCTGCAAACTATCGGGGATGTCCTAAGTTCCAGGACATCAAGAAAGAAAACCTGGCCCGTAAGCAGAAGGTCGAGGAGAAGCGTCCCTCGGCTCGCTTCCAAACACCAGCCGTCACATCCCAGTTGACCTACGCCCAAATGGCGGCAGGTTCCGGAAAGACGGTACAAAAGCCCGTGGCTGTTCCTAAAGCCCCATTGCCTGTCTCTAAGGCACCGGGGGCCGAGGTGGATGTCTGTTCGATCTTGCTCGCAATCCAAGGGCAGATCGGGCAGCTCCAAAAACAGATCCTGGAAACGGCGACCCGAGTAGATAGTATCTGCTCGCTTCTGCCGGGCCTAGCGCACCTAAGGTCATGATGGGTACGCTGGCAGAGAGACACTTGAAGATCCTATCGGTGAATGTAAATTCACTGATAAGGATCGAACGACGAGCCGTACTTTTTAACCTGTTGCAGGACGAAAGCCCCGATGTACTCTTGGTTAGCGAAACAAAGCTGAACCAGAAGCACAAAATCCGGCACAGTTCGTATAAAATAATTAGAAGAGATCGACCCAACGCTACTCAAGGCGGGGGAGTTGCGATCTTCATTAAAAATAATCTTAAACATAAGGTCATATATAGCAGTGAAGTGCGGAGGTCCCAGGTGCTGGAGGCCTGTATTGTGTGCATTCCTCTCCGAAATGGAAAGAGAATGTATATTGTATCAGCCTATGCACCTGAAGCACCTCAACCCAATATTTTTATCGCAGAACTCGAGACACTCTTTCGATCTCTGCGCTTGGACTCGGTAGAAAACTTCTACATTCTGGCCGGCGATTTAAATGCCAAACATTGTGATTGGGGAAATAACATTCCCAACACTAGGGGGAGCCTACTAAGCCATTGGTGGGTTCTTCACAACATTGAATATAGAGTCAAGTTGCTCGCAACGGATAGTCCGTCGTATCCTAGGAGCGGCTCCTATCTGGATCTAATGCTGATAGACTCTCGACTGAGACTGGCAGACACGAACGAGTGGTCTATTAACTGTCTACGGACCATTGTATACGACAGTGACCATTGCGGACTATGTGCCGTGATCACAGTACCTGACGAGTTCGCGGAAATGGCAGAGTACGTCCACACGCACCCTTACGATTATAGTAGGGCGCGCTGGCCACGCTTCGCCAATTCCCTGACGAGATCTCTCACTTCGAGCGCCTCCTTCCCACCGACTAATAGGAACCTGTCAAACCACGAGATTGACAGGTATCTCAAAGAAATGGACGATATCATTAAACAGACTATGAACAGTACGATACCACGTCAAAGACAGCACGATACCACAAACATATACCGAAACGCGACAATCGACGCACTGCAAAGACAAAAAAGTAGACTCCTGACAAGACTCAAACTCTTGTACAGGCGGTTTACCGACAGACAAAACTCGGAGGTCAGGACACTGAAGTCACTGATTAAAAATCTCCAACAATTGATCAGAGAAAATTACAGAATATCTGTAAGTTTGCATTGGAACAACAGAATTCGTTCTGTAAAATCCAACAGCGCGAGTATGTTTCCGCAAATAAATAAAATATTTCGGAGAAACAATCAGAATGACATTCAGGATCTGAAACTTCCGAGAACGTCAGACAATGAACGTTTGCTACGGACAGTTAGCATCGATCCAGATGGCGCCATCCTGGATGACGACTTTTTCGTGATTGAGGATCCTCAGGAGAAGGTGGCGACAGTGGGAGCTGTTTTCCGGGAAGTGTACAAGGTAAATGATAGTATTCGCCCGAACCATGACCTGGAGGACAGAGCCCTCCTTCATCACTTCTACCTTAGAAATGATTTCGATCATTGGCGATCTGAGAATCTTGGTTTTACCAGGTTCAATGAAGATTTCATGGCAAGCAATGCCATCGCCAGTGAGGGGGCTAACACCCTGTTCATTTCGACGGAAGATCTCCAGATGATCTTTCAGTCATTGAAAAGGAAAAAATCCGCGGGTATCGACGGCATATCCAATGTTGTGCTTAGGCACCTTCCACCAAAGGCTGTAGAGAGGTACACCATCCTGTTCAACAATGCACTGAATAATGCATATTATCCAGTGCATTGGAAGACAGCGGTGGTGCAACCAATCCCCAAGAAGGGTAAAGACACCTTTAACCCGGCAAATCTCCGGTCGATAAGTCTCCTTCCGAGTATCAGCAAGGTCTTCGAGAAGGTGATCCATAGGGCCCTGTCTAAATGGGTTGAGGACAATAAAATCATCCCGGATAACCAATTCGGTTTCAGAGCGGGGCATGATACTATTCATGCCGCGTCGAAGCTTGTGTCGGATATCCAATGGAATAAATGCCAGAACCAATGCACGGGTGCCTGTCTGATTGACTTGGAAAAAGCCTTCGACACCGTATGGTTAGAAGGTCTTTATTACAAGCTCAGTCGGCTGGGCATAAGTAAACCACTGCTATATATGATTTTTGACATGTTAACCGGTAGAAAGTTCGTTGTGAAAATTGCCAATGTAACTTCTACCCAAATATTTGAAATCAAAAACGGACTGCAACAGGGTACGGTAAATTCGCCGATCCTTTTCAGCATTTACCTGAGTGATCTACTTGTTTCTCTACACCACTCAATAGCGTACGCAGATGACCTAATCGCATACAGATCAGGTCCAACGATCGACGTCATTGTTACTCTTCTGCAGCGTGACTTCGAAAAAATTCAGCAGTATTGTGATGACTGGAAGTTGAAAATCAACTTCCAGAAATCAGAATCTATATTGTTCAGAACGCCTTTGTCTAGGGCCTCTCGGGACACTAGAAAAAATTGGCGCAGGTTCTCTATCTTTGGGCCGGACGGGCGTCCACTGGCGAGACAAAGTGTAGTCAGATACCTTGGGATCGTGCTGGACCAGTATCTATATTTTGACAAACATGTAGATGCTGCTCTGGCAAGGGCCCGGGGCGCTTTCGCTCTGACAAGATGGCTGTTTCATAGCAGCCAACTTGATTCCAGGGTGAAAGTAATCTGCTACATGGCCTTAATCAGGCCCATGGTTGCCTATGGATGTCCCGTCTGGTTCAATGTGAGAGCCAGCTTGATGGAAAGGATTCGGGTGTTTGAGAGACAATGTCTTAGGACTTGTCTCGGGCTACATAGGACTCCCGAATCTGAGTACACGAAATTTTACCCGAACGAGGTCCTATACAATAGGGTCAGGATTGTACGGATAGATAATTTTCTGATCAAACTGATTCGAAGCCACGTTGCAAGAGCAATGACTTCGGTCAATAGCCTGATCTTCGGGGCTTACTACCCCAATGATCTATATCATGAGAGAGTGCGCCTTAACGGCTTTGTCCCGCCAGAAGCATTCCTCTATCTAGATAGATGTGGGCTGATCCAGGACAGATTGGCGTTACCGCTAATCTTCCACGTGGGTCGCAATTCCGTGGAGCGGCGATTCCTCTACGAACCCGATGTCGCGCTCCGTGAGCCCGAGCGCCTCAGGTTCTGTAGATCGGTCTCACGCCGGGATCGAGGAGACATAGTCCGCCAGCATCAACGCTTTTGGTGGCTGGAGAGAACTCCGTCAACGGACACCTTGATAGGAGCAGCCTCTTCAAGGCAAGGCCTGCCTAACACCAATGGCAGGCTTACATAGGCTAGGGTAGGGTAAGGTAGGGTAGGGTAGGTTAGGGTAGGCTAGGGCAAAAACGAAAAAAAAAAAAAAATACAAAATGAAAAATCACAAAAAAAGAATAAAACTTAAAACAAAAAAAAAAATTAAAAATAAAAACATAAAAAAAAAGATATATATATAAAATATATATAATGTATATATTTGTGTATATATATTTTAGTTAAGTTAGAATAAGATAGGTTTAGTTAGGTTTAATTAGTTTAAGGTAGTTTTAAGTTTTATATAAAATATTTAAAAAACAAATGATCATATGCTAAGTTTTTTAAATAAAAAAAACATTTTTCTTAGCTTAAGTTAGTTATAATAATGTTAATAGTAAATTCATGTAGACGTCGAAAGACATAAGTATGTTTCAATTGTTCTGTTTGTTTTAGAGTGTCCGCCTAGGGCCAGTAAGATAGTTACATTTGTTAAGATAGTTAAGCAGCAGAAACAGCAGCAACAACAACAGCGGCAGCAGAAGCAGCAGCAACAACATCAGCCGCAGCAACAGCGCACGAAAAAGGAAAAAGTGCCACCGATCCTCACCTATACCACGGCCTTACGAGAAACCATCGATCTGTGTAAGTATGCCATTGGTGTAGGTAATTTTGAATTTAAATGTCTGGGCCAGAAACGCTATGCTATTCAGTGCAAGACACTTGAGCAGCATAAGCGTATTAAAAGCCTATTGAAGGAGTCAACGACGGAGTTTTTCTCCTTCACCCCAAAAGCCGAGAGGTTGCGGACGATGCTCCTCAAAGGCGTGGAATCTATCACAGATCCCGAGGAAATGCTCTCAGAGCTCAAAGAGTTCGAGAGTGACGACCTCAAATTCGTGGCGGTTAAGCCATTTTCCACGGTGAGCTCCCGACGGGAGAAGCGAGTGATTCCCTTCTTCTTGGTACAGCTCACACCCAACAGCAAGCTGGAGAGGTTAAGGTCCATTACTTCCTTGGCTTCCCAGCGTGTAACATGGGAAATATTAAAAAGGCAAGGAAACATTTTGCAATGTATCCGCTGCCAAAGATTGCGTCGAACTGCGAAATGCAGCCTCGATGCGTTAAGTGTGCAAAGAATCACAAGAACGAGGAATGCGACCTTGGGAAAGACAAGGTGGCGGACAGAGAGCAGCTCGAGTGTGTCTTGTGTCGGAATCGAGGACACCCTGCAAACTATCGGGGATGTCCTAAGTTCCAGGACATCAAGAAAGAAAACCTGGCCCGTAAGCAGAAGGTCGAGGAGAAGCGTCCCTCGGCTCGCTTCCAAACACCAGCCGTCACATCCCAGTTGACCTACGCCCAAATGGCGGCAGGTTCCGGAAAGACGGTACAAAAGCCCGTGGCTGTTCCTAAAGCCCCATTGCCTGTCTCTAAGGCACCGGGGGCCGAGGTGGATGTCTGTTCGATCTTGCTCGCAATCCAAGGGCAGATCGGGCAGCTCCAAAAACAGATCCTGGAAACGGCGACCCGAGTAGATAGTATCTGCTCGCTTCTGCCGGGCCTAGCGCACCTAAGGTCATGATGGGTACGCTGGCAGAGAGACACTTGAAGATCCTATCGGTGAATGTAAATTCACTGATAAGGATCGAACGACGAGCCGTACTTTTTAACCTGTTGCAGGACGAAAGCCCCGATGTACTCTTGGTTAGCGAAACAAAGCTGAACCAGAAGCACAAAATCCGGCACAGTTCGTATAAAATAATTAGAAGAGATCGACCCAACGCTACTCAAGGCGGGGGAGTTGCGATCTTCATTAAAAATAATCTTAAAAATAAGGTCATATATAGCAGTGAAGTGCGGAGGTCCCAGGTGCTGGAGGCCTGTATTGTGTGCATTCCTCTCCGAAATGGAAAGAGAATGTATATTGTATCAGCCTATGCACCTGAAGCACCTCAACCCAATATTTTTATCGCAGAACTCGAGACACTCTTTCGATCTCTGCGCTTGGGCTCGGTAGAAAACTTCTACATTCTGGCCGGCGATTTAAATGCCAAACATTGTGATTGGGGAAATAACATTCCCAACACTAGGGGGAGCCTACTAAGCCATTGGTGGGTTCTTCACAACATTGAATATAGAGTCAAGTTGCTCGCAACGGATAGTCCGTCGTATCCTAGGAGCGGCTCCTATCTGGATCTAATGCTGATAGACTCTCGACTGAGACTGGCAGACACGAACGAGTGGTCTATTAACTGTCTACGGACCATTGTATACGACAGTGACCATTGCGGACTATGTGCCGTGATCACAGTACCTGACGAGTTCGCGGAAATGGCAGAGTACGTCCACACGCACCCTTACGATTATAGTAGGGCGCGCTGGCCACGCTTCGCCAATTCCCTGACGAGATCTCTCACTTCGAGCGCCTCCTTCCCACCGACTAATAGGAACCTGTCAAACCACGAGATTGACAGGTATCTCAAAGAAATGGACGATATCATTAAACAGACTATGAACAGTACGATACCACGTCAAAGACAGCACGATACCACAAACATATACCGAAACGCGACAATCGACGCAATGCATAGACAAAAAAGTAGACTCCTGACAAGACTCAAACTCTTGTACAGGCGGTTTACCGACAGACAAAACTCGGAGGTCAGGACACTGAAGTCACTGATTAAAAATCTCCAACAATTGATCAGAGAAAATTACAGAATATCTGTAAGTTTGCATTGGAACAACAGAATTCGTTCTGTAAAATCCAACAGCGCGAGTATGTTTCCGCAAATAAATAAAATATTTCGGAGAAACAATCAGAATGACATTCAGGATCTGAAACTTCCGAGAACGTCAGACAATGAACGTTTGCTACGGACAGTTAGCATCGATCCAGATGGCGCCATCCTGGATGACGACTTTTTCGTGATTGAGGATCCTCAGGAGAAGGTGGCGACAGTGGGAGCTGTTTTCCGGGAAGTGTACAAGGTAAATGATAGTATTCGCCCGAACCATGACCTGGAGGACAGAGCCCTCCTTCATCACTTCTACCTTAGAAATGATTTCGATCATTGGCGATCTGAGAATCTTGGTTTTACCAGGTTCAATGAAGATTTCATGGCAAGCAATGCCATCGCCAGTGAGGGGGCTAACACCCTGTTCATTTCGACGGAAGATCTCCAGATGATCTTTCAGTCATTGAAAAGGAAAAAATCCGCGGGTATCGACGGCATATCCAATGTTGTGCTTAGGCACCTTCCACCAAAGGCTGTAGAGAGGTACACCATCCTGTTCAACAATGCACTGAATAATGCATATTATCCAGTGCATTGGAAGACAGCGGTGGTGCAACCAATCCCCAAGAAGGGTAAAGACACCTTTAACCCGGCAAATCTCCGGTCGATAAGTCTCCTTCCGAGTATCAGCAAGGTCTTCGAGAAGGTGATCCATAGGGCCCTGTCTAAATGGGTTGAGGACAATAAAATCATCCCGGATAACCAATTCGGTTTCAGAGCGGGGCATGATACTATTCATGCCGCGTCGAAGCTTGTGTCGGATATCCAATGGAATAAATGCCAGAACCAATGCACGGGTGCCTGTCTGATTGACTTGGAAAAAGCCTTCGACACCGTATGGTTAGAAGGTCTTTATTACAAGCTCAGTCGGCTGGGCATAAGTAAACCACTGCTATATATGATTTTTGACATGTTAACCGGTAGAAAGTTCGTTGTGAAAATTGCCAATGTAACTTCTACCCAAATATTTGAAATCAAAAACGGACTGCAACAGGGTACGGTAAATTCGCCGATCCTTTTCAGCATTTACCTGAGTGATCTACTTGTTTCTCTACACCACTCAATAGCGTACGCAGATGACCTAATCGCATACAGATCAGGTCCAACGATCGACGTCATTGTTACTCTTCTGCAGCGTGACTTCGAAAAAATTCAGCAGTATTGTGATGACTGGAAGTTGAAAATCAACTTCCAGAAATCAGAATCTATATTGTTCAGAACGCCTTTGTCTAGGGCCTCTCGGGACACTAGAAAAAATTGGCGCAGGTTCTCTATCTTTGGGCCGGACGGGCGTCCACTGGCGAGACAAAGTGTAGTCAGATACCTTGGGATCGTGCTGGACCAGTATCTATATTTTGACAAACATGTAGATGCTGCTCTGGCAAGGGCCCGGGGCGCTTTCGCTCTGACAAGATGGCTGTTTCATAGCAGCCAACTTGATTCCAGGGTGAAAGTAATCTGCTACATGGCCTTAATCAGGCCCATGGTTGCCTATGGATGTCCCGTCTGGTTCAATGTGAGAGCCAGCTTGATGGAAAGGATTCGGGTGTTTGAGAGACAATGTCTTAGGACTTGTCTCGGGCTACATAGGACTCCCGAATCTGAGTACACGAAATTTTACCCGAACGAGGTCCTATACAATAGGGCCAGGATTGTACGGATAGATAATTTTCTGATCAAACTGATTCGAAGCCACGTTGCAAGAGCAATGACTTCGGTCAATAGCCTGATCTTCGGGGCTTACTACCCCAATGATCTATATCATGAGAGAGTGCGCCTTAACGGCTTTGTCCCGCCAGAAGCATTCCTCTATCTAGATAGATGTGGGCTGATCCAGGACAGATTGGCGTTACCGCTAATCTTCCACGTGGGTCGCAATTCCGTGGAGCGGCGATTCCTCTACGAACCCGATGTCGCGCTCCGTGAGCCCGAGCGCCTCAGGTTCTGTAGATCGGTCTCACGCCGGGATCGAGGAGACATAGTCCGCCAGCATCAACGCTTTTGGTGGCTGGAGAGAACTCCGTCAACGGACACCTTGATAGGAGCAGCCTCTTCAAGGCAAGGCCTGCCTAACACCAATGGCAGGCTTACATAGGCTAGGGTAGGGTAAGGTAGGGTAGGGTAGGTTAGGGTAGGCTAGGGCAAAAACGAAAAAAAAAAAAAAATACAAAATGAAAAATCACAAAAAAAGAATAAAACTTAAAACAAAAAAAAAAATTAAAAATAAAAACATAAAAAAAAAGATATATATATAAAATATATATAATGTATATATTTGTGTATATATATTTTAGTTAAGTTAGAATAAGATAGGTTTAGTTAGGTTTAATTAGTTTAAGGTAGTTTTAAGTTTTATATAAAATATTTAAAAAACAAATGATCATATGCTAAGTTTTTTAAATAAAAAAAACATTTTTCTTAGCTTAAGTTAGTTATAATAATGTTAATAGTAAATTCATGTAGACGTCGAAAGACATAAGTATGTTTCAATTGTTCTGTTTGTTTTAGAGTGTCCGCCTAGGGCCAGTAAGATAGTTACATTTGTTAAGATAGTTAAGCTAGTTTTAAGCATTTTTGACTAGGGTAAGATAGATATAAGTTAATATGAAATAAAAATGAATTGAGAAAAAAAAAAAAAAAAAAAAATAGAATTCACATCAAATGCACTACACAACTGAGTGCATTTTTTGTTCCCCCGCATTTGTAACAACTTCAACACGACTCAACTGAGATACATAACACCCCGAGACAATCATTTTAACCAGTTAACGTTTATGACGAACTTATTCGTCATGAAAAAAATGTAAAATGTTGTGTTATGACGAATATGTTCGTCATGCTTCAATAGTGACTCTTTGCGGTTAATTTTGCAATTTTATTTAATACTAAAATATATTCGTAAACTGCAAGAAGTTTGGAATAGTT
Source organism: Merodon equestris (assembly GCA_958301585.1). Classification (NCBI taxonomy): domain Eukaryota; kingdom Metazoa; phylum Arthropoda; class Insecta; order Diptera; family Syrphidae; genus Merodon; species Merodon equestris. Next base: position 51,526,584 of record OY284417.1, on the reverse strand, counting down.
TGAGACCATGTCAAAATAAAAAGAACTAATAAAAATTTATAAATAATTTTATTATAGAAAATAAAAAAGATATAGTATGAATATGTTCGTCATCGATCAATTTCTACGACGCACGTAGGGGTCACATTTTCCAACAAAGTCGAAACAAAGTCTGTCAACTGACAGACAACTAGTTGGCATGGATAATACCGATTGGCATTACAACTCAACTTTATTTAAAGATGTCTTCCACAATAGGGGCATACCTCTAACCATATAGTCATGAGATCAACCAAATTCAAAATTTGCTATACAAAATTAAACCTATTCAGAAGAACAAAAGGGCTCTAAATTTTATTGGAAGCACTTGGAAGTGGATCCCGATCACGACGACTTTCGCTTTCGCATTATCAAAGAAAAAACAAATAAAACACTTACTAGTAATAATCGACAAGTTTTAATAAATCGCAACTTAATAAATAAATTTAACGATTAAACGAACGTAACTCAAAAATAATCAATAAGTTCAAAGATAATAGCTTAGTTAAGGATAATATTGTAAGTGTAACCACATATAAATTAAATTGTTGGAGGAGAAACCCCTCAAAATAAAACATAGTAACTTCATATATGTAGTCCTTTTTGCAAAAGAAATGGAAATTGTAATAAAAAACACTGAACAGAATGTAATTCTTGAAAATATTGACGAAGGATTAAAATTAGCAGACGTCCTTCGCAACATCCTTCATATATATTATTAGCATACCCAATACGAAACAAGATACATATATGTAGGAAAATATTAATAAAACCTGTTAAGAAGAATAACTCTATTAGTAAGATTGATCATGAATCTATAATAACATGTCCAAATTCTCTCTATGGCATTAAGCTAGATTGTAAACATTTTATCGTCCTTTCCATATGTCCCTATACTAACCTAATAGATTTAAGTGGCACGACCTGCATACCAAATCTCCTCCGGGGCCTGAAAGCAAACCGTACCAGGGTCAAAACCCAACATATCCCGACAGTGGAAGAACTAGCGCCAGTGAAATGGTTCTTTTTGAACCATTTCAACGGCTCCGTATACAACAACGATGAGACGTTAGACCGTTCATAATAAAAATACAAAACTCAACAATCGCCATCAACAACGTGACTTATATATATAGGACCCTTTCTAGACTTAAACTGCTACCGGCTATTGCGCAAATCACTCACTCCGAAACCGAAGAAGAAGTTCTGTCAGGGGAAATATTAAAGGAATTGGATGTGATTAACACCCATAAGATCAAACTATTGAAATCGAAAAAGCAAACCAATATGAGGATTAACCTCGGACTCGCGACAGTCACAATTGGACTATCTCTACCATAGTCATCAAACTTATTCGGAGAAGACGACTTACGTTAACAGTGGTCAACACCACGGTCCAATAAGACAAGATGAAGAAGCAACACCCGTTCCAACAGAATACCACCAGTACGAAGAGACGAGAGATCCAAAACCAAGACCTTCAAGGGTAAACCAAATACCCTTATTCTGATAAGTTACCGAACTAGAACATACGCATCTTAAGAAGGGAGGAGTTAACACCCAGCTCCGCGAAAAGGAAAAAAAAACATCAAATTCGTACGTGCCTACGCTCCACCTGCATCATCCCACGATTTCATCTATCCCAAAAGCCAGCAACGCCATCTTATCTAGCCACAACAAGTGGAGCCAGTCTCGACTGCAGAGGAAGTCACAATAAGTCACCTCAGTATCCATGCCACTATCGGTCTCCCGAGCACCCACGCCACCGAGGAATGCGAGCAAACATTGCTGATCGTATTACCTGTGCCGTTAGTATTTAAGATTAGCGTAAGACAATTATAACTCTCTCTAAGTTCATCATTTATAAGGGGAAGTTCTGCACCAACGGAACAGGTAAATACATTTTTTTTTTAAATAAAAGCGGTAGTCGCGTTTTAACTTGCATGTGATACTGCTGTAATCGTACTCAATAAAAATATTAACTGTGCAACCCAAATAATGCGGTCCAAATTTGATAACATTCAACGTTGATGCCATGATAGTTGACTCACTCTAAACTCCAAAAATAAACCAAGATAATGCATATCCAACCACCCCCCATAATAAGAGCACTAATTCAAATGCGGGTTCAGTATTGAATGCCTGCATAAGTATCATCAAACAAATGGGGTTGATGACTGCAGAATGTGTTGATACAATCAATGTGTATCGTTAATTTGGTGGGGAAGTAGACTGCAATTTCAAATGAGACTCTCACATAAAATATATTTGCATGCAACTTCGGCGGTCTACCTATGCCTCTTACCATTTAAACAATTTACGTCGCTTAAATTTCTTTAACAAATATATTTTCTCTGGGAAAAAAAACAAAACTCAAGGTCAAACGTCGCCAACTAAAAGGAAGAGGGTATGAATTTCCCTTGTAATATTTTCCAAATCTTGTCTGGTAAAAGCTTGGTATGGCAAAAAGTAAATGGACACTAATGTGATTTTAAACCAAAGCTGTTCTCTGAAGCAACCGTTAATATGTAGCAAAGTATAGGTATTTGCTTATGAAGAATGTTACTTTTTATTAGAACACCCCGTTCCAAGAGAAGTTATTGCGAAAATGTTTAAAATAGATGTGAATAGATATGACTTGGCCAAAATTAGTCTTATGATGTAGAAAATTTTTGTTTCTTGAAAAAATATTTTTTTTATTAAAATATTAAGCTCCACAACCTTTAAACTTTCTCTGCAGAGTCTTGAGAGCCAGCGCTACGAATTAGTAAGGAAATGCCAGGTTTTTCTGTGTGTAGTTATCAACCTCCGCTCGTTGGGATGTGTGGAGGGAGGTGGTTTTAGAGGTTTGGTAGGTCAGAGTTGTGGCTGTGACGACGTTTGGTTTGAGTCGTATGAATTACATGAGGAATCCAGCTGACTTAGTCTTGGGAGAGCAGAGCCGAGATTTAGGGTGCAAATAGTAACGTTAAATAGTGTCGTAATCTTGAATTTCAGATAAATTGATAAAGTACTAGATTGTGTTTATGAGTGATTGTGTAACAGTATTGTAGAGAAAGGCCCCTATTGTGAGTGTCGATCAGCGATCGACTCGACAATTGTCGATTGCGTCGATTGATTCTGGATTTGGTATTCTGTAACTCAATCGATGGAGAAATAGACTATTGTGAATAATTACGTCAATATTGTGAATAAAAACATGAGAATTGTGAATACTTCGTTTTTTGAAAGTTATTTGACTCTCGTTTATTTATTTCATCAAGGAAATTCAATACACCAAATCATGCGAACAGGACTTGTTTTTCTTATTTTCACCCATTTTTTCCCGAGAACGTACAGGAGGTCCATAACTATTTAGTTCGGTATTTAATCATTCCCATCCGTGTTTTGCTTGTGTTTTCAAACAAACTCGCTTAGCAATATCTGGATTTGCTTCCAAGAAGGAAACGAGAAGCACTAATTGTTTTTTGTTCGTAACCTGCTTTGACCTGTATTAGAATTTCATAAATACTCCATAAATTCATTATTTTTATTAAAATTACTTCATTTCGTACGCAAAAAAAAAAAGCGAAAGGATGAAACTAATTATCTGTCAAATCAGACATGAGCTAAGTGTTGCCATTCATGAAATAAGCACTACTTGAAAAAAAAAACGTTAGATGGCGGACCCTATACAATTTTGAAAAAAAAATAATTTTTTTTTTCATTTTTTTACCACCCCCCCCCCCCCCCCCATACGATTTTTTTCTTGTCTTGACCAGACCTACACGCTCTAGCTTTTTGGCACACTGCTCGTGGACACCCTGTATAATATATCTATTGTACATAATATGTACGTACATATAGCTGCGGTCAAAATAATAGAAGTTAAACGTATGTTATCAGAAAAGGAAAAAAAATTAATACATCCACTTTGTATAAGCACATATTATTTTTTTCCAAATTCATGTTGTCCAAACTCTTATTTTAGAAAGAAATTTAAACCTAAAACTAAGCATAAAATATAATAATTTGAAAAGTATCCAAATGTACTCAAAAGCGGGCGGTCAAAAAAATAGTAGTGCCCTAAATATCGATCCTGAAATATGTATATCTAAAATGCAAATATAGTTTAAAATTTTAATCATAACAAAAAGATCGTGTTTTTTACCTTAAATTAATATTTAGTTCATGATCTTTATTAGATATAACTGCAACCCAACGCCGTTCCATGGATTTAACCAGATTTTGACACTTTTCGACATCCAGGATTGCTGCATAGCTGTCCAAAGGTCATTGTTGTTAGTTGGTTGACAACAAGCAACATCCTTTTTCACGTCGCACCAAAAATCCTCAATCGGGTTGAGATCTGGGGAAACCACTTCTTAGCAAGTTTGCTAGCATGCTTCAGGTCATTGTCTTGCTGAAAGGCCCATATCAGTGGCATTTCATCCTCAGCATACACCAGCATGATTTCCTCCAAGATTTTAACGTATAAATGTTGATCCATTATTTGTTGGATACGGTAGATATGACCAACAATATAAAAAGAAAAGCATGCCCAAACCATAATGCTGGAACCTCCATGTTTTATGGTCTTTGTCGTATACTGGGGATTGAAATCTGTATTTACCGTTTCGATGCTAGCATCAACGTTAAACATATGTCTTATCTGTGTAGCTGGAGTAAAGTGATTGATTCGTGAATGTCTGACCACTCTTTTTACTAATTTGGGAGATATTACGGGTTACGCCCACGTGTTTTGGGTTTTGGCGAGTACAGAATAGCATTCCTAATTGTTGTTGGTGAGCAGCCAATTAAATTTTGAATTTCAGAATAGGTTTTACCCTCTGAAATTAACTTCTTGATAAAGTCGCGCTTTTCACGTGTGCAATGCTTACCTCTACCCATTGCTTACGAAAATCTTAAGAAATTTTTCAAATGAGTGTTGAAAAACTTATAAAAGAACACTTTACTAACCTTTTCGATGTTAAAAACAAGAAAAATATAAATTCTGTACACAATCACCCGAAGCACTACTATTATTTTGAGCAGACGAAATCCGCAACTGACATTAATAACGGGTGCACATTTGACTTATTGGCACAACAAAACGAAAAGTGTGTACACACAATCGTAAAAAATATATTGTGCTGTCATTTTATAACTGTGTAAGGATCATAAAAAGCAGTCCAGACAAAAAAGAAACCCTTATAAATTTAGTTTTAGCTTCCACTACTATTATTTTAACCGCAACTGTATAATATATAACATGCGTTGCTTTAAACTATGAGCCCATATCCTTTCGAACTAAAAACCAGTTGAACAAAAATTATGATGAGGTCACACTAGAAGTTAATATACATATGTACGTTCGGTTAAAATTGATGAATGTAGATCACCAGAAAAACATCTTCAAAAGCTGACGTAACATACATATGGTATTTACAGTATTCGCGTCGACGGACTATCGGATGAACTTTTACGATGTTTTTACTTACCGAATTTTCCTTTTTAAAATAATTTTCCTCCTTAAAAAGAATGTGTTTCGTTATTTTACAATAATTTTACATTTAATTCATCTCCACAGCCACTTATGCAAAGCATTCGTCTCTGAAGCTGAAATTTATTTCGCACACACGGTAGAAACCGTTTTTATTCTGTGCATTCAAAAAATTGTATAAGCTTCACTTGGCTTGACTGCTTCGCATTGAATTTTATATTTAACTTTTGAAACCGCTTGTTTTGCAAGGCCTAAGGCTAAGGCCACGCGCTGAGCGACAGAGCGGCGAAATTCTGAGCGGCAAACTTAAGCGGCAAGTGGCCATTTCTTGAGCGGCAATTCTTAATGATTAGTTGTGAAAATGTCATTATCGAGTGTTGTTTGCCGCAATGTTTTATAAGAAAGTCGTTTTAATATTTACAGAGTTATCTTAAGCTTAAAAAAAGATTTGAAGTTCATCCAATAAACCGAAAAAGATCAAGTTATGGCGAATTTCACCATTTGTATAATAATCTTCGACAACACGAAGACCGATTCAGACAATACATACGTATGTCAATACAATCATTTGATTTGCTATTAGTATTTCTTAAATTTGCCATTATTCCTTCTGCCGCTCAGCACTACCCTAAAATAATAGAACAGAATTGATAGCTGAGCGACGCCGCTCTGCCGCTCAAAAACGTCGCTTGCCGCTCAGAGAATGTGTGCCATACAATTTCATATGTTTGAATTTTTTTTTGCCGCGTGGTCTTAGCCTAAGCATGAGCTATTTTGACACGATTGGCAAAGCATCGAAACCGCAGCAATACGTTTTAGAACTCATCTTGTGTTTTAAAATTCCTTAAGTAATCTAAAACTAAGTCAGCAAACGTCTTATCTTAGAAATGATAACACCAGAAATGTAACAATGTAAAAAAAAACTCCCAAGCACACATGTGCTTAGAGTAAAAGAGCACAAACATGCGCGAACTGTAAAATTAACTAACACAAAAATAAAATTATATGAATAAAAATTAGTTTATATTTTGAAGTATTCCAAGTTGTTTTCGTGTAATGCGCAAGTGTACATTGAAAGTAAATTCCAATAGTTTAGCAAACACCTTTATACGCACGCAGGAATAAAATGGAATACATAATAAATCTCTGTACATGAAGTTCATAATTATTTGTAACATGTTGCCAAAGCAGAAAACTTATATTTAAAAAAAAATAAAATGACGACAATTGATGAATATACATATTTCAAAATTGAAAGGTTTTGTTTAGGATGCGACCAACCGCACATCGTAAATAAATGTAGTTAGTTTTATTCCTATATTTCTATATGTTTTGTTCCTTCAACTTCCCTTATGATATTGTTCTTTTACCATTACACCTTTACAACATAAATATATACAATTGTCCAAATATATTTCTTTTTATATCAACTCATATAATACATCTTACTTAAACTAAGTTCTTTTTCTCATTTTATATAAAAAAAATTATCGTTGGTGGCAAAATATTAATTAAGTCCTTAGGCAATTAACAACCAACTTTCACTAAGATTTATAATCTCTTACTTCAGATGTGTTATAGATATTGGCCTGCAAACTCTATATTTATTAGGTTGTTAGTATGTGTTTTTGTTATATTTTTCCTAGTGCACTTATAAAACAAATCCCTAATGCTTAAAACCATTGAAGGAGTTAACTCTTTCTTAATATTACTCAATTGATTGACCTTCTTGTGGTATATTTATTTCATATTTTATTACTTGAGCTGTGTTTGAACCCTGTAGGACTTGTACATGAAGAGCTTGGTTTCCAATTAAAACTTCTCTTGTTGTCATCGTTTGGTGTTGTTGGTTTTGCTGTTGTTGAGGTTGTTGCTGAGATATTTGTTGCTGTTGTTGCACCTGATTTTGTTGTTGCTGTATGTTATCCTGTTGAGTGTTTTCATTGGTTTTTAACTGATATGGTCATTGACAGTGTTAAGAAAGTATTTTGAATGAACGAATAAGTTAAAAAAAATCATAATAAGGACGTCAAACTTATTCATATTATATTGAATTTGTTTTTTTTTTTTAACGAACCTGCTGCTGCTGTGTTATGTTAGGCTTAGTTTCTAAATGCTGACGTTGATGAAGCATAAGATGGTTCTTCTGGAAAAAAGCTTTACCACATTCGCAAACATGTGTTCGCACTGTACAACCACCATTAGGGTGTCTTCTATTGTGCTGAAGTAATCCATGTTTTGCGGCAAATCCTTTGCCACAACTGGCGCAAAAATGACTTTTAGGTTTTGGCGCATTTTGTTGTTGGGGGGCCGCCTGCACTGCTGACACTATGGTTTGTGGTTGAGGTGCACTTTGAACCATTGTTGTTTGACTGACCACTTGACCGGTTGATGATATAATTTGAACTGGTACGGCATTCTGGGTTACGATGTTTGGATTTGCAGCTACCACCGTTGCTGTATAAAGTAAAGTTTATTGAAAATATATCAAATTGAATTGTGTCTACGTTTACCTTGATTAAGGTTGGTTGTGTTTAAATAGTGGCCAGGTATTGCGGCTGTTAACGCACAAAGGTCAGTCATCAAACCTTTGTCTCCAGTATGTAACCGTAAATGTAAAGCCAACGCTTCTTTACTGTTAAAGGCGCAACCGCATTCTCTGTTTAAAAATATTGGAAAATAAATAAATAATATAACTTCGTTTATATCCAAGTCGACTAACAATATTCTAACCTAAATTACCCATAATTATTATAACTACAAGTATTACTTACCGACAAGCAAATTGTGGTCTATTTCCTGAGCTGTTTTCATTCGATGTAACAGTTAATAGTGCGGCATTATTTGGATTACTTACAACCGTTATTGTTTGTGGCTGTCCCTGTTGCTGTTGTTGTTGTTGCTGTTGTTGCTGCTGCTGTTGTTGTTGCTGTTGTTGATGATGATGTTGCTGTTGCGGCTGGTGTATCTGTAATATCTCCAATATTATAATACAATTTATGACAAGACAAATATAACGTATTCGTATAAGGAGTCATATATACATAAGTATAAACACGTTTTAAAATATACAAGGTCTTACAAATCTTCTTTCTTTTTAATAAAACATGTAAGCATTTGGATTTGGAAACAACAACAAGAACTATAACGAACATTTCATTGAATTCCTATGAACACGTGTCCAGTTAACGGCACTTTATTTCCTGAAACAACTAAAAGGGAAGCGGAAAAAGTCTGCCTTCACACTCGACACAACTGCCGCTTACCGTTGTGTTTATTGCGGTTGAAGGGGAAGGGACATTCAAGAAATTTCACATTACTCGTGAGCAGGCATTGTGTTTGATCAGAGTGTTTGATCAGAGTGTTTGATCAGAGTGTTTGTAAAATTTGGAAATAGTTTATTGTGATTTTGATACTTTTTGTATAATGGAGAAGAATAGAAAAGAAATAAGCGTAGACGAGCGAAAAATTATTATAAAATCCTGGAAAGAAAGAAAATGCTTAAGAAATATAACTAAAGATGTTGGTCGACAATATTCATTGATTCAAAGGGCGATCAATAATTTTAAATCAACAGGCATTTATACATCAAAACCTCGTTGCAGTCGACCATCAAAGCTATAATCTCGAGAAATACGAGATTTTGTGCGAATAAACTTCAACTAGATTCTGAGTTTTGTTCCAACAAGATAAGGTACCAAAGCATACAGCCGAGATCGTTCGCCTCTGGTTGTTATATAATGTGCCTAGACAATTGCGTACCCCCCCCCCCCCCCCCCCACAATCTCCTGATTTAAATCCCATAGAACATCTGTGAGATTTACTTGAAATTAAAATTCGTCAACACACAATAACAAACAAAACTATGTTATAAAGAAGTATATATATATTTTAGTTAAGGTAGGGTTAAGTAATTCTTAGTTATAAGTTTCTTTATAAAAAAAAACAAAAGAGGATCTGATGCTAAGTTTTTTAAAATATCACTTTTCTTGGCCTCCACCTCCAACAAAAAAAAAAAAAAAAAAAAAAAAAAAAAATGCCTTTCGACTACTATATAAATAACTTACAATTAACATTATTATAATTAACTTAAGCTAAGAAAAAATTTTCTTTTTTTCAAAAAACTTAGCATATGTTCATTCTTTTATATATTTTTATAAAGGGTCCGCCATCTAACGTTTTTTTTTTCAAGTAGTGCTTATTTCGTGAATGGTAACACTTAGCTCATGTCTGATTTGACAGATAATTAGTTTTATCCTTCCGCTGAACGAATATGGTTGTGTATACGCTTGAACAACGCTGGGAAATATTGCGACATTACTTTGAAAATCATGGTAATGTTGCAGAATGTGTGCCAAAAAAATCATCTTTTCAGATGAAGCTCATTTTGATCTTGGCGGGTATGTAAACAAGCAAAATTGTCGCATTTGGGGCACAGAAAACCCGCACGCATACATTGAAAAGCCGGTGCACCCAAAACGAGCCACTGTTTGGTGCGGATTTTGGTCCAGAGGCATAATTGGGCCATTTTTCTTCGAAAATGAGCAAGGAGTGGCCGTTACAGTCAATGGCGATCGTTATCGGGCCATGTTGAACGAATTTTTGTTCACAAAAATTGAAGAGGAGGATATTGGCAACATTTGGTTTCAACAGGACGGCGCTACGTGCCACACAGCCGAAGCTACACTCGATGTTTTGCGCCCTATTTTTGAAGATCGCATTATCAGCCGCAGAGCTGATGTCGTTTGGCCACCTCGGAGCTGCGATTTGACACCGTTGGACTATTATTTGTGGGGTGCCGTCAAAGATAAGTGTTACGCCGACAAGCCAGAGACAATTGACGCTTTAAAGGACAATATTCGTGAAGCCATTGGTGAAATACAGCTGCACACAATCGATAATGTGCTTAAAAATTGGACCGATCGTGTAGGCTACTGCATGGCCAGCCGAGGCAGCCATTTGAATGAAATTATTTTCCATTATTAACCGGAAGGATTGTACTTTAAAATAAAAAAAGAAATTTGAGAAAATATTCAGTAGTTTTTTTTATAGCATTTTCAAAAAAAAAAAAATATTTGGCGGACCCTATATAATCCTTAAACCTACCTAAACCTAACTAAATATATCTTATTCTAACTTAACTAATATATATATGTATATATAAATATATATTTTATATATTTTATATATATTATATGTATATATACATCTTTTTTTTTTTGGGTTTTAATATATTTATACTTTTTTTGGTTTTTAATATTTTTTTTTGTTCTATCCTACCCTAATCTACTCTACCCTACCCTATGTAAGCCTGCCATTGGTGTTAGGCAAGCCCTGCCTTGAAGAGGCTGAAGCCATTGAAATGTCCACCGACGCAGCTCCCTCCAGCCACCAAAAGCGTTGATGCTGGCGGACTACGTCTCCTCGATCACGGCGTGAGACCGATCTACAGAACCTGAGGCGCTCGGGCTCACTGAGCGCGACATCGGGTCCGTAGAGGAATCGCCATTCCACGGAATTGCGACCCACGTGGAAGATTAGCGGCACCGCCATCTATCCTGGATCAGCCCACATCTATCTAAATAGAGGAATGCTTCTGGCGGGACAAAGCGGTTAAGGCGCACTCTCTCGTGATATAAATCATTGGGGTAGTAAGCCCCAGAGATTAGGCTATTGACTGAAGTCATTGCTTTTGCAACGTGGCTTCGAATCAGTTTGATCAGGAAGTTATCCACCCGTACAATCCTGGCCCTATTGTATAGGATTCGGGTGTCCTATGTAACCCGAGACAAGTCCTGAGACATTGTCTCTCAAACACCCGAATCCTTTCCATTAAGCTGGCTCTCACATTGAACCAGATGGGGCATCCATAGGCAATCATGGGCCTGATTAAGGCCATGTAGCAGATTACCTTCACCCTGGGATCAAGTTGGCTGCAATGAAACAGCCATCTTGTCAGAGCAAAAGCGCCTCGGGCCCTTGCCAGAGCAGCAACTACATGTTTGTCAAAATATAGATACTGGTCTAGCCAGATCCCAAGGTATCTGACTACACTTTGTTTCGCCAGTGGGCGCCCGTCCTGTCCAAGAATTGAGAACCCGCCCCAATTTTTTCTAGTGTCTCAAGAGGCCCTAGACAAAGGCGTTCTGAACAAAATAGTTTCTGATTTCTGGCAGTTGATCTTCAACTTCCAGTCATCACAATACTGCTGAATTTTTTCGAAGTCACGCTGCAAGAGAGTGACAATGACCTCGATCGTTGGACCTGATCTGTACGCGATTAGATCGTCCGCATACGCTATTGAATGGTCAAGAGAAGTTATCAAATCACTGAAGTAAATGCTGAAAAGGATCGGCGGGTTCACCGTACCCTGTTGCAGTCCGTTGTTAATATCAAATGTTTGGGTAGAAGTCACGTTGGCAATTTTCACTACGAACTTTCTACTTGTTAACATGTCAAAAATCATATATAGCAGTGGTTTACTTATGCTCGGCCGATTGAGCTTGTAATAAAGACCTTCTAGCCAGTGCTAGCCAGTTCTAGTGTCTAAGGCTTTTTCCAAGTCGATCAGACAGGCACCCGTGCATTGGTTCTTGCATTTATTCCATTGGAAATCCGACACGAGTTTCGACGCGGCATGAATTGTGTCATGCCCCGCTCTGAAACCGAATTGGTTATCCGGGATGATTTTATTGTCCTCAGCCCATTTAGACAGGGCTCTATGGACCACCTTCTCGAAGAACTTGCTGACACTCGGAAGGAGAGTTATCGACCGGAGATTTGCCGGGTTAGAGGTGTCCTTACCCATCTTGGGGATTGGTTGTACCACCGCTGTCTTCCAGTGTACTGGATAATATGCTTTAGATCCTGAATGTCATTCTGATTGTTTCTCCGAAATATTTTATTTAATTGCGGGAACATACTCGTGCTGCTTGAATTTACAGCACGAATTCTGTTGTTCCAATGAAAACTTACAGATATTCTGTAATTTTCCTTGATTAACTGTTGGATATTTTTAATCAGTGACTTCAGTGTCCTGACCTCCGAGTTTTGTCTGTCGGTAAACCGCCTGTACAAGAGTTTGAGTCTTGTCAGGAGTCTACTTTTTTGTCTGTGCAGGGCGTCGATTGTCACGTTTCGGTACACGTTTGTAGTATCGTTTATGTCGTTGACGTGGTATTGTACTGTTCATCGTCTGCTTAATTATATCGTCCATTTGTTTGAGGTACCTGTCAATCTCGTAGTTTGACAGGCTCCTATTAGACGGTGGGAAGGAGGCGCTCGAAGTGAGCGCTCTCGTCAGGGAATTGGCGAAGCGTGGCCAACGCGTCCTACTGTAATCGTAGGGGTGCGGTGGACATACTCTGCTATTTCCGCGAACTCGTCAGGTACTGTGATCACGGCACATAGTCCGCAATGGTCACTGTCGTATACAATGGTCCGTAGACAGTTAATAGACCATTCGTTCGTGTCTGCCAGTCTCAGTCGAGAGTCTATCAGCATGAGATCCAGATAGGAGCCGCTCCTAGGAAACGACGGACTATCGGTTGCGAGCAACTTGATCCTATATTCAATGTTGCGAAGAACCCACCAATGGCTTAGTAGGCTCCCCCTAGTGTTGGGTATGTTATTTCCCCAATCACTATGTTTGGCATTTAAATCGCCGGCCAGAATGTAGAAGTTTTCTACCGAGTTCAAGCGCAGAGATCGAAAGAGTACCTCGAGCTCTGCGATAAAAATATTGGGTTGAGGTGCTTCAGGTGAATAGGCTGATACAATGTACATTCGCTTTCCATTTCGGAGAGGAATGCACACAATACAGGCCTCTAGCACCTGGAACCTCCGCACTTCACCGCTATATATGACCTTATGTTTAAAATTATTTTTAATAAAGATCGCGGGGGAGTTCGCCTTGAGCAGCATTGGGTCGATCCCTTCTAATTATTCTATAAGAACTGTGCCGGATTTTGTGCTTCTGGTTTAGCTTTGTTTCGCTAACCAAGAGTACGTCGGGAACTGGACAAGTGTTCATAGGAATTCAATGAAATTTTCGTTATACGTTCTTCTTGTTGTTGTTTCTGAATGTGCATAATTAAAATTCAAAAAGATTCATTAATCCATTTGTTTCAATCCACAAATCAATTGTTTTAGCAGATGAACGCAGAATTTTTCTGCTATGTGTATATGAAAAATAATGTCAGTTGAATGTTCACTACTGGCTTCCACACGAACATGAATATTTCCACTCGCTCCCATATCGAGTTCATCAATTTCACATTATGTTATTGTAAATTTATTCGTGTTGTGTGACTCGTAACTCTATGTCTATGTCTAAAATAACAATCATCTGTGTATTTCTTCAAGTTGAGGGCACGAAAATTCTGAAATCACTATATCGCTCTTCATTGACAGCTTTTTTATTTGCATCTTCTTTGGTTAGTTTCAATTAAATTTATTTAATTTGCTTATGCTAGACAAAAATGTTAAAAAAAAACTCAAATTAACTTAATAGGGCCATTATAACAATCTAATGCTATAATAATAAATAAGCAATTAAAACTAAAAAAAAAAATTTAAGAAAAAAAAACTTTGCATCTGAAACAATGAAAAATGGACCTAATACTATAACAACCTAAAAACCACCAAATAATACGTTTTTATGGATGAACTGGTTTTTTTGAAATTATTCAAGGATTTTCTTCACCAGATGCGACAGTTTTTGTTGAGGAATCAATCCAAAGTAAAATAATTTAATTGTGATTTTGTGATTTTTAGGGATGCAAATGCATATTCATATTTATAGCACGGCTAACACTTCATAGATAGATAAACGCACAATGAGTGAGAACGTCGGGATCTCCGATATTGAAGGCTCTTCAGCAACATTCTGCTCTAAAATCAATAATGTTCTCGGCAGGGCAGATCGTCTACTTTTTAGTCTGCCAGATTTTTTGATTAGATTTAGATTAAAGTGGGGGGACGGACAATGTCACCTAATCATTGCGGCCTCTGATGGGCCTATTGTGATGTCCCCCATTTAGAGTTCACTCAAAAATCTTAAAACTTAGTATGCTTTTGAGTGAACTAGTAGCGATTTCTTCTGCTTCAAGATAATGTCTGCCTAGGTGTTTGTGTCGTGTACTGATAAGGCAATTATAGTGGCACAGTATGTGCTCTGCTGTTTTTACCTCTTCGTTACACATTCTGCAGGTGTCATCTTGTGTTATGCTCATGGCTTTAAGATGTTTGTTGACCGGGCAGTGTCCAGTGGGGAATCATGTGACTATACGAATCTGACTCCTAGAAAGTTTGAAGTTGAAAGTTGAGTTCGGAATAAATTCGGATAAGATTGAAATTGTGACTACTCAATAAATGACAAAAATTAAAAAAAGAAGGGTAGCATTCCAAAATTTACTGACATTTAGGAGCGACTTTGGAAGGACATCCATGTCGCAGTAAGTGGAATAACTAACAATGTTCATTCAAAGATGAGAGAGATGGGGACGACAACATTTCAACAATTATTTATATGTGGTATTTCGTTACGGGGCAAATTCATAGCTTTTGTAATACATAATGAAAATTCTACCCACAAAAATAATGTAAAAAATGTGAAGATTTTGTTTCTAAGCGTTGAAGTATTAGACATTAAGGCAGTAGACTTGTCTTTCGTGTGAAATCGTCCATCACATATTCGTAATGAAGGGGTGTGCGTAGGATATAAAAGCTTTCTCAATCCTATGGCCCTAGCGAAAACTTTATTAATGGGTTTAGAAATTCCAAGCTACAGGTAATCTGGACCTGAGCAGAACTTCAGGAACGAAAGAAATAATAAGCAGTTGTAGCTAGCGTTATTAAGATTAAAATGAAAGCTACGCGGCTGAAAATGTGAATAGTGTTTATGGTAATGATACTGTAACAGACAATCACGCACAGTTTCGATTTCGTCGGAACCGTTCCGAAAATTTCGATGTCAAATATGCACCACGCTCTGCAAGGACTGTTATCGAAAATGTGGATAAAATCATGAAAATCGTCGAGTCTGATCCCCACATTTTCACACATTTTCGATTGCCAGGACCTGAAGCGGATCACTTCCTGAGATACTCTGATTTCATTTGAGATCTCGTTTACTGGGATCCCAAAGTCCTCCGACTTTGTTCAAAAAGGACTTGAATTCATGTACTATCTTGGAACTGGTTAAAGGGTTGGACATAGCTTTGAGTTTGATTTGGCTCTAACTGCGGACGCATATGCTTTTTGCCATCCATTTGTACCTCGAAACATAGTGCATGATCATTAGTATTGCATATATCTCTGATTGAAAGACAGACGAATATTTCCCAGAGGAAAGTGCAGTCGATCTTTTCGCGGTTAAATAAAACCCCAGCGCCGGACGCCCAGTATCTGCTCAGAGCGAGTCATGACGTCATGGAAATTAGACTGAAATTATAGCGCAATAGGATGGCAGGTGTCATTGCGTCGGAGGGCATATCCATGAGACAGAGGTCGGAGGATATTTCTCGCGCAAGTACAGTCACTCCAGTGCGAGTTGTACCCAACACCATTATTCTTGAGACGAGACATTGCTTTCAGTGCGTTCCCTCTGAGGTGGAAGATTCATCATAGTATCTAGAGCAGCGGCCGGCGTGCTGGGGAAAGACCCTCCACAACTCTAACAAACTGCTCTTTTGAGGCGAAAGAGGCCACCACGAGTTTGCGTGTTAGCCTGTTCCACCAGACAACCGATGTATATGAAATTGTTGTTCTTATCATTGCCGTGTAGATCCAGAGGCATCTACTCGTGCACCAGTGATCGACCATATTTAACGCCGCGTATGCTTTGAGATAGACAGTCGCTAAACATGAGCCGACAGAGAGAATGGCAACGTCATCCGCATTTGCATAGATTCCAAAGGCATTTAGAGCAATCAGCAGAGAGTCTACCACCATGCACCGTAACAGCGGAGACAGGCCACTTTAAAGGCAGCATCTGTTTTGCGCCAGACTTGACACATTCAACGCCTGCCTCAACGATAAATTTCTTGTGCTCATGCATTGTTTTGATTCACAAAACCAGTGTTTCATCTATGTCATGCCAACTTCGCGCACGTACAACTCTACTAGTCTCCCCATGCTTTTCAGCAAGAAGGATGTTGGTCTGATTGTTCTAAAACCTTTGGCAAGTGAGTAATCTTCTTTTCTTCTTTCCCTAATTTGGGAATAAAGACCACTTTCACCGCGCGCCAAGGAATAGGTTTACATGTAACTACCTGTTTGCAGCATAACAGGTTGCCTTTGGTGGCGAAAACAGTACCAAGTCGTAGAAGTAAGCAGACGCAACGACGAAGTGTTCAATTTCTCCGTGCGCTTTGTAACTTACTCTGGATCACCAAATCTTGTCCATAGAATTATCTAAGTTTGGTTGCCGATAGTGAGTTCGATATGATGAGATAGACTCTAGGCCTTTCGGATCGCCATAATAAAGAATTACAACATTACATATACATACCACCCAGACAAAGGCGTTTATTCCACACCGATGTTTCCTGAATGAATAAAATGTGATGATTTGTACTGCTGCATGCAATTCTGCTACTGAGAAGATCTGTAGCAGTTGTTGATCCTCGCCAGTAAGAGGAGAAGGTTAAGAGGCGCATGCCGAATGTGCAGTTTCATGCCCGTGCCCCCTACAGTAGCCTTAACTAGCCGGCAGCGCTTTCTACGCTGCACACCGCCGAGAATTAGAGGGTCGGATGGACTTCGGTAGGGGATACCTCTGGCGTCCTAATCCTCGTAAATGCTTTCCCCAGAGATCGAAAGTGGATCACTTACGATAACTTGAAGCGGAAACGTACGTGGTCGAACCGCGGTATGCCGGCACTAGTTGTGGCCAAACCAGGATTGATTGGCCAGGAAGTTCCTGCTGTATTGTTGTCGGAAGGTTAGAACTCTTAATTCGGACCTGCACTGTGAACAATTGAACCGTCTGACAGAAACAATCGCCCAGAAGCGACCAGTTTTGGCCAAAAGAAGAGGATTCATGTTCCATCAAAACAGTGCCAGGACACACACATCGATACAGACCCGCCAGAAGTTTGGTTTTGAGGATCTTATGCACCCACCTTATAGACGGAACTTAAACCAAGTGATTTCCACATGTTCCTGTCCATGGTGAATAATTTTGCTACTGAAAAATTTGCCTCATAAGAATTTTGTGAAAAGAGACTGTCCCAGTTTTATTGACTTCTATGAGACAGACATAATGGAATTACCTTCAAAGGGTTTAATGACCTCTGCTCGATTCCGGAAGACCTTCTGCCGGCAGAATGAGTACAGATTTCGAAAAAGATAGTAGTCCGTTGGGGAAATATCAGAAGAGTACGGTGGATGCAGTTTTTGCACCATTAATTGTGTGTATGGGGTCATGGTCATCGTCATGCAAAAGGATCGAACCGTGCCTATTGAGCAACGCATGACGCTTTTCCGCCAAGTTGAAATTCAATATATATCGATTTCCTCACAATATTTGTTTGGGTTTATCGTTTCTCCTGGTTGAAAAAATTAAAAGTGGATTTTGATGTCCACCAAATTGTCACTATAACCTTTTTTGGGAGAAGATCGAGTATGGGGTGTTTTGGTTTGCGTTCTGCACCCAACCACTGCCCAGGTATTTTACGGTTATCATAAAGAATGCACTTTTCATCAATATGATTTCAAAATCAAAATGAATAGACACAAGCACTGAGATGCACCAAATTTTGAGTTAACGGTAAATTCAGCATATTAAAAAGAAAACCCAAAATGGAGAGAAAGGATACATGTAGGTTTTATTCTGCTTTTATTTAAGTCGTTGTACTTATGCGTTTGCTGTTGTTGATACCTCTTTTTTTAATAATAAAATAATAAAACAATCCCAAGGTTTCATGAGGACAGTTGTCTAACGCAAAGTTTCAAATGTATCCAGTGGTGCTCGCCACTATATTAATACGTCTGGACCCGGTATACTTGTTTAACTAGAATCCAAAATCCAGATGTCGAAATTGTGGAAGAAGACGCCTTCCCGTAACCCTCGTTCGGGGCTATTTTCGCACAGAGTATCGGTCTACCCATAACGCAGGATTGTGTGCATAGCACTGAAAATTCATGCAAAGCACGCCCGATAAAGAAAAAGACCTCCTGCATCTGGTTCTAGCAATCAGCGACAGGTCCTGACAGATTTGACAGATTTTCTTAGAAATTTGAAAGCCGAAAATTAGAGAACTTGTAACTAAATTGCTTAGTGCTTACAAGGAAATGTGATGCAACATGTCATTTTAATTTTATTTTGAAATGTGATACAAAATGTCAAACAAATTTTAATTTCTTTCATCTCGATATCTTTCCGGAGACGTAAGCGACGAACACGGAGAAAGGTTTCACTAGGACGTTACAAAAATGGAAAGACGGCACTAAAGCAAATGGGGTCCTACTATGCCTGCTGATTACTGCTGGACATAACTTGAGAGATACTACAGGAACAAAATATAGCCGTAAAACATCTGCAAAAACATTTTAAAGTTAGTGTACCATGACAAACATCATGATATAGCAAAAAATCGATGGGTGATAGAAAAAATCTGAGGTAATTTTCTGTTTTCTAGTTTAATTTTGCTTAGGAAACCCTAGGTTTTCTGCATGTTACAGAAAAAAAAAATTGATTTTGTCGGTGCAAACGACATCTGGTCATTGATGCGATACCAATGTGATTCACGTGAAATGGAGCAGCACCAACACAAACAAAAGAGGTTTGCAACCTCACAGTTGGGGCAAAAAACACTAGGAAAAAAAGTGAGGTTCTGAAATTTGTTCATATTAGGTCCAGTTGTACTTCTAGTAGATATGAATACGAACACATAATATTTTTTTTATATTGTCAAGTTAAGGGGATCTAAAGAATCGTCTATATCAAAATTCGTATATTTTGGAAGAATTTTTTCGTATTGAAAAAAAATTACAATAAATTTTCAAATTACCCGATTTCCATCAAAAGTTTGCTGCTCTTTTTAAAAAAGAAATCAATTTGGAAAAAAAAAATTTGAATGTTCGAAACCGGAAGTAAACATTTCGAAACAACATTTTGGAAACTTCGACCAATTTTATTTTTATTTTTCTTATTTCAAAATATAGCTTAGAGTATATATAATACACCAGAAGTTTTGAAATGGGATTAGTTAAGGAGGTAGGTAAATTAATGTATGTACATGTAGCAGTAAGTATGATGTTAGGCGTTTGTTTATGTCGGTTAATATGCGAATTATGAAATTAAAATACGACAGTATTAACACTTATCATCCTGTTCATTTGTGTTGAAGCTCTAACAATAATTAGGGGTAGTTACTTCTAAATAAAAATAAAAAATAATACATTGACAAAATTCATTTAAATATTGTAGAAATATTAGTAGGAAGAAATAAAAAACAATTTTACCTGTAGTTTGTCAAAAAGTTTATTTCTTCAATTAATAAAGGATTAATTATTTAGTTACTAAATGTTTAATTATTTTAACTTAATTACAAGTTCATTATCTTCATAATTATCATTATATTGTAGTCCGATTTCCACTCTCTTATCTGCCATATCTTTTAGAATTAATTACTTATGTATCATTTTGAATTTCCGTTATTATTTAATTGTTGCTCTGACCTCTTAGTGACTGGTGCTTGACAGAGAAAATTTATAATGGCTCCGTACGGTGATCGATGTTTTAATCCATTTTGTTTGGTGAATCATCGAAAGTTTAAAAGTATAAAAATAATTTCTACATGTTTAGTGCAAAAGTGGGGATTTCCAGCAAACGTTTACGTGTGTGCATCTTGCAGGAAACGCCTTTTTAACGAAAGATCGCCAGTAGCTTACGAAAATAAAGAAGTGCGCTGCAGTCCAACATCGAGTGAACTTTCACAAAACATCCAAGACGAACCATTCATTCCCGAAGACAAATTCAAACATAATTCAACTCAAACTGACACAGTAATAGATAACCAAGACATTTTGAAGCTGTGATCCTGACCATAGCACTTAAGTCCTGGAGTGAAAATAGACTTGCAGAAGAGTTTGAAACATCCAGGCGAAAGCGAAAAAAGCAAAGTAGCTTGTAGATCAGTTTGGTATTTTGTCATCTCCGAACCCACGTGGTGGTCGTAAACTACTACCCGAGACCGAAAACTTGGTTAAAAAATTTTATCTCCGAGAAGACATAAGCCCGGTAAAAAAGATTTTATATCTGTTAAACAGGATGACGGAAAAAGAACTCACATACAAAAACAACTTCTGCTGTGCAATATTGATGAACTTCTTCAGAAGTTCAAGGAAGAATATCCAGACATACAAGTAGGTTTAACAAAGTTTTTTACTCTAAGACCCAAACAATGTATCCTCGCTGGCGACCCTGGAACACATATGGTATGTGTTTGTACTTACCACCAAAATGTAAAGCTAATGTTGAATAGTGGAGACATAGCTAGTTACAGCTGGAACTGCTATGGAACTTTCATCTTATAAGGATTGCCTTCGCAAGATGATGTGTCCCAATCCAACAGAGACGTGTCATTTAATGACTGCAAAAACACCGCCAATTGAATGTCTTGTCCTGGCTTAAGTGCAATTCGTGATGATTTGAAAATCATATTCGATAACAATCAAGTGACAGAAGTGCAGTTTAGAAAGTGGCTTGGACAGACCGATTCACATTATCTACTCTAGTACTATCTTCTGATGATTTTGTAGATAGCTTGTGTGATGCCTTGGATACTCTGAAACCTCATGCTTATATTGCAGAGACACAGGCGCTTTATTTTAAAAATCTTAAAGAGACTATCAATAAAGGAGAAATACTCGTACAATGTGATTTTGCAGAAATTTATAGTTTCGTTGTCCAAGATGCTGCCCAATCTTTTCATTGGAATAACGACCAAGCAACACTTCTGACTTCGGTGTTTTATTATAGAGACGGAATTGAAATAAAACATGGCAGCATTGTTATGATTTCAGATGACTTAAAACATGATACAGCCACTTTTTACGCTTACCAAAAAAGACACAAACACCTTTTTGAAATGGCAATAGTTGTGTCTAAAATTATATATATAACCGATGGTGCCTCTCAACATTTTAAAATAGATTAAATTGTGTGAATTTATTTTATTATAAACATGATTTTAATACGAATGCAGAGTTACATTTTCACGCAACGTCTCATGGAAAGGGGCCATGTGATGGTCTTGGGGGAAACCTCAAACGCTTAGCGACGCGTGCAAGTCTACAATAACCTGCAAGTAGATCAATCGTTTCACCAATGCAGTTATATAAATGGGCAAAACAAAACAATAAAACAAACAGCGATTTATTACTGCTCCAAAGATGATATTAATCTTGAAAGAATTTTTTTACAACCCCGGTTTGATTCTGCAATAACCATTTCAGTAACTAAAAACGGAAGGTATTCTTGTAAAAAGAACCAGTTGCGTAGATGCTCAAGGTATAATTGTAAAAATTATAAAGTAAAATCGTTCTGAATTTATTATTACGTTATTTCATTACATTATCATTTAATTTCACAGCAGTTTTAAGTAGTAGTAGTTGTCGTTTTTAGTAGTTCCGGAGATAGGTTAGGGTAGGGTTACCCTAACCTAGAAACTAACAAACAAACATTATTTCTTTATAATATTAACATTAAAATACTAATTATACTAATACTATATGCTAATTTCTACTAATACTATTATACATACTAAATACCACAATACCACTAAATACCACAAACCACAATCATACTAACTCTATTCGCACCAACCGGCCGACATACACAAACGCCTAACATCATTTAGTTTTTTTTAGTTTTTAATTCATTTTTATTCATATTTTCTTAGATCTATCTTACCCTAGACAAAAATGCGTAAAAACTAGCTTAACTATCTTAACAATCTAGATATCTTACTGGCCCTAGGCGGACACTCTAAAATAGACGTAACAACTTAAATCTATGTCTTTCGACTACTATATCAACTTACCACTAACATTACTATATCTAGCTTAAGCTAAGAAAAATGATTTTTATTAAAAACTTAGCATATGATCATTTTTGTATTATATATAAAACTTAAGCCTACCTTAATGTAACTAAACCTAACCTATTCTACCTTTACTAAATTATATATATATAAATTATATACATAATATATATTTAATATATACAGGGTGTCCCACGAGCAGTGTGCCAAAAAGCTACAGCGTGTAGGTCTAGTCAAGACAAGAAAAATATCGTATGGGAGGGGGGGGTCTATTTCCCCCCGTTTAGCCGGGAGGGGCAATTTTCTAAAAAATTGACTTATTTTGGAAAAATAATTATTAAAAATCAACAGTTACATCCACAATGCCACGATATACCTTTTTGTAAAGTCAGAAACCTCTTCTTTCATATTGATTTTAAATGAAGCTGTTTTAAGGAGTAGTTTTTGAGAAATTAATTTTCAAACTCAAAATTTTGAAAAAAAATTTCGAACTATTTTTTTTCAAAATTGTATGTAATTAAGTAGTAATTTTTTTTCAAAAATTCAATGCTCTCATTAATTTTAGTTAAAAACAGAAAACCGGATGCAAAAATGTCTTGTAGTTTTTGAGAAATTAAAAAAAAACCCGAACCATTTTTTTCTAAGAAAAACCTTTTTTTTTGGTTTTAACGCGGCTGGACTTGTAGGCAAATTAATGTATGAAACATTGACCTCTTTTTTATTATTTTTAAAAAATTCGGAGTTTTATGAGGATACAATAAAGTGATACACTATTGGAATAACCCTGGATTAATTCTTTTTTTTCATTGATAACGCCTGAAAACTGACCCGCGAATTTCGTCTGGGTCCGCCCGCCGCCGATGGGTTCTACCCGAATTTTGAATTTGGTCCGACGCAATCCCTCCCTTAGTACAAGGAGGATGGCTATTATGCTTGGAGTGCCCAAATCTAGAGTATGGAGAGTGCTTCATACCGAAAACTTACACCCGTATCATTTTAGGCCAGTTCAGGAACTCACCTCAAACGACAAGTTTTTGAGAGCAGAGTTTTGTCGATCATTACTGCTTCGAGATGAAACTGAACGAAACTATTTTGCAAGGATATTCTGGACGGATGAAGCACAGTTTACCAGAGATGGGGTTACTAACTTCCACAATTTGCATCATTGGAGTAGCACCAATCCACACAACAAAAAACAAAATAAATTACAACACCGCTTTAGCTGTAATGTTTGGCTTGGTATTGTTGGACAAACTGTAATCGGGGCCCGGTTTTTGAATGCCGTTATTAAGGGAGAATCATACCTGCAGTTCCTACGAGACCTTTTGCCCGATTTGATGGACAACGTTCCTTTGGCCATAGCAGATGATTTAATCTACCAGCAAGATGGAGCACCAGCACAGTACAGCTTACGGGTTAGACCGTTGAATCGGTCACTAAAAATTTTTCCAATTTTTTTTCAAAATTTTGAGTTTGAAAATTAATTTCTCAAAAACTATTCCTTACAACAGCTTCGTTTAAAAACAAGATCAAAGAAGAGGTTTCTGGCTTTACAAAAAAGTATATCACGGCATTGTGGCTGTTACTGTTGATTTTTAATAAATTTTTTTCCAAATTAAGTCAATTTTTTAGAAAATTGCCCCTCCCGGCTGAACGGGGGGAAATAGACCCCCCCCCCCCCTCCCATACGATTTTTTTCTTGTCTTGACTAGACCTACACGCTGTAGCTTTTTGGCACACTGCTCGTGGGGCACCCTGTATATCTTTTTTTTTTTTTTTTTTTTATATATATGTATGTACATACTACCCTACTAGCCTATGTAAGCCTGCCATTGGTGTTAGGCAGGCCATGCCTTGAAGAGGCTGAAGCTCTCAAAATGTCCACTGACGTAGCTCTCTCCAGCCACCAAAAGCGTTGATGCTGGCGGACTACGTCTCCTCGATCCCGGCGTGAGACCGATCTACAGAACCTGAGGCGCTCGGGCTCACGGAGCGCGACATCGGTTCGTAGAGGAATCGCCGTTCAACGGAATTGCGACCTACGTGGAAGATTAGCGGCACCGCCAATCTATCCTGGATCAGCCCACATCTATCTAAATAGAGGAATGCTTCTGGCGACCATTAAGGCGCACTCTCTCGTGATATAAATCGTTGGGGTAGTAAGCCCCGAAGATCAGGCTATTGACCGAAGTCATTGCTCTCGCAACGTGGCTTCGAATCAGTTTGATCAAAAAATTATCTATCCGTACAATCCTGGCCCTATTGTATAGGACCTCGTTCGGGTAAAATTTCGTGTACTCAGATTCGGGTGTCCTATGTAGCCCCAGACACGTCCTGAGACATTGTCTCTCAAACACCCGAATCCTTTCCATTAAACTGGCTCTCACATTGAACCAGACGGGACAACCATAGGCAACCATGGGCCTGATTAAGGCCATGTAGCAGATTACCTTCACCCTAGAATCAAGTTGGCTGCTATGAAACAGCCATCTTGTTAGAGCGAAAGCGCCCCGGGCCCTTGCCAGAGCAGCATCTACATGTTTGTCAAAATATAGATACTGATCCAGCACGATCCCAAGGTATCTGACTACACTTCGTCTCGCCAGTGGACGTCCGTCCGGTCCTAAAATTAAGAACCTGCGCCAGTTTTTTCTAGTGTCCCGAGAGGCCCTAGACAAAGGCGTTCTGAACAATATAGATTCTGATTTCTGGAAGTTGATTTTCAACTTCCAGTCATCACAATATTGCTGAATTTTTTCGAAGTCACGCTGCAGAAGAATAACAATAACGTCGATCGTTGGACCTGATCTGCACGCGATTAGGTCGTCTGCGTACGCTATTGAATGGTGAAGAGAAACTAGCAGATCGCTTAGGTGGCTTAGGTAAATGCTGAAAAGGATCGGCGAATTGACCGTACCCTGTTGCAGTCCATTTTTGATTTCAAATGTTTGGGTAGAAGTCACGTTGGCAATTTTCACTACGAACTTTTACCTGTTAACATGTCAAAAATCATATATAGCAGTGGTTTACTTATGCCCATCCGACTGAGCTTGTAATAAAGACCTTCTAACCATACGGTGTCGAAGGCTTTTTCCAAGTCAATCAGACAGGCACCCGTGCATTGGTTCTTGCATTTATTCCATTGGACATCCGACACAAGCTCCGACGCGGCATGAATAGTGTCATGCCCCGCTCTGAAACCGAATTGGTTATCCGGGATGATTTTATTGTCCTCAACCCATTTAGACAGGGCCCTATGGATTACCTTCTCGGAGACCTTGCTGATACTCGGAAGGAGACTTATTGACCGGAGATTTTCCGGGTTAGATGTGTCTTTACCCCTCTTGGGTATTGGTTGCACCACCGCTGTCTTCCAGTGCACTGGATAATATGCATTATTCAGTGCATTGTTGAACAGGATGGTGTACCTCTCTACAGCCACTGGCGGAAGGTGCCTAAGCACAACATTGGATATACCGTCGACTCCCGCGGATTTTTTCTTCCTCAATGACTCGAAGATCATCTGAAGATCCTCCGTCGATATGAACAGGGTATTAACCCCCTCATTGGCGATGACATTGTTTGCCATGAAATCTTCATTGAACCTTGTAAAACCAAGGTTCTCTGATCGCCAATGATCGATATCATTTGGAAGATAGAAGTGATGAAGCAGGGTTCTATCTTCCAGGTGGTGGTTCAGGCGAATACTATCATGCACCTTGTACACCTCCTGGAAGACAGCTCCCACTGTCGCGACCTTCTCCTGAGGATCCTCGATCACGAAGAAGTCGTCATCCAGGATGGCGCTCTCCGGATCGATGCTAACTGTTCGTAGCAAGCGTTCATTGTCTGACGGTCTCGGAAGCTTTAGATCCTGAATGTCATTCTGATTGTTTCTCCGAAATATTTTATTTATTTGCGGGAACATACTCGCGCTGTTGGATTTTACAGCACGAATTCTGTTGTTCCAATGCAAACTCACAGATATTCTGTAATTTTCCTTGATTAACTGTTGGATATTTTTAATCAGTGACTTCAGTGTCCTGACCTCCGAGTTTTGTCTGTCGGTAAACCGCCTGTACAAGAGTTTGAGCCTTGTCAGGAGTCTACTTTTTTGTCTGTGCAGTGCGTCGATTGTCGCGTTTCGGTATACGTTTGTGGTATCGTGCTGTCTTTGGCGTGGTATCGTACTGTTCATTGTCTGTTTAATGACATCGTCCATTTGTTTGAGATACCTGTCAATCTCGTAGTTTGACAGGTTCCTATTAGTCGGTGGAAAGGAGGCGCTCGAAGTGAGCGCTCTCGTCAGGGAATTGGCAAAGCGCGGCCATTACACCCTGCTGTAATCGTACGGGTGCCTTTGGACACACTCTGCCATCTCCGCGAACTCGTCAGGTACGGTAATCACGGCACATAGTCCGCAATGGTCACTGTCGTATACAATGGTCCGTAGACAGTTAATAGACCATTCGTTCGTGTCTGCCAGTCTCAGTCGAGAGTCTATTAGCATGAGATCCAGATAGGAGCCGCGCCTAGGATACGACGGACTATCCGTTGCGAGCAACTTGACTCTATATTCAATGCTGCGAAGAACCCACCAATGGCTTAGTAGGCTCCCCCTAGTGTTGGGAATGTTATTTCCCCAATCACTATGTTTGGCATTTAAATCGCCGGCCAGAATGTAAAACTTTTCTACTGAGTTTAAGCGCAGTGATCGAAAAAGTGTCTCGAGCTCTGCGATAAAAATATTGGGTTGAGGTGCTTCAGGTGCATAGGCTGATACAATGTACATTCTCTTTCCGTTTCGGAGAGGAATGCACACAATACAGGCCTCTAGCACCTGGAACCTCCGCACTTCACCGCTATATATGACTTTATGTTTAAAATTGTTTTTAATAAAGATCGCAACTCCCCCGCCTTGAATAGCGTTGGGTCGGTCCCTTCTAATTATTCTATAAGAACTGTGCCGGATTTTGTGCTTCTGGTTTAGCTTTGTTTCGCTAACCAAGAGTACATCTAGGCTTTCGTCCTGCAACAGGTTAAAAAGTACGGCTCGTCGCTCGATCCTTATCAGTGAATTTACATTCACCGACAGTAAATTCAACGGCCTCTCTACCAGCGTACCCATCACGACCTTAGGTGCGCTAGGCCCGGCAGAAGCGAGTAGATACTATCTACTCGGGTCGCCGTCTCCAGGATCTGTTGCTGGAGCTGCCCAATCTGCCCTTGGATTGCGAGCAAGATCGAACAGACATCCACCTCGGCCACCGGTGCCTTAGAGACAGGCACTGGGGCTTTAGGAACAGTCATGGGCTTTTGTACCGTCTTTCCCGAACCTGCCGCCATTTGGGCGTAGGTCAATTGGGATGTGACGGCTGGTGTTTGGAAGCTACCCGAGGGACGCTTCTCCTCGACCTTCTGCTTACGGGCCAGGTTTTCTTTCTTGATGTCCTGGAACTTAGGACATCCCCGATAGTTTGCAGGGTGCCCTCGGTTCCTACACAAGACACACTCGAGCTGCTCTCTGTCCGCCACCTTGTTTTTCCCAAGGTCGCATTCCTCGTACTTGTGGTTCTTTGCACACTTAACGCATCGAGGCTGCATTTCGCAGCCTTAACCTCTCCAGCTTGCTGCTGGGTGTGAGCTGTACCAAGAAGAAGGGAATAACTCGCTTCTCCCGTCGGGAGCTCACCGTAGAGAATGGCTTAACCCCCACGAATTTGAGGTCGTCACTCTCGAACTCTCTGAGCTCTGAGAGCATTTCCTCGGGGTCTGCAATCGATTCCACGCCTTTAAGGAGCATTGTCCGTAACCTCTCGGCCTTCGGCGTGAAGGAGAAAAACTCCGTTGTGGACTCCTTTAATAAGCTTTTTATACGCTTATGCTGCTCCAGTGTCTTGCACCGAACAGCATAGCGTTTTTGGCCTAAACATTTGATTTCAAAATTGCCTACACCAATAGCATACTTACAGAGATCGATGGTCTCTCGTAGGGCCGTGGTATAGGTGAAGATGGGTGACACTTTCTCCTTTTTATGACGTTGCTGCTGCGGCTGTTGTTGTTGCTGCTGCTGTTGCGGCTGTCGTTGTTGCTGCTGTTTCTGCTGCTGTGGCTGTTGTTGTTGCTTTTCCTGCGGCTGCTGTTGTTGTTGTGCTTTTGCTGTGGGGCGGCTGTTGCCTGCTCTAAATCCCTCTTCTTTATCTCCTTCAGCTTATCAACTACGGCCTGCAGCTGGGCACGTAGCATACGCTCTATCTGCTCCAGTTCGCTACGCTCTTCCTCCGTAGCCGAATATAAAAGGGGGGGCGAAGGGGTTATTGTCCCCCGTGTAGCGGCCTTCCCTACCATAGGAAAGGTAGGCAGTATCTGCTTCCACGGGGATCGCTGGTTTTGGTTGTTGTTGTCCAGCTGCTTTCGACGTTGATGGTGTTGGTGATGGCGCCCCTTTCCTCGCTTCGACCTGCAGCTTTTCAGTCGAAGTAGTGAGGGAGGGGCGCTTAATTAGATTGGGCCTCGGGTTGCCCCTTCTGCGCCTTTTCATGACGACGGCCTGTGTTGCGAACTCGGATGATAAATCACCCGATTCCGACTCCGTACGACGTACGGGTTTTCCCCCGCCGTCTCCCGACATCTTCTCCTGCTACTTCCAACTAATTCAGAAGCAGCAGAAGAAACAGAGAAAAACGCACACGAAAAAAAAAAACTTTCCTCCCGACTTAGGATCCGAACCGACGACCTTCCGACTGCGGGTCGGGCACTTAACCACTGGGCTAATTCGAGTTCCACGAATACTTCGCCTAAACGCGCACTTTTATTGTTTACAATTGTTTTTACACTTTGCTAGCCGAAACACTACCTACTCCTTCACTGGTCTGTGATCAACTGACGCCTATCATACTTACTGCTACATGTACATACATTAATTTACCTACCTCCTTAATTAATGCAGATCCCATTTCAAAACTTCTGGTGTATTATATATATACTCTAAGCTATATTTTGAAATAAGAAAAATAAAAATAAAATTGGTCGAAGTTTCCAAAATGTTATTTCGAAATGTTTACTTCCGGTTTTGAACATTAAAACTTTTTTTTTCTTTCGAAATTGATTTCTTTTTTTAAAAAGAGCAGGAAACTTTTGATGTAAATCGGGTAATTTGAAAATTTATTGTAATTTTTTTCAATACGAAAAAATTCTTCCAAAATATACTATAATTTTGATTAGACGATTCTTTAGAAGCCCATAACTTGACAAATACACATCATATAAAAAAAATATTATGTGTTCGTATTCATATCTACTAGAAGTACAACTGGACCTAATATGAACAAATTTCAGAACCTCACTTTTTTTTCCTTGTCCGCTTGACGTGAAATGCCCCAGTTGCCAATTGAGACAACTAACCCACTTTCATTAACTCAATTAGAGAAGAGGTTCATGACCTTACAATCTGTAGCCCTTTTATCTGAATTTATGACTGACGTCTCCAATAAGGCCTCACTATCTGATCACGAACATATCAAATTTAACATCACTGGTGAGGGTAGAGAAGTTTCCCATAGACATCAGCCCAAAAGGACCAACTGGGTTCTCTTTCACGCTCAACTTGCCCTAAGGAAGACACGCTTCTTAAATCCATCAAACCGACGGATGACATTGAAGAAGGGGCTTATCAATTAAACGAAAAACTAATCTTCTTCTTCTTCTTCTTTTCCTTTTTATCCCGGCGTCGTTATGGTCAGAAGTGTAGGACCATAACCTCCCCACTTAACTGCATTCCTACTGGTCCGCTTGTGAGGTCCGCCACGAAAAACTAATCTCATACTTCAAAAACAGATGTACACCCAAGATAGATATACACAAATGGTGCATACCTTGGAAGAACGGCTTGAATCGGAAACAAGTGAAATCGCTGTTCAATAGAGCTAAAAGAACTGATTATAGATCTGCTCTAACAAAATAAAAGCTCCAATTGAGGAAATCCAAGAGGTCTTGGAGGAAACATTGCGAAAGCTTAGGCACGCTACCAACCGTGGCCCTATAAAGCGCTATCACAGGAGCAATTTCACTGCCAATCGAAGTTAAACTTTGGGGACTTTACATAAGGTACATTTCCCTGGTTCCACTAACCAGCTAGCATCTCATGATGCTCTAATGAGCGTCACAAATTACATCGATAGTAGAACAAATAGCCCTGACAGAGATGAATTGGTAAATGGCTCATTTAAAACCTTCAAAGCTCGGGGTAAAGACGATGTCTTTTCTACTATCCTCAAGAGAGACCTAGACATCATCCTAGCACCACTGATAGCTCTCAAAGGGTTCTGTTTTAACTTCGGATACATTCCTCAAATCTGGAGGGAAGAGAACCTTGTCTTCATCGCTAAGATTAGAAAACTAAGTGAACAATCTAATTTCTAGCGCCCTATCAGCCTAACACCCTTCCTACTAACAATGGAAAAACTGATAGAGCTTCAAATTAGAGGTATATTAGAAAATTAAACAACGCTGCATCCAAATCAATACGAATACCGCAAAGAATGATCTACTGAGAACGTGCTGTAAGATTTAGTAGCGCATGTGGAAAATAGTTTCACACGCAAGGAGATCGCAATTTGCGCTTTCCTCGATATTGAGGAGGCATTTGATAATACTGGCTACAACTCAATCACCACTGCACTCTCCCGGAGAGGTGGAGACCGCCCCACTAACCACTGGGTTAGAGCGATGCTTGAAAGCCGTATTATATCAACTACATCCGGAGAGGTCTCTATGACAATATTCGGCAGTTAAAGAGTGTCCACAAGGTGGAGTCCTTTCACCCCTTCTCTCGTCGATAGTCATCGACGACCTACTCTACAAGTTAACCAAGCCCGGTTATGAAGTCATCGGATACGCCGACGACCTTGTAGTTATTGTTACAGGTAAATGCGAAATTTCTGCCTGTGAGGGTATGAAACTGGCACTTCTATTGATCTCTCACCGATGTACAATACCAGAGAAGGTTTATCGATAAACCCAAATGAGACCCTTTACAAAAAGGATGAAAATACAACCTTGCTCCGTCTCCATAAACGGTATAAACATAGGATTTTCAGAAGAAGTCAAGTATCTAGGTATTGACCTTGATCGCAAACTTAACTGGAGCTCCAACATCAAAAACATTGTGGGCCTGCCAACGCACCTACAGTAAAACCTGGGGATTGAAACCTATTGTAATACTCTGGTTATATAGCGCGATAGTAAGAACTATCATCACTTACGCATCTGCTGTATGGTGGACAGAAGTTGAACAGAAAACCACAATAGTTCAACTTCAACACCTTCAGAGACTAGCATGTCTCGGCATTACAGGCGCCATGCCAACGGCAGCCCAGAGGCACTGATCGGAATTACTCTACTGTACCTTTTTATTAAAACGGTTGCAATACGTAGTGCAATCAGACTCCTCTGCTCGGAAACAGACCAGTCATGTAGACAATTGGGTCACATGTCCATCCTACAACACATTGTGGCATTACCACACACGTTCACCCTTCACAAAAGATTTGAGATATTGATCCCAAACCGCAAAGCTTGGGAAAGCGGCGATCTCTTGCCAAATGTCAAAGGTCTCAAGTGGTACACAGATGGCTCCAAGATGGTTTCCGGTGTTGGCGCTGGCATCTTTGAACCAAATCGGAAAATATCGAAGGCCCTGGGAACTTGTTCTAGTGTTTTCCAAGCCGAACTACACGTCATCTGGACGTGTGTCAAACTAACTTAGAGACTGGCCTAAGACAGTCAAGCAGCGCTCCAAGCGTTGGGCTCGTATAGTATAACCCCAAAATCCGTTAAAGAAAACTACGATGCCCTGCAGGACCTCTTCTTCTTCTTAGATGGCGTTACAACTCACGGAGAGCCAGAGCTGCTTTCACTTATGTTGTGTGCGATTTGATTTTCACACAAATGAACGGGACCTGCAGTTTAATGGCGATTCCTAAAGCCGAGAAGTTTTTTCTAGGCAAGAGTACTACAGGGGGATTTGCCAGTACCCCGCCGAGGAGAGAAGCCGCGAAATGAACATTCGATGGCGTTGGTGTTATCGGGATCCGAACTCGCTCAACGTGCGTCAGAGACCGACTAACTACTCAATGCGGCACGGCCTTCCCAGGACCTAGCCAAAATAAGCGCCCCTCCCTCACTACTTCGACTGAAAAGCTGCAGGTCGAAGCGAGGAAAGGAGCGCCATCACCAATACCATCAACATCGAAAGCAGCTGGACAACAACAACCAAAACCAGCGATCCCCGTGGAAGCGGATACTGCCTCCTACCTTTCCTATGGTAGGGAAGGCCGCTACACGGGGGACAATAACCCCTTCGCCCCCCCTTTTATATTCGGCTACGGAGGAAGAGCGTAGCGAACTGGAGCAGATAGAGCGTATCCTACGTGCCCAGCTGCAGGCCGTAGTTGATAAGCTGAAGGAGATAAAGAAGAGGGATTTAGAGCAGGCAACAGCCGCCCAACAGCAAAAGCGGGGGGGGATAGAGAGCAGCTCGAGTGTGTCTTGTGTAGGAACCGAGGGCACCCTGCAAACTATCGGGGATGTCCTAAGTTCCAGGACATCAAGAAAGAAAACTTGGCCCGTAAGCAGAAGGTCGATGAGAGGCGTCACTCGGGTCGCTTCCAAACACCAGCCGTCACATCCCAGTTGACCTACGCCCAAATGGCGGCAGGTTCGGCAAAGACGGTACAAAAGCCCATGGCTGTTCCTAAAGCCCCAGTGCCTGTCTCTAAGGCACCGGGATGTCTGTGCGATCTTGCTCGCAATCCAAGAGCAGATTGGGCAGCTCCAACAACAGATCCTGGAGACGGCGACCCGAGTAGATAGTATCTGCTCGCTTCTGCCAGGCCTAGCGCACCTAAGGTCGTGATGGGTACGCTGGTAGAGAGGCCCTTGAAGATCCTGTCGGTGAATGTAAATTCACGGCATTCAGCGGCGGTGCCGCTAATCTTCCACGTGGGTTGAAATTCCGTGGAGCGGCGATTCCTCTACGAACCCGATGTCGCGCTCCGTGAGCCCGAGCGCCTCAGGTTCTGTAGATCGGTCTCACGCCGGGATAGAGGAGACGTAGTCCGCCAGCATCAACGCTTTTGGTGGCTGGAGAGAGCTACGTCGGTGGACACTTTGAGAGCTTCAGCCTCTTCAAGGCATGGCCTGCCTAACACCAATGGCAGGCTTACATAGGCTAGGGTAGGGTAAGGTAGGGTAGGGTAGGTAGTAGTAGGGTAGTATGTATGTATATATAACAAAAAAAAAAAAAAAGATATACATACATATATGTATATTAAATATATGTTATGTATATAATTTATATATATATATTTTATTTAAGGTAGAATAAGTTAGGTTTAGTTACATTAAGGTAGGCTTAAGTTTTATATACATATAATACAAAAAATTATCATATGCTAAGTTTTTAATAAAAAACATTTTCTTAGCTTAAGCTAGATATAATAATGTTAATGGTAAGTTGATATAGTAGTCGAAAGACAGATTTAAGTTGTTACGTCTATTTTAGAGTGTCCGCCTAGGGCCAGTAAGATATCTAGATTGTTAAGATAGTTAAGCTAGTTTTTAAGCATTTTTGTCTAGGGTAAGATAGATCTAAGAAATTATGAATAAAAATGAATTAAAAACTAAAGAAAAAAAAAAAAAAAAAAAAACCTAGCCAAAATAGTTAAGGTCAAACTCTGGTGGGTGCCAGGGCACAAGAACATAAAGGGCAACGAAATCGCCGACCAATTCGCTAGGAAAGCTTTCTGCAGAATCCCCAACAATCCGACAATCGAACAAACACTCTATTAATATCTTTAAATAGAATAGAATCGATATCAGGAGATTGGTCCACTATCTTTCGGGATACTGTAGTCTGAGATATCATCTTGTCTGAACCCGAATAAGGCAGCGAACCACGATAAGGCAGAAGACAACTGATATAATTCAGCTGCGCTCAAATGTTCCCTGTCGAGGCGTCATTTGACACTTTCGTTATCAGCGGTCGAACCAACGCATCCTTAAGCAGCAGCCTTATCTAGGGTCAGGCCATCATATCTTTTATAATGTATTTATCTCGACTCTCGAGAGGGTCAGCCATCATATCTTTTATAATGTATTTATCTCGACTCTCGAGATAATGATTTAATGTAATCCACATGTTTGAAATAGTATATAAGCTAATCGTAACGTAAAATAAATTCAGTATCCTACAAATACTCAGCGATGTTATATCTCTTAACATTTGGTCCTTCGAAGAAAAACAAAACTAAGTTTTCCCCCACCAGTGGTAAAAGACTTAGATTTTATTTAAAAACAGCGAAGAAGTTTTCCAGTCGCTAAAGAGCGAGAAAACTAAAAAGCGTATCCGAGGCTTAGACATCGGAAGAAGAAGTTTTCCAGTCGCTAAAGAGCGAGAAAACTAAAAAAGCGTATCCGAGGCTTAGACATCGGAGTGTGTAAAAAGCGTATCCGAGGCTTAGACATCGGAAGAAGACATCGGAGAGTGCAAAATAATACAATATATTATTAAATAATATAAAAAATATAATAATGCCGAAAGAAAAACAACAACTGCTAGAGAAGCAAAAGGAACTCGGCGAAGAAGTTATATCCATAAGGGATAAGATTTCTGAAAGCAGAATCCGATCAGCTCAAATGGGAGAAACAAAGAAATGCCTAGGTCGGATTAAACTGCAACTAGAGGCTAATCATAGCAAATTATTAGCGAAAAGATGCACAGAAGACGCATACTTTAAAAATAACTATTTTGAAGCAATTACAGAAATAGTGGATAATGTTTTAGATAAACTTGAGGAGAAAATTGACTTCGAAAACAATCCTCATTCAAGTAGTATGGTAATTGAAAGTGAGAAAACTAAACCAACGTTTAAGAATCCAATAGAAAACAGTGATACGAGTATTAATAAACCAATCTACACAAGAATTCACAAAAATAAGAATTACCTACAAGAATTATTAAATGATGCTCTATCAGAAATAGATAATGATCAAAAAACAGAATTGATAGTAACAAAAACTGCATTAGAAGAGCAAATTCAAAAAATAAAAGAAAGTTATGAAGCATTATTAAAGGGAAATAATAATGAAACTCAGACTGAAGTAATTGAAGACGAAATTTTGGAAATAAACAAAGAATACCGAGCTATCTTCTTCTTCTTCTTTTCCTTTTTCCGACGTTGTTATGGTCAGAAGTGTAGGACCATAACCTTCCCACTTAACTGCATTCCTACTGGTCCGCTTGTGAGGTCCGCCGGTTTGACCTCAGAAAGTAGCGGCAGGCTTCCCGGTTTGGGATTACTTCATCGCTGAGGCCAATCAAATGCTGGTGTTTTTGCATCTGTTTGCACCAATTGTTTTTCGGCCTGCCTTTTTTTTTTTTTTTTTTTTGTGACACGGACATGCTCCAGATTTTTTTTGTTTGATATTACTCTTACAACACCGGTGATCTCCAGTCGTGTTAACCCACTGATTTGCATGTACACTTGTGGGGCAGTTTAATGGTGGTATATGTGTCCCTAGGCTCACCTTGGTGTTTTCTAAATTGCCTAGATGTGATTTTTGTTTACCTTTGTTTTAGTCGCCTTTTACGACAAGCGAGAGGTATCGCTGCAGGGATATTCTTAACCCGTCCCTGCACGGAACAAAGAATACCGAGCTATACTAAAGAAAATAATGGTGGCACTTTCAGAACCTGAAACAAAATCTAAAAATCAAATAAAATTAGTAGACATAAGAATTCCAGTTTTCTTCGGAAACATCAATGAATGGCCATCCTTTCATGATCTCTTCAAAAATTTGGTACATGATTGCAAGTCGGTTTCAATTGCAGAAAAAATGTACCGCTTAAAAAATTACGTAAAAGGAGAAGCTGGTAAACTTATTCAACATCTAAAAATCACAGACGCCAATTATGAGCAGCCTGGGAAATTCTAAAAATGAGATTCGAGAATCTTCTTCTTCTTTTCCTTTTTCCGGCGGGAAAATGAGATTCGAGAATAATAGGCTTTTATTCACAACTCAAGTTGACCAAATGTTAGACCATCCTATGGTAAACAGCGAATCAGCGTCAAGCATTAAGCAATTATTAGACACAACGAATGAATGTGTCCAGGCGCTTAAAGGTCTAAATATTAAGATTGATGATGCCGAACACTTTATAGCCAGGATAATTGTGAGCAAGCTTGATCGCGATGGACTTCGCTTGTATGAACAAACAGTTAAAAGAAGTAAAGAAATTCAGACACTTCAAGAGGTTCTCAGTTTTCTTGAACAGCAGTATCAGGCATTGGAAGCAGTGAGAGGCAAGAAACAGGTCAACAGCGGCAATTACAGGACCAACAAATCAGGAAATTAATTTTATACAGTACAGAAAGTATGCGATTTTTGCAAACTTGCGGACCACGAAATTCAAGCTTGCAGAAAATTTCAAGGCACAACAATAATCGACCGCAGCCAATTTGTTAATAAAAATAAGTTGTGTTACATATGCATAAGTCACAAATTTAATGAAAAATGTCCACAAATATCAAATAAGTGTAAGAAGTGTAGTAGAGGCCACCACACGTTGCTACACATTGATGAATTTAAGAAGGATACGAAGGTCCCAGAGAATACGTCATCTATGCTGACAGAGGAACCTAGTACTTCAACAGATTTGCTAGCAACAGCTCAGGTTGGAGTACGAGCAGAAAATGGCAGTTTTCTAATACTAAGAGCGTTAATTGATCAAGGATCCCAAAGGACAGCACAGCCGTATCAGAAGAAGCAGCGCAGTTGCTGCAGCTAAAAAGAAAAAATATCCAAACTGAACTTCATGGCCTAGGAGAATCTTTAGTAGGATTATCAAAATACAAGATAAATCTTGAAATTCACCCTCGTTTTATGAGCAACGAAAAAGTCGAATCAGAAGCATTAGTTTTACAAAAGCTATCAGGTGCATACCCAGACAAATCATTCAAGTACAATATTGAAGAATGGAAAAATTACACCCTGGCGGACCCGTATTTCAATAAATCTGATCGAGTCGACATCATTATTGGTGGAGATTTATATCAAGAAATTTTAGAAAGCGGAATTCGAAAGGTCGACAAGGTACTAGGACAAGCCACCAAATTAGGTTGGATCTTATCTGGAGTCCTAAAAGTGCCACGCAACTCAAATAAAATTACATCAGCGATGACAACAAACTTGGAAAGGTTCTGGGAGATAGAGGAAATTGCTGATAACGAAGTCAACAGAGAAGATCACTGCATTCAACATTTTAAAAAAACCAATAAACAAGACAGCAACGGTAGATTCGTTACAAAATTGCCGTTTAAAGAAGATTGTCAACTAGGAGAATCGCGCAAAATGGCTGTGGCTGGATTAATAAATCTGGAAAAGCAGCTGAAAAGGAAAAATGAATTAAAAGTAGAATATGTGAAATTCATGAGAGAGTACCAGGAGCTAGGCCATATGAAAGAAATCAATATTACAAATTCAAATCGATATTATTTGCCTCATTATGCAGTAATTCGAAAGTGTAGTACAACTGCAAAAGTCCGCGTTGTATTTGATGGGTCAACAAAAAGTTCCAATGGTCTAAGCTTAAACGAAATACTAATGGTAGATCCAAGACTGCAAAAGGATCTATTTGACATAATTGTTAAATGGAGATTATGGAAGTTCGCTTGTGCGCCGACATAGAAAAAATGTTCCGGCAAATAAAAGTAGTTGAATCAGACCAGCAGTTTCAAACCATCGTTTGGAGGGAAAACGAAAACAGACCAATTAAGGAATATCAGCTTACAACTGTAACTTACGGTACAACGTGTGCACCATTTATAGCTACAATGTCATTAAAGGAAATAGCAGATAGATGCAAAAATGAAGAAATCAGCAGAATTATAAGGGAAGACTTTTATATGGACGACTTAATAACCGGAGCAAATACAATTGACGAATGCATAACATTAAAAAATAATACCGCAGAAGAATTGAAAAAATATGGATTTGACTTACGAAAGTGGATATCTAATTCCAACATTATAATAGAAAAGAAACCAAATAATATATAAAATAAACAAGAATCAACCAAAACCTTGGGGTTGCACTGGCACCCAACTACCGATGAATTCCTATTTAAGCTAGACTTTGAACGACGCGAAACAGTTACCAAAAGACAAGCCTTGTCCAACTTAGCAAAAATCTTTGATCCTGTGGGTTGGCTGACTCCAATAACGGTAGTAATAAAGTTATTTATACAAAAGCTCTGGCTAAGGGAAATTGAATGGGATCAAATTCTAAATAAGGAACTCACAAGAGAATGGAAAGAACTTATGGGAAAACTTCCATTAACAGAATCAATCAGAATACCAAGATGGGTGCAAGTATCGGAAAAAACGCCATGGGAACAACATGGATTTGCCGATGCATCAGAGAAAGCATATGGAGCGGTAATATATGTTAAAGCTGGAAGCAGCGTATCAATACTAACAGCAAAAAGCAAGGTGAATCCAATAAAGAACAGGAAAACACTTCCAAAATTAGAACTATGCGCAGCTCACCTCTTAGCAAGATTAATGAAGAAAAGCCGACAAATAGTTCAGCAAGAAGTAAAAATGGTCGCCTGGACTGATTCAACGATAACTCTAGGATGGATTAAGAATAACAAAAATAAAGACAAATTCATACGGAATAAAGTAGCAGAAATTCAACAACTGATACCAAAAGCAGATTGGTATCATGTGAAAACGAATGATAACACAGCAGATGTAGCGGGGGATATCTCCAGAAAAACTAGCGTCTTATCGTTTGTGGTGGAAGGGTCCAACATGGCTCTCACGCGAAGAATATGTACAATAACAACCAACAAAACACACAGTTATGACCACAACAACAACAGCGGGAGGTGAAATTTTAGATGATCTGATACCGAAGATATCAAGTTATGCAAAACTAAAAAGAATAGTGGGATATATAGTCAGATTCACCAGGATAAGAAAAAAATCCGGGTCACAGACGTCAATAATGAATTGGAGCAATCCAGACATTTAATTATTCGGTATCAACAAAATAAGGAATTTCCAAAGGAGATAGAGCTTTTAAAAAACAATCTACAAGTTCACAGAAGTAGCAAAATTGCTACATTAAATCCATTTCTGGATACACATGGCATCCTCAGAGTTGGAGGAAGAATTGGAAGATCCTGCCTAGAATACGACCAAAAACATCGGGTAATCCTAGACAAATCGACGTTATCCTTCCTAATTGTTAATCACATTCATATGTTAACATTACATGGTGGAAATAAATTAATGAAAGTAACTTTAAGAAGAAGATATTGGATTCTAAGAGTGTCAGAAGCAATAAAGAAATGCATTCGGATGTGCCCCAAGTGTGTCCGATATCAACATCGAACAAGTACTCAAATTATGGGAGAATTACCAAGAGTACGAGTCACGGTATCACATCCATTTACTTCCACTGGGATTGACTTTGCAGGCCCGATTTATAACAAACAGTCGAAAGGGAGAGGACAAAAAGCATATATATAGCTATATTTGTGTGCATGTCGACTAAAACCATACATTTAGAAGCAGTAAGCGACCAAACAACGAAAACGTTTTTAGCAGCACTAAAAAGATTCTTTGGACGAAGAGGCAAAAGCAGATATATTTATTCGGACAACGGAACCAACTTCATTGGAGCATCGCGATATCTAGACAAAGATTTTAATAAGGCAATTAAGGAACTTGCAGAAATAGCTCCAATATTGGCGGAAGAAAAAATTGAATGGAAGTTTATTCCGCCGGCAGCTCCTCACTTCGGAGGAATTTGGGAAGTTAAGTCCGTTAAGCATCACCTGAATAGAGTTATTGGAGATACAAGGTTAACGTTTGAAGAAATCAGTACTGTGTTAAGCCAAATTGAAACGGTACTAAATTCAAGATCACTCTGTTCAATTACGAATGAAGTCGATGACATCGATGTCTTGACGCCAGGTCACTTTCTAATTGGAAAACCGATAATCGACTGTCCCTAATCGGAAGAGGATTGCATATCATCGCTAGATAAATGGAAATTACTCCAAAAGATAAGAAGAGATTTTTGGAAGCGATGGAAGGAGGAATATCTTACCACTTTACAGCAAAGATATAAGTGGCGATCTCAACAAAATAATCTGAAAAAAGATCAAATTGTATTGCTTAAAAATGAAGATACACATCCATGTAAATGGCCGCTTGGGCGAGTAATAGAAACTCATGAAGGAAAGGATAAGAAGATCAGAGTTGTCACAATTAAATTAGAGAACAGTGTAATAAAACGCCCGATTCATAAACTAGTTCCTGTGCAAACGTCTAAAGAATCCGACTCCGAAGAAAAGGAAAAAAGCAGAGTTCATTTAACGACATTCCGAAAAGGCTACAAAAACGAGAAGCAGAAACCTAATTATAAATTTTGGCTTCTCATTACCTTACTAATGTTGTTACAACAGTCAAAAGCAGAAACAGTATACGGCACAATAGGAGCAACCGTAACAGAGATTCCCAACAACACTGTGATTTACAATGATAAACTGGGAAAAATAGATAGGATAAACTCATATTGGAACCTGATTATACATTATGACTTGAAGCCATATTCGCACGAGTTAACCAGAATATAATCATTAATAGAAGACTTGCGAAAGCAATGTGCCAAATTAAAAGATTATAAAGGAATATGTGAAGAAATAGTAACTGCAATGAGTCAGCGATATAGTACGTTGAAACAAAACAACGATCTTCTTATACATAAGAATAGAAAACCCAGAGCACCATTCGAAATTGTTGGGTCACTCTATCACATGCTGTTTGGCATGATGGATGCTGACGACAGAAATGAAATGCAAGAGAATATAAAAAATGTATTCGAAAATCAGAAGGATTTGAAGCATTTATTTGAACGTCAGACTTCTGTAATTGACTCAACAGTAAATATATTAAAAAAGACAACCGATGATGTAAACAGGAATTTTCACCAAATGGGTGATCATTTAAAAATATTATATGAAAAAATTGCACAGCAACATAATGAAGAAGGGGTTATGTTATCTTTCCAAGTAATGGCGGCGAGATTAAATATGATGATCGACGAATGTTACAGAGTACAAACATCAGTTACCGATATGCTTATAGATATCAATCACGGTCATGTGAATCCAAATCTCCTCACACCAGCCCAATTAAGGATGAAATAGATTATATTAAAGGACATATTCCTAGTAAGCTAGCGCTGCTTGGAGGCGATTCCAACGTTGAGCTAAAAAGCGTTTATTCCTTCATGAAGGCGAAAGGAATTATAATGGACCAACGCCTAATAATAAGTGCTGAAATACCACTCATTCATAATCGACCGAATTATACCGAATGATTCCACTTCCCATTAACAGAGCCAATCGGACATTAATACCAAGAATTAATGCTGAATATATTGCATACAATATGGAGGAGAGTGTCTATACCTTACTAACGCAACCTGAGCTGAACAAATGCACAAAAATAAAGGAAAACCAGTTTATGTGTCAGGAAAAACCAGCAACTGGATGATCCTGTGAAATTGCAGCTCTAGAAAGGTTAAACAAGGCAGAATGCCTCTTTGAAGAAATAAGAAGGCGAGATTTGTGGACACACCTGTCGAAGGAAAATTATTGGCTTTTTAAGGTATTTAACATAAGCGTGTTAAAAATAGAATGCAGCTCCGATCAACAGGATTGGTTAAGGATTTCATGGCAAGGCGTACTAAGGCTACGAGAACGGTGTTCAGCATTCTACGAGGGAATTGCACTAACAGCTACCCGACATTTCGAACATCAAGAAGAATTAAGAATTCGACACTCGACACTGAAATTACCAACAACTCCCAATTGATCGATGAACTTACAAAACAATTAAATCAGTTGGAGTCATCTCATATAGAACTTCGGGCGCTAAAATGGCATACAACCAGTGGGCATTCCGCGCTAATATTAGTTTTTATAGCAATACTAATGCTTCTCGGCTTCTATATAAAGCATAGCTGTTGCCGGACATCAAACCATCTACAACTGGACTTCACGGTTCCCCCACCATTTTCGGGGCGGCAAAATGTTTAGAGATAATCTAAACATGGTAATCTCGAGAAATGATGTACGAGATGTTGACAAAGAAGGAGAGCAGACGA
This sequence comes from Merodon equestris, assembly GCA_958301585.1. Taxonomy (NCBI): domain Eukaryota; kingdom Metazoa; phylum Arthropoda; class Insecta; order Diptera; family Syrphidae; genus Merodon; species Merodon equestris. The sequence goes on along the minus strand of OY284417.1, from coordinate 51,483,789 downwards.
TCAGCGAACCACGATAAGGCAGAAGACAACTGACATAATTCCGCTGCGCTCAAATGTTCCCTGTCGAGGCGTCATTTGACACTTTCGTTATCAGCGGTCGAACCAACGCATCCTTAAGCAGCAGCCTTATCTAGGGTCAGGCCATCATATCTTTTATAATGTATTTATCTCGACTCTCGAGAGGGTCAGCCATCATATCTTTTATAATGTATTTATCTCGACTCTCTAAATAATGATTTAATGTAATCCACATGTTTGAAATAGTATATAAGCTAATCGTAACGTAAAATAAATCCAGTATCCTACAAATACTCAACGATGTTATATCTCTTAACAACTCCTGAGGGGATCAGCTCAGCTCCTACGGGGGACATCTTCACCTTTATTAAGAAGGTAAAGGAACCCCTCGTCTAATTGGCTGCAGGCACAACAGACCTACACTGGTCACAGTGTTCTATAATATTTGTTAGCACAAGCCCTCTTTTAAAAAAAAATCAAAAATCCCCGGGAAAATTCATGAGATCCCAGCATTACAAAATCGATTGATTTGCTAGAACACATTATGGTCTTAAATCTCGCACATTTTTTATGTGCCATACTGTATATTCCCCGTTACTTAAGGCAGGTAAATACATAAATAAAGATGTTAATTCCTTTTAAGTAGAGATGCGTTTTAAAGAAAACTTCTATTATTTTTTAATGCAGGTTGTCGTTATGGTCAGAAGTGTAGGACCATAACCTTCCCACTTAACTGCATTCCTACTGGTCCGCTTGTGGGGTCCGCCGGTTTGACCTCAGAAAGTAGCGGCAGGCTTCCCGGTTTGGGATTACTTCATCGCTGAGGCCAATCAAATGCTGGTGTTTTTGCATTTGTTTGCACCAATTGTTTTTCGGCATGCCTTTTTTGCGTGTTGAAATTGGAACGTTGATTGATATCGCCTCCTTTGAACATGGCAGTCGGTCGCGCTCTATCTTTCTTGTGATGGTTTCTTTTACGTGGAGGCTTCCTCGGATCTTTGAACTTCTAATTCTGTCAAGCTTTGTTACTCCCGCTGTCATTCGAAGCATCTTCATCTCAGCTGCCGTTAATTTGCTCTCATACTTTTTGTGCATTGTCCAGCATTGTGAACCGTATGTGAGCGCCAGACGTACAACTGAAGTGTAGAGCCTTCCTTTCAGCTTAGGGGGCATTTTTCGATCACAGAAGATAGCGGAGTTTTCCCGCCACTTCATCCGATGGTTGATGTCGTCATCACAAGTTGCTTCTTTATTAATCATAGATCCCAGATATTTAAACTTTTCACACTTGGGAAGCACTCTTCCATTTAAGTAAATGTCTGGAGTAGGCTGATGAGGGTCAGAGAACGGGCAGCACAGATACTCTGTCTTCTTTGAACTAATACGATACCTGTGTCCCTCAAAAATGTCCACCCACACATCAAGTGCTCGTTGTAGGGACGCCTAATCATCACTTATAATGGCTCCATCGTCAGCATAAGAATAGCTGGTGCACATTGGGGTCTGTCACTTTTTCTTCAAGCAAGCAATCAAGGACTGCTATAAAGAGCAGTGGGCTAAGGACGCTCCCTTGGTGTACACCGACTTTGATTGCGTACTCTTCGGTGACTCCTGCGATGCATCTTACTCTTGTCGTTGCTCTCTTGTACATGTCCATGATCACTCGCACGTAGGTTTCTGGAACTCCTTTTTGTCTTAGCGCTACCCATAAAAAATCTCTTGGTTGCCGGTCAAAGGCCTTCTCGAAATCAACCAACACCATATGCAAATCCTTTGAAGAATCACGATGCTTTTCCATCATGACCCTTATACTTTGGATTGCATCTGTCGTTGATTTATCCGAGACAAGCCCGCACTGGTCATCAGATAGTCGTATTATTTTCCGCAGTCGGCTATCTAATACCCGTTCAACGATCTTCATGATGTGCGACATCAGCTTGACAAAACGGTAGTCATCACAATTTCGCGTATCACCCTTTCCTTTGTGCAAAGGAAGAAGATAGCTTTCCCTCCATTGATTAGGCATAGTGTTGCCTCTCATAAGTTTGGAGATAAGAACTATGAGCCATCTAGACCCGATGTCTCCCATCTTTTTCCAGAACTCAGAGGGTATCCCGACCGGCCCAACAGCTTTTCTTTTCTTGGAGTTTTTAACCGCGTACCGAACTTCTTCGACTGTGATGTCGGATATTTCGGCATGATTCGGGCGTCTCTTGGAAAGTACACTCGGGGAAACTGTTCGTTCAGAAGTTCCTCGCAATACTGTCGCCATATGTGGAGAGTTTTTTCGTCTTCCACAAGGAGTTGGCCTTCAGCATTGTTAATAAACTTTGGAAAACGAATCTCCTGAGCATTTCTTCTTCTCTGGCCGGCTATCTTAAAGATATTTGCTCCTTTGTTCATATTGATAAATATGATAAAAAGAAGTATGTATTTTAATTATTGCAAAGGAACGAAGTGAATGTAAAATTAAATCCTTATATTCTCATTTTATTCGTCCGTAGAGGAACACCAGAAAACATAATTTAAATCAATTAACTATGACTGGATATCCGTCACTGGATCAGAGTCAAAGTTCAAACATCACCAATTGATCTATGCACCAAAGTAACATTAAAATGGGTTATCATGTTAATTCATAAAAAAAAACGAAATAATAAGAAAGACATAAGGTTGTGCATTACAGAAAACAAAACAAAAATTCATTAAACTGAACAAGTCAAATTTTCACTTGGACAAAACTAAACCATCCTCTGGTACAGACATGTTTCCCATTGAATTGGTCGGCCATCCATTGTTTTTATTCAATACATTTAGAGAATTTTTATTTTACCGTTATACTTTGTATAAATAATATCAGGATTTCAAAAAAGTACACATCTGTTACATAACTATTTGAGGTATGTCCCAATTCCATTACTTTTCAATATATCCAACTTACAGTACTGGCAGAAACATGTGCAACCAAACTGCATTTCTAAGTCAATAGCTTGCCAAAAGTATTTTTCATTTTAAATCATATAATTTTGTGTTCCGTGCAGGGACGGGTTAAGAATATCCCTGCAGCGATACCTCTCGCTTGTCGTAAAAGGCGACTAAAACAAAGGTAAACAAAAATCACATCTAGGCAATTTTGAAAACACCAAGGTGAGCCTAGGGACACATATACCACCATTAAACTGCCCCACAAGTATACATGCAAATCAGTGGGCTGACACGACTGGAGATCACCGGTGTTGTAAGAGTAAGATCAAACAAAAAAATAAAAAAATCTGGAGCATGCCCGTGTCACAAAAAAAAAAAAAAAAAAAAAACGGCAGGCCGAAAAACAATTGATGCAAAAACACCAGCATTTGATTGGCCTCAGCGATGAAGTAATCCCAAACCGGGAAGCCTGCCGCTACTTTCTGAGGTCAAACCGGCGGACCCCACAAGCGGACCAGTAGGAATGCAGTTAAGTGGGAAGGTTATGGTCCTACACTTCTGACCATAACAACGCCGGAAAAAGGAAAAGAAGAAAGAAGAAGAAGAAATCATATAATTTTGTATACTAATATTTTGTTTTGGATGTGTTATTTCAAAATATGTAAATAATGAACACATCATTTAAAAAAAAATGGCCACTTGCCACACTTAAATGCAGACTCACCGACAAATCCTTGGCCGTTACATATGCAACTTCACACTGAATGTGCTTTTTGCACACGTTTGGCAGCAATTTATAGAACTTGGACGTTCAAACATCGAGAAACCGGTATTTATTAACAGTTTGACAATTTGTAAACAAAATATCACAGTTCAATTTACAAGTGAATAAATTGCAATAATGGCTCAAGATAAGTTTGGTGCTGCATTAAGGGATCGTATTATTGCTGACTTTCGTGCTGGAATGTCACAAAAAGACATTTCCACGAATTATAATATTCCAAAGTCGACGATTTCAAGAATTATCAAACGATTCAACTCAAGTGGATGTGTTGCAGTAGTTCACAAATGTGGAAGAAAACGCAAAACAACAGCAAGGCAGGATGCATTGCTTCTACGGACAGTATAAAAATAACCTTTTCTGTCTTCGAGCAGCTTGTCGGAAAGCTCGAGCTACCAAATGCACCCCGTACAGTGAGGCAGAGAGCAGTAGATGCTGGATTTAGGTCACGACGTCCAGCTAAGAAGCCACTTACTTCAAAAGCAAATCACCTGAAACGACTTAAATTCGCTAAAGAGCATCTAAACTGGAGTGTGGATAAGTGGAAAACAGTATTTTTTAGTGATGAGTCGAAATTTAACCTTTTCGGATCTGATGGAAAGGTTACAGTGCGAAGACCCCCTGGCAAAAGACAGAGTAGTACTCGTACCTACTGCAAGAAAACAGTTAAATTTGGAGGATATAAATTTCACATAGCGGAGTCCGACCTATGCACCACATAGAAGGTATTATGTATACTACAAAGTATACAAATATTTTAGCGAACATTATGCAGCCTTATGCTGAGTGGGAGATGCCGTTAAATTGGACTTTACAACAAGACAATGACCTAAAACACACTTCGAAGGCAGCAAAGCAATGGTTCACGGACAACAACGTTAGGGTGATGGAATGGCCACCTCAATCTCCAGATCTGAACCCGATTGAGAACCTATGGGAGATCGTTAAGCAACGCATTGATCGAAATTGTATTCGGAACAAGGACGATCTCTGGGAGCAAGTTCAAAAAACCTGGAACGCCATTCCACACACTATTGTACAAAATTTAATTGCATCTATGCCAAGGCGCTGTAAAGCAGTAATCGCAAATAAAGATTTTGCAACAAAATATTAATTAATATGTATTAAATAGCAATCTTTTTAAGAAAGTTGTTTCTTTTAATATGAAGTTGCATATGTTTCGGCCAGGGATTTTTCGGTGAGTCTGCATTTAAGTGTGGCAAGTGGCCATTTTTTTTTTTAATTATGTGTTCATTATTTACATATTTTGAAAGAACACATTCAAAACAAAATATTAGTATACAAAATTATATGATTTAAAATGAAAAAAAAATTTGGCGCTATTGACTTAGAAATGCAGTTTGGTTGCATATGTTTCTGCCAATACTGTATATCTTTATATGTAAAGGCCCAACCATAATAGGCAGGAGCAAGCATATGCAAGCAGAGAGGAATGTCTTCTTACATGCAAAGCATATGATATGCCCACAATGGGAATATACGACGTTTCGTTAAATGTTCGTTAACTGATGCGAGCAGACGGAAGGTCTTTTTCAAAGAAGACATTCCGGACGGAATTTTTGACAAGTGACATTTGGGGTTAGGAAAGAGAAAAAAGATAAAAATAAATATGGAATACGAGTTTGTTAACAAGTTGATTTCACTTGTGCAGGACAATAAGTGTCTCTATGATAAAGCAGATGGCTTTTATTTCAACAAAAAGGAAAAAGCCAAAGCCACACCGAAAATAAACAAATCGAATGAAAACAATTTGACAGTTCCTTTCCTTCTGCTTGCATCTGTTCATTGTGGGTATCTTGATTTTTCGTTGAAACAGAGGGGAGAATTTCATTCGGTTCTGACATAAGCTTCTGCTTGCTTCTGCCTATTATGGCTAGCCCTTAACTTATGTATTCATATTTTGTTACTTTCTGAATAAACCGTTCCCAGAACGGACGTGTGCCTTTTCCATATACCTTCCAACAGATTATGGGCCCAGGCGGTTAAGTAAATCAGTAGTAATTGAAATTCGACCAAAAGTATTTTTCAGTTTGTTTTTTTGTGAATAAGTAAATTGTTACATATACGAGTAAATAGGAGTGCTCCAGGTATGTACTCTATTGGAAAACTGAACGACTCTAACTACGCATCGTGGTCAGTCCACATGAAGAGCGTTCTGGTTCATGCTGATTTATGGGCTATCACAAGTGGGAAGCTTGTAAAAAGTGAATCTGCAACTGCGACGGAGTCTTTCTAGTTTACCAGATTCATTCGACAACTTCGTAGAGGCTATAGAGACACCCGGCAATCTCCCAGCTTTAAATGTGGTAAAAGTGAAATTGCTTGAGGAAGGAGCTAGAAGGCAAAAAAGAGAGAGTAAGACGACGGACGTTGAGGGAGGTCATCAAGCATTCGTTGCACGTGCAAAAATGTACTGCAAATCTAAGAGTAGTTTTGCCGCGAATTATTTTGACAGTAGCACCGATGGCGGAAAGGGAAAAAGGCGAGTAAATGGGAAATGTTATAATTATGGTCGTAGAAGTCACTTTGCTTCCCAGTGCAAGAGTTCTACAAGTAAAAATGAAATAAATAATGAGCATACGTTTTCAATTCTCGCTTCTCCTTCTTATAATAGTTTAAAAAAGGATTCCTGGTGTATTGACAGTGGTGCCGCGTCACACTTATGCTGTGATTGAAGTTTGTTCTTCTCATACGCGGAGCGAAAAGAAAAAATTATGCTGGCTGGTGAAAATTTCAACGAAGCGGACGGTAGAGGAGATGTTCATATAAAATGCAATGGTCAACCCGTGAATTTGAAAAACGGTCTGTACGTGCCATCAATGCAGAGAAATTTCATCGCCTTAAGTAGAGCAGTAGACAATGGGCTTTCAGTGTTTTTTGATAAAAAGAGTGCTACTATAAAAAATCGAAACGGTGACATCATTATTAAGGCAGTGAAGCGGGATGGTTTGTTTACATTCAAAGCCGACTTTGACAAGTCGAATCTGATGACGTTGTTGAGTGGCACAATCGATATGGACATTTTAACTTTAATAGCTTAAAAGAAATGTCGGATAAAAAATTAGTGCATGGTCTATCAATTAAAAATATCGCAAACATAAATGAGTGTCTGACTTGTGCAAAGAGCAAAATATGTGTTAAGCCGTTTCCAGGCACAACGAATAGCCGTGGTAACGACCTTCTTGAGATCGTTCACAGTGATATCTGCGGACCAATAAATAACAATTCTATCGGAGGAGCTAGATATTTTGCAACATTTATCGACGAAAAATCTCGTTTTATATTAGTTTACTTTCTGAAAACAAAAGATGATGTATTTCACTTGTTTAAATCTTTTAAAGCCTTGGTTGAAAAACAGACGGGTACCAAATAAAAATACTTCGTAGTGACAATAGTGGCGAAGATGTTTCAAAGGAATTTGGAGCATTTCTTGATGTAGAGGGTATACATCGTCAGTTGACTGTGCCGCATACACCCCAACAGAATGGCGTGGCAGAACGCGCTAACCGAACTTTGGTAGAGATGGACAGGAGCATGATTGTACATAGTGGGCTAGATGAAGCTTTTTGGACAGAAGCAATCGCAACTGCGGTATATCTTCGTAACAGAGCTGTAACAAAATTCCTCCTTGACAAGACCCCATATGAAGTATGGACTCGCAAAAAACCAACAGTAGCACATCTTTAGCACAGTCTTTGGTAGCCTAGCCATTGCAGTCGATAAAACGCAACGAAAGAAGTTTCACCTGAAAGGTAAACAAATGATTATGATCGGCTATTCCGACATATCCAAGGCATACCAATTATATAATCCCGAATCAAATAAGGTTATCGTGAGCAGGGATGTAATGTTCCTGGAATGTTCATATATCGGTCAGAAAGATGAAGTCGATATAATGTGTGAATGCTTGAATACCGAAAATAATATGCAAGTTGATGCAAAGACTGAATGAAGTTGCTGAAGTCACTGCTGAAGTTCATTGTGATAAACGTGGACGTAAGATGAAAGATAACAGTACGAGCGATGATTGGAAAGTGTTGGGTAGGACATGCATTTTTATTGAGTTTGTATGAGGTACGTCTGAAGTGAAGGAACTTTTGGTCAAGGACTGAGAAAGTGGGTTAATATTACGTGAAATAGCAGAAAAGTATTCGCTATTACATAATATCAGGAGTGAGAAAAATCTATTTGAACTTTATTACACGAGGATCAGTTGAACGTTTTAAAAACCACTGCGGAAGAAAGCGGAAAACCACACCAACAGATGAGCGGAAAATCAAAATTGTCGTCTGCCAGAAACATAAGGGAAGGAACCACAAGAACCATGCAAAGAAGGCTCCGAGAAATTGGTTTACATAACTTTCTAGCGAAGAAAAAGCTTCGTCCAACAAATATAAAAAAAACGACTAGCCTTCGCAAACAAGTATTTGTCCAAGCCGCAAACATTTTGGAACAATATAATTTGGTCCGATGAATGTAAATTCGACTTAAAAAACTACAAAAAGTAGGAAGCGAGTGTGGTGCAAACCATCGGAAAGGCTTAGTCAAAGGTGTATAGAAAACCGTGAAGCACGGAGGGGGTCTGTTATGGTCTAGGGTTGTTTCTTTTTCAGCGGCGTCGAGAATCATGTCAAAATCGAATCCAAAATGACGGGTCCTCCTTCCTTCCTTAAATCACGTTGATATGTTGGAATGGTCGCACCAGTCTCCTGACCTCAACCCTATTGAGCACCTTTGGAACTGGATAATAGAATCCATAATTTGGGAAAGTTTAAAAACTAAATGGGAGAAAATTCCAGGTGACCCCTTAAAAAAAATAGTTTTAAGCATGCTCAAGCGTCTTGCAGTTATAAAATCTTAAGGAGAATCCACTAGTTATTAAGTTTAATCTATCAAACATAATATTTTAGTTTTCATGTGTTTTTTTTTTTTTTTATTTTGTCGTCTTGAAATGTTTATACTTTTTGCATTTTTTATTTTTTTCTTCTAATATTTTCCTGTAAAATATCATTAAATGGCTATATTTTTTTGTAAATGAAATAACATACGTAAACTAAATCTTTTTTATTAACATTTCATTAAAAAATCAGCTCAACTGCACTTTAAAATTAAAGAACTTGTACTAAAAACTGTTTTGCACTTTATTTTGTCGGACAGTGTACATCTTGTCACATGTCCCATTGATAGCTTGCAATACTATTGCAGAAGTCGTGAGGTGCCTCTGAGTATGACAAGAATCAAAGTGGGAAAAATATTTTTTTGAGTTGTTGGGATATTTTTGTACTGGTGTATGGGACATGAGGACTTGAGGTGCCCCTAACTATGACAAGAATCAAAGTGGGAAAAATATTTTTTTTGAGGTATTGGGATATTTTTGTACTGGTGTATGGGACATGAGGACTTGAGGTGCCTCTGACTATGACAAGAATTGAAGTGGGACAAATAATTTTTTTGAGGTGTTGGGACATTTTTGTAGTGATGTACGTTTGTAGTGCATCTTGTATGAGTAACGCAACACTATTGGAAAGAAGAAATTGGGTTCTGCAGAGACAGGCCAAGATTAATTCGCACAGGAATTATTTATTGGAAGATGATGTTTTAGTTCCACAGAGTGTTGAGGAGGCTATAAGTGGCAGACATTCCACACAATGACAGGCGTCGATGCAGGAGTTTGACTGTTTAGTGAAAAATGAAACTTGATCATTAGTTGATCTACCACCGAGAGAGAAGCCCATTGGCTGCAAGTGGGTGTTCTACATTAATGAAATGCCGATGGGAGTATTCAAAGGTTTAAGTCACGTCTGGCTGGGAAAGGTTGTAACCAATAGAATGGTTTTAACTTTCATGAGACCTTTTCATGGTACGCGACAAAAAAAATGGTTTTAGTAGCCCCGCAGCTACAACCGACTATATTCCCCCCCAAAATGACTTCTCTCTCAGTATACCTATCCTTTTCCCCGACAGAGAAGAGTGGCTATCAAACGACCATGAGATCACCCTCTTCACCGACGGATCGAAAATGGACACAGGCACTGGGGCCGGGTTTTACTCTGATACCCTACACAAACAGGAATCATTCAGACTTCCTGATCTGTGTAGCGTGTTCCAAGCAGAAATCCTGGCAATAGAGAAAGCAGCTAAACACCTACAGGTAGCCGATATCCCACCATCTGATATCACCATCTTCGTAGATAGCCAGGCTGCACTGAAGTCAATAGAATCCTGTATAACGAGATCAAAGGCTGTCAAGAAATGTCGCGACTCACTGAAGTCCATCAGAAACCGTAAAGTTAAACTCTGCTGGGTCCCGGGCCACAGCTCAATCGCAGGGAACGAAAGAGCATACGAACTGGCCAGGCAAGGTTCTGAAATGGACATCAGCGAAGTGGACACGTCATTGCAACCACCGATCAGCACATTATACCGGATCATAAACGACACAATTATCAAAGAGGCCAACTCGTCTTGGCTTACAAGAAACGACAGCTACACGACAAGATCATCGTGGCCAGAGCTCAACGTCGGAAAAACCAAGAAGCTCCTGGCGCTGGACCGTAACTCGATCCGTATGCTCGTCGGGGTGATCACAGGAACGAAAGAAGTTTGGAGCAATGCTCCGGAAATGGGACTCGGGATCCAGCGATCTCTGCCGGAGCTGCGGCGATGAGGAAGAAACTGAGACGATCCAACATCTGCTCTGCCACTGTCCAGCTCTCCAGAATCGACGCCTAGTGTCGCTAGGCCAAAGATTCTTTACAGAGATTGCGGACGTGGCTAATGCAGATATATCGGATCTTCTAAGATTCATCAAGAGCACGGGGTGGTTTCAGCCACCACGTGATAGGACAGGTTAATTTTATGTGTACCCACACAAACGAAGGGAATCACAATGGGCCTCTTGGCCTCCGAGTGGAAGTGATGTCCAACCATCACACTCCCCTTCTCTAACCTAACCTAACTAAGGTACGCGACAATACGTATTAGAGATCTGCATGAATGCATTCATTTGTTCCACTGCAGTATGTACAGTACTATGCTGTACTCAAATTTACTGAACACTATTCGCGTTGTACTGTGTACACATGCAAGCTAAGGAGAAAGGGTTCAAAGTTTTGCTATACTCTGGCTAAATGAATGCTATATATGCTCTTTGTATACAATCGTGTACACAAGATAAAAGGATGTGTATAGTGATAATGGAACCAATGCAACAAGATCAGTAGTGTGCAAAGTGAAGAAAGCGGGCACAACAAAAATATATGTTGCAAAAATCAAATTAAAAAATCAAGAAATCGAATTAAAGCCGAAAAATGAGTTTTTTTGTAAAATTTAACTATTATTGTTGAAGTGAATTGATTGTTCTGTCTGTTTGTGTGTAAATTGTCTTTTTGCATGCATGTACATAAGTTTAGTGTTAACCCAGATGTACCTGACGTCCTAAATGTAGGCCGGTCAGAAGTTGCACAAGCTTGAATAAACCGTATGGCACGTGTTGTGCAAACAACGGGCCCACATGTATGACGGCAGGCACGTGTCTTTGGCACAGTCTTTTCTTATATTAATAAATAAAAATCGTGTTCAAATTAGATTTCAACGTTGGATATAACGAACGAAGCGTCGCCTCCGAAGTACGAAAACGCACTTATTAAAGCTAAGCATATAAGTGGGAATATTGTTTATATTGATTAAAAATATTGGAAAGTTCTTAAAATAATAAAAAAACATGTACACATGTTTATTTTGATGTTATTTACTTAGTTTTAGGTCTGTAATAAATCTATTTTATAATCTATAATAAACATATAAAAAAACTGACCAAACCGTTTAATTAACTGCACAGTAAGTAAAGTGTGCAGTAAACACTATACTCTTAATTTACTGTACACTATTCAGCATTCAACCAATAATTCATGTGCATAGGAATATGCTGCTTTGAATGCATTCATGCAGATCTCTAATACTATGCTGCTTGCATTGGCTTGTTAGTACAATCTACATCTGCACCAATTTGATGTGTCATCTTACTTAATATATACTTAAATAGTGAACTCCATGACACTGTTTATATGAAGCAACCCGAATCATTTATTGACAAAAAGTTTCCAAATAAAGTACTGAAACTGAAGAAAGACACTTTATGGGTTAAAGCTATGGACAATGGAACGGAAGGTTAGACTCTATGCTAAAAAGGATGGGTTATTCACCGTGCGTGAGTGAATCATGTGTGTACGCAAAAAATCATAGAGGTAATTTCAATATAGTAGCCGTTTATGTCGACGATCTCCTTTTAGCAAGCTCCAAGATAGATGAACTCACTAAAATCAAAAACAAATGAGTTTGAAGTGGTAGACGGTGGTAAACTTCAATATTTTCTGGGTATGGAAATAGAGCGCGAAGATGAAACTTCTCTCACTGTTTGTCAGAAGCAATACGTTAGCAACCTATTGAGGCAGTATGGTATGGAGAAAAGTTGCAATTCCATTAGACACAGGATACCAAGCCAACTGCAATAACGCAAACTGTAAAAGGGTGAATCCGACACAATACCAGTCGCTTATTGGTGCACTTATGCAAAAGGAAAAATAGTTTGCAATTTCACCTGAAATGTTAAAATTTATGGAAACCCATTGCTTTGGTATTTTTTTCTCTTCATAACTTTATTAATAACAACAAAAATTACCAAAGTTCAAACAAGAATGCACGAAAATAGCAAAAATAAAAACATCTTCATATTTTAATCTCTCAAATAATTGTTTGCAAAATGCAAACATAACATAAAAGAGAACGAAAAAACAAAAATTGTCCTAATATTTAGTGTGCCCACCATTGGCATCAATAACGACTTGTTGCCTTCTTGGCATTGATCCAATTAGGTGCTCCATATCGTAACAGTCCACTCTATCAGGATTATTCTAACTAGTTCGCCTTGTGATGTGGAAGCCCGCTTTGCAACCCTCTTTTTTTTAAATGCCTACAAATTTTCAATAGGGTTTATATCGGGACTTTGCGCGGGTGTATCGAGCACTTTGCTGCAGTTGTAAAGTCACCAGGTCCTGCACAAGAGTGACTTGGGCTTCGGGTCATTATCCTGGTATAACTTGTATTGCAGCTTTTGAGGGTTTTGGGGATTAACAAATCCGAAACTTGCAGCACTTTTGGACAGTTCATTTTGGAGTATGTCCAAGTAATACTCCTTGGTCATGATATTAGTAGATGAAATTGCAAACAATTTTTCCTTTTGCATACAATTATGTGACAGACCGAATAAACCTTGCCCAGAACGGACGTGTGCCTTTTTCCCTATACCTCCCAACAACTTCAATTCAAAGTCGAATTTTAAAGGAATTTTTTAGATCTATTGACCTTTGACTTTTTCTAAAAACATGGCAAGAAATAATTACAACGAAAAGTTTTAAATTGAAAAATTATCGCTGATTTTCAAAACGGATTAACAAGACATAAAATTAGTGATTAAGATGGAATTATTAGAAGTTATTTCGCGGCTGATACGAAAGTATGAGACCATCGGTAAGACGATTACCAAACATTCCGGAGGAAAGCCTGGGAAAAAGACTGCAAAAAATGAATCTTTCACAAAACGAGCAATACGACAAGATCCCACAGTTTTCTCTAATCAAATTTTACATGACTTGCAATTGTCAGTTGGTGCCAGAACAATTCGTAGATAGTCGGTCCAATTGGGTTTGTTCAGCCGCCGCCCAGCACGAAAGACGTTCATTTCCGGGAAGAACCGCAAGAAAATTTTGGCCTTTGCACATCAACATCTCAACTGGACAGCTGCAAGTGGAAAAACATCCTATTTTCTGATGAGTCCATATACTATAAAAAAAATTTTAGATGGTATCACCAGAATAAGGAGACTAATAGGAAAAAAGATGGATCCGAAATATTGCGTCCCAACAGTTAAATTCGATGGAGGAAATGTGCTCGTCTGGGGATGCTTCTCTGGTTGAAGGAGGTCAGACCAATCTACAGAATAGATGCCATCATGGATCGTCTCAAGTATTTAGATATTTTAAAAACATTAATGTTGTCTTATGTTGAAGAAGAAAAGCCATTGAAATGGACGTTTCCACCGGACAAGGGTCCAAAATATACAAGTAAAGTTGTCAAGACTTGGTTTAATGCCAATAACATCGAGGTTGTGGACTGGCCCGCGCAATCTCCTGACCTTAACCCTATTGAGAACTTGTAGGAGATAGTCAACAGGCGAGTTAACAGGGACCAGTGAAGAACCTTGGATAAATTTAACATGGCAGTGGAGGACGCTTGAAAAAACATGCCTATGACCGTGATAGATAGCCTTATAAATTCTACGCCGAAAATAAATATGGATGTTTTAAAGGTAAAATGATATGCAACAAAATATTAACTGTTTTGGATAATTTTTTTGTAAGGTTTTCAAATTTTTACATGAGGGGGTGCTTTGGTTTTGTCCAAATGAAAATTTCACTTGTTGTGTTGAACGAATTTTTGTTTTCTGTAATAAGCAATCTCATGTTTTCACTATTATTTCGTTTAACAAAATGTAAAATATCAGTAAAAAGAAAATCACTCTGACGTCCGTTGTAGCCAAAATCAATAGTTTGTTCATGGGGGTGTTTTAGTTTTGTCCAATACTGCATATTAATATGTAAAATAAATACCTGAATTTGATTTTGGTTATGGGTTGTCGTGGTCACTATTGTATTCGTAGGTACAATTGTCGTATGTGAAGAATTCGGATTAACTCCTCCATGAGCTACACGTATGTGTTGATTAAGTTCCGCTTTTGACTGAAAACCATCCCCGCACCCAGTGCATGGGTAAGGTTGGTCACCGGTATGAATTCTGAAATCAAAGACAAAAAAATCGTTTGTCCATGTGCATTTGTAGAGAGAATAATAACAATATACCTCATATGGGAAACTAATGTACGTTTTTGCAAAAATTCTTTACCACAAACCGTGCAAGCATGTGGAACTTTCCCATGTATTCTACCATGATTAACAAGCTGAAACTTTCTTGGAAAAGTTACTCCACAATCAGGGCATACGAAGGGATTTACTGATCCATGAAAGCTATATTGGATATCATTCGATATTATGACCATGAATACATATTTTAAGTACAAATATTTACCGTGAATGCATTATTAAATGATTTTCTTGGGCAAAACTTTCGCCGCATTCTTCACACACATATGGGCGTTCTCCGGCATGAAATTTACTATGTGTAACTAAATGTCTTTTTAAGGGAAAAGATCGTCCACATTCTTGGCATACGAATGGGCGATCTCTACTATGTACTCTTGAATGTGTTAGAAGATGGTGTTTTAGAGTGAAACTTTTTTTGCATTCATTACATTGGTAGGGTCGTTCCGTCGAATGCAAAAGCAGGTGTGTATTTAAACAATGCTTATGTGCAAAACTCTTACCACAGTGAACACAAACGTGCGGCCTTTCTCCTAAAAAATTGCAAAAAAAAAGACATATATATGTATAAACATTTTAAACGGTTTTAACTATTTTAAATTTAAAATTGTACCTGTATGTACTCTGGCATGAGTAGTCAAGTGATGTTTTAATAAAAATGATTTCCCACATTCTTCACAACTGTACGGCCTTTCCTTAACAGTCTGGTTAGATGTTTGGTCGTTCTGGAAATCATTTCAAAATTATATGCAATAAAAAAAATTAATAGTAACCCTGTACCGAATCTTGAAGTTCGGCTTTCGGTGATATTTCCATAGCAGGTTCTAATTTGCAATTTGGAGAATTATCCTGGGAGTCATCAACATCTTCTAGCCCTTGAATAACTTTCTGAACATGCACCGACATGCCAGGGATTATGTCTCCTATAGAAATATGAAAAAAAAACATAATAACTGAAATTGTATTTATTGTTTGTTTATATCGTTACCTGTTTGCGCGTCTGCCGTTGTAATGGTTGTATGATTTTGTTGTGACGCTGCTAAAGCGCGTTTCATCAAAATTTCATTACATTCCTCAGCAGTCAAATGTAAAGGTCCTATCGGACTGTAATGTGTTTTGCCAGCAGTGGTTGTAGTGAGAATAGTTTGAGTCTTAGTGTCAACAATACCATTTCCTATTGAATGCGACTGA
Organism: Merodon equestris; assembly: GCA_958301585.1. Lineage (NCBI taxonomy): Eukaryota > Metazoa > Arthropoda > Insecta > Diptera > Syrphidae > Merodon > Merodon equestris. The sequence continues at coordinate 51,467,919 of OY284417.1, read as the reverse complement.
TCTGACTGATCCACCAGAAGATCTACGTAAAACAATTGACATTGATTGTGTTTTTCTACATCTTGACATCTTAATTTTACTTGCACATTTCCATTATATTTAATAATAACATCTAAATTATATTGAGACTTTTAAATAGTTCTTTGTTTTTTTGTGAAAATGAATGCCTTATTTAAAATAAGTCATAAAAAAACATGCACTCAAATTATTTTTCATCGATAGCTTCAACCTTTGTCCATCTTTCTGGCAGCACGTCAGCACTTGACTGGATTGTTGGCATCTTCAAAAGATTCGTAGTGCTGCCCAGCCAGGCCATGCGTCCCGATCGGAAAAAGTGATAATCAAAATGAGAATAATGTCTGGAGAATACGACGGGTGGGGTAGGAAATCGCTTTCCCGGGTTTCCAGTTAGATTTTAATGGCATGCGCAGCATATAACCCAGCGTGGTCGTTGTAAAACCACCTTGTCGTGTCTCTACACGTACAGCGGCCGCCATTAAATGCTGGGCTCAAACGCATCAATGGCAATCGATAGCGATTTCTGTAGTAGTTTCTTTCAGTTTGAACAGCTCATAATAAACTACACTCTGCTGATCCCACTAAATGCAGAGCAGATGCTTCGAACAAGAGATATTTGCCTTTGTAAATGATGTTGACGCTCGGGCGGCTACCCCGCGATTTTTTACGCTTAGGATTATCATACAATACCAACGTTTCATCGCCCGTTACGATTGGATACAAAAAGCCGTTCCTTTTTTGCCTTGAAGCAGCAGTTCAAACTGGAAAAACACCTTCTAGCTCCAGATATGGGATTTCGTACATGATGCTATGCCTCAAATTCTTCGTCTTCAACATTGTGCGGTGCGACAAGCGTTGTTTATCTTCCATGTCAAAATCGTTGAAACCAATCTCTCTATGTCACTTCCAGCTCACGGTAAGTCTTTTTTGGCACGAAACTGAATGTATTTAAAACTATGGAAAAAATGTTTTCACTTCGGCGAACTAACATATACTGAAGTTCAAGGTTGGCAAAAATATTTCCTCGTAAATGTGTTACCAACCTAAATTATATGCACGCAGTTCTGGTGACGTGATATTAGGAAACAGCGCAAACTTATTCAAGGTACCAATACTATCATAGATATGTCTGATTTCCCATTCATTTTTCGCTTAAACAGGAGAAACCTGCAACTGGTGAGTATAATGGGAAGTTGTTTTTAAATATTAAGTAATTCTGAATCATCGCGGAGCACGAGCTATGAGGAAGTTAGACTCGAACCATCGACAAATGGCAGCAAGTAATTATTTGTTGAAAACACTTGTATACTTATAAATACAGGGGGCGCCATCTCATATGGGTCGATGTAAATTTCAAATAACTTCAACAATTCTCAACCGATTTTGGAAATTCAAAAACTTTTATTCAACTTAGACCTTCGCAATTTATTTTGATTAATTTTTGAAAACAATATCAATTAAATTACCACTTTTGTTGCCGATGCAAAAATGGGCTCGTTTTCGCGCATTCTCCATGACATTTTCGAGCATTTCGGTCGAAATTTCTGCTATTGTCTTCGGGCAGTTAGCATACACCTTGCTTTTCAAGTATCCCCAAAGAAAAAATCTGGAGGAGTCAAATCCGGCGATCTTGGAGGCCAGTCAATATCTCCCTTTTTTGACACCAATCTTCCAGGGAACTTCTTACGCAAAACTGCCCGCAGTATGGCATGTCGCGCCGTCTTGTTGAAACCAAAGTGAAATAAGCCTTTTTACGCATTTCTGGGACCACATAATAGGCCAACATCCACCGATATCGATCGCCATCCATGTATCGCCAACTTTGAAGAAATACGGTCCAATGTAACAGTAATTTTTTGATCATATAGCGGCTCTTCGTGAATGATGTGAGGATTTTCGGTGTCCCAGAAGCGACAATTTTGTTTATTAACTGAGCCAGAGAGCGTAAAATGTGCCTCATCGGTCATCAAAATTTGCTGCGAAAACTCCGGCTCAGCATTAATCATTGCAACGACATTTTGTGCGTATGCCAAACGCCACGGCTCATCTTGTGACAAAATTCTTTGAGTTATCTGCACTTTGCATGGAAATAAGTGAAAGATCGTCCTTTAAAATTCCCCGCAAAGTAGTCCCATTAAGGCCTAACTGCTGCGAACGGCGCTGATATGACAAACTTAGGTCTTCTTGAACACTGGCCTTCACAGACTGAATAGATGAGTTTAAACGCCGCGGACGTGGTCTAGGTTGCTCACGAAGGCTTGCCACAGAACCAAGTTGAAAAAAATTCGAGACCCAACGACGAATTGTATCTTTTTTGAGCGCAACACGATCACGATATTTTGCACGATACGCACGTTGAGTTAGCACAATCGAGCGTCCATTTTTAAGGAACATTGAAACTATTTCCGCGCGTTCTTTTGGTGTGAAGCGATACATGGTACCGAATCGACGTTTCCAAAATGCTATGACATATGAAAATCGGTTGACAATTGTTGAAGTTATTCGAAGTTTACATCGACCCATATGAGATAAAAATACCCTATATACCAATGTACGAGGGTGGTCCAATAAGTACTTAGCCTCACCGCCAGATGGCGCCAGTATCACAAAAGCAATTAACTATCGTGTAGTACATTCTAGTATACTGCACTGTCGAAATTTCAGCCGGATCGGACTCGTAGTTTTGTTTTGACCGCGTGTGGAAGCGGATTTTAGAAAAATGGAAAAAGAGCAATATCGGTCGGTGATTCGATTCTTGTTTTTGGAAGGGAAATCGCCCAGGGAAATCAAAGAGCGTTTGGATGCTGTGTACGGTGACTCTTTTCCTTCGATGGCGACCATCAAAAATTGGTTTAACTAGTTTCAACGTTAGGAGTTTCTGCATCGTTTCGTGACAGTCGACGAAACATGGATCCACTGGTACACACCACAATGAACATTCGAAACAGTGGACTTCACCCGGCGAACGTGTTCCGAAGAAGGCGAAGACTGTCCCTTCGGCCGGAAAGGTGATGGCCACCGTTTTCTGGGATTCACAAGGTGTGATCCACATCGACTACCTGGAGAAGGGCAAAACGGTCACAGGGCTGTACTATGCCAAATTATTAATAACAAAAGCTAAACTAAAAGACGTAGAACACAAATTAAAAGTCTTGATCCCAACAACTAGACTTAAACGCGGTTTAATAAATGGGCTTGGATCGGCTATCAAACTCATTACTGGCAACATGGATTCGACGGATGCAGAAATGCTAAATGAACAAATAGGAAACATTAATTTCAAACAATCTAGAATGCAAAACCTTGTTAATAATCAAGTAACAATAAACAGGCAAATGATCCAAAGGTTCGAGAACATAACAAAACACATCAACAGACAACAGACGGACATTGAAACATTTCTCTATAAATCATAAACCAAATTATTGGGCTGATTCGATTCCGAATTGAAGAAAAAAGTGCTCTTCCACCATAATAACGCACCGGGTCACAGCTCCGCCCTCGCCACAGCCAAATTGGTCGAATTGGGCTACGAACTGCTGCCCCATCCACCGTATTCTTCAGATTTGGCCCCGTGCGACTTCTTTTTGTTTCCAAATTTATTATTTACTTATACACGGGACAGCCGTTTCTTCCTACAAATACTCCTCCGGAACCATTCAACTGATTTTGACTAAACTTACCAAGGTGATCATGTGGACATCGCTGAGTGTCCGTACGTTTTGTTTTTTCAAATCCGACTTATTATTGAGGAATAATCACCGAAAACCCGATTTAAATAGTAACCGAAAAACTAATTCTCAATTGATGTCTATGGGAAAAAATGTCAAGCGCAAAATCGAATTTCCCGGAGGGAAAAAGATTCTACGGATTGTTTAAAAACGGCGAAGCCCTTGCCAGTTTGCGCTGCGCACCTCTCGCTTCGAACTAAATTTTTTTCAGAACTTTCGGACATGTTTCGTCTTTTTATTTTCCAAAAATAATCATAAATATTGGGGCAACTTTTTCGTATAAGGTAATTAGAAATTGATGTTATAACAACTGGGATATTAACGAAAATCGTTCTGATAGAATTACTATAGAAATAAATACATAGGAAAAAATAACACTAAAGGATAAATACCATAAAAAACTCAATATATCAATTGAGTTAAAAAGAGGTATAAATTGCTTAGATCATGCCAAGGTTGCGTCAAAGAACTAACATTGAGAGACGAACAGTGAATTCCAGACGACACGACAACGAATGGTCCTCCAATCAATTTAATGGAGATGGTTAAGACAGTTAATTTGCTGCATGGAAACGGTGCTGTCCTACCTATGGCTCCTACTGCTGTTGCCGCTAACAACATCAACGGCCAAACAATCCATTCAGCTCTCAGGTTAACAGTCTCGCGTGGAGTTGTCAACGATCTGAGTCGCGAGTCTGAAAGGAATTTTCAAAATGATATGCAGTGTTTCAAGGTCTGCTTAATCGATGAAATGTCGATGGTTGGCGTTCGTACTTTAGTAAATATCGACAAACGGTTGAGGCAAGCATTCCCTGAAAACCAACATCTCGCATTCGGTGGAATAATTCTCTATCTTCTTGGCGACTTCAATCAACTTCCTCCAGTATTAGACAGAACTATGCTTGCTCCGTGTGTTTCTAATAATGTGTTATCGCTCCACGGTAGAATGCTCTTCGAACAATTCACAAAAGTTTACGAATTGAAACAAATAATGAGACAAACTGTTGAAGCTCAACAACGTTTCCGTGATACCAGATTTGCTGTAAACAACTTCGCATCTACAAACGACTTCAAAAATGCATTGAGAATCCTGTCCAAAAAGGCTGAAGTTGCTGCTTACAATCAAGATATGCTTAGATCACTCAACACACCAGTAGTTTCCATAAAACCAGAAAATAACAACGAAACAGCATCAAGATGCTCTGATGATGAAGCACATGGTTTGCCGTCATGCCTAAATTTGGCTATTGGTTGTCGAGTTATGCTGAAAATGAATCTGTGGACTGAGCAAGGTTTGTGCAATGCATCTCTTGGAACAGTCAAAGATATAGTGATATAGTGTATCAACCAATACCTGAAGATGACATTTGAATGACTTTCCTCTTTGTATTCTGGTGAAATTTGACAAATACACAGACCTCTTGGTTTCGTAAAGGCAGCGTATCATGCAAAAGAAATATGTCTATTTCGGTTTTGAATATAAATCGAATTTAAAAAGTGAGACAAAAGGGTTCGCTCAGCTCACTTTTTTCAAAGCAGTCCACTTGCATTGAATTCCTAGTAAAAGTCACTCGCCGAGCAGAAATTTCAGTCGAATGACGACCTCGAGAAAACGTATTTTTCAGACGGGTTAAAGAAGTTGGAGCATCACTGGGTCAAGAGTATCGAGCTAAAAGGAGACTATATTGAAAAATAAATCGCTATTTCTCCAAAATTTTTGTTTTTCTTTTGTAACCTAAGTACTTATCGGACCACCCTCGTATTTCGAAAATAAAATTTTAGGAATGTGCGACTTAGGTATTTTTGTAATGGGTCTAATTTGTCGGATAAAACATTTTAGCATATCACCGTCGTTTTTAAAGAAACAGCTCATCTTTTTTCTCTTTGGAAACGAAGATTTCAACTTTGAAATATATTTTGTATTATTATAAATACAATATTTATTTATAAATCCAATATTTAGTATAAGATTTTGATAAGGTATTAATGAGTAACTGCATTGTTGGGGTTCTAAGGTTCAATGTTTTCTAGTTCAGAAAAACCAAGAGCACCTGAGAGCACCTTTTTTTTTATCTCATAGAGAAATGCAACTAGAACAGTAATTTGCAAATGCATGATTTAAGCTTGATATTGCTATATGACAATGGGGTAAAAAATATAATGTCCTTTTTAGAGATATAAACGTTTGTTGATTTGAAGTAAATCTCACATAAACATAAATGTGGGATTAGAAATTACATTTCGAAGCTGGATTAGAAATTACACTTGTTGAACAGAACCCCAAATCGCACGATCTCGTCATTACAAATTTGATTGATTCGCGAACATTGTGCGGTGCCTAAATCTTACCTACTTTTTTGTGTACCATACTATAGAGCTAACTACCTAAATATAAACCGATAGCTCATTGCTTAAGATAGGCAATTCGATTCGTATCTATATTATTTTTGAATGATTGTTAATCAATATAATGTTATGTTGATTGATTGAAATGTTATTTAATTTTTTCCCACAACACTTGTCTTGCACGGAATGCACGTAAGTAAATACACCCTATTCTATTCTCTAAAATTAGATTTTCTATTAAATCATCATTGGCGATCCATTCCATGGATGAAGGGTTACTCAAATACCTATGTTGGGTGTGATTAATTTTTTCCTATAGGAGAAAGAGACGTGCTGACCCCTGCGGAGGGTTTCTATAAGATTTTTGCAGGCAAGTACGAGTATACTATAAAAGGATTTCCTACTGAAGAATAAGACCGCGCAATACGTTTTCGTATTCGCTATCATCGACGTCAACGCCTACACGCCAACTCGAAATAACGGCACCTTCCCTAAGGTGAATCAATTAGAAAGGGCAACAAAAAATCGGATTCCATTGAATTGGTATCAATGGTTTATATTGTATTAAGTTTCATTTATTCGAGGGAAAATTTGTAGCAATTGTTAATATGAAATGTGAAAGTTCTATATTTACGTTTACTATTTCTTTGACGTTAGGCAAAAAGGTCTTAGTCAAAAAATTGCATTTTGGTTTTTTTATTGGGTTTAACTCAATTTTTTTTTCTCTTTCGTTTGGTATTAACGACTTTAGTCTGTCACAACTGCTTCCCATCGTAATAATTTAGTCTTTAGGCAATAAGTCAAAAAAATGCATATTTGGTTTGGAATTAAAGTCTTAAGTTTATTTAAGTCTTTGCGACCGATATCTCTGAAGCATTTAACATTCTTCTAAAGACTTAAGTCTTTTATACCGTACGGACTAATCAAATAGGAGAATAGCGAAGATATGTACAATATACCAGCTTCACCTGAGTCTTCGCCAGCTCCATTGTTACCTGCTGATATGCCAAACATTTTCGATTCCGATGATAGCGATATGGATGTGGATTTTTTCCCAGACAAAGAAACCAGTGATAGCGAAATGAATCAAGACCCAACTAATTCAACTCAATTAAATCAAGAGACATCAGAAGTGGTCCAGGCGTATAAGGAAAGAACGAACTAAGAGAATTCATAGCGGCAAAAGTTACGTGAATGTAAGCGGAAAAGTGGTTCGAGCAAGGGAATTGCAAAATTTACCACAATGCAGGAAAAATTGCAGTTCTTACCTTAAAGAGGACATTAGGAAAGTTATTTTTGACGAGTACTGGTCGCTTGGCACCCGCGACAAAAGGGTAACCTTCATCGCAAATCTCGTAAATGTCAAAGAAAAACAGGTTTCCCACCAAAGAAAAGCTGGCAGTTCAAAAAGCACGGAAGTAACTCATGAATACTTTCTTGAAGTAAACGGTGCAAGAGTTTCTGTGTGTAAGGTTTGTTTCAGCAGAACGTTAGACGAAAAAGAAAAGTTCATCTCAAACGCCGTCAAAAATAAAATGCTTAACACATCCGGCATTACGGTAGACGACCAAAGGGGTAAATAATCTTCGAAAAACAAAAAATCTGAAGAGGAGCTTAATGAAGTCTTGGCTCACATAAAATCTTTTCCAAGCTATGAAAGTCATTACACCAGACATACAAATGAGAAAAAAATTTTACCTTCCTATTTAAACTTGCGCATTATGTACGACTTATATGTACAAAGAAGGACGAGAGAATTTCGTTGGTCGTTCAATTTATGAAAGGAAATTTCATAAATTAAAACTAGCCTTTAAAAAGCCAAAAGTAGACACCTGCTACAAGTGCGACACCCTTCACATGTGCGTTCAAGTTGCTGCTAATCAGGAAGAAAAACAGAAAGCAGAAAACGATCTCCAAATCCACCAGGATCAGGCTAATGCGGCATTTGATGCCAAAAAAGCTGATAAGCTAGCAGCTCAAGACAGCGCGCAAAAGAAATGCTTCAGCTTCGATCTTCAACAATGCTTGCCAACACCGTTTGTTGGATCTTCGGTAGCATTTTATAAAAGGCAGCTATGGACCTATAACCTTACTGATCACGACAATATTACCGGAGATTCAACGCACTACATGTGGCATGAAGCTCTAGCTGCTCATTTGAAGAAGCTGCCTGATTACGTTTCTGAGATGACATTTTACTCATGCGGGGCACAAAATAAAAACAGTCATGTGGCGGCAATGTTTTTAATGGCTCAAGTTAAGTTCCCCAATTTAACTATAAACCACAAGTTCCTTGTTTCGGGTCATACACATATGGAATGTTACGTGGATCATTTTATGATTGAAAAACAAAAAAAGAAACTTAAAACACCTGTTTACCACCCCCACGATTGGTACCAGCTAGTACGAACAACAGGGTCAAAAAAGAAGTTCCAGGTACACGAAATGCAGCAAGAAGAATTCTTTGATTTTGCCGCTTTGTTGAAGACAGCTTTTGTGTGCAGGAAAAAAAATACTATTAATGAACAGTATTCTTGGCATAGTGTGCAATGGCTCCAATACCAGGAGAATGGCTTAGTGAGATATAAAAACAATTTAAAACACTCCGAAGAGTTTAAGATTTTAAGCTTCCGTAAAAGAGGAAAAAATAGATGTCTCAAAGATTATCCACTCCAAGCAAAGTACAAAACCTAAGTATTTGTGCTCTCTTTTAAGCTTAGTGCCACCTGTGTTTCACGACTTCTATAAAAAATTACCAACTTCTAATTCCGCAATAAAGAATTATGATCCAGATTTGGTAGATGAAGAAGAAGAAGCGGAAACAACTTAAACATTTTTTTTTTTTTATTAGCTGTACATTTTTTTTAAGATTCTGGATTAATTAAACAATTTCCTATTTTATAACTTTATTACAATGTTTTATTTTCTGACTTAAGTCTTACGGAGAAACAAAACTTTTACAAATAGTACAAAATGAGAGTACTTAAGTCATTGAAAAAACAGTAAATACTAATGAATTTGCAAAATGTATTAACATAATATATACATAGGTCTTTATTTCAGAGCTTATCTTCCATCATTTTTTTTTCAAACATATTTAATCCCGATTTGCAAATAATTAAACTATTTTCAATTTGGTTTTACGAAAAACTGCAGTTTCTGACTTAAGACCTTTTTGCCTAACGTCAAAGATTTTTTAAACGTAATCCAACAAAAAATAAATTGTAAATTAGTAAATGTCGCTTCGATAGACAAAAAGAAAATTTCAAACACATTAATGGAGATCCTTATTCGCTTTTTAAAAATGTTTTTTAATGCTCGCAATGGAAATTAATGGTTTTTTCAATACTCCACAATTTATACAATGACCAAGGAGTATTATTTGGACATACTCCAAAATGAACTGTCCAAAAGTGCTGCAAGTTTCGGGTTTATTAATCCCCAAAACCCTCAATAGCTGCAATAAAGTTATACCAGGATAATGACCCGAAGCCCAAGTCACTCTTGTGCAGGACCTGGTGACTTTACAACTGCAGCAAAGTGCTCGATACACCCGCGCAAAGTCCCGATATAAACCCTATTGAAAATTTGTGGGCATTTTTCAAAAAGAGGGTTGCAAGGCGGGCTTCCACATCACGAGGCGAACTAGTTAGAATAATCCAGAAAGAGTGGAAAAAGCTACCGGACTGTTACGATATGGAGCACCTAATTGGATTAATGCCAAGAAGGCAACAAGCCGTTATTGATGCCAATGGTGGGCACACTAAATATTAGGACAATTTTTGTTTTTTCGTTCTCTTTTATGTTATGTTTGCATTTTGCAAACAATTATTTGACAGATTAAAATATGAAGATGTTTTTATTTTTGTTATTTTCGTGCATTCTTGTTTGAACTTTGGTATTTTTTTTTTGTTGTAGTCATTGAGAATAAGATTATTAATAAAGTTATGAAGAGAAAAAAATACCAAAGCAATGGGTTTTTATAAATTTTAACATTTCAAATGAAATTGCAAACAATTATGTGACAGACTGTATGTTTAACGCTTTTAAATAGCAACAAATAACACAATTTAATTGAATTCGATAGCAACAGCTCTCTAAACAACAGATAGGAATATTGTTTTATGGCGAATATGTTTAACATTTAAAATACGAGAAGTTTGTTGGGATCTTTGGTTTAGGCCAGTTAGTGCTAAAAGTTTGCGTACAAACTATTTAACTTTTTTAAGATGAAAAAACGAACGATTCTAAACAAAAAATGTAAATCTTTTTTATGGAGTTCACTTGAAACTGCTGTCATTAACTAATTCATAAACAAAAAGCCAACTGATACAATTTTCATAAAAAAATGGATTTAAATATTAAGACACAAAAACAACGCACAAAAGGTCTGCGTTTATCACATACAACAATACATAAACAAGAAATGTCAGTATTTTGTTGAGGACCTTCGTCTGAATATGAGCTCATTTGTTTTCCCATTGAATCAATTAAACTTTTGTATTCTTGAGTCATTTTATACCATTCGTGTTTGCAGGGTTGTATGCCACTGTTTTGGAAGATTATATAGTAGCCAGAGCTTAAGAATGTAAGCAGTATACTTGAGATCATTATCTTGCTGAAAGATAAAATAATCGCCCAAGCCGAGATTTTTGGCACTTTTCCGAAAGTTTATTTTTTTTCTAATAATATTCCAATACTGGAATTTATCCATTGTACTTAACCTCAAAGTTCCCTATCCCATTTGCTGCAATACACCCCCAAACCATGATCCCACCACCACCTTGTTTCGCTGTTGGAAAAGATTTTGTTTATTCAACTCAATACCGAGGCCCATTCAGCCCAAATATGCTAAATTTGCTTTCACCTGAAAATAACACAGTATTCCAAAAAGTTCCCGGCTTGTGAATATGCTCCTTGCCAAAGCAACAGGCTTTCTGCTGTTGGTTTTCGAAATATAGAGTTTTTTTCTTCTGGAGCGCCCATCTTAACCTACTTCTCTAAGGACATTTCTAACAGTGGATCCGCTAGCTGCCTTGTTAAACTTTTCATGAATCATCTTTGCTTTTTGGAATACTTTTTCGAGGATTTGATTTTACTTCAGCTTAAAAACTAACCATTTTTAGGGCGTGTTGACCGCCCTGATCTGTACTTAGAAGTAAAATTTTCGGTTTTTGCACGGTTTTCTAAAACTCTTTGTACAGAAGAATGTGGTATACCAATTAAAAATTTCTCTTTGCGTTTTAACGCTGTTTAACTTCCAATTTTCGAATATCTACTGATTATTCCTTGCTCATATTCGCAGTTTCCAAAAAAACTATCCAAAGGGAAGAAAAGAATTATAATACTGTTTCTCACACTCTAAGTGATTGACTGAATGGAAAATCTCTCAGAAAAAGACTGCATAAAAAATGGTTGTACGCAGAATTTTTGTGATGTGATAATTGGCGCCAGTCGAGTTCTTGAATATGGAAGATAAAATAAGTTACAATACGATAAGATCTAGAAATCATTTCTACATCGAAATATTTTAGTTTTGAATATAAATGTAAGCGCTGCAGATTTTTTTTCTAAAATGTGAGGTAATGTACGCAGACTTTTTGCACTGATTGTACATTATATTTAAAACACAGATACTTACAGTTTTTATCACAATTGATGCTAAGAACTTGTTGTTGTTCTTGTTTCTTAACAACAGTGGAAGCGGCGCCGGTTGTAATGACCCTGAAATATATTTTTTAACTTCAAGCAGGACCTTAAACTAGATTATCCTTTACCTTTGAGCACCTCCTGTGAAGGGTTCATTAACAACAAACATTCGACGAACAACACTGCCTTTGTTTGTAGTCAGAGTACCTTTGATATCCTTCTGAAGAGTTAAAGAACCATCGGTAAAGATATAGGGCATCTGCAAAGAGCATAAATAATTATTGCTCTATGGAATACAGAGACCCCACAAAAAGTCTACAACTCCCTCTCTCACGATCTGCATTTGTACGTATGAATATCATAAAATTTGGCAGTATGCAAACATAACAATGGTTTGAATAAAAGCCAAAAAAATAATAATAAAAAATTAAAAGCTTAATGGTTTTTAAATTCTCATTAGAATTGCGCCAAAAAGATCGTGAGACTAGTTGCGACTCCAGCTCCCAGTAATTGTCGCATGATAGCGATGAGCTGGAAGCAATTAGTCCGCCTCTTTCAACATATCGTACATCGCTCACACATGTACAATAGCAATTCATATGATGCATTCGTCAAGCATATTTATATTGCATGCATATTTACATACATATATAAACCTACATGCATAATATGGCGGCGTTCATGCATACGTATACACAATCTTTACATACATACGTGCGTGCGCTATTTTAATAATTTTGTGTGCTGTTTCGTCTTATCTTACCGATTCATTGCTGACTGTGTAGTTTATATTAGGCGATATTTCAACGACAGATTCAGCGCGAGAACTGTCTGCAAAATTCCAAGTGTAGCCATAGCCGGATTGCGGATTACTCTGGGCAGCACACATTTTAATTTGAGTTCTTATCTTTCAAAAAATTAGTTGTCGATATTCGCACTCGAAGGTTTATATATTTATACTTTTTATCTTTGATGAATTAATTTAAAATTCGCTGGTAATTCAACCGACCAGTTACTAAATTAGTTCACGCATAACATATCGATTTTAAAATGAAGCATATTTTTTTAAGTTTGTTATCTCCGTCTCTCTCGCAATCGTGGATCCTTAAGAAAATATGTAATTTGCCAGCGTTTTCACTGAAGTAGCAGTGCGTGTTTATATTTCACTTATCCATGCAATTTACAATTTTGTTTTGATATTGTTTGTATTTTTTCTGCACAGTGATTAACACTTTCATCATATTTATTTGTAATGTAAAACAATACAGAAATTTCTACCTATCCGCGTTTACCACAGTTAAAGATTTTCGAGCGGAAAATTACACATTGATGCAATAGTATGTCCCAACACTGACGCCATTTTTTAATTCCTATCTATAAGCCAACACAAAGAAATTTTACGTAAAATTTAATCTATCATTTCCCTCTTACCCACTTCTTACGACGACGAAATGAAAGCAACTAAAGAACGAATACAACGCGACACACGAATACTACCAAGCAAAGCGCAAACATTTTTCCAATAAACGATACAGAGATGATATTTGATTGTGTGAACTAAATTCTTTTCTAGGAATCACTCGCGGAGAGATGGCGCGCACATTTTTTTCAGTGGTGACTCAACATCCTCCGCACTTACATTAACCATACATATACAACTATATATATATGAAGCAGTTAAGGTTAATCCTGTTAATCAAACAAATAAAGAAATAAATATACGTTCATACGTACAATATTTTTTATCTTGTTGCCTTTTCGTCTTTTGTTAATATAAATTTTGTCGTTGAATAAAAATAATTTAATTTAAAATAAAGAAAGAAAACCTATGGATACAAATTGATATTTTCTTCTTTTTGCTATAATTAATTTTCTTTTCATAAATTGTAATATTTAAAAAAAAAAAAGATGTGTATTAAAAAATAAATTAAACGAAAACATAATATCGTAAAAAAAATACTATTCATTCGTTTACTATGAATTTGTATTGTCAAGCCGTAATCTTCTATATATATAAAAAATGGTTGCAAGTTTTGGTGTGACTTTATAACCCACGAACGATCAAACCGAATTTAATCAAATTTTTAGGGTTTGTATGGTCGTGTAGATGGTTTTTGTAAAGTTTGAACGAAATTGGTTGACGCATTTGTGAGGTATGATTTTCTTCAAAATGATCCATAAGCACGTGAGTTTTCCAAAACAATTGCTGCAGATTGGCGATGACAAAATTGCAAGTGATTTAAATAGCTTTATCACGTTACCAAATAACTTTTGCACAATTTTAACATCAAAATAAGAACTAATTGATCGCGTTTTTCCAAACATTGTTCAAAACTAAAAAATCATGTTTTGTTAACAGAACGCGGAATTTTAGCATCAAAAGTGCAAATGTTAATGACATCAACAGAAATTGCCAGGTGACTTGGTTTTATACAAATCAATTTATACCGCTACAATTAAATAAGTCGCGGTAAATTGTCTGATGGAATTTTTGAATTCTTTAGAGCCACCCGGTATGCCACCGCATCGTTTGAATTTAAAAGTTGGTTCATCGATCATACTTCTTCGAAATCTTAATTCACCAAAACTTTGCAATGGAATGAGACTCTCCGTGAAAGAATTAATGCCCAATTTGATTGAAGCAACAGTTCTCGCCGGGAAAGCAAAAGGAGAAGTTGTGCTGATACCGCGGATCTGATTAATACCAACAGATATGCCATTTCAATTCACACATCTTCAATTTCCCGTGCGTTTATCCTTTGCTATGGCTCAAGAACAAACGTTTCAAGTGTGTGGAGCGAGTTTGGAGGAACCATGCTTTTCTCACGGATAATTATACGTAGCATGTATCAGGGTGGGAGCACCCAACAATTTATTTATTCATATATTATTCAAAAAATGTTGTATAAATTATTGTATTGAATTGATTAACTTTTTTTTTTAAATTTTTTCCAAATAAAAAAAATTAAAAAAAACAAAAAAATTGATTAAATGTTAATATTCATGCGTAACGAAGCACGCCGGTATCCGCTAGAAGGGTATATTTTAATTTTTAACTATTATTGAACTTATTTAATTTTCAGTACTCTTAGTAAAAAACTGAATTGATTCTGAGGCGGTACGAAGTGCGCCAGGTCAGCAAGTAAATTATATAAATCAAAGTATGTAATTTATTTCGGCAATAATTATATATGCATATTATTTTTTAGTTTTCAGTGAATACCATTAAGTTAGTTCTGGAAAAAAAAATTTCCAATATTAATTTATTGTATGTAAAAAACCAAAATTAAACAGACTTCCTTATAATAAGGCATAATATTATATTGTATAATAAATAGTATTTATATTGGATAGTATTTCTTCTTAAATCAACAATCACAAATATGAGATTCTTTCGAATAGCATCGAAATAATTTGCAGACTAAATGATTTTTGTAGTTATAAAACATAAAAAAGAAAATCAAATATCGGTAAGGTGAACTGTTATCCATAATTAATTATATATAAATGTACCGATTTTAGTTGCTATTTTGGTTTTTGGCATTAAATTTATCACCGATGTAATGCGTATATTCTGACTTTTAGAAGAAATAAAATAGGCACATTTTTTCATTATCTCTTAAGGGCTAACCATAATAGACATAAGCGAGCATGAGCTTATTTATGTCAGAACCGAACAAAATACCCGCTTATATTCCAACGAAAAGTCAAGTTACCCATAATAAACTGAAGCGTACATAAGGAATTTATTTTCTTAAATCTCCACGTATGTCAAAATTCCAACCAGAATGTCGTTTTTCATTGATACCTTCCACCTGCTCCAGGAATTTGCTCGCATAAGTTGATGAACATTTGGCGAAACCGCGCATACTCCCATTATGGGCATGTCATAGGTTTTGCATGTAATAAGACATTTCCGTAAGCTGGCTATGCTCGTTTATGTCTATTATGGTTTTCAAATCTTTGAAATTATTTTATACATTCTATTTAACAAATCAGTCTCATATCATTTGTGTCATGAAGTCAAACAACACAAGTTAGAATACTGAAATTTGTAACAGCACTATTCCGATAACTCAGTTATCGAACTACATATTTATATTCACCACATTCCTATCATCTTCACATACTTAAGGCATCCGTCAAACAAATATAACCGAAGTATGTGATTGTACATACAAGGCTTAGATTCGTAGCCAGTAGACCTTGAGTGTTCGGTTTTCTGTTGAATTTTTGACTCTCGTAAAAAAAAGAAATTAATAATGTTCAAAGTTGTCGTGATTGTTGATGTCTATGAATTGCCTTAGGGGCAAAATAATCTACCTTCGTGTAAAAAAAGTCGTTGCCGCGTATTTGTGACTGAAAAACATAGCCCTATTCTGATTGTAAGGTGACATGCGTCTTTATTTATCCTCAGTATATGTACGGTGTATTTGTATATAGAAAAAATAACTTGGGTCATTTCATGAGGATTCGCGAAGTGTAAAGTTGATTTTAAAACATTCTCCAGTTATTGAGATATCTGTCACTCGCTCTTGGATCGCACGTATTGGGACTTACGTAGGGTACTGCAGTTGCATGGTACAAAAGCGGATTCTTGCAATTAGAGGACGATGTCAAAATGTTTAAGTTGGAGTGACTTATGTTTTATAGTTATGTGTCGAAAAAGCATACGCGAGCGGTATGATCAGTGCTGTTTATTGGCTTTAGTTGTGTGGTTCGTTGCTGCTCCAAACCTGTTGACCTAATTTCACACGCAGCCAACAGTCGAAAGTGATGTGTGATTGTTTTTGGTGTACACCGAATAAACCAATACAGATGCAAGCTTATTCACACACCCATTTGTAGTTATTGGCAAATGGCAATATAAGTGATGCATGTCGTTTCCTATCTATTGCACTGAATTTTGATTTTATATTTATTTGAAGGCTTCAATGTTTGGGTCCTTTAGGCGGCGTCATCATAAATCAAGGTGTTTTTATGACGAAAGGGAAGTTCTATATCGAAAGTTGACGAAACCGTCCAAATAAAGTGAACGTTCACTCAGAAAATTGAAATTGGGTCACGATATTTTTCTATAACTCGCACCCACCAAGTGAACAGTTTTCACCTGTCAGGCAGAAGTTGCACGAGCTCAGAGATTTCAACACATTCTTTTATTAAACCGAATGTGACTTGCTTAGGGGAATTTCAAAATTGCTACTGACTTCTGTAACTATGAGTTTATCCAAGATAGTAATTCCATAGTGTAATCACAATATGTGTTAATTGTTAGATACTTGTGAAATTATGAAGTAAAAAGAATCGATTTAAATTGGACAAATTTTATGTGAGCATTGTAGATTATTATTGGGATAAATTGTCCAGGCAAGACGTAAGTCCATAATAAAACCAAAATGTGATAAACATAGAAAGTGTCTTAATGGGAAAGAAAATTTAATATTTTCCAGATTTTGTATAGCCCACGGTTTCCGATATTAATGCCAATTAGGTCACTTTAGTTGCTTAACAAAATGCAATACGATAAAGTAGAACTGACCCAGTTTGGGGAAAACTTGACCTAATGACTTAATTATGCTACTGCCACCAATGCTTTTGCTAGCGTAATAGTATTGGATTTGCAGTAAAGGTATACATATTTTTGTTTGGGTATGTTGCGCTAGGTTAATAGCTCTACATGTGTATTGTTTTCTTTTATGAAGCGGTCGCTGTGTCGGTCCATCGTTGTGGTTTTGTTTCTGCAAGAAATAAAATAATTTCGTATTTGGAGTGGACAGGCCGATGTAGTTCCGAATACCTTATGTATATGTAAATTAGATGGGAATATAGTTTTAAATATTTCTTAATATTATTTACAGTCGAATGGCTGACTCGGAGACAGTAGAACGACCTATAAAATCAAGGACGGATGAAAACAGTACTGATGATCATGAAAAATTGTTATCATCTACAAATGTTGCAGAAGGAACAAGTGCCTCATCAATTTTTCGGTGTGATCGATGCGAACATTTTGAAACAAACTCCCGTCAATCTCTTCTCTTACATGTGGTTAAATGCCTAAGCAGCCCTCAACGTATGACGGTTCCTGATGAGCAAGACCATGATAGCTCAAATGGAATTACGGATACTAGCCAATCTGCATCAACAAAATCACAACAAAGTAACTCACGTAAAGTATTTGAGTGCGATGTGTGTAACATGAAATTTTCAAATGGGGCCAACATGAGAAGACATAAAATGAGGCACACAGGTGTTAAACCATACGAGTGCCGAGTTTGTCAAAAAAGGTAAGTCTTTAACAAACATAACACATCGCTCAATAAGTTGGTAGGATGGTTAAAACTACTCCCAAAATGCGACTTTATTCATTAACGTAGCGCCCTGCTCCACTCAACTGACAGCCGATTTGATTCTGGAGTGTACTGGGTCCATGTTACATCGATTGTCACATATAGCGCATGAAACATAAAACACACATAAAAAAAACCTTATATTGTTGTCAAAAACCTTAAAATAGCTCTCTAAATCATCGACACTTACATATTTATTCGATTATTAGCAAACGCCATAACAATTCGAACAGAAGTTTCTCATACTCAAATGTTCATGCAAAACGATGAATATACTGCCTTCTATATCTTTAAATTCACAGAGTTTTCTACAAACCACTTTTCTATTACTTGTCTCGATGGAGCAGAGTCCGAATGACAATTGTAAGTCATTGCTTTTCTTGAACGGTATTTTTTCTCATTAAAGGGCAATGCGTTATCAACACATGAAATTCAATTTTTTCCATTGATTTGAAAATGACAAAAGTAACGTTGATAAAAAAACTACTCGTATAACTTGTCGTAAACGTCAGACTGTCATACAATTTTAACATGTATCGTTTGAAGGTGGGTACTTACATTTTTATGTGAATCTATCTGTTTTGTTATCTGGCGTCATCTATGCGCCATCCGGCGAACTTATTGAGTAATGTGTACATACATATGTATACTTCGCTTTTATTTTAATTTTAATTTGATTTATATACCTTTTATAGGTTTTTTAGGAAGGATCATTTAGCTGAACATTTTACAACGCATACGAAAACATTGCCTTACCATTGCCCAATTTGTAATAGGGGATTTCAACGACAAATTGCGATGCGAGCACATTTTCAGAATGAACATGTTGGTCAACATGATCTTGTGAAAACATGCCCACTGTGCAGCTATCGCGCAGGTTCTATGAAATCATTAAGAATTCATTTCTTCAATCGGTAATTATTCAATTCATTTCAATAAGTTGTAGAAACTTTTTTGCCAAATATTTTCTTACAACAACAGTTATAAGGATTAATTTATTGTATTTTTTGCAGGAGATTATTCCTTTTATCAGCTAATTTACCTATCGTTATCAAAGCATTTAAATAAACACATACATCTTACGAAAATATTTAAGAGCAAGTGCAACATATGTAACTTCTCTAATAGTTGAATTAATAGAAACATAAAACACATACACAGCTGGTCAATAAAATCGGTGTGAGGTATTAATTTTTGTTTTTTTTTTAATAATTTTATTTATTTGGATGGACTAATATTGATTCGATAGAAAATATAATTAACAACAGATTAATACATTATAAAAAATAACGGTTGAATTTAATATTAACTAAAATTCACATATGAGGCTTAAAAATTTATTTATTTGAAAATGGAGTGGCATCTATTATTTTTCAAGCATCCAGAATTCCCATCATATAATAATTTTTTAGGATTGTTTTGTTTTTCTCTGCGAAAGGCTCCATGTTATCTTTGGGCGGGCTTGTTCCCACACATTCCTACATTGTCATCGTGTTCTTAATCCGACAGATTGGACTCTTGCTGTGTCAAGAAAAACAACCCCGTACCATTATATTTCTGCCAACAACTGTTTCGAGAGCAATGTATGTAATGATGAACGCTGTACCAGGCCAATTCGTCCGCTCTTTCGTTCCCTGCGATTGAGCTGTGACCCGGGACCCAGCAGAGTGTGACTTTGTGGTGTCTGATGGACTTCAGTGAGTCGCGACATTTCATGACAGCCTTTGATCTCGTTATACAGGATTCTATTGACTTCAGTGCAGCCTGGCTGTCTACGAAGATAGTGATATTCGATGGTGGGATATCGGTTATCTGTAGGTGTTTGGCTGCTTTCTCTATTGCTAGGATTTCTGCTTGAAAAACGCTGCACAGATCAGGGAGTCTGAATGATTCCTGTTTGTGGAGGGTATCAGAGTAGAAACCGGCCCCAGTGTCTGTGTCCATTTTCGATCCGTCGGTGAAGAGAGTGATCTCGTGATCTCGATCACAGCGTTTGATAGCCATTTTTCTCTGTCGGGGAAAAGGATTGGTATTCTGAGAGAGAAGTCATTTTGAGGGGAAATATAGTCGTTCGTAGCTGCGAGGCTACTAAAACCATGTTTCTTTCCCAGGTCGTCTATTATTCTGAGTATGGCCGCATGTCCATAGTTGGCTTGCTTCCACAGAGAGGACTCCCTTAGTCTGAGAGCGCTCTTTGCAGCGCAGCCTTTTATGTATAGATCCAGGGGAAGGAGATGAAGTATCATGTCCAACCCTGCTTGCGCCGTGGTGACATCCGTTGTACAAACAGCGGCTGACCTTTGTACTTTGTTGAGCATGTTCATATAGCTTTTCGTGCTGCTAACAGACCACCAGACTAGGGCCCAATAAGTTAAAATCGGTCTGATGATTGCTGTGTACATCCAATGAATGATGTACGGTTGCAAGGCCCATCTTTTGCCGAAGGTCTTTTTGCATGCATAAAAAGCATTCAATCCTTTTTTTATCCTTTCCTCCAGGTTCCTTTTCCGGGAGAGTTTGGAGTCAAGAATGATGCCTAGATACTTGGCTTTCGCCGAGTTTGAGTGGAGTATCCTCTAACTTTTGGGGAGCAAATATAGGGATTTTCCTTTTTCTGGTGAACAATACCAGCTCGGTTTTCTGGGGATTTATTCTCAGACCGCCCACGAGCAGAGTTGATAAGTCCTCTGATGTATAGGTCAAGGAGTCTTTCCAAGGTTTTTAATTGAAACGACGAGAGACTAATTGGCCTATAGTCCTTTCCGGCAGGATGGATTGGTTTACCTGCTTTAGGTATGAAAATTACCATTATTTCTTTCCACTGTGTTGGGATGTACCCCGCGCGCAAGCAATTGAAAAAAAATGCTTACGATGTGGGGTACAGCGTGGGTCTGTGTTTTTTGAAGCATCGCTGGTAAGATATCGTCCGGCGCGGGAGATTTAAAGGGTTTGAACGAATTTATTGCCCATGATACTTTATCCGTGATAATCTTGTTTATTACTTCTTCGGTTGAGTAAACCGTAGGAACCGTCGCGTCGTCTCGAAGGGGACTGTGGTTTCAGGGGTTTTACAACCTGGGAAGTAGATTTCAGTCAGCAGTTCTAGGGATTCCTGACTGGATTTTGTCCAAGAACCAACTGGTTTAAGGATGTATCCCGGGACGCAGGGGTCCTTGTATAGGATCTTTCTGAGCCTTATGGCTTCATTGAGATCCTCTATTGATTCGCAGAACTCCCTCCAGGATTTAAACTTTGCTGCTCTTGTATTCGTTGAAGCTGGATTTGTAGTTATTCCAATCTTCGGTTCTTTTAGAGATCTTTGCTCTCTACAGTTATAAGGATTAATTTATTGTATTTTTTGCAGGAGATTATTCCTTTTATCAGCTAATTTACCTATCGTTATCAAAGCATTTAAATAAACACATACATCTTACGAAAATATTTAAGAGCAAGTGCAACATATGTAACTTCTCTAATAGTTGAATTAATAGAAACATAAAACACATACACAGCTGGTCAATAAAATCGGTGTGAGGTATTAATTTTTGTTTTTTTTTTAATAATTTTATTTATTTGGATGGACTAATATTGATTCGATAGAAAATATAATTAACAACAGATTAATACATTATAAAAAATAACGGTTGAATTTAATATTAACTAAAATTCACATATGAGGCTTAAAAATTTATTTATTTGAAAATGGAGTGGCATCTATTATTTTTCAAGCATCCAGAATTCCCATCATATAATAATTTTTTAGGATTGTTTTGTTTTTCTCTGCGAAAGGCTCCATGTTATCTTTGGGCGGGCTTGTTCCCACACATTCCTACATTGTCATCGTGTTCTTAATCCGACAGATTGGACTCTTGCTGTGTCAAGAAAAACAACCCCGTACCATTATATTTCTGCCAACAACTGTTTCGAGAGCAATGTATGTAATGATGAACGCTGTACCAGGCCAATTCGTCCGCTCTTTCGTTCCCTGCGATTGAGCTGTGACCCGGGACCCAGCAGAGTGTGACTTTGTGGTGTCTGATGGACTTCAGTGAGTCGCGACATTTCATGACAGCCTTTGATCTCGTTATACAGGATTCTATTGACTTCAGTGCAGCCTGGCTGTCTACGAAGATAGTGATATTCGATGGTGGGATATCGGTTATCTGTAGGTGTTTGGCTGCTTTCTCTATTGCTAGGATTTCTGCTTGAAAAACGCTGCACAGATCAGGGAGTCTGAATGATTCCTGTTTGTGGAGGGTATCAGAGTAGAAACCGGCCCCAGTGTCTGTGTCCATTTTCGATCCGTCGGTGAAGAGAGTGATCCCGTGATCTCGATCACAGCGTTTGATAGCCATTTTTCTCTGTCGGGGAAAAGGATTGGTATTCTGAGAGAGAAGTCATTTTGAGGGGAAATATAGTCGTTCGTAGCTGCGAGGCTACTAAAACCATGTTTCTTTCCCAGGTCGTCTATTATTCTGAGTATGGCCGCATGTCCATAGTTGGCTTGCTTCCACAGAGAGGACTCCCTTAGTCTGAGAGCGCTCTTTGCAGCGCAGCCTTTTATGTATAGATCCAGGGGAAGGAGATGAAGTATCATGTCCAACCCTGCTTGCGCCGTGGTGACATCCGTTGTACAAACAGCGGCTGACCTTTGTACTTTGTTGAGCACGTTCATATAGCTTTTCGTGCTGCTAACAGACCACCAGACTAGGGCCCAATAAGTTAAAATCGGTCTGATGATTGCTGTGTACATCCAATGAATGATGTACGGTTGCAAGGCCCATCTTTTGCCGAAGGTCTTTTTGCATGCATAAAAAGCATTCAATCCTTTTTTTATCCTTTCCTCCAGGTTCCTTTTCCG
This sequence comes from Merodon equestris, assembly GCA_958301585.1. NCBI lineage: Eukaryota > Metazoa > Arthropoda > Insecta > Diptera > Syrphidae > Merodon > Merodon equestris. The sequence goes on along the minus strand of OY284417.1, from coordinate 51,444,964 downwards.
GGAGAGTTTGGAGTCAAGAATGATGCCTAGATACTTGGCTTTCGCCGAGTTTGAGTGGAGTATCCTCTAACTTTTGGGGAGCAAATATAGGGATTTTCCTTTTTCTGGTGAACAATACCAGCTCGGTTTTCTGGGGATTTATTCTCAGACCGCCCACGAGCAGAGTTGATAAGTCCTCTGATGTATAGGTCAAGGAGTCTTTCCAAGGTTTTTAATTGAAACGACGAGAGACTAATTGGCCTATAGTCCTTTCCGGCAGGATGGATTGGTTTACCTGCTTTAGGTATGAAAATTACCATTATTTCTTTCCACTGTGTTGGGATGTACCCCGCGCGCAAGCAATTGAAAAAAAATGCTTACGATGTGGGGTACAGCGTGGGTCTGTGTTTTTTGAAGCATCGCTGGTAAGATATCGTCCGGCGCGGGAGATTTAAAGGGTTTGAACGAATTTATTGCCCATGATACTTTATCCGTGATAATCTTGTTTATTACTTCTTCGGTTGAGTAAACCGTAGGAACCGTCGCGTCGTCTCGAAGGGGACTGTGGTTTCAGGGGTTTTACAACCTGGGAAGTAGATTTCAGTCAGCAGTTCTAGGGATTCCTGACTGGATTTTGTCCAAGAACCAACTGGTTTAAGGATGTATCCCGGGACGCAGGGGTCCTTGTATAGGATCTTTCTGAGCCTTATGGCTTCATTGAGATCCTCTATTGATTCGCAGAACTCCCTCCAGGATTTAAACTTTGCTGCTCTTGTATTCGTTGAAGCTGGATTTGTAGTTATTCCAATCTTCGGTTCTTTTAGAGATCTTTGCTCTATTGAATAGAGTTCGGGTCCTGGTCCTGAGTTGCTTTAGCTCTGTGGGCCACCAGACTGCGCTGGTCTTCTGCCAGCACGTTGCAAAGGACAGGATTTGTTGAAAGCCGCTTTCAGAATTCTCACCAGATTTTCGACTGAATTCTCAATGTAAGTTGGATGGGGATTAGTGATGGCTTGTGGCGGTACTAACCTGTTTGCAACTAGGTTTGAGAAAAGATTCCCGTCTGTCTTCTGAGGGTTTCTGAAAGGTTTCGGCTTTTCTTTGTTAACGTTAAAGTTGAAGAGTATTCTTAATTCCGATTGTATTAGGTTGGTTAATACTGGAGATGAAGTAACAGAAAAGTTACATGGACGCTGACAACTATATGGAAAAATTAAACTCGGAAGGACGTAAGAATGAACGAACTCGGTTATTAGTCCCATATTTTAATAGAGCGACCGAGCAGAATGCAACAATTACCAAGAAATAATAAGTTGTTGCAAAGTGTTGGTGAATATTCTCTTAAAGAGTCTGATCAGATTTTCACTACATGACCGCTTTTAGAAAATAAATTTGAATTGAAATCTCGAAAAAATTAGTGAAACACCTGAGATAGGTGAAGGATTAAAACGTCTTGCACTTCTTTTTTGTTATTTGGTGCTGGAATACAGATCCTTTCAGATGGAAGACAGGCATAATTTTTAATGGAATCACACCAACTGCAGTTAACAGTATTTCAGGAAGTCCAATAATAGAAGGCAAGGAAATAAGTTTAGAAGTAAATGAAGAGGAAACCAAATATATAGTCACTGGATGCCATGGATCGATCAATACATAGACCAACAAGATATGGAACAGAACAGTGAAATATGTTTGGAACAGTTATGAGAGGCGGGCTCTGCAAAGAACTTTCAACAAGGCTGATGGCCAGTAATAAAAAAAAAACTTTGCCGTAGCTGGTGTAGCGTTTCTGTCCTTTTAGCATCCGAACTTTACGAGCACAGTTCGAACAAAAAAATTTATCGTGGTTCCGTCACTCCTTTTTGGTTGGTTTCGTTATTCTTCCATTCTTTTATATGTATCTGTTTTAATTCTTTGCGTGCCGTTACGGGTTTTTTTTTGGCAATTGAGGTACATGTCTAGCATATCATAAAAGTTGGAATTGAGACTTCGATGAAATGTGTGAGCACTTACTTGATTTCCTATTTGAGCTAAAATCGTCCTGGAGGAAATAAAATAGTCAGATTCCGCCGAAAGCACTATGCTATGATTTGTGGTTATTAACGTTTTTTTTTTCGATAGCCGATATGGGCTTTAAGGCGTTATAACAACATTTTGTCCCATTAGCCCGTCGTTGAATTTAAAAAGCTTCGCCCCTTTTTTTTTAAATTACCAACTACTTTTTTTTCTGGAGAATAGTGCGCTTTATGACCCATTATGCTATAATCGACCGCACAACTATTTTAATGACCAGTTTTATTAACCAAATTATGAACTACAATTTACCCAAATGAAAAAATGCTGAAAATTGATATATTTTTGATATCTGAACTGTAATATTACAAATCAACAAGAATGAGAATCATTATTCCACTTGCTTCATCTCGAAAGAACTTCTGCCTTGAATTATCAAAAAAACAGAAGGTCAAACCTATTTCATTGACCAGCTGTGTATATGGGCATAAATATCGCATCTGCAGATCGATAAATAGTATTCTAGATCGAATACTAGGATACTAGTTAAAACAAATAATTTGGTGAAAAAGTAAGAAGGGTCTAGAAATTGATTTGCAATAAATTTTAAATATTTTTATTCGCGCAGTTTAATATCTCCTATAACTTACTTTCAAACTTATTTTTTTGTGCATTACTATCATAGATCATAGAATGATTTTGAAGTTTTTTAAGCAATAACTAGTTTAACATTCTTTTTCTTATCCGGGATTTCGACATCTAAAACGACCATACGTCAAGAAAAGTATTGAAGTTTCAATTTACGGACGCAATAACCTACAGATATGTACGTTGCTGAAATTGGTATGTTGGTAGTTAAGCCTTCATAATTCTGTATTTTCTATTGGTTTGGGGAAAAGTATTGACAGACATCTGTCACCAGATGGTGTTCTCACCAACTTCTCAAAAACTGCTTAAGACTTGGAAAAAGAGTGGGATGTTTACAGTCCAGATCCTTTATCAAACGCAACAGTTTCTTTAGAGTGTATTGTAATAACGGGCGATGAAAAATTGATAAGATACTTGAATGTCGTTCCAAATAAGGTTATGTTATTCGTATGGTGAGATTGGAATCGTATTGTTCTTTACGCTATGCTAGAACCGGATCAAACAATTGATTCTTATTTCTATTGTCATAAATTTTACTAGAATTTACCAATAGATAGGGCATCTATACAGCTTTAATAAGGCAACAAAATTGAGGTTCTGATGCATCCACCGTATAGCCCTGCCCATGCACCTACAGAGAACCATTTGTTTTGTTCTCTGTAAATTTCCTTAACGAAAATAAATTCCCATCAAAAAGAGGCTTGATGGAATTATGAAACTGCCCATAAGATGACAAAAGGTCATAGATAATAGCCAAAATGTACCTAAAATAAATTTAATTTTGAATAAAAGGAACTTTTAAATAGCAAAGAATTCCTCAATACTTTTTTTCCCGGACTAATATGTTTAGCTACAAAATCCACTGTTATTCAGTAAGGCCGTTTTTATAATAATTTCCAATTATGATTTTAAATATGCGATATTCGTGTTGACTTAAACACAATATGTCAATATAAGTACAATATATTCCACAGGGGATAAAAAATACAGAATATCACGCTTTGAATTCAACATTATTTCCTTTGAATTTCTTACAAACAATTTTTAGCGAAACTAAAAATTAAATTATTAAAAAAAAAATGTTCCTTTATATTAAATTTAATTTCAAACCTAACATATATAATATCAGAACACAACGTATGTGGGTTTGTTTATTTTTCTTAAATGGCAAAAAAAGTTTAATGCAGATGGTCAAATTCACAAATCACAATCACAAATTACCAGAATATTACATCTTTTCACTTAACAAAATATTGGTTTTTAGTCATGGGATCGATTTAGACAATCCAAGCACCGGAAGCCCCTCTTCTTTATTGCTGGCTTTGGAAAATCAGAGCTCTTCTGCTTTTGTACAGAATCTAAGCTCCTCTCAAACACCAGTACCAACCCATAGTGATAGCGGGGAATCATTGCGATCCACAGATAATACAACTCCACCCATGCATTTCCTTACGCCACATATAGAAATTTCAATGACCGACAACGGAGAGATGTTCAATGTTTGTTTTTTTATAAATTTTATGAATTATATGTACATAAGTAATATATATATATACTTGTATAACAAATAGAACACTCAATCCGAAGTCTCTGTGGAATCGATTAGTAAAGAAAAAGTTAATACTAATTTGTCGTCCAACGCAATATCACCAGCACCTGAGTACATTTCCAATACGGAGTGCAGATCAAAGACCCCATCAAGCACAAGCAATTTCTCTGTTATGGTATCTTCCCCCAAAAATGGTAGCCACCCTGATAACCGCATTACACCTTCAATAAGCTTAATACCAATTAAACAAGTATGTTCTTTCATTGTTCTTTCATTTTAGTATGGAATATGTTTTTAAAATGTATGTTTTTGAAGGAACCATTAAGTGAGGATAATGCAGACTCAAAGACAAACACTAAAAGCTATTTGTCGGAAACTAATAATGAAGACAATGAATCCGGGATGCCATGCACAAATTCTAGACTTTCTACGCTTATAAAGGTAACATACAAAATGGACAAATTACCGCTTGAATTTATTTTATGGTGTTGGGCCCCAGTTTATTATTTAAATTAATTTTATTACATTTCTAAATTTAATTCATACAAATATACTCGAAAATTTCTCTCATGATAGTAACAATGAACACTCTAAAAGTGTATCCACGATATATTATTGCGATTAAATATAATCACGCGACCATAAAATCCTTTTAAAATCCAACCTCGAAACTTAATTAAAAGATCTCTTTTAATGATTAAAAAAAAATTATCTTAAAAAAATATAGATCTGTATCAATACGTATTGTAGACATATTATTCGAACAAATATTCTTTTTCTTGTCGACTTTTTAAATTTGGCGACCTAAGTTCATTTGATTTTCGAATTTGTTTTTGTTACGTTCGTGTATGTGTCCCCTAATATAACTGATATTGTCAACTATTTTGTTTTTCACGGATATAAATGTTAGATGTGTTTTAGCATGCTAAAACAAAAAATGGATTATAGAATCTGTAATAAAATTTTGGTGAAAAATGAAAAATAAAATCAAGTGATGCAACGTATTTGAAATGTTAACTAAATGCGGAAGGCTAAAAAAATGTTAATGACAAATACGTCAAAATCGGATAAGAGAAGTTGCTGAAGATATTGGCATACCGGTTGGCTCATGCCATGCATTTTCTTCAGATATTTTGGCCATGAAACTTGAATTTTTTGAAAGAACTGAATATCGCTCAGGAGCTGCTGAATGACCTGTATGACGGTCCAGATTTGCTGAAAATGGTCGTCATTGGTGACGAAACCCAATTATCATTGCAATTAAAGCGGCCAGAAAGACCAAGACTGAAAAATGTTCGGTTATATGTGAAAGTTTCGCTCACTGTTCAATTACAGTGGCGTGGTTCATCATTAGTTCTTGCCAGAAAGTCATGTGGTTAATAGGGAATATAACCTTGAAGTTACGTGCCGTTTGCGTGAAGCAATACGAAGAGAACCCCCAGATTTGTAGCAAAAAAATCAATGTTTTTGCGTCACAATAATGCACTTGCCCATTCATGGTTGCTTGTGTATAATTTATTAGCCAAAAACAATACCGTAATCATGTCTCAACCATCATGCGACTTTTTTCACTTCCCAAAACTTAAGAGTTCAAGGCTATACCAAAAACCTTATATCAGAAGTGCTTCAAGATACTTTTTTGACTTAGAATTTATAGTAATTTTATTTTTTATCGCCAATATTGCAAACAAAGTGAATTCTAATTGACTATTTCTTTTCCTTGGTTATTGTTTCTGTGAAATAAAATTAGTTTTGAAAAAAAAAATATTTAGTTTGCGTTAAAATGGGGAAAAACCATAATTTCCAATACTTTTTTGATCCACTGTATGTACATATGTATATACACAAATTGAAAATGTTTTATTGATAGTTCGTTTGGAATAGTGTTTGTTGTTTAATGATTGGATTGTATTTGCGGAAACATATGCAACCAAACTGCATTTCTAAGTCAATAGCTTGCCAAAAGTATTTTTCATTTTAAATCATATAATTTTGTGTACTAATATCTTGTTTTTGATGTATTCTTTCAAAACATGTAAATAATGTACACATCATTTAAAAAAAAATGGCCACCAGAAATGCAGTTTGCTTGCATATGTTTCTGCCAATACTGTATACTCCTGTGCAAGTTACTCGAGACAGTCAATTTTAAAAAGAATTAATATGTTTAATTATAATGTAATTTTACTATTTTAAACAATATAATACAATAAGTTCTTGAACCTGGTTTGCATATTTTTCAATTGTTAAGTCACATTGGATAATTGCAGCTGCAGTTTTTTCATCATTAGTTGCATATGTAAGAAGATAAGCACCTTTCTCCTTAAAGGAGTGGGGAGGAGTTTCCTGAAATGGGAAACAAAGCGTGTAAATTAGAAATTAGGTATTACTCACTTTACCTATACATCGAACTAAAAATACATAACAGTTGTTTTGTTTCATTTAAACAACTGCAATTAAATGCAGTTAATCTTATAAATATTTTAATAAACTTCTTATTAAGTATTCCAATTTTCATCAATTATACTTACTATAATTATTATCCCCATATTCGATTCGAATTATTGCACATAATTTCGAATGGAAAGTAAAATTATATTGTGTGGTGGTAGTATAGCTTAAAATAAATCATTTTTAAAACGAAAGCAATTAAAAATCTCAATCTCTTATTATTTAAATTTTAAGTGAAGAAAACCCAAAAAAGTGAGAGAAAGGTATTTTTTGTTATTTCTGCGGTTTTCCGTGTCTAACAGCTTGAGATCAAATCAGAGAATATCCAAAGTTGATCCTGTTAATAGCTTCAACTACATATTGACTGAAATAGAATTCTGTTTTTATTTAACGCAAGCATTTTTTTCTTCTGGGTTTTGGTTTGTTGTCGTCTCCGAAGAGCGAATTGAAAATTGATAATTAGCTCCTATTTCATCTTAACTTTACTTTCTAATTGAAATAAACTAAAAATAAAAACAGTGGTTAAGAACATGTTCATGGGCATATACCGAACTGATTTTGATTATATTGGATGTAGTCATGTCCGTTTTTTTAGAACAAGTCGAAAAGGTAAAGAAACTTTCATAGTTAATTAAAGAAATGTCTGAAAGTGATATTCTCTTTAGTAGATTCCAATCTTTTAGAGTATATGTACTTGTATATGGTATGTGCTAGAGGAACAGGTTCAAGAACATTTTATAAAGGAATGGGAAAATAAATACAAGGATGTGATTGCAAACTGTCTAACAAAATAGCAAACAAACTCAAATTTTTGAATCGAGTAGTTTAGTAAAGTTTTTATTAGAAAAAAATATCAAAATCGTTTCTTGTTTGATAGCAATGATACTGAATGCCTTTAGGGGAGAAACGTATCGTCTTAATGCGTCCACAATCATAGTGTTGTAATTTATTCATAAGATAAAAGAGAGTCTAAAAAAGGAGAATACATTGAAACTTAGCAGTAATGTGCCTAAATGATCGCCAAGATTATTAAAAAAAAAAAACTTGAGTATCCTAATTTGGTTTTTTTCAAAAAAAAAACCGTAAAATATTGAAACAAAAAAAAAACTTTTTTGTTGTTTACGAGTTTTCTTTTTTTTTGTTTTTTGTTACCTTGGCTCAAAGGTTGGTTTATTGGCTTCAGAGGGGATGGATTATGGTTCAAATCTGTTACAGTCAAGTCAACAAAATTGTCTTTTGCTCTTTCTCATCAGCAGAATACTGACAAAACCCCTGTAGTATACTTATCCGAATAAGCTTCTCGAACTTCGTTGTTCGAAGACGGCAATATAAACAGCAGGTTTCTTTCGCCTTTGAACAGAAATTAATCACACGCAACATAGTAATTGGGGAAAGCTTCGCTTGTGCTTCTTCTTCACGGGCTGTAACGCAACTTATAATAATTTTCAATCAAGTAACATTTCGGATAATATTGTATATTATATACATATATGTAAAACTCAGCTTACGTCCGGGCGTATCAAATATATATTTATTCATGGACAGGTAGTTACATATATAAAAATATAGATCTCACAAAATTACTTATTCCTCCTTTACTAAATTAATTGAGACAGCTAGTTGTAAAGAAAATTCATTACTGAATATATTCAGGGAACTTAGTTTTAAAATTAGTCTTAAGTAACGTTTGCTCATTGCTTTGAAAATAGAAAATAGTGCATCACTTTTATATATTGAATAATCACTTTTCAGCTCCTAATGTTTTTAAAGTTTAAAATAAGGAACTTATGTTGTATACTTTTTTTAAGGTTTCGCCGCTTAAGTCATTGCTACGCGAAGATCTAAAACGTCGAATTTGTGCAAGGGCAAATAACCGAATAACACGAAGTGCACTTCTCGATAATAATAACGTTCTGCCAAACGGTGTTACGCAAAGCACAATTTGTAATTCATCAAGTATTTGCAACGGTACTATTACTTCAAGCGGTCAAGACACGGATTCGAATCTGAACAATCGAAAACAAATTCTACCATGCCTTTTCTGTGGAATAGAATTCCCAGACGAAACTTTATATTTCTTACATAAGGGATGCCATAGTGAAAGTAATCCTTGGAAGTGCAATATTTGCGGAGAACAATGCAATAATGTTTATGAGTTTAACTCGCATTTGCTGAGCAAAAGTCATCAATAGTAGAAAACCGTTATTAGTTACAAACAAGGAAAAGGCTTAGCGAATAGACACGTTAATTCGTTTCTTTTAGGAAAACGCAAACAAAACATGTGATAGTTAAGCTTTCCTTTATATATATATTTGTATGTTTTTCTTTTTTTTAATTGCCTTAAAATCATTGTCAGTAAAAAAAAGAGGCAACAGAAAATAATTTTACTGATTTTATTGTATGATGATAGAAAACTGAAGCCTTTGAAAATATATGTGAATATGTGTATTATGACTCATATGTAAACATATATTTTAATGCTCAGATATGATATTAGTATAAGGATACAATTTTGTTTTGATAGTAAATTATAGGAGTTATAATCAAAATTTTTAAAATGAGAGTTTTTTGTTATATATACATACATATATATAACATATTAATGTTATATATAGCGTTGTACGTTTTAGGCTGAATACTGAGATAAAACCCATGGTGAAGGTTATAAAGCATTATATAATGTAAGTAACACCCTGCGATATATTCGTATAGCCCTATTAGGAACAAAGAGAGATAAAATATTTATATTGCAATTAATTTTTATTTATTTTTCTCGAAGACCTACTGTAGATGTTTACCTTACAAATAAAACTAAGCGACATTTTTGAGGAAAAATCTTAAACTGGAATTATATCTACAAAACGGTTAAGAACAACAAATACAATATAATATTTTTATATTTGGAGCTACGTAGATACCTACCTTCCTTGCATTGTTATTCAAACTGGCAATAATATATACCTACATGTATTCAGATACAAAAACATATATGTACATGCATATGAATATCTGATAAAATTTAATAGTGAAATATAGAATGTTATTTAATAGAATATTTATCATGTTAAAATTATAGCATAAGTCCGTTAAATGACATTAAAGTCATAAAACTGTTATGTTTTCAGAGTTTAAAAAAAACTTATAACATACTTACATAATAATGAATTTCCAATATAAGATGATGTAAAAAATCCGTCCAAAAATTTACATTTTTTGTGTGCAAAACAAAGAAAACAAAATGAGATTTTTTTTTGAAAAAAAAATTGTTGATTATTTAATTTTAAGTATTAAGTAATATTTAAATTTTATTTTGTTGTTTTTTAAGTAAAACCTTAATTAAAGGTTAGTTTATTTTTATTGTTATGATTTCGTTGAGCTGTTTCGAATAAACAATGTAATTTTATAAAACTTTTTTGTTGTTACTCTTAAAATAATTTAATGCAGCGCGTTTTAGTTTATTGTTGAAATCAAGTTTATGAAAATGTTTGCAATAAATCATATTTAAAAAAAAAAAAGTTATCTCAAAGTGATTCGATTCGATCAGAATTTGGGATTAATATGTTTAATGATTTTGAATTACAGCAATTAGTCGGCTCAGAGCCGGAGTTTCGTTATGTGAGCTAAATATCTTAGTGCGTACACTTGGGGCGCTGCTTTACTGATACGTTTTTATCGAGGTAGTCGTGACATTTATTGAGCAAAAAATTCTAATTATATTCCAACAAATTATTATCTGTCTTAAACTCTATTGAACTCAAAGCGCTGTGACGCAGTGGGTGATGTGTCGGGTAGTGTGACATACGATGAGCGTGTTCGAATTCTGAAACACTAACGTTTTCGGATGTTCATTTTGCGGGTTACTAGCAAAATCCTCCGTAGTACACTTGTCTTGAAAAAGCTTCTCGGTTCTTCCTGTTTGGATTGGTCATCAAAAACTGTAGGTCCCATTCACTTGCCTGAAAAACAAATCGCACACAACATAAGTGAATGAGAGAAGCTTGGCTCTGGTTCTTCATGAGCTATAACCCCATTTATATCGCCGCTGGGAGATAGTAAGGAAACAGTCCAAACAAATTTAAAAAGTCTAATAATCACCCCAATTCTTCAACTCCTATACCTACTCGTATTTTCTGTCGTATTTAGAGTCGCATAAAAAAAACCCATATTCTTCGATTCGTATGCGTCACATACGACTCCTTAAAAAAACCCACGCATATCGTCGCAGTTATGCAAGTGTCAAATCGTTAAGGAGAAAGTGGAAGCATTAAGTTTGGCGTGTGTTTTTTAAGAAAAGTAAAGCTTTCGGTGTGAAAAATTAATTAATATCTTCTTCTTTTCCTTTTTTCCGGCGTCGTTATGGTCAGAAGTGTAGGACCATAACCTTCCCACTTAACTGCATTCCTACTGGTCCGCTTGTGGGATCCGCCGGTTTGACCTCAAAAAGTAGCGGCAGGCATCCCGGTTTGGGATTACTTCATCGCTGAGGCCAATCAAATGCTGGTGTTTTTGCATTTGTTTGCGCCAATTGTTTTTCGGCCTGCCTTTTTTGCGTGTTGAAATTGGAACGTTGATTGATAACGCCTTTTGGACAGGGTTCAAAGGATCTCTCCTTTGAACATGGCAATACCAACTGAGTCGGTCGCGCTCTATATTTCTTGTGATGGTTTCTTTTACGTGAAGGCTTCCTCGGATCTTTGAACTTCTAATTCTGTCACGCTTTGTTACTCCCGCTGTCATGTGAAGCATCTTCATCTCAGCTGCCGTTAATTTGCTCTCATACTTTTTGTGCATTGTCCAGCATTGTGAACCGTATGTGAGCGCCGGACGTACAACTGAAGTGTAGAGAGCGAAGTTTTCCCGCCACTTCATCCACCCTACGCTTATGCGATGGTTGATGTCGTCATCACAAGTTGCTTCTTTATTAATCATAGATCCCAGATATTTAAACTTTTCACACTTGGGAAGCACTCTTCCATTCAAGTAAATGTCTGGAATAGGCTGATGAGTGTCAGAGAACGGGCAGCACAGATACTCTGTCTTCTTTGAACTAATACGATACCCGTGTCCCTCAAAAATGTCCACCCACACATCAAGTGCTCGTTGTAGGGACGCCTGATCATCACTTATAATGGCTCCATCGTCAGCAAAGAATAGCTGGTGCACATTGGGGTTCGTCACTTTTCCTTCAAGCAAGCAATCAAGGACTACTATAAAGAGCAGTGGGCTGAGGACGCTCCCTTGGTGTACACCGACTTTGATTGCGAACTCTTCGGTGACTCCTGCGGTGCATCTTACTCTTGTCGTTGCTCTCTTGTACATGTCCATGATCACTCGCACGTAGGTTTCTGGAAATCCTTTTTGTCTTAGCGCTACCCATAAAAGATCTCTTGGTTGCCGGTCAAAGGCCTTTTCGAAATCAACCAACACCATATGCAAGTCCTTTGAAGAATCACGATGCTTTTCCATCATGATCCTTATACTTTGGATTGCATCTGTCGTTGATTTACCCGAGACAAACCCGCACTGGTCATCAGATAGTCGTATTATTTTTCGCAGTCGGCTATCTAATACCCGTTCAACGATCTTCATGGTGTGCGACATCAGCTTGACAGAACGGTAGTTATCACAATTTCGCGTATCACCCTTTCCTTTGTGCAAAGGAAGAAGATAGCTTTCCCTCCATTGATTAGGCATAGTGTCGCCTCTCATAAGTTTGGAGATAAGAACCATGAGCCATCTAGATCCGATGTCTTCCATCTTTTTCCAGAACTCAGAAGGCATCCCGTCCGGCCCAACAGCTTTTCTTTTCTTGGAGTTTTTAACCGCGTACCGAACTTCTTCGACTGTGATGTCGGATATTTCGGCATGATTCGGGGCGGCTCTTGGAAAGTACACTCGGGGAAACTGTTCGTTCAGAAGTTCCTCGCAATACTGTCGCCATCTGTGAAGAATTTTTTCGTCTTCCACAAGGAGTTGGCCTTCAGCATTGTTAATAAACTTTAGGAAACGAATCTCCTGAGCATTTCTTCTTCTCTGGGCGGCTATCTTAAAGATATTTGCTTTGTCGAAGCTCCTGGGTAGCCTGGTTCCTGTCAGACGCGGAAGACGATATTTCTTCCAACTCCTGATAGAGGCCTTCCATGCTTTTCGCTTTGAATTCGGCGCACTTTTTCTTCGCGATACCTTTGCAATATCTATATACCTTTTCACGGCGAGCATTTTCCTCTCTATTAGTAAAAGAGCACTTTGACCAAGCTTGGAAAGCCATTTTCTTTTCGTGTATCACTGCTTTGGCGTCGTCTGTCCACCACCAGGTTTCTTTTGCGTGTTGGCAGGGGCAAAAGTGATTCCAAACAGTGATTTGGCTTTCTCTAGGCCAGATTGTTGTAGGGAATCCCACATGTCTTGTGCTCTGCACTCCTCATTACCGACCTCATCCATAATGGAAGAGAGGTAGTTTTCCATGTTGGTAATAAAAGCTTCGCCTTTTCCTTTATCCAGCTTATACCACTTGATTCTCTCAGACACCTTCGTTTGCTGCTTTGATTTCTTACTCGCCTCTATAAAAAATTCAGTCAGGAGGAGACGGTGTTGAGGGGCGATCGCGTCTCCCAGGATCACTTTGCAATCTTTAACTCGTGGCTTCATGAAACTGGATACCAAATGATAGTCTATTTGAGTTTCATTTCCGCCGCTGCTATAAGTGATCAGGTGCCGGCTTTGTTTGACGAACATGGTATTTAGCACTGTAAGACCGTACGACTTGCACATGTTTAGGATATCTTCACCTGAAGAGTTCCTGGTGCCGTATCCCGGGCCTCCGTGGTAATCTTCATAGTCTTCGCTTGTCTTCCCGACATGTCCGTTTAAATCTCCCCCAACAAACAAAAGCTCGTCCTTTGGGATGATTTTGACAAGGTTGTGGAAATCTAGACAGAATGCAAAATACGACCATCATACGAACCATTGAATACACCGTAATAACAATAAAATACGAGTCTCGTATGCATCGCGTGTATACGAATCCCGTCAAAAAATGAATACGAGTGTGTTCGTATAATACGACTTCGTAATAACTAAATGCGAATATGGTCGGATTCGACTGTCGTATACGAGTTGAAGAATTGAATGGCAGGAAAGGAAGTAGGCTTAGAAATAAAGGAAGATAAAAGCAAAATTATGGTCACTGTCCGACTTAGATAGATCCGAACCTCGCACCTGACTGTATTTGATAAACGCTTTCAGAAAGTGGACGAGTTCAAATATTTGGTTATCATATTGACTGCCAAAAATGACATAAAGATTGAAATTAATATAAGGCTGCATAAGGGCATGCTTGCTTTTTCGCGATGAAGCAATTATTCAAATCAACTCTTGTCTCGCAATGTAAAATATGAATTTATAAAACCAAAATAATGCCATTGAAGCTGTACGAATGTGGAACTTGATCTCTGACTAAGAAGGATTTACTGTGGAAAACAGGACGAACACACAGACGAATGGCGAAAACTACATAATTAGGAACACGATGAATTTTATTCAGCCTCAAGCATTGTCCGAGTAATTAATGCCCGTATCACCGTTCGCGAGTCGAACCACAGAAATTCGTATCACCGTTCGCTAGTCGCGCAGATGGCATTCGACTCAAATGTCACAATTTCGGCGAACTGCGATTTTTCCGTATCACTGTTGGCGAACGTTCGACTGTTTCTTATGTCAAATTCAGTCTAACGCGAAAAATTGGTGACTGGGAGGCGAACGTTTTCTGCATTCAAAAGAAACATTGAAGCAATGACAGAAAATAGGAAAATGTAAGTAATAACAAATAAAATGCATGAATTTCAAAGCAATTGGCGTTTTATTTTCTCTTTTTCAAGTTTGAAGAAAACCAACAGTCACCAGTTCGGCAAGCTGGTGAAACTTATGGAGGCAAATCTCCGGATCTTCCAAGAAGAAAACACTGCTTTCATTCCAATCATTTAAAAAAATAAAACACTACTTAGGTATCATTTTGCTTTTTTCGTATTTCTATTTTCAAATGCACAAATTTTTTTCTCACTTGACACAACCAGTGAATTGACAGTCAGTCAATTGTAAGCGAATGAATTTGGGTGAATTTCAGGCGAATTAAGAGATTCGCGAACCGTAATACCCCGATCAGCTTAGTTCGTCGGGGACTTCGACGGCTAGCGAACGTTCGATTCGCATAAATCGTGAAGACTAAGACGGGCAGGACAGTAGACAGACATAATAGTCAATAGATGAACAGTCGAACGAATAATGAGTGAAAAACCCGTAGGAAAAAAACCGCAAGGAGACCGGTACATATGTAGATGGGAAGACGACATAAGGATGAATTTAGAAGAGATGGGAAAGAACAGCTTATCTTGGAAGGCACACACTCATGACAATTCAAATTACTCGACATTTCAGTAACAAGCGGTAATTCTGATCTATCAACTTTGCCACAGAGTACACCATGAAGTGGCAGATGAATTTGTGGTTCCGCTAATCTTTCGCGTGGTCCGTAATTCCGTGGAGCGCTTGCTCCTCTGCGAACGAAAGTCTCAGGCTTAGTAAATTGGTGTCGGGAAACGTCGTCAGACGCCTTTTGTGGTTTCACCGGACTGCATCAGTGGTGAATTTTAATAAGTCAGCCTCATTAAGGCAAAGCTTGCACCACGCCAATGGCAAGATTGCATAGGCAAGGGCAGGTTAGGGTAGGTTAGGCTAATGCATGCTAGAGTGGCGGTTACAATTTAGTTTTTATTAAAATAAAAAAAAATAAATAAAACAATTAATTACAAAACAATTTTCTTAAAAAAATATGATCTGATGTTAAATTCTTTAAAATATTTTTTTTGTTAACCTTAATTGTTCATTTTCTTTAATTGTTATAAGTTAATCGTAAGGCTGAAAGGTATAGTCTTAAGTTGCTCTTTAGAGTATCTGTATAGGGCAAGTTAGGTATGTAAGTTAGTTATGATATTTAAGCGTATTTTTGCTTAAATTAATTAAATCTAAAACTAAAACTAAAAATCACCAGCAAATCTAAAGTTGCGATTTTTCTTATATACTGCCTTTTTAATTATTATTGTTATTAATACCGGCCATTAGAAACCCGCCAACCTTCCCTGTCACGAGTGTATGCCTTCCATGTTTGGCTCTTCTGTTCCATTTCTTCTAGGTCATATTCATTTCATTTAATTATTATGAGCATTCGCCTATTTTACCTTCGTTATACGTGTCCTGCTTGGGGCTGAATAGATTTTTTTTTCCAAAAAAAAAATATTTTTTATTTATTTCTAAAAGTGTCGTCGGTCAACCGAAACGTCGTCTAAGACTAAAACTTAAATCTTAGTTCTTGGGCCGGATGTAAGGTGAATCTTTTGGGAAGATGTCGAATTGCGAGTATGCAGCGTGTCTGCGATGCTCGCGCAACGTGCGGGTGAAGCGTGCAAATGCTCTGCGCGTGTAGAATTTCCGGCAGCGGTTGGTGTCGTGCAATCATATCCAAGAATTTGGATTCGTTGCATTAACTTTTTCCCTCGTAGAACAAACATGATATCTAGAATATTATTACTAAGGCATAGGGATACTGTGTTATAGGTTCTAAACATTTCTTTGATTCCGTATATTTTATTATGGCATTTCAAAATTTCATTGTATGGTAGTTTATATATGGTTTTATCTTTTTTTACTGGTTTTAATAACAATTTGGTACAAGATTCTATACTAGTGTTAGGTAAATTCACAATATAGTTAAGTATGCTTAAATTACTTGAGCAAACTCTAAAGTTTATTCTATATTACTGAAAGGTATTTTTTCTTTTTCTAAATTTTTTTTAGTTTTAATTACTTCGGTCATTGACAGAATACACGTGTTTACAATGCCCTTCTTAGCTAAAAAAAAGGGCATATTCAATGTTTACAAGTTCTTCTTTAATCAATTTATTTTTATATTGAATATCTGATACAATGTTGTGTGTTTTCATTGAGTTATTTTTTAATTCTTTTATCAGTTCGTCAATTATTTTTATAGATATCTTGTTTATAATAACTTGTTCATTTCATTCTTTTATATATTGTTAATTTTTTTCCTGATTAGCTCGTGGTCGTGGTAGTCCGGACTTCCGGCAATCCACTTTCATGCGCTTCTTAAGAAGTTCAAGTATCTCTACTTTTTCAAGGGTTTGAGCTTGGCAATAAGGCCTTGGAGTTGGGTTGTTTCGTGAATGAGATAGGGATATATGGGATGACTAACGCTTATGTTCCGTTCAACCATTTGTACAATGTCATCCTTTAGTGCTTGGAATACTTCCAGATCTAGTTCATGGATTAGTTTAATATTGCCTGCCTGTATTTTTGCTAGTCCGGTTTTGAGGGTGATTAAGGCCTAACCATAATAGGCAGGAGCAAGCATATGCAAGCAGAGGGGGATGTCTTCTTACATGCAAAGCATATGATATGCCCACAATGGGAAGATACGACGTTTCGTTAAATGTTCGTTAACTGATGTGAGCAGACGGAAGGTCTTCTTGAAAGAAGACATTCCGGACGGAATTTTTGACAAGTGACATTTGAGGTTAGGAAAGAGTAAAAAGATAAAAATAAATATGGAATACGAGTTTGTTAACTAGTTGATTTCACTTGTGCAGGACAATAAGTGCCTCTATGATAAAGCAGATGACTTTTTTTTCAACAAAAAGGAAAAAGCCAAAGCCACACCGAAAATAAACAAATCGAATGAAAACAATTTGGCAGTTCCTTTCCTTCTGCTTGCATCTGTTCATTGTGGGTATCTTGACTGTTCGTTGAAACAGAGGGGAGATTTTCGTTCGGTTCTGACATTAGCTTCTGCTTGCGGGTTGCCTATTATGGTTAGCCCTTTAGTTGGGATTGAGTGTAATCTATGATTTGGATCGAGCCGTAGCTGGCGGTAATGAGGAATCTGTTAAGATGGATCTATGTATTTGATTCGGTTAGTATTGTGGTATTTATTTTGGTGTAAGTCTGGATCCTAATCTTTTATTGATTTTAATATAGATTATTTCGCCGGGCGAATGCGTTTTTATACTCGTAGGTTGACGGTTTTTGTTATAGATTTTTACATTTTTAAATGGTTTCTGTTTAAGTTTCTTGATATTTTCCTGTCTAAGCTTTTCTTATTTTAACGATAATGGTACAGTTTTCTAATTGTAGCGGTTCTGCTTAGGAATACTTCGATGGGCTTTTTCCTAGCGATGATTGTATTCGTAGATACTGCGTTCATGAAGTTCCGTAAAGGTCTCTTATGTGCGATCGTAGTGCAAGCATTATCTCCGTAAGGGTGCAATGGAGACGTTCGATTTGGCCGTTGACCGTGATAGTGTAAGGTGGGGTAGTGAAAATTTGGATAGCTAATTGTTCCTGTATCATGAATTTTACGGATTCTTAATTTATAGATTTCCCGTTGTCTATTGCTATTGCTTCGGGTAATCCAACAGTGAAAAGAAGTTCTCTGAGATCGAGATTTTAAAATTTTGGCCTGAGCATATTTCGAGAATTTGTCCAGGGCTGTGAGTACTAAGTGTCGTTCGGTTGTGTAGATGTCGATATGTAAAATTTGGTCGAATATAGGGGGATGGGCGTAGCTTGCAATTTTGGTTTATTTGGATGTCTATCGTACTTGTGCAGTTTGCATATGGCGTTTGCATATACGCGTTTCTGTGCGAGCGTTTATTGGTTTTTAGAATTTGTTCATCTTGGTCTATTTTATTGATTACGTCTTCGAAGTAAAGTATGAAGCGTAGATTTCCTGTACTTTTGCCATGATTTCTTCCGTTGTCTTCATCCCATTTATAACCTGTGGGTTATACCTTTTGAAAATTTAAACGATGTTCTCTTTACTGTAAGTGGGTTGAATAAAGGTGCGTCTAAAATATTTTGGGAACAGTCTTTCGAATTTGTAACTGGTTTCGTCGCCAATGGAGAGGATTATTTGAGTTTTGAAACGTTAATAGGGGTTTCGATAGAAGAAATAAAGTCGTGTGCTGAACTTTCGTTTTTATGTTGTGTCGAGGTCATGGAATTAACTGCGAGGAGCTCTCTACAGCGCGTCGCTACGATGTTCGTCCTCCCTGGCTTATAGTCAACCTCTCGTTGTATTCCTCTAGAAACGCTTTTCAGCGCTTCATCTTGCTATTGTGGATTGTTAGGGATATTTCTTTGTATAGCAAGTACAGGAGCGGAATTTATTATACGTTTGTTAGACATATATAATATATAATTTTGATTTTGGGGACGAATGGAGTGCTTGTGGATGGTCGGTCGTCTCGCGTATTTCCTAGGTGTTGTTATATGCTAGGATGGTGTTACATTCCCTTGTACCAGTGAGGTCACTTGGAGTTCTAATGTGATAAGATCTCTTTTATCGGCATAATGCATGACGAGACAGCGGAACATGCCGTCCCAATTGAGAGGGGTGGTGTACGACTCTAGCGCTGTGTCAGCGTTACCAGTGATCTTACTTTGGATGACTCTTAGTATCCCTTAATATTTTGGGGTACCCTTTATTGAGTCATATATTTGAAATATACGGTCTTTTTCCAGGAGATAAATTCTCGGAGACAGCGGACCACATTAAGTACAATATTTTATCAAGTTCTTGTAGGTTGTTCCGATGCACGCACGATCCCCATGATGGCGTTGACCTGGTATTGCACTTTCCATTGTCTGTTTAATCATGTCATCTATTTGTTTGAGGCACCTGTTAATCTCATCGTTTGACGGTATGAACGGGACACTCGAAGTGAGCGTCCTCATCGAATTACTGGTAAAGCGTAGCCAACGCATTCTACTATAATCGTAGGGATCCATTTGGAAGTACTCCAGCTATCTCCGTGAATTCGTTTGGTACTCTGATCACGGCACTAGGCTCGCAAGTATCACTGTCGAATACGACGATCCGTAGATAATAGAAATTTCGTTCGCATCAGTCAGTCTCAGTCGAGAGTCAAGCAGCATGAGATCCAGATTAGTAGAATCCACCAATGACTAAGTGGGCTCTGTCATTATTGGGTATATGTTTCACCAATCACTATGTTTTTTCGGCCGGAATATAGTAGTTTTTTACCGAGTTTAAGCGCAGATATCGAAAGAGTCTGCAATGAAAGTTTTGGGTTGAGGCGCTTCAGGTATATAGGCTGCTACAATGTAAAATCTCTTTCAATATCGCAGAAGAATGCATATAATGCAGGCCTCTAAAACTTCCAACTCCCGTATTACTATGCTATTACATATGATTCTATGCTTAAAAGTATTTTTAATGTAGATTGCAACTCTCCCGCCTCGTGTGACATTTGGTCGGTCATTTCCAATTACTTTATAAGGACTGTGCCGTATTTTGTGCTCCTGATGTAAATTAGTTTCGCTGACCAGAAGTACATCGGAGCTTTCGTCCTGCAACCGATTGAAAAGTACGGTTCGTCGCTCAAACTTATTCAATAAATTCACATTCACCGATTGAATCTTTAAGGGCGTACACACTACGATTGTAATTGCGGTAGGCCCTTCAGCAGGTGAACAGGGTCGCCTGTTCATGGATCTACTGTTGCCGAACTGCATTTGAATGGCAAGCTGGATCGAACGTAGGACCGTCTCGGCCACCGATGCCTAAGAAACAGGCACTGGCGCTTTGGGGACAGCCATGGGTTTTTGTACTGTCTGTTTTCTGCCGCCATTTGGGCGTAGGTCATTTGTTTGATATGTTTCTACATATCTTGCACTTAAGATCCTCGATAGTTTACAGAATGTCTCCATTTAGTGGCTTTGTCCTTGTTTTTCTTCGTATACTTAAGTCGAGGCTGCATCTCACGGTTCTACGCGGTTACCCGAACCTTTGACAGCCTATACATTATAAATTTTTTCTTCCATTTTTTTTTTTTTTTTTATAGCCTATACATTATAAATTTTTTCTTCCATTTTTACTGTTTGATACATGATATAAATTGCCAAGGAAATTATTGAATTTAGCCTCTCAAACTTGTTGTTGGCTATGAGCTGGATCAGTAAGAAGGACTCCCAGGAATTTGAGGTGATCGCTCTCGAAGTCTTTCGGCTCTGAGAGCAATTCCTCGGGGTCCGTGATCGCCTTTGAGGAGCATCGAACGCAGCCTCTGGCCTTAGGGTTGAAGGAGAAGAACTCTATCGTGGTCTCCTTTTATAAGCCTTTAAAAACAAAGTTTATCTACACCAATGACATACTTACGCAGATCTATGGTCTCGCGTAGGGTCGTTGTATGCGTGAGTTGTTGCGGCGCGACTATATTTGGGTGGCTTTAGCTTGCTCCTTCTCCTTTTGCCGCATTTCGGTGAGTCCTTCCTCTACGGCTTTCAATTTTGCAGGTACAATATGTCCTCATTCGAAAGTTCACTGTGTTCCTACTCCATAACTGAACTTGCATTTTTCCTTCCACGGGGGCAGTTGCTGTAGCTGTTGTTGTTGGATTGCTGTTCGCTCCTTCGATCCGCAGTTTTCTGTTGAACTGGACACAGAGGCTCGCTTAAACAGATTAATCCACTGATTAAGCCTCCTCCTCTTTTATTTACGTCGGTCATTCGAACGGCCGACGGAGCTGCGAAATAGGACAGATCATCCGATTCTGACTCTGTTAAACAAACTAACACGAACACACGCAGAAAATTTCATTCACTAGAGAGTTAAAACGCGATCTTTGGTCCCTGGATCCTGGACCTATATCACTGTACTCACTCCACTATTGACAGCACTTCACCAAAATGCGCACTTTTAATTATGTTTTATTAAGGAGCACTGCGTTAACGACTATTCACCACGGTGATCTGTGATCAGCTGAATTGGATATTCATGACATAAATGGACTACAACTTTTGTGTTTCTCCATTATTTTAAATTATTTTCAATTTGGACTCTATGACTAAATTTCAAGTACAATTGGCAATTAACTAAGCTTTATATTTTGGATCAGTATTTTGAAAAACAGAATAACTGTCATAAAACCATTGATCTGCACAGACCTTAACAAAAGTGTATTGAAACAGGAAGGAAAGGAAGAGAGTACAATTCATTTATATATGCAGTGTGTGCGAACATTTAATTTTGATATAATTATAACGACCCTGATTATTGTAGTATGTTTCAAATCAATATGAGCTGAGTATACATATATGTTATGTATCATTGGCTCTTACTTGTGTCCCAGAAAATTTTAATCACGAAAGTGTTCAACTTTTTTTGTTACTTGATATTTTATCATATCGATCTTTACAAATAAATACCTAATTAACTTTGAATACCTTTTTTTTCTGCGATAATTTTCTGTTGGTGCAGAAATAATGAAATATAAAAAAAATATTATAAATATTATTGAGACATTATTATTTAGTCTAAATCCTGTTTTCCAACGCCATAACTAAGCAAGGAACATTTTCAATAAAATAACCATATAATAAGCACTGGAAAGAACACAAATCCTTACGCATTCTTCCTAAACTGTCATCATATCACTCAATTCCATCCAAGAAACTCATCAATAGATGTTGATATTCGTCGGTCTTTTATATTCACAAGAGGGGATTATTTGAAAAGAGAAAATACGTGTGTATCTCGTCCTTATTGATTTGAAACGGAATATACTTGTACAATAGCTTTTTTTCTTAAGATTTTGTTTTTAAAATCCCATACACATAATTTTGTTTCAATTGTCTTTAATCGCTGTAGATTTTAAATTTAGTCGTGGATATATTTAGGTACGAGTACTCGTATTTCTGTACACTGTTTATCATTTTATGTTAGTTTTCAACTTTGGTTTGCAACAGCGATTGTTGACACATATGTAAGTAAATAGGAAACAATTGCAATGTATTCGACTATTGGTTTATAATTTTGAGTTTTTTATTTATGATTTAGACATTTCTGTAACTATTTTCTAATCTATAGAATCAGTATAAAAATCGGGCGGACTAATTATTATACATGATACGTTAAATAACTAGATTTATACATTTAAATACGTATAAGTATTTTTTTATTCGGGTTTCAAATTTTATATTTTTATATTTTTTATTAAATATATTAAATTTAAGATAAAACATACTTACGAGATACAACGGCTAAGACGAAAGATTAAACATCTTGAACCCATTTATTCGAATGTGGTTTTTACTCCTACTTGTATGGAGCAGCATACGTCGACCCTAAACCTTGTCATCCAGGTTGGGCGTCGCGAAAAAATGATTTCTTTACTTGACGGCCTTCCCAGACGTAAAAAATATTACAAGTTTCAATTTTGTGCCACATAGGTTAGGTCCCTTAATATACTGCATGCTGCCAAAAATGTTGGCGCTTGCATTAGAATGAGATAAATAGTAAAAAGTTAATGAAAAATTGTGACATCTACTCCGCAAAAGAGAACAAAGAACGCAAAGATGCTTCTAGCTAAAATCAATTGGATTATACGTTGCAATCGATTCCAATGTACCATATAGCAGAGGACAACCGCATATAAGGTAGCGCGCACAAGTGAAAAGGAACCTCAATTTACTCTGCATGTGGCAAATAGTTAAATATTGTGCTGGAAATGCTTGTTGACCTGCACAAATGGTAACCCTCCGTTTTTTAATAGTTGACGCCGGCGATACATGCTGGCCAAAAATATCAGAAAAGAAGCGTAACTTGGTAATCTTTCATCAATTCCTCATCATTAAATTTGTGAATTTTTATTAGCGTCCTATATTTTTTCGTAAAAAACAAGACTTTGTGCCCATCATGTACATCATTAGCGACAGTTTTGCGAAGTAAGATGATGATATATACGCTATTGCGGGATCCAAATCCCGTGTGTCAAAAGCAAATACATATACTTATACTCCATTAATATTAGTTTTTGGTTCTTTTGAGAAAGGTTTGTGCTGTTAAACAAGAGGCTCTTCATAATGTCGTTAATGTGGTTTTTTTGTTTTTTTTCCAATGCATTTGTATCTTCATTTTTTTTATATAATAGTTCACAATATTTACATATATGTTTCCGCGAAGCCTAAATGGCTTTTCTGCAGAAGGTTGCGTTACAAAAAGTTATAAGGTATAACTTATACAGGGTGCCCCACGAGCAGTGTGCCAAACAGCTAGAGCGTGTAGGTCTGGTCAAGACAAGAAAAAAATCGTATGGGAGGGGGTCTATTATTTTTTTCATTGATAACGCCTAAAAACTGACCTTCCAATTTCGCCTGGGTCCGCCCGCCGCCGATGGGTTCTACCCGCTAGGACCTTTAGACAATAAAATCGCAATTTTTCTTTGTTGAAAAACAAAAATTTTGCAACACAAATGTAAATAAAAGGCATCGCATTTTTAATAAAAAACCATTTCCAAATTGGAAGTTAACTCATCAACACATTACGATGTCAAACTCATACTCTCGAGAAGAATTAACGGACAAGCAAAGGAGGATTGCTATTATGCTTGGAGTGCCCAAATCTAGAGTATGGAGAGTGCTTCATACCGAAAACTTACACCCGTACCATTTTAGGCCAGTTCAGGAACTCACCTCAGACGACAAGTTTTTGAGAGCAGAATTTTGTCGATCATTACTGCTTCGAGATGAAACTGAACGAAACTATTTTGCAAGGATATTCTGGACGGATGAAGCACAGTTAACCAGAGATGGGGTTACATGCATCATTGGATAGCACCAATCCACACAACGAAAAACAAAATAAATCACAACACCGCTTTAGCCGTAATGTTTGGCTTGGTATTGTTGGACAAACTGTAATCGGGCCCCGGTTTTGAATGCCGTTATTAATGGAGAATCATACCTGCAGTTCCTACGAGACCTTTTGCCCGATTTGATGGACTACGTTCCTTTGGCCATAGCAGATAATTTAATCTACCAGCAAGATGGAGCACCAGCACACTACAGCTTATGGGTTAGAAACTGGCTGGATGATCATTTTAGTGACCGTTGGATCGAAAGAAGGGGCCCCACGGAATGGCCACCTAGATCACCAGATTTAACTCCTCTAGATTTTTATGTGTGGGGATTCATAAAGAATTATGTTTACGAAGTGGAAATAGTATCGTTAAAACAACTGAAAGAAGGGATTGAAGTCGCTGGAGTCAAATTGCAGGAAAATTTGTTAAGCATAGACTTATGTGCAGCCATTAGAAGGAGATATAATCTTTGCCTTCTAAAAAATGGGGATCATATTGACAATTTATTATAATAAAACTCCGATTTTTTTTAAAAATAATGAAAAAGGGGTCAATGTTTCATACATTAATTTGCCTACAAGTCCAGCCGCGTTAAAACCAAAAAAAAGGTTGTTATTGGAAAAAAAATGGTTCGGGTTTTTTTTTAATTTCTCAAAAACTAAAAGACATTTTTACATCCGGTTTTCTGTTTTTAACTAAAAACTAAGAAGAGAATTGAATTTTTGAAGAAAAATTAGTTATTAATTACATACAATTTTGAAATAAATTTAGTTATAAATTTTTTTTTTTGTTCAAGATTTGTAGTTTGAAAGTTAATTTCTCAAAAACTATTCCTTAAAACAGCTTCGTTTAAAAACAAGATGAAAGAAGAGGTTCCTGGCTTTACAAAAAAGTATATCACGGCATTGTGGATGTAACTGTTGATTTTTAATATTTTTTTTTTCCAAATTAAGTAATTTTTTTAGAAAATTGCCACTCCCGGCTAAACGGGGGGAATAGACCCCCCCCCTCCCATACCATTTTTTTCTTGTCTTGACCAGACCTACACGCTTTTTTGGCACACTGCTCGTGGGACACCCTGTATAGTTATAACTTAAGTTATATAGTTATAACTTATCTATCTATCTTAGTTATAACTTATCTATTCAATCTCTAAAATCTAAAATCTCTAAACTCTTTAAACTAATATTTTAACTACCTGGCTTTGTGCGGTAGTAGACAGTAAACTATGTCTTTCGAATTCAAGAGATTAATTCAATTAAAACAAATAATTAGAAAATGATTTTGAAAAAAAAAACTTACCACCTGAACAGTTCAGTGTTTTATGACAGGAAAAAAGAGATATTTTCTTTTTTTGGATATGGTCATCGTTGTCGTGTGGTCATTCGTACACAAATATGTAAATCGAGTAAAGAGCTCTATCTGACCACTATTTACTCGGAATTGTGTGCTTATTATAAAACTAAGCATATGTTCTATGTATCCCGTCGGTCCTTAAACATGTGGTAGCTTCATGTTCCTGCAAGAAGCCTTGACGATGATTTTTGGAGATTTTCGCTTAAATTGCGAAAACTAAAGGTTTTTTTTTGGAATTTGTGTGTTTCGTTCTCCTTCTGACAATTGATGTAACATAAATAGTAGTTTTGCACCGCCAAATTTCCGGCTGGTATTTTTGTCCTTTGGCATTACTTGGAGGCCATGATTTTTGTCTTATAATAATCTAGGGCTTAATATATTATGTGCTCTAATATATTTTATATTATAATAATCAAGTAAATTTACTCACATAATAGAATTAGATATTTACAAGGAATTGTTTATATCATACATTCATTTTAACAAATACAATATCTTTTAAACTGAGTAAGATCCTAAACAATCCTCTTTTCATCACCAGCCACCGGTTCAATAGTGGGTGGACTTTGTTGTCATTAACTCGTATAGCTATCAAGCATTGATCTTCATATTGTATCTCGTCTTATTCAATTGGTTTCAGGTAATGTTTAACTCCTGGTCAATGTAAACAGCGTTTATATGACGTTTAGACACGCCGATTTTCATGATTTTAACGATATTTTTGACTATTCGCCTTCCAGAGCGTGGTGCATTCTTGATATTGGAACAGAATCGGCGAAACCACAACTGCGCGTGATTGAATTTTACAGCATCAGTATCATAAACACTTTTTACATTTTCAGCCGCTTGGCTTACGTTTTCAACCTTATCGAACAAAAACTATAAATTATAGTATATTTTCTCTTTACTTTGTATTTCTCGCACGCTCAAATAAATCACAAAATTGTCAGAAAGTTTTTTTTTTTTTTTTTTGTTTTTTGTTTTAGTTAAAACTGAGGTATGTACATATATGTATCTCCAAGATAAACGCTTATCGTCGTAAACTTATTACTACTACTACTTAAATAGCCTTCTAGATACATATAGTGATATGGGCATTTTACCATATACATACATATGTACATATGTACTTATATTGTACTTTATTATTTTTGAAAATTAGTTATTCGCCCAAACCTGGATTATTATGTCCCTGTAATAATATTTAATGCATGAAGGTGGTATAATAGCATCTTTAAAATATTATCGCAAAGACTAATTAATTAGGAAATATAAATACTCCGTCCTACCTTTTTTCATAACTCATTATGTATATTATGAATACGATACCTTTAGTATTTGCTATTTTAGATCAAATGGGTTGTAGTTTTTTTGGAAATTAAATTGTAAAAATACTCGAACAAACAGCATGAAGACTTACTTTAGACTTTAATTCGCTTATTTCGAGTTTTAAGTAATTTAATACGAACAAATCCACTACTGTAATCCGAATTCCATTAACTTTTTAGCGGATTATGCAGTTGATATTTTGCCTTTAAACGGTTAATGCGTTTCTGTATTTATTGTATGAGTATATATTTTTTTGATTACATCCATAAATATGCCATATGTCGTATATATATATATACATATATATATATATATATACATATATCATATAATATATTGAAGGTTTTTTTGCTTTTCCATTATACTTAGG
Organism: Merodon equestris; assembly: GCA_958301585.1. NCBI lineage: Eukaryota > Metazoa > Arthropoda > Insecta > Diptera > Syrphidae > Merodon > Merodon equestris. The sequence goes on along the minus strand of OY284417.1, from coordinate 51,417,540 downwards.
CTTTGAAAGAAATGTTCATTGCCTTACAAGTAGCACCATTTTCAAAATAGAATGATGTGCGCCTTAGTAGTTCAATTCAATAATTCGAATTCCCTCTATAGATAAAATATATAATTTGTCTAAACAGGTTTAATCTTACTGATTGGTTTAAGGCACCCTTCGTTTGAAGCATTGAAAAATGTCTCAGGACTTGTCTCGGGTTACATAAGGCATCCGAATCCTTTCTCTTTCTCATGCACCTCTACCCGAACGAGGTCCTATACAATGTGGCCAGGAATGTACGGTTGGATAAATTTCTGATTAAAATGATGACGTGCGAGAGCAATGACCTCGGTCAATATCCTGATCCAGAGCTTACTACCCGAATGATTTATATCACGAGAGGGTGCGCCTTAACGGCTTTGTCACGCCAGAAGCATTCCTCTATCTAGACCGATGTGGATTGATCCAGAGCAAATTAGTTATACCGCTAATCATCCGTCACAATTCCGTGGAACGGCGATTCCTCTACGGACTCGATGTCGCGTTCCGCGAACTCGATCACCTCAGGTTCTTTAGATCGGTTTCACGCCGGAATCAAGAGGATGTAGTCCGTCAGCATCAACGCTTTTGGTAGCTGGAGAGGACTTCGTCCACAGACTCTTCAATTCAAAGTCTGTTTAACTCCAATGATATGCTTAGCATATGTATTGTATTGCATATACATACGTATGTATACTGCAGTAGTAGTCGAAAGACAAAGGTTTGAATCGTTCTGTTTATTTTAGAGTGCATAGGACCAGTCGTAGTTGTAGGGCAAAAACTAGTTGTAGTTAATTTCTCTTGCCTAAGATAGTTATAATAAATAAAATGAATTTAAAATTAATTAATAATTAATATTAATTAATTATTTAATTACAAAGGATTTTAGGCGCTCGCACAATCGGAGAAGATTTTATTTGCGCATGTTGATAGTTTCATATGTACATATGTACATATATGTACATATATACTTTTATGCCGTGCTACAGACACGCTACCTCTCGGAAACAAACAAATTATTCGTTTTATTGAAAAAATAACATCACAACGACATTAAAGGTGCATAAATGTTTTTAATTTAACATAATACATTTTATCGCGAATGTGAATAGTTAACATTGAAAAAAAGAAGATAGTTAATATAAATTTCACTAACATTTTGTTTCAATTCATCTCAAACTTACTTCACAATCGATTAAAATCAATATACGAGTAATAGGTATTATGCCCCATTATCCGAATTATCAGGATATCAGGAAAACAAAACAAATTTTGCAAACAACTCACCAATTACGAATAGATATCTATATAATTACATAGTGAGAAGAAACAAGCAGTTCGTTGTATTGTGCTACCTTAACAGAATATTTGCGAGCTGACTTCCTTAAAAAACATTAAAACATTTGTATAATCCTCGGTTAAAAGAATAATAAAGAGGATTTTGATTTACAAGATTTGCAGTTGAAGCAGTAGATGTAATTTATTTTCAATGATATCTCTAAGAACTTGGTCGAAACATCTTAACCAGACGCTTAGTCAATCATATGTATGTACAGTGAAAAAAATATAGATGTGTGTATTTTTTTTTTTTTGAATAACGTATATAAATATTTGCAGGTTGCATTTGTTTTAAAGTCAAAACAATCCAAATGTTGAAAGTTTATAGTATTTACTTTTGTATACTCATGTACTATCTCACTGAATTTTTTTAATAGTGTAAAATAAATGATGTAAAGATGTGGGAAAATTAAATAGCCTACGTATTGTATATAAAAATACATATATACATACGTAGTTGATCACACGAAAATGTGTAAATATTATAGTAAGTGGTATGTATCGAAATCGAGAACAATTACTTCAAAAAAGGAATTTTGGGAAAACGAGGAGGCGCCTCCTTATCTAAACTATCTGAAAGAATATACAATGGGAGACGAAAAACATGCGCAAAAATTGAGTGAATTTTATTGTAAATTCTCTCAATTCCGCTTCTTAGTGTGTGATTAAATACCTAACACCAAACAATCTGAAACAAAATAAGAGTATTTGCACATGCAGTTAAAGGGGGGCATACGAAAGGACACATGAATCGGTATCGGTTCCACATCGTAATGTTGATGTCAATCATTTGTTAGGTAATTGTTTAGTTTTATATATATAAAAAAAGGGATACATATATGTATGAATTTAAATGATCCCCGATATAAAGGAGGTGGATTTAGACCAACAAAATATACATAATTATAATGCTTCTTCCGAAAACAATTTTTCAAAAACAACTACAGATACATGCAAATATACATAGTTGTAAATGGTTTTTCAATAAGGACAGGTACTGGAAGATGTTGAAATGAAATTAAGCAAGCTATGTATGTATAGGTACATACATATATTGTATATGATATCGTATAAATGTCTGCCTCAGCTTCTTACGGTGGCGCGAATCTGAGTGGCCCAATTTCCAATGACCGAATAGATTCGGTTAAATTTGAGCCATGGCGTATTATATTCACCTTAAGGACATTGGTCGATTGTGATTTATCTGCATAAACCTACGACTTTAGTAAACCCCATAAGAAAATGATAACATGACTGATAATAGCCAAATCACCGAATTGAAATTGTATTTCGATGTGGTTCTCCTCAGCGGAGAATATATATGTCTAACTATACTTATCTAGTGAAAAATCAAATTATTTTGTCGTCGAGCGTCGTTTCACAATGTATCTATTATACGTGAAAAGATAACATTGTAAGTTGCCAACTTGTAGTGGTTGTGACAGTAATATACAATATATGTACATATAAAGTTGCTTTTGTCCAAGTATCTAAAATCAAATTTGAACCATGCTTTGAACAAAGAGTGCTTCAAGCCAATCAGTAAGATTTAGACTTACTTAATCAAATTATATATTTTTCTATGGATGGAATTCGACTTATTGAATTGGAAAAGTTTAGTTTGATGGAAAAGCGATAAAAATCTTCAATATATTATTTAGAATATATTTATATTAGGAGCACAACTAAGTTCTATCTGTTCTTTTGATGAAAATGCTTTATTGTGAAAAAAACGGTTACAAATGAATCATTTAAAGTAATTCCCATTGCTAGCGATAACTTTTTTCCCATCTTTCTAGCAGAGCTCGCATACCGCCACGGTAGAAGTGTTCGTCTTTTGAAGCACGTCACGAATCAAGCCATTTTGTCTTCATTTGAATGGAACTGCTGATCAGCCAGACCATGTGCCATCGAACGGAACAAGTGATAATCGGACGGCGCAATATTTGGGGAATATGGCGGGTGGGGTAGGACTTGCCATTTGAGCGTTTCTAAGTAGGTTTTAACGGGTTTGGCAACGTAAGACCGAGCGTTGTCATATCGTAGGAACCCTTTTTCGTGCCTCCGCTCGTATTGTGGCCACTTTTCGCGTAGTGCTCGGTTCAATCGTATCAATTGAGTTCGATACCGTTCTCCAGTGATGTTTTTGTTTGGTTTCAACAGCTCATAATAAATAACATCGCCCTGATCCCACCAAATACACAGCATAACCTTCGCAGCGTGAATATTCGGCCGAGCCGACGACGTAGAAGCATGACTGGTCTGTCTCCATGATTTTTTTCTCTTTGGGTTGCTCTAATGAATCCATTTTTCATCACCCGTAACGATGTGATGAAGAACACCCTTCCTTTTTTGCCGCTGGAGCAGTTGTTCACGGGCGAAAAACGACGCTCAACCGGTTTGACCTCAGAAAGTAGCGACAGGCTTCCCGGTTTGGGATTACTTCATCGCTGAGGCCAATCAAATGCTGGTGTTTTTGCATTTGTTTGCCCCAATTGTTTTTCGGCCTGCCTTTTTTTTTTTTTTGTGACACGGGCATGCTCCAATTTTTTTTTGTTTCATCTTACTCTTACAACACCAGTGATCTCCAGTCGTGTCAACCCACTGATTTGCATGTACACTTGTGGGGCAGTTTAATGGTGGTATATGTGTCCCTAGGCTCACCTTGGTGTTTTCTAAATTCCCTAGATGTGATTTTTGTTTACCTTTGTTTTAGTCGCCTTTTACGACAAGCGAGAGGTATCGCTGCAGGGATATTCTTAACCCGTCCCTGCACGGAAAAAATGAACAGAAGTTATCGCTTGACATAACTATGTGTGTGTGCCTTCAAAATAATCCATCAGCACGTGAGTTTTCAAAACAATTGCTGTAGATTGGCGATGGCAAAATTGCAAGTAAATATAAATCATGTTTGGTTAAGAGAAGGCGGAATTTGAGCACCAAAAAACGCAATTACATACATACATACATACATATGTTAATGACATCAATTTTCAAATCCAACATAATTGCCAAGTGACTTGGTATCATACAAATCCATTTATACCGCTACGAATAAAGAAGTAGCGGTAAATTATCCGATTGAATTCTTTTAACCGCCCGGCATGTCACCGCATCTTTTGAATTTAAAAGTTGGTTCATTGATCGTACTTCTTCGAAATCTCAATTCATCAAAACTTTGCAATGGAACGAGACTTTCCGTGAAAAAATTAATTGAATTAAAAATTAAAACATAGTTCTCACCGGGAAAGCAAAAGGAGAAGTTGTACCGATACCGCAGTTCCCATTAATACCAACAGATATGCCATTTCAATTCAAAAGTCTTCAATTTTCCGTGCGTTTATCTTTTGCTATGGCCGTTAATAAAGCTCAAGGACAAACGTTTCAAGTGTATGGAGTGAATTTGGAGGAACCGTGCTTTTCTCGTGGACAATTATACGAAGCATGTTCCAGAGTGGGAGCACCCAAAAATTTATTTATACACACAATCAAGCAAAAAATATTGTATACACTATTGATTGATTAACTATTTTTTTTTTTTCATTTTTTTTTCAAATAAAAAAAAAATAAAAGAAACCAATGAATTAGATTCATGTTAATATTCATACGAAGCGAAGCACGATTTTTAACTATTATTGAACTTACTTCATTTTCAGTACTCTTATAGTTCCAGTATATACTCTTTAAAACTGAATTAATTATGAGGCCGTACGAGGTTCGCCAGGTCAGCTAGTATATACATACATATGTATGTATCAGTAATCAGTTTTCCTCTCTTTATTCAATTTAAACAAAAGTTAGTTGTACTTTTTAGTTCGCACTGAGTTACTGTTAAATGCTTCCTTAAACTTTGTAAAGTATGAGTTAGTTAAGTAGCGTAGAAAAAAGTGTTATTTATGCTTTACATAAGCATAATTTATCTTTAAGGGCTATTGAGTTGGATGTAGCCATGTAAGTGTACAAAATATTTTGAAGAAAATTCGGTTATTTGGATCAGAATAAAGGAAAATTAGAACCGGGTTAAGAAATAGGAAAACTAACCAAAGAGAGGACCGTTTGCTAAAAAAAATATGTATAAAAGACAGAAAAAAATACATCCAGAGAAATTAGTCTTGACTTATCAGCCAGAAGACCGAAGAAAACCGGGTTTAACCACTAAAATGAATATTTCAAGGTTAAATGTTTACAAACCTCACCGGAATGGGACGGAAATTGATTGGAAGAGATTTGATCGGTTATTCCCCGTAACAGTGGACCCTGCTTTTCAGGATGACTCTGCGCCATGTCACCGGACTCGGAAGGTTAGTTTTATTAATTTGATAACATCGAACGTTTAATCTATAAAAGTCAAAGTTTGATATTGATCCCTTTATTTTTTAGATCAAAGGTGAAGAATTTCATAACGGAAGTCGGTCTCACAACGCTTGGCTGGCCAGGAAACAGTCCTGATCGTAATCTAATTTTCTTCTTTATTTCCAAAAAGTATAAGTTTATTATCGAAATTGTTTTCAAAAACAACCAAAAAATTTGAGCCAAAATATATACTTAATACTTTTCGAAAAGTCGCTTTTTTTGAACCATTTTGGGGATGGTAACTTTTATCTGGCCACTACGGTATATATTGTACATCTTATATTGTTGGGGGCCTAATATATATGTCATGGGGCCTAATACCCCAAATATATTGATTTTAATCCTTAATATGGAATGTGAAGCAAGTTTCATAATAGAAGAAAATTGTCAAGACAAAATGTTAGTGAAATTTATTTTAAATATATTTTCACAATGTAAACTATTCACATTTGCGATGTAATGTGTTACGTTAAATTAAAAATATGTATGCACCTTTAATGTTGTTGTGATGTTATTTTTTCAATAAAATGAATAATTTGTTTGTTTCCGAGATGTAATGTGTCTGTAACACGATATATTGTGCGAGCGTCTAATATCCTTCGTAATTAAATAATTAATTAATATTAATTATTAATTAATTTCAAATTCATTTTATTTATTATAATTATCCTAGACAAATTAAATTTAAATAGCAAGAGCAGCAACTAATAGAGTACCAAGAGCACCTGCAACAGCAGCAACAGAAACTATTCCAGCAGCAACTGCCTCCATTTCGGCAGCACGTTTAAAACTTATGCAGAAAGTGTCCTAAGTCAGTTTAGACAACTAAGTTCATTTAATGGAAGAGAAAATTATTCGGTTTAGTCCTTTCTAAAGTCAATAGAAGTGACGTCGAAATTGTGCAACGGTGACGAAGAGCTACTTTACTACGGTCGTCAAATAATAATAAACGAGAAACTGCAGGGAGAAGTTGGAAAATTCATATGGCAAATTGGAACACCATCACAACCAGGCTTAAGCAACATTATCAACCGAATAAAAACTATACAGAATTGTTTAATTATGGATTAAGTAAATTGTGGGAATTCGGTAGCAGAAAACCAGAATGGGGACCTTAAAGAAATACTAATGGATGGCACATTAGGGCTCATATCAATGAACCGGCAACTATGGTCGCCCTTAAAAATAAATATGTTAGGCTTACATTGTTAGATGATTTAAGGTGCATAGATGTACAGCATAGTAAAACCTTTTAAATCCCAAAATAAATATTTGTCTCCAACGTAGCTCCCACTCAAAATCAATATTCGACCCCCTTTATTTAAAAACAAATTCTCGGCAGAATAATTTAAAAAACAATAAGTACGACTATAATGATGCATCTCACAATTCAAAAATATCGAGGACATTAATACGAAAAACAACACGGTTGACATGATGTCGGTTGGCAACATTGAGGAGGCCCCCGTAAATTTTCAAACGAGGGAATTGCATTACCAATGATCTAATTAAGTATAGGTAAAAACAAAAAAAAAAATACAATCCGATATTTTAAGTGAATACAAATACATTCCTCTATAAATCTAAGATTTTTTTCTTCTATTTCGGGGATTATAAAAGTGGGATCCAAAATGAATACCCCCATCCCAGTAGAATTTCATACTGCAGGAACTATGACGTGGAGAGTCATGGATTTAGGTGGTAGAAATTATGATGTGATTTTGGCCTTAAACATATTAATTCCATTTAACGCAATAGTTAATATGAAGAAAGCAAAGTAAACATATTTTAATTTTTCAAAATACTCAAAACTCCGGCCCATACAATGTTAGTGAAATATTTACTTTAGAAGACAATGCAGGCAATGTTACAGAGTGCTCCATTTCATATGGGTCGATGTAAACTTCGAATAACTTCAACAATTGTCAACCGATTTTCATATGTCATAGCATTTTAGAAACGTAAATTCAGAACAATTTTAACCATGAATCGCTTCACACCAAAAGAATACGCGGAACTAGTTTCACTGCTCATTAGAAATGAACGCTCTATTGTGCTAACTTGCGCAAAATATCGTGATCGTGTTACGCCCAAAAAAGATACAATTCGTTGTTGGGCCTCGAATTTTTTTCAATTTGATTTTGTGGCAAGCCCTCGTGAGCAACCTAGGCCACGTCTGCGGCATTCAAACTCATCTATTCATTCTGTGAAGGTCAGTGTTCAAGAAGACCCAAGTTTGTCATATCGGCGCCGTTCGCAGCAGTTAACCATCAGGGGGACCACTTTGCGGAGAATTTTAAAGGATGATCTTCACTTATTTCCATACAAAGTGAAGATAACTCAAAGAATTTTGCCACAAGATGAGCCACGGCGCTTGGTGTACGCACAAAATGTCGTTGCAATGTTTAATGCTGAGCCGGAGATCTGGTAGCAAATTCTGATGACCGATGAGACACATTTTACGGCCCAGTTAATAAATAAAATTGTCGCTTCTGGTGCACCGAAAATCCTCACATTATTTACGAAGAGCCGCTATATGATCAAAAAGTTACTGTTTGGGCCGGTGTATGCGCTAAAACCATAATTGGACAGTATTTCTTCAAAGTTGGCGACACAGTGGATGGTGATCGATATCTCATTTTTGGTATTTTTTGATATTTCATTTTTGTTTTCAACAAGACGGCGCGACATGCCATACTGCGGACAAAACAAAGAAGTTTCCTGGAAGATTGGTGTCAAAAATATTGGCTGGCCTCCGAGATCGCCGGATTTGACTTCTCCAGACTTTTTTTTTTGGGGATACATGAAAAGCTAACGGTCCGAAGACAAAAGAACAGCTCAAAAGAAACATTCGTGCGGAAATCGCAGAAATTTCGACCGAAATGCTCGAAAATGTCATGGAGAATGCGCGAAAACGAGCCCATTTTTGCATCGGCAATAAAGGCGGTCATTTAATTGATATTGTTTTCAAAAATTATGGTAAAGGTCTAAATTGAACAAAAGTTTTTAAATTTCCAAAATCGGTTGAGAATTGTTGAAGTTATTCGAAATTTACATCGACCCATATAAGAAGTCGGCGCGCTGTATTAATAAGCTAAGGCTTGTTATTGTAACTCTGAAGAATTCACTTCAATTACTAACTAGCTAAAAAATAACCAAGAACCGCTCTTTAAGGAAGGAGATAGACTATCATTTACACACAAAATTCAATACGAAATTGTTAACACTATGAACAGTCCCATTTATTCAAAGAAATACAATTAAAAATTTTAAGTAACCCCCGACACAAAAAAACTTTAAAAAGTAAAGAAATAAAATTTTTCTCTCGGCCTTTTGACTAAAGAACCTATTAATAATTTTTGTTCCGGGAGTTACTTAAAATTTTTAATTTTATTTTTATATTATTGTTTTTAAATTACTCGTGGGCCCTAATTGCGATAAGTGACTACTTAAATTACATTTTTCTTAAGTATTATGCAACAACGCATAGGGTTTCTTGTATGTTCAAGGTGGCGGAAGATTTATCATCCAATTTTGTTTTTGAATAACTATTTTACTAAATAAAAAAAATGACTGAGTGATGGAAATCTTTATTTGGACCTTTACAATTCTTCTGTTATGTGGAAAAGATGATATCCTTCCAGTGGTAATCGCCAGTGTTGATACACATTTGTACCCGTTTTATCGCATTTTCCATGATTTTCCGCAAGATTTCCGGTGATAAATTTCGTATTTCTGTGAAATATTCTCCTTAAGGGCGGCGGACGCGAACATCCGAGGCTTGCTGGCATAAGTCCGCGACTTCAAGTAGCCCCAAAGAAAGAAGTCTGGGATGGTAAAATCTGGCGATATTGCTCGCCATGCCAAATCACCTAAACAGAAGATTACGCGACCAGGAAACGCTTATTTCACAATATCCACTGTGTCTCGCGCTGTGTTGCACCGTCTTGTTGAAGCCAAATGTTTACCAAACCATGCTTATCCTATTCCGACAGTTAGAGGTCGCTTATCATGGTCCTGTAGTGTTCGCCAGTAACAGTGGTCGTATTGTCGATGGCGTCCTCAAAAAAATACGGCCCAATCACACCTTCTGCGTGAACGCCGCACAACACAGTGGCTTCGAGTGGATGTAATGGCCTCTCGTGTATCATACGCGGATTTTCAATGCTCCAGAAACGAAGATTTTGCTTATTGACGCAGCCGCTTAAGTGTAAATGCGCCTCGTCGCTCATGATGATTTTCGACACAAAATCTTCCTCTTCGTTGTTGATTAACGATGGCTTGACAGTAAATCACACGCGACTGACGGTCAGCAGGAATGACCGATGCACTGTTTGTACTTTGTATGGGAACATGTATAAGTTTTTCATTAAAATTCGCTGTAGGTTCCGTCTGGTTTGCGTGGCCCGTCGTCTGGTTGATGTTTCTTCGTTCTCAGCCACATCGGTAGCCACAGCCGCGATATTCTCGGCCGAACGACCAGTCCGGTGGTGGCCATGTCCTGCATGGTTCCAGCGTGTTCAAGTCAAGTAGCTAAGCGGAATGTTTGCCCAGTTGTCGCGACACGACTATGAAATCGACATCGAAATTTACGAAATTCCACCGACCGATTATTGGTTAAAAAAATCGACACAATTATTTCACGCTATTGCAGAGTATAGCGCTCCATGGTTTATCTGTTTATATACTGCAGCTGTCTAGTTCACTAATGTCAAATATGGTTCAGGTACGACGCCATTTGCAAAAATTATAACATTTTCCTATAGGGTGATTAATTTTGCGCCACTTAAAAGAGCTGATGGCCTTAAAACACCTGAACAGGTATTCATAAAATGTATCTAAGGACCATTTCGATCACGTTAGCTTTCAAACAAAAAAAAAATCATCAAAATCGGTCCATTCATTCGGGAGCTAGATGCCACAGCCATAATCAAACACATAGCCACAGAGACAAACAGGCAAACAGACACGTCAAATCCCCTCTTCTTGCGTCGGGGGTTGAAAATACTCGAAAAAGAAATTGAACACCAAATTTCCAAAATGCTTTCGCAAGGAATTATAACAGAGATTAATTCTCCTTATAATTCACCCCTGTGGATAGTGCAAAAGAAAAGAGACCATTAAAACCAGGAAAAGTGGCGCATAGTAACCGATTATCGTCGTTTGAATGAGGTCACTATCAGTGATAAATTCTCTATTCCCAATGTAGAAAATATATTGGATAAATTAGGGAAGGCCCAGTATGTACTACCAAATTTTAGTCAAAACTGCTGACAGGAGAAAAAAAGCATTTTCGACTCTTAATGGACATGTTGAATGTGTCAGAATGTTATTTGGTTTAAAAAAAATACTGCTGCGACTTTTCAGAGACTGATGCACTCCATTTTTAGAGACTACATTAGTAAAACATGTGTAGTCTACCTCGATGACATATTGATATTCAGTATCTCTTTGGAAGAACATTTTTTAAGCATAAGAAAAAATTTCGATAAATGACGAGAGGTGAAATTAAAAATACAAGTAGTGCAGTTTTCTTGTCAAAGAAGCGGAATACTTAGGACATATTCTTACACCTGAAGGTGAGTGGGGCGTACAGCTTCAAATACAATAGAGGTCATTCAGAAATTAAAACTCTAAACTAAGGCTAATATTAAAGATCCTTGTTTTATAACAGTTTTTGAAAAATTGAAAGAGCTACTCATCATCCTATCTTAAGATATACTAAATTTTCAAAACAATTTAAACTTATTACTGATGCAAGTGATTTTGCCATCGGAGCTGATTTAACTCAGGATGAAAATCCCATTTTATATGCATAGCGTACATTAAATAATCACGAAGGAAACTACCCAAAGAACTACTATGTAGCTGTAGTTTGGGGTGTATCATATTTTCGTCCTTATCTTTTCGGTCGAGGGTTCGAATTACAAACTGACCCATTAAATGACTTCATGCAGAGGGCAAAGAGAATAGAATCGCAGATTTCTTAAGGCGGCTCAATGTAGAAAATAAACAAATTAATACATTATAGAAACAAAAACATTATAGAAAAAGCAAAAAATAATTTTCCAAGTGGATCTGAGAGAGAGTGCCTCCCATGGATATGTAGACTGCTCATTAGCAAGAAGCAAATTTTAAAATTAAATCAAATAATTTTCGTAGAAAAAAAAGGAAGATAACACGAAGTTGGTTTTGGTCATAAGAGAATGTATATACATTGATAGGAGAGATGTGAAAAGTAATTGTAATTCTGATTTAATAAGAAGACACTTTTATGGTGGACAAGTAGTGATATATACCGATCTGAGTGATCTAGAGTATTATAAACTGCAACAAGAATTAAAAAAAAACAGTTTTCCAATTGCTTTTCGAAAATTTAGTTCTAGTTTATTAAACGCATCTTTTTCGCCTCTGAGAGAGAAGAGAAGAGAGAAGAAGAAGTTTAAAAAGCAAATAGCATTGTTTCATAAAGATGAAGCTGGTCACTCAGGTATTATTCCTACATACGAAGAAATAAGGAAAAGGTATGCCACCCCCGTTATAAAGGTTCATTTGTCAGATCATTAACAATTGTTTTTCGTTGGAAGTTTCTACAATATTTTGGAGTACTCAGGCGCAAATACGGGTCCAATGTAATACCAAACAGATCTTTCTTTATTGTATTTTCTCCCATGTCCGGAAAAAAGTGAGGAGGAGCTTCACTGATGTAGAGCTAAGAGATTCGGCACACGTCGGTCCCAAAGGTACGCTACCGTGCGCGAGTGAAGGCATGACAGTCGCAGAGAAAGTGTTCTGTTGTGTCATCCTCCTCGCACCATGCAGCACTGGTAGGCGTCTCACTGATGCCAAGAACGTAGGGATGCTTAGCAAAAGTGTAATGGTGCGTAATAACGCCCGCAAGCCTTATGCTACCATTTCCCCTTAAGGATAAGAAGAGTGTTGCGAATTTCTTGCAGACATCAAGGCATACACGCTTGGTCATCCTGCATCTAGGATATTCCCTCCATCTACGACTATGTGCATTAAGGACTCAATCGTTGATGACAGATTTGACCGTGGAAGCAGGTAGACCTAAGGCGGGTTCAGGTCCTGAGAAACTTTCCTCTGAACTCCTCCTGGCGGGTTCATCGGGGATCAAAAAGGTCTTGAGTTCATGCACTCATTTGGAGATAGATAGAGGGTTGGACACAGGTTTGAGTACAGCTCGGCTCATATACTTTTCCCTGCCACCTGTGCTTCACAATATAGTGCATGGCCATTAGGATTGCGATTGAAAGACTGACGCATCTAACGAGAAGTGCAGTCGAATGTTCTCATGCTCAAAGAAAACTCCAGCGCCGGATACCAGCCCAGTTCTGGAACCATGTGTAGAAATGGGAAGACAATCAATTCCAGGTTCAGTATCTGGCCAGACCCAGCAAATTTAACTATGAAATAGGATGGCGGGAGTCATTGCGTCGAAAGGCATATCCATATTTCACTCCAAAGCGAGTTGTATCAAAAACCATTTGTCTTGAAGCGAGACATGGCCTTCAATGCACACCCTTTGATGCATAGGTCAAGGAGTAGAAGATTCTTCATAGCATCTAGAGGAGCGCCCGGTGTGCAGGGGAAAGTATAGCTGAGACAAAGCGTTCTTTGTTCTCTTGGAGAAAGAGTTTGCAATGTTTATCATTACCGTGTAGATCCAGAGGACTTTTTTCGTTTCATTTTACCAAAAACACCTTTGCATTGCCAAAAAGCTGACACCGCTTTGGTGGCTTTTGACCCAACATACTTTGAACAAAGAAGCATGCTATCTAAGATAACTCCCAGGTACTTAGATTCTTTGGATATCGGGATGGAAATGCCTTTTAACACCAGCTGAGTAATGCCAGTATTTTTACTCCTTCTCGTGATGAGTACGACATCAGTCTTAAGAGAATTAACCGACAGCCCATTAATAGTGCACCAGTCCTCGATCACATCTAGCGCCGGCTGCGCTTTGAGACAGACAATCGCTAAACATGAGCCGACAGAGCGAACAGCAACATTATCCGCATAGGCCTGGGCATAGATTCCTGGGGCATTGAGAGCATCGAGCAGAAAGTCGACCACCATGCTCCATAACAGCGGAGAAATGACGCCACCTTACCTTGCGGGCAGCCCCTGTTTACTCCAGACTTGACACATTGTTCGAGGCTTGCATCAGCGATCAATGTCCTGTGCACAATTATTGCTTTGATCCACAAAACCAGTGCTTCATCTACGCCATGCCGTCTAGCAGCGTTACACATGCTGTCGAAAGTAGCGTTATCAAAAGCTCCCTCAATGTCGACGAAAATGCCCAGTACGTATTCCTTCCTTTCGGGAGCGCATTCAGTTCTACCATTTAGGTTTTGAAGCGTAGTTTCGCAGGGTTTTCCTTTCTGATTTGCATTTCCGAGAGAGGATGCATTCCAAGGTCAACTTTGAGCACGTGCAACTCTACTAGTCTTTCCATGCTTGTCAGCAAGAAGGATGTTAGACTGATTGGTCTAAAACTCTTGGCGAGTGAGTAATTTTCTTTGCCTATGGGAATAAAGACCATTTTCACCGCCCCAAGGAATAGGTATGTAGGCAAGTGCCAAGCTAGCAGTGAAAATTATTTTCAGAGTAGGAAGCAGCTGTTTTTTACCTTTCTGGAGCATAACAGGGTATGTACATCTCATCAGTACTTGGCGACTTGAAGCCATCGAAAGATGCCACAGCAAATTCAATGGTCTTAGACGTTGTCACGCGTGACGCAATATACCAGCTAGGCTGAGTTGTTTTCATCACTTCAGTCCTAGTTACCATTGAAGGAGTGTGCAACGAGCTAATGATGGTCTGATTTCCCGGGAAATGGCTCTGAAGCTGTAAACTGAGAGTTTCCGCGTTTGAGCTCATTGGAACTCAGCGTTGCACCAGGGAATCCATTTCCTGCAGGGAGGTTTTTTGACAGGACATTCAGGTTTGGGCTACTCAGGTTATGAACGGCATCCCCCATTAATTGTTTTGTGCTGACTTTAGGTAGGGCTTGAGTGGATTTCTCAAGCTCCTTTCTAAACCGGACCCAGTGCATTTTTCTCGGATTCCGCTTGGGCTGCAAGGAGTAGGGCCCCACTTCAATTGGAATTCGATATATCTTTGGTCTGGAACCAATCTTATCAGCGGTTCTCAAGAGTTGGGCAATGTGCACGCGATCACCTGGTTAGGCTTGCTTTGACTTTTGGCAAGCGTGAGTACAAATATGGCAACAGAGCAGTCCGCAATCGATAATCAACGTGGAGTGTCGTGTTTTATCACTACATGGCGACCGTGACAGCACAGGTGAACAAAAAACATACCCTTGCCTTGCCTATACAACATATACCTACAAGCAACGCAGTTAGCAATGCGGGCTGCCAAATATTAGCAATGCGGAATGCAGACAACAGTAGCGGAATGCTCAAAACGAGCAGTACTATTTTATCTATTCCTACCAGGAACCTTCTTAAGGTTAGGAATATTAAACTAAATACCCATTGATAATATAATGTGTGAATCTAAGTGTTTGTTCCAATTATTTAGCGAATAGTTGTAATGTGCACGTATTGAGTTATGTTCTCTATTATATTATTAAGTGCATTAGTGTATTACGTATACCTATATGAATGAATATACATGTATTCTAAATGGACAAATTTAGAAATTTTCCCGAAATTTTACACAAAATTGATATTTTATAGACTTATTTTAATAAATCATATAAATGTCTGAACAAAAACAAGGAAACCAGAATTGAAACAGTGTTAGTCGAAAACTTTAACAAAATACGACCTGTACTGCATGTACATTTTGAGAGACTAACAAGTCAACACAAAACCGAAGCCCAAAATATTGTACATTTTGGAACTTTAATTTAGACACAGAATTGAGCTCAGCAAGAATCGCTCCCTACAGTAGCGGTAGTGAAGAAGAGCAATTTAAGGAAAGCGAAATAGTTAGAATAAGTTTTGACAACATGTCACAAATGACCATAGAATTTTTCAATACGGCATCAAAATTGATCCCAGATTTTGATGGAAAACCTGAAAACTTGTAGAGTTCTTTGGATTCCTTGAATTTGGTGGCATAAATTCAAGGATTTCATGGTCAGGTAGCCGTTGAACTAGTGAAAACTAAACTTAAAGGTGCTGCACGAAATTTAATTTTTAATGAGTCTTCTCTGTATCAAATTATCTTAAAGCTTAAAGCATCAGTCAAAGGAGCGTCTGTCTGGCAACAAAGCCACGTCAAACAAGACAATAAGTCTGCTAATACTTATGCAAAGGAAATAGAGGATTTAAAAAAAATCCTTGACCAACATTCTGAACGCAAACTGCAGTTCGTGCAATAACCAAAAATGCGACTAATGAAAAAGTAAAGGTTGTAATGAAAGTTGGCCAATTCAATAACAAGCAAAATGCAGTGGCCAAGTTTGTTAGTAGGTGTACTGATGCATTCGACACAAACCATCTGCACCCCGTCCAGGTTGTGTGACAAACATCATAAGAGCGTAACTCTTGAACCTGCACGAATTATAAAAAAACAAAAAGAAAAAAAAAATTCGGTCTGACAAATGCTTTTTTGTACATTAATAGAAAGAACAATTTCAATAATAACCAAACTGGCTGAAACAATAGTTGGAATAACCGACGCGGTCAAAGCCGTGGCCGTGGAAATTTTCCGAACAAAAATCGTTACCGCGGTAACAATCAAATAAATCAGGGACATATAACATGCACTTATGATGTTGCAGGTTCGGAAAACGCGTACTCAATAAGTACTATATAGAAAATCCTCCATTTCAATCTCAACCTTAGTAGTTTTATAACATATAAATACTAAATTTTCATCCTTTCTTGTTGACACAGGAGCAGACTTATGTTTGATAAAAGCGGCATGTGTTCAAAATAATGTTTTTGTTGCTAAGCGAAATATTAGGTAACTAAGTGGTAAAGGCAAGGGTGTAGTTCAAACTGCCGGTATAGTGAAAGCAGACCTACTTGTTGGAAATATAAGTACATCCGTGATTTTTTCATGTAGTAGAAGACGATTTACCTATATCAAGTGATGGTATACCCGGTTTGAACTTTATAAAAATGTACAACTGTGTTTTAGACTACCAGTATAGTCAAGACTGGTTAATCTAACAACCAAGTAGATTTCCTGAAAAAAATGAAAAAATTCAATGTTAATACCAGCAAGGTTGGAGGTTGTTAGACAAATTTCAATTAACAGCAAAGATGATGTGCTTTTGGTACCAAACCAAGAAATTCAAGCAGGCATTTATATCGCACATACAATAAATAATGTAAAAACCCGTTTGGGCGCCTAATAAATACATACAACGTATAATAACGTTACCATTAGCAATGCCAATATAATATCAGAAAATTTGATGGATTATAAGATTTTTAAAAACGAAAATTTTTTTTACAGAAACATGTTTTCTCTTGATTATTTCGCAAATTTCTCGATATGATATTCCTTTTTTTCTTAGGGCCACTATAATTTTCCGAGTTTCCAAAGTAATTTCGCGTATCGCTATAAAAATCAAATTATTGTTTTTAATAAATGCTCTTATTTAACACTGTAAATGCAACCAGAGTACACTTCGTACTAAATTAGAAGCAGATTTTAATATCCATAATCAAATTTTAGCAATTCTTACAATAAAACATAATAATGCAACTAAACATGAGGTAGTTGCATGTTGTTTACTTAATTTTGACGCTTTAACAAGAAGCCACTTACGATAGGAGCTAATACTTCGTATCTGGTGGCATAATCGATTTTCCTAAAAGATAAGATAATGAAATTCAATATGGCGGATTTAAAATGGCGGCCCGCCACGCAAAAGATGACCATATTTACAAGGTCAACAGATTTGGACCAAATTTGTTATATAAGGGTTTTCGCGGACGCTGATCATGAATTTGAAGTCGGATTTTCAAAATACTAGATGGCGGATTCAATATAGAGGACGAATTGCGTAAATCGGTTAAAAATTGGAACTTTGAACTTCACTACACGTTCAAGCAGTTGGACACTACTCTAATTGGTCTCTGACATGATAAGCGTTAGAAAATTGTTCTGATATTCTCAACGTAGCTGCTACTTAAACTATTCATATCGAATTTGAACATGGTTCGCTGTACTAGCTAACCTTTCTTATAAATTATCGCGTATGGATATAAACTCAACTTCGATTGTAGAGTGTTTTGGAATGAATATATAAAAAAATGTGAGGACTGTCGAATTCAGATTTGAAATAACGGTCACATTACCACGTTCCCATCTATAATCAGATTCTTCGGGCTTCGCATCCTAAGGGAACGACAGGGTATCATTTTCTCTTTAAAGGGATTTTTTAACTACAGCCGAAATGATTTGAATCCGGATAAATAAGCTTAAGCATCGACAAACCCCGTACATAAGTGGCAAAAAATCAGAGGTATTCTGTTATGCTAAAAGGCATAAATGCATATTATTTTCTAAGCCCACATTGGAAAAATATATTTAACTTAAACAATATTTTGTCCAATAAAAAATGCACTTAAAAGAACTATCTCATGCTCATATAAGGCATAATCTATGAAGATGGATAATCGTAAGATCTAGGAATGATAGCATAGTAGTTGCTGAAAGAGAAAATAAAATAAAAATATATTTGTTTAAGGTTATTTTTGTTTCTCTGGTTGTAATTACTGGCTTTTCGTGAAAAGTTTATCTATGTTCCGCAATAACCTGTTTTAAATGTACATATATAAGCATATGAGCTGTTATTTTTGCAACTGGTATAAGTCCATTTTTTCATGTATCGGGTTTGCGTTTGAATCAAATTAAAAATATTGATAAATATTAATCTATCCGAGTGATGTTTTTAACAATGTACACCTTATAAATTTTGAATTGAATGTGTGATTATGAATATGGAAAGAAGGTGAATATATCTTTCTAAAATTAGCATTAACTAATTTTTTCAGAAAGTAGACTTATACCACTTTCAAAAATAACAGCTCATATATCGATTTTCGTTTCATTTCCTTTTTTTCGTAAGTTTTAAGTGAATATAAATGTTACTTCACTATTTTAAACATATGTATATAAAGAATGAAATTTCATTTGAAATATAGTTGACCATTCGCAGATATTTCATTCTCGGTGTGAAAGTCAAATAAATTTCTACAACATTTTAGTATATTGTAGTCTATGCACATACAAAATAATAAATCAAATTAAAGCAAATCGTACATACTTGCATTTGTAAATCATATAGGCAACGGCTGGCGAGCGATTTGGGTGAATTTAACGAATTTTTCCGCATGTCTTATTCCTACTCAATTAATGTCTCATAAAAAGAAGATACATCCTCGAATTACGAGTATATGGAAACCAATGTACAAAGCAATTACGTTTCGGATCGTAGTCTCTGAATAAACTAGGGGGATGAATATACATTTTGAAATCTAAATCTTGCCTGCGGGCAAACATTTTTATTAATTCATAATTCAATGCACTATGACTTTGATTTCACTCAAGTAATTTAATACTGCGTGGAAATGTTTTTTCAAATTTGCTTTCAATTCTGATCAAGCACATTAGAGTGCATTCAGAGTTAATAATTTTAAATGAATAAAGGCGGATTGTAGGGCAAACATTCAGTTGTTAATGATATTATTTGATTCTAATTTTAATGTACACAGACACATACCACATAATATGTATGTCCTGAATATAGTTTTCGATCAAGTTAAATGTTCGATTTTAGTTTAAATGTTCAGATACGCAGGTATTGATTCTTAGGGAAAAGAACAAGAGAGGTTTCATTTTACCGTGGATGTATATCTGTTTTTACTCTGAAATAATTTTATAGCTAAAAGTGGTACTTTAGTGCAATACAAAAAGTCTATCGTTTGATCCAGTATCGTTTACATTGTACGCATGGTAACTGCTTAAGCGAATTTACTTTAATGACCTTAGTTATGTTAACTCGATACACTGCCATTGACATGATAATTATCGTTTGTTTGACAATGTACAATACATAATGGGTTCGTAATCCCATTTTTCATAGATGTGATGCATTTCATGAATGTCGAAATTGAGCTATTTCAGAAACAATCGTGTAGCAATGCGATCATGTCCAAATATCTTGTGCAACTTCTCAAGGACTCATTTGATCATTTTGGAACACCAGCAATACCAGAAAAGTGTTGAAAAGTGTTCCGTTATTCTAACACATTGAAGCTAAAACTTGGCAAGTCAGGTATAACTTCTCATTCTTCTTTGAATGCCTTGTTTTGTTCAATATTTTTAATGATTCAATAGTATTTTCAATTATTCGAAAAATAGTATTTATCTTTTATTCTTTTATTCGAGCTTTTCCAACGATGAAATGTGGAAAGTTTTTACACATAATGTATGCATATGCATATTATTGTAACCTTGAGAGAACAGGAACGTTAATATGTAATTTGTCCAGATCTAAGCATTCTTTAAATGTAATTGCGAGACGGACTGTTTCAAAAATAAAAGAGGAAAAAGATATTGACTACCATAGCTAACATAAAGTGCTTATTAAAATGAGGGTTAGAAATGTTGCCAAGAATGTGTTCATTTGACAAATAAAAATATTTGAGAACTTATTCTTCTGCCCCGAAATGACATGGTCTTCTACGTGTGATGCCCTCGACCCCTAAATTTTAATTCAATCACGATAACATATAAGAGGGCCGATAAAATATCTAACGTATTTCTACTATGACAAACAAATTATTCCGTAAGTATTTCGGAATTTAAAAGTCAACATAGACTTCAGGCCAATAACAGTATTTAGAATTTATTGTCGATTTCCAAAGAGATTACTAGTCGTGAAGTGGGGTTGCAGTTAAAGAAATTCGAAGAATTTGATCTATAATCATTTTTGATACGATAGTGTCACCCGCAAGTGTAAAAATAAAGCAAAAAGTAATAAGAAAAATAAATTTTGCAATTTCAGGGAGTTTATTCTTCGTTTAATTCTAAGTTGCAAATATATTTCTGTGACTTATTTTGCTGGTTTCATTAATAACGCATAAATATAAGTTAATTCCTGCAATTTTAGGTTGATTTCGATTATAACTGAATAGAACGTTGATGATTTTTTATATATTCTAGACAAAAGACATAAGACATATGTAGATAAAATAAGTAAAGATACATATAACATATGTCTTTCTTATTTTGAAATAAAATATCAGTTACTGTATAAATAATGTTTGCTTTGTAAGTATTTACCAGTCAGCAGTAAAACAAACTCATCCGTGGGACCTGGCGCCACTAAAACCAACATTTTAAAAGCCTGTGTGTTTCAAGTGTTTTGAATGCTACAAAGAAATGGACTTGATTAATGCCTCTCTCGTAGATATACATACATGTATGATAAACAAAGAGTGCACCAAAAGTGACGTGTCACTGTCAATATGTTGCATCTAATAATATTGTTTTGGCCCTATGTTACACATTATGTTTCCATCCCAGTCGCAAACACATTCGAAGGTTATTTAAGAGTGAAGATAATCAAGTATTCCGTAAAGTGTTTTCATTCTCTCCCTTCTGTTTCTTCTAAAAATGTCGGTTCAAATTACAAGGTGAGTTCCATGTAATTATCTTCGAAAGGTTTTTTATACTTTGTCGCTGCTCCTGACATTTCGTCGAAATGTTCCACAAGCAAATAAATTTATATTTAGAATGACGGAATGAAATATCTCGCCCACTATTGACGACGCCAAGCAATAATGGATGTCCAATTATAACTTGCAATTGGCTGCTATGCAAGAAATATACATCTGTAATGCTAAATAATTGATTATGCCTCTAACATGCAATGACTTGTTTTCTTTTTCTCATTTTTTGGCACGTTAACGTCATATCTATAGTCAATATTTGAACAATGGCTAAATCAACTCTGCATTCTCTGATGTTTTATATGGTTCGCATTTGAGGGTAACATACATATTTAAAATACGGCGACTCAATTAGATAAACCACAAAAATAAGCGAAAAGGTTTACCTAAATTAAATTTATTCACCCTCCCTCGTTATGGCAGTTCAGGACTTCCTTATGGCAGTTTGATTCATTTGGATGTAAGGCAGAGTTATCATCAAATGAGCAAATGGAGTGTAAATAGACAAACGCGATTTGAATGGAAATTAAAAGTGTCGACCAGGGAATACCTACTTGGGCGCTTATGTTAAATGTCAACAAAGCGGATTAGTCGTTTATACGGCCGTTTTGTACTAAAACCCATCATAGTATTCTGACCCTCTTACATTGTCGACTATTTTCTCTATTATTCCGGCAACACTTTTCCAAATATATATTCTATGAAAATATACATGCAATTCTCCGGCGGCTTTTAGTTAAATGTTGACAAACCCCTTTCGCCATCGTCCTTTGCCTTCTCGACGTTATGCAAATAAGAACAGATCCAAATGACATTTTCCCATTGTTATGAGGATAAACATGGACGTATAATTCCACATATACATGTGTTTTATTAATAAATATAAGTATGTTTAAATAGGAAATTTATATAATCACATTTTCAGTTTCGTTATAATGAAGTAAGGAATGGATAAATAAAATTTTATAATAATACATATTCAAACATGTTATTGCGTATGAATTATTATATATTGCAACACAAAATAATTAATAAAATGAACAAACAAATACTAACTTTAATAAAATTATTAGATACATATATAAAAACAAAAAAACAACTGTGTCATACTTCTCTGAAAAAAGCTTCTCGAAAATGCTACTCAGATTGGACAATAAACTGTATGTATGTATATTCCCTTTACCTACATATGTTAACATACTCAACATAGATGATTCAGGGAAACTTCAATTCTGGTTCGCAGTGACTCTAACGCCAGCTATAATAATAAATAATAGTGTGCACTTCAACCTAATAAAGAAACAAAAAAAAAAGAGCATTAATTATGTTACACCTTTCCAACTATTGTCTTTTACTTATTTACCCATTAGATACATACTATAATTTTCATCCAGCTTTATCTCACACATGTTCACAACTACCAATTTTGCTACACTCAGTTAATCAATTGTCTTAATGATGTTAAATGATTCCTTTTTTCAATAGTCCAATAAAAGGTATGATATACCATTGTTACAATTTATGCCGTTTCCAAATATCCAGTATCTTTCTGGAGGTGTTGACATTGGTTTTTGTCAATTGAGTTGTAATTTTATTTAGAAGAATTAGTCTTTTATTGTGTCGCTGTGTTGTTATCGAATAAAACCCGACGGGGGCGGGTTTTTGGTAAAGTATGTACTCATACAGTCATGTGAAAAACCATTTATGCCGGTTTTAGGTTTTCATTTTCTGATTTCCTATAGCTCCCTTTTAAGAATTGTTGTTTTGGTTTCGTCCGGATTATAAGAACGCACATTAAATCTCGGATAAGCATTTGCTATTTGCTTGGGATTTAAGGATTTAAGAGATTTTCCGATTTAGAGCTGAATCCAAGTAAAGTGAAAAATGAAATGAAGATAAAATCTTCTTTACAAAAATCATATATAGAACATTTACATTTCCCAAAGCATTGTCCGGATTTCGACAACTTAGTATTTATCCAGCTGCATTGTAAGTATCTGATCTTTGGGCTTATGTGTGAAATAATTTCGTTATATACAATCAACATAAAAGGTATATACTTTATGCCAATATTAAAAAGTAACACCTTTCGAAGTGAGTTAGGACTTTATCAGCCAGCTGAAATTAAGATTTTATGTACAATGTGAGTGCATCGATTATGTGTATATGATACATACATGTTGGCTTGATAAAAAGACCTAGCATACGAGTTGTGCAATTTTGAGAGTGCTTCATATGAATGCATGTTCGATCAACGCACCCATTGTGCAATAAGAAAGTTAGTTTCCATTTTGCAGTAAAATTGTTCACGTAGGATTGTGGACTGAAGGGTAAAATGTTTGATAAAAACAAAATAATTGAAACAATTCAAAATCTGCCTAAAGATAATTTTGTACAAATTGGCTTGTATGTTTATTATTAAGTTATGACGAAAAGATATGTATGTAAAATGGATATAATAGCAGAAGATGACATTATTTGGTTGAAAAGGGTAATTTGTTTTGTACGAGTACATTCTGCCTACGTGTTTATAAATGAGCATGTATTTTTTAACTTTTTATTAGAAAGAAGGATTCATTCATTTTTATTTACTACATATGATAAATTTAGGATTTAGTAGGAAGTTAGTCGCTATCCAGCGAATCAAATGTTTATCATATTGGGTAAGTTAAATTAAGCTCGTACAAAGTGGAACTTTATAGTATTATAAAACAAAAACCAGAAAATATAAAAGAGAATATTTGGGGTAATGGGATACTGTTGCCGTTAAAAATAAGAACAAATATCAGTTATGAATTTTTTTTTTTAATATTATATGTACATATGTTTGTTTAATTTTTTTGTCCAATAATATAGGTATACGTTTTGGTATGAGAGCTTAACTGAAAAAATATCATGTTTGAAATCACTGGTTAACCGAAAAACTTTTTAATGTATCGAGGGTGCCGACGGGAAAAAATCTTGGATCTTTTGAGCACCCTTATTATTTTTTATATCTTGAGTTAAGAATAATATTTCTTCATTTCGGTCGATACAATTATCAATAGCGAGTACAGACCCAGGTCCCGTTGAAATAGAAGAAAAGCCGAATTCTTATAAACGCTTAGGCTGACTATTTATCGAACAGGTTGACTCGAATTTTGCCCACCAAACATCTAATAGTCGACTCGGCGGTACCCAACGCAATAACCTTTTATGATATTTTATTATGAATTGCGTATGTTACATAAACAATATGGACACTATAAACAAAAATATTTTATTTATTTCCTTATTTATGTCACTCAAAGTATTGTTTACCGTTAGTTAAAACTTTTATTTTTCAAGGAGCATATCTGGAGTATACAGCAGTTTCTTCATAAAATAATTCATCCAGTTCTTCGTCTACAAATTTATTCGATGTGCCAGACCTTTCATGACATACATCAAAACCATAATTTGGGTTGTAACCAATGTCGTTTCCGAGAGAGCATGCTCATCGTAAGTCCCAACAAGAATTCTGTGTCCTTAACCTGCAGATTTGTTTTTGCCCAGTAGTATAATAAAATCTGCAAATACTCTTTTCCTGTACATGTTTAAAACTATGAAAAAGAAAGTTGTTTATTTTTCGGCGAACAAGCATGCGGTACACTTAAGCTTACCTATGCGTTAATATTTTAAATTTGGCATGGTGTTCTGAATTTATTCAAGATCCCAGTGTATAGAAAATCAGATAGAGGAACAGTTCAGAAACATATTTTAATGCCCTATGTGCTTTTTTAAGCAGATGAAAGCAACCTAAGCTTTACCCCCAAGTTTGAATTTGGTCGCTCTTAGACCAGTATACTTATATTAGGTGATTTTAGGGTACTCCAAGTTTTCGTACTCCAGTATTAAAAATTCATAACGAATAATGCTATAGCATTTCTGATTCATGTGTATAGCATTTCTCATTCAAATTAAGAAGCATTACAATTACTGACCGCTGGCCAATACTAGAGATAAATAGCATATTTGCACAACTGAACAAGAACGCCAAAAAAGAGATCAATGCTTTTTCCTATGTACCTCCATATAATTTTCAGTTTGTTAGAGATTACGCCAAATTGGAAAAACTTATAATAACCCTGTTTAGGGGGGACGATGGACATGTGCCCAAAAACCTCTCAAAAAACAAGTGAACTTAGTCGACAACTAACATCAGAAGACACAATTTTGGCTTACCCGATCTTTAACAACTATTTCGATCTGGTAACAATTTACCCTACTATTCTATAAGTGCTGAAGTGTTGCAGAATGATAACCACCATTCTCAAACCCTTTAGAAGGGCAGAAGACTATGGGGAACTATCTACATAATACAACCACCGTTCGCATTTACAAAAACCACTATCCCCAGATCGACTTTATTGCCTCAATAACAAAACATCGAAGAGTACTTTAACTTAAAATATAAGCCGGGAAATACAAATATTCGCAACTAATGCACTTTCCAGACATTCATGCAACACATGATCTAAACTCCTTTACCTCAAATGTATGTAATAATGAAAGCTTTTCACATTGCTTAATACCAAGTGAAGAAGTACCAATAAATATATTTAAAAATCAAAATATACTCAAAATATGCCAAGGGCTCATTGCCTTTGCTCATATTTTCTCAATAGAGAATACTTTGTGCTGGGGTTGCATTACAATACAGTCTAAGACTGGGTATGAGCAACAATTCTTCTCTCGGTAGAATTTCAACTAGCAAGCTTTTTATTGTAAGACTGGTATTTGAAAACAATGCCAATCTTAATACACTCGTTGAGTAGATTTCAGACAAATCTAGTTCTAATAAATATAATGAGAATGAATTCAAAACTAAAAAAATATCGTATAAGATCGGGAATGTAAGCTTTGGTATAATGTGCTATGGGATAGGATAAGCCATATTTAATTTTATCCATCATAGCAAATGCTGCCTTTACTTCAATCAATAAAGGGCCTCAGCTTACATGAAAATGAAATCGTAACTTCATCGAAAGGATACAAAGAGTACTGGTTGTACCTGGTATATTAAGTTTCGGCCACGGTAAGAGATACTCTCTACTTGATAAGCAGAGATTGTATCATTACCTATATGGCCTAAACAATTAATTCGACTTAAAAATCGACCATGCATAGTCATTTAAATGGCTCGTCTCCTTTGAATCCAATTGGAAATAATATTCGGGCAGAGCCCTAGATCTTAAACCACAACAGAAGATCCGGTTGAAACCCAGTTCGACATGGATGATGTAAATCAGAGCTATTAAATATGTCTGCAAGACAGGTCGTGATGTTTAAGCCATATTAAGACACGTTGACAAATTTCTACATGTCCATCAAAAGTACAAGGCAGCACCTTCCCAACTGGCCACCTCACCTAAGACTTAAACGCCATACCCATGGTTGTACCTGACAATACACAAACCCAAACTCGCGCTCCTTCACCTTGGATAAAAATAAATTCCAATCAGAACTTGACGAGCCGAAAACAATGTTTCCTGTTGAAAAATGTATGCTAGCGGTGATTTTTCATGGCTTTTTTCGAAGCAAATTCCTTTTTTCCCATTTTACTATTAGTACTAGTACTTTCGGTAGTACTAAAGTGAAGAGAAACTTATTCTTTGGTTTTTAGTGGTTAAGACACGTTTCCAGTTGATTTTTCCCTTAGATGGGTGGCAGCTTTGATTTCTACCTATAGTTTTTTTGAGCCCTTGCCCTTTGATCGTGTCATAATCAACTACCTCTTTCAAACGGGGTAACATTTTTCGTCGATGAACATTTTGATCTTATACAGAGCAAACGGAAGTAAGTAACGATTTCGTAACGCATTATAATTTTTATTTAGTAGAAGATAACTTTTATTAGGATTACGCGATAAAATTGCTTTACATACAGGTGTGAAGGACCGAAGCTTCTCTGAATCACCTATACTGTGTGCGATTTATTTCATCTCATAGCTATATAGCCTATATTTCAGGCTCTGAACAGCGAATTTCAAGAAGTTTTTTTTTCCGAAATACATTACAGGACACAGCATAACAGCTATTTTAATTTGGGAAGTCATTTAATGTTTACTTACTGTGAGATTCCTTACTTTGTATATTAGAAACAAAAAAGCCACATTCTTGTCTGGTTCAACAGAAATTGATTTTATGATCAGTTTTTTCTTTAATTTAATACTTTTATTAGTTCACTATGTTATACATTTTTTTTTAGAATATGACTAATATTAAATTTATTCCTAATATAAAGGACCTTAGCACGCCTCTTCAAATGCATTTGTTTTCAAAGCCCTTATAAGATTAAAATAAATTCGTCACTTTCAGCTTAATTCAAAACAGAACTATGCATGTAAAATTAATAAATGAAATTTATAACTGATATTTTTACAAACTTAATTTATTCGACCTTATATTTATAATACACATTAACCCTAAACAAAAAGTGACTCGTTGAAACGATATGCATATGAACTCCTTGCTGTAGTAGAAATCGGTTATACATATATTAACATACTTATTTAGTTACTTTTTTTCTATGTAAACGTAAGAATACATATAATTACATGTACAGATGCATACATATACATATACATGTGGCTAAATTAAAACCATTAATAAAAGTTGAATAGGATAAACGCTTATTTCATGTTACTTCAGAAGCTGTATGAGGAGGTTGTGGTGAAGTCGAAAATGGTCGGTGTAAAAGCTGCGTCGCTGAGTGATGATACGACATTTCTTGAAGCGATGAAATTGAATTGCTTGCTGATGAATTAAGCTTCTCCGGAGAACTAACTCGAATTTTGGGAGGCGATATGGTTTCAGTCACATAATTTGGGGCTGCATAGCTCGAAACTTGAGTACCATTAAACGTTACGGTTTGTGGAAGTTGTGGGTGGGGTCTTATTACAGTTGGTTGAATTGGAAATTGAGATATATCTTTTAAATTTGAAAAGTTTTGTAAATAGCAGCCTGCATTAAAGAAGCTAGCAACATTTGTATCGATTTTAAAGGGTTGCATGCAAGATATTGCAGTTGAATATCCTGAAGTAGAATTCAAGGAGCTAGTTAAATCCCGCGGCTTATCGTCATCTATACATAAATCACGGTCATCACGATCGTTTCCACCGTTTGAAGTAGACCCCGGGCTATGTTGTAATGGTACATTACTAGGTACAGGTGAATGAGTTCCCAACGATATATCTGAATCCGAT
The DNA here is from genome assembly GCA_958301585.1 of Merodon equestris. Lineage (NCBI taxonomy): Eukaryota > Metazoa > Arthropoda > Insecta > Diptera > Syrphidae > Merodon > Merodon equestris. Next base: position 51,388,911 of record OY284417.1, on the reverse strand, counting down.
GTATCTGATGGAGCAGGCGATGAGATACCTTCTGTTCTTCGACACTGGAATGACATACCTGGAGTATTTTGATTGTGTTGCATTCTAAAAAAAAACAAAAAAACAAAACTAGATTTGAATCAACATTATGATCTGATATCATTAAAGATCAAATCAAGTATAATATAATTTAATAAATAAACCAATTGTCTAGCTTCATATTTTTAAATTATGGGTATATAATATACAAATACATATATTATGAGATAAGTACACTAATACGCAAGAGTTTTCTTTTTGTTTTTCTATCTTTTGCTTAATGCCGAGGCCCATGCCATACACAATATATAACTATACAAATATGTGAACTCAAGGGTTCATTCGTCGATTCTTACGGAATGACCTTTTAATAGCATTTTTATTTAAGAGCCCAGTGCATTATCAGCTAGCCTGACTCCCAATTTATTATAAATCATTATATTAAATATACAGTAAAAATAAAAATATAACTTATTTCACTATATTTATCACTTTTTTCCTCAATTAATGTCTAAATATTACATAGGTAAAAAAACTTTCAAAGTACAATACATGAAAATATTACTGTGTTTTACTATGCTGAAGATATTTTATCAACCACCTGTTCATGATTTCTGCTGTGAGACACATTAATCATGGTAAACATTGTACATCAACGCTTCTGACAAATTAGATTAAGATGTTTAAATCTTAGTGCGCACACGCAGCGCATCCTGAACTGATGAACTTGTCTAGAAATTGGTATATTAGCATCCACTTAGATGAGAAAGTGATTTGCGCCTAATATCAGTAAGCGAATGAAATATTACCTCAATAGTAATTATTGGTTATACAGTGGTTCTTCCGCTTATACTCTACCACTGAATGTCATTAATAATTTATTCTCTCTGTGTAGTTATTCTCGCGCGCCTCTTTCTGATTTGACATCTCATGTTGAGTGATTAATGATGATCATCAAGCAGAAGGAACATGAAGTAACAAACTAACCTGCTGCCGGGCTGGGGAACATGGCGCACTTTTCAAAGGGAAACCGAAACGAGAGACGTTTACAGACTCACTGAAGAGAACCATCAACAAAAATTATGTGTGAAGTATGAAATCGTTTTGCTTCAACTGAGTGATGGATAGATACTCCCTGCACATATTATTCAAAATGTAGTATTCCTCACACCTTAAAACGAGTACCGGCAGCGGTAGCAATCAATGCACTACAAGATTCACTAGCAAAATAAAACTCAATCAACACGAAAGGGAATCGACAACAATCACATAGGAACAGGAAAATGTGATCGTTTATCTCCGACGGGTAATGTATCATACCCATATCAATGTATCACGATTTTAGCAGATACACTTGGTCAAAAGCACTCGTACAGCTCGTTATATAATCTAAGTTGTCACTTCACTTCAATAAATATACAAAAATATTTCACTTCAATAAATATAAAAAAACAAAGTGAATACGTAAGCTCAATATACATACATGCATACGAAAACTCTTGTGTACATATGTATTTATTTCTGAATTATGTTTTATTACAAATGCCGTTATAGGTGAATCCGAAAAAAAGCTGGTGAATCATGTCAATTGGCATGGCTGGTTACACTCGCTCGCTATAATCTTATTTTCATTTTCGCATTTTTTTTGTAAAAATGTACGAGTATATATCATTGATAGCAGGAGTCAAATAACACGTAATTTGATTCGGATACATTTGAAGAATCGTTCTAAAAACAAAAATTATCTTTACCAAAGGATTGCGGATATCTGCGGTTACATAAAAAGGTAAAAAGATTCCTATATATGTATATTAATTTTTTAGCAATTTGGAAGCTAATGAAATGACAAACTGCCAAATAAGAACGAGATGCACGTTCAACACTTTCCACACAATTGACTAAACATTTGAGCAAGAAGCTTAAACTACTGAAATCTGATATACTGGCACCTATCTAAATATATGCAGAAAAGATACCTTAAATGTAACCTAAGACTTTAAAAAAATTTAATCGGCTCATGTCACGAGTTAATACGTTTAAAGATTGTTGTAAAGAAATCTGATACAAAACCTTTTAATATTGGTATATAGCTATATTATATGTATATGTGCACACATAAATGAACTTTATTACTCTCGATATATTGCTAGTAGGGATGAAATCAAAATTTGTTTTGTTTTCTATTTATAACCGTTGAAAATATTAATCTCTATTCAAAGCGATTGAACTACACACATACCATATATACAAACACATAGACGATGCGCGTATTTAATCCAAAATGTAAAAACATTTTCCATAATTTAAGGTTATATGTATGTATTGTACCTACATATATAATTAATTTTAGATATAACTTCTACAAACTCTTTTTTTTTTAAATGATGGCGGAGAAAGTAAATTTGGCTTAGAGAGATTACGGAGGTGGTGATATTGAAAAAAATGTAGTTAATTTCCCTGTAATTTTAAGTTGTAACCATTCACATATTTAGAAAAAAAGGAAAATTTCGTTTCATTTCCACAATTTCAATTGGACAGACCAAGTTCTTGTAATAATTTAAACCTAGTAATCGCATGACAAATATTTAGGGCTTAGCCCTAACGAATTTAAAAGTAGACAAACAAACCAACTTATGTTGTGTACCTTTTTTAATGATGAATCTTAGCATGTATAAATGCAAATACCTCTTCCTGTCCTTGCTCTTTCTTTCTTCTTGATTTGGTACCAATCAGAACAAATGTATTGATTTTTTTTGTTAAAACTTTTATTCCTTAGGGAGAATTTATCTACATTGATGTGACACCGACGTTCTTGCGAATAATAGGGGGTTGAGTATTTTTCTAACCTTAATTTTCACTTTATATTAATTCTCGTATTTCTAGTAGAAACCGGCAAATAAATACGGACTTATATTATAGGGTTGCAAACACTCAAATGCAAATACTCGACATACAAAAGAGCAAAATTGGTTGTGTTAGATGTTTTGATTGACCATTGACGTTTACACAATAATCACATAAAGTTGAAGTACTTACTATAAAATACTCGTAAGAGTGACATTAGTTTCTTATGTTATATATTGTACCTGAACGCACCAGCATATGTTTGAATTCTGTTCTTCATACCGCAGCAAATAATCAATATTATTATAACTCGCTCAAATTCAATGTTGTGGCACAGTTTTAGACAAAAGAACAATAATTTTAATTGCTTTTAAAAAAGCATTAAGAAAATGTGCTAAACTTTAAAATATATTTATTTCATAAGAGAATAATAAAAAATTAGAAAACCATTGAATAAGGGATGTTTATGTGGAAAAGGTAACATGGCTAAATTGTAACCACGAAAATATAAATATTAAACTGAATGAGTATTTAAAATTAAAATGTAGAATTAAATAAAAAATTTCAGAAATTGGCAAATTTTCACAATTTTTAATGAACGTATCAACTTATGCTATATGAACTTTTAAAATGTTTGTTAAACGCACAATCTATGATGAGTGAGTAGTAGCATTATCGTGATGCAATAGCAAATAATTTCTTTCCCAAAACTTCGGATGTTTTCTTGGTATGGCTTAATGCGTTTTGGTTTTGACATCTACAATATATCCATGTTTCGTCACAAGTGATAACCCTTTACAGTAAATCTGAAATGACATTTAACTCCTGCGACGGTTCTTTTGGTCAAAATTTAGCAATTTCGCAACAAACTTCGCTGACACACGTTTCATGCCCAAAATATCTGAAAAAAATTCAGGGCATGAGCGGATCGATATGCAAATATCCCCGGCGTCTTCTCTGATTTTTCGATAGTTCTTTTTTATCGATTGTTGACGTGTTGGAGCATCCAGGGCGAGCCAGTTTTAAAACTTCTTCACGGCCTTCTGTAAAGGGCCTGTATCATCTTACAAAAATGTTTTGCTCCAGTCCTGCCTAGAGAAAATATCCCCCATACCATTTGTACAAGACCCATAAATTATCAATATCAAAACATTTTTCAATTTACTGTCCGACTAGGTACAGACGTCTACGTTAGCGTCTGTGGTGGGTGGGCTTATATTTGATTTACACAGAGTAAGGAAGAATTCAATTTTTTTTTCTTAACATATTGGTAATTAGATAGTAGTTTTGTCATATACTTGTCTTTTTAGGACATGCCTTATCTCCCACATTTTTAAATGGCCAAATAAAATCATATACATACACAGTTGTAACGGAAATTCGGATTAAGGGGAATAATTTTTTGTTTACTCCCAACAACAAATCAGGAACGATTTCACTAATAATAGATATAAGATAATACAATTTGTATCAGTATACAATTCTGACTGAGAAAATACGCCGTAAAATCAAGTCTGGCATGACTCTAGGGCAGCAACATTTTTTAATTTGACAAGAAAAAATACAAAATAACTTTTCTATGACCTCACGTATCAACAAAATTCATATTTTCACAGATTTAAAAGCAGATAAATAAAAAATATTTATAAATATCATAAAAAAATAACATTACCATTGAATTAGTGTGATCAAAGTGAGAAATAAAATAAAAAAAAATCATGGTACTATCAATGAATGATAAATATTATAGAAAATACAAATGATATCAGATATAGATTAATTAATGTGATGGTTCTTTAAATTTTTAATGTTTAAATATCTCTAGTATTGTCATAAATTTTGTTTTAAAATCATCTTTCGTATGCAGTAATATATACCTACATATTTATTTGGGCACATAATTATTCCTACGCGTGTTCAATATATGAACATTTTGAGAGAAAAATATTTTGGTATTTCTGAGTCTTCTTTCAAAATAACAAAGAACACAAAATAAAACCGACAAACACAATGAAATTGACAACTTCTCGTTATTTTTACGTGTCTACTTTAACTTCTGTAAGATATTTTGCGCTCATAATGCCAGTTAACGGATGCTGCGTCATCGTTTTTACCATCGTCATGACGGCTTAGAAAAGCATTCTGGTTGTTCCAGCTGTCTGTACCTTAATAACTCTTGATTGCACAATATTCGGAATAGTGGTGGTACCCAATCTCTTCATTTAATAACTTGATGACTTTCAAAAAATGCTTAACATGGTAAGTAAGATGTAATGGCTATACTTAAGTATGCATGTTTTTAAGCGCTTCTGCTTTTATTGTTCATTCACATACGAGTGTCTTCTGATTTTCTACAGTCTTTTTTTTCATCACATCACTTATATAATCCTTCAGACCCACAGTCAAGACAGGTAAATACAACTAGAATACTTCTATCAATAACTGTGGTATTTTGTATCTCCTTTGTCAAGAACAACAACAGTGACTTTTTCGGTGCGACACGGGCATCGACAGCAACATATTTAAAAACTTATTAAAAAAAGAATGAATGGGTAAAGGGGTAGCCAGTGCACATCTTTCAGTTTATTATGAAGGTATGTTTTCCGATTTTGATAAGGTTAACTAAAGTTTTTGTAAAGCATATACAACAATAAAATGTGTACAATATGAATATATAATGTGTATAATGTATACATAATAAACTGTAGAAACCTTTTATGTCTTTGGCTTTGGTATTATGTCTATTAGTAAATAGACATAACTTCAACTAAATATACTTAAGTAAGGTGCCCCTATTAAATACATATGATGTTACAGCATCTGCAGCGGCGTTTACGCGTATGGCAATACCTGATTTGTATAGACGTACATATAAAAATAAGTGAATTTTACCACAGAGAAAACAGAGAATTCTAGAATCACTGGAAATGCATTAATTGATATAAATGAACTGAAATACACGTTGTTCATGCAAGTCGGCAAAGAACAAACAAAAAAAAAATGCAACCGATCAGAACTCAAGAATATCGAGTTGCATCGTAGGATTGAATTAAGTTATTTGACATTTATGTAGCACAGTAAGTTAATACTCGTAAAACAAATCAGAATACAAAATTCAAATTTTTTTTAAGTGCGTATCGACGTGAATATAAGCGAAGGTATCAATGTGTCAGAGAAATAGTGGTAAAGAATATCATGTGTGGATATAATATGTAAAGAGAGAATGAACAGAATTATATGTAAGTGATGCGTATAGTTTACCTATTTTTAGCGGCGGCAGCTCTATCCCTCTGTCTTCGATTCTTAAACCAATTTCCTACTTGTGTAGGATTTAGCCCAGTTGCTTTGGCAAGCTCTCGTTTTTTTGTTGGATTAGGATATGGATCTTGTAGATACCATTCTCTCAGAAGACTTCTCGTTCTTTCTTTAAAACAATGAGTTTTCTGCTCCCCATCCCATATTGTGGGTGGTAAGGGAAACTTTTTACGTACTCTGTATTTGTCGACTGGTCCTACAAATAAACATATTTTAGAATATAATGCAGGTTGCTATTTTGGAACTCATGTAAATAATTTTGTATACATATATGTATAAACAAAAAAGATTAATAACACAAGAAATAATTCGAAAAATATGTACCCAACGATCTTCCACGCAATTTTTCTGCTTCTATATAGTGTGCTTCCAACCACATTGCTTGTAATTTTCCATATGAAGCTTTTGTAAACTTATGATTTTCTATTATTGCATAAAGTTCCCTAAAAAAAAAACAAATAAGTTTTAAGAAATAAAAATATTTCACGAATATACTAACAAAAAATAATTTCTAACTGCGATTATAAATAACAATCCGATACAATATGTTGTTATAATTAATTTATCTTTTTCAAAAAGTTCTATGTTTGTAAACTTCTACAATAATTACTTCTAATATATATCACGGCATTTGCTTAATATGAATCTATTTATTAACCAATTTCTATAATCTGAAATCTATAGTTTTTAGACAAATTGTTTTACGACACAAATATGAAGAAAAATAGGATAAGTAGATTTTAAGTATCCACATACAAGTATACGAGTACAAGTACATATAAGGTGAAGAGTTTTTTTCTTTCTAAAAAAAAGAATTGATTTATTTCCACGTCTATCACAAAACAAAACAAAGAGCTGTGTAAAACGTTGAATTCGGAATTATACATATCAGCAGTTATCCTTTGTAAATGGAAATCTATTCAAATTATAAATAACTCATTTTAAGGTTTATAATTAGTAAATTAATCCTTTTGTCTGTTTAATTAAACCTCGAAACGTATACAATCATTTCAGCTTTGTGAGCATTTCATAGAAAAAAGTATGCATATCGGATATCGAATATCCTTTAAACACCACGGTATTGAATAGGAATGGTGAGAATTTAAAGGAAACTCCGTAAAAAAAAATTAAATGTGTCCCATACGGGGGATTGGAATTAGGACAATTAGTTTAACGGCAATTGAAATAGAATGATTGTACAGTCATGTATAAAAATAACCATACAACAGTTAAAGGAATATAAGCATTGTTCTTATGTCCTATTTTTAAAAAAATAGAAAAACCGCATTAGGCAGTTTTTTTTTTAATTTGTAAATAGATAATTTCTATTCACTAGATATGAGAATATTCAATTCAAATACCATAAGATAGTCATTTGTCTAAACATTTTATTAAAATTATTTTCATTAATTCTTTCAGCTAAAACAATACACATTTAACATCACCTAGTGATGTTAAATTTTTTTTCCCCGTATACCTACACTTAGGCAAATAATAATTCCAATCTAAGTTCCAAAAACATTTCACTTCCGTAAAATAAAATCCAGGTTTTCTTATATGAATATAATACTTTTATATTTATGTATTATATCTTAATCTATAGTAAAATATTTAATATTGCTTAAATGTCTAATAATTTAAAACCAGTAATATTTTCGGGGACTTTTAGCTAAACAGTACATTTGTATATATGGATATATATAGACAGACACCAAATGCTCAATATATCAAATATTTTTTAGGAGGGTCTTAATAATTTTAGTTTTGGGTAGTGATATTGTTAGTTAATCATCTTCAATTTGTACTCGTAAAAAATGAACGTATTTACGTGCTCTTATGTTTTCTTCTCACAGATAACCTTTATATAATTTGTGGCTTATATTGTTTTCGGTACCAACCTGAAATTTCCAACGTGGTAGGCTACAACCGCTCTTGCCCGAAGAACGGCTTCTGAATTTAAAATTTCGTGCATATTGGGTAAAGCAACTGGAAGGCTCCAAAGAAATCTCGCTAAGCGTTCAATATCCCCCGAATCTTCAAGTGTTTTACATACAATTTCAACTTGAGTAGCAGAGAACGCTAATGTAGGAACTGCTAAAATCGGACTTGGTGCTATAATCTGATGGTTTGGAGAAAATGTTTCTGAAGGAGGATTTTTCCCCTCCGTCGGTCCAACGGCCATCTTATTAATAGAATCCACTGTGAACAAATTTGCATACTATACTTAGGCAATTTGTTAATTAATCATTAATTTCTCTCTTGCCCTAATTTGTAGAGAAATCTTTTTACACTTGTATAATATCACTTGGTGAAACATTAATTGAATGCACTGAAAAACGTTATTTATTTTTTTTTTATATATAAAACGTGAATACTGTTGTACTTATTACACTGATTTAACTATCGGTACTATGTTTCATTATTTTTTTCTTGTTTCCTTTGTTAAGAAAAAAACTTATAAATATTGCTTGAAATCACAAATGATAGTCGGATGGTTTAATTTTACCTTTAACAGGGAGTAGCTAACTAATTAAAAGGCAATTTTGTCACCACCAAATTTGTTTTAGGCTTACTACCGTACCCTATCGATACACATAATATACACATACAGATATTATGTACACTGCAATATCAATATTTCAAATCAACACATTGTCGGTCATTACTTGGATTGATACCGATATCAAAATTATTTATTTTCGCGCACCGTACAGAATTATCCATCAGGTTTAATACTTGAAAGTGTGAGTTTGATGCAAAAGCGATCCCGAAATTGCTGTTCCGTGTTTTGTCCTATAATACAAAACACCAAGTTTCCAAGGCAAGCAACTTCGACCATCTGACAGCAACCGAACAAGAACTATATGTGTGCAGAGAACCCAACCAGATCGTGGAGGATGTAACTTAATGGTTAAATCTCCGCCCAACTAGATATTGCTATCCTTTTCACACATGTTGAAGATATGAATCATGCGTTTATTATCCCTACCAAAAAAAAAAAACAAAAAACAAAAACAAGAAAACAAAAATTGTGGGGAAGTGAATGGATTTAAATGTTTCAGGAAGGCGCAGGGGAATGAATTGTATAAACTCTTCTTTCGACATGAAATAAAATATTTCAATAAGTTTTGTGAGATGAAAATGAAGGATTCAATCAGAATGGAACTGCCACTATATTACGATTCAAACGGGATTAGGGTGTTAACAGATTAGTTGTTTACATGCCACAGTAAATGAGTTCGTCGAATGAATGAATGCGTATCACAAATAGCAGCAGGGTAGTTGAGGCAGCACCACCAGTCTACCTATATATGTACATATATGTATGTGTATTATGTGACAAAGGTTAATGTTACCTTCTTAGTTTAAAATACACAATCGTTCTGCTTACATGCGCACACAGTATAAGTAATATAATTATATGAATGAAACTGTGAGATACATTTAGCAGAATCGAACAAAAGGGCGACCAACAAATTTTAACAATGCACCAGGTTGCCAACGTGTCTTCATAATATGACTGACAGAAGGACTCCTGCTTTGACGCCAGCCGTGCACGTCGTGGCGACGTTCATTCAATTTGTTACTTTTTCACTAACCTTTTGCCTTTGTATGGTATGTTGATATGTACAATATTTGTAATAATTAATTTGTGTATATATATATTTACGAGATTTGCAATAAAAGAAATGAAAAAAAATCAAAGAATTGATGAAATGAGAAGGTTGTTTGTAACAACTTAGAAAAGGTGAAAGGTGTGGAGGGGCATTCCTAGGTGATCAAGCTTTATGTTATTTATTATTATTTATCTCTATAATAACTAAGAAGATGTAAAATAAAATAAAAGCGAAACATTTTTCCTATTTTTATGATCATGATATGGTATAAAGTTCTGTAACTTATTGTATTACATACTTACAAGTGCATACAAAAAGAAAATCCCAAATGAATGATTGCGAGAGGGCTATGAGCCAAATTAGAACAGCGATGGCGCAGGAATAGATTCCAAACTCAGTACAAGCGTTTAATGTACATATATTTAGTTGTTTTGTAATAAGTGAGGTGTTTGTTAAGGCTTTTTATAATAAATTTGTCCGTCAAAGATTCTTTTAAACAGTATGATTAAGGAATGACTAAGAATTAGGTCTTCCTGGGTCGGCACCAACACAGAAAAAAATGCTGTCCAAATTGCAAAAAATTCGATCGTTCCAGAGTGTTTTTATATCTATTAAATATATTCATAATTAAATGAAACATCATTGACTTTAAACTTTATTTTTATCGTTTTTGCAAAAGCTAATTGCCTCAACATTTCATCATTTTGGAACAATTCATATTATATTTAAAACAATTTTTGTGAGGCTACATATTATTATTTTTTTCATCGTTAAAATATTAGATTTATGTGACCTCGCTTTCTTAACAAACAACTAAATTTGTCTATATATTAGATAGTAGTCTATATAGTATGTAATTAGCTGTTACAGGTGAATTCAAGGGATTATATGTAAAGATGTCTTTTTGAGTTCTGTCTTACATGCATATGGGGTGTGTATCTATATTGCAAATTAAAATTGCATAAATTTTGTTCATAGTTACATATAACATTTTTCTTATTAATTCGTAGATATAAATATAAGGAAATTGACAGATTGTTCGTCGCCTATTGTATCTGTTATTAATGCGTAGAAAAAAATGTTTGAAAACTGAAAGCCGTATAAATTCATTCATTCATTCCTTTATTTTTAAGAAGTCTGAGAATATTCGAATTGAATTGATCATAAATGAATTGCCCTCCGTGTAAAATCCATAATTTGAGTAATATAAACTAATGAAAAAAAAACTTTAATTCAATTCCTTATTCTCATTATACATTTCTGCGATAGGTATGCAAGAGTATATGATTATAAAATAATTTCTAAATATATTAATTTATTACTCAGTGAATCACCGAAGATGTGGACTGGTAAACGATATATGTATGTAGCTACATTTAAAATTCAAGACCCGTGGTTAAGTTTACGGCCGGGTCCAAAACTAGACGCGTCTTATCATAACATCACTAATAACAGTACGCCAAAAAACGTTTAAAATATTTGCTGCAAGAATCTCTGGGTCTTAAGATACACTTAAGAATTGTAAATGAATCCAAATTGAAAAACAATTCCATTTGCCTAACTGACCAGGGCGCTCATAGGAACAACATTGCAATTTTCATATTATTTCTCGATCAAAAATTTATCGATTTTTGATGGATTGTCCTAACAGAAATAACTCAAGCTGTTAAACGTCTTAAAAAAAAAACAACATGGGATAAGAGTAAATTGTTCGCGGACAAACCGAAAGTTCGAAATTCCTTTCTGGATTCGACAAAAATATCTTGCCGACGGGGAAAATTATTCATGCACATTGTATAAAGGTGATAAAAAGAAATTAGGTTCTGTTCCTCAATGGGCTGTAAATGCTATCATAAAACATGCTTTACATAAGTAATTCTAGAATAGATTTAAATCAGTACGAGTAGATTAATTTTAGTAACTCTATTTATTTGCTGAATAAGTTTGAAAAAATATTATACTTTTTGTATGACAAGCCTTTTTTTACCGTAATATATATGTACATATAAATATTAAAATAAATATTTACACAAACAAAAGGCCATTTGACAATTTTCATTGAGTAGGGACAGAGATCGAAGTTGTTGTTGCCATGTTAAACACGATCAACTTTTTTGCTCTGTTTGCTGGCTCCCTTTTTCCCTCTCTCCTAAGCGCTCGTTTGCTTCTATGCTTGACGGATGTCGCCCCCACAAACATTTTCTTGTTACAATAATATTATATGTATATGTATAAACGTTTACGAACTTATATGTTATTGATTATTGTTTACCATAAATTTCGTACATTAAGCGGGTGTTTCAACAATATACGCATTATGTCGATTTAGGACAATCTAGAAATGTTTGCTACTGAATTATTCGAAAAGAAAATATTTTCTTTATTGTCGAATTTTACTTGTTTGAGCTTAATGGTTAGGCTGATAAGGGAATCATTTTTATAACTTAAAATTAACTTAAAATTAAATTTAACAATTAAAGGGTTTCCAATTACATAATTCAGAAAGGGAAGATTACTTTTTACAGTAAGATTCCCACTGTTAGCTTGGGGCTCCGCTAAGGCTAGTTTTTCACCTAAATCTAATTCCGTTACTATTTCAATTTTTTCCTCCCTTGCTTCTAACAATTATCAGCATCGTTGAAAATAATACTTACTCAATATTATCAATTCAATTTATCCCATATGCATATTGTGTAGGTCTCACATCTGCTTCTTGTGTTGTTATTCTCTTTATGAGTTCTGCGTTATATTAGCTGCATCACATGAAATGTCTGATTTTTTTGTAAAAAAATAAATTTCAATATTTCTTCATGAGAAGAAGGAAAAATACTGGCATTACTCAGCTGGTGCAAAAACTCATTCCAATCTCGCTATCCAAAGAAGCTAAGTACCTGGGAGTCATCTTAGATAGCAAGCTCCTTTGGTCAAAGCATGTCCAAAACCACCAAAACGCTGTCAGCTTTTTGGCAATGCAAAGGTGCCTTTGGCAAAACATGGGGCTTATCGTCGATAATCTCATATGCATAGGTTGTTTGGTGGGACAGGCTAACACGCAAACATGTTGTGGCCTCTTTCACCAAACTTAAAAGAGCAGTCTGTCTCAGCTGCACGGGGGCTTTTCCCAGCACACCGGGAGCTGCTTTAGATACTATGATGGATCTTCCACCCCTTAACATATAACAAATATATGTATATATAGGACGCGCACTGAAAGCCATGTCTAGCCTAAGGAGAAATGGTCTTTGGTACAACTCGCATTGGAGTGAAAGTGTACTTGCGCGAGAAATATCCTACGACCTCTGCCTCATGGATAGGCCTTCTGACGCAATAACACCTGCCATCCTACTGCACCGTCACATTTTCATGGCGTCATGGCTGGACTGTCATCGCATGGACTATCTGGCTTTGGCCAGACACTGAACCCCGAATGCACTGTCTTCGCATTTTCACAGATGGCTCCAGGACTGGGCAGGTATCCGGCGCTGGAATTTTCTTTGGGCGCGATAACATTCGACCGCACTTCTCGTTGGGAAAATATGCGTCTGCCTTTCAATAAGAGATTTACGCAATTCGAATGGCCATGCACTATGTTGTGAAGGGAAAACGCATATACGTCTGCAGTGACAGCCAAGCTGCACTCAAACTTGTGTCCAACCCTCTATCTAACTCCAAATGAGTCCATGAACTCAAGACCTTTTTGAACAAAGTAGGAAGACTAAATTTAAATTCACTTAGACTTGTATGAGTCCCAGATCACTCTGGAACCCAAGGAAACTCGCTGGAAGGGGCTCAGGGGAGAGTTTCTCATGACCTGACCCCGCTTTAGGTCTACCTGCTTCCACAGTCAAATCTGACATCAACGACTGGGTCTGGAAGGGGCTCAGGGGAGAGTTTCTCATGACCTGACCCCGCTTTAGGTCTACCTGCTTCCACAGTCAAATCTGACATCAACGACTGGGTCTTGTGCATTAGCACACAGTCGCAGATGGTGGAAATATCTAGGTTGCAGGATGACTAAGTGCGTACGCCTCGATGTCTGCAAGATGTTTGTAACATATATCTTATCCTTAAGAAGAAATGATTGCAGGAGGCTTACAGGCGTCATTGCGAGGCAATACACTTTTGCCAAGCATCTCTACGTGCTTGGCATCAGTGAGACGCCACGTGTGCTGCATGTTGCGAAGAGGATGACACAGCAGAACACTTTCTCTGGGGCCGACGTGGTGTGTGCCGTTATCTCTTAGCTCTATATGACTGAAGCCCCTCCTCACTTTTCTCCGAACTACGGTGAAAATATAATAAAGACAAATTGTCTGTCTGGTAGTACAATTGTTTCGATTCGCATAGTTTCGGAATGTCATTGATATCGAAACGCCGAGCAGTTACATCATTTTAATAGATCAGCTGAGAACATCATGGACAATTTTTAAACCTTATAACCCACAAAATGTCGTTTTCCGATGCATTCGCCAATATAGAACCAGCAAAGGACTTCGACGGTTACCAAGGTGTTTAACCATGCTTCACGAACAGGAACATTTTTCCAGGCTCCGGAACGAGCGCCAGATAGAGTATTGAGTGCTCCAACAGAGAGTAGAAGCCTCCAACAAAAAAAAAAAAAAAAAAAAAAACGGTGGATGCGATTTCAAATATTAATTGTAGCAGCTTTTGCACCGTTAGGTCTAGTCTAGTATTGTCATGCAACAGGATCGGACCATGCCTAATGCAGGTTGCTTTTCAGCCAATTTCGTATACATTATGTCGATTTCCTCACAATATTTAAATGAAAAGTGGATTGGTCCTTTCTATGTCCACCAGAGTAACATAACCTTTTCTGGGTGAAGACCAAGTTTGGCGGTATTCTTTGGTTTTCGTCTACATCCAACCACTGTCCAGATCTCGGTTTCCCACGTGGTTCGTTTTCGAGGCTTAAATCTACCGAACGGAATTTACCAAACCAACGCCGTTATGTTTTTGGCTGCCAAAGACGCATTATGTCCCAGTTTTTTATGCCCCAATTTGAACTCATAAAGGAAAACAGAACGAATTTGAAACGTCGGCAGCATGATATACAAATTCCTAGAAAAAAAATAACTGCACTTGCAACGGACCCTAAAAGTCGCACACATCAAACACACATACCACTTTATTTCATAAAAAAAAATAACTGTGTTGTCCACTCGACAGCTTCTAATTTAGGACTAAGTGAAAAATCGGACATGGTACAACCTAATACATATGTATTCAGTTATTATTCAAGTTATAATCCTCTTGAATTATGGAGTGTGTTTTTAATTTGATTCGCTTATGAAAATGTTCGTTATTATCAGATTGTTGATAAAATGTCCATTTAGTTTGAACCTAATATTCATAATCCGTTATTCCTATTTTAGTTTTAGTTTTATATATACCCCCATAGGTTTGAAGGCTAAAGTGTTTTTATTATGTTCTTTAGTTTCTTAGAGCACAGCTATATTAGGTACACTCAACTCTGATTTTATACGGTGGATTCGTCCCTTAGAAACCGTACAAAAAAAGATATCGTGTAAAAAAATACATACAATATACATATGTCAAATTGTGGGATATTTTTTACAACATAAAAATTGTGTAAAATGAAAAAAAACTCTATATATATTTTCTCAAAAAAACCGGCAAAAAAAATGATAATGAAATGCATATTATTTAAAAACCAAAAAACAATTCATTTTTATTAAAAAAAGAATTTAAATTACTTTATTGTGAAATTTCAGTCCATAAGTACAACATACATGAATACAATACAAATTGTAATTGAAATTATAACACATGAATACAGCATGTCTGTTGCATGAAATTTTTTACATGAATCTGAATAGTTTTTCCACGCTAATTTCAAAAACATATGCCGTTTTTATGAAGCAGCTCTAGTTCTGCCTCTATGATGTGACAGGATTTTTCAATAAAAATGCACATAGTTTAAAGTATAAAAATTTATTAAATGTATTTATTCTGAAGTAAATTTTTTTTTTATATGATTTTCTCGCGTGAAGTGTGTTAGGAGTACTATTTTGAATGCTCCAACAATAATCAGCCATCATATTTACGTTCCAGTATCCTTGATATCTCTCCTTCATGGTGCGAATATCCTGATGAAAGCGTTCCCCTTGTTCCTCGCTTAAGTCACCGAGATTTTCAGGAAAATAGTCTAAATGGCTGTGGAGGTAGTGAAGCTTAATACTCTTTGCATAGTTTTGTCCAGAACTAAGGATATTGTAGGATATTCTTCTTTAACTTTTGTAGAATGAGCAATAGGTAAAAAACCTAGCTTGTTACCATTATGCAAAAGTACACGTTTAAGACTTCGTTTTGACCAATCAACAAACAAATACCACTTATTTGGATTATACTGTTTTAATCCCATTGCTGTCAATAGGAATATACGAACAAAATACGAAATTATCTTTTTCAGTAAAGAAAGGGAGTAAATCCTTTTCGCTGTTACGGTAGTACGATATCTTCGCTTCTTTTATTCTTTTGTCAACAGATTTCTTTCTTTTAATGGGGAAGCTAAAATTTTTGATGCAGTCTTAGACAGCCCAAGATCAATGATCAAGTCATTTAGATAATCTTGATTTAGTTCCCGAGGATAACCAAGGTTATCAAAATCACTGTTGCTACTACTGCCATCATTGTCGGTTTGTTGGCTGAACTCAACAGAACCTTCTAAAGATGTATGTACATGGCTGCTGTGGTACTGGTGTGTCATTAGTATTCAAGACTGGTCTCATAGCAGATTTCGAGTTCGGATATGTCTTCGAGCAATTTTTATGGTTTATTCCTATGATTTTCATAACACAGAAATAACAGTCATCATAATGATTGGATGGTTCACGCCAGATCATTGGAGCTTTATACTTAAAAGATGGTATTTTTTTCAACACAATTTTTACATACCAAACTAGGTATCCAAGGCTTAGCATTCGTCGGCAATGGAAACCCAAAGTAGTCCAAGTATTATTTTTTCACAAAGTCCGACACATTCAAACGTAATTTTTGAACATATATTCTCCCCAAATAACACAAAAACAATTAGTGTTGTTTAAATACTTCCTCCTTGAAGAAGACATAATGAAAATTATACAGAACACCGCTATTGATAGAAATTATCGACTACTCATGCAAATTCAAGACGGCACCTGTATCTCACAAACTAGAGTAGCTACAAAAAAATCTGAGGGTAGATTCGAAATCAGCGCACCCAAATTAGTAAGCAACAGTAGAAAAATCTCATGTAACAAAAAAATGTTCGATTTTGTTTTTCTGTGTAATAGATATAAAATTCGTTTCGACCTTGATTTGGTCGATGTTCTATTTCTATGAAGGTTAGAATTGCATGTATAACGGCAATGTCCATGTGGTTATTAAGTTAGAGGTTCTACTTTCTGCTATTTGTGTAGAAGGTTTAACTTTCAATTCTTTATTGGGTCTGCAGCTAAGTTCGGGATCTTGCTAACGATTCCAAGATACCTATTCGTATAGGGCGAGACTGGTTGACCATTGGACTTGAAACCAAAAAAAGCTTTGCCCCTTGGCCTTTGTAGTGAACAGCAACCTAAAATCGTGAACGGAACGTCCACGCCCAGATCTCTCTATTTTGGCTCACAAACGAGAAAACTTATTAGATACTAGAATCCGATACCTTTCCCAAATGAATTCGCTCTATTCCATCCCTATTCTTTGCAGGAGAAGGAAGATTAATAAGTACTTCCAAGCGTTCTGTGTGGTTTTTCTGATGTGGCTATTGTCTAGAGAAGTCTGAATTAGCATATATGTATAATGTTTAACCCCCAAAGGACTTCTTTGGGCTACGTACTGAATATCTGGTATTGATTGTATGTGGAAATGGATATTTTACATAATATATAATAGCACAAAATAGTACGATAATTTCTTCAAGTCTCCAAAATTAGTCCTGAGGTAATCGGAGACAATTATCTGTAATAAGAAACCATATTTAAGGCGGACCCCACAAGCGGACCAGTAGGAATGCAGTTAAGTGGGAAGGTTATGGTCCTACACTTCTGACCATAACGACGCCGGGATAAAAAGGAAAGGAAGAAGAAGAAACCATATTTAATTACTCGTAGATCGGGTGAATTTTATCTATAAGAGTCTCTAAAGTCTTCATTTACGCAGGGAGTTCGAAAATGTATTTTAGAGTATGGTGGTTACTATATCAGAATGTTGGCATGATTGTTTTTTAAAGATATTGCCATGTTTCTGTTTTGTCGATATGTGTAGGATTTGCTTGCTACATCACATCTATGAAATTGTACAATAATTTAATCAGTAATTTTGCACATAATCCTTGTAGTAATTTAATTAATAACCTTCACTCAACATATATTAAAAATGATAGCTAATCAAAATTGGAAGAATGCTTTGCATATAGATTTGTTGAGATGTATGTTGTACAGTTGTATATAACTGATTTTATTTTAGTCTGCTACTTCATTTTATTTTCCTTTGCTTTAGTTTGTTCGATCATTTTTGTTTAGTCAATTACATACAATATTTATTTAAAGATTTGGCACCCCTTGCCAGGTTATATACAATTTCTTTGAGGAACTAATGCCTTATGGAGGTAACCTGGTATTGCCCCTTTAATTTTTGTTTGCTTACAATCCATAAAATAAGAGTTTCACGAGAATATTCAGAATAAATTTTCCTATTCGTAAAATAGTTTTAGATCCACCTTTTAATATTAATATTGATTTGATTTCATTTACTACTTATAGAATACTTATGTTTATTTTCTATATGATACTGTTAACCCCACATCTTACAGTTCCTAATATTTATACATGTATAAGTGTCATTTATCATTATTATATCTGATTGCTTAATATTAGATAATATTCTTTTAGTTTGTCTTTGTTAATATTTATTACTTTTATTGTCTAATATTACAAGTTGAATGAAGAAAAAAAAAATTAAAGGTAACTTAATTGCGTGAAATGTCCAACCTATATATTAAACTCAACATTTTACTTAAAATAGTCATAAAAAAAGGTACATGCTGCATTTACATATTTGCATACGTATTTTATAATATTATTATATGATTGCCATATAATTATGTTACACAACAGAATTAATTTAAGTTCTTCAATATACCTCAAAAAACTCAAAAATTAAACAAAAATTTACACGTTTCTTTAAAAAATGCATATTGGTTATTTAAGGTTCATTGCTGTCGAAGGGTTTTAAATTGCATATTTCGTTCACTATAATTTATTAATGTAGACCCAGAATAGAGTTCTTCAACTCAATCGTTAACTCGTTCTTAGCGGGATGTTAGAATTTGCACTTTGGGCTTGTACTAATATGGGCACTAATAAAACTATCTAAATTACACTTCTCAGCAGAATTTTCCCTTGCCGCTTCGAAATCAACAATCACTCAGAACATGCGTGAGTGGTGAACTTTTGATTCGGTCTCTAGAAGGATTGTGTAGAAGGATTGGAAAGGCTAAAACATCAACGACACCTCCAAATTATTCAGCTGTATTATGAAAATCAGCGTTTTGTGAAAATGTTTTTCGTGCGCTTCGCGCAATATATCACCTGCATCATCGACCTTCCGAGACCGTTATTGCCTTTACCATCCAAATTCGAGTCCCAGTGTATGTAAGTGTTTAATACGCGATCGAATAGGCCGAATTCAGCCCGTAGTGAGGAGAACATTACGGCTGTGCGGCGAGTGTAGCTGAAGACCGTGAGCAATCGATTCGATGCCGAAATCAATGTATTCAACAACTTGGCGAATTAAAAAAGAGGATCTTGGCTAAAAGACTTATAAAAACCAATTCGTTCAAAAATTGGAGCCGCCAAACTTGTATTTACGCTTAAATTTCAGTCAATGGGCTCTACAACAGCTCAATGAAGATCCGTGGTTTTTGCATCGAATTTTCTTTGTGATGAAGCCCATTTCTGGCTAATACAGCTAGCTTATAATTTGAATTACATTAGTAGCTTAGTAAATAAATGAATAAATAAATAAACGTGAAGAGTATGTCGAACTACCGCTACATCCAAAAAAATGTACTGTTTGGTGTGGCTTATGGATGGAATCATCGGCCCGTGTTTCTTAAAAAATGAGGCCGGACGGAATATAACAGTCAATAGCGAGCGCTACTGCACCATGATAACGGACTTTTTGCTGCCGGAAATTTAACATTTAAAAAAAAGTATAACATATGTACATCCAAGTACGAGTATGCATCCAAAAAAATATCCTCCGATGTTTTTATTTAAACACATATGTAAGTATGTATTGCTTTCTTTCATGTTAATTTTTTTTCTCTTAAATAATGCTTCCAAACTAATTACGCAAAAATTACAACGAAAATATAATTTATCAAGATGGTATCGCGTTTTAATAGTGTTATTGCAACAGACATGAAACGAGCTGAATGAAATCGCTTTCATGAATACTCTTTCTTAGTCTTTGTACGAAAAATATAATAAAAAAAAATAAAATTAACGAAAATAATAAATTGCCGTCACTATTTCAGGTGAGAAAATTCTACCTAGATTGAATAGTGTCGACAAGAATATCCGACAAAAGCATGGGCACATGCACTTTAGAAAGTGGGATAGGATCAGCGCATTAATGTGTGTTTTAACTGATTACCTCTGTTTTTGTGACAAATGTTCTTTTTAAATTCTGACATCCATTAACGATAATTTATAAAACATGCTGGTTTTTCGTTGTCGTATTTTTACTTTTGCCTTTCTTTCAATCATTTAGAGGACGAAATTATTTATGTACTCGTAGATGTAAAGAAATTAATATATACTTATAGTAATACATTAGTGATACTAATATTTTGCATTAATTAATACTAACATTTAAGTATACTAATAGGTTTCCACATGTACGTGAGAATGTGTGTTAATTGAATGACCGTGCAAAAAAGTGTGAGTAATTTAATAAATGCTCATTGCATTGTTTAATTACTCACATTCCAATATACTCAATTCGACTGGTTTTAAAGAATGAAATCTTTTTTAATTTTATTTTAATTTATATGGTTCGAGGAACATATTATGTACAATATATACATATGTAGATAAAAGAAACAACATATATGTGCACATATAAATATATGAAAATAAAATGAAACGTATGAAATATTTTCGTCCCAATAATATGCAATGAAAGCCAATACGCCAAGAAATACGCGACTCTCTGTGCATATTTTCCATTACTGCATGATCATTCGAAGAAGAAGTTAAAAGAAGTGACGCCAATCCAAATTTTTTATTTGGTTTGGACTGAAGTAAACCAAAATAAATTTATTAAATGTATATCGATATGACGCATTGTTTGAATCATTGACTGACAAAAAGTCAAAATATGTTTGTTGGTTTCCGTGGCGTTGATGACAAAGCACAGTTTCGGTTCCGTGCTATGAAAGCAGAATATAAAAAGGTCGGACTCTGTTGGTATGTCAGGCGTAAAAGGAGATGTGTCCAGCCATCGATCTTTCAATCCTCTTCAGCTCGAAGAACACTATTATGAAGACATTTCCGAGTTAAGATGAACCAATTTTTTTTTTGTTTTTATCGCCAGCAGAATAATAAATACCGAACAAATGTGCTCCTTGGATTTTCAGTCTGCATAATACTTGTCGTTTCCATACTATCTTCTTATTTAAATATTTATGATTGCTGTAGTCCAAATGTTATGTGCACAAGATATGTTACTACCCCCTTTCAGAATATGTACACTATGTGTTGTAATTCAATGAGTTCTAAAAAAAAAGTTTCCGATAATAATAAAAAAATGGTGGTATGAGCTTATTCGCGATTCCTATTGACATTGAATGTGGCAAATCTTTTTTGCAAATTTTAAGTTCTTGTAACGCATTAAAAAGTTATAGGAAATGATCCTCTGGTAGAAAACACAAAAAAAAAAGTACGAAAGGAAGTTATTTGATATGTATATGAAATTTTAAGAGCCCACTTTACTATTTTTCCTAAAAATATGGCTTGGATCATTGACAACTAGGAATTCGTTATGAAATTCATGATTACTATGTTATAGGATAATGACAACAGTGATTTATCCATCTTAAGCATTTTTCGCTTTTCTAATTCATATAAGTTATTGAGATTTATTACTAAAATATCGTTAAGTTTAATAAATATGCTGGTTCTTTACAATCTGCATGGAGTTTATGCAACTAACTTGAGATTATCTGTTTAGCCCCTTTCTTGCATTTACAAGTATCGTTTCATCTGAAACCATCTAAAATAAGAATTATAGAAAAAAAAATTCTGGGTGAAATCTCCTTGAAAACCTTTTTTTTGCATGTTAATATGTTAATATTATTGTATCTAAATTTAAAAAGTAACACCAATGGAGTGTGTGATGTATGCCTAATATATTAGCACACATTGATGCAATTATTACATATGCCATATTTTTAGGGAAACGACCATTTTGAACATAACCTTTAAAATATTGTGAAGAGGTGTGCTGTCTAGGGCTTCTCGGAACACTAGAAACAATTGGTGCTGGTTTCCAATTTTTGGACCGGGCGGGCGTCAACTGGTGAGACAAAGTGTTTTTAGATACCTTGGGATCTTGCTAGACCAGTATCTATACCTATTTTGACAAACATGTAGATGCTGCTCTGGCAAGGACAGGGGTAATTAATCTGCTAAATGGCATATAGTTGCCTATGGATATCCCGTCTGGTTCAATGTGAGAGCCAGAGGGAATTCGGGTCTTTGAGGAACAATGTCGCAGGACTTGTCTCGGGCTATATAGGACATCCAAGTTTGAGTACACGAAATTTTACCCTAACAAGGTCCTATACAACAGGGCCAGGATTGATCGGGTGGATAGCTTCTGATCAAACTGATTCGAAGCCACGTTACAAGAGCAATGATTTCGGTCAATAACCTGATCTCCGGGGCTTACTACTTATACCACGAGAGAATGCGCCTTAACGGCTTCATCCCGCCAGAAGCATTCCTATACTTAGATCGATGTGGACTAATCCCGTATAGATTAGCGTTACCGCTAATCTTCCACGTGGGTCGCACTCCGCGAGACCGAGCGTCTTTGTTTCTGTAGATCGAGGAGACGTGGTCCGCCAGCATCAAAGCTATTGGTGGCTGAAGAGAGTTATGTGAGTGGACGCTTCAATAGCTTCAGGTTTCATAGCAGACTTACATAGGCTAGTGTAGAGTAAGGTAGAGTAGGGTTGGTTAAGGTAACCTAGGACAAAACACAAAAAAGAAAAAAACAAAAAAGGAGAAAGTACTGCGAATTAAAAAATTATAGAAAAAAGTGGTAAGTATAATACGAACATAGAAAAACTCTGAATTTCCGAAAAGTACTCAACTCCGATTTTCTGGAAACTTTTGCTATGCATAGTCTTACATATAAGAAGTAGAAACCCAACGTGGTTTTCGCCGCAAACTAGCGGAACTGACTTAAATGACATTTAAAATTTGAAAACTCTGTAAAAACAGTAAAAACGTAAATCGTTAAAAAAATATAGCTCTCTTATTAATTTTCTTTCAGAAATTAAATGGTTTTTCAAATTTGTATACATTTTTTTCAAAATTATTATAATTACGTATATAACTTTAAAACTTGTTATATTTACATACGCTTTACAGTTTGGAAGATATTTCAATTTGTTTTCAGGATTTTAAATTTTTAATGTACTTTTGGTTCTTCAGTAGTTTGCGGTGAAAATCGCTTTGGATTTTTACTTCCTTTTTTTTTTAATTTTTACTTATCCATTCTTAGAACTATCTAATCTTCTTCTTCTTCTTCTTTTCCTTTTTTCCGGCGTTGTTATGGTCAGAAGTGTAGGACCATAACCTTCCCACTTAACTGCATTCCTACTGGTCCGCTTGTGGGGTCCGCCGGTTTGACCTCAGAAAGTAGCGGCAGGCTTCCCGGTTTGGGATTACTTCATCGCTGAGGCCAATCAAATGCTGGTGTTTTTGCATTTGTTTGCACCAATTGTTTTTCGGCCTGCCTTTTTTTTTTTTTTTTTTGGTGACACGGGCATGCTCCAGAGTTTTTTTGTTTGATCTTACTCTTACAACACCGGTGATCTCCAGTCGTGTCAACCCACTGATTTGCATGTACACTTGTGGGGCAGTTTAATGGTGGTATATATATGTGTCCCTAGGCTCACCTTGCTGTTTTCTAAATTCCCTAGATGTGATTTTTGTTTACCTTTGTTTTAGTCGCCTTTTACGACAAGCGAGAGGTATCGCTGCAGGGATATTCTTAACCCGTCCCTGCACGGAAGCAGGGAACTATCTTATGCTAGTCAAAAATGTTTAAAACTGGCTTAAATAACAACTAACATAAAATGCCTTACTGGCCTAATACAGACAGTCTAAAGCAAACAGAGCAACTTAAAATGATGTCTTTCGGTCTTATTAATAACATATAATAATTAAAATAAACGAACAATTAAAGCTAAGAAAAAATTCAAGAAAATCGGAGATGAGTACTTTTCGCAACTATATCCGAAATATGTATGTGCATATGTAAATAATAGCTCATGCATTATGAAATAGTTTTATACACATCAGGTCTAACAACACGCTGTTTTTTTTTTCTTTGGTTGCATATTTATTCTCGGTATTCGTGGTGTGGTGCGGTGTGTAGTGTGCCGACGTTTTACAAGGAATGAACGAATTTGGATCATGAGCTGTAACCCCATCTAATAATAATACTAAATATCTTTATTCGATGAAAGCAAATGTACATACTCGCATATTTGGTTTAGTCTTTATTTATCCTCCGACCCACTTTAGTAGGTCTTGCTTCAATACTTTAAAATGATACATTGACGTTTCGCTGTGTTGGTCCTATCACGCTATTATCAACTGAATAAATATAAATATAAATATTATAAATAAGAAATAGATCGTCACTTTTAATTAGTCAGTGATAATGACAGTTAACATGGAAAATTTCGGTCAGTTCATTCTTCACATTAATCGAGTGCGATAAAAGTGCGAGCAGGTGCTTCTTGTGCTCTTTTTCCTTCTCAGAAACATAATTTGTTCATAGCTAGGGTCACTCCTAAGCATACCTTTCTGTTTGCTCCAAGAATAGGAGGACAGCTATGCACCTTCTCATCCTTCTCAAGCTTCAAATATGTGGTAGTACGAAATAAAACACGATTAAGTCGTTCAGTAAGTTCTTTCTCACTCTTCGATTCTGTTCAGGATCTCCAATGCCAGGGTTCTGAAGAAAGAAGGAGATTATCCTCGTTGGAAGTTTGTACTGGGAACAGTACCCTTTCACAAATGTTTGCTCGATCTACAGTTTAGATAGTAGACATTGGAGAATCGAGAAGAGTTTTTTTTTGTAAATCCATTGTTGTTTATTATTACTTAGATCTATCTTGTCCTAGACAAAAATGCTTAAAACCAGCTTAACTATCCATATAAATTTAGATATCTTACTGACCCTAAGCAGGAACTCTAAAAAAATAGTACAACTTAAAAATATGTCTTTAGACTACTAAGAGGCTAAAGCGACTCGCTGACGCTTTATGTATTCATGTAACATTAAATCACGTAATCAACTATTTTTACATTTCGAATTTTTATATTCTGGCATTTCAAATTTCAATTCTCGTGATATAAAGTAACAATGTCGTGATATAAAGTGACAATGCTGGGGACTGGTTCCCAGCACAACAATTGTTAACTAGAATAAACAAATACCTAATTACGAAGGTGAACCATTTATCAGGGTGCACTATACATATATACGAGTACATGCAGATTTTGAATTAAAATACTTTTTTGCTTAAGTAAACCAGTTTTAAAATTCCATTATATTTCATGCAATTCACTACATACACATATACATATATCAATGAATATTTATCACCACATACTTTTACCTAAAATTATTACAAAATTCAACATACATATGGTATATGATATTCCGTTTGGGCAAACATACTCACTCTATTTGTTTCCTTAATTGTTTCGGAGCAAATTTAATGAAAAAAAAACACAATAGCAATTTAACATAATTTGTGCCTTTCAACAACAAACCCAGGACAAAGGTAATTTATATTTTAATCTATTCTTGAAAAGCCAATCAATTTAATTTGCTTAAATTGTGGATGCTTTGCTAACTTTCTCTATAATGAACGCAATGCTCGTAACTTAGTGTTCTTATATAAATCATTCACTTGGATGTGACAAAATTCATTTGCATGATAAAAATAGACATAATTGAACCAAATATTATAAATCGAAATTTCACTAGCCTTGTTGTTGTAAATTAATTAAAAAAAAGTCATCTCTAGTACAAAAAATCAAATATTATTAAGTCTAAGTAGGCATAAAGGAAAATAAATAATCTGATTTCAATATAACAACTTTATTAACTATTCCAACAATAATATATAGTAAATAAGAAAAATTATTATAACACAACGTTTGAGCTTGTTCGATAATTTTGTACACTTTCCTTTTTCCATGTTTGGAGAAGTTGAAAAAAAAAATTCCCCTTAGGAATGATTTCATCCAGTTTGGGCCCTGAATATGATTATTGAATATTCAGAAGCAGAGATTCACTTTCTAAGTTCATAGAAAATAACAAACAAATTCGGCTGTAAGAATGATCATATGCTAAGTTTATTGGAAAAAAAAATTCTTAGCTTAAGTTAATCGTAATAATGTTAATTGTAAGTTATTTATATAGTAGTCGAAAGGCATATGTTAAAATTATACAGTTATACTGGCCTAGGTCCAGTAAAATTTCTAAATTTGTAAGGATAAGCTAGTTTTAAACATTTTTGTCTAGGATACGATAGATCTTAGAAACTACAAGTAAAAATGAATTTAACCCTCAGGTGGGATCATTGGTTTTTTACCCTTCATTGGGATCATCTGCCTCAGAGGCAGATATTACCAAATGGGCATTTTTTACACAATCATTGCAATTTTTTTTTTAGCATTGAAGGCAGGTTGGTGTGTCACATTCAATGCACTTGTAATTGGTTGCTAATTTTTTTTGGTAAGGGCAATATCTACAAGCTTTACGTTTCTTCAATAAATCACTTTTTATTACAGTCGACGTTCCTGGTTTTGGTTCTTCTCCTAGAGTCTCCTCGATCAGCACAGAAAAGGAGCTTACCTGAACAATTTTTACGCCACGGCCGAGATGACCCTCTCCCTTTGAAGGTTGGAAGCACACTGAAGCAGAGAGGCAGTGTGACCAGCTGGATTGCTCGAGGACGCCACCTAGCGGTGATAATAAGAAGTGGGTCTGCCTGTTAGGCAGACGATCCCACCTGAGGGTTAAAAAAAATCGATTCGGCTGTAAAATCGTTGGCCAGATAATTTTGTAAGGATATGTATCTATTTTCGTTTTTGAATAACTTTTTTACTAAATAAAAAAAAAAGATCTTTATTCGGACCTTTACAATTTTTTCTATTATGTGGAAAAATATGATATCCGTTAAGTGGCCGCCGCCAGTGTTGATACACATTTGTACTCCATTTATCATATTTTCGATGACTTTCCGCAAGAATTCTTTGTCATATTTTCCTTAAGGGCTGCGGTTGTTGGCATATGCCCGCGTTGGCATATGCCCGCGACTTCAAGAAGCCCCAAAAAAATAAGTTTGGGATGGTTAAATTGGGCGATCTTGCTGATAATGTCAAAACGGGAGATTACGCGACAAGGAAACGTTTCCTTCACAATGTCCATTGTGGCTCGTGCTGTGTATGTGGTTCAAACCACATGTTCACCAAGCCCTGTTCATCCAATTTCGGCAGTAGGAAGTCGTTTATCATGGCCCGTTGTACCGTTCGCCAGTAACAGTAAACGTATTGACTGACGGTCCAGGCAAAACTGTTTGCACTTTGTGCAACATGTGTAAGTCTTTCACTAAATTTCGCGTGGCCCGTCGACTGGTTGATGCTTCTTTGTTCTCAGCGACATCGGCAGCCACAGTCGCGATATTTTTGGCCGAACGACCAGTGCGGTGGCGGCCACGTTCTGTATGGTCCCCTATGGTTCCAGTGTGTTCGAGTCGAGTAGTTTAGCGCCGGAATGCTTGTCCAGTTAGCGTGACACTATTAGGAAATCGACGTCGAAACTCACGCTGCCATAACACTACCGACCGATTATTGTTAAAATAAATCGACACAATTATTCCACGCTTTTGCGGAGTATAGCACTCCATTGCTTATCTGTTTGTATACTGCAGCTGTTTAGTTCACAAATGTCAAATATACAGATGTAACAGAGTTAATGAAGAATATACATAGTCACTGATTTCATGTAATTTCTCTATTCGCTGTAATGACAACCACATACATACATATGTACATATATATCTATATGAATTTGAGTTAAATCCAAGTTGAGTTTTAATATGGGCATGATGTAAACAGTAAGAGAATATCAATAAACCAAAAGTCAACAAAAAGTTTATATTTAATCTGACAAAAATTGGAAAAAATGAATGAATATTATAGAAAAATATTTGTAATAGTCTAATTGGAATATTAAGATAGTATTCCCGATCAATACATCCTTAAAAAAATGTATCTATTTATAACAAAAAGTGAATAAAATGTTAAATTGTCGCACACACCCATTTTATTCTAAATATTTGAGAGTTGAAGGATATTTGTCACAAATATTCCATCCCTTCGTTCGATCCCTCGTGAAACACACATTCTCATAAAAAGTACATGAATACAATGAATTTCTTATTACCACAGGGTAGGAATATTCCCATTTCAACATTTTGCTATGAAATAAAATTTGAATCCTCAATTTTGACAACAGATTACGGTTAAACTTGAACCAAATTACAAAGGGATCGAAATTAGATTTTATCGTTAAGAGCATTTGAGATAACTTAATAATAGAATTGAAGATACACTTTTTGCTTGCCCATACGTATGCTATTGTACTGGCATTATGTGAAGTAGTCGAGTTTTTGACAGAATCGATATTCGACGGTCTCAAAATTGGGTTTGCCCAGTAACCAAGCTGATATTAAAAACGCCGTAGGCGGCCAGTTGAGTTAGGAAACATGTCATATTAAAGTTATTGTTTCAACTTGTTACTGTTTTCTATAATTTTCAACACTTGTTATAACTGTCATATTAAAAATATTATTTTTCATATGCTGTGTTAATTCATTTATTATAAAATATTATTTTTGTCAGTACTAATAGGTTTTGATTTGTTGAATTTTTATGAGGAATAAAAAATAATGGATATCGACCGAATAGTAATACTTCTCAGAACAATAGTTCATCTAAATAAGGTACCAAAGAATATAAAACCCTGTTTGTATATTTTTATATTGTATTAGGGCATTGAAGGAGTTCTCGCTGTTTTTTTTTTTTGTGGAAACTAATGCTTTATGTAATATATGTATGTTAAGGAACATGTAAAGGAACATTTCACTTATCAAAAACCCGGCCGTATTTTCCGTAAATGTATTGTTCACAGATGCCTTGGATTAGTTTTGAGCAGCTTATTATGAACTAGACACTGCTTATGGATATGTCTTCGCCAACAATCTTAATGGCCGCGATTACCCCATATCGTTTACGCTTAAAATTCTCGTAGAGTATTTACTTTTCATCCACATAAGCGCCATTCAACACGTACCGCATGTAATGTCTTTGCATCTGAAATATTCCAAATGCATTCAATCCTTTCGAAACTGTTGTGTCATCTATTTCTAATGATTTTGCAAGTTTATGAAGTAATGCCGACAATTTTTCGTCTTTAACATTTTTCGGTACACGTCCGTGCAGGGACGGGTTAAGAATATCCCTGCAGCGATACCTCTCGCTTGTCGTAAAAGGCGACTAAAACAAAGGTAAACAAAAATCACATCTAGGCAATTTAGAAAACACCAAGGTGAGCCTAGGGACACATAAACCACCATTAAACTACCCCACAAGTATACATGCAAATCAGTGGGTTGACACGACTGGAGACCACCGGTGTTGTAAGAGTAAGATCAAACAAAAAAAAAATCTGGAGCATGCCCGTGCCACAAAAAAAAAAAAAAAAAAAGGCAGGCCGAAAAACAATTGGTGCAAATAAATGCAAAAACACCAGCATTTGATTGGCCTCAGCGATGAAGTAATCCCAAACCGGGAAGCCTGCCGCTACTTTCTGAGGTCAAACCGGCGGACCCCACAAGCGGACCAGTAGGAATGCAGTTAAGTGGGAAGGTTATGGTCCTACACTTCTGACCATAACAACGCCGGAAAAAGGAAAAGAAGAAGAACATTTTTCGGTACAACAGATCGTTCTTTATTGCGAACATCACAATGAATTACATTTTTGAAGCATTTTTGCAGAAACTCACCATGAATCTCAAAAATAGTGCAATAAAATTTCCCGCAATACGGGAATGAATATATACTGAAGCTTAAAATTTTCTAAAGTTACTATCTTAAATTATATTCATGTAATTCTGATAACATAATTTGTTAGGAATAACGAGAACTTACGTCCCAATATTTTATAGGTATGTATTGGTTTTAAAAATTTCACAAAGACTTACTCTTCTTATTAGAAAACCAGCAGTTAAAGCATCGCATTTCTTAGAATCTTAGTGTAAAAGATAGGATCAATGCAATGCCTAGCAAATCAACATTCTTTTTTTTGCAAATTAAAAATATAAATAAAACAATCCTTCTAAACAAACAATTATTTTAACATAAATTATTGGTTAGAATCCTGTTCGCCTTTGGTAAAAGTTATGAGTAAACTAACATTTTTCAGGCGGATAACAGCGAGTTCGCTTCCAGCGGTATTTATGTATTTATTTACTGTTTTTAATTATATATTTTTTTTTTGTTTTATATTATATATTTTAGCTTCCCAAAATTGGTGTACCTAATGTGCGGTCAATAATTTTTCTTCTTTGAGTATGATAATTTTTATATTTAAAATATATATTATTATTATTTATATTTAAAGTCACCAATTTTTAAACTTTTCTCGTTCATATACATATAGTTTAAAGCTTAGGAAAATATTGGTCTCAATAAATACATACATATGTATATATGTATTATATTCCTTTCACGATAGAACTTACCTCTACTTTCATAAATTAACAATTAAATTTGTCGAATTGTTGTTTCGTGGTTACAGCTGGTTGTCAGCTTTTGGAGAGTTCACCAGGAAAATAGAAACAAAAAGGCAAAAACTTAAGTAATATGCAAAAGGTAATGCTTTATAAAAGCACTTATTTATTTGAATTACAAGTACAATACTCATATAAAAATAAGTTCATAAAGACCTGAAATTTAAATATGTACTCAAGATATTTCTCCCTCTGACAATCATTAATGATTAGAATAATTATAAGAAGAACTTTGTTGAAATGATATTCAAGCTTAAAAGTCTTCCATCCTCCTTTCATTGTTCTCGTTTAAAAAAAATTATATTAATATTATCTACATACCTACTAATACATAGCTGAACTATTTAGTTTAGGATATACATACATATGTATGTACGTAAGAAATTTTATTCTGAGATGTTTACTAGTAAGCATGGAATTCCAACAACAGCAACTTATCCACATATGTTTCTAACTTTTGAAGTGTTCAAATCCAAGAATTGCATGTGTCATTTCCGGAAGGCAAAAAAATTTAAAAAGAAACTAGATATTTATTTTTTCGATAAATTTGAGAAGAAAAGTGCGCTTAGATACCGAATTTTATCTAATTGCGCTTGAACCAAAGTATTTGAAATACTTAAAGGTAAATTTGACACCTAACCTAATGCAAAATATAAAATGTATTTTCATATACATATATGTAATCATACGATACTTTGTCCGCCTCTAATAACCACAGATATTTGAGTCCAAACGTCTGCGACTCGTTTGCACGTCACATGGATATACAAAAGAAACTCCTGACCCCAAATTGGATTATAATTTACCTTTTATACATTTTTGAGGGAGTTTTCTGGTGAATAGGGATTGTGGTATGGTAACATACATATGCATACATACTTGCATGAGCATAACTCTTTCCAAGTCTTTCTTTACAGTTCAATAATAAAATTCTATTGTACAGTGCGTATATTAATTGTATTTTTTTTTTAAATATATGTAAATATATACATATTAACTTTTGTAATATTTTTTTTTGGAAATATAAATATATATTCATAAAACATGCGAATGTATACTTATGGGCATGTATATATGTAAATATTAAATATAGTGCTGGACAGAAGCTACTTACGTATATCTATATAATTGTATTATTAATGAAAATAGGGGTGTGGTTACAAACGCGACATATTTGTTATGTATTTTTATTTTTAAAGCACTTGTGCGCCTGTACATAATATTCATGTCGCTCAACACCAAACACTACCTAACTACTCAACCAGTATGCTCTGCGTATTGTAGGATGTCAATTGAATACGTAATCGGAATAGGTACAATTTTCTATGTATATTCGTACTTAGTAGATATTTTTATACGTTGCTCAAGTCAAGCCACAATATTTAGATACTAATACAAAGGGACTAATCTAGTTTACCATATTGCACTGATTCAGTAATTTTGTTATATACATCAATGTTTCATTTACAGAAATGTGTGTCTGTGTTTGAATACATAGAATTTAGGGCGGAGTTTCCAAGATACGCCCATTTGAGTGGAAAATTAAACTCAAGCTATAGAACTCAAACTAACTAGTAATGGTTTGTTCTTTAGATTTTGTCACTGATATGACGACTTAAATATGTACAAAAATTGATAATATATGTACATAAATATCTGCATAAGATTTTATGCTGTATATGCAATTTTAATTTTAATGTTTAAATAATCAAATGTATTGTCTATGTACATATATACATTTAAATGGATAAACGTAAGCAAATGTGAAAATCTCAGCTAAATGGAATATTTTTATATTTATCTTTCTGAAACCTTAGGATATGAAAGTGAAATATGCAATCTTTAACAAAGATGCATTGAGTTGTACAAATTCATTGCTACTTTTTTTGTTGAACACTATTTCAACATACACTTAATTCTCTTTTTATGCGATAGATACGTTCCAAAACTAATCGCACAACAAAAAAATCGCATAAAAAAATAAGTACACTAATGTATCGTAAAGATAGGGATGTGTTCCATTCTCTTCAAAAAACGCATAAAACCAACAAATCGCATAGAAAAAGCCATTAATTACATTGTATAATTAGGGATACGTTCCAATTTTTTTAGAAGCCCATAAAACCAAAAAATCGCTAAGAAAAGTCGATATCAATAAAATTTATTTTAAAACTGAAAAAATTAATCTTCTTAACAAACCAACTCGTCTTTACTCTACGACAGAATTAGCTCAAGTGATAATTCATTCCTACACAAATAGTATTGAGCATATGTTTGCTTGTTCTGCATAGAAGAAATATCTAAAAAGGGGAATCCCATACAAAATACAAAGGAAAAAAAACGCATAACTTCAAATTCTTGTAAAAAAATTGGCATTCGAATTTTACGGAAAACCGCATAACTTCAAAACCGCATAAAAAAAATTTTCGCATAAAAAGAGAATTGAGTGTATGTAGACACCTTTCAAATTTTAGCTTGAAATGATTCCGAAGTTAACTCATTTCTCCACAGATATTTTTTTTACGTTTTTGAAATTTCATGGCAGTGTCTTATTTTCTAATCCTTTTACGAGTGTATGAATATCAACATACCTACATCATACGGTGTACGGAGACTTTTTTGACTATATATTCATATATGTATGGTATCTATATGGTATGCTGACTTCGAACTATGAGATTTTCGAGAGTCTTTCCCCGAGACAGAGGGCCTTGACAGAGCTCCGCTGAAGAAATACATCGCAAAAAGTAATTACGGTGACTTGTTGCGGGATGCGAACTTCGTACTTTCGGCTTCAGACGCCAGCACACTAATCTATGAGCCAGAGTGTTCTTTATTGAGAACCTTTTATAGATGACGTATTTGTATACATACAACGGCTGTGCTGTGATTTTTAGTAATAAACAACCAAAACAAAATTAATAAAAATCTATTTTTATTCGTAATGTGCCAGTTGAATTAAGAAAATGATGAAAAGCAAAATGTAAAATGGCATCTGATGTGAAAATCAAATAAGTTTTAATTTTTTTTGTACCAAGGGAAAGATGAAATTAGACCGAAGCTAATTGGATTAGTTCGTCCTTTTGAGGCCGTCAGTAAATGTGACACCACAATTTTTTCCTTACAACAAACATTTTTCCTATAAAAAACAAACTTTGTTGGAATTCAAAAACAATGATAATGACAATCTGTAATTTCAATAGTCGACTTAAATGAATGCACTACATAACGCAGACATCATTTTTGTGATCTTAGACATGTAAAAAAAAGATAAAAAAAGAAATCATTGTGATTGTGTAGATCTCTTAAGGATCTAAGGAATAAGATATCTGAAAGATTCGGCGTAAGTTTTATAGATTTTGTGTTTAGACCGGAAGAATATATGCATATACATATATACCGGAAGGATATATCAGTAAAAAAATAAATTGATGAGTCTGTATGTTTTACAAAAATTGGTAACATCATTTCGAAAGTAGCGCAATTGTCTTTAGCTCAAAAGGGTGTTATAATTGCATTGTTGGTAAAAATATTTTTGTTCGTTAAATATCACGTCAAGTATAGTCCAATAAAGCTTTCTAAAGAAAAATTCGTAGAACTAATCAAGTGCAAAGAAGGAAAGGATTGGAGAAAAAAAGCGTACTAATTTGAGTGGGGCATTAAAGTTCGATTTAAAAATGAAATCCAGATTAAGTGCATCAATCGTTAAAAATTAATATCTCAGCAAGAACTGTTCAAAATCAGTTGAAAGATATGGGTATGAGCACTTTTGAATAAGAAAATGAAGAAAAACTGTTCTAGATGTAAAAAATGGACTGAATCTAAATTCTTAGATTAATACTGAATTTAGTCATTCTAGCAAAAATAAACGCACGTAAACAAATACATCATAATAATTAAATAACATAAGATAATGGCACACTTAATATAATTTTTTTTTCTTTTTGCAATTTTGTTTTATATTTTGTAATTTTGTTTTATATTTAATGTTTTGTAAATTATTTTTACTACAATACAATTTTCCAGCTCTTTTTTAGTTTTGTTCGAAATTATATTAAAATATATTATATTTCAATTAAAATTGTGAAACCCGTTTCTTTGAATTTTAATAAAGTTCTTCTGTCTCCTTTTCTGCCCCGGTTTTACCAAGCATGCTTAACGAATACAATAACGATGTTCATTACGAGTAAAGACAACGATTCCTCGTTCTGGAAATAATATTTTAGCTTTCAAATAAAATATCAACATGAATTACGAGTTTTGTAATTGTCTTGATCTATCTCTTCTCCTTCTCGGATGGCGCTGCAGTCTGGTTTGAATCTGGACCTCAACCAACAAGCGTATCCAGCTGACACGATGTTTTGCCAGTTGGTTGTAGTGTCGTACACGAAGTTGATTAAGGTCCCCTTCCACCTGAGTGCGTCATCTTAGATTCGATCATCCTCTGTTGCATCGCCCCTCAGAGTTGGATTCGGAGGCTCCACGGCCCATTGTGTGTCCATTCACTCTATATGGCCTAGCCATCTTAGATGTCGTATTAGGCCGATGTTGATGTATAGCCCGTACAGCTTCTCGTTGTATCTTCTCCTTCAGTCTCCATTTGTACAAACGGGACCATAGATTGAACGCAGAATTTTTCTTTCGAAGCCACCAAGGGCATCCTCACCCGTTTTCATTAAGGTCCAGCACTCTTTATCTAGTGCTACCTTGGTTTTTCGAGAGAAGAGAGTGGTCTACTTCTCAATTGCCCAACGGAATAGCGGTTGGTAATAGTTATATAGAGCCAAGGTAGATGAAGTGCTTGACCAAGACGTCGGTTTGTGAGTTTTTTTTTTTCTTGGTGGCAGCATATATTTGATCCATTTAAGCTTTAGGGCTTGTGCGTCATCTTGTCTAAATCCTTTTTTAACATCAACGGTCTCGGTTAATCCGCAACCGACCTTTATGGACCTTTATTCTCCATTGTCGTCCTGCACAATCTGGCGAGTTTGGCAGGGATGTTAAAACTAGACATGGCTCGGTATAGTTCGACCCTATGCACGCTGTCATAGGCGGCTTTAAAATCGATAAAAAGGTGTCGATTTGGAATTCTTTTGTCTTTTCCAAGATCTGCCGAAGTGTGAAAATTTGGTCTATTATGTTAATCTACTCGCCTGAAACTACACTGATACGAACCTATTAGATTATCCACAAAGGTTTTTCAGTATGGCAGAGGAGATCTTTTACCCGAAGTTAGGGAGACTTATTCTTCTATGGTTGCCGCAGTTATAGGAATCTCCTTTCTTAAGGACTGGGCAACCGATGCTGAGATTCCATTTGTCGGGCATGCGCCCTACCAACTCATCTCTGGCTTTAAATAGCTCAGCAGTCAGCCAGTCTGCGCCCGCGACTTTATTAGTTTTAAGCTGCGACATTACAAACTTAATTTCATCAATATCGGGTGGACGGAATACTCTTGCATTTGTCCATTGCGAATGGATCAATCTGCCTGGCAGCGGTATCAGATCTATCATCGCCTTCATGCAGTCTACGGAAGTGTTTTTTTCATATTCTCAGCATC
This sequence comes from Merodon equestris, assembly GCA_958301585.1. NCBI lineage: Eukaryota > Metazoa > Arthropoda > Insecta > Diptera > Syrphidae > Merodon > Merodon equestris. Next base: position 51,352,364 of record OY284417.1, on the reverse strand, counting down.
GACTGTGACTCAACTACTAGTTGTCTGTCTTCATCCCTACAGACTTTTGCTCTGGCGTTATAGCCCTGGAGTGTTCGTTTTAATTCTTCGTAGAACTTGCTAGGGTCATTCCTGTGGTAGCACCTCTCCATCTCCTCGATCTCACGCCTTTCGTACTCTCATCCTTAAAAGAGTATGTTCCTCTCTTTTTTTCTGCTCCTAGATCTCAAGAGCGGCGTCTATGTAGAACGATTTGATTAGATGACCAAGATTTATATTATGATATTATTTCTAGTCCTCAAAACGACTTTTTCTTATGGCTTATTGTTGCAGCAATGTATTTTTTAATCGCCACTATGTTTTTTTCAATGCTTAATTGCAGCGTCAACCATTTGTCGAGTAGGTGAATGGTTTAAGCCGATTTTGTTCTTTTTTTCCAATCGTCATTGCTGGAATTTTTTTTTCGTATTTATTTGGTAACAACTATAATATAGGCTATTAGCTCGGCGAACAAAGCTTATTTTAAATTTGACATCTCTCAAAACATAAATAAATTGATTTTAAGGGAAAGAAGCAGCTGAGGTGATATTTTTCGTTGATCTCTGTTGAACAGCGACACACATCCTTGTAATTCCTTTGTAATGTGACTCCGCAAAACGTCAGCGGTATTCCGATGATGAGCACTGTGGCTCAATCAGTAGTAGTAGAACATAATATTGGGAGATGAACAGTGAGGACAACGGAAAACGAATTTAAATAACAGAAAGACAAAGCATAGCAGAATGGTTATTAAATTGTGTTATTTTTCCATAAGTATTTTATTTAACATTCACAATGTGGCAGCCTATTCGAACCTAAGATTGATTACCTTCGTGAAACAAATACCCGAATAATTATTTTGGGACGAAATATTGGGGTATGAGAACGATTTCGTATCAAATGGTGAAGAAAGTGTAAGGTCGATTAAACAATTGTTACCCCGAGCTAATTAAAATTTAGCCTGCAAAAACTCTATTTAGAATTTATGGACAAGGTGGGCTCAGTTGAAACTTTTTCGGCATCAGAGTCAAAATTAATTACGAAATGTACCCGGGATATCGTAAAGGCAAAAAAAATTCATGAACTTGAAATGTAAGAGCGTAAAATAGAACGAAATATTACTTAACGAGGAACTCTAATGATGACTTTACATGATATGTAAAGCTTGGAAGGTAAATATGCTTAAATCTATCGAGAGATTCTCTTATCAGATAAATACCAAGAGCACGCTGTGGCGGACACGAGAGCCTCACTCTATGTATGTATATGTAATCGAGAAAATGAGTTTATACATAATTTCAACAAGATGCGCCTAGGTTCACTTTGGCGATTAAGAAATTATAGTATAAGTCAATAACAGATACTTACATATATGAAGAATACGATCAATGGTAAAAAAGATATTTATTTGAATGGTTCAAGATAAAAAGCAACGTTCCGTGCAGGGACGGGTTAAGAATATCCCTGCAGCGATACCTCTCGCTTGTCGTAAAAGGCGACTAAAACAAAGGTAAACAAAAATCACATCTAGGCAATTTTGAAAACACCAAGGTGAGCCTAGGGACACATATACCACCATTAAACTGCCCCACAAGTATACATGCAAATCAGTGGGCTGACACGACTGGAGATCACCGGTGTTGTAAGAGTAAGATTAAACAAAAAAATCTGGAGCATGCCCGTGTCACAAAAAAAAAAAAAAAAAAAGGCAGGCCGAAAAACAATTGGTGCAAACAAATGCAAAAACACCAGCATTTGATTGGCCTCAGCGATGAAGTAATCCCAAACCGGGAAGCCTGCCGCTACTTTCTGAGGTCAAACCGGCGGACCCCACAAGCGGACCAGTAGGAATGCAGTTAAGTGGGAAGGTTATGGTCCTACACTTCTGACCATAACAACGCCGGAAAAAGGAAAAGAAGAAGAAGAAGAAGGTTCAAGATAAAAAGCAACATGAACAAAATATTTTATTTTTCCATTATGAACGCGTGTGCACACTTCTTGATATTTAATTATTGCTAAACATTTCTTGTACGACGTATTCTTTACCGACGTATTGAGGTCTACGCTTAAATGACAAAGGAGTTTTATATAGTCACTGAATACCTGAATAGTATGATGTTATTGTACCGGACTTTATTCCACTGATTATAAGGCAGATCACATATTGTTTCTACGATAATATAGGGCAAGGCAAATTGTATCTAATTTTTATTCCATAGTCCTGTGTTTTTCCTTAGTGGAGTATCTTCCCGTGTTCTTGAAAAATATTATCAAAATCCTTCAAAAAACAACGTAATGACGCAACGTAAATGATTGAGAGAAATGCCGGCTCTGGGTTTATAATGTCAGATATACAGGGTGTCCCACGAGCAGTGTGCCAAAAAGCTAGAGCGTGTAGGTCTGGTCAAGACAAGAAAAAAATCGTATGGGAGGGAGGGTCTATTCCCCCCCGTTTAGCCGGGAGGGGCAATTTTCTAAAAAAATTGACTTAATTTGGAAAAAAAATTATTAAAAATCACCAGTTACATCTACAATGCCGTGATGTACTTTTTTGTAAAGCCAGAAACCTTTTCTTTTATCATGTTTTTAAACGAAGCTGTTTTAAGGAATATTTTTTGAGAAGTTAATTTTCAAACTCAAAATTTTGAAAAAAAATGAAAAAAAAAAATTTTGAACTATTTTTTTTCAAAATTGTATGTAATTAAGTACTAATTTTTTTTCAAAAATTCAATTCCCTAGTTAGTTTTTAGTTAAAAACAGAAAACCAGATGTAAAAATGTCTTGTAGTTTTTGCGAAATTAAAAAAAAATCCGAACCACTTTTTTCTAAGAAAAACCTGTTTTTTTGGTTTTAACGCGGCTGGACTTGTGGGCAAATTAATGTATGAAACATTGACCACTTTTGTATTATTTTTAAAAACTTTGGAGTTTTATTATAATCAATTTTCAATATGATCCCGATTTTTTAGAAGGCAAAGATTATATCTCCTTCTAATGGCTGCACATAAGTCAAGCAATTTGGCTCCAGCGACTTCAATCCGTTCTTTCAGTTGTTCCAAAGATACTATTTCCACTTCGTAAACATAATTCTTCATGAATCCCCACACATACAAATCTAGGGGAGTTAAATCTGGTGATCTAGGTGGCCATTTCTTGGGGCCCCTTCTTCCGATCCAACGGTCACTAAAATGATCATCCAGCCAGTTTCTAACCCGTAAGCTGTAGTGTGCTGGTGCTCCATCTTGGTGGTAGATTAAATTATCTGCTATGGCCAAAGGAACTTTGTCTATCAAATCGGGCAAAAGGTCTCGTAGGAACTGCAAGTATGATTCTCCATTAATAACGGCATTCAAAAACCGGGGTCCGATTACAGTTTGTCCAACAATACCAAGCCAAACATTACAGCTAGAGCGATGTTGTGATTTATTTTGTTTTTTGTTGTGTGGATTGGTGTTATGATGCAAATTGATGATGCAAATTGTGTTGTGGAAGTTAGTAATCCCATCTCTGGTAAACTGTGCTTCATCCGTCCAGAATATCTTTGCAAAATAGCTTCGTTCAGTTTCATCTCGAAGCAGTAATGATCAACAAAATTCTGCTCTCAAAAACTTGTCCTTTGAGGTGAGTTCCTGAACTGGCCTAAAATGGTACGGGTTAAAGTTTTCGGTACGAAGCACTCTCCATACTCTAGATTTGGGTACTCCAAGCATAATAGCTATCCTCCTTGTACTAAGGGAGGGATTACGTCGGACCAAATCCAAAATTCTTTCATCTAAGATTCCTGATCCAGCTATAACTGATCTTTCGCTTCTTCGATGCTCTAGCACTCCGTGCTCTCGCAGACGTCGGTGGATTCTTGAAAACATGCTACGACTGGGACACCTCCGATTGGGATATCTTTCAGCGTAGAGTCTTTCGGCTTCACGATCTCGACCATTAGCTAAACCGTAGCAGAAGTGCATGTCCGTTAATTCTTCTCGAGAGTATGAGTTTGACATCGTAATGTGTTGATGAGTTAACGTCCAATTTGGAAATGGTTTTTTATTAAAAATGCGATGCCTTTTATTTACATTTGGGTTGCAAATATTTTGTTTTTCAATAAAGAAAAATTGCGGTTTTATTGTCTTAAGGTCCTAGCGGGTAGAACCCATCGGCGGCGGGCGGACCCAGACGAAATTGGCAGGTCAGTTTTCAGGCATTATCAATGAAAAAAAAGGATTAATCCAGGGATATTCCAATACTGTGTCACTTTATTGTATCCTCATAAAACTCCGAATTTTTTAAAAATAATACAAAAGTGGTCAATGTTTCATACATTAATTTGCCCACAAGTCCAGCCGCGTTAAAACCAAAAAAAAGGTTTTTCTTAGAAAAAAGTGGTTCGGATTTTTTTTTAATTTCTCAAAAACTACAAGACATTTTTACATCTGGTTTTCTGTTTTTAACTAAAAATTAACTAGGGAATTGAATTTTGAAAAAAATTAGTACTTAATTACATACAATTTTGAAAAAAAATAGTTCGAAATTTTTTTTTTAATTTTTTTTTTCAAAATTTTGAGTTTGAAAATTAATTTCTCAAAAACTATTCCTTAAAACAGTTTCGTATAAAAACATGATAAAAGAAAAGGTTTCTGGCTTTACAAAAAAGTACATCACGGCATTGTGGATGTAACTGGTGATTTTTAATAATTTTTTTTTCCAAATTAAGTCAATTTTTTAGAAAAATGGGGATCATATTGAAAATTTATTATAATAAAACTCCGAATTTTTTAAAAATAATAAAAAGGAGTTCAATGTTGCATACATCAATTTGCCTACAAGTCCAGCCGCGTTAAAACCAAAAAAAGGGTTTTGTTAGAAAAAAGTGGTTCGGGTTTTTTTTTAATTTCTCAAAAACTACAAGACATTTTTGCATCCGGTTTTCTGTTTTTAACTAAAAACTAATAAGAGAATTGAATGTTTGAAAAAAGATTACCACTTAATTACATAAAATTTTGAAAAAAAATAGTTCGAACATTTTTTTTTTCATTTTTTTTTCCAAAATTTTGAGTTTGAAAATTAATTTCTCAAAAACTATTGCCTAAAACAGCTTCATTTAAAAATAGGACGAAAGAAGAGGTTTCTGGCTTTTCAAAAAAGTATATCACGGTGTTGTGGCTTTAACTGTTGATTTTTAATAATTTTTTTTTCCAAATTAAGTCAATTTTTTAGAAAATTGCCCCTCCCGGCTAAACGGGGGGGAATAGACCCCCCCCCCCTCCCATACGATTTTTTTCTTGTCTTGACCAGACCTACACGCTCTAGCTCTTTGGCACACTGCTCGTGGGACACCCTGTATATTGTAATATATCAGTATTACTGTCATCAATGTTAGATTCGTTTGGTCATTGTTAAGGTTTATTGTTTCGGCAATAACTTAGGTCGATTTCATATCCATTCTTTCAAATTCCTTAAGTTTCTTTGTTGACTTTCGCCACCGAGTTTCAGTTAGGTTAGGTTAGGTTAAAGAAGGGGAGTGTGTTGGTTAAGCATCTCTTCCACTCGGAGGCCAAAAGGCCCATTGTGGTTCCCTTCATTTCTGGCGTACACATATAATTAACTTGTCCTATCACGTGGTGACTGAAACCACCCCGTGCTCTTAATGAATTTTAGAAGATCCGATATATATATATCGGCGGACCCCACAAGCGGACCAGTAGGAATGCAGTTAAGTGGGAAGGTTATGGTCCTACACTTCTGACCATAACGACGCCGGAAAAAAAAGGAAAAGAAGAAGAAGAAGAATATCCGATATATCTGTAAAGAACTTTGGCCCAGCGACGATAGGCGTCGATTCTGGAGATCTGGGAAGTGGCAAAGCAGATGTTGGATCTTCTCAGTTTCTTCCTAATCGCCGCAGCTCCGGCAGAGATCGCTAGATTCCGAGTCCCATTTCCGGAGCATTGCTCCAATGGGACAGTGTCCTGTGATCACTCCGACGAGCATACGGATCGAGTTTCGGTCCAGCGCCAAGAGCTTCTTTGTTTTTCCGATATTGAACTCTGGCCACGATGATCTTGTCGTGTAGCTGTCGTTTCTTGTAAGCCAAGACGAGTTGGCTTCTTTGATGATTGTGTCATTTATGATCCGGTATAATGCGCTGATCGGTGGTTGCAATGACGCGTCCGCTTCGCTGATGTCCCTTGCCAATTCGCCCTGCTTTCTCTATTGCCAGGATTTCTGCATGAAAAACGGTGCAGAGATCAGAGAGTCTGAATGATTCCTGTTTGTGGAGGTTATCAGAGTAGAATACGCCCCGTGCCATTTTCGATCCGTCGGTGAAGAGAGTGATCTCGTGGTCGTTGATCACAGCGTTTGATAGCCACTCTTCTTTGTCGGGGAAAAGGATTGATATTCTGAGCGAGAAGTCATTTTGGGGAGAAATGTAGTCGGTCGTAGCTAAACTAAAACCATGTTTCTTTCCCAGGTCGTCTATTATTCTAAGTATGGCCGCATGTCCATGGTTGGCTTGCTTCCACAAAGAGGACTCCCTTAGCCTGAGAGCCTTTTTGCAGCGCAGCAGATGGTACTTCAACCATCTATTACGTACTTCCGAGGCTTTGAAAATGTATTAGTTCAATAAATCAATTCAACCGACATCAAATAAAAATTTCTTCTTTTAATAATGCTATTTCCGTAATTGATACTGTTCATCTGTTTATCTATTGAGATAGTATCGAATACAATTATTATTATTGTCATCGGCCATTTGAAACTCTGAAAGTGTTTCTTCTATATTTTGCTATTTGGTTCCATCTCTTCTAGGTCCATTCTTATTAACCCCCGACTCAAAAAGAGGGGTGTTATAAGTTTGACGTGTCTGTTTTTCTGTTTGTCTATGTGTCTATCTGTGGCATCGTAGCTCCTGAACGTATGGACGGATTTTGATGATTTTCTTTTTGTTTGAAAGCTACCATGATCGAGATGATTCCTAGCTACAATTTATGAAGATCTGTTCAGGTGTTTCAAGGTCATTACCACTTTTTGTTAGCTGCGATAGGGATCTTAGACATAATGGGTATTTACATTACTTTCAAACATATCTGCCACCTAACATTTGAAACACCCATGTATGCTGGTACTACTGAGCTGTTACTCCGATGATGGAACTCGAAGGTAGGAAACGATTGCCTATTAAAAATGGGATCATTACATTCGTCTGAACTAATTCTGTTAATAATTAAGGTGCTGTACTTGCTTTAAAAACAATGATTTTATTCCAGAATCGCGATATCAATAACAAAATTCTCTTTATTATAAAAAAAAATAGACACAGTTCCCTCGTAGATTACATTTTTGACACATTTGTGTAATATAAAGGGAACAAGTCATGCTGAATATGGTAAATTATATATGGGTTTGTATGCGGTAGAGTGTTACGAAAAATGTAATTTAAGTAGGGCGAGTAATTTAAAAAGAATGAAATAAAAATAAAATTAAAAATTTTAAGTTACCCCAACACAAAAAAAAACTCCAAAAAGTAAAAAAATAATTTTTTCTCGGCCTTTTGACTTCATTAAAATAACCTATTAATATTTTTAAGATGATGTCGTCGCGTCGAGGAATCCGCTAAGTAAATAAAATAAAACCAGAATACAAATAAAAATAATGTTGAGAATGATAAAGTATGGATTATACAAAGATCTGCCCTATGTAAACAACGTAAGTAAGTACCGAAACAACCATATCCAATCTTTTAATTAGTGTTAACAATTTAATCTGAAAAATTCGTGACGTAGATACAACCGACAACGACGTCTGCCCTTATGTGTCTGCCCATTCGGGATGCCACATTCTGTCACGCTCCGCCCCCGTGCTCACATATCATTCAACGCACGACTTATGAGACTCAGCCCCAGCCGTTTAAAAAAAAACAATTTTTTCAACTTTATGACTTTATTCACTCAAAGTACAAATCGAACTGAACTTAATCTACATATATCATAATTTTATTTGTGAAATTTTAAGTTACCCCAACACAAAAAAAAAACTCCAAAAAGTAAAAAAATAATTTTTTCTCTCGGCCTTTTGACTTCATTAAAATAACCTATTAATATTTTTAAGATGATGTCGTCGCGTCGAGGAATCCGCTAAGTAAATAAAATAAAACCAGAATACAAATAAAAATAATGTTGAGAATGATAAAGTATGGATTATACAAAGATCTGCCCTATGTAAACAACGTAAGTAAGTACCGAAACAACCATATCCAATCTTTTAATTAGTGTTAATAATTTAATCTGAAAAATTCGTGACGTAGATACAACCGACAACGACGTCTGCCCTTATGTGTCTGCCCATTCGGGATGCCACATTCTGTCACGCTCCGCCCCCGTGCTCACATATCATTCAACGCACGACTTATGAGACTCAGCCCCAGCCGTTTAAAAAAAAAACATTTTTTTCAACTTTATGACTTTATTCACTCAAAGTACAAATCGAACTGAACTTAATCTACATATATCATAATTTTATTTGTGACCTACGCTTGCGAAGGTGATCGTACGAACGGATGTCCAGCAGACGCTGCTAAAGTGTTTTCGCAGGAATTTGCATTGTGTTGTTGTTGTTGGTGTTGACCTTGTTTCCGTTACTGTGGGGTGTGAACTGTTGACGGTGTACCCTGCCATTGGTGTTGTTGTTGTAGGTGGCGGGTTGTTCTTGTTACTTGCACTATGTTGTTGTTGTTGGTGTTGACCTTGTTTCCGTTGCTGTGGAATGTAAGTTGTTGGCGGTGCACTCTGCCGTTGGTGTTGTTGTTGTAGGTGGCAGGTTGTTCTTGTAACTCACGCGGCTCTCAAGCGAATGCCCCATACAGAAGTGGTACAATATCGAAACACTGTAGGAACTTAGTAGACATAGTCTGTTGCGTCGCAACAATAAATAAAACACAAAACTAAATAATAACATAAAACAAACAATATAAATGAAAAACAAATAAACACAATGCCATTCACCACACTAGGCCGAAAAATGATCAAATGTCAAATTGAACAATTCCAGCAGCCGAATAGTGTGTGAGCGAGATACATACATACTACAGAGAACATACAGCGTACCTACTCCAAGGGTGTGGGGAATTACTTGCAATGCATGCCCTTCCCCAACATATGTAATTCAATATATTGTATTAAGAATTTTCCCTACCAATGTAAATAAGCGGAGGCTATTGACCTCCATCTATGGATCAGCTGTGGATTGGTATATAAGAAATCAACAGCTTCCAGGAAGGAAATGAAATTCGAAAAAGTCACTTGACGGTTACAACTCAACCAATAAAGTTTAGTTTAAAATTATACAGTGATTTATTTTATTTAATCGTATTTGGCGCAATTAGTTCAAATTCCCACTCGCCTATGTGTAGAATATTCTAATTAGCGCTATTTGAACATTTTTTAATTCCCACTCGACTCAGTGCGGAACATGGTCCTTCGAGCCGTATAAAAGTAAACTGTGTTTCTTTCCGGTTTTTTTTATTTTCGGTTTTTTTTGTGTTTTTTTGGTGTTCCAAAAAAAAAAACATATATTTTCAAAGTGTACTGTGGATTAAGTATAGCTGGATGACCATATCCAGCGCAAATATACGTTTCCGATACGACGAAAGCTCTATCGGGCACAGTACCCAACAGTAGAAAATATTCTCAACGGTGGATTCCCAACGGTGGACTCCAACGGTGAACAATCCAAACGGTGTTCCCCCAACGGTGGATTCCCAACGGTTGACTACCAACGGTGGACTACCAACGGTTGACTACCAACGGTGGATCTCAACGGTCAAAGATCCCAACGGTGGACTCACAGCAGTGAAGAAATCCAACACAAAGGATTAAACAAAGTAAGAATAACTTTTCTTATTTTATTAAATAATATTATAAATCTTGTACAAATACAATACAATCCTTAATATTTTTACAAATAATTATAAAACTTATTCAACAATTCAATATCCTTAATCTAAAATAAGATATACACATAATATATATATATCAAATAAAAGTGTTGTGATTAACGATTAAAACATAATGTCGAAATTATCAAAGTCGGTTGAATGTCAAGAACAATTCTTAATGAAATTACCCGAGATTATGAACAATTTAAAAAAGATGAAGAATCGCGAAAATCAAAGGGGTATTTAACCGCGTGTTTAGTCGACATCGATGAAATGTTCAAGCGGGCGAAAAAAGAACATTCGAATATAGTCGGGAATGCGGCTGATCCAATAAAAGAGAAATACATGCAGGATGAAATATTCTCAAAAATCAAGAGAATCTATTTCACTTTTAGCGGACAGTTGCACGATGAGACTGATCGGTTAGTGGAGGAACACAATGCCTCAATCGACATGTCTCGGTTAAACACCACCAAATCTTCCGGTTCTGATGTACATACGTCTTCAACGAATTCACATCAATCCCTTCTCGGGAAAATTCGAAGATTGGTCGGAATTTTATAATTTGTTCGAAACCCTAATTCGAAAAAACAATGAATTATCAGATATTCAGAAGTTGCAGTATCTGAAAACGTCGGTTTGTGGGGAAGCTGCGCGATTAATCCAACACCTTCCAATCGATTCCAAGAGTTTTGTCTCAGCTTGGACAATTCTCACGGATAGGTATCAAATGAACGCAAACTAATAAATACCCAAATTAGGAGGTTAGTAGAGCAGAAAAAATTAACCATTGAGACTGCAGCTGGCCTAAAATCGTTGCATGACACCAGCAACGAATGCGTTCACGCGCTCAGCAACCTTAATATAACAGTCGAAACATGGGATGCCATTCTAATTTATTTAATTTTTCAAAAACTGCCATCACAGACACAACGGGACTGGGAGGAAAAGCTAGGCACCTCCAAGCATCTCCCGGAATGGAAAACATTTATGGCATTCATTGAAGCACGTTTCAATTCACTTGAAAATATTTCCCAATTGAATGGCTATTCACAAACTACAAATCCAAATTCGTTTCGACAAACAGCCGCTTCTTGCCAATTAAATTCCCAACCGACAAAACAATTTCGATGCCGACTTTGCAAGGCATCTCATGGGGTGAGACATTGTAAAAAGTTCTTGCAAATGGACGTCAAAACAAGAGCTGACGTAGCAAGAAAAAATGGAATTTGCAACAATTGTTTGGGATATGATCATCATGCTGCGGTATGCAACTGCACCAATAGGTGCCAAAAATGTGGTTTCAAACATCACACATTACTCCACAAAGAAACACAAGTTGGACAAAACATAACCCAACTAGAAACCACTCAACAAAATCCTCAATTCCGCAACCATAATTCAAACCAATACAGTCCCCATTCCCATTATATTCAAAATCCTTTGCCTCAACCCAATCCATTCAATTCTCCTACCGATCAGCCAAGCACTTCACAGCAATTTAGTGCACATTTTAACCAAATGCAGGCAAAAACATTATTAGCAACTGCACTCGTCAAGGTGTATGCATCGAATGGGAAGCAGTGCACTCTTAGGGCCTTCATAGACACTGGTTCAGAGGCTTCGTTTATCACTGAACATGCCGCTCAGCTTCTTAAGCTCAAAAGGCGAAATGTGTCTGCTAAAATCACAGGTCTTGGAAAAAATCCAACAGGCAGCACCAACTACCAAGTGAATTTTAATTTGCATTCATTTTCCAATGCAACATTTTCCTTGAATGTTACTGCATTCGTATTACCGGTGCTTACAGCAACGCTTCCAACTTATCCGTTGCAAGAAGAATGGCATCACTTGTCGCATCTGCCATTAGCTGATCCCTCCTACAATATTCCAGGGAAGATTGATTTGCTGTTAGGGGCGGATGTGTACTCTTCAATAATTTTAAAAGGCTTAGTGAAGGGACCGAAGGGCTCTCCTGTAGCACAAAGGACAGAATTGGGGTGTATTCTTACAGGAAAACTGTGTCGAAAACAAACATTACTTGTTTTGCTGTCCAAAACCACTTCGAATCTATAGATGCCCAGCTTAGGCAGTTCTGGGAGATTGAAGAAAATTTGGATGGCAGAAAATTATCACCAGAGGAGGAAGAATGTCAACTACATTTTTCCAAAACAATACAGCGGAAAGAAGATGGGAGATATGAAGTACGACTCCCCTTCAAGGATGGAATTCGCCCAACCCGGGGGAATTCGAAGAAGGCTGCAATGGCAAGATTCTTTCAGATAGAAAGAAAATTCTTGGCGAACCAAGCCTTTCAAGAAGGGTACATGAATTGTATTCGCGAATACTCTTCTTTAGGTCAAATGGAAGACGTAACAGCATCCATGGACAATGGCAACCACTATTATCTACCTCATCATGCGGTTATCAAGGCGTCGAGCAGCACCACCAAATTGCGTGTGGTATTCGATGCTTCATGCAAAACGTCGAATGGTGTATCACTCAACGATTGCCTTATGGTGGGGCCACGATTGCAAGCAGACATCATTGATCTCATCACCAACTTCAAGACTGGAGAAAATTCAAGACTGCATTTGTGGCTGATATAAGCATGATGTATCGTCAGATATGGATGTCAAAGGAAGATACCCCATATCAACTAATTCTTTGGAGGTATAATCCTAACGAACCAATAAAAACATATGCTCTAAAAACAGTCACATTTGGAACTGCATCGGCACCATATTTAGCAGTACGGACGTTGCATCAATTGGCATCAGATGTTCAAAATGAATATCCTCACGTTACGAAGGTACTCACCGAGGGCTGTTATGTCGACGACCTTATCTATGGAGCTAACGACGAAACAGAGGCCATTACTTTGCAAGGAGATCTTCTGAAGGTCAAATCAGCTGGGTTTCCTCTTCGCAAATGGGCGAGTAATTCCGCAAGAGTACTGGAACAGGTTTCTGAAAGCGAAAGGGAAATAAATCTGCCTCTAAAATTTGAATCGTCGGATGCCATAAAAACACTCGGGATTCAGTGGGATCCAGCTAAGGATACATTCTCGTTTAAAATCAACTTACCCGACGTCCAAGAATTCACCAAAAGATCCATACTTGCAGATATCGCGCGTCTCTTCGATCCGCTGGGATGGATCGCTCCATGCGTCATAAAGGCTAAGCTGATTCTTCAACAGCTGTGGCTGAAGGAATATTCTTGGGATTCACCAGTCTCTCAAGCTGTTAAAAATCAATGGGTAGAACTGCGAGAAGGATTGAGAATTCTTCATAATCTCGAAATACCTCGGTGGATTCAATACAGCTGTTCATCGGAAGTACCACTTCATGGTTTTAGCGATGCCTCAGAGAAAGCTTATGCCGCAGTAATATACGCTCGCATCTTAAATGAAGGGAAGGAGCACATTCATCTAATAGCTGCAAAAACCAGGGTTGCTCCATCGGCAGCAAGATGCGTATCATTACCACGGCTGGAGTTATGCGCAGCGCTATTAGTAGCAATCGGGTAAAAAGGGCCATGCAATTTGAAGGCATTGAAACCGTTGCTTGGTCTGACTCGATGATAGCACTCGCATGGATAAAGGGAAACCCCGCAATCCGCACAACCTTTGTGGCAAATCGAGTCAGTGAAATCCAGTCACTCACAGCCATTAACTCTTGGCGACATGTTGGCACCAAAGAGAATCCAGCAGACATTGGCTCACGAGGATTATTGCCATAGGAACTCCTCAACAGCAACATGTGGTGGCATGGGCCAAAATTCTTAAGAGGGTTTTCCGTACGGCAGCATCCAGGACCAATGACTTGCGAAACACAACTGGAAACTAAAAGGGAAAATAGAAAGAAGGTAATACAATTTTTAGGTCATAAGGTTATATTAACACAATTACCTGCAAATTCCGCAGAAATAGTCTGTCACTGTGCAATCACTAATAGTGAATACCTTCAACGTTATTCAACTCTGAACCGTCTTGTACGCAGTACAGCTACATACAGATACTTCGAATTTCTTAAAAACAAGAGCAATGGAAGGCCAATGGAGAGCCATCCAATTACACTTGAAGAATTAGAAGCTGCCAAAACCCAGCTCATCAGGCTTGTGCAAGGTGAACTATTTCCTAACGAAATCAAATCACTGAAAGAAAAGACAAAAATAGGAAAGGGAAGTCATATCCTTCGCTTGAATCCATTCCTTGATAATCAAGGGCTTCTACGCGTAGGGGGACGTTTAACTAACTCCTTTATACCTTTCAGCCAAAAACATCCAATAATCCTTAAAGACCTCAATCATTTCTCAAAATTGATCGTAAGCGAGGTACATCAACGTACATTGCATGGTGGACAACAGATCATGTTGGCAGAGATCAGAAGCCAATACTGGATCACTAACCTAAGGCGGTTGGTCAAGTCCACAATCCACAGATGCATCCGATGCCATCGATACAATGCAAAAATGCACCAACAGTTGATGGGAAACCTTCCAACAGAACGAGTCGTAGTTTCGAGGCCGTTTACCAACACGGGAGTGGATTACGCAGGCCCGATAGAAATAAAGCTGTGGAAGGGCAGATGCAATAGAATGATGAAGGGGTACATAGCTGTCTTCATCTGTCTAGCAACGAAGGCGATACACATTGAAGTAGTCAGCGACCTCACCGCAGCAGCGTTCATTGCAGCATTCCGCAGATTTGTAGCACGAAGAGGAATCTGTTCCAACATCTACAGTGACTGCGGGACCAACTTCAAAGGAGCGGTGAATGAACTGAAAAGGGACAGCAAGTACATTCCCAGCGAATGGTCGGCTGAAGTGGCGACATTCCTCGCCAAACAAAACACTAAATGGCACTTCAACCCACCATCGTCACCACATTTTGGAGGCCTCTGGGAGGCAGGTGTCAAATCAATCAAGCACCACCTTAAAAGAACAGTCGGTACATCTCGGTTAACATTCGAGGAATATACCACACTGTTCGCACAAATCGAAGCGTGCCTCAACTCAAGGCCCTTATGTCCGATGACTGACGATCCAAATGATTTGACAGTTCTTACACCAGGGCACCTTTTAATAGGAGAAGCATTAATAACTTTACCTGAAAGAAATTTAATTGACAAAAACATAACAAATCTCGATAGGTTTAGATACATCCAACGACTCAATCAAGAATTTTGGAAGCAATGGAGCACAGCTTACCTTCATTTATTACAGCATCGACCCAAATGGCTCCAGCAACAGCCCAATATTAAAATTGGGGACATAGTCCTCGTAAAGGAAGACAACCTTCCGCCGGCATCGTGGCTACTAGCGCGCATAATCGAGGTGCATCCGGGCACTGATGGTCTAACGCGCGTGGTGACCATAAGAATGGAGAGAGGTGTTTTTAAACGTCCGATCGCGAAAATATCCCCTTTGCCGGTAACTAATCCGTCGAACGAATCCAAACAATAGACATTTAAAAATAAAAAAACAACAACAACAAAACAGAATTTCCATGGTTTCTTAACAAACAATCAAAAAAAATAGACTATAAGTGAAGTTCTAACTAGATCTGTATCCCACAAGCAGAATCACATTCTCCCCAAGTCGCAAGATTCGCTTAACACTGAATCTAACGACGGATGACAGACCAGTAGCAGCTAAATATAACCTTTATTTTTTTTTTTAACTTATATGTATTAGATAATAAACTAATGCACATTTATTTTATTTCTCTTGCAAAACACTGGCAATTTTCGCAACCGGACCGAGAGAAAACGAAGACACAAGAACGAAAACCAGAAGATTAAATAACTCCCGACACTGCATCCAGAACACATGGGCACAAACATCTTCATCACACAACAAGCACTTCACGAGTTGAATACCAACATTTCCGGGCCGGGAGCATGTTGCGTCGCAACAATAAATAAAACACAAAACTAAATAATAACATAAAACAAACAATATAAATGAAAAACAAATAAACAAAAATAAACACAATCCCATTCACCACACTAGGCCTAAAAATGATCAAATGTCAAATTGAACAATTCCAGCAGCCGAATAGTGTGTGAGCGAGATACATACATACTACAGAGAACATACAGCGTACCTACTCCAAGGGTGTGGGGAATTACTTGCAATGCATGCCCTTCCCCAACATATGTAATTCAATATATTGTATTAAGAATTTCCCCTACCAATGTAAATAAGCGGAGGCTATTGACCTCCATCTATGGATCAGCTGTGGATTGGTACATAAGAAATCAACAGCTTCCAGGAAGGAAATGAAATTCGAAAAAGTCACTTGGCGGTTACAACTCAACCAATAAAGTTTAGTTTAAAATTATACAGTGATTTATTTTATTTAATCGTATTTGGCGCAATTAGTTCAAATTCCCACTCGCCTATGTGTGGAATATTCTAATTAGCGCTGTTTGAACATTTTTTAACTCCCACTCGACTCAGTGCGGACCATAGTCAGATAGATTGATGTACAAAACTATTATAAGTTCATACGTATGAATTAAAACTATAAGTTATTTTTTTTTTCATTACATCTATGTAGATATACATACATAAGTAATAACCCTTCTTCACTTAGCGGTCCCCCGACGCGGCGACATCATCTTAAAAATATTAATAGGTTCTTTTAATGAAGACAAAAGGCAGAGAGAAAAAAAATTATTTTTTTACTTTTTGAAGTTTTCATTTTGTGTCGGGGGTTCTTAAAATTTTTAATTATATTTATTGATATCTTCTTTTCCGTTTTCCGGCGTTTTTATGGTCAGAAGTGTAGGACCATAACCTTCCCACTTAACTGCATTCCTACTGGTCCGCTTGTGGGGTCCGCCGGTTTGACCTCAGAAAGTAGCGGCAGGCTTCCCGGTTTCGGATTACTTCATCGCTGAGGCCAAGCAAATGCTGGTGTTTTTGCATTTGTTTGCACCAATTGTTTTTCGGCCTGCCTTTTTTTTTGTGACACCGGGGATGCTCCAGATTTTTTTGTTTGATCTTACTCTTACAACACCGGTGATCTCCAGTCATGTCAACCCATTGATGTGCATGCACACTTGTGGGGCAGTTTAATGGTGGTATATGTGTCCCTAGGCTCACCTTGGTGTTTTCTAAATTGCCTAGATGTGATTTTTGTTTACCTTTGTTTTAGTCGCCTTTTACGACAAGCGAGAGGTATCGCTGCAGGGATATTCTTAACCCGTCCCTGCACGGGAAAATTGTATTTATTGATATATTGTCCTTTATCTGCGCCGCCGCTTCCTGGAGGTCTTTCTTCCTCAGGATTTTCACTCATTATTCCTTTAACAGTTTGTCAACACTCCATTCGTTCTACGAGACCTAATTTTGAATTCAGGAAATTATTACTCGGACAATGCTTGGCGCCGAATTTGGTAAAGTTCTTTGTTCTTTATTGTATAGTTTTCTCCATTCGCATGTGTCGTCGTCATATTTCAACAATAGATTTTGCTTTAAAGATCAACATCTATTTTCCAACTTCTTAGTAAGAGATCTAATTTTACATTCGTGAAGTGTCACTAGCATTACCAGTGTTCGAGAATCTATTTTATTGTGATGTAGTTATATTCCACTGCTTTTTGTTGTTAAAATCTTTGTTATGTTATATTGAATTCAGTTAAAATTAAGTTATATTCAGTCCAACATCGCGCCATCGGCAAGATCAGCCCATCATTACATTGAGCCATCGTCAAGCAGAACATACGGTCCTTCTGCAAGAACAATGTTTACACCAGAGACCATCACGCCTTTTACCACACGATCTCGCTTTGTGTTCACATTCTCTTCCGCACACACACGCTGATGACAACATTGAATGTGTGCGAAGGGTTCATCGATGTTCATTGTATGTATTTGTGTTAAATCACCATTCGTGATGGCAGCTGATGGTTGACCAAGGATGTACTCGACACTTGTAATTTGTTCGCGCAAGGCACCAGTTCGGTCAGTGAACGATTTATAATAAACGATTTGTTCGATTTGTTTGGAATACCCGCTGTTTTCTTTTTTTACTCGCTTTCGTGGTCGTCGAAGTTCGTCGAATCCCTAACAAATTTACTGATCCTTCGAGTCGGATAGTTTAAAGAACTAATAAACCACATTTTGGAAATATATCGGTGTTATAAAGTGTACATAAAAACTTAAAAAAAAATGAATCCGATCAATCTCAACGCGGAAATGCAAAGGGCCGTTTTTGACCTTTTGACCTTTTGACCTGAATTGAGACCCTTGAGATTCGATTGGAGAAACTAGACACTACGTGGTCTGAATTTTCGGGTTTACATAACGAATGCATAGAAAAGGCAAGTGAACAAAACTATATCGAACTCGAAGAAGAATTCGTCGAGTGCAAAGAAAAATACTTCAGTATTAAATTATTTTAAATTATGCCAAATTGAAAAAGTCCGTTCGAGAGAGATAATCGATTACTCGTGAGACTTCGGTTTTAGAGAAATTGGCGGAACGACCATCATCCTTCCTAGACCAACTAAATGCAAGTGCGGAAAGTTGTTCCTCGGTTCAGTTGCCAAAATTGATAGTCCCAACCTTCTCGGGAAACTATAATGGTCGGCCCTCGTTTCGGGATTCCTTTATGGGTACCGTCGAAACCCAGAAGAAACTGTCTGCCACGCAGAAGTTTCATTATCTTAAGTCGTTTCTTCGGTGTATTCGGTGAACTCATAAGTTTCCTAGAAGCCAGATGCGACGCGCTAGAGTGGTGCCAGTCACTAAATCGTACGAGTGTATCGCGCAATAAACCCCAAGCCACAGTTCGAACCCATTTCGCCGAATCGTCACAAGCTACTTCATCGTGTCCCAAGTGTAAAGAAGACCATTTACTTTCATAGTGGCCGTCATTTACATCTCTCAATATCGAATCACGCCGCTCGTTTGTAAAACAAAATTCATTGTGCTTTAACTGCCTTCGGGTTGGACATTTTGCCAACAAATGTCGTTCGTCGTTCCGGTGTCGTGTGTGTAAGTCGCGCCACCATTCAATGGTGCATTCAGAAGAACAAGATCGCTCTAGTGTACCTTCCACTAGTACTTCGTGTGTTCAACTTCTCCCAACTTCATCGAATCAGTGCCATTCCTCGCCTGTTCCTCCGCCAGTAACCAACCATTGGTCGCTGCTCGATGTTTGTCCACGCAGGCAAACGATTCTTCCAACGGTTGTGGCCACGGTTCAGGACAACTCAGGCAATTCAGCAATCTAGTTGAATCCTTCGCTCAGCGTCTCGGCCTCCCCCGGAAGCATGCGAGAATTCCGGTTCTATGGTACGGATGCTGGCCAAACTCGGGAATGTATATCTTTTAATCTTCGCTCCCAGTTTAACAAAGCTCATTTGTTGGTTGATGCCTTTGTTATTAACAAGCTGACCTCTAATCTTCCATCGCAGTCGTTTGATGTCTCTGATTGGTCGCACCTTAAAAACCTGGATCTCGCTGATCCTAATTTAAACTCAAGTGGCCCTATTGACATGCTACTTGGAGCAGACAAATTGTGGTGCATTTTGAGGGTGAATCAAATTTTAGGATTGGAGGGGCTACCGGTTGCCAAGGAAACAACATTTGGATGGGTAGTATCAGGACAGCTTTTGGATACGAAACAACAGCATCAAGTTCCAGTTTCATCGCTACATTCCACTCTAGACCTCGATGTTTCGCTGCAAAGGTTTTAGGAGTTGGATGAAGTGACGCCATTAACTGACGGTTCGTTGGAATATGAAGCTGAAACACACTTCCGGAAAACATTTTCACGTGCAGCGGATGGAAGCTATGTAGTACAATTGCCATTCACAACCCCCACGCCTAGTTTCGGTGGTTCTTTAAACAATGCGGTAAGTTGCCTTACTTCAATGGAACGTGGAAAAGGATCCAAATTTGCACGAAATGTACGTCAGATTCATGTAAGAATACATAAATATTGGTCATATGGTTCCAATTCCATCTTCCGAAATTCCAGTTAATCCCGGGCAGTGCTTCTACCTGCCCCACCACGCAGTCTTGAAGTCGGATGATTCGTCAACCAAACTGCTAGTTGTCTTCGATGGTTCTGCAAAGGATTCAGTAGGTAATTCCTTCAACAGCCGATTATTGGTAGGACCGCCTATTCAACGTGACTTACTTGGAGTTTGTCTCCGTTTTCGTCAACACAAGTATGTCTTTACTGCTGATGTAGTTAAGATGTTTCAGCAAATTTGGGTCGATAAGGTGCATAGAGACTTCCAAAGAATAGTTTGGCGCAATAAACCATCAGATGACATCAGCCACTTTCGACTTTGTACGGTCACCTACGGTCACGATTTCGTACATCTACAGTCAGAGCTTGTGGCGCTACTTTCGAACGCAAAGTTAGAACTTGGAAAGTGGAACTCCAATTGCTGGCCTTTACGAATGATCCTTTGTGAAAATGACTGTTCATCGTCAAACAGTGACTCAGAACACTCACAATCGATGATCAAGGTGTTGGGGATGTATTGGGATTCAATATCTGATAAGTATTCTTTTCGTATGGCCAGTTCCCGATTGTCTACTACTCCTACTAGGCGCTCATTAATGTCAGAAATTTCCCGTATCTTTCATCCATTAGGATTTTTGGCACCCTCGGTTGTATTATTCAAGATGCTTTTCCAGGAATTGTGGTCTTCCGAGCTCAAACTTGGCTGGGATGATCCACTTCCACTGCAGTTGGCTGACAAATGGCTTCACTACCAAGAAGAATTACACTACTTCGAACAGATGCAGCTACCACGACGCATTTGTCTTATCGGAAGGCATCGAATTGCATAGATTTTCGGATGCGTCAGCGGGGCCTATTCAGCCGTTGTATATGCTCGCTGCAGAACTACCCACAATCAGTTCCAGGTCGTCTTAATTGCAGCCAAAACAAAGGTGGCACCAATCAAACCAGTGTCAATTCCTCGGTCGCAGCTTTGTGGAGCCCAGGTCAAGTCATCCATTTCAAAGAACTTTAAGGTATTTGCTTGGTGTGATTCGCAGATAGTTCTTCATTGGCTGTCGTCTACCCCTCCTCGTTGGACTACGTTTATTGCCAATCGCACAGCAGCCATCCTAGAGACGATTCCACGATATGCATGGCATCATGTCGCTTCGGAGTCCAATCCGGCGGACTGTGCATCACGGGGAGTTGTTCCTTCCAAGCTGAAAATTCATCCTCTATGGTGGTCTGGACCTCCATTCCTATTATTGCCACAAGAACTTTGGTCCGTATCAACGTTCTCAGTGACACCTCTTGATGAGGAAGCAGCAACAATGGAAGAAAAAACAAGACCGAAGCAGACTCTCATCGCTACAGCCGAAATGGATGCAATCAAAATGCTTGTGTCTAAGATATCATCGTGGACGCGGCTACTTCGAATAGTGGCATATTGTGTTCGTTTTACGAGAAATTGTCGGCCCACTCGATATAATAAACAGCTCGTTCGTGGTTTAACCTACTCGGAATTTCAGCTCGCGGAAATCCAATTTTTAAAATCTGCCCAACGAGATACATTCGCGAGTGAAATTTGCAACCTCACCAACAATCGAGATATTAATCCCAAATCGAAACTGGTTAAGTATGCTCCATTTCTGGATAAAGACGGTGTACTTCGTGTGGGAGGTCGTATCAAGCATGCTGTACTATCTTTCGATTTGATACATCCTATATTACTGCCAAATAATCGTATCTCTTCCCTTCTAGTGAATTATTTGCACACTAAATATCTTCACCCAGATGTTTCTGATTCATTTGCAGTAGTTCGACAACGATATTGGATACTCGGCAGTTGCAATTTAATCCGGAAAATAGTTCATCAGTGCAAGCCGTGTTTCCGTCAAAGGAGGTTAACCAGTATACAACTTATGGGAGATTTGCCACCCGAACGTGTCCGTCCAAGTCGACCATTCCTAAACTCAGGATGTAACTATTCACAATCAAACTGTCTCGACGCCGAAATCCCAAGTTTTCGAAGGCATAGCTTGCTCTGTTCGTTTGCATGAGCGCGAAAGCGCTTACTTAGAATTAGAATTAGTAAGTGATTTAACAATCGATGCGAAGGTTCTTTGCGCGTCGTGGCCGATGTGCAAACATCTATATGGACAATGGGACCAACTTCCAAGGAGCTCGACGTATCCTCAACGAGATGCAAAGGTTTGTGTGGTCCAAGACGCATAACGATGACATCACTAATGCTGTAGCCATGGATGGAATCACTTGGCATTTCATTCCTCCTGCCGCACTACACTTTGGCGGACTATGGGAAGCTGGGGTGAAATCTGTAAAACTTCATCTACGACGAGTAATCGGAAGTTCCATCCTCACCTTTGAGGAACTTTATACAGTCTTCACCCAAATAGAAGCCGTCTTAAATTCACGTCCCTTATGTGCTCTCTCCGATGAAGACATAAACCCCTTCACATTTCCTTATAGGAGAACCCCATACAGCCATTCCAGAACCGAGCTACTTGAATGTTCCAACAAATCGTTTATCGCACTGGAAACATATCCAGAGCATGGTCCAAGGATTTTGGAAGCGGTGGCAGAATGAATACATCACCAGTCTCCAGGAGTGCCGTAAATGGAAAACTGCTCAACCCAACATTCAAGTTGGAGACTTGGTGGTTGTTAAGGGGTCTAATTTGCAGGGTTTTCATTTTTTTATAGGAAAAAAATAACTAAACGGGAGCAGTTTTCATGCTTAATTGTACTGTTTTCATGTACTTAATGTATTAACAGGCGAATTATTCCACATTAAGGAGTCATGCATACTTCCCGGGTAACGTGCGTCTACAAAACGAATCGCTTGTTTATGGTCAAAAATCGAAAGATCTAAATCATTTGTAAATTATCCCGCCATTTCCACAACAAACTCAAATAAACTTCCGGTATTTTCAAATTTAATATGAATTAAACGTCAAATAAGGAAAGGGAGTTCGAACGATTCGGGAACGATAAAGTAGTCCTCCCGGCGGATATAGGAATGGCAAGGGAGTGCGAAAGTGAATCGAATGTGCGGATCGAACGTTCGATTCGAACGACTATAGAAATATGCCCCTATCTGTGCTGCCCGTTCTCTGACCCTCATCAGCCTATTCCAGACATTTACTTGAATGGAAGAGTGCTTCCCAAGTGTGAAAAGTTTAAATATCTGGGATCTATGATTAATAGAGAAGCAACTTGTGATGATGACATCAAACATCGCGTAAGCGTAGGGTGGATGAAGTGGCGGGAAAACTCCGCCATCTTCTGTGATCGAAAAATGCCCCCTAAGCTGAAAGGAAGGCTCTACACTTCAGTTGTACGTCTGGTGCTCACATACGGTTCACAATGCTGGACAATGCACAAAAAGTATGAGAGCAAATTAACGGCAACTGAGATGAAGATGCTTCGCATGACAGAGGGTTAACAAAGCGTGACAGAATTAGAAGTTCAAAGATCCGAGGAAGCCTCCACGTAAAAGAAACCATCACAAGAAACCATCACAAGAAACCATCACAAGTTGGTATTGCCATGTTCAAAGGAGAGATCTTTTGAACCCCGTCCAAAAGGCGTTATCAATCAACGTTCCAATTTCAACACGCAAAAAAGGCAGGCCGAAAAACAATTGGTGCAAACAAATGCAAAAACACCAGCATTTGATTGGCCTCAGCGATGAAGTAATCCCAAACCGGGAAGCCTGCCGCTACTTTCTGAGGTCAAACCGGCGGACCCCACAAGCGGACCAGTAGGAATGCAGTTAAGTGGGAAGGTTATGGTCCTACACTTCTGACCATAACGACGCCGGGATAAAAAGGAAAAGAAGAAGAAGAAGAAGAAGATTCATATAACTATAATTCAAGTACAATTCATTAAAATGATATTTTACAATTTAAGCGCACAGATAGAAGATTATATGAACAGGTGAGACATTCTGTATTTTACTAAAAAAGTAGTGAAAATAGTTTTGAATGCCACTTTATTTAATGTTTATGATGGGGTGGCCATAAACAACAAAAGTAATTCTTAGTAAAGATCAAGGAAAACAAAGAAATTTAAGTAAGAGTTATATCAGAATGTCGAAAGTAACAGATTCCAAACTAGCGTAGTTGAGATTGAGAAGCCAAGTTTTTACACATTTTAGGAATATTCCAGGTATTGCTATTGCTTAGATAGACTGTGGAAGCTTATTAAATAGTCGAAATGACAAGACAGAGTAAAAATTACGGTATGCAGTAGTACGAGCAAATGGAACAGATACCAAGTACGAAGAGTTTCCACGTAAATTGTGATTAGAAATTAGTCGAAAATTTCGATTACCAGATTTCATAAAGAATAACTTCAATACTTTAAAACAATACAGATGACGAACTGGAAGGATTTTCAGGTCACAGAACAAGGGGAAACTAGGATATCTAACTAGGTTTACGACATAAAATCCTTAATAAGTGCTTCTGTACAACTAAGAGAGGTTGTATTTTATTAAGATAAGCACCTCCCCAACAAGAGATCCCAGCTTGGAGTGAAAAATACCATAGTAAATTTTCTTTAGTAGATTTGTGGAGCACACATTTCGCAAATAATAGAAGTATCTTAGAGTGGAACGTAGATACTTCTTCAGAGATTCTGTGTGGTTCGAGAAGCTCATATTGGAATCAATAATAAGCCCTAGATATTTATATTCTTCTACTTCTTCGATAAGAAAACAGTTATCACTGCAACTAAGAGAACTACAAAAAGTGGAAGTAGTAGGTTTATGTGTACAATTGAAATTGGTAAATCTGAATTTTTGGTACACTGAGGTGCATGAAAGTAGACATTTGGCCCTGCATAGTGTACCGAGGACAAAGAAAAATACATTATTTTTGTCTTGGAGCTAATTAACAATTTATAATTCTCGAACCAGATTCTCAACAAATTCAAATCCCAATTTGAGTTCCAAAGGACTATTCTGACCATATGAAAAACCTATGTCATTCGCGAAAGCGGTTGGTGTGCCTCTGAAGTCAAGTGCAAAGAGTGAGTTAATGTAGATGAGAAATAGAATTGGACCCAGGACTGAGCCTTGGGATACACTCATGTTAAACAATTTTATTTCGCTCCTTATCTCGTCAATTTTTACTCTTTGTGATCTATTTTTTAGATAAGTCATGACCCAATCAAGCATAAAACCACGAAATCCAGCTTTTTCCAGCCAACCAAAATATTGTGAATGACGATATCAAGGTAATATCAATGAATAAGCCAGCTGTACACTTTTTACCATCAATATTAGACATTGTTTGGGCACAGTTTTGGGGTAGAGCATCTTCGGTTGATTTGCCTTTCCGAAAGCCAAACTGTTTAGGACTAAAGTAATTGTTGATGTCTAGAAAATGTACTACTCTGTCTTTTATAAGTTTTTTAAAGATCTTACTTAGCACAAGGAGAAATGAAATGGGCCTGTAGTTACACGGTTCTACGGCTGAACCTTTTTTGAACAAAGGTATAACATCAGCACACTTCAGTTCTTCAGGAAAAACCCCTTTAAAAAAGCTATTAAAGATGTACGTTAAGACATCCACTATAAACGAAGCAACTTTTTTTAGAATCAGACTTGATATACCATCTGCGCCACTCGAATTAGTGTTTTTTAAACTGCGAATAGCATTGAGCATTGAGAGATGTTATAAGCTATTTCTTTGAACTGGTTCAGCACACAGACAGAGAACACAAGAAGAGTTGACTGGACAGGGTTGTAAACTACTGGAAATACTTGTGTAATAGTCATTTAGAGCTTCGGCGATTTTGTATTTGTCAGAGACTAAACAGTTGTTGATACGCAGAGAAGAAGGTGTTTTGGAGGAAGAAGGCTTATTAAGTAAACTGTTCACTATTTTCCATTCATTTCTAAGGTTTCCTCTGGCAGAATCAAAACAATTACGGTAGTAGACATCACGACAAATTGGAATCTTCTTTTTCAATTCAGCACATAATTTAGTGTACTTACTTTTTAATCTCAAATTACTAGGGTATCGATAACATTTCAATCTAAGTTTATTTTTAGCATTGACTTTATTCACTAAGTCCCTAGAGATCCAGGGCTTGAGCCTTTTTCCTATTTTTTTCTGAGGAAGAAAGTAGTAACATTTGTAAATATGCTTCTTAAGGCAATCAATAAATATTGTGTAGGAATTCGATACTTCACTAGATGAATAGACGTCTTCCCAAAACTCAAAAAGCAGATTGTTTCTGAGTTTACTGAAGTTAATTTTCATAATTTTTTTCAGTGGCTTTGAAAAGTTGCTATTCTTCCTGTAAGTCGTTTCAATAAGAAGTCCTGTCATACAGTGGTCTGTGACCTTCAAATCAAGAACACATTTCACACATTTATTAGTAGTAGCACATTTGAAACGACCATAAATGTGATCCAAGCATCTACCTGAATCAATCCTAGCAGGCTCATTCATGAAGGAAATAAGTCCATGGGAAGCTAATACGGCTAAATATGTTGAAACAGTTTCACTACTCTCTAAATTGTTGATATTGAAATCCCCAACGACAATAAGATTTTTTGCTTTTATTTTAATTAAAAGATTAGAAAATTCTTTCGTAAAGATCAAGACATTGAACATATGCAGCCTATATACACACAAGAAAACGAGTACATCATTGTTAACTACAATGGAAACTTTTAACACGTCTGCACTTACAAAATCAACACACAAGACTTCTTGAATCTGGAGGCTCTCTTTTATAAAACACCCCACACCACCCGCAGCGTAATATTCATTCGTATTAGCAAAGAAATTAAGGGCGGGAATAACGTAATCACTCTTTTCAATATTGTAAATCCAGATTTCAGGTACAAAAACAATATCCGGAATGCTTGCGAACGAATCAAGGTGCGTAACAAGAGACGTAAAGTTTACTCTCAAACTTCTGACATTCTGATGTACAATAAGAAATTTGTCATCGCAATTTGAACTAGAACTAAAGATAATATCACAATTGAAACTATTAGGGTTACGGGCAGAAAAGTCTTCGGTTAATTCAATTACATTTACAATTTTAAATTTGTTCAAGATCATTGAAAGGTTTAATCGAAGTTACTTTTCCACCCTCAACCTTTCTCACGAGAATTTGATTATTTCTATGTCCCTCAAAAATGTCCACCCACACATCAAGTGCTCGTTGTAGGGATGCCTGATCATCACTTATAATGGCTCCATCGTCAGCAAAGAATAGCTGGTGCACATTGGGGTCCGTCATTTTTCCTTCAAGCAAGCAATCAAGGACTGCAATAAAGAGCAGTGGGCTGAGGACGCCGACTTTGATTGCGAACTCTTCGGTTGTTCATTGTATGTATTTGTGTTAAATCACCACTCGTGATGGCTGCTGATGGTTGACCAAGGATGTACTCGACACTTGTAATTTGTTCGCGCAAGGCACCAGTTCGGTCAGTGAACGATTTATAATAAACGATTTGTTCGATTTGTTTGGGATACCCGCTGTTTTCTTTTTTTACTCGCTTTCTTAGTCGTCGAAGTTCGTTGAACCCCTAACAACTAGTATTATGGTTCTATAAATATGGATTTTGATATTGTTATTTAAATAGTTCCTTCGGCATGAAGGAGCACACGTTGCCAATACTCAGCTTTTTATTAATTCCGATCTTTATGTCGTTCTTGGTAGTCGGTTCGGTTACCAGATATTTAAACTCGTCCGCTTTCTCAACAGTATGGTCGTGTATGGATTCCTCCTAATTTATTTTTAAAACTACTTCCTTTCCTGCCATTATTGGACAATCTGGGTTTCTCTTTACTGTTTCTTTGCCATCTTCCAGAAATTCCGTACGCTAGAGCGAAAGTGATTCCGTTAATAGTTATTAATCCATAATTTTTCTTAAGGCGCATTATGTACTCCAGTAATAAATTAAAAAGAAAAGGTTTCAAATTATCTTATTTTAATCCTTCATCTATCTTGAATGTTTCGTACTTTAATTCGTCCATTGTTTTTCTTTTAGTTATTTATTTATTTATTTATAGATTCCTTACAAACATTATAAAGGGTCCGCCAAATAATTTTTTTTTTTTTTGTGAAAATGCTATAAAAAAAGCTACTGAATATTTTCTCAAATTTCTTTTTTTTGTTTGAAAGTACAATCCTTCCGGTTAATAATGGAAAATAATTTCATTCAAATGGCTGCCTCGGCTGGCCATGCAGTAGCCTACACCATCGGTCCAATTTTTAAGCACATTATCGATTGTGTGCAGCTGTATTTCACCAATGGCTTCACGAATATTGTCCTTTAAAGCGTCAATTGTCTCTGGCTTGTCGGCGTAACACTTATCTTTGACGGCACCCCACAAATAATAGTCCAACGGTGTCAAATCGCAGCTCCGAGGTGGCCAAACGACATCAGCTCTGCGGCTGATAATGCGATCTTCAAAAATAGGGCGCAAAACATCGAGTGTAGCTTCGGCTGTGTGGCACGTAGCGCCGTCCTGTTGAAACCAAATGTTGCCAATATCCTCCTCTTCAATTTTTGTGAACAAAAATTCGTTCAACATGGCCCGATAACGATCGCCATTGACTGTAACGGCCACTCCTTGCTCATTTTCGAAGAAAAATGGCCCAATTATGCCTCTGGACCAAAATCCGCACCAAACAGTGGCTCGTTTTGGGTGCACCGGCTTTTCAATGTATGCGTGCGGGTTTTCTGTGCCCCAAATGCGACAATTTTGCTTGTTTACATACCCGCCAAGATCAAAATGAGCTTTATCTGAAAAGATGATTTTTTTGGCAAAATCGGCATTTTCTGTAAGTCGATCGCAGGCCCACTTAGCGAAGCGAAAACGCATTGGATGGTCAGTTGGCTTCAACTCCTGAACCAATTGGACTTTGTATGGCGTCATACCAAGGTCTTTATGCAAAATTCGTCTCAATGATGTCTCCGAAATGTTCAATTGTTGAGAACGACGGTGAATTGGTGTTGATGGCGCTTCACGCAGACTTTCTGCCGCAGCAGCAATATTCTCGGTGGTACGCACTGTTTTTGGCTTTTCACGCTTTGGTTTATCGATGTGGATGCCAGTTTTTTCACTTTTTTCACAAGATAACGAACATACGGAGCTGACGGTGCTTCTCTTCTTCCAAAATCCGTACGCAATTTTCGCACACATTCTGCAACATTACTATGATTTTCAAAGTAATGTCGCAATATTTCCCAGCGTTGTTCAAGTGTATACACA
Source organism: Merodon equestris (assembly GCA_958301585.1). Classification (NCBI taxonomy): domain Eukaryota; kingdom Metazoa; phylum Arthropoda; class Insecta; order Diptera; family Syrphidae; genus Merodon; species Merodon equestris. The sequence continues at coordinate 51,323,174 of OY284417.1, read as the reverse complement.
ACCATATTCGTTCAGCGGAAGAATAAAACTAATTATCTGTCAAATCAGACATGAGCTAAGTGTTACCATTCACGAAATAAGCACTACTTGAAAAAAAAAACGTTAGATGGCGGACCCTGTTTTATGTACAGCTCGTTTGGCTTTCGACGAATTTAAGCCAAGCAGTAACCATCTTACTTTAAATTTAATACAGTAATTCCTTTTTTTTGCTTATACCGGGTCCGCCATCTAACTTTTTTTTTTCAAGTAGTGCTTATTTCGAGAAAATATTCAGTAGTTTTTTTTATAGCATTTTCAAAAAAAAAAAATTATTTGGCGGACCCTTTATTTAACTTAAAAGAGTTAAATTTGCACCATTTGAAATTCCATTTAAATATTATTGCAGCAATTGGTAATCACTTATGTTCGTCGGCAAATAATAAGCATTGACCATTTATGACCACTTGGGTGTAATCATTAATGAAAAAAAGGAAAAAAGTGGGCCCAAGTGGCTCCCTTGAGGAACACCGGAACTGTACGTTATCTCTTTAGAATTGCCGAAGTTTCGCAACACGCAGCACAGGTAGGCGTCTCACTGATGCCAAGCACGTTGAGATGCTTGGCAAAAGTTTAATGGCCCGTATTGACGCCCGCAAGCCTTCTGCAATAATTTCTCCTTAAGGATAAGAATAGTGTTGCGGACTTCGTGCATACGTCATCCTGCATCCTGGATATTCCCTCCATTTAAGAATGTGTGCTTTAAAGACCAGTCGTTGATGTCAGATTTGATCGTGGAAGTAGGTAAACCTAAGGCGGGTTCAGGTCTTGAGAAAGTCTCCTCTGAGCCCCTTTTGGCGTGTTCATCGGAGATCTCATTTCCTGGAATCCCAGAGTGACCTGGAACCCATACAAGCCTAGTATGATCTAGTCTTCCGACTTTGTTCAAGAAGGTCTTGAGTTCATGCACTAATTTGGAGTTGGATAGGAAGTTGAACACATAGTGCATGGCCATTAAGATAGCGTATATCTCTGATTGAAAGAAAGACGAATATTTTCCTAACGAGAAGTGCAGCCGCTGAGACAGACCGCTCTTTGAGTTTGATGAAAGAGGCCACGACGTGTTTGCGTGTTAGCCCGTTCCACCAGATAATATGAGATTATCGGTCTTATCATTGCCGTGTAGATCCAGAGGACCTTTTCGGGGATAAGCCTCATGTTTTGCCAAAGGCCCCATGCATTGCCAAAAAGCTGACAGTATTTTGATGGTCTTGGACTCAATAAGATTGCTATCTAGGATGACTCCCAGGGACTTACCTTCCTTGGATATTGGGATGGGAATGCCTTTTAGCCATTACTTTGCATCAATCTTAAGAGGATTAACCGACAGCGCATTACTCGTGCACCAGTCCTCGATCACATCTATCGCCGCCTGTGCTTTGAAACAGACAGTCGTTAAACAAGAGTCGAAAGAGAGAACAGCATTATCTGCATAGGCCTGGGCATAGATTCCAGAGGCATTGAGAGCATCGAGCAGAGAATCGACCACCATGCACCATGACAGCAAAGACAGGACCATCTTGCGGGCAGCCCTCCTTTATGCCAGACTTGACACATTGTTCGAGGCCTGTTTTTTTTTCTCTGTAATTCATGCAGGTTCAAGAGTATATGATCTTATGGTGATTGTCACGCAACCTGGACGGGCTGCAGATGGTGTGTCGAAGATGTTCGTTCACTGCTCTCCGGGGGTGGTTGTCCTAGATAGAATTTGAGAGATACCACTTATTTTGCGTTAATTGTATTTCACAGTAACTCTTTTGTTTCCATATCATTAGTTTCCATCATGAGTGCACAACCGTCTCCTACAATACTTGGAGAAAATGGTCTTCAGCAAACAAAAAATCATGGGAATGCCCAGGGTGTAGGGGAAAGGAGAAAGCATTTCCTCAGCCACTAGCAGAAAAACAACAAGCAAAGCGAAGTAGATCTGCGGAATCTCCTAAAGGTTCTCCTGCGTCGATACGAGCGGTAGACGTTGATATTACTCAACAAACACACAATGAAATAAAAGAAATAAAAGAAATGCTAAGAGAGTATACAAAAACAGTCGAATTTACGAGCACAAAATATGATGAATTGAGCGACGCTCTCACCAAAAACACCGAACTCATAAAAGCCCTAATGACAGAAGTAACAGAATTTAAAAAGCAAATTGAACAAAAAGAATGCATAATAAGTAATTTACAAACTAAGATAAATGTCCTTGAACAGAGGCATCTTGACAAAAACATCGAAATCAAATGCATTCCTATGAAGCCAAGTGATAATTGCATTCGACATCGTCCATGCAATAAGAGATTCTTTGGGCATTCAAATAAATGAGAGTGATGTTGACGAAATTTACTCCTTCACCGACAAAAAAAATAAAGATCTTCGGAACCTATCTGTTAGCTTTATACGTAAGCAAATGAAAAACGTGATACTTGAAAACGCGAAACAAAAAAGAATATTAAAATATGAGGAAATTGAGAAAATTGTAAACAAAGAATATTAAAATATGAGGAAATTGAGAAAATTGTAAACAAAGAAACAAATAGCATATACGCTAAACAAAACATATTTATAAACAATCAATTAACGGGTCACTTCAAAAGACTTCTTTGGTTAACTAAAACCAAGGCAAGGAGCGTGAACTGGAAATATGTTTGGTTTAGAAACAACAAAATTCTCGCGAGAAAAAACGACGGAGACACAATAGTAGAGATTGAATCATCTCTTGACCTAGAAAAAGTAATATAGCTGTGTCACAAAAGAATTGAATATACTTGTGACTAAAAGAAAACGAACACATGATGGAGAATAATAATCAACAAGAAAATGAAATACTGAATATAAATTTTAAGAACCTAGAAACACAGGAAAAAATCGAAGAATATATTAAAGAGCTGAACGGCTTCTCCTGTTTTTTCTTGAATATACGATCTTTAAGAACTAATTGGAATAACTTCTTGTTACATGTATGCAAGTTTGTAAATAACCTAGATGTCATTGTGTTGTCAGACATTAACATTAGGGAAGAAGAAAACAAATACTACAGTATTAACGGTTTTAATGCTATAACTCTAAATAGAATAAATAAACAAGGTGGAGGCGTAATGATTTTCCTAAAGGAAAACATATCTTATGTACGTATTGAAGAAAAATGTATAACATATGAATGTATTGCATTAAATGTCACAAAGAGAGAACTAAAAGCCACAATATTCGCAGTATATCGACCCCCAAGCCTAAATACAAACAACTTTATTACGGAATTAAGCACAAATATTGACAAAATTGACAGAAAGAGAACATTAATTATTATTGGTGATATGAATATCAACACTAACGATGCGTATAACCCAACTGTTAGCAACTATCTATCAATGATAGCTTCGAGGGGACTTGTTAATACTATAAAGTCAGTGACGCGGGTTGATTTATCGAGACAAACAAAAACTCTCATAGACCATTGCTTAGTGCGAACGCAATTCACTGAAACGAAATCAGCAGTTGTCGAATTAAATTTTTCTGACCATTACGCGATATATTGTGCTATAATTATGAGCAAATTCGATAGTATCTATCGTAAACCAGAAACGTATTTCGTAAAAAGCCGGGAACTGTCTCGTAAAATAAGTATATTTGATTGGGAGCAGTTGAATGAATTTACTGAAGTAAATGAATTCTATGAGAACTTTAAGAACTACTTTAACGAACTCGTTAAATCTTCAACAAGAAAAACAAGAAAACACAGACCGAACGAGCACAGTTGGATTAACAATGAACTAAGAAATGCCTGTTTAGAGAGAGATAGACTGTACCGTAGATATAAAAATAACAGCAGAAATCAGGATTACGAAAGAGAATACAAGAAATACCTGTTTACACTGTAAACAAACAAATCAACGTAGCTAAACTGAAATATTATAAAGCTCAATTTTCAAAATCGAAAAACAACCCGAAGGAAACTTGGAAAATCGTTAATAACATTCTTGGCAAAAAGATTGTAAACCTAGACGATGTGTTGACCAGAAACTTTCCAAACGAAAAATTTACTGACCTGGCAGAGCAATTCGCACATAGGTTAAGTAGTGATATTGGCAACACAGTTCACATATGTCATCATAAGTCATACTCTGGTACAGAAGTAAACGTCCAACGCTCAATATTTCTTGGGGAAGTCAGCAGTGAAGAAACATATAAAGCTCTAATATCACTAACGGAGAACAAGTCAGCAGGTGAAGACGCCATCCGGCCAAAAGATCTGAAGTACAACGCGAATGTCCTGGCGCCAGTATTTACAAGACTCATTAACATGAGTTTCGAACAATCAACAGTTCCAGATACCCTTAAAAAATCAATTGTTCGTCCTATTTACAAGAATGGGTCCAAGAACGACATAGGAAACTACCGTCCAATATCCATATTTTCAGCTACGGATAAAGTGCTAGAGGAAATTGTAGCTAATCGACTATACGAATATATTGAAAAGTATAAGATTTTGGCAAATAATCAATACGGTTTCAGAAAAAATAAGAGTACTGGCCGGCTACTAGGAGATTTTGCTGACCGAATAAACGAAAACCAACATCAAAACCAGCATACAATAGTGCTTTTCATAGATTTTAAAAAAGCCTTTGATACTTTAGACCATGGAAATATACTCAAGCACATGCATAAAACTGGCATAAGAGGACGTCTTTTATCATGGTTCGAAAACTATCTTAGACTTAGAACACACAAAGTTAAGATCAAAGGCAATTTAAGCAATGAAGTGATCGTGAACTATGGAGTTCCACAAGGATCCAAACTGGGTCCACTTATCTTCATAATCTATATGAACGAAATGCTTCTAACTCTTAAGAACAGCGCTGTATTTGCTTATGCCGACGACACTGCAATTGTAGTCAACCACCAGAATGTCGAAGAAGCAGAAATAATTATGCAAAAAGAGTTCGACGTAGTCACCACGTGGTGTCATGACAATGGACTTATAATCAATGCACCAAAGACTAAAGTCATGCACATCCGCCCACCGCACATACTAAAATGCAATATAAGAATAAAAATGCATAGCTATGATTGTCTACATAAGATACAAAGCCATCATGTCCTCCAACATAACGATCAATGCAAAACGGTAATTGAAAATGTGTCGACTTACAAATACTTAGGTGTCATAGTTGACTACTCTTTTAAATGGAGCTATCACATAGCAGAATTAATAAAGAAGCTCAGGCAATCGGCCTATGCTCTATATCACCTGAGCTACAGATGCCCAGCAAAAGTTCTTCGGCAGTGCTACTACGGCCTAGTCAAGTCACATTTAAGATATGGAATACTGGCTTGGGGCAACGCACCCCAGCTTCAAAAGCTTAATTCTCTGCATGCAAGCATACAGAAGTTGCTGAAAAAAATCCCTCCGAGAGAATAGAGATGACAACAAATCACTTTTCTCTATTAAGCACCTGTATAAGATAGAGATACTCTCAACATTTAAGGATGACAACAAATACAAGATACCAACTCAACAGGCAATGAACACGAGGCGTCGACTTCCAAAAAAGTATATGATTCCTAGATAAAAGAATGAGTATGGCCGCAGATGTTATGAAGTATCGATTCCAACTATATTTAATGAACTTCCAGCAGAGCTAATCAACCTTCCTAAACCCGTTTTCATAAAAAATGTTACAAAAATGTTTCTGGCATCTAATGTTGAAACAACTTAATAGAAATATATGCCAAATGTACTATTTATGTTTAAAACTTCGTAAAAAAAAAAAAAAATTGTAAAATGAACTTCAACTCTAACAATTAGTCTAAGCAATCTTCTGCAGATAAGCCGCTTTGGCTTCGCAGATGACATATTATAACATGTAATTTTTGGAGTACAATAAATTCAAAATTCAAAAAATTAAGGTGTTATATTGGAAATGCACACGCAGAGTATGAATTTTGAAGCGATCTTATGCTGCGAGGCTTATGCCTTCATCAGCACTTTTTGATCATCTCTCATTCACAACTGATGTTGTTGCACAGTTTTTCCGTATGGGAAGTGTTCTTGACTATGGACGGAATTGAACTACAGACCTTCGACTCAACAGTCGGTGATGATTACCATTGCACAACGATAAGTGTTTAAAAGCTGTTGTATAGTAAAAATCTGGTCGATCTGATCCTGTTATTTTTAACACTAAAAAGACTGAAACTAAGTATATACCTAATATGTACTATAGGTATAACATTTACATTGGCCTCATTGGCCTGATTAGCCTCAGCGATAAAGTAATCCTAAACCGGGAAGCCTGCCGCTACTTTCTGAGGCCAAATCGGCGGACCCCACAAGCGGACCAGTAGGAATGCAGTTAAGTGGGAAGGTTATGGTCCTACACTTCTGACCATAACAACGCCGGAAAAAGGAAAAGAAGAAGAAGAAGGTATAACATTTACATATGTATAGGGGAAATGAAAGAGGTAACTACAATTATTAATAAACGCATTTATATGTGGTACAAAAAATCACAAAATTTCAAGAAATTGTGTTATTATGTACATAATTGTTTTTCTAATTGAAATTGAAAAGCAGTCAAAATGACTTCCTTGGGCAATCTATGTGTAGTGTTAAGTGGATAGTGGGTAATGTGTTGGCCTCTGACACACGATGAGTGAGTTCGGATCCTGATAATACCAAAGCCATCATTACGCGGCTTCTCTCCTCGGCGGGTTACTGGCAAAACCCCCCGTAGTACACTTGCCTTGAAAAAGCTTTTCGGCGCTCGCCGTTCGGAACCGATATTAAACTGTAGATCCCGCTCACTTGTGTGGAAAATAATTCGAACACAATATAAGTGAATGAGAGAAGCTTGGCTCGTGGTCAAAATTGCAATCCGCACCTTTATATGCTTTAACGTCTTGTACATTGGTATGGTGTCTTCTATCAGAAAATGATCTATTTGGTTGCGCGTTACTTCATTCGGTGATATCCAGGTAGCTTTGTGTGTATTCTCTTCGAGACTTTCTTCCCCTATTGTTGGCATATATCCTCCGTCTTTTCCTATTTTAGCGGCGAAAACCCCAAGTACCATTTGTACTTCGTAGGATGAGGAATCGTCGAATATTTCATCGTTCGTTTCATAAAACGCGTCATTATCACCCCGTCTCTATCTTCCGTAGAAAAACGTACGTCCAGAAGTACATACATACATAGTTACAGCGGGACCCCGCATTATGGCCATTAATATTCAATCGTTGTAAAATGCTACGTCCGTTCTACACAATTTTGTTACTGATAAAGGTTCCTGTTACAAGATTTTGGGTATCCGTACTGCCGTCCTTAATATTTGTTCTGTTTGAAAAACAAATTTCTTGCATCGACACAATATCAAATTTATAACTTTAATTTATGCTAATTCTTTTTTATGGATGCTCTCCCTTGGATGGTTTTTACTCGGATATCCGATCGGGGAACTAGTTTCCCTTCGGAATATTTAACCAAGGAAATATTTAATACCAACGTTTGATGGTGCTTTGAGTGTGATGTTGTAATGGTGAATCATTGTGATGATATGAGTGTGCCTGGTGCAGAGTCCTGTACCTACCACCTTAATTTTGCGAAATCCATTTGAAATTTATCTGCCTCTAACGACTGCAATATTCAATATAAAGTCTTTGAAAATCACTACCAAATTGTAATAATGCAGAAAACAAAAAATACTGAATATCAGAAACCAAGTAAAGATGAAAAAATTAAACCTGAAGAAATTTAGTAAATAAAATCCTGATTATCTTTGACATATTCTTTTGGGCATCTGGGGCAAGAAGAAAATCGGCTAGTGTTGTTCATTCCTTTTTTTATATTTATTTGTTTTTGATCCTCGTAAAGTAATATAATTTTTCATTTGGATTTCCTAGCAAAACATCAGGTTTGTCTGCAGGTGGTTTATCATCGAAAATTGTTTGAGCAGACAGTTTTCCACGCTTCGTGCATAATGAGCACTTCGTGCAGGATAGTCGTTTTAAAGCATAAGTTCTTGCAATATTTTAATGTCAATGTACATAGCTATTAGTTACGTCAATAAATAAATAATCGTCTATGCTTATGTAGATTGAGTACTGAGTTGTTTTGTCAGATTTCGTTCAAAGTACGCTTGGGTTTATCTATATTTCAAACCTTTAGCTAGAAGTTCTGTCGCTGTAAGTTACTCGATATCTGTAGCAAAAACAGTTCAGCAACTGCACATAAATATGAGGCTTTCAAACTTCGTTGAATATTGAAGTTTCAACATTTTCGATTGTTGCCACCATACATGAGTATCTTTGGTGTGAAAAGGCCATATCATTTGCATTCAATCTCAATTAAACTGCGTTTAATTGCGTGGAATAGAATAGAGTGAACGTTAAGATCGATTTTCTGTTGTCATGATTAATGTTATTTAGGTTACGAACACTCCAAGCACTGACTTACATATCGAATTCGAGTTTTATCTGGAAAAGCAGAAATATTCAGTCGGTGCATGTTGACCGGCTCACTGCCCAAACTCTAGGTTGGAATTTAACGCTGCTAACATGACTCTGGATTCATGTTAATATTGTCGAAATCAAATCGTCGATCTCAGGAGTAGTCGTGTATATTCATATGCCACTCTGAAAAGTCGATATACCAAATATGTAACAAATTAGTGTAAATATTAAAAGATTTTTTATTCAATAATGTTTGTGGAGCGGTCGAACTTGAACGGGGAAAGAAAAACTTAAGTTTTAAATTTTCCAACCCCTCCACAGTTCCATCACTAATATATAAGACATTTATATGTATATAAGGAAAGAAAAAATATATATAGGTAAAATATAATTAATCTTTCACACAAAGAGATTTTTATTTTTTTTTTGATCAGCTGCGGAATTTAATTTTTCAACAGGGCCAACTACTAGTTCAATGCCGACAACAACTTCAACGACACCAACTTTAACAACAACATCTCCAACAGCAGCAACATTTACAATTAACAACGGAATAACAACTGTGGCAACCATCTCGCAATCAGCAATACTCGTATAAGTTAACAACCAGCTCCGCTAAAATTCAATATCAAGCACCAGCAAGCAGTTCATGTACTTATGTGCAGGAATTCGCTGACGCTTCACCTGCAGCATCGAAATATCGCCAACATCCAGTGCAACGTCATATGAGCTGATTGCCACCCGAACCGATCGCAGACAACAATTCTCGTACGTGCAGGAATTCGTCAATTCTTCACCTGCAACATTCAACATCCAGCATGCTGTCACCCGAGCTGCGCTTTCCGTCTGCCCATCGCGTGGACATCGGAGATAGCACGACGTCGCCGCACATAGTTAAGTTAGGATATAAATACGTGTTGTTGATTTTAAGTTCAGTTCTAATTCTAAGTTCTAAGTTACCATTTGTTTTTTTAAAGAGCAAATCCCGGAGAAGTTTTTAAGTTATACCCTCAACTAACTGCTGAAACCGTTTTAACATAAATCACGAACACGAAGCCGCCATATAAGAGAAAGGATAGGTATCCCTTTATTAGTTACTAAGAGTATATTGGTTAAATCCATAAAAATACACACACAACACACAAGGCATTTGACGACTAGGAGACAATCGAGCTTGTAGCATTAGGGTTTTTGCAGAACTCTTTGATCATTGTCGTGCTGTAAAGGTCAATAAGTTGAATGAATTATTTCATTTGTTAAGAAAAGTAGGTTCACAATTAAACGCGGATTTGACCATGGGAAACTAGTGGCTTATAAACATCGAAACATAGCTCAGAATCTCACAGAAGTTCTAGTCGAAATCGTCGATGCAAATATTAGGTCTCACATAAAAGTGGGTTCATGTGTGATTACAATTTATAATAAACGCGCTAGGTTAAGATTGTAAGATGAATTTATTTGGAAAAATCTACACCACAGAAAAAATAAACCTCTGAAAATACCAGAGCAAAATTGGCGACCTGCCACAAATATAATACAAATAAGAATTTAAATATTCACCAGAATCAAAGCTATCAATATTACACTCAAGTAAGTCCCTTGCAAAATCTAAAACTTTCACATAATTCAAATGATGCTAGTTTCAGTAATCGACAGATAACTGAGAAAAGTTTCTTTTAAATTCCAAGAATTTTACGAAATATACACAACAATCACGAAGCAGCCGCAAATTTTCAAAACGAATCTCGAATTTTCAAAACGAAAGCTTCCAATAATCTTCTTAGCCACAAAAACCAAAAACCTTAAATGTTTGGTGGACTCTGATTTGCTGACAACGTTTAATTTAAATGATTTTTACGAAAAAAAATCCTGAAGGGACCATAATTGCTTGCGGCAATAACTGGAATTGGTAGAGTAATGAATGAGATAGTTACCCCTCTTCCTCAGAAACAAACTTGAAACAGAGCTTGGAGGGTTGTGGATCTAGGTCACAGAAGTTACAACGCACTCATACGATAAAATGTATTAAACATTTAGGTGATAATCTCCATTTAGTACCACAATATCTAGATGTTAAATGAAATACTAACAACCAAATATACAGATTCTCCAAAGCCCTTGAAATCGAAATTGAAAAACAAATCAAGGTCAATACTGTAGAACACTATTCGGGCGGAAAAAAGCTGATGAATTCATGAATTCAATTTTAAGGGAATTCATAAATAAGAACTGTGCCGTTCTATCACTTTCCCAAATAGGAGAGTATTCGCCAAAAATCAAAAACTCCACACACGCTACGCAGACCTCATGCAGGAGTACATCGACCTCGGCCACATGGGACAAACTGTTGACTTCTCAAAGCCAGGAAAATATTTCAACATGCCTCATAGAGCATGGATCAAGGAATCCAGGAGTACAACTAAGTTCCGGGTTGTATTCGACGCGTCGTCGAAAACGAGTTCTGGGTTTCCTCTCAATGACACTCAGCTGGTTGGGGTGAAGCTTCCGAACTCACCGCTATGCGACGTGGCAAAAATGTACCGCCAGGTACGATTTGACCCATCACATACCGTCTGGCGTCAAGATCTTGCGGATGAAATTAAGGACTTTTGCCAATTGACGGTAACATATGGCGTTGCTTCCAATTCTTATTTGAATGGTTTACTTAGGGTGGTAGGGAGGTGGTGGGCGGAAGATTGAGAAAAGCTCCATTGGAACCAGGCAGAAAACATCCAATACTACGAGGCAACGAGGGTATTCCCCGCTGCTGCACAAGTTAATTTGTGAGGACATAAAACGCATGTCCTTGCACGCAGGCCCCCAAACAATGCTGGCCATAATTCAAGGAAGTTACTGGGTAATCATGGGACGAAAACGCAAAACAAAATCTACATATCTTGTGTGAAATGTCGGAGATACGCATTCGTACACAGCAACAACTTATGAGCGATTTGCCTAGACTTAGGGTAGAGTCCTTTGGCCCCTTTTTTTCGAAGCGGTCTGGATTTCGCTAGACCAGTACTGCTTCGGTTCTCAAAGGGTCGTAGTCCAAAACTATCAAGGGATACATATCGATCTTTATTTATAGGTGAACTGGAGCTATTCACCTAGAGCTTGCGATTTATCCTCCGCCACCTTTATAGCAGTTTTTAAACGGTTTGTTTCTTGCTGTGGAATTGCGAATTATTGAGCGACAACGGGACAAACTTTGTCAGTGCCGAGAGAGAGCTCAAGAACGAGGAGGCAACGCAAGACAAAAAACTCGTTAAATACCTCACTAACTATGGCACCATCTGCCATTTTAATCCGCCGGTAGCACCCCACATGGGTGGGTACTGGGAGGCTTTGGTTCAGAACCTTTTGACTTTCGAGAAGTTTTCGACCCTCTTAGCAGAAGCATAGGTTTGTGTCAACTCCAGACCTTTATGTTCCATATCTTCTGATGTTGACGATCTTCAAGCACTAATGCCGGGAGATTTCCAAATAGGTAAGTTGCTTAAAATCGTTCCAGAGTCATCGATGTTAAAGTCTGCCTGAGAAATCACTAACGTTTGATTACGCAACTTCGAAAACATTTCTGGAGGAGATGGAATAAGGAGTATTTAGTCCAGCTCCAGCAGCGTACCAAGGAATGAAAGCATCTCCAAACCTTACCGTTGGACGCATTGTCATACTACGAGAAGACAACATCTCCTCTCGCAAGTGTAGAATGGGAAAAGTGGCTGAAGTGCACATAGGAAGCGAAGGTCGGGTTCGAGTCGTCACGCTCAAGACTACTGATGGCATGGGAGGCCTATCGTCAATTTATCTTCCCACTTGACCTTTAAAGACGTTGATCTATGGAAGGATGTTTGTCCAAGGTGGACGGAATGTTCGAGCCAGAGTCAATCTTCTTCTGACTCTCATTGCGAGCACAAAAGGGTCCGCCAAATAATTTTTTTTTTTTGAAAATGTTATAAAAAAAAACTACTGTATATTTTCTCAAATTTCCTTTTTTATTTGAAAGTACAATCCTTCCGGTTAATAATGGAAAATAATTTCATTCAAATGGCTGCCTCGGCTGGCCATGCAGTAGCCTACACCATCGGTCCAATTTTTAAGCACATTATCGATTGTGTACAGCTGTCACCAATGGCTTCACGAATATTGTCCTTTAAAGCGTCAATTGTCTCTGGCTTGTCGGCGTAACACTTATCTTTGACGGCACCCCACAAATAATAGTCCAACGGTGTCAAATCACAGCTCCGAGGTGGCCAAACGACATCAGCTCTGCGGCTGATAATGCGATCTTCAAAAACAGGGCGCAAAACATCGAGTGTAGCTTCGGCTGTGTGGCACGTAGCGCCGTCCTGTTGAAACCAAATGTTGCCAATATCCTCCTCTTCAATTTTTGTGAACAAAAATTCGTTCAACATGGCCCGATAACGATCGCCATTGACTGTAACGGCCACTCCTTGCTCATTTTCGAAGAAGAATGGCCCAATTATGCCTCTGGACCAAAATCCGCACCAAACAGTGGCTCGTTTTGGGTGCACCGGCTTTTCAATGTATGCGTGCGGGTTTTCTGTGCCCCAAATGCGACAATTTTGCTTGTTTACATACCCGCCAAGATCAAAATGAGCTTCATCTGAAAAGATGATTTTTTTGGCAAAATCGGCATCTTCTGTAAGTCGATCGCAGGCCCACTTAGCGAAGCGAAAACGCATTGGATGGTCAGTTGGCTTCAACTCCTGAACCAATTGGACTTTGTATGGCGTCATACCAATGTCTTTATGCAAAATTCGTCTCAATGATGTCTCCGAAATGTTCAATTGTTGAGAACGTCGGTGAATTGATGTTGATGTGCGCTTCACGCACACTTTCTGCCGCAGCAGCAATATTCTCGGGTGTACGCACTGTTTTTGGCTTTTCACGCTTTGGTTTATCGATGAGGATGCCAGTTTCTTTCACTTTTTTCACAAGATAACGAACATACGGAGCTGACGGTGCTTCTCTTCTTCCAAAATCCGTACGCAATTTTCGCACACATTCTGCAACATTACCATGATTTTCAAAGTAATGTCGCAATATTTCCCAGCGTTGTTCAAGCGTATACACAACCATATTCGTTCAGCGGAAGAATAAAACTAATTATCTGTCAAATCAGACATGAGCTAAGTGTTACCATTCACGAAATAAGCACTACTTGAAAAAAAAAACGTTAGATGGCGGACCCTTATATCTATCTGAACCAATGCGTTTTATTGTTATTGTTTACTCTCGTTTATAAGCGTTTCTTACGCCACAAGGTTGATAACATGAAGAAAATAACCATAACAAAATTAAAGCAATAAAAAATATGTAGAAAAACAGGGCAGAATTAATGTATTAACGTAAGGGAACAAATGTGCAAATTCAAAATAATAAATGAAAAGTTCTCAACCTGACAATGAAAAACTGCGATTTTCGGTTAAAAAATGATTTTATTTTTCTACATATGCCAATGCCAATATTCCTTCCCGGAAATTAGATTCCAGACTCTTTGAAAATATTCGTATATGGCCTTCTTAACTTCTTCATTGGATGCGAAGCACTTCCCAAATCCAAATTTCTTCAAATTTGGTAACAGGTGGAAGTCTGAGGGTGAAGGTGGTATAGGAGAATAGGGAGGATGACCGAGAAAATCGTACCCCAAATCCCGCAATTTTTTCCATTACCCCAAATTCCGCAATATTCCCATCGTTCCAAAACCAGCAACTTTCCCATCGCTACCGTACCCTTGTGTATAGGTGCGTTGTTTGGTTAAAATATAAGTTTTTCTTGTTCAAGCCAGACTTCCTCTCGCGAATTTCGGCATACAGCTGGTCAACAAGGTTGGATTAATATTCGCTTGGAAGTAACTCAATTAACAGAATCCCCTTCGGATGCCAAAACACGCTGGCCATGATCCTTCCGGCAGATGCAATCGACTTCGCTTACCTTGGCGCTAAAATATTGATTGTGATGGACTCATGGTGACAAAGAGCCGCCGAAAATCGATTGGTATGGGATCAGTCCAAAGAATGTGCTTTTGATCGGCATCCAGAATATGCGACACAAATTTTTGCAAAGCTTTCGTATCCCTAATTCTTTGTGCAAAATGTTTCGAAACCTTTCTTCAATATTATCTCACACACCTTCATTCGCCTATCTTCCAACACGGTACATGCACTTTTCGAACGGTATCATGCACATACAAACTAATGAGACATCTACCCAGGTAGAAAACACTCATTTTGTAGAACACCACATGTGTGCCAGGCTGACAACCTGCACCTTACCCTCGTAGTTTTTGCCAGGTTAAGAATAATACATACAGATATATTAAGTCAATGGAAAATAAGTAACTACGGACTAAACATGCACAAATGAGTAATATAATAATTGTTTGTGTTGGGGCTCAACCACAAAACAATTTCAATTAAAACAAATTCCAATTAAAAACCAAAACTCACCCGCGAAACATCACTTTGAACAATTGTTTTGTATTAGGAGCGCAACTAAGTTCTCGCTGATGAAAATGCAACTTTATTGTGAAAAAAAATGGTTACAAATGAATCATTCAAAGTATTGCCCATCGCTAGCAATAACTTTCTTCTATTTTTCTGGCAGAGCTCGCATACCGTCACGGTAGAAGTGTTCGTCTTTTGAGGCTATCCACGAATCAATCATGATTGGAACTGCTGATCAGCCAGAGCATGTGCCATCAAACGAAGCAAGTGATAATCGGCGCAATATCTGGGAATATGCGGGTGGGGTAGGACTTCCCATTTGAGCGTTTCTAATTAGGTTTTAATGGATTTGGCAACGTGAGGCCGAGCCTTGTCATGCTGTCGAATCACTTTCTCGTGCCTCTGCTCGCATTGTGGCCGCTCATATGTATTAAATAACACATCCCACCAAATACACAGCATAACCTTCGCAGCGTGAATATTCGGCCGAGCCGACGATGTAGAAGCATTACCGAGCTGTCCCCATGATTTCTTTCTTATTGGGTTTCTGTAATGAATCCATTTTTCCTCACCCGAACGATGCGAAGAAGAAAACCCTTCCTTTTTTGTTGCTTGAGTAGTTGTTCGCAGGCGAAAAACGACGCTCAACGTCTTTTGGCTTCAAATCATAAGGAACCCAAGGTCTTTGCTTTTGAATTATTCCCAACGCATGCAATCGCTTGGAAATAGCCTGGCGGGTAACTCCTAATACGAACGAACGGTCATCAACATCGAAATCACCGTCTTTGAAGCGATGGAACCAATCACGGCACGTTGTTTTACTTAGAGCAGCATCTTCGTAAACATGTTGGAGTTCTCGATGCGCTTCAGCCGCCGTTTTCTTCGAATGAAAGAAGAAAAGCAACACTTCCCGCAAATGACGATTATTTGACCCAAAATCAGACATTTTCACATAACCAAAAATATATGACGCAAAACAGAATCACTAATGTTTCAAAGCGGTTTATTTACCATAAGTCTAAGCTTGGTTCATGATGTTTTGGATACGTCACAATCGACCAGCACTTTCTGCTGGAGCCATTTCTAAACAGCGAGAATTTAGTTGCACACAAGGAACATCGTTCTCTTATCGAAAACCATCGGCTAGGGCGTTTTATTTAAATCCTCAACAAATAAATAAGATATTTCTTTGTCGGCTATGCAGGGCCTCGCACGGATGGATGCGAAGGCACGGTCAAAAGACATTCTATTTGTGCTAATTGCTAGGTTACGATCATTACGCATCAAGTTGTGACAGCAGTACCCGATGTAAAAAATGCGGCCTCAAGCATCACACGACGTTACACGTTGAATATCAAGTTCTACGACAAGAAAATACCCAACACAAGACGCATAGCCACTTTACTCAAAACACAAACCATTACGACTCGGCAACTAATGCACATAGTGATTTTCAAGGCCCCTCCACATCGCAAACTTTATCAGTCAACACGCATTTCAACCAAATGCGATCTAAGGTCCTATTAGCTACTGCACTGGGAAAGATTTTTGCTTCAAATGGATCATACCACGTATTTAGGGCGCTGGTAGACCCTGGCTCTGAAGCTACATTCATATCAGAAAATGCGGTCATTTTCATCATCAAGTTGAGTTCAGCTTAGGTTCATTGAAGAGCGCAGAATTCAGTCTCGATGTCAGGGTGTATGTCTTCCCCCAATTAACATCAATGTTACCAACCCATCGGGTTCTTACTAAACTATCTTACTAAACTATCTCTGGCTGATCCTTCTTATTTGCTCCCTATGGAGATTCATATCCTATTAGGAGCCGATGTTTATTTCTCTATTATTCTAGAAGGCTTAATAAAGGCTCAAGAAGGTTTTCTCATAGCACAGATGGCGGAGTTAGGATGCATACTCACGGGAAACATAGGTAATACAACTACAAACAATCCCAGGCGGCTAAGAGTTCAAACCCATTTCAACTGTTTAAAGAAAATGAAGAAATTTTGGGAAATAGAGGAGGATCTCGACGACAGGAAATTTACACAAGAAGAAGAAAATTGTGAATGACATTATCAGCAAATCGTGCAGGGAGCCAAAGATGGTCGATATGTGGTGAAGTCGCCCTTTAAAAATGGTATACGTCCATCTCTTGCTAATTCAAAAAACGCAGCATTGGCTTTATTTTTCCAGATTGAAAGATGGTTAACATCGAATGAAAGGTTACGAATTTCATATCACTAATCCATAAATGAATACAAAACATTAGGCTATAGGAAGGATATCACCGAAGAGGCTTGACTCACAGTAAGAAACCATTATTTTCTACCACCCCATGCAGTGTTTAAGGAGTCAAGCATAACCACAAATTTTTTTTTGTTTTTTTCGACGCATCGTGTAAGCCTTCCCATGTAACGTCTTTAAATGATCATTTGATGGTAGATGCTCGTCTACAACCCGACATCATAGACCTCATCGGTAAATGGAGAAAATTTTGAGTTGCGTTCGCTACCGATATAAATAAAATATATGGACAGGATGTCACCAAAAGATACCCCGTATTAACTTATTTTGTGGAGAGAAACACACAATGATCCAATCAAAACATTCGCACTGAAAACGGTCATATTCGGTACAGCTTCAGCACCCTATCTGGCATTGCGAACAGTACATCAGTTGGCAGCCGAGGTTGAAGCCAAATATCCTCATGTAGCCAAGGTGCTAACGGAAGGATTCTACGTGGATGATTTAGTTCACGGATCTGATAATAAAGTCTGATATTCGCGACGTCTACATCCATAATTTAAGACATCCGAACGAGCGAGAACCATTGGACTATCTCCCGATAAGCTAACTTCGGCCCACAATTAAGTCATAAAAACTGTGCATATTTGAACAGTTTGCTGACGAAATCGAGGCACTGAAAGAAAAGTGAAATTCTGAACTTGAATCTTTTTTTCGATGGGAACGATCTTTTACGTGCGGGGGTCGTTTACTCAATGCGACGATACCGTTTAGCCTACGCCACCCCTTATTACTTAAGGATTCGCACGCAATTGCAAAAGTCATTGTCAACGACATACATCAAATTACCCTTCACGGAGGACAACATCTAATGATGGCTGAGGTTAGCAACACATATTGGATCACCAATTTAAAAATACTGGTTAAAACGACAATTCGTTGTTATCGGTACCGTGCCAAAATGCAACAATAACTTATGGCAAGCCTTCCTTCAGAAAGAGTTATAATTTCTAGATATTTTACCAACACTGGAGTCGATTATAAACATCAAATTATGGGAGGGTAGGTGCAATAAAAACCGCAAAGGAATATATAGCCGAATTCATTTGTCTGGCAACAAAAGCAATCCATATAGAACTAGTAAGTGACCTCAGTGCAAGATTCAAGATTCATTGCCGCATTCCGAAGAATTATGGCAAGAAGAGTAATGTGCGCAAACATATTCAGTGATTGTGCGACAAATTTTAAGACAGCAAGTAATAAGTTGCATAAAGACAGCAAATTCATAACGACTGAATGGTGGTTAGAAGTTGCCACAACCCTTGGGTCGCGAAACACCAAATGGAGATAGGTCAATTTAAAAGAACCATTGGCGCATCCAAGTTAGCATTCCAGGAATACGTGAACCTGCTCGCTCAGTTTGATGCCTGTGTTAATTCAAGACCCGTTTGTCCAATGATGTCAGATCCTGCCGATCTTTCAGTCAGCAGTACATAGTCATCCCGACTGAATCTACAGGCGAAGAACATGAACAATCTAGATAGATGGAAATATCTTCAACAACTCACTCAAGACTTCTGGACACAATGGAGCACATCGTACTTACATCTTCTTCAGCAACGTCCAAAATGAATGCAACACAAGCGAAATCGCAAGGTCGGAGACATCGTACTTGTCAAGAAAGATAATCTTCCACCCTCGGAGTGGTTATTAGCGCGAGTGCTAGAACTGCTTACAGGTTGGGATGTTCTGTCGTACGTGGTGACCATAAAAACGAAAGACCCTGTTTTGAAACATCCGATCGCCGTGCCGTGCTCCTTGTCGTGTTCGAATGCGTCGACCGATTTGTAACGAAATGAAACACAAACAAAAGGGAAACCTTAATGAACCCAGAATAAACTATGAATTAAAACAAAAAAACAACAACAACTAAATGATCTATCACCATTTAATTTATGAATTAAACTTATAGGCACCAGTGGAATTCTTTGGGCCACTTAACCCACCTGCAGATAACTATTATCAATTTATTAATAATATTTTATTATTATGCACACAATGCACACAAATTAATGCATTTTTATCATTTTATTACCACATCACACGCGACGTTACCACATCACCACAAAACGTTGCCGGTGCATCACTGGCACTCGATAAAATAAACACAAACTTTTAGTTGAGAGGCCGGGAGCATGTTGAGACTCAGCCCCAGCAAAACAATTTCAATTACAATAAATTTAAATTTGTAAACTAAACATATTGTAAACTAAACGATAAAAGTATAAAACAACAAATAGGATATGTAAGCACGCATTCTATCTCATTCTGCCATTATATGTAGCATAATGATTGATTGAGCGAAGCGAAACGGAGCTTCCATCCTCGACTTCAATTGCGATCTAAGATAAATTGTTTCTCAGCCATTACTTAACCGATCCTTATGATTTTTGAACCCCCAGAAAGTATTTTAAAATATGTAGGTTATTTTCGAACAGAATTTTGATTTTGGTCCTAATTTAAAAAAATTAATTGATGAAAAAAATTGTCGCACGCGTTATTTTTTGTCTTTTTAAAGATTCTTTCTTTTCGAACGTTTTTAGCAAAAAAAAACAAACATAATCCGTGTTTTAATAAAGAAGTTACGAGTTCAAAAGCTTTGTATATTGTTGTACACATCTGCACTCTTTAACAGCTAAACCATATTATCGACTGCAAAATTCATTACAATAGAATATTTAGCACTTATTCTTGAATAAAGAGAAATCCACATTTAAGTTTCAAATATAGAAACAGTAAGTTGAATTTCTATCTGAGTTCCTCTATTCGAAACTAATTGAACTCTTTCAACTCTTCATTCAGCTTCAGTGCGTCTATTTTATTCATAAGATATCAATATTATCTCTGATCATATCGAAGAACTTCGGGTGCAAGTACGTAGACGGCGCGGCCGACCGGCGAGATGGAATGGACTGTCACAGAGGCAGTTGCAAGAATTGGACGTCAGACAGCAGCATACAATGCAAACATTTGAAGTTGTGCAATTCACCCGGAGTCAGACAAAGATGATACATCTGAAGCGCACAATAACAATACCCGTAACGAATTCATTGCAAAGTTAGAAGATCTAACATACTACACATGTTCAAATTGTAGAAGAAAATATATGGGCAAATTGAATGGCCATGAAATTTGTAAGACTTGCATGAAGAGTCCAACATAGTTTACGGCTGCAAACAACATGGAACCAGACACACAGCCTGCAAGACTTAAAGACCTCACTCCCATTAAACAGATGTTGATTGCTCGAGTACATCCAATTTTATGAATATATCAAGTAAAGGCGTGTGGTGGCAATGGACAGTTAAAACATCAATATGACTCATGGCAAATCAACACGTAGTATCAAAAGTTTATTGAAATATTTAAGCGCTAAAATGTGTTCATTTCATTTTATTTGTTTTAGGTAAATTGAGATCAACTCTACCTTTAAGTTTTACCTCGCTTCGCTCAAACACATGCTGCAGCGAAGCGGTACGACAAGCGACTGCGGCCTCCTAGTAAAAGAACGAGACAGATTACGTGCAATAATTGTAGTTGTCATCCTCGCCCTGGGACATTGTTACAATCGGCCACATGTTGCAAAAAGAAGGACATTGACCCAGTTACATCGAACATAGAGACATTGAGCAGTTACATCGAATAAAACTATATAGCGCTACTACCACTTATGGTGAGACCTCTTTTTTGTTTTCGCACTTTTTAAATCAAATAAAAACGTTGGATAACAGTCGATGTTGTAATTGCCACTATATTTATTTCTTTTGAGATCGCCTCATCTCAGAACAGTTTGAAAAAATCCTATAAGCGCTTCAAAAATTGATGAAAAAAATCCATTGTTCCAATAACAATTTCATACAATAAACAAATTGATGAAATTCCTGAGTATATACATATATAGATCGTAACGATATTAAAACGTTTACTTTTTAAAACTATTTTAACCCACAAGCTTAAATGAGCTTAAGCGTTTCAACGAGCAACGCTTATAAAGAAAAAGGGAAAATTAATTAATGGTCTCTTTTTTCTTGCATTTTCAAGAATAAAATATTTATCTTTATCTTTATCTTTATCTTTATCTTTATCTTTATCTTTATTTATTCATGAGTCTTATTGCGTACAATGAATTTGTTACCTGCGAAGCCACGTGGCTTATCTGCAGGACGTTGTTTTTCAAAAATTTTTTTACATTGCTATCATCGAAGGTCGGCGATTTAAATGAATGAAAATGAATAAAAATGAATTCACATACCAAGTTTACGTTGCTACAATAACTTTTTTTTTTTTTTTTTTTTTTTTTTTTTTTTTTTTTTTAAATAATTAAAGAAAGGTTAAAAAACATTAAAAACTTCGAATGAGATATTGACAGTTTACCAATAGTAATTAAGTTATCGCTTCTAGGAAATATTGTTTTATTCTCTTCTTTCTTAAGTTTGTTTGATGTAAATTTCGTAGATTAGATGGAAGATTATTTAGGATGTTTGGTATGGTGTACATCAGTTGACGCTTGCCGTATATGTTGTTGAATGATGGAAGGTGGTATAGCCCCTCTGCTCGTCTTCTGGTATTGAAGTTGTGATTGGTTGGAGTTCGGAACCTTTCATCGTCATAGTACTCCAGCGCTGCTGTCATATGGAATATCTGCTTCACCATGAGAATTCTTACTCTGCCATCAGTGTTGATTCTTCCCGACATTAATTTTATCGCCTTGTTTTGTATATCTTGCATCTTCGCGATGTGTGTATCTGCAGCACCTCCCCACGCTAATATACCATATCTCAGCCTCGACTCGATAAGGGCATGATAGACTTGTTTTTGTATGCAGTTTAAGGACTTATGCTTCAGGCAAGCCAGTGCAAACAGGGATCCTTTCAGCTTCTTCCGCATATCGTTTATGTGTGGTTCCCATGTAAAGTGACTGTCGATCGTTATACCCAGATATTTAAAGGTTTCCACGACATCGATAACCTGACAGTTTCTTGGGTCAGTGCAGTTGAATGTTTTAATAATTATTTCTGATTTTGGGTACTGTGGGCTACGAATATGTAATAATTTTGTTTTTGCTGCGTTTATTACTAGCCCATTATCGTGACACCATTTCCCTGCTTCGTTGAATTCTGCCTGCATCATCCTGGTTGCTTCTGCGATCGATTTGTGGCAAACAACAATCGCCGTGTCATCAGCGTATGCGAAAGGACAGCCAATCTTGAAGGATTTTAATAGTTCGTTAGTATATAATATATACAACAAGGGGCCAAGTTTAGAGCCTTGTGGGACTCCATACTGTACTGTATTGGCTCTGCTTTCGTAGATTTTGATTTTTACCCGAAAAGATCTCGTTTTGAGATAATCTCTCAACCAGTCTACCAATTTTCCTCTAATTCCTATTCTTTGCATTGCATCGATAAGTTTATGGTGGTCGAGGGTATTGAATGCTTTGCTAAAGTCTAGGAAAAGCACTAAGACATGGTGACTTTTGTTAAGGCTTGAGTTAATTAAGTTTGTGAAATCACCAAGAAGTTGGTTCGTGCTTTTTCCCTTCTGGAAGCCGTACTGATTCTTGCTTATTATCTTATGCTTATCAATAAATTCCGATATTCGATCTGAAATTATTTGCTCCATGATCTTCTCTATCACCGGCAATATTGCAATCGGGCGATAGTTTGCTATCTCGTGTTTGGCTCCTCCCTTGTGAATAGGTCTAACAAGTGCCTCTTTGAGCTTTGTTGGCACCTTGGACGTGTTAAAACTCATATTGATAAGATTCGTTATTATGGGCGTAAAGATATCCGCATTTGATTTTATATCTATAGCCCTAATACCATATATCCCAGGTGCCTTATGAGTATTTAAGAGAGCTATAAGATTTGCTACTTCCGCACAGTTTGTATCTCTCAAATAGATTGTGTCCCGTAAAAGTGTGTTCTGGTGGCTGGATGTTACCTTGCTACATACGTGAATTATTGATGTTGCCTGCTGTGAAAATGAGTTCGCAAATTGATCTGCCAAACCCACAACATTGGTATGTGGTGAGAAATTTCTCACAATTGTTTCGTCTAACGACGGCTTCCTTCGTCCAAGTATTTCATTGATTAGCGCCCAAGTTTTTTTTGGGTCACATTTTACTTGTTCGAACTTTGTTTTGTAGTATTGTTCCCGGCTCCTACGTATTTTTTTATTGACTTGGTTGCGTAATCTTTTGTATTCGGTTTCGTATGTTATGTTGGTTCGATTATTCTTCCACCTGCGATATGATCGATCTCTTTCTTTGCAGCTCTCTACGATATCCCTTGTAATCCAATCGGGACTTTTTCTTGTAGGTTTTTCCTTATAGGTGACTGTCGATTTTTCGTATATATCACCCATTTTTTTAGCTAATCCATCAAAAATAGCTTCGCTGTCCGTTTCTGCTAATATCGAAGTCCAGTCGGTAGCTCTAATCAGGTCATTCACTTTTCTAGTTCTAACATACGATCTCAATGGTTGGGTATTTTTTGTTGTATGCGCATCATAGATACCATAAATAGTGCTGTAGTGATCTGATATATTACTTTGAACTGTAGCCGATAATATTTTGAACTGTGATAGGTTAACTAATATATGGTCAATCAAAGTACTGCTCCCTCTTTTTAGATCTATTCTCGTCGCTTCTTTAATGACGTTGTGCAGTCCATTCGCAGCCAGCATTTCCTGATATCTAAGAACGTAGTGGTTCATGCTATCTTTGATATTTATATTCATATCACCCAATATGATTATATCATCATTTGCTTCTTTTATACTCGTAACTTTTAAAAACTCTTCAATGAATTCATTTTCAAAATAATTTGGAGGTCTATAAATTCCACTGACTATTTTCTTTTTTCTTTTTGAATCAATTTTTACAGTTAGATTTTCATAGGCTGTAGTCTCTATATTTATCCTTTTGTAGTTTATGTGGTTTTTAAGGAACATCGCAATACCTCCTCCTTTTTTTTTATTTCTATTAGTAAATTCTGAACAGAAACCATCCAGACTATACAGACTATTTTCTTCTTTTTTTATATTTATTTCCACTAAAACAATTATATCAACATAATTCAGTATCGGACTTACATTCGCACAAAATACATCCCAGTTTTTCCTCAACGACCTTATATTCAGACATAGACAATTAAAATTCAATTTCTCTAATTCATTTTTTGCTTGATTGAAATCTAAAAACTCCATCGATTTTATATCAAACAGATCTTCTTCGATATTGACGTTTTCTTCTACATCCATCATCATAAGAAAAAAAAAACAATAATTTGAACACACATACATTTACAGGTTAATTTAATTGCGTTTGATTTTGTTTATATCAGTTATACACTGTATAAGCAAAACCTCCGTATTTTCCTCTCTGCGCGCAAGTATTTTTCCAGTGCTCTCCCATACAAATCGCCAGCCTTCCTCTCTTGCCTTCTTCTTTGTTAGCCATAACATAACAGCTAAATTTAAAGCTAAATGTGACGAAAGAAAACTTAATCTTTCTTGAAAATATGTATATCATACATGTACGAGTATTAAGTACTATCTAGTTCATACGTAGGAAGTCCGATTTTTTAATATAATGTTAAAGTTATGGTGTTCGAAAATTTTATCATGGCTCTGAATAATGATAATATAGCTGATAATGATATTAATAACGCAACATTTTTAAAAAAATAAAGTTAAATTTAACAAAATTTAGAAGTAAAATTTCTACTTAAAAATTTAAAACAGTTAACTTCAGTAAAGGATTAAGCTCATTCAATCAATAATCTTTGTTTTTGCTTTAAAATGCTTAGTAAAAAAATCAACATTACGAGCTGTTCAGGTTTTTTGTTTGGCTATCGTTCTATATTGCATTTGACTATCAACTCTTCAATGAGCAGATTTCATTCGCCATCTTCTTTGAGATCTTTTAATCTTTCCCTTGTTGTTCCAGCTCAGAAAACTGATTGCCTTTATATTCTCATGCTTTTCGTGGAATCATGTGAGTCGCTATTGTCTTCAGTTTAACCGCCACTCCATCACGATGTTGCAAGAAAGTTTCTGAGGCCGCCTTATTTTCAGAAGTGGCAATGTGAAATGGCCACCAAGATCGTGCAAATTTGTCTTAGTCGTTTTTTTTCTTTGGCTATATATAATCGTTGCTTATGACAACAAACTAAAAACAATTGACCAACTGGAGATCATTTTCACTAATGGTGAGCTCCAGCCCTACTTGTGCAACAGAGAACAAATTTTGTTTTGTTTTGTTTATATTGAGTGTAATAAATAACACAATTCTACAAGATAATCAGATCTTTTAAGAAGCATAAACTATTTATTAAATAGTATAATAATATAAATATAATATAATATAAATATAATATAATATAAATATAATTTTAAATTTATTTAATATAAATATAAATTTAAAGTGTGCACTTAATATTTAATTAATCGAACATGACTTTTAATGAATAAATCTTAAGCCTAAACTATAATAGAGTATAATAAAGGGTCCGCCATCTAACGTTTTTTTTTTCAAGTAGTGCTTATTTCGTGAATGGTAACACTTAGCTCATGTCTGATTTGACAGATAATTAGTTTTATCCTTCCGCTGAACGAATATGGTTGTGTATACGCTTGAACAACGCTTCGCTAAGTGGGCCTGCGATCGACTTACAGAAGATGCCGATTTTGCCAAAAAAATCATCTTTTCAGATGAAGCTCATTTTGATCTTGGCGGGTATGTAAACAAGCAAAATTGTCGCATTTGGGGCACAGAAAACCCGCACGCATACATTGAAAAGCCGGTGCACCCAAAACGAGCCACTGTTTGGTGCGGATTTTGGGCCAGAGGCATAATTGGGCCATTCTTCTTCGAAAATGAGCAAGGAGTGGCCGTTACAGTCAATGGCGATCGTTATCGGGCCATGTTGAACGAATTTTTGTTCACAAAAATTGAAGAGGAGGATATTGGCAACATTTGGTTTCAACAGGACGGCGCTACGTGCCACACAGCCGAAGCTACACTCGATGTTTTGCGCCCTATTTTTGAAGATCGCATTATCAGCCGCAGAGCTGATGTCGTTTGGCCACCTCGGAGCTGCGATTTGACACCGTTGGACTATTATTTGTGGGGTGCCGTCAAAGATAAGTGTTACGCCGACAAGCCAGAGACAATTGACGCTTTAAAGGACAATATTCGTGAAGCCATTGGTGAAATACAGCTGCACACAATCGATAATGTGCTTAAAAATTGGACCGATGGTGTAGGCTACTGCATGGCCAGCCGAGGCAGCCATTTGAATGAAATTATTTTCCATTATTAACCGGAAGGATTGTACTTGTAAATTTGAGAAAATTTTCAGTAGTTTTTTTTATAGCATTTTCAAAAAAAAAAGAAGTTATTTGGCGGACCCTATATATGTTAAAGTATAAACATGAACATAATAAGTCAGACAATTTTTAAGTCGTGATGCCGTTTTCAGAGAGGTGGTCAAAAGTTTTCTTTGGAATTCGGCAATCGAGTTCATTGTTTGCAATTCGTGTAAGACCGTTCCACAGACGAACTGCAGATACAAAGAAGGAATGTTCTTCAATGCAATGAATAAATCGAGGTAAAATTAGTTGGAGGCCACGCCACGTGCTGAATGCGCAAATGTCAACAGCAATAATCAGGACACATGTGATGAATAACTTTTTATAAGTTAAGAATGTAACGATATTTCAGAAATACATCCAAACTTAGATCCAAAACATCTGTTGTTAAATGAGACACACTACAATACCTGGGACATTTAATCTCCTCTTGCATTCAAAGTCAAGATATGGATACTAAAATGTTGCAGGCATCGCAAACCAGCATACATTTTTTTAACCCTGGAATGCTACACTTATTTGCGAAACTTATTATGCTACACTGGGGTACAATGGTACCCCAAAGAAAAACGACATTTTTATATGAAAAAAAATGTATTCAGCGAATTCATAAAAGAAACTAAGAATACAGAATAATAGTAGTTTTTTTGCAAAAAAAGGAAAATGAAATAATATTATTCTGAACAAGTTGGACATATTTTATTTTGGTGTTGCTGTCTGCAAATGAATTTTTTGCATAGAGCGCAGTTGATCCTTGATTTTCTATCCCGGCTTCTTGGGCAAAATGCACACCTACCCGCGGTGGTAGTTGGCTTTGTTTGCTCTTCTGCTGCTGGGGTTATTTTTAGTATACCGCATATTGTCTCGCGGAGTTCACGCCTCAAAGTTGGAGTTTGTAAGCGACGTTTCATATGTGGTTTCACTAAATCTATTGCCAGTTTTTTTAAGTATGTTCTTCTGTTTTCCAATTTTTCTTTGTTTTGTGCGTAAGAACCACGTAAAAGGATCATTGAGTTGTATCCCACAATATTAAGCAAATTACAAAACAAGCAAAATGGCCAGCGGCGCGTCTTTCTACCAGTAGAATAAGTGTGACACAATTGGTCTAAGGTGTCCACTCCGCCCTTTGTTGAATTATAGAATTGTATTATCTCTGGTAGTTCGGTGGAATTTGGCTCATCACCTTTTTCATGCATTGTAGAAAGCATCAATACAATTTTTTTTTTCTTTTTTGGTGGACAGTACGACAACAAAGTAAGTTGGTTACTATAGCAAAACATGGAAGAGTTTACCTGTCTATCCTTGAGTTCCAAAAATGATGGAGGTATTTCTTTTTTATTTTTCCTCAAAGTGCCCACAACGGTTATGTTTTTTTTCAAAAGATATTGGGCAGTCTCCACTGACGTAAACCAATTATCCATAGTCAGATTTCTGTTGGTACCATGAAAAGAACTAGTAAGTTTGTCACAATAGTACTGGGCAACCGGAACATCGCGTGGTGTGGAATCTTTGCCTATGTAAACTTCAGCGTCGAGTACAAAGGCCGTTTTAGCATCGCAACACATCACTATCTTGATTCCATACTTGTCGGGTTTTGATGGAATGTACATCTTAAATGGACAACGACCTCGAAACCCAACTAATTGTTCATCAATCGTGGTATATTCCGATGGAACATATAATTGTTTCATCTTATTTATGGATCTCTCGAACACTTCTCGAAATGCTGCAAGTTTGTCCGTCGTTTTCCTCTGAGCTCTGGTGCCTTTGTCGTCAAATCGAAGACAATTGATTAGAAACCTAAAACGTGCTTCGGGCATAGTTGCCCGAAATATTGGTATTCCACTGTCTTTATCAAATAACTCTATGGTAAACACTCAATTCATTTTCATTACACCGGCATAATAAAACAAACCAATGAGTGCCTGTATTTCGGTAGAATCCGTGTCTTTGGTGAAAGAAGGTTTATTAGTTGTTTCTGTATTATTGTCATCGTCATCGTCCACCTTTTTGGCATATGTTAATCTTTGGACTTTTATTTCTTTGTTTGTATATGCCGTAATATCTCCAAGGTTTTCTCTGGTAAAACATAGTTCCCAGGATTCTATTCCTGACTTTATTTGCTTGGATTCATTTTTATTTCCAGACAAATTTAGAACCAGATTTCTTTTTGGTGTACGATGTACTGTACCTTTAACCCCTGACCATTTGAACCCATTTTTACCTCTTAGTTTAGTGGGAACCTTCAACATTTTAACCTTGGCTTGCTCGGCACGGTATATTTGTGCCAGTGGTACACAATCTTCAGAATAAGAGGATGGAAAGGAATTCTGGGAGCAAACTGGAGTAGAAGAAATTGAGTGGTCTTCGTTCTCAGTCAACGATGTAAGCCGATGTTGATCTGGGCTAGTAGAATAGTAACGGATGTCTTCAATATCGCATTCCTCGTTCCCTTTTAAGTCATCTCTAAAATCTGGTATGATGGCATCGTCCTCATCACTCTCGCCATGAAAATCATCGGAATCAGAATCATACAGAATTTTGTGTATTTCCGAGATATCATCCGGTTTCGATAAGTCGAAAAGCTTTTCTTGGGAAGTCATTTTTACTGAGAACTATAAACAAACAAATTAATAAGTGCACGAGTATAACAAAACTGAGTACTTGTTACATTTACTAAAAAATAGTTTAATAAGACTTACATACTCACGTTAAAAGAAAACACTGAAATAACGTTTTTTACTATATTCGTATTCTGCTACACTGGGGTACACGTGTATCCCAATATCAAATTTCAGCACAATGAGAAACACTCCGAGCGCCGTCAGTATCACATACGAACTGATGCAACAAGCCATGAAACTACTCAGCAGCTCAAGCTTGCAGCTCCATCTGCTACCGATTGGCGGTAATTTAAAAAAAAGCTGGGGTACACGTGTACCCCAAGTAGCATTCCAGGGTTAATGCTGTTGCACTGCAGCAACTTAAAGAGGAATTTATGTAGTAGCCAGGAAACTTCTCGGACTTCTCAATGGGAATAACTTTACCATTCAATACTATCCGAGGAAAATCTTGTAAGTCGATATAACTGCCTGAGCAAATGAGGCTTATAAATTTAGTGGGATTAAGTTAAAGTTTATTAAGTACTTAAGTACTGACCATTTTGCTACATTACTAAGAAATATTAGGTACAGTATTAGTTAAAAACAGGGTTGTTAGTGAAGGGTTAGTAGGGGATTGGTAGCATGTGGGGTATCGAGTGTTTACTAACGAAAGTCCTAATTTATAACAGAAATATTGAAAAAGACTAGATGTGTTATTGCACTTAAAGTAATTAACATTAAAATTATCACCAACCAGGATCTTATCATACTTCGAATTAAATCCCATGAGAATATCTTCTGGTTCAGCTATATTTTTTTCGTTAAATTTGTTAGGCGGTGAATAAACAACCACTAAAATTATTCTGTCAGCATCATTGTAAATTTCGACACAAAGAAACTGTATTTCAGATTTATATGACGAATTGAAATCAGGGTGTTGTACGCGTTGTGACGACTTATTCCTTGGAAGCCATGTTTCGGAGACCAAAAGCACATCAACTTTTTAAACACTAAAAGTTTGATAAACGTTATTATATTTAGAAGAAATGCTTCCAGGATTGATATGGCTTCACTCCACACATTGCGTTAAGAACATTTTGGTTCCCTAAACGCGAACATCCCGAAAACTTGGAACGTAATCTGAAACAGTATCACAACATACAGAGAAGAGGGAGACGATTTGAATATATGTATATGTATATACCTATAATTAAGATTGAGTGCACAGCTATGCTAAGCCCCATACAAATTCAATTATTAATTTAATTGTTAAGCAATTCTGTAGAAAGTACAACAAAATAAAAAAGTATTTTTTAACTAAATTTAAAACAAAAGAAACAAGTGAGATCACTGAAATGGGGACAGTTTATAAAGAGCAAATAACAAAAAGAACAACAAATATTTATATACAATAGCAAAGTTAGTAGATTTTAAATTCCTTAAAGAAACAGAGAGATGATTAGCTAAATTATTTAGTTTTCGTACCTCAGCAACAACCTCTCCAGCTGCAACGTCAACAGAAGAAGTGTCAGATTTAAACTCACAAAGCCGATCGAGGGAGAATGCATTAGAGATGAGGATATTTCAATTTTTCTTGTGAACACAGAGTGGATGCATTTTCTTTGCCGGAGCGCATATGCTCTTCGGTATAATTCATGATTGTGCTTTGTAAGACTTTGTGAGTGTCAAGTTTGTCGTTTTGTTTATAGCAGGCAGCTGTTGCTTTCAGAATGTTGATTTTAATTTGTTCGTGTGCAAGTTTTATGACGATTACACTGTTTCCAGAATGCCGCCTTTTTTGTACGTAAGATATAAATTGGTCTTATTCCAGTTACATTTATTGTCTTCCAGTATCTTTCGAAGATATCACACAAGTCTTCTGATTTGGTGTATGGAACGCCATGAAGAACTAGGTCACTTGCAATGCTTTTACGGGCAAGAACATCGAGTTGAAGTTTTAGCTGATTATTTTCATTATTTGACGATTGTGCTTTTATAACTAAGAATTCATTTTCAAGAGCATCAACTCACATAGCTGATCTCCAAATGTATCAAGCTTGTTTTTACAAGTATACACAGAGTGATTAATGGAACTATGTCTTTTGTTCATTTTTTTTTTAATGATTTAGTTTTAGTCACCAAGTCAGTCTCCAATGCAGTGAGACGTTCTGAGAGGCTATCGTGCATTCCACTTATCTCCGTTCTTAGTTCCAGGATGGATTCAATAAATTTTGAATAAAGTGCTTCTGATCAAACATACCCTCCACAAACATGAATCATTCAGACTCCCTGACCTATGCAGCGTTTTTCAACCAGAAATCCTGGCAATAGAGAAAGCAGCCAAACACCTACAGGTAACCGATATCCCACCATCAGATATCACTATCTTCGTAGACAGCCAGGTTGCACTGAAGTAAATAGAAGCCTGTATAACGAGTTCAAAGGTCACTTATTGTCAAAAATCAAACTCTGCTGGGTCCCAGGCCACAGCTCAATCGCAGGGAACGAAAGAGCAGACGAATTGGCCAGGCAAGGGTCTGAACTAGACATCAGCGACACGTCATTGCAACCACCGATCAGCGTATTATACCGGATCATAAACGACACAATCATCAAAGAAGCCAACTCGTCTTGGCTTACAAGAAACGGCAGCTCCACGGCAAGATCATTGTGGCCAGAGCTCAATATCGGAAAAACAAAGAAGCTCCTGGCGCTGTACCGATGAGGAAGAAACTGAGACGATCCAACATCTGCTTTGCGACTGCCCAGTTCTCCAGAATCGACGCCTTGCGTCGCTAAGCCAAATATTCTTTACAGAGATTGCGGATGTGGCTACTGCAGATATATCGGATCTTCTAAAATTCATAAAGAGCACGGGGTAGTTTCAGCCACCACGTGATAGGACAGGTTAATTATATATGTACCCCCACAAATGAAGGGAATCACAATGGGCCTTTTGGCCTCCGAGTGGAAGAGATGCTTAACCATCACACTCCCCTTCTTTAACCTAACCTAACCTAACCTTTGTCTATACCTCAGTCTCGATAGTGGTCACTAAGTTCGTCCGGTGATATGTCCGCATGGTAGTTAGGCTGTTTGGCAGCCCTGATTTATTGGTGCTCTTACTCTATCTGATCCGCTGGTGAACCTTTGCTCATTCTGGTTATTAATATCGCGTACCTGAGCGCAGGGCCCTTGTGTCCGCGATTCCTATTTTATCGCTAAGGCTGGTTGGTTGGGACCTGAATTGAAACTCTGACATTGGAAGTGGTTTGGGTTGTACGAGTAAGTATACCGTAGTATTTTGTTCTTCCGTTTCTCTTCTTCCATGAGAAAAATTCTCCGACGTCTCCAGAGAATTCCCGCAAATATCGAACCACATCAGGAACCTTATCGAGGTCCTCCTCTATCCCGATTTCCTGGGGCTACGGTCTGGTCCACGCCATAAAAGCGCTGGGGCGTTAAGAGCGTTCCGGATGAGATGTCGGCGCTGCTGATTTGGTACACGGCATACTATCGACGCCACGAGGGCATCCCGTTCGGGAATTAAAATTTTTCCTTAACTTAATAATTCGATCACTTTGAATTTTAAGCTTATTCTCAATTATTACAAATCTGTATAACTTATTACTATAACTTACAATGCTGAAATCGGCGTCGTCTCCACGTTGGTGTCCGCTACCGATGACTGGGGCTCCTCAGACCCACACTTATACACACATACACGGTTTGCTAGAGGCGTTCCTAGGGCCTTCTAACAACAATGGGGAGTTTCTTTTCTGTTTTCTCACTTTGAACCCCAAAGGATTCACTGTTTCACCTTTTCACTCTCACTGTTTATGTTGTGCTTTCCTTTTTAACCTTTTGTATTTTGCAGTTATTGTAAGATTCGTTCCACAGTCTCTGTCTTATGCTAAGCTTTATCTCACTCTTTTTTATTTTACACTTATTGTAAGATTCGTTCCACCGTCACTTTTCGGGTTGCGGACCAAGGGAGCCTATACGAACTAGGCACCACGGACGCGTACGCAGACCGGCGAAGGCTCTGGAGTTACTTGAGGCCTCTGGCTCTTCGTTGTGCGCTTTTCGAAATAATCGATGTATAAGTTTCGCGACTCCCGCTGATCCCTGCTCAAGCGCCAATTCAGTTATTTGTTCTTTAAGAAGTATAAAACAAATATTTTTATTTGTATTCTAATTTGGGCAGAGGCTAAATTACAAGTGTCACAAAATCTAACTAGATAAGTGGAATGTAGTGGATGGGATGATGTGGTGGATGGATGTGTAGCGTGGGTACTCAGGTGACCGTCGCATCCGGTTTTGGCATGGGTGCATTGACAACAGGTTGAGTAAATTGTCTCACGTACGCTTTGACGTGTGTCCAATGTTTTGTACGTTAACTTGTATTTATTTTTTAATTCATTTTTATTTATAGTTTCTTAGATCTGTTTTATCCTAGACAAAAATGCTTAAAACTAGCTTAACTATCCTTACAAATTTAGGAATCTTACTGGCCTTAGGCGGACACTCTAAAACAAACTGTAGAATTTTAACATATGCCTTTCGAACATTTTATAAAAAAACTTGCAATTAACATAATTATAATAAACTTAAGCTAAGAATAGTCTTCTTTTTTTCAAAAAACTTAGCAAGTTATCATATATATATATATATATTTTAGCTTTTTTTTTTTTTTTTTTTTGTTTTTTTTTTTTGTTGGAGGCTTCTACTATCTGCTGGAGCACTCAGACACAAGTACTGGTCCATTGTACTACCAGACAGACGCCTTGTCTTTATTGTATTTTCCCCGTTGTCCGGAGAAAAGTGAGGAGGGGCTTCAGTGATGTTGAGCTAAGAGATTCGGCACCCACCACGTCGGCCCCAAGGGTGCGCCACCGTGCACGAGCGAAGGCGGGACAGTCGCAGAGAAAGTGTTCCGCTGTGTCGTCCTCCTCGCAACAAGCAGCACAGGTAGGCGTCTCACGGATGCCAAGCACGTAGAGATGCCTGGCAAAAGTGTAATGGCCCGTAATGACGCCCGTTAGCCTTCTGCAGTCATTTCTCCTTAAGGATAAGAAGAATGTTGCGGACTTTTTACAGACGTCAGGGCGTACGCGCTTAGTCATCCTGCATCCTGGATAATCCCTCCATCTGCGACTGTGTACGTTAAAGACCCAGTCATTGATGTCAGATTTAACCGTTGAAGCTGGTAGACCTAAGGCGGGTTCAGGCCCTGAGAAACTCTCCTCTGAGCCTTTTCTAGCGAGTTCATCGGAGATCTCGTTTCCTGGGATTCCAGAGTGACCTGGAACCCATACAAGCCTAAGTGAATTTAGTCTTCCGACTTTGTTCAAAAAGGTTTTGAGTTCATGCACTAGTTTGGAGTTGGACAGAGGATTGGATACAGCTTTGAGTGCAGCTTGGCTGTCACTGCAGACACATATGCTCTTTCCCCTCCATCTGTGTTTCACAACATAGTGCATGGCCATTAGGATTGCGTAAATCTCCGCCTGGAAGACAGACGCATATTTTCCTAACGAGAAGTGCAGTCGAATGTTTTCGCGCTCGAAGAAAACTCCAGCGCCGGATCCCTGACCAGTCCTGGAGCCATCTGTGAAGATGCGAAGACATTCTATTCCAGGTTCAGTGTCTGGCCAAAGCCAGTCCTGACGCCAAGGAAATGTGACTGTGTAGTTACAGCGCAGTAGGATGGCAGGTGTCATTGCGTCAGAGGGCATATCCATGAGACAGTGGTCGTAGGATATTTCTCTCTCAAGTACACTTTCACTCCACTGCGAGTTGTACCAAAGACCATTCCTCTTTAGGCGAGAAATAGTTTTCAGTGCACACCCTCTGATATATATGTCAAGGGGTGGAAGGTTCATCATAGCATCTAAAGCAGCTCCCGGTGTGCTGGGGAAAGCCCCCGTGCAACTGAGGCAGACCGCTCTTTGGAGTTTGGTGAGTGAACCCACAGCGTGTTTTCGTGTCAGCCTGCTCCACCAAACAACCGATGCATATGAGATTATCGGTCTTACCATTGCCGTGTAGATCCAAAGGACCTTTTTCGGCGATAAGCCCCATGTTTTGCCAAAGGCACCTTTGCATTGCCAGAAAGCTGACAGCGCTTTGGTGGTTTTGGACTCAACATGTTTTGACCAGAGAAGTTTGTTATCTAGAATGACTCCCAGATACTTAGCTTCCTTGGATATAGGGATGGGAATGCCTTTTAGCACCAGCTGAGCAATGCCAGTTGTTTTCCTCCTTCTCGTGAAGAGAACGACATCGGTCTTAAGAGGATTAACCGACAGCCCATTTCTCGTGCACCAGTCATCGATCACGTTTAGCTTTATCGATATTTTAGCTTTATACACTTGACCCAGAGATGCTCCAACTTCTTAACCCATCTGAAAAATACGTTTTCTCGAGGTCTGCAAAGTAGGCCTCCGTGGCGGCGATGACTCATCATTCGACTGAAATTTCTGCCCAGCGAGTGACTTTTTCAAGTTTGGAAACAAAAAGAAGTCGCTCGGGGCCAAATCTGGAGAATACGGTGGATGGGGCAGCAGTTCGCAGCCCAATTCGAGCAATTTGGCCGTGGCGAGGGCGGAGGTGTGAGCCGCTGCGTTCACTTCAGTTCTTTTCTTCGCCAAGTGGGGCTGTTTTTTCTTCAATTCGGCGTCGAATCGGCCCAATAATCTGGCATAGTACAGCCCTGTGACCGTTTTACCCTTCTCCAGGTAGTCGATGTGGATCACACCTTTAAATCCCAGAAAACCGTGGACATCACCTTTCCGGCCGATGGGACAGTCTTCGCCTTCTTCGGAGCACGTTCGCCGGGTGAAGTCCACTGTTTCGACTGTTCCTTGGTCTCTGGTGTGTACCAGTGGATCCATGTTTCGTCGACTGTCACAAAACGATGCAGAAACTCATTCGGATTGCGCTTAAACAGCGTCAAACACTGCTCTGAAGTGGTCTCACGATTTCGCTTGTTGTCCGAAGTGAGTAAACGCGGCACCCATCGCGCCGACAGCTTTCTCATGCCCAAAATTTCATGCAGGATATGACCCACGCGATCTTTTAAAATGCTGCTGTCTTAGCTATCTCGTGCACCTTCAATCGGCTGTCTGCCAATACGAGATCGTGGATTTTTGTCACGTTATCCTCCTCGGGGCACCTGGACGTGGCTCATCAAAAACCGACGTGCGATCACATTGAAACTCGTTAAACCCGTGCAGTTTGCATTATCAAATTATGTATGAATTTCCCTTTAATTGCTAAATACTTTTTGAACACACTTTACACATTATACTGCTAAACAGACTTGTCATATTATATTGAAATATATCACTCTCTTTCTATTGTGCATTCAGAAGCGACGGACGTGTTTTGTATTTAACAGGTTTTGGGCCCAGCGTCCTACAAAAATAAAATTAATTAATTTGAGAATAGATTTGAAAATCCTTTTGCGATTACTTCGTAATATAATAATAGTGTTGCGAGAAATTAATTTCGGGTTCGCAGAAGCACGGATTACAAACGTAGAAAAGGTTAATTTAGGGGAATACGTTGGGTTGTTTGCACAAAAAAAAAATCTTCTCTTCAAAATGGACGGCGAAACAATTAAAATTCAAAGCTTCAATGTGCAGAACAATGGTGCAGTTGGAAGTTTCAAATACGCATACTTTTAAATGCTGGAGATTTGTTAGAAGTCATAACTGGAGAAGAGCAGCCGCCACCGGTAGTAGAAATGGATAAAAGAACGAAAAATGCATTTAAGGATTGGCAACATAAAGATAGGAAGGCACAGAAAATGATCGCCACCACCATAGGCCAGGGAATTTTGGTGCACATCATGCATTGCACAACAGCTTTTCAGATGTAGTCTAAGTTATGTGCAATTTATGATCAAAAATCTAAAACAAGTATTAATATGTTGCAACCGAGTTTTTAGGAATTTCAGAAGGATCAAAAAGATGACATAGCAACTCATATAAGCAAATTGGAAAGCTTAACCCAACAGCTAAGAGAAGCCGGAGAAACTGTTTCTGAATCCATGTTAATTACGAAGGTGTTAATGACACTGCCTTTTGATACGCCCATTTTTTTAGTGCATGGGAGTCGACAGATATGAAGCAGCAAAACATCGATAATTGAAGATCACGTCTTACAATGGAAGAATCAAGGCTAAATGACCATCAAAGCAATATTTCCAACACTGCATTATTCACCAAAAAAAAAACAAGATATCATCAGCAATTCCACGGCACCCATAGCAACGGTAACACAAGTAATCAAAAAAGCTCAGGTAAATGTTTTCTATGTAAACAATATGGTCACTGGAAGAAAAATTGCCCAAGAAAAAATAATAATAAAAATCTTATTAGCTATGCTCATCGTGACACACCATCTGACGATAGTTGCGATGCACTTGTGTGTGACAATTTAAGCGTTACAGTAGGTGAGCATGTTTCACCTGATGATTGGGTTCTTGACTCGGGTGCGAGTGAACACATGTTTTTTCGACGAGATTGGTTCAGTACATACGAAGCCAGTACTAATAACCATTGGCAACGGTTCGCATATAAAGGCTTTAGGTAAAGGAGAAATAAATATCTATGCGACTACCAGTGTTGGGTTCAAAAACGTTTGACAAATGTCTACTTTGTACCAGACATCAAGGTAAATTTTTTCTCTTCTCTTTAACATCAGACAGTAAAAAATGTGAAATATAAAAAAAAAACAAGGTGATTGCGATTGGAATTGCGGACGGCTCTACAAAATGCTTTTCAGAATAAACAGCAGTAACATAGATGCGAATTATGTGTCAAAGGTTGAAGCACTGGATGCATGGCATTACAAACTAGGTCACATGTGCATTAAACAAATTAAGCTGGTTCTAAAACAACGTGGCATCGAATTTGTTGATATTCCGGATTTCTTTTGCGATGCTTGTGCTATTGGCAAGATGCACCGTTCACCATTTGAGAATAGTCAGTCTAGGGCGAAGGATGTTGGAGTTCTAGTGACTACCGACTTGTGCGGCTCAATGCAGACACAGTCAATTGGAGGATCTAGGTATTTACTTTTATTCAAAGATGATTTTTCTCATTATAGAACCATCTACTTCATGAAAAATAAGTCTGAAGTTTCTAAATTCATTGAACTTTTTTTAAATGAAGTAAAGTCGCTTTTTGGTCGTGATATAAAAATTCTCCGTTCAGATGATGGTCTGGAAGATAAAAACAAAACAGTACACGACATTTTAATTCAACGTGGTATTCGTCATCAAACCTCGGTTCCTTATACTCCTCAGCAGAATGGTAGAGCTGAGCGAGATATGCGTTTCATAGTGGAAACAGCAAGAACTATGCTTCATGCATGCAATATGCCTCTCACTTTATGGTCCGAGGCTGTTAATATGGCCACATACATTATCAACCGTTTTGGACCAAGTCCAGTCAAAACCAAAAGCCCTTATGAACTGTGGCATAAAGAGGTACCTCCAGTAAATAACTGAAGGACATTTGGCTGTGAAGTTTTTATTCACATCCCAAAGGAGAAGCGGCAAAAATGGGACAAAAAAGCCAATTTTGGAATATTCGTTGGTTACTCTGACAATTCCAAAGGATATAGAGTGTGGATACCAGAAACAAATAAAATACAATTGTCAAGAGATATTTTGTTCAAAGAAAAGTCAATTTTCAAACCAAAAGATTTGAATGAAACGATTGACCCTAAACAAGCTCCTTCGTTTGAGAAAGAAGACATACAAAGTGGTGAAGAACAGTATAGCTCAGCGGAAGAAGGAAGATCGTCGGATACTGAACAAGTAGGAGAGATACACGAAATGGAAAAGGAACAGAGATACAATCTCCGAAGTAGACCTAGACAATCAAGAGAAAGAGACTTTGTATGCAATTATTCAAAAGGGACACGCTTTTCTTGCTATGTGCTATGAACCCTCAACATACGAAGATGCTATGAAATCTGACAATTCTGAGAAATGCAAAGCTGCGATGGATGAAGAGATAGAGGCACATCGTTTGAATAAAACCTGGGATTTGGTTGATCATCCAAACAACAAGACTTTTATAGCATCCAAATGGGTTTCTAAAGTAAAGTTGTCTTCGCAAAACGAGATCTTGCGCTACAAAGCACGATTGGTTATAAAGGGCTATAAACAAGTGGAAGGTATTGATTTCACTGAAACATTCAGTCCCGTTGCAAAATTCACATCCATACGCACAATTCTGGCTATAGCAGCATCTAAAAATTTAATCTTAATTCAGTTCAACGTTAAGACTGCCTTTTTGAATGGAAAATTAAACGAAGATATTTTTATGTCGCAACCACTTGGATACGACGACAGAACCGGGCGAGTCTGTAAGCTCAATAAAACTCTATACGGTCTGAAGCAAGCTTCGAGAAATTGCTATCTTACGATCAGCAGGCTTTTGAAGGATTTTAAGTTTGTTGTTTGCGCAAGTGATATGTGCTTATTTGTACTTTGAAAGGAGGAACGAATAGTATTTGTGGCGCTCTACATTGATGATGGGTTTGTTGCAGCAACAAACCAAAGTGACACGCAAGATGTAATAAGTTACCTTATTATTAGTATTATAAGTATTATTATTATTATTTTTTATACTTATTATTATTATTAGTTTAGATATAACAACTAGTAATCCAGATTACTATCTTGGAATTGAAATAGAAAGAAGTTTCAATGGGGCAATAAAAATTCATCAATCTGCATACATTCAACGTCTATTAAATCGAATCAACATGGCTAATTCAAATGGAGTCTCTACGCCGTGTGAAGTGAATTAACAAGCGCTGTTTGTTTCACCATTAACTGAAAATGATACACTCTCATATCCATA
Source organism: Merodon equestris (assembly GCA_958301585.1). Classification (NCBI taxonomy): domain Eukaryota; kingdom Metazoa; phylum Arthropoda; class Insecta; order Diptera; family Syrphidae; genus Merodon; species Merodon equestris. The sequence goes on along the minus strand of OY284417.1, from coordinate 51,283,053 downwards.
CCGCGAAGGTGTTGGGTCTTTAATGTATCTAGCGGTCGCAACAAGACCTGACATCTCATATGTTGTTGGAGTTTTGAGCAGATTTTTGGATAAACCTTCTCCGATTCATATCAAAATAATCAAAAGAGTTTTTCGTTATTTAAAAGCTACTCAAAGCACAGGTATACACTTTGTGAAATGTAATAAATTAAGCCTTTCGTGTTACAGTGACTCAGTGACGCTGGTGACATTGAAACAAGGTGTTCAACCAGCGGTTATTTGTTCCTTTTGGGACAATCTGCTATCTCTTGGGGCTCACGAAGACAGCGATGTACAGCATTATCTTCGACTGAAGCGGAGTATGTTGCAGCATCTGAAACAATTAAGGAGATGATCTGGCTAAAACCGCTGATGAAAGATCTTCTTCCTGAAGTAGCAGAGCGACCTTCATTGCATTTAGATAATCAAGGTGCTATTAAGCTTATAAAGAATTCCGAGTTTCACTGCAGAACAAAACATATTGATATTAGAATACATTTAATGATAAACTTTTCCAATTACATTTTGTTCCTAGTAATGATCAATTAGCAGATATGTTTACAAAGCCATTAACAAAAGCAAATTTTGAAAGTTTTGAGTTGATTATAAATGTTACAGCCTAAGTTTTATTATAATTTAACAATGAGTGAGAGTGTGAAGTTGGCATTATCAAATTATGTATGAATTTCCCTTTAATTGCTTAATACTTTTTGAACACACTTTACTCATTATACAGACATATAACAGACTTGTCATATTATATTGAAATATATCACTCTCTTCCTATTGCGCATTCGAAAGCGACGGACGTGTTTTGTATTTAACAAAACCAATTTTTGATGGTCGTCATCGAAGGAGAAGAGTCACCGTACACAGCATCCAAACGCTCTTTGATTTCGCTGCGCGATTTCCCTTCCAAAAACAAGAATCGAATCACCGACCGATATTGCCCTTTTTCCATTTTTCTAAAATCCGTGGACACTCCCGTTTCCACACGCAACTACGAGTCCGATCCGGCTGAAATTTCGACAATAACTGTCTACTAGAATGCACTACACGATAGCAAGTTGCTCTAGCGTCATCTGGCGATGAGGTTAAGTACTTATCGGACCATCCTCGTATATACAGGGCAGTGTGCCAAAAAGCTAGAGCGTGTAGTCAAGACAAGAAAAAAATCGTATGGGAGGGGGGGGAGGGTCTATTCCCCCCGTTTAGCCGGGAGGGGCAATTTTCTAAAAAATTGACTTAATTTGGAAAAAAATAATATTAAAAATCAACAGTTACATCCACAATACCGTGATATACTATTTTGTAAAGCCAGAAACCTCTTCTTTCATCCTGTTTTTAAACGAAGCTGTTTTAAGGTATAGTTTTTGAGAAATTAATTTTCAAACTCAAAATTTTGAAAAAAAAAATGAAAAAAAAAATTTCGAACTATTCTCTTATTAGTTTTTAGTTAGAAACAGAAAACCGGATGCAAAAATGTCTTGCAGTTTTTGAGAAATTAATTTGAGCGCGACGTCTGGTCTGTAGAGGAATCGCCGTTCCACGGAATTGCGACCCACATGGAAGATTAGTGGTACCGCCAATCTATCCTGGATCACCTCACATCTATCTAAATAGAGGAATGCTTCTGGCGGGACAAAGCCGTTAAGGCGCACTCTCTTGTGATATAAATCATTACTCGTGGCTTCGAATCAGTTTGATCAGGAAGTTATCAACCCGTACAATCCTGGCCCAATTGTACAGGACCTCGTTCGGGTAAAATTTCATGTAGTTTCAATTCATTTTTATTTCATATTAACTTATATGAATCTTACCCTAGTCAAAAATGCCTAAACTATCTGAACAAATGTAACTTACTGGCCCTAGTCGGACACTCTAAAACAAACAACAATTGAAACATATGTCTTTTGACGTCTATATGAATTTACTATTAACATTATTATAATAACTTAAGCTAAGAAAAATGTTTTTTTTAATAAAAAACTTAGCATATGATCATTTTAAAATTTCATGTACTCAGATTCGAGTATCCTATGTAACCCGAGACAAGTCATAGGACAGTCCTGAGACATTGTCTCTCAAACACCCGAATGTTTTCCATTAAGCTGGCTCTCACATTGAACCAGTTGGGACATCCATAGACAACCATGGGCCTGATTAAGGCCATGTAGCAGATTACCTTTACCCTGGAATCAAGTTGGCTGCAATGAAACAGCCATCTTGTTAGAGCAAAAGTGCCTCGGCCAGCTCAGCATCTACATGTTTGTCAAAATATAGATACTGGTCTAGCCAGACCCCGAGTTATCTGACTACACTTTGTTTCACCAGAGGGCGCCCGTGTCCAATAATTGAGAGCCCGCGCCAATGTTTTCTATTGTCTCGAGAGGCCCTATACAAAGGCGTTCTGAACAAAGTAGTTTCTGATTTCTGGTAGTTGATCTTCAACTTCCAGTCATCACAATACTGCTGAATTTTTTCGAAGTCACGCTGCAAGAGAGTGACAATAACGTCGATCGTTGGACCTGATCTGTACGCGATTAGTCGTCCGCATACGCTATTGAATGGTGAAGAGAAGCTATCAAATCACTGAAGTAAATGCTGAAAAGGATCGGCGAGTTCACCGTACCCTATTGCAGTCCGTTGATAATATCAAATGTTTGAGTAGAAGTCACGTTGTCAATTTTCACTACGAATTTTTTACCTGTTAACATGTCAAAAATCATATATAGCAGTGGTTTACTTATGCCCAGCCGACTGAGCTTGTAGTAAAGCCCTTCTAACCATACGGTATCGAAAGCTTTTTCCAAGTCAATCAGACAGGCACCCGTGCCTTAGTTCTTGCATTTATTCTATTGGTATCTTTTAGTATGTCCGTGTACATAAAAAAAATAATAAAAACCATACCAAGAGAATGCACGCCAAATTTTGACGTCTTCCTCCCAAGTTTAACCGACCGTTCTAATGGTATACCTGGGTGTCATGGTGTAACTTCCTTGTTTTTATGTGTCCCATCCCAATTAAATTTTGATTCGTTACTCCACAGAATTTTTTCCAAAATTCAATCGGTTTGTTTGCATGAAGTCTATCCGTTTCTTGAGGTCGAAATCTACTTCTGTGCAGTCGTCGTCGTATGGTTCTGGCTGATTTGAATCGCAATGGCTTCTTTCGGAATTTTGATAACTGCTTGTTTTCTTTAAGGCATGTACGGCTCTAAAAACCGTCTTCTTGGAGCAGCCAAATCTTCTTCCGATTGCTGCCATTCTTCTAGGCTTCTGCAAAAAGTTTTCTCAACCCTGGAGGACACGACTTTTCCCCCCCTTTTTTTTCTCTATTATGTTACTAGTAATATCATATAACTAATTATGGAAAAATACTTTGAAAGTAAACCTATATTAATTGTATGAAAGAAGAGAAATATTATCAATGTCGTGTTTAATACTTTGTCCACAAAAAACTCTTCACGAGTATCATGATAATTAATGATGTGATAACTGTATAACCCATTATGCACATCTGTGCATATAGGGCTGATAGGTGGTAAACAAAAAAAACCCGGACAAGTGCCAGTCGGGCACTTCCAATGTTTGGAAAAACTTTTCGAATCAATTTTTCTTTTGATTTAACTGCATTGCAAAAGTTGGTTGGTAACGTTATTAAGCCAGTTTCATTGTCTATGGGCATTTTTTCATCTCTAATTTTAAAAATCTGCTTTAAAAATTAATTGGCTGATGGATCGTTTTGTAATTCAACACGCACATTTGTCGTTAATGTCCTTCATTGTGCGATTGAATCCTTCCAATGATCTTTGTGGGCCATAGGACATCCATCCCACGCGACTATTTCGAACTGTTGAGTGAAGAATGTGCTGTTCTGCCGCCGTCTAATTTGAAATTGTTGAAATAAGGACATTTTTCCCAGTGCCACCAGGCGCATCTAAGACATACGTTTCACCACTTTTGTCTGCCATTGCTCACATCAAAATGTCGTAAACATTTGTTGTTGTGTTTCTAACTTGGGAACATTTTTTAGATCAAATTGCAATCATTGCAATCGAAATCATGTTCCCGCAGCTAATCTCGATTATTCAAATCTTGTAATTTGGTGATGGCATGTCTAATTGGGATAACGCTTTGTTTGCAATTGCGAGGCAAATATCTTCGATCATTATGAGAGCTTCATTATGCATTTCTGGTGTTGTTAGCAAATGTGGATTCGATTTTGTTCTACGCATTCGTTAATTAATGAATGTTGATTAATAGAAGACCTAAATAAAAACACTCGTCATGTCTCGGATGAATTGTATAAAGTCTTTCCAATGTATCGGCTTAAAATACATTTCGATGACTTGGAACTGGCTTCCCTTGTTTGCGTCTTGCAAAATTGTTGGTTGATTTATTTCACGTGTAACACTGTGGGACTTCCGTGTATAATATTTAACTTTGGCATAAAGCAAAAAGGCAGTCAATGTAGTGACTGATGGAGTAATTGTGCTTTGCAACGCAGTTTCACATGTAAAATAAACACGTTGACAGTTTTCAAGATGGACAGATAAATGCAAGATAGTTGGATGCCTTTCATGTATTGGAAATGTCAAAATCCGCCACACAGCTTCTTTGATGCTGATGTAACGCCCTAATTGAAATTGAGTGATTTTACATTAGTATTTGGATCAACTAACGATGAATATGGCACGATCAACTGCTTATCTACTTCAATATCTCGATTATGATTTTTTACGGTTGCCGACTTGCCGTTATCCTCAGTAGATTGACGTCGATACAACGGATATCCATTGCGGCCGGTAACAGTATCTGAAACCAATTCTCGTGGATACCGTTTTGAGCATTTACCATCAACCATACACGGTAAATTAACGTTCAGCGCATCACATGGACAAGTTCAAATAATTCTGGGTCAGTTCGTTGGTTTGGAATTTCAGCTGATATGAAGTTATCAATTTCTTGTGGTCTAATTTTGTTGACCAACCAAATCAATATGTGCACATGTGGAAGACCTCTATTTTGCCATTCAACAGAATACATTCATCAACGTGTCTTACCTTATGTTTGACTATAAAATCCATAAGGGCTTCAAGCTTCTGCTTGAATGCGCGTCACTATCTGTAATAGGTCTGGGCGACCGTAATGGCGAACATACGAGTAAGTCATGGTGTCTTCTGCATACTCATGCATATGGCGTGAACTGCCAGTGTATGAAGATGATAAAATTGTTAGCGTATCAAGATCATTCGGATTTATGTTGACATCATTGACGTTGACATTTTAAAATATGGCTATCTTCATCTTGTCGAATAATAGCCTGTACTCATAATAGCTCATTGCGCTTACATTTTATTTGTTTGAGCAACTACTAGTATAATAGAATTTGAAACATGTTTAAGTATCTAACTTTCGATTTAAAATAATTATTTTAAATTATCCGTTAATGGATTACGTAATTTGATTTGAATGTGATAGTCTTCTTCACAGTGCCAAAATAAAAACAGCTGTTATGTTCTGATACACGTTCTGATTATCACTGCGACGAATTACAATATCTCGTGCATTACATTTTTCTCCAAAGGTGACTATGGCTACTTCGTCAATAGTTGGCGCATTGAATCTACTGACGTGCTGACCAGCTGGCGTCTGATTTGAAAAAGCGTGGCTTCATTATGCTGAGGAAAGAAATCTTGCAACTTTAACATTATTTGTTCGCGCACATTTGAAGAAATTGATCATCGTTGATTGAGTTCATTAACCGGATTATCCATGAAATAAAGTTGCAAAAATTGATAATTCACATCAGCATAAGGCAATAATGATCCAACATGATGGTATATGTACATATGTATGTATGTTCTTACCTTGAATCTGCATCGAGGAAATTTCAATGAGGTCAGCATTTAGATCGAAATTAAGAGCGATTTCGCTGTTCATGTGAATTACCTTAAATGTGGGCATGCAATTTCTGTAATGATATTCTTTGCGTCAAATGATGTCATTTGAAAACATGAGTTGTAACATTGAATATATTTCAGGAAATGCTTTGACTCAGCTGTTGTGCCAGAAGCTAATGTACGTAAAGGTTCAGGTAGAGGATTCAACGTCGGCAATCTTACTTTTCCAGAACAAACCTGGTGCTTCAGTGCTTGAGTGCTTTGCAATATTCATAAACTTTGTTCATTGTACAAATAGTAACAACCTTATAAGAGCTGAAGTCTAATTGGCAATTGTTGTCTACGATAATTTGGATTAGTTTGATTTCGAAAGCGAGAACGTGATCTTTATATGCTCATTCGATTGGCTTGGTTTTCTTGTCCGTGCTCTTTGCGAGAAGTTTTATCTCGCAATTTAGTCTCAATATTTGGAAAAAGATTTGAACAACGACGCAGCAAATGTATGTAACTCAAACACAATATGATGGCTGTCATGGACATTGAAAACCAAAAAACAAATGTTCAACAAATATTTTAATCGGTCGAAAATTCATTCAAATTTTAATCGATAAAAAATATTTTTCTTGATTTCTTGGAATTTTTTCACTTTTGTTGTGTAACAAAATAAGAGATGAGATAGCTGAGGTGATATAGCTAAGATTTTATAGCTGAGTACAATAATAAAATGCATTCGACGCGCTGTGCGCTTATTTATGAGAGTACCGTCTGTTTTGAAACAAACAAATAGCATACACAAACGTTCGTACAAACAAATTTACAAATTGTTAACTCTCTACCGCATACCAACGCATATACATATGTTTTGCCATATTCAAAATGACTTATTCCAGATATACATACATGTATTACACATGTGTTTCAAAAATGAAATCTACGATGGAATAATATATAATATGTATATATTATCAATAAAATATGTATATATAGCAACATGTATGTATTATCAAATCCAAATATGAGTGACAGTGACGATCACGACCAAAAAGAAACAAAAAGTCGATGATCAAAGTGCAGGGTGGAATGAAATATTTAATACGTGTCCACAACGGTTGCTTCACAGAATACAATCTTTCGATTTAAACCAAAGGTTAGTAAATTATCGGTAATTTGGTGGAAAAAGGCTCATCACACCGATTTTGATGAAATTCGAATATGTCAAAAAAGAACATATACATATATGTATATCTTAGGTCAGACCTTCTTAGTTTCAAAAATACATACAAGCTTTTTAATTTTTCATACAGATTTGACTTGTTTTAGTTCAATTATAGTTTTGCGTGGGACTATGCAACAAGTTTTAAATAATCACATTTTTCACGTAAAGGTTATACGTACATACAGCTCCTAACAGCATGCGGTTTTCAATAGTTAAGAAGTGGCATATAGGTATATGTATATATGTATGTATACAAAATAATACATACTTTCAAAAACGTATCGGCGGTCGTAAGGGGGAGCATGCTGTCGCCCTGCAACCCCCTGCTTGGGATCACTGTTGGATTTGGAGTAAGTGCGAGATAAGGCCTTTGCTTTGGCTATGTTGAAAATTCTACGAATTAACTCAAGTTATGCAACAAACTATTGTAATTTTTGCTTTTATACTTACAAAAATTGGTAATGGATCTATTCTAGGTGATGATCAATTGGCTTAACGTATCGGTCAATGAATACAACGTATTTATTTTGCAACAAGCTCAAAAAAACTTGTTCCCACTGCAAAAGATTTTATCAGTGGCTTTACTAACTATGAACAGGAAGGATTTGTGAGACAAAAATTACATAAGATGCCAGTGATTGACACAGGTGGATTACGATACGAAATTATTTTTGTAATTGGAAAACCTTACATTATTACAAGACTTATAGACTTACAGATGGATTGGCTAATGGTGCTGAACATTGGTTCATATAGATAGAATGAACAAAATTAAATTACCCATGTACGTTTGGTTTTTCCTGATAAAAAAAAAAATCTGGTTCAGTTGCCAGAAAAAAAGCTGCTATATTTATTACAGAACATAATATCGATAAACGAGCTGTCAACGACAAGTATTTATCTTAACAACAACAACAAAAACATAGCCCAAGTTACTACGGATGATATAGAACTTTCAATAGAAACGTGAATTAATGTTACCCATGCAACTATTGGTGATATATGTGCTTCTCAAGTTAAAATGGATGATGGGAGAGAATTCCTTATGGTCATTGTGTATATTTCACCAAATCAAGAAGGCACAGAAAATATAAAACTCTTGTTTTTTTTGAAAATTAATAGTTTTTAATTTTAATGAAATGAGACCAAATGAATTAAATTATTTTAACAAATTATAATGTATTACAGAGATATTTATATGTTTATGTATAAATTTGCGTAGATATGATCCACAGAATACTTATGATCCAAACGTTGGAGGATGATAAGAAAACACGAAAAAAAAGAGGCCTAAATGCCATGTGCGCTAGGTTTTATAGTTACAATAGTTTATATCGTAGCCACGACGTCTAATGAACCTTTCCAGAGCTGAAAGAAATGCAACGGTTGATAAATTTTCAGCAACTTCCAGGTGCACTGTGCGTGTACTGAAACAAATAAAGATGGGTACATATCCTTTTAAAAGGGTTGTTTCTCGCCGTCGGAAATGTATACTAAATGTATACTAAAAACCGTCATGAACGGGCGACATTGCTGAACCCTGTACTTGGGCAAATCTCCCATTATATTAGGAGCGCAACTATGAAAATGCAACTTCATTGTTAAAAATCAAATGAGTCATTAAAAGCATTGCCCATCGCTAGCTATAACTTTTTTCCCATCTTTCTGGCAGAGCTCGCATACCGTCACGGTAGAAGTGTTCGTCTTTTGAGGCTATCCATGAATCAAGCCATTTTAAGATGTCTTCATATGAATGGAACTGCTGATCAGCCAGACCATGTCCCATCGAACGGGACAAGTGATTATCGGACGGCGCAATATCTGGGGACTTCCCATTTGAGCGTTTCTAAGTAGCTTTTAACTGTAGAATAATGCCAGGGGAGATTTAGTATAATCTTTAATATTTGGTTTTGCAATCTTTTTAAATGAGACTTGGCGCATTTCCCCCAAATTGGACAGCCATATAATAAAATTGACTGAAATATTGTTTTGTGAATTAATATTTTGTTTTCATTTGAGAGATGGGATCTTCTGTTTATCAATGAATATAACATCCGAATTGCAATATTTACTTTGTTTAGTGTCTCTGTAATGTGCTTGGAAAATGTTAATCTAGAATCAAGATGGATTCCTAGGTACTGCGCTGACGGTTTCCAAGGTATCGATTGGCCGTTAAACATAAATTGATTAGACGGCAAATAACAAGTCTTTCTTTCCGGGTGAAAAAGATAGCTTCAATTTTATCCGCATTAAGTTTGATTTTCCAGTTGCAGTAATATTTTTGTATTATATCAATCGCATTTCTTAAGTTCGTCTCAATATTAAGACCAAACTCGTGCGATGATAGTAAAGCTATGTCATCTGCATAAATTGCAACATCGCAACATGTCAGTTTGGGAAAATCAGATGTATATATGTTGTACAAAACAGGACCAAGAACTGAACCTTGGGGTACACCTGCATTAAACATAACTAAATCGGACGGACTACGATTGACAAATACTTGAAAAGCACGGTTTGACAAAAAACTTTGGACAATTTTACAAATGAATACAGGGAAATTATTGTTTAACATTTTGTGCCACACAGAATCAAAAGCTTTTTCTATTTTTAACAATAGCATGCCCGTTGATCTTCCTATTGCACGATTTTTTTCAATTAAATGGCATATCCTGAGAACTTGATACAAAAAGCGGAAATATTAAAACGAGAAAGAAGAAAAAAAGCAACATTCCTGTTCAAATTCAAGACGACAACAACGATGATTATGACTTCTTTGATATAGAAACTGGAAATCTAAAATTATAAATAAAAAATTAAAAAAATTATTTATGTGTTTTTTTATTCAATATTGACAATGTTGACAATGTATGTGGTTTTTTAGTTAGGTCTTTCAACTCGTAGCATGGTTTCCAAACGGATGAATACATACGTGATCTGAACGCTTCATCCCTTGGAAACACGTCATTGTTTGATAGAACGATAACTGGTGTGCGTGTGATTACTGCACGGGGGGCATATTTTACTTTGGCATTTACTGTATCACCACCCAAAATCATTTTCAGCGTCTCTGTAGCACATGGTTCCATGATTGGCTCGTTCCAAAGGATGATTCGCCGATCAACGCATTCCATAAGAGATTTTTGTCAAGTACATTTAAAAGAAATTCTGTAATTAAAAATGTATTATTATTAAATTGAAATCTTAACAAATTACTTAAAATTTTAACAGAATAATTTATGTCATAGTAGTAATCGGATATATTACCCAACGGGTCATTAAATAACAAATGTTGTGGTTCACACGTCTGAAAAAATCTATACAATTCAATAAAAGATTGTTCGTTATAATAATTATTAACAGTTTTAATACAGTTGCGCATGAACACACTATTAATATCATAAAACTTAAAATTACCCTTCAACCACATAGAAGTAGAAAATATGTGTACTACTGGCGCTGTTGGCCGCTTAGTAAAAATTCGATGACCTGATCACCTTTTCTTTTTTTCGAAGTCCTGGCACTTTCTTCAGGTCTTGAGCCGCCATCTGCAACAGCCGTGTTAAAAGGATCTCCTTGGGGTCCACACCCGATGAAGTCAGGAAAGTTGTCCGATAGGTTGCCTCCTTCCACCAACGCTCCTTCGGCAGTCCCGAGATCTTGGAGAAGTTGTAGATATCGAGCTTGACTACCCGGTATCCACATTCTCCTGGCGTGCTCCAGGTACAAAATATATCTCCGTCCTTTCTGGAGATAGTTTGTGAGATTGACCCAGTGCTTGAGGTCAAACTCGTAGGAGGAAATAATTCTCCTAGAATATTGCCTTCCAAACAACGAGCATTGGCGGATGTACTCGGTGAATTTGCATCGGCAGCTGGAATTAGAATATGCGCAGTCGTGGACGATGTGTGTTGCTGCACAACAAAACACCAATCAACACATACACCTTGCACATTTGAAGATCATATTTGGAAATATATAAATTGAGGTGGCATGGCGGCAAAATGCTATACCAAATGGTAAAACGCACATGCCCACCTCAATTTAATACATCTCACAAACAATACAAACTTTATTAAACACAAAATCACAAAACATAAAAATTAGAATACACTTTAACTTTCACATCACAGAAAAAACTTGTAAACAAACGCGAACTGTCAAATGTGCAAGGTAAATTCACAATAACAAAACGAAGTCAACAACTGCAGCCTTGCCAACATCAAGCTGCAGCAACATTGCATTATATAGAGTCACTAGGGATATGGGTCATCAACCCAATCCAAATACATAATGTTTCACAACATATATTGTACATAACAAAGCTGGAAACCAGCTGCCCGAGGGTTTGCATTAAGCAACCCAAGGTACAATAAATCATTATTATACAATCAGCCAACGAAGGCGCATTTATAACGTGGTCACATAAGTACACAACAAAGAAACAAAGAATACAAAACACACAATTCGTTTTACATATAACGAGTAGTTTTACATATAACTAAACAAAGAACATTAACTTGAAACCAGTTTAACATATAACTAACAATCATCAACAATAAAGAAACACCAACAATTAACGTATACACAAAATAGTGCGTTTTTTCTTGTCTAAATAAAGTACATATATAAAAATAAATCATTTTCGTTTTTTTTAACATTACGATTTCGTTCGAGCTTAACGCCGCGAACAATGTGGAAGTGGTCGATGTGGTGGGCGATACACAAAAAGCTTCTATATAGGCGTCCGTGATCCACTCGGAGTCTTCTGTTGTTAGACAGTGCTCCGTAAACGTCGTGTAACACGAGTTTACGGACAGGCTTCTCACGAAATCCTGTAATAAACAATTATATATGTTTAAAATTTTACATAATTTTATATAATTTTTTAATTACCTTTAACGAACACGTTCTTACATCGGTCATATGCGTTTTGAGGCTTTCTACGATAGATGCAATCCCTGTCTGCATCTCGTACAAGTTCCTCTTCGTCTCGAATCGTTTCTCGATCATTGCTTTCTTCGCTATACGTTTGAATACGTCTACTGCCGATAAAAGAAAATCTTCCGTCCACATTATTAAAATAATGTTCAACATGCTGAACATGCTGTTCTTGGGATCTTGTTCCGAAATTATCTCCTCCACTGTCTTCTTTTTCTTCTGTGGGGCCACTTCTTGTTTTTCTTGCATTTTTCTCTTCATTGCAAATCTCTTCTTGAACATTTCTAGATTCACAATTTCTTCCTGTGAATCCGTATCGCTTTGATTCTCTTCCACTAAAAAATGGCTGAGAATGCGGAATTGTCCCGTCCTCTTCCTGCGAAGAAATCACCTGTGCCACTGGCTCTTCTACGGATGGATGACTTCTACGACATCCTTGGTTGTCAACCAACCAAGTCTTCCTTCTTGGTAGTGGCATCTCGATCCGGACTGTATTGATAACTACAACAACTATTATTACCTTCTTCTCCCTGATACTGATGCTCTGGACTGTACTGATAGCTACACACAGTGCTACTAGATGAATTACTAAAATTATCTTCAATATGTTCAATCGAGCTGAACATTTGTTAATGAAAAATTTCTTCAAAATACACGAGTATTTATACACAAAAATAATTTGCACATGTAAAATTTATAACACTGTCTTGCGACGACGACGACAAACGGCAAACGGGTGCATAGTTACATGATCATGGCCCTACGGACCGATCGTACCGCCCCGTGGCCAGGCCGAAAACCAAACTGCTCATCAGGATAAATATTCTTTTCCTCGACAGTTCTGATAATTTTGTTTTTAAGTATTTTTTCATAAATCTTACTTATACTACTCAATAAGCATATTGGTCTATAACTTTGAGGATCATTAGGAGGTTTTCCTGTTTTTTGGATTGGGACTATTTTTGCTATTTTCCAAGCATCGGGGAAATATTGCACCTTAAGGCAAATATTAACGATGTAAGTTAGAAATATAATACCTTCTTTAGGCAGGTTCTTAAGGTACAAATTTTTAATATTATCAACGCCTCCTACCTTTCTTGTTTTTAAGCTTTTAACCAATTTCTTAATCTCTTCTTCAGAGATATATTCACTTAAAGGCGTTTCACAGAGGGCGACATTAAAATTTCCCAACGCGTTTTCAACGAGCCTATTAGTATAAGCGTTGCCTAAATGCTGTGATACTTTGTGGTTGGCTAAGAAATTCGAAGCAATCACTTTCGATTTTTCTGAGTCTGTGAGAAAGACATCAGTACCATTTTTAAGGCAAGGTATTTGTCTGCCTTTGTTTCTAATGATTTTTGAAATATTCCAGAAAGGTTTTGAAGCTTTATCTAGATTAGACAATCTTCTGTTCCACATTTCATTTCGAAAGACTTGAATAGTCTTGGCTATTAATTTATTGAAATATGTCATTAAACTTTTTGAAATGGGCTGATGAAATCTTTGCCAATTTCTTCTGTGTAAATTACGAATTTTAATAAGCTCTAAAATGTGTGCTGGTAGCTTTATAAGATGGGTCTTTTTCGCAACATAGGGAATGCTATTGTTAGCAGAGATATTAATATCTTCAGTGAACTGATGGATGATGGAGTCAACTTCTTGTTTGCTTCTCACTTCTCACATTTGTGGAAATTGTTCGTAGTCTGTTTTTTACCTCTTTTCGAAAGTTGGTCCAATTTGCTTTCTGCAAGTCAAAGAAATATTGCACTACTTCTACTCCCGACCAGCGAAGCTTACAAAGAACTGGAATGTGATCAGAGCTAAGTTCATTTATAATATTTGTTAAAAACAGGTCGATCACAGAGGGATAAGTAGGACTAGGTGGAGACATCACGAATATTGGTAAGCTAGTGGACAAACTTGGACAAAACACAACCCCGTGTCTACAATTCAGATCGTCCCCTAGTAAGTATTCACAGTTCAAGCTAAATATTTTTTGTAAATCAGTCTTAAATTTTTCGCTAGATGTAATGTTTTCTACAACACTGCCAGGAAAGTAGACACAGTATATCTTAAGTTTTCTATTATTGAAGTGAAAACTTCTTTAGCGGCGTTGTACACTTTTTTTGTAATGGGAAAAAAATGTTAAACTCGCGTCAAGACACGTGACCTGATTGAAAATTCGTAAGACGGATGGAGAGCAGACAGCCGGCGCGGCGTAGGAGAGGAAGTATCCCCCTCTCATTCTACGGCACGGCGAAAATGTATGCCTGCTGTTTCGTTTAGGCGGCGCAGGGCGCTTGCGCGAATGTTCGTGTGTGTTTATGGTACAGCGTGCCACGCGCATCCATGGATGGTGACAGCTGATGGCTCGACCGTCTGTGTAGTGGCCACACTGCTGTGTATTCGTTCGTATTCGTATTATATGGATGTGCATGTGAAATACAATAGCAAATTTAATGCTACTGTTTCTGATATCGGTGATATTTGTATAAGTCGTTGCCCCTCTGGTGATAATCAGTTTATTGTTATAGTTACATCTCTCCAGATAAGTCATTGCGTGCTATACGAGACTTCTTGTACGAAAATTTATTCATTTATTCTCATGACGCATCTGCATTGCTTCAAAAAAAAATTGGAAAAAGCTTTGATGAATTGCCAATGATTTTGAGTGGAGATTTCAACATAAACTTTGCAGACGATAAAAATCAACTATTAATTGAATTTTTAAATAATGAATTTGGTTCAACTATGTCAAATGATTACAATCTTAGCACAACGAAATACAAAACTAGTATTGATGCGGTCTTTATTAGACATTTAAATAGGTTCAAATCAAAACTGTTCGTTTCTTACTTCAGCTATCATAAACCTATCGTATCAGTTTTAGAGATTGGCGATGATGGTTCTGGTAATAATGATGGTGAAAAAGTCGTCGAAATTATGGATGGAAGTTGATTTTTCTGAGAGATAAACTTTTGAATGTAATATAAATTGTCATGTTTGTGTACGATAGCGCAATAAATAAATATTGTATTCTACCACATACCTAAATGATAGTACTTTTATACTGATAATTAAAGCAATTTGTGCAAAATTATTCCCTAACCATTCCAAAATATCAAAAATGCACAACGTTAATATTCAAGTTTTCAGTTCTGCCGGCACTCCCGGAGTGCAACCCGTAATTTTTTTCTTAATGTTACTTCTACCCCTATATATTCTACATACTTGTTTTTTACGCACGGTAAAAGCTCAGATTGAATTGATCTTCTAACGAAGATAGCGACATCACCGGCTACTCTATTTTCTCTATCTACGCGATAGCATTTAAAACCAGACATTGAGAAACGATAATTTGATTTTATTAAAGTTTCGGTTACTAATGCAATATCTACTTTGCTGTTATTTAAAAAAAATTAAGAATTCTACATGTTTGTTGGAAATACCTCTTGCATTCCAAGTAATAATATTTAAATTAAGATTTGTATTGCTTATCATTAGTATACAAAAACTTACACGCTAATTGCGCGATAACCTTAAATTGATCTGCCTTGGTTTTACAAGAACGCAGCTGACTGATCATTTCCATTGTGAGTGCGTTTAATTCTTCCATAGAGAACAAATCATCGTTGTTACCAGTTGCTCCCGCATTATTGTGTGCGGATGATGCAAAAGCTGTGGTGTTTGTCCAAGCTCTCGGGTGAGAGAAGTTGATTTTTGTTGTTCCTCTTTCCGCTTGCTTCGTAGCTTTTCTTGTAGGAAGAGCTGGGAAATCCTGCGTTGATGCCAGTGGAATGTCTGTGTTGTTGTTAACAATTCGACTTGAGTGATTAGGAATAATCACAGGTTTTCGTCGCGTTTCCAAGTATCTGGATCTGCTAATGCAGGCACTGTCTGTGGACTTGTGATTTCCCTTATAATTCGCACATTTGAACATGCCTGAGTTGTTAAAGTCAGTTGTTTTGTAATTGCCCGCACAAATGGAACAGTATGTTTTGATATGGCAGTTGCGTTCGCCATGTCCAAACATTTGACAGTTCCTACACTGTGTTAGTCTGTTTCTTTGTTTACGTTGATGGCACCATCTGATTTGGGTGTGAAAGATGGAACGAATATTTTTCCTAAGTTCATTTAATTTAATTGTGCCATTTTCGAAGGAAACTAAATAAAATGTGTCAGTGTACTTTTCATATGTTTTAGTTATTATTTTAATTTCTTTGCACTTAAGACCCAGTCTTATTAGTTAACTTTTTAAGACAGAAATTTCATAGGTACCTAAGCCAAATAGGAGAACTTTAAAAGTTTAAAAGCTTTTCAATTTTCTGATTTTAATTTATCTAATGTGGAGTAGTAGGACTCCATACTTTCACACATTATTTTTATCCCGATAGACATTTTTTAATGCAATAGTCATTTACATTGACGGATTTCATCAAGTTATGCACGTAATCACAAGACTTCTGCAAGAGTTTGATAGGTGGAATATTTGATTTAGTAGGACTTTTGGGCATCACATAGTCATCCATGTTGTCACTTTCAACGCCCGGCAAACACTGCAGAGGACTCCAATAATTTTTATATAACTTTTTAGTTAAAACCATTTTAGGGACCGATTTAGGTTTTTCATCCAGGGCCAAGAGGTTATCCCTGGTGTTCGGAGATGTCGCACGTTTGGGAATTTTGGGAATTTTTAAGCTAACTCACAACAAAAGTATCACCGCTATAAGCTTGTGAATCGATACGACAACGGTTCCGTAAAAGTAAAAATCAAACAATTTACTGCACAGTCTGTAAATATAATCAACATTCGTACTAATCATATGACTAGCCAACAGAAGTCTGAGATTCAAGCTATTGTAAACGAATTTCCCCAACTATTCGACGATCCCAACAGCAAACTTACTTGCACAACTGTCGTTAAGGGAGAAATAAGAACAACCACAAGCACTCCCGTATATTCAAAATGTTACCCCTATTCCATGGCACTCAAGGAAGAAGTCGAAAATCAAGTACAAGGCCTCCTAGAGGATGGAATAATGAAACGTTCAAGATCGCCTTACAATTCACTTGTGTCCCCAAAAGGGCAGATGCTTCTGGAAAAAAGAAATTCAGACTTCATAGAATACCGCAAGCTTAATATCGTCACCATCGCTGAACGATACCCAATTCCAGAAATAAACGAAGTTTTAGCCAATTTGGGTAAGAACAACTTTGAAGTTTAACACCAGATTCCCCTAAAGGAATCGGATATGGAAAAAAACCGTCTTTTCGATCAATAATGGTAAATATGGGTTTACAAGGTTACCGTTCGGCTCAAAGAATGCGCCCGCAATTTTTCAGAGTGCCCTAGATGACATTCTTCGTGACCATATTGGCAGGATCTGTTACGTTTAAATTGATGATATAATCATTTTTAGCCCCGACGAAGAAACGTAACTTAAAAACAGTCGTAAGGTTTTCGAAACGTTGAACAACGCCAATATGAAAGTACAGCTCGATAAATGTGAATTCTTAGGTTTCATTGTCTCTTCAAATGGAATTAAAACCAATCCGGAAAAGGTAAAGGCAATAAAAGATTTTGCACCTCCAAAACCCTTAAAGAATTAAGATTTTTCCTTGGTCTCTCAGGGCATTATCGGATATTCATCCGAGATTACGCAAAACTTGCAAAACCCCTGACATCCCTTTTAAATGGGGGATGATGGACGTTTGTCCAAAAATCTTTCTAGCAAAAAAGTTATACATCTGAACGATGATGCCCAAGGAGGAGGAGAAAATAAAGCGATCACTAGTATCGGATGACACAATCTTGACCTATTCGGACTTCAAAAAACCATTCGAGCTAACAACAGACGCGTCGAACTACGCCATAGGCGCTGTCCTGTCGCAGCAAAACAAGCTAATAACTTTTATCTCAAGAACCTTGAGTAAGACTAATGAGAAGGAGATGTTAGGCATTATATGGGCACTAAACTTCCTCAGGAATTACCTATACGGTTGGGCCAAAGTTTTCATATATACGGATCATCAACCCTTAACTCATAACCTTAGCAGCAAAAACAACAATGCAAAGCTAAAGCGATGGAAAGCCTCACTAGAGGAATACAATTTGAGCTTAAGTACAAGCCAGGAATGAGCAATGTAGTAGCTGACGCCCTATCAAGACCACCTCAGCATACTCAAATTAATTCCTTGACTCCAAACATGCACAGTGACGAAAGCTCATCTCACGGTCTAATCTACAGCATCGACTCCCCCATAAACTGTTTTAAGAATCAGATTTTCCTCCAAGAAGGCACACCCCATAGCGAAACTTTTGAAATTGTCTTCCCAACCTACCATAGACATACCATTACTTCACCCTTTTGTAATGAGACCATGTTAATTTAAATCCTTAAAAAACGCCTTCCGCCAACAGCCATAAATTGCATTAAAGAAGCTGAAAATATAATGGAAATGATTCAAAATATTTACAAAACACACTTTAGCGCTTATCGCTTTAGCGAATACGTTTTACACAAAAACAGGCCCAGGACGTTAAAAGCGAAGAAGACCAAGATAATATTGTAATTCAGACCCATAATCGCGCTCACATAAACGACAGGGAAAACAAAATTCAACTCGACAGGGAATGACAAAAGAGGTTAAAAAGATAACAAATCTCTGTTCAATCTGCAAACAGAGTAAATATGATCGCCATCCAAATAAAGTACAATTCCAGTCCACTCCGATCCCAAAATGTCCAGGCGAAATCATACACATGGACATTTTCTCTACAGAAGGAATTTAGTTCTCACGGCTATAGATAAATTTTCCAAATACGCTCTCGTGAAAATCTTAAAATCTAAAGCTGTAGAACAAATAAGGCAGCCGCTAACAGAAATCATCTTTAGCTACGGTATACCAAAAGTCGTCGTGTTTGATAACGAAAAATCCTTTAACTCATCCTCAATCACTTTTATGTTAGGAAACGAACTTGGAATCCAAGTATTCACTACACCTCTTTACGCAAATACTTCTGGTGGAGAAGTAGAAAGATTTCACTCAACACGAAATCATGAGATGCCTGAAATCTGAAAAATCCATAACTCCTTCACAGAACTTCTAGAGGCAGCCATAAATGCGTATAATTTCTCAGTTTTCTCAACACGATGCTGACTTAGCATACCACAATAAAAACAGAAAAAATAAATAAAAATAACACCAAAAGTTATTCCCCATGCGATATTATTTACATAAAGGTTAATAAAAGACTTGGTTCGAAACTATCAGCAAGATACAAGAAAGAAAAAGTAAAAGAAGATAGATCCACAACCATTATAACCGAATCCGGAAAAATAGAAATTCAATATTAGAAATTAAGCAAAATTATCCCTTCCTTTCCTTCATACCCCACAGATGGCTTACAACCAGTCGAGGAGACGTAAATATTCTTGACTATTCCAACTCCCCTATTTTCATCCTTAATAATGGATTGTTGAAAATCGCGGAGGGTAATATTAAGTTCATCCACACCATTGATATAACTCCATATGAAAAGTTCGTATCGGAAACACTTTATGGTCAGAAGTGTAGGACCATAACCTTCCCACTTAACTGCATTCCTACTGGTCCGCTTGTGGGGTCCGCCGGTTTGACCTCAGAAAGTAGCGGCAGGCTTCCCGGTTTGGGATTACTTCATCGCTGAGGCCAATCAAATGCTGGTGTTTTTGCATTTGTTTGCACCAATTGTTTTTCGGCCTGCCTTTTTTTTTTTTTTGTGACACGGGCATGCTCCAGATTTTTTTGTTTGATCTTACTCTTACAACACCGGTGATCTCCAGTCGTGTCAACCCACTGATTTGCATGTACACTTGTGGGGTAGTTTAATGGTGGTATATGTGTCCCTAGGCTTGGTGTTTTCTAAATTGCCTAGATGTGATTTTTGTTTACCTTTGTTTTAGTCGCCTTTTACGACAAGCGAGAGGTATCGCTATTACGAATTATGATTAATTACGATTAATGATCAATACAAAGAAATAATAAATACTTTAATATAATAAAAACAACCAATGATATATATTGGAAACAATTTAAAGAGAGAAGGTACGATAGAATACCAATTTAATGTAATACTATTATATAAGATAAAAATATATATCTTATATAATAGATATTAGATAAGATAAAAATATATATCTTATATAATAGATATATAATATGATAACAATATGATAAAGGAAGAACTTATAAATATCATATATGCAATAGAATGAGCTAAAGCCAGTATTATAAATTCTAATATTTTATCCAATAAGGAACAAGATGTTATAATTAATACTATCGATAAGGATGTTTTGCCATTTTCAAACACAGAGCAAGAACTTAAGTTTGCAGATGTAAAAATCGCTTCCAACTCAAGTACCCTTTATATAATTAATATACTTTATATAATTAATATACCCAATACAAAAAACGAAATGTATGAACAATTAAAGTTAATTCAAATTAAAAAGGGTAATGGATTGATAAATAAGATATGTAAGTAATAGAAATTGGGTCAGACCTTAGGCTTTAATATATTACCCTAAGTTATAAGAAGAAATGATATTTTAAGTTGTTATAAAATATTTTATGTTATTATAAATAGATTTCAGGACTGACCATTTAACTTGGCACCCATTTAGATCTCACTTCTTTTGAAGTCAATAACCAAGGCATATACATATCATAATATTGAACTTGGCTCTCATTTCACATTTATGTTTTTGATTGGATATCATTACTTTTTGTACAGAAATTAGTAGTAGGTACTTATTTATAATAAAATTAATACCATTGGTTTTTGTTAATCTACTTTATTTTCCTACGTTTACGGGATATAATTGTGTTTTTTGTGTTACAATATTTTCTATATTTTTTTGTACTTTGAGATATTCGAGTGAATTCAGTATCCGGAATTTTTTCTACGCGTTTTCTGTTTATACTTAATCTGGCAAAGTCGGGGCGTCATAACGTGCGCAGGCGGTTGTCCTCTACAATACAGCTTTCTTGTGCCTTGACTTGACTTGGATCTAAATTGATAAGATGTACTCCATGTAAGGTTTTAACTCTGGAGAGTCCAACGTAAGCCTGCCCTTTACTAAATATAGAGGAGCCTTTGTCGAGAAGAGCACTGTCAAGACTAAGGCCTTGTGATTTGTGGATAGTACATATGCTAAACCAATCTCCTACAACAATCAGGCAAGAAATATTACCATTGCGGCTGTTTTCGTATATTGCTGTATTTATGCTTTTTACAGCAATATTGGTTAGACATCGTGGTGACCTATAAAAAAATAAATCAGACGTTAAACATAACAAAATGTATACACACACAGTGCCGGTTCTCAGCGTTGGGATTATTTAAATAGTATCTATTACATGATTAATCTGATACAGAGTTCTTAAGATTGCGACGTTCATATGTATGTGCTAGATCCATCTACTCTGCACACCTCATCAAAACCACCAGACTTTTCCCTGTACTTGTAGTATAAGACATTTTCCCTCCTCCCGGCCCCTTTCTCACTTTCCCCCCAATCTCATTTACTGTTTAACTTTTTTTTCCTTCATCCAAGATCCTTCTTCTTCTTTCATTTCAATTGTATAAGTGAACATCCTTGCATTGTGTTAGTGACGAATCCAATTGAAGCGCATCACCAGACAAAAAAACGTCCAGACTGGAAAAATAAAGAGTTGTGTATATGTTACTCCGTTTCAGCTCCCCTCCCATAAAATCAGTTTTAAATAAAGACTATTTTTCTTATGATTTAATTGCAAATGTATGTATACGACCCACCACTTACCCCAGCCATATCGCCAGATACTTAGGTTTAAGAAAGATTTAATTTTGTAAAGGAGAGTAGATTTAGACGCGGACCGAGATGGTTCGATTTTGAAAATAAAGAAACTTTTTTAAAAACATATTTTCTATTCCCAAACCATTAATTGGCGACCGTGACAGGACACTTCCTTATCTTCGATTCCAAAAAAACAAAGAATGGAAATAGTAGGAAGTCGGCGCGAGTGAAGAAATAAATATAAAACTTATATAACTTCGGCGCAAAAGAATATTAAAGTATTCTCCAAAGAAAGGAAAAAAAATAAAAAACAAGAAATAAAAATAACTGAAAATATAATGGAAATGATTCAAAATATTTACAAAACACACTTACAAACACACTGAACATAAAAGTATCTATCCTTTAGAAAGGAGAAAAATAAAAAAACAAACAGACAAAAATCAGTAAAAAAAAAGTGAATTTAAAAGTATCCTTAAAAAAGGAGAAAAACAAACAATCTAAGTTGCATAGAACCATTAGATGTGATTAAATCTCTACCAGAGTTCTCAGGAAATTCAGGAGTCTATACACAATTATATATACAATTCAATTAGTCTATACACTAGATGTAGTAAGAGGTATTTTGCGGCCCTTACCATATTAAAAAACAAAATTACACACGACGCGAATGATACACAAACTAACCATGGCACTGTCCTAAACTTCGATGCAATTATTGCACGTCTAGATTTTGCATATGCTGACAAACGTCCTACCCATATAATAGAGCAGGAGTTAAGTATTTTGCGTCAAGGAAATGCTTCGCTGATCGATTATTACAATTCAGTGACGTTACTAATTAATAAGACAATAATGACACACGGTACAGACGCAGATCTAACAAAGGAGTTAAATAATGCAAACCGTAGAAATGTTTTTCGAGTTTTTATAACAGGGCTTAACGCTTCCTTGTCAAATATATTGTTCTCTCTTTCACCAGACGATCTACCCAGTGCTTTGGCCAAGGCCCAGTAACTTGAGGCTAATAACATGAGAGCAAACTTCGCTCTACAATTTAACAGAGCTCATATGTCAACCTATCGTTCGCCAGAACATAATGCAACTTTCAATAACAGGAGTCAAAATAATATAAGATTCCCCGTGAAACATAACACGAATAACATTACTCCACCACAAGGCCCAAAACCAGAGCCAATGGAACTTGGTAGTTCTACTATGCCAATAACTTGGCACGAACAGGGTAAAATTGATAACCAGTAAATAGGTAGACAACCATTTAATACCAATCATCAAAAATATTACCAAAATAGGCAACCTAACTTTCGTAGCATAGAAAAGCGTCCTTATGAAAGTACGCAACAGAGAGCTCGGCCCCCAGCTAAACTTGAAAGAATCAATAATCTTAATGAGGAGGCTTTTTTAGGCCACACCCAGGACTGCCCTACATATTCAGGAACGGTCCATCAAAGAAACTAAAAATTTTAATTGATACAGGCGCAACTAGTTGCTACTGTAAGCCAAATGATCTTGAAAATAAACAAGACTTAGCAATTAAGAAAAGGGTTAGGACCGTCAATGATTCGACGATAATACGCTATTATTATGAAGTATATATTTTTGACAGAGTCGTTCGATTTTATGAATTGGAAAATTTAGAATCAGATTTGTTAATAGGATGTAACCTATTAAAAGAAGCAGAAGTAAAGGTAGACTTCGAAAATAGATTTTTAATATACAGGAATAGAAGGGAAAGAATGTTTATACCGGAAGATAAACATCATAAAATAAATCATATTCAAGAAAATATGATAACCGAAGAAAAATTAACCGAGGAAATTAGAATGAATATAAATGAAATGCATTCTAAGATAGATTTGAGGATACCGTTTCGAACGGATATTAAGGCAGAAATTCGAACAATTGCTGGAACTCCTATATGAAGTAAGCAATATCCATATCCCCTTTCTGCAAACGCCTTTATAAATAAAGAAGTTAAGAGGATGATTGATGACGAAATTATAAGGCCAACGAAAAGTCCTTATAATTCACCAGTTTGGGTAGTACCTAAAAAGGGTTATAATGACGACGGATCACCAAAAATGAGAATGGTGATCGATTACAAAAAATTAAATGAGAACACACTTACAGATAAATATCCAATGCCCGATATCAATGTAATTTTATCGAATTTGGGTAAAGCTAAATTCTTTTCCACGTTAGATCTCGAATTAGGATTTCATCAAATTAAAATGAGACCTGAAGATATAGAAAAAACTTCGTTTTCCGTAAACAACGGAAAATACGAATTTTTAAGGATGCCATTTGGGTTAAAAAATGCCCCTAGCACTTTTCAAAGAGCTATGGGAAACATCCTTAGAAATTTTGTCATGTCTAAATGGACGACATTATTGTTTATTCCGAAAACATATATAATCATAAAGAAGATCTTGAGTTAATCATAGAGATGCTCAGGAAAGCAAATATGAAAATCTGGGGAGAGTACGATAACTTGGCCGCCAAGATTTGATAACGGGATCTTGTAGAGGGGTCAAAAACAAGCACTTTTTACTATGGGAGGGGGAGGGGGGCGGGTCCATCTCCCCCCGTTTAGGAGGTAGAGGGACTTTTAGAAAAAATGGTTTAAATTGAAAAAAAAAAAAAACTTAAACACGACGGCAACACTTACAATAAAGTGCTATACTGCATTTGAAAGCCAGAAGTTTGTTCTATAATCCTGCATTTAAATTAAATTACTCATGTCAATGGTTTTTGAGAAATTCGCATTTAAAATCCAAATTTTGATAAAAAACCTGAAAAATAAAGGTTTAGACTGATTGCTCTCAAAATTGTGAAATGAAATTGTAAATTAGCTTATATGTGTTCCATGTAACTATCAATTCTTAATCGAACACAAAAAACCGCATGGTTCTATGTCTTCTAGTTTTTGAGAAAATCGAAAATTACTACTTTTTTTGATTTTGGTGACGGTGATTCCATTTTAAGGATTAATGTTAATAGACATAATGTACCTTTGTTAGTTCAGTACAGCAATTCATTTAGCGTTATCCAGAATGCACCACGAGGAGGTAGAATTTGAAGGCATTCCGCGTCTGGGTCAGTCATTTTGTCAGTTAGTCAGGAGTTAGTCAGTCATAGTTAGTTAAAAAAGGTCAAAATGTATAAAAAGGTGTGTAAGTCTCGTCAATAAAGTCATCGTCCGTACTATTACTGTCGAGTTCGTTGAGTTCCTCGTTTATGGTGAGAAGCCATGTTTTGGCGGTAAAACACTTTCTAAATTTTCGCTCTGAAGGGTGGGAGGATCGATGTCTTTTAATTGTAAACCCTCACTTACATCACCATCGGTATAACAAGGGTAAACTTTTTTTATATCTAATAAAAACTCCATTATTTGCGAACCCAAGTCATCCTTATATTTCCTTTCTAGGCAGTATTTTCGATAGAAAAATAGTGCCATGTATTGGTGAATATGGTCTGTTGTTTTGCGACATATAATGTTTTTTTTAAGAAGCTTGTTTTGGTTTTCAAGATCGTTTATTGTGTTGGTCGCATCGGTTTTATCAACATATTCCCCTATGCTGTGGTTCGTCACTGCATGGATTGTTGAAGCAGTAAACATTCTTTCAACTCCTACGTACTGGCGTGCACTGTCGGTACAAATGCGACTGGTGTTGTCTTTTACGTACTTGTGGATGAAAGGCCACAAATCTCGCTTGCATTTCGAGTTTACTTTAAAAAAGCGCCCGACCTTGTCTTCCTTGCAGAATATTAGCAACACTACGTAGGTCATCTGTTCTGTAACTCGACCCCTATGGTATTTCCTTTTTGTGAGAAAGGTTTCATCAATTTGTACCGTCTTGCCTTCGCCGCCAATGTCTACCTCGACGTGAGAAGTCATCACTTCGGCTATCTCGCGACAATAGTTGAAATAGTCTATTATGGTAGATTTACTTAAAGTATATTTTTGGTCCTGATGGCGCCAAGTGATTAAATGCTAATTTTAAAATAAAAAAAACACAATAATAACAATTAAAAAATCCCTAATTTTCAGATTTTATTTATTTACCTGAAAAACCGTATTCACAGGTATTTTCATTACAAAAGAAATAATAATAGCTAGCACTTCGCGAATTTCAAGTCGACAATGAGGCCCATGGGAAAATGTGCCGATGGATGGGTTTATTGTATTATAACAGTTTTTGTCACCTTTTTTTTTTTAGAAGTTTTTTGTGCACAACGCCACCTCCAATTAAACTTACAACTATTATTTTTTTCCACTTTCATAAGAATGTTGCAACACAATGGGGGAGTTGAATTTTTATTTGGTATTAAACCAATTTCTTCGAAAAAAGTAATGCTTTTTTCGTTGGTCGACACTAAATCACCGAAAGAAGAAAATATTGAAAAATTATTCAATTTGGGATGGAGTAGTGAATGTTTCAACGCCATTTTTTATTTAGAGAGAAAAAAAACACTTCGCTTCTACAAAAGTTGAACAACGAATGACCTTAATAAACAATAACTAGTACCACCTGTTCATTAACGAACAAAAACCAACGGTACAAATTGGTATTAAGAAATTATACGAGTATATATTTGCTGCAGTCGAGCAGTAGTGCCAAGTTTATGTGAATTTTTCATAATGCATTACATTTTAATATTTGAAAATTGTAAGTTTGGAACTTTGGGCTACTTATATACATATATATGTATTTAGTAGACATTGGATAAATAGAATAAATTTGAATTTTTTTAAATACAGATTCTGTGAATGCAAAAGAAACTTTGCATGTACCCAACCTCGCACCAACCCCAATTCCTATAGCGGCCAAGGAGGGGCAGCATGCCCCCCCTTACATACTTTACTGTTTATATGTATATTGTAATGTTGGAAGCTAGCACTGATTTATTTATGTAAGTAAGCAAAAAATAAAAATTTCATAGAAAAGTAGTTTTAGTTATTTTCGATTTTCTCAAAAACTAGAAGACATAGAACCATGCGGTTTTTTGTGTTCGATTAAGAACTGATAGTTACATGGAACATATATAAGCTAATTTACAATTTCATTTCAAAATTTTGAGAACAATCGGTTTAAACTTTTATTTTTTATCAAAATTTGGACTTTAAATGTGAATTTCTCAAAAACCGTTAACATGAACAATTTAATTTAAATGCAGGATTATAGAACAAACTTCTGGCTTTCAAATGCTGAAAAGCACTTTACTGTACGTGTTGCCGTTGTTTTTTAATATATTTTCTTCCCAATTTAAACCATTTTCCCTAAAAGTGCCCCTACCTCCTAAACGGGGGGAGATAGACCCCCCCCTCCCATAGTAAAAAGTGCTTGTTTTGGATCCCTCTACAAGATTCCGTTATCAAATTTTGGCGGCCAAGTTATCGTACTCGTGCCGAAAATCTCATTAGAGAAATCAAAACTCTTCAGGACTACAGTAGAATTTTTGGGTTGTGTAGTTGGACACAATGTTATAAAAACAGATCCAAGTAAGATAGAAACCATTCAAAACTTTCTTATCCCTAAGACATTAAGACAACTAAGAAGTTACTTAGGCTTAACCGGGTACTATAGGAAATTATAGAATTGTAAAATTGAATTAAGATACATGTACTGCATGCTTTCAAATAAACGATCATGTTTATCAGAAATGTTAACTGATCGAAATGCAAAATGTAATAAAATTAAGGAAAAGTATTTAGATTTAGAAGTAATCAAAGATGGAGTGATATTGGCTTCAGGGAACCATACAGTCAACGACACAAATATAAACGGTGTTTATCTAATTAATTTTATAAACAAAATTATAATTGACGGACAGATATACGACAACCCAACCTCAGAAATACAGAACTATTTGAAGACATACAAAATCGATAAATACGAAGTGGAAACCTATTTCGAATCCCTTGACAAAGACCTAAAATTTGATAATGTTGATATTATTGGATCGCTGCAAAGTGAAATATCCAATAATCCTATAATAACATCCGTTACATTACCTGTCGTAATAATAGCAATCGCACTGTGCGTGAGAATCTTTTTAAGAATGAGATCAACAAGTGGCCGTCAAATAGAAGAAATGCAATTCAGCCGACTGATGAAAAGAGTTGAACAACTCACAGAAGAAGCGGGACGTTCTTCTTAAAGAAAGAGGGGAGTTAAAGTACGATGGATAGATAAGCCTTATACCAAGAGTCGCTTCGCTATTGCGACTCACAGCGATAACGTAAACATTGTATCGAACGCAACACAACAATTGAAACCACTCAACGTATGTGTCGGTTGACGAGACGACCCACCACTTACCCCAGCCATATCACCAGATACTTAGGTTTAAGAAAGATTTAATTTTGTAAAGGAGAGTAGATTTAGACGCGGACCGAGATGGTTCGATTTTGAAAATAAAGAAACTTTTTTAAAAACATCTTTTCTATTCCCAAACCATTAATTTAGTTTATGACGATATTACTTGCCAACTTTCATAATTCTAGGTCATCTTGAACTGGGTTAGAGTTTTGATCTTAGAGGTCACTGATAAAAATTACGATTTTTGGACGTTAATATCTAAATAACCGTTTGAGGTGTGTTTATGAAATTTATACATATTACATATGTATTTCGCAAGTCTCAATATATGAGCCGAATTTGACATGTTTAGATGAAATAGTTTTGAGTCAAAATTGGCTCCAAATGGTTCATGTAATATTACACATGGTGCTGCTCGCCAGTTCTGTTCGCTTGAACTTGGCTGGACACGCTACCGCGTGTCTAGATAGATAATGAATGCAAGACACTACTTTATGTCATATGTTTTGTATTTTGATATTTTATTCTGCGTTTATGTGTGCGTTTAAAATGATTCACGATGTGAAAATAATCGGAAACAAATTATTAATAACGATAACATTTGATGAAATTGAATGAAATAAAAGAATGTTATTATAATAAGTACATGTGTATCTTTATATCTACCTTAAGACAACAAACACAAAACGAAAATGCGACCTTGTAATTTTACTCTAAAATTCATATATTAAACCAAAGCAATTGGAATTTCCAGTCGTCACCTCCATTCGATTGAAGAGTCTGTTTATTATAAGAGTATGCGCGAGTTACGACGGCCACCTGTCACCTGACATCCTAACCTTCGACACCCGATAGCCGTAACATCCCACCATAGCGATGACCACCGCCGCAGCCATCCAAGTTGCAACGACCACCTGTCACCCCGTCACCCTCAAGACAAACTAATCTTCGACACCCGATAGCCGCATATTACCCCGCAAAATCCCACCACAACGACAACCACCGCCGCACCTATCCAACAACCACCGTGGGACGATTTTGATTTTGTTTTGATTTGATTTTGAAAACCAAAGTGCATTGTAAAATGAAATTTAAAAATTGTGATCGGTTGTTGTGTGACTGAGGATCGAAAGATCAGTCGAAAGTCGGTTTATTATAAATGATATTGTCGCAGTCGTGTATTTCGGTTTAACAGTTATCTTTCTCGTCCGGTTAATAAAGTGATTATTTTATCGTGTCCCAAACCAAAGTGTTTGCTATTGAATCGATCGGCAGACACCGGCAAAAGGACTGTTGGATTTTAACCCTTAATTCACCGAAAAATTATTCATGATCATTCCTGAGTACGAGGATTTAACATTTCAACAGATGCTGATCACCGCTATCTTCCCATATTTGTTTTGGTGCATGTAAGTGCTAGTATTTGTGATCAATCAAAATACTGCAATTCTTTTATACAGTTAAAATACAAGTTGCGATCTTTACTGCAAGGCACTTAAGCAAATAATAAATAAATAATTAAAAAAAAAAAAAATTTAAATTTAATTGCGCATAGTTAAAAAAAAAAATATATAGTATATAATATATATATAAACACATACATATACATATATCATAGATACATACATTCAATATTAAATATACAAGTGCACATATTTATATATACATACTTATATACCTTTATGCTTAAAAGCTTTAATAATGAATAACAGCCTATATATTTTCAAAATATACACATAGTTTTTGTAATGTCTGATAAACAAAAACCTAAATCTAAAGCAAGATTTGTGCCATACAAATTAAGATACCTATTTAAAAGCCTGACCTCTATTCCGGTGAATTAAAACTCAAACAACTCAAACCTTGATACTTCTACCACCTCTGGTTCTTCATCCTCCTCATCCTCTTCATTAAATTCAAATAAAATGGCAACTAATCAGCACGCTGAACAAATTTCAGCTACACAGGCAGCTAACCACGTTGATATATTCAACTTCTTAAGAATCCCCGACGCGATAAAGGATCTTCCGAAGTTCGACGGAAATCCAAGACTGCTTTACGATTTCTTAAACAACGTCGAGAAAATCCTTCCGTATATTAAGGGAACCGAGAACACCCCTTACGGGTAGATACTTCTTAGAGCTATCAGAAACAAAATCGAGGGCCAAGCCCACGAAATTCTCAACATGTATGGCACGCCACTCATCTAGGATGAAAGAAGTCCAACCTTATGCTACATTATCCAGACAAGCGAACGGAGACATATCTAATAAGAGATCTCCACAATTTGAGACAATCCAATAAAACAGTAGAATCCTTATATGGGGAAATAATCGAACTACAGTCTGCTCTCTCCAAAAATATCCGAATTCACGAAACTGATATCAACGTTGCCAAGGCAAAGAAAGACATCTACGCTGAGATGTGCCTCAACTCTTTCCTCACCAGTCTTAACGAACTTCTAGGCGCAAGAATTAGAGCAATGCGACCGAGTTCCGAGCCGTAGTCCGAGATCGGGCTACACCGAACCCGAGCACAATAAATCAAATTCCAAAACCACAGCTCAGAGGAAATCAACCTAGACCCTCCTACCCACATCCGTCTAATAATATAACAAATTATACCAATCCAACCAATGGATTTAAAAGACCAGAATCTACAAACTTTTCCAATTCAGTAAATCCACCAAGCCATGATCAAAATATTAGATTAGACCAATCGCAATAAACCAGATTTTCTAGAAACCAACCTTTTAATTTACAGGAAGTGATTAATATTGATAATAGAAACTACCAGCAGCTTGATAGCTTCTTTGAAAATAACGCTACAAATATTCAAAAGGAAGAACATTTTACAAAACTAGCCTTGAAGAACCAACAGGCTACATAGACCCCAAAAAATACCCCTCAATCCCTAAATTACCATTTTTTCACCTTTCGGACGAAGGCTCCGATTTCTCCTCGAAATGGAGCATCTTCCTCTTTCAACAATCCTGAATACATCTCTGAAAATCAACAAAATAACTGCGAACCTACAGTCAGCAAACAACCTTACCTAAATAATCATCATTTGCGGGAAGTTTTGCTTTTCTTCTTTCATTCGAAGAACACGACGGCTGAAGCGCATCGGTAACTCCAAAAAGTTTACGGAGATGCTGCTCTAAATGAAACAACGTGCCGTGATTGGTTCCGTCGCTTCAAAGACGGTGATTTCGATGTTGACGACCGTTCGCGTGAAGGAAGGCCAACAATTTTCGAAGACGCTGAATCGGAGGCATTGCTCGATGAATGTGCCAAACGCAAAAAGAGCTTGCTTCAGTATTAGGAGTTACCCGCCAAGCTATTTCCAAACGATTGCATGCGTTGGGAACGATTCAAAAGCACCTAACTTGGGTTGCTTATGATTAGAAGCCAGGAGATGTTGAGCGTTGTTTTTTCGCCTGTAAACAACTGCTCCAGTGGCGAAAAAAGAATGATTTTCTTCATCGCATCTTTACGGGTGATGGAAAATGGATTCATTACAGCAACCCAAAGAGAAAAAAAATCATGGCGACAGCCCGATCCTGCTTCTACGTCTTCGGCTCGGTCGAATATTCACGCTACGAAAGTTATACAGTATATTTGGTGGGATCCGTGTGGTGTTATTTATTATGAGTTGAAACCAAGCGAAACCATCACTGGGGAACGGTATCGAGCCCAATTGATGCGATTGAGCCGAGCGTGGCCGTTATGGACTGAAGTGGATCATTGGTTATTTGATGGTCAGGTGGCAACAGATCGATCGATATAACTGCTGGCATGTTCCACCAAAAATTGAAAAGTTGATGGATCTAATTGTCAAACTCCATATATTTGGAGAAGTGCGTTGCTACATGCATACAATTCAATGGCAAAAGAGAGGTTTGCCGTTCGCTCACATTTTGATATGGTTGGTACGGAAAGTAACACCAGATATGAATGATCGATTTACAGTTATTCGCAGGTGTGATGAAAAATATGATACACGTTCCATGCGGTGAAATTAATACAAATTCACCATGTATGATCGACGGCAAATATTCAACGGGTTTTCCAAAATAATTGAATGCTGAAACAATGCACTTTGATGACGGATATCCACAGTATCGTCGACGATCAACTTATGATAATGGTAAAACGACTACTATTAAAATTCGTAACCAAAACCTTGAAGGTGATATTCGTTGGATAAAGGTAGGGATATGGCTATTTTCGCAGTGGCTGCTGAAAATAAGACTTCTGAAATTTTTCAGTACCAAAAGAGACGTTATATTAGTACTAACGAAGCCATTTGGCGAATTTTATCGTTCCCAATACATAGAAGACCTGTTGTTATACATTTAGCAGTCCATCTTGAAAATGACCAACGTGTTTATTTTAATGATGCAAATGCAGCACAAAGAGCAGTACAGCCTCCACCAACTACCTACACTGACAGCCTTTTTAAAGTTATGTGAAACGGATGAATTTGTCAGAATACTATTCGGAAATACCAAGATATTTCACTTGGAACGCATCAACAAAAAAATTTCAACGGCGCAAACAAGGTATTCCTGTTGATCGGTACTGAGGTATTTTTTCAACCGATGCTTCAGGTCGCATTTATACAGTTAGTCCAAATAATGTGGAATGTGTTTATTTGCGATTGTTGTTGGTGAACGTACATACGTGAGCCACAGTCATTTCAGGATTTAAGAACTGTTGTTGATGCGTTTGCTTGAAGATGATACGCATTGGGATGCTACACTTCATGATGCATCAGTTTCAGCTCACCCAAATCAAATTTGTATGTTATTCGCAATAATAGCATTAATATTGCTATCTGTTAATTTTCGGCAAACGTTGCTCGTCATTCCCAGGTCAACCCCAGCTGATGAGATTAATGCATGTTTGAAAAGTTCGTTTCTTTAGCGAAATGTACAGAAGTTATTGCTTGACATAAATATGCGTGTGCGTCTTCAAAATGATCCATCAGCACTAGAGTTTTCAAAGTATTTGCTGTAGATTGGCGATGTCCAAATTGCAAGTGATATAAATGGCTTTATCAAGCCATCAAATAACTTTTGCACAGTTTTAACATCAAAAGAAGAACTAATTGATTGCGTTTTTCATTAACATTGTTTAAAACTATAATAATCGTATATGTATGGTTAAGACGCTGAATTTTTGCACAGAATTCAACAGAAATTGCCAGATCACTTGGGATCATATATGTAGATCCATTGATACCGCTACGAATAAAGAAGAAGCGGTAAATTACCCGATTGAATTCTTTTAACCGCCCGGCATGTCACCGCATCTTTTGAATTTAAAAGTTGCTTCATTGATCATACTTCTCCGAAATCTCAATTCACCAAAACTTTGCAATGGAATGAGACTTTCCGTGAAAAAAATTAATGCCCGATTTGATCGAAGCAGCAATTCTCACCGGGAAAGCAAAAGGAGAAGTTGTACTGATACCGGACTACCATTAATACCAACAGACATGCCATTTCAATTCAAACGTCTTCAATTTCCTGTGCGTTTATCCTTTTCTATGTACGTTAATAAAACTCAAGGACAAACGTTTCAAGTGTCTGGAATGAATTTGGAGGAACCGTGCTTTTCTCGTGGACAATTATACGAAGCATGTTCCAGAGTGGGAGCACCCAAATGCAAAAACACCAGCATTTGATTGGCCTCAGCGATGAAGTAATCCCAAACCGGGAAACCTGCCGCTACTTTCTGAGGTCAAACCGGCGGACCCCACAAGCGGACCAGTACAAATGCAGTTAAGTGGGAAGGTTATGGTCCTACACTTCTGACCATAACAACGCCGGAAAAAGGAAAAGAAGAAGAAGAAGAAGGTATTAAACCTAACCCCTCGAAAATTAACGCAATAATAAACTTCCCGCTTCCACAAACGCGAACCGAAATAAAATCTTTCCTAGGTTTCATTGGCTATTATAGAAAATTTATAAAAGACCAAACTGACCAAGCCACTCACTATCTACTTAAAAAAAGGTGCTATGTAGTATCAAAATAGATAATAACTACTTCAGAGCCTTTGAAACTTGTAAGGCCCTGTTAATGAATGATTCAATACTACTACATCCCGACTTCAACAAATCTTTATTCTAACTACCGATGCTAGTAATTGCGCATTAGGGCAGGGGAGAGCGATAAGCCTATTGCGTTCTCCGAACTCCTCCGAACTAAAAGAAATGATGAAGAACTTCATTCAACAAATGACAAAAATGACACAAATTCTAACTGTTCTAAAGGCGAAACTTAATGGACCACATGCATAACGAAGTTAACATCATGGAATGCGAGTGAACTGCATCAACACCCGCTAGACCTAAACAAACCATAAGAGACAATCGCATTGACGTTCTAATGATAGCAAAAACTTCACAACTATAAGCTTTTTTAGCATACCAGGATACAACATCTACAACACAAATCACCCTGACGGAACTGCTATTAAAGGCAACAACAAAATTAACTGCATTGAACTTGAGCATTACAACCATGAATACATCCAATTGACTTCAATTTAAATGGAAGAAAATACCGGACCATTACCCTCTCAGCTATAACAACAGAACCGTCTTCATATACTACATAAATTCACTTGGATGCAAATTCATAGCAGCTGGTGTTTTTAACGTAAAACACACTGGCTGGGATTCAAGAGTATCCAACATCAAAGGGAAAAACCTACTGGAGGCAATTCACGACAACAACTGCAGATATCTAAGCAATGGCGAGCCTACATATTCAACCAAAATACCCCAAGTAACTAGTTCGTCCGAACTGTATAACGAAAATACTGATTGTGACTTTTTCGAGAGTGCATAGCACATCATCTGCAACTTAATGTTGAACCTAAATCGGAACTTGTTGTTATTTATGTTAATAACGAGCAGCGAAAAATCATATATTTTAGCCAAGCACTAAAGAAATATTGACTAACAAAAAGACAATGCACAATTTTTTATCATACAATAAAAAAAAACTATAAATGAAATGGAGCTTTGTATCAAAAAAAAAAGATTTATCACAAGATAGCCCCAGGATATGACTACCTCAATGGAAACATATTAACACAACTACCCAGACAAGCCAAAGAATACGTTAGAAATATGCTTGATTAATCATTATTCAAGCATATATTTAGACATTAATCAGACTAAAATATTTTCCGAAATTTGGAAAGTTGCTCAGATAACTCCAATACCGAAACCTGTTTTTTTTTTTTAATTAATTTTTGTCCAATTTTTACTTAGAGCTATCTTAGGCTAGACAAAAATGCTTAAAACTAGCTTAAATAACTTAACAAACTTAAAATACCTTGCTGGCCCTATACGGACACTCTAAAGTACACACAGAACAACTTAATCTATGTTTTTCGACTTAATGCTTGACTACAAGACTACAATAATATGAAAAAGAAAATATATAGTTTAGTTAAGAAAATGTTTATTTTTTGAAAAACTTAGCATCCGATTTATATTTTGATTTTTTATAAAACTTAATACTAAACTAAAACTAGCTTACCCTACCTTAATTAAAATATATATACATATATATAGATATATACAAAATATATATTACACATATATATCTTTTTTTTTCTGTTTACGATTTTTTATTTTATTTTTATTTTGCCTAGAGCTAAACTGAAGCTACCCAACACCCTAGCCTACTTTAACCTAGCCTAACCTACCCTGACCTACCCAAACCTACCCAAACCTACCCTAACCTACCCTAACCTAGTCTAACCTACCCTAGCCTACCCTAGCTTATATAAGCCTGCCGCTGGCGTTTGGCGGGCTTTGCCTTGAAGAGGCTATATGAACTGATGGTACCACTGACGAAGTCCACTCCAGCCATCAAAAGCGTTGATGTTGACGGACGACGTCTCCCCGATCTCGGCGCGACACCGATCTACTAAACCTAAGGCGCTCGGGCTCACGGAGCGCGACATCTTGTTCGTAGAGGAATCGCCGCTCTACGGAATTGCGGACCGCGTGGAAGATTAGCGGTACCGCTGATCTATCCTTGATCAGCCCACATTGATCTAAGTAGAGAAATGCCTCTGATGGAACAAAGCCGTTAAGGCGCACTCTCTCGTGGTACAAGTAGTTGGGGTAGTAAGCCCCGGAGATCAGGTTATTGACCGAAGTCATTGCTCTTGCAACGTGGCTTCGAATCAGTTTGATCAGAGAGTTATCCACCCGTACAATCCTAGCCATATTATATAGGACCTCGTTCGGGTAAAATTTCGTGTACTCAGATTCGGGTGTCCTATGTAGCCCAAGACAAGTCCTGAGACATTGCCTCTCAAACACCCGAATCCTTTCCATTAAGCTGGCTCTCACATTGAACCAGCGGGACATCCATAGACAACCATGGGCTTGATTAAGGGCATGTAGCAGATTACCTTCACTCAAGAATTAAGTTGGCTGCTATGAGACAGCCATCTTGTCAGATCGAAAGCGCCCCGGGTCCTTGCCAGAGCAGCATCTACATGTTTGTCAAAATATAGATACTGATCCAGCACGATCCCAAGGTACCTGACAACACTTTGTCTCGCCAGTGGACGCCCGTACGGCCCAAAGATAGAGAACCTGCGCCAATTTTTCTGGTGTCCCGAGAGGCCCTAGACAAAGGCGTTCTGAACAATATAGATTCTGATTTCTGGAAGCTGATTTTCAACTTCCAGTCATCACAATACTGCTGAATTTTTTCGGAGTCACGCTGCAGAAGAGTTACAATGACGTCGATCGTTGGACCAGATCTGCACGCAATTAAATCGTCCGCGTATGCTATTGAATGGTGAGGAGAAGCTATCAGATCACTGAAGTAAATGCTGAAGAGTATCGGCGAGTCACCGTACCCTGTTGCAGTCCGTTGTTAATATCATATGTTTGGGTAGAAGTCACGTTGGCAATTTTCACAACGAACTTTCTACCTGTTAATATATTAAAAATCATATATAGCAGTGGTTTCCAAGTCAATCAGACAGGCACCCGTGCATTGGTTCTTGCATTTATTCCACTGGATATCCGATACGAGCTTCGACGCGGCATGAATAGTGTCATGCCTCGCTCTGAAACCGAATTGGTTATCCGGAATGATTTTATTGTCCTCAACCCATTTAGACAGGGCTCTATGGGCTACCTTCTCGAAGAACTTGCTGATACTCGGAAGGAGACTTATTGACCGGAGATTTGCCGGGTTAGAGGTATCTTTACACTTCTTGGGGATTGGTTGTACCACCGCTGTCTTCCAGTGCACTGGATAATATGCATTATTCAGTGCATTGTTGATCAGGATGGCGTACATCTCTACAGCCACTGGTGGGAGGTGCCTAAGCACAACATTTGATATTCCGTCGATTCCCGCGGATTTTTTTCTTTTCAATGACTCGAAGATCATCTGGAGATCTCAATGAACAGGGTGTTAGCCCCTTCACTGGCGATGGCATTGTTTGCCATAAGATCATCATTGAACCTAGTAAAACCAAGATTCTCTGATCGCCAATGATCGATATCATTTTGGAGATAGGAGTGATGAAGTAGGACTCTGTTTTCCAGGTCGCGGTTTGGGCGAATGCTGTCATTCACCGTATACACTTTCTGGAATACAGCTCCCACTGTCGCCACCTTCTCCTGGGGATCCTCGATCACGAAGAAATTATCATCCAAGACGGCGCTCTCTGGATCGATGTTGATTGTTCGTAGCAAGCGTTCATTGTCTGACGTTCTCGGAAGCTTCAGATCCTGAATGTCATTCTGATTGTTTCTCCGAAAGATTTTATTTATTTGCGGCAACATATTCGCGCTGTTGGATTTTACAGCACGAATTCTATTGTTCCAATACAAACTTACAGACATTCTGTAATTTTCCTTGATCAACTGTTGGAGATTTTTAATCAGTGACTTCAGTGTCCTGACCTCCGAGTTTTGTCTGTCTATAAACCGCCTGTACAAGAGTTTGAGTCTTGTCAGTAGTCTACTTTTTTGTCTGTGCCGTGCGTCGATTGTCGCGTTTCAGTATACGTTTGTGGTATCGTGCTGTCGTTGGCGTGGTATCGTACTGTTCATTGTCTGTTTAATGGTATCGTCCATTTGTTTGAGGTACCTGTCAATCTCGTAGTTTGACAGGCTCCTATTGGACGGCGGAAAGAAGGCGCTCGAAGTGAGCGTTCTAGTCAGGGAACTGGCAAAGCGTGTCCAATGCGCCCTACTGTAATCATAGGGGTACGTTTGGACGTACTCTGCCATTTCCGCAAATTCGTCAGGTACTGTGATCACGGCACTAAGTCCGCAGTGGTCACTGTCCTATACGAAGGTCCGTAGACAGTTAGTAGACCATTCGTTCGTGTCAGCCAGTCTCAGTCGAGAGTCTAGGATACGACGGACTATCTGTTGCGAGTATCTTGAGTCTATACTCCATCCTCTGCAGAACCCACCAATGGCTTAGTAGGCTCCCCCTGGTGTTGGGACTGTTATTTCCCCAATCACCATGTTTGGCATTTAAATCGCCGGTCAGAATGTAGAAGTTTTCTACCGAGTTTAAGCGCAGAGAACGAAAAATGTCTCGAGGTCTGCAATGAAAACATTGGGTTGAGGTGCTTCAGGTGCATAGGCTGATACAATGTACATTCTCTTTACATTTCGGAGAGGAATGCACACAATACAGGCCTCTAGCACCTGGAACTTCCGCACTTCACCGCTATATATACTTTTATGTTTAAAGCTATTTCTAATGAAAATCGCAACTCCTCCACATTGTGTGGCGTTGGGTCGGTCTCTTCTTATTATTCTATAAGAACTGTGCCGTATTTTGTGCTTCTGGTTTAGCTTTGTTTCGCTAACCAAGAGTACATCGGAGCTTTCGTCCTGCAACAGGTTAAAAAGT